>JANUWF010003376.1:4262750-5613583 GCA_026120185.1 Voacanga thouarsii | reverse complement strand
TTTCACAGCAAACAAAGACAAACACGAAAACAGTTTTTCATGGCAAAACAATGTCCGTAGACCACACATAGTATGGCTCTGATACCACTGTTGGGTATCTCAGGCTCGTATCCTATACAGTGCAGCGGAAAATAAAACGAGATACCATCACAGGACCCATCTATGTGTGAAAAAAAAAGACATAATGAGGGTAAATGTAACAACTTTTACCTTTGCGCGATCGTCTGAAGAACAAAAATTTCTTCTTTAAGTTGAGGCGCGATCCAGCAATCCTCGTGATCAACCTCCACGTGAGTTGAACGTCTACCCACTGTAATCACAGAGTGTGATTATCTATAATAGTAATCCAAACAGAGGAATACTCAAGCACCAAAATTTCTGTGCTAGCAAAAAAAAAAAAATGGCGGCTAGATTTTTCTTTCAAGAAGAAAACGAGATAGAGAGAACAAGAGGCTAATTTCGTGTATCATGCTTTAGGGTTTTTGTGTCCAATTTCAGCATAGGTTTTTCGTGTGTATATTCTCCAATATACATGAAATTTCCTTACCAAAAATAGGGGATTCTAATCCTATTAGAATTCCTTAATTGTAATTGGGAACATCAAATTCTCATAATTATAATTTGAACCATAAATTATAACTAATTATAATTTGTCCACAATAATTCCTCTTTCTCGCAATTAACCCCACTATGTTATCAATTAACATCTTGAGTATACAATCCTCTATTGTGTGTGACCTATTAGGTTTTCCAGTCAATTGGTAGCAAACATGAATTAATCCAAACGTCTTTGAGATTAATAATCCATAATTAATTAAAATTAATCATATTAATTCTAATCAGGATTGGTTTATTAATTCATCAATTAATAAACCAATATTCCCAGATCATGAGTTGTATCTAGCAACACATCATGACCACCCAAGAGTCCAGGAAGTTAAGTGGCTTGACATGAACCCTTCAATAACAAACTTCAGTGCAATCAACTCATTTCACCATACAATATCTCATTCGGTTTGGAGTACGGAATTAGTGCCAACTCCCTGCAGAATTAATTCTGGCCCGAATACAATAGTTCTTATACCAAGAACCCACTACTCTAGAAATGTATCAATTGAAACTGTTTCCAATACACAATTGCCTTGGCCAAGGACTTTCAAGTAGTAATTCCTACTAGTGGCCCTGAGATATTCGCCCCTACTATTAGGAGTGATGAATCCTTTATTGACTCTTCCAACTACTTTCGTTTACCTCATCATGTACCCAATATCCATCCCATAGGCGGCCCTCGATCAAGCTCCGGAGATTGGAATCAAAGTACATGGCTCAACAAACAAAGTACCTTGGAGATCTCAAGTCTAAGGATACTTGCACGTTCGCTATATTAAGATTATATCACTGGCACTAAATAGTTATCCATGTGATTATCTCAAAGCTAGATCATCTAGTAAACTTATTCCATTAACAAGCATCCATGTGTTAACTTTGACTATCTCAATACTCACGGTTATGAGAACCACCGCCTGATCAAATCAGGAAGTCTAACACATGCTAGTCTTAATGCATTAATGATGTCCTATGTCATTAATACTATGACTAGGGACTATTTAAGTACTAACACCATCCATTGTAGTAGAAATCTCATATCATAATCTCTATCATGATTTTCTTAACGCAGTGTTGTACTAGGGACTTTATCAAGCAGTTATATTACTTAAAGTAAACAAAAGAAACTGTAAGATAAATAATGTCTTTTATTAAAATAAAATGTGTCATATACAATATACAAGTGATTGTCTCTAGGGCACAACACTAACAATCTCAGCTTTTCAAACATTTAAAAGATCCAAAATATCCCTATTACATAATAAAAGTCGTGGAAATTAAATTAGAAACAAAAAATAAAATAAAATAAGAAAAATCAACAAAACAGGGCATGACCCGAAGTGATCTGGCACCAGTTGTCCTAGTGTACCCTATGCCACATGTGTTTTGGCATGAAACAATTTGTTCTAGTATGGACCTAGTGCCAAGTGTACCTATGTACACAACCTATTTTTTGTGTCTTGGTTCTACACGTCCTATTTTCTTGTCTTTCAGTCCCCTCTTGGTCTCTTGATATGATCTTGGTAAGCTCCAAAAATGTAGATTAAGCTCAAGAGTAAGAACCCTAACAAACTCACACACAAGAACACCAAAATGGAAAGAAATTAATACTCTTGTGATAATGTGAATCTATCATACTTCAAAGACACCTTAACACCCTAATATAACTAGAGATTAGAATACCAATGATAGGAATTTCAAGACACCTAATTGAATCCTATCAAACACAATAGACAACAGAGCACATAAGAATAGAGATGAAGTTTAGATTATCCCTTAAGATTTAGAGACAAGATTAAATGTGGGACTAAATCCTTTGATTTAGTCTTGTTGTTAATGGAATTACCTATGAGGATCACTCTAAAGAAATCTCTTTAAAGAGAATATCTAAATTCTCCTTCCCAAAATATCAAAGTTATGTTTACATTGTTATAATAGGGTATTTATAGTCCCCCAACATAACTTAACTAATTAGTAAACTAATCATAGAATTATGAGACCTTAATTCAAGTATTAAGGCCCAATTACATGTTTTTAAATAATTGAAAACATAATAAAAGTTGTGAAAATTGAATTACAAATGTAAACACTGAAACAAGAAAAATAGCAAAAATTTAAGGTTGTAGAGACTTGGGCCAGTACTAGTTCCGGCACTAGGGCCGATGCCAGCTTGAAACTGTCTCTTGACAATGTTCTAGCAATATAGAGCCGGCATCGGGTTGGGGCATCTGGGCCGGCATCGGGCGCCTCCTGGGTAGCTATTATAGGCCTTTTTGGTCCTTTCTCACGCAGCTCTATTCCCCCGTTGGTTTCCTTGATGTTTTACATTCCAAATATTGTTCTTGACGTCTAAGGTGGCCTTCATTGTCCCCTTGATCTTCTAAATAGTTTTGAAGCCAATATTGTTTCCTTTTGAAGCTCTCTTAGGTCGAATTCCTTCACTTTCCCATTTGCCCTTTAATTCTTATTCATTTGTTTGCTTGACCTTCCACAAGGATGGTTGCCTTCTTTGTATTCCTTTTGGCCTTCATTTCATTATCCACTCTTTTATTAGTATTTTGGCCATTGGTTTGTTAGTTTGGTTAGCCTTAAATTCCAGTTGAATCGTCTTAAAAATACATCTCACCCAAGGTGCCATGAGTTGTGGCTTGGATTTCTCTTAGTCTTCTTTTGAGTAGTTTTCATGCCTAGGGCAATTCTTATCATTTCCCACTTCTTGAGAAGGATTCATCCTTGAATCGAAACCCGTACAAGAATTCAAACAAGACTGTTTTTGTGAAAGTAAAATGTTATGGCTTTGTACCTCATTATTCTCTATACTTTCTCTTTTCACTACCCACATTTTCCCTCTCATTTTACCTCATCTCTCTTTTCTTTCTTTCTTTTTTTTTTTTGTCTTCTTGTTTGTCACTCTTTTCTTTTTCTCTCCAACTTGAGATGGTCACTATCCTCTCATTATTGTCTTCTCTCATTTTCTCAATTCTTATCTCTCTTCCTTCTCTTACCTCAACCTGTTGTTCCCCCTTCTTTTGTTCTTCCATATTCTCTCATTTTTCTTCTCATTTCTTTTCTCACTCATCTTTTTTTTTCCTTTCCTTTCCCTCTCTTATTTCCTTTTCTTTTTCCCTCAAGAAGTTTTGATCTCTCAAAATCTCGCTAGGGGATAAGAGAAGTAGAGTGATTTTCCTTCTATCTTTCCTCAAAGAATAAGAATTCTTCTTCCCTTCATAGACCACATCTCTATCAAACAACCAAAGTCTTCAAAAAAAAAAAAAAAAAAATGCCCTACATGCATGGGAATACATCACAAAACACTTCATTCTTACACTTCCCTATATCAATGGCAATCTTGGTTTGTTTGTTCACCTTCACCTCTCCACAATTACTCAACCATTGTAACTTTTAAGATCTACGGTGTTTCAAGGTTTCTATTCCTAACTCCTCCATCGATGTAGCACTAATCGCATTTTTACAATTCCCTCCATCAATGAGGACACTACATGGTTTTGGCTTAATTAGACGCCTTGAAAAAAATATATTCTCTCTTTGTGAATTTTCTCCATCTTCCACACCCACACTGTAGGATTTCTATCATGCATAATCAGATTAAGCGCAGCGGAAAACAACAAGAAATCCAAGCCATGGATCACGGGTTTGCAATAGAAACAGGAAAAAGGAGAAGATTGCATCTATTACCTCGTGAAGCCAGAATTCAAAAATTTCAAAAACAAGAACGCAGGCGCGATCCAGATTATCAAAAACCGTTCACTGCAGCTCAACTGAAGTCTAAGAAAGAACTCCCTCTAATGATAATCCACACAAGGTTGAATGCTCACAATCTCACAATTCTATACTAGTAGAATTCGGGAGGCTAGGGTTTTGATCAAGAAGAGAGACGGCTAGGGTTTGATCAAGAGAGAGGCAGAGAAACGGTTTCTCTGTTATTGCATGAATAGTCTGTCTCAAACCCTAAGAAAACCGTTTCCTTATATTTATAGATTTATAATTACCATAAATTGCAACTTAGTCCTTCAACGTCCAATTGTCAACAAATTGGTCCTTGAAGTTTACTTAATTACAATTAGGTCCCGTGAATTATAACAAACTTATAATTCACCTATAAATATATTCCATTCTCTTAATTAACCCCACAATATTATCAAATAATATATTTGAGCATTCAAACCTTTATTGTGTGTGACCCATTAGGTTTCCTGGTCTTATTGGTAGCATAATATGAATTAATTCTAACAATATTAGAATTAATAATCCTTAATAAAATAAAGGATTAAATTTATTAATTCTTTAATTAATAAATTCTTATTTAACATATCAAGAGCGACATCTAGCAATGACTCTTGACCACCCAAAAGTCCAGAAAGTCAAGTGGCTTGACATGAACCTTTCAATAGCAAATTATCAGTGCAATAAACTCCTTTCAACATACAATATCTTATTCGGTCTATAGCATGGAATTAGTGTCAACTCCCTCCAGAATATTATTAATTCTGACCCGAATATTTTAGTACTTGTTCAAGAAATTCATTACTCGATATGTGTATCAATTGGAACCATTTCCATCACATTGTCGCCTTGGCCAAGGACTTCATGAGTAATGATTTCTACAAGTGGCCTTGAGATATACTCTCCTACTATTAGGAGTGGTGAATCCTTTATTGACCCTCTCAACTACTTTTGTTTACTTTACGTTGTACCCAATATCCATCCCATAGGCGGTCCTAAATAAGACTCCAAAGATTGGAATCAAATTACAACGCTCGATAAACAAAGTACCTTGGAGATCTCAAGTCTAAAGATACTTGCACACTTGCTATAATGAGATTCTATCATTGTTACTAAATAGTTATCCAAGTGATTATCTCGCAGCTTGGTCATCCAATGAACTTGTTTCAAAATAAGCATCCACACGTTAATCCTGAGTATCCCAATACCCACGGATATGAGAACCACCGCTTGATCCAATCAAAAGATATAACATGTGCCAGTCTTGGCGTATTAATAATGTCCCATCTTATTAATACTATGACTGGGGATTATTTAAGTACAAACACTGCATAGTATAGTAGGAATCTCACATCATGATTTCCTTAACACTGTGTTGTACTAGTGACTTTATCTAACGGTTTGTACACATATTTAGATATAACAATCAAACTGAAAGATAAAGAATGCCTCTTATTAATTTAATATGCAATATACATGGTACAAGTGATTGCCTCTAGGGTACAATACTAACACACACAAGTATTTTCAACTTTCATTGCTACTCCAATCAATGAACAAGTGGGTTCAATCACAGTTCCCCTTTTTCTACCTTCTTCCTCAACAAATTTTCCTTCCAATACCTCACCACATTCTTCCTCACTGGATGAGATATTGCCTTGGTCATTTATGAACCCTATCTTCTTGTTTGGACACTCTTAGAAGGAATGCCCATATCCTAGACACTTGTAGCATTTGATGTTCCTATACCTTTATGCTCCCAATAAGGCTTTACATTTCTTTATCCTCCATTTGTCTTTAGTCTTGGGGTTTTCATGCAAGGTTGGACTGGATGGTTTACTCCCACTACCTTCATTCCTTATTTGTTCATACACCTCTTCTACCCAATTCTCATTTTTCTTCTTTTATTCCAGAGCTTCCTTAACAAATTTAAGATCATCATGCTCTATTCCTTCTTACTCTTTCTCTTCTAACATTCCTAATGGGTTTGACTCATCCTCTAGAAAAAATATAATGTTGTAAAATTTCTTAGTCACCCCATTTGTTGAACTGAATGGGTCCACTTCTTCTTGTTCATTATCACTAAGCTCCTCATCAAGCTCATTAACATTTTCCTTAGCCATTTTAGTCTCAAGTTTTGCCTTTCGCTTCTCAATTTGTCTCTCTCCTTAGAAATTGTGCACCTCATAAAATCTTTCATATTCCAATTTATTTGGATAATCAACCTTTGTGTTCCTTGTACTACAACAAATCTCACAACTCAATCCTCTACTACTCATTTGTGGCACCATGTTTATAGAGGCTTGAGATTCTCCCTTTTTGGCTTGTGACTCTTCCTTATCCTTTAGTTGTTGTAGTAAAACTTAGGCACCTATAGTAATAATGGCCATCATTTCTACTATTGTAACAATTATAGCTTTTCCTCTCATGTACCTTTTCTTCTGGTGTTTTATGTACTATATTCCTCCCTTTTTGTTTAACTCTTTTTGGACAATCATAGGAAGTGTGCTCAAAACACCTACATATTTTATATTCACACTCCCTCAAGTTCTTTCGTGCCCCATGCTTTGTTATTTTTTGTACTCCTCCCAGATAAACTTGCTCATTCTAATATTCCTCACTCCCATGTTCTTCTTCTTCATATTCCCAATTTTCTTCCTCAAAACTACCATATCCTTCCCTACTCGAATAAGATTCTTTATTATTTTCACTCCTCCTACTCCAATTTTCCATACGACTCAAGTTCTCATATTCTTGATCACTTTCCTCTAGGTCTCCTTTATAGCTATCATACTCCATTCCACTAGTATTTAGCCCCTCATCATGCTCATCTAAATATCCCATGCTATCATAACCATCCTCCTCATATTCTTGTCCTTGTTCAATATATTCCTCATAACTACTCTCACTATAACAAGACTCCTTATTATAGTCATACCCTTCACTTTCACTCCAACTAGCCATTGTGAATTTTCCGTTCAAGAGAAGTACCCACAAAATTTAAGTAGAACACAACAAAAATTCCCCACATCACTCCCTTAAGTGTTTACACTCAATTTTTTAGTGGTCACTCTTCACTCGTGTTTGTACTCTTCTTAGCTTTTATCACAATGTGCTCTCCTTCTTACCTTTTTCAAACACTCAATTCCACACGCAAGCCCTTCCCAATAATTTCTCCCTTCAAAGGATTTAGATCCAGTAGTCAACTAAATTCTAGGGGATAAGAAATAAAAGTGTCTTAAATGCAATTTATCAAACACTTCGTGTTCAACAAGGAAAATGCATGGATTTCAAGAGTTGTTAAACTAGGTGATGCTATCACAACCTCAAGAATACTATTTAGCATTTTAACAATCACTTAAGGAAATGATGACACAAGCAAATTCAAAAAATAGTAATAGGAGTCAGGATGTGCAAATGTTTTTCCAAACATGAGACAAATGCAATATGAACAAATCTTCTAGCATCAATAAGAACACTCATTAACTTCATAAATACACTCCATTATTCAAATTAGTCATCATAATTCACAAATGGAAGCTTTGGTAGTTAAGTATAAACAATCACAATTCATTGGGACAATATATCAAACGCATTATGTGCATACCCGTAGCTCAATTTAGTAGAGCAAATTTCTGGTTGGTTTTGGCCCCAAATCAACATACTTTTACACCAAATAACTCATCAAATATCAATATACCATACAGGGTCAAATTAGCAACATTTTCATGGCACAATTTCAAGCTCTCAACCACCAAAAATTGTAAAGAATATAGTTTCGGGAATAAGAATGTTGTAGCAATATGAGCTTCAAATTAACAATATTTCATGCCAAAATATTCCTCAAACATTATACCAACATATATGATCAATTTAGCATCAAGCTCATGGTATAATCTTGAGTTTCAAGAAATCAAAAATGGCAAGAGAAAAAGTGACGAAAACTGAAAATGCTCAACAAATCTTGAAGAAGATTGTACTTTAGCCTAAAGAAAGTTGGTTGATTAGAATCAACACAATGCAAGCTCTTATACCATTTCATATATTCTTGGGAATGTCCAGCAATGTGGATTAATATCAAGAACAACAAGCCTAACAAAATTACACACAAGACCACCAAAATGTAAAAAAATTAACACTCTTGTGATAATGTAAATCTATCCTACTTCAAAGACTCCATAACACCCTAATCTAACTAAAGATTAGAACACCAAGGATAGGAATTTGAAGACACCTACGTCAATCCTATCAAACATACTAGGCAACCTAGCAAATAAGAATAGATATGAAGTTTAGATTATCGTTTAAGATTTAGAGATAAGATTAAATGTGGGACTAAATCCTTGGATGTAGTCGTAATGTTTATGGAATCACCCATGAAGATCACACTTAAGAACTCTCTTGAAAGAAAATCAGGATTCTTCTTCCTCAAATATCAAAGTTATGTTGGCAATATTATAATAAGGGATTTACATTTCCCCAACGGAACCTAACTAATTAGTCAAATAATCATAGAAATAGGGAACCTTAATACAACTATTGAGGCACGATTACATATTTTTAAATAAGTAAAATATACTAAAAGTTGAGAAAATTGAATTACAAATTAAAAGACTGAAACAAGAAAAATAGCAAAAATTCGGGGTTGTACAGACTTGGGCCAGTGCCGGAATGCCGGCGCCACCTCAAAACTGTCTCTTGACATTGTTTTGGCAGTATAGGGCCAACATTGGGTTGGGGCATCAGGGCCAACGTCGAGCGCCTCATGGGCAGCTATTCCAAGCTTATTCGGTCCTTCCTCTCACAGCGCTGTTCCCCTGTTAGTTTCCTTAATGTTTTGTATCCCAAATATTACTATTGACCTCTAAGGTGGCCTTGGTTGTCCCCTTGATCTTCTAAATAGTTTTGAAACCAAGATTGTTTCCATTTGAAGCTCCCTTGGGTCGCATTTCTTTATTTACCCATTTGCCCTTTAATCCTTGTTCATCTGTTTGCTTGGCCTTCCATAAGGATTGTTGCATTTTTTGTACTCCTTTTGGCCTTCCTGTCATTATTCACTCTTTCATTAATCTCTTAGCCCTTGGTTTGTTGGCTTAGTTATGCTTAAATTCCAGTTGAACCCTCTTGAAAATACATCTCCCCTAAGGTGCCATGAGTTGTGGCTTGAATTTCTCTTTGTCTTCTTTTGAGTGGCCTTCATGCCTAGAGCAATTCCTATTAGCTCATTTGGCCGTCCATACAAGTTGTTGTCCAAATGTAGCATTTTTGGGCCTTCTCTTTGGCATCCATCTCTTCACACTCTTCATGTTTCTTGGCCTATCGGTTGGTTTTACTTGAATCCTCCCTTGTAAGCTCCTATATTTTGGATTCTTCCAATGTGCGATGAAGTGTGTCTTGTAGTTCCAACCCTCTTCTTTAGCTTTGGCATATTACTTGGTTAGATTCCTATCATTTCGCCCTTCTTTGGGTGAATTCATCTTCGAATAAGTGCCTACATAAGATTTCAAACAAGAATTCTTTTGTAAAGATGAAAATACAAGTTTATACTCTCCTATATACAACTCATTTTTCCCCTCATCTTCACTTTTCTTCTTGGTAGCCTCCCCCTCTTTGTTGTCATTTTTCAAGCACAAATGAGCCACTCTTATTTTATCTCTATGTTCTCTCCTTTTTTCGCTCTCCTCCTTTGCTTCCTCTTGTTTTGAGGTCTTCTTTTGAACTCTTTCTTTTCCCCCATCATTTTCCCTCTCATTCTTTTCCTTTTGGAAGGCCTCCAACTACACTCTTTTTTTTTTCTTTTTATTCCACATTTTTGTTTGCACTTCTTTCACCTCACTTGGGGTAGGGGTGGATGTGTATATAGCATTCTTCCCTTGATAACCAAATAGGAATTTCTCCTTCTGTGCAACACACTCCTATTAAATTGCCATGGCTTTCCTAAAATCAAGTGGCTAGCTTGTATAGGGACTATAACACAAATAATTTCATCTCGATACTTCCCCATTTCAATTGTCCATAACATTTATTTGTTCATCCTCAACATCCCACTATCATGGAACCATTGCAATCTATAGGGATTAGGGTGTTTCATCACATATCAATTTTTTCACAAGACTAGCGCTCACAATATTGGTAAAGCTCTATCCATCAATTATAGCAACACATGGCTTTTGGTTGAAAAGGCAATAGGAGTAGAAAAATATATATATATATATATATATATATATATATTTTAAGCTCTTCTCCACTTCATTATCACGAACATCTCCTACAACATAAGTTCCCAATTCCTTAAATGTAACACTGGCTATGGAGTAAAGGGGTGGCACAATATGTGAAACCCCAACTAAAACTGACCCTAGAGTAAGGGGGGTCGGGATATATATCATATTTTCTTGCATGAATATATAGAATTGTGATTTATAGTCTAGAAGGTTTAGTTGTGATTATTGAGTAGGAAGTGTAAAGTGGTAATTTTGCTTGAAGTGAAAATAGGGAGATAGCTTGAGGATTAAATAGAAAGAATATTTGAAAGAGAAAATAAGAACAAGAGTTGTTGTAGTTTAATGGTTAGATCTTTGTAAATTAATCTCTAAGGTCTTGAGTTCAAATCCCACCAATTAAGTTTTATCATGATTAAATTTTATTTTATAAGAGGTAGAATATTTACGTCCCTTGCATGCCATAAGTATAAGTAGGAGTGTTTTCCTAGTGGAGATATGAAGGGAATGTCATAATCCTACTCTTATGCCCTACAAGAATTCTTAAGGGATTCATGCCCTTTTTGTTGCTTAGCTTACCTTAAATTCTTCACCAATTAAACTTATTCAATTTATCCAAAGCCACATTTTAATTCTAGAAAATTCAGCAAGATTTATTGACGTTGGAATTTCGAAAATGGCTCCTTCAGGATAGAGTTTTGACTAAAAATGGGGAAAGAGTTAAGGAAGGTTCCTAAGAGAATTAATCTCTATGGTTCAACCTTTAAACTCCACTCCATAAGTGTTCATCTTCTTCATGGTAGCAATTTGGAAATTTTCCAACTTCTTGGTCAGTTCAGCTTTTGAAAACTTCAGCCATTTTCCTCACTCAAATGCTGCTAGAAAAATAGCCAAAAATTTTCAGCTTGAAGACTGAAATCCTTGGCAAAAAATCAGACTACACAAAGCTGTGCAAACCAGAAAAAATTTTTGGACAATTTCGCAGCATGGCAGACCAAAAACCAAAGTTGTTTCTTCAGCCCTCAAACCAGTAATTCACCTATGCCATTCCTCCATAAAGAAGGCTGGAAACCAGCCTTGGAGGACCATCCAATACCTCTTCAAACTCACTGCAAGTCGGTTGGAACATTGTAGAAAAAGAAAAAACTGCACAAAAATTCCAGCAAACCATTCGAATGACCAACCAGAAAAATTCCAGCCTTGCTCCCTCTTCAAACCTTGTCCGAAAATCACTTCAACTTTCTATGAAATTAACCTTAGTCAGCCATGAAGAAAACTTCATCACCTCCTCCATTGAACTGCAGGAATGAACACCATAGCTACTCGTTAAATTCATCCTTCAATTACTCTAATCAAGCTTCCAATTAAAATTCAAAATTTTAGCAAATTGCTCCATGAAAACTTCCATGGATTAAGCTTCAAACTACCAGAATTTTCCCCACCATTGCACACAACATTTCAGACACCCTATAACCACTTCAAACCTTATTCATCTCAGCAAAACCTTAGCAAGCCGGCCGGCCATTGAAGCTCCCAAAGAACCTCTATCAATTAAACCACTCTACCATATCTTCTACCTTAATTCACTCCATGAATTACTCTCTTTGAAATTCAAATGATCAAATTTCACTCTTCCCCCTAATCTGAAAATCCAATCACAAGAGTTACTCTAACCATTCGATCAACACCTTTCAACAATTTCGTCCAGCATTCTCTCTATTTTCTCCATTTCTCCAAGAACACACACCATCATTCTCCAAGCCTAAGACCACTCCAAACACCTCTAATCCCTTCCAAATACTCCAGATCACGTCTACCCACCCTCTATAGACCATTTCTATATTTTATAACATCAAACATTGATATCAAAATTCTGCTATCGGATTAAAAATCAAAATTTTTCTTGAAGATTCAAGAACTCCCTCAAGGTAACCAAGAACGATTTTGATCATCTTCTTTCGTTCAATCTTTAAATATGATATACTAATACTCTCTCTCTTTCTTTCTCTTTCTCTCTCTCTCGGCCGAAATGGTTGTTTCAACTGTGGCCGTTCTTCTTCTTCTTTCTTGGACAAATCAAGCCTCCTACGGATGTGGATCACCTTGGATCTTCATCAAGATTGTCATCAATCAAGTATTTCTCCTTAACCTTCTCTATAATTCTAAAATCATGCCTCTTAAATATGGATGAAAAAGGATAAATTATGATGGGGGATTGAGTATATGCTTGTGTATGAAGGAGTTGAGATTGGAGCATGAGGATGTTTTGCAATGGTTAAGTTCTATAGTATTTCTTGTGGATCGATGCATGTTTTTCATGTCTTGAGTAAGTTGTATGGTTAAGCATGCTAGATATTATGTCACCTTTGGTGAATAGGATTTTATGTTCTTGTATTCTTGTTGAAGCCATGAATATTATTATGCTTAGTAATGTTTGGATCATGTGATAGTAGATATAGATTTAAGCCTTTATTCATGAATTGAATGGTTTGTTGATTGATGTTGGAGTATATGTTCATGATTCTTGTTAGCCATAGGAAAATTATGATCATGACCTTGTTGATTCTAAACTACTTAAGTTAGCCAATTTTATTACGTTAATCAAAATTAAGACTATATTTTCCCTTAATAATTTCGAAAACCCTAGGGAGCCTTGAGTTAGAATATTAAATAAAATAGTGAAATTTTAGGCAAATAATTGATATCTTTTATTAAAAATAATATATTTAAATATTTATATATATATATAATATTAATATAAAATAAAGCCTTTTATATAAATAATAATAATAGGTAAAATATTAATCCTGTAGGCCATATATTCATAAATACTATTGAAATTTATTTATTAACTTTTGATCAAAATTTATTAAAATTATTTATTATTAATTTTATTTATTAATTAGTTTCTAACTATTAATTATTAATTAAGAGATTAGTAATAATTTATTATTTACTTTAATATAGGACTTAGGATCCTTCATCAAATAAACCTTAGTTTATTTATTTAAACCTATAACTTATTAGTAATTATTTTACAACCCTAAGTTATTTCCACTTATCAAACTAGACTTCTTTTACAAAAACCTTTATCATCTAGCCTTAATGCTTAGGACATTAGGGTTATGATTGTAATAAGTTGAACTAGGATTATTTATGAAAGCGAATATAACTTAAGTATAACCATATGGCTTGTGTTTACCCCAGGCGGGGTTAGATCAACTTTAGAAGATTTGTAAAATTGTAAGTAAAGGATCAGGTAAGCTCCTGCATAAACTTATTTGATGTCAAAAGGTTACTATGACAAGCTAAATACAGAGTGTAAGGACACTCCCTTTTGTAAAGGCAATTAGGGACTGTTTCCTTTCTTGTTCAGACAAACAAATCTTTTGAAAACCAAACAAGTAATTTTTCTCAAACATTAAACTCTTTCTAAAAATCAACTTTGACAAGAATTTTAGAAACCCTTAATTGTTGTTTCCAAATAAAGCAATGTTTTACTAGTTTTCTCCCAAGTTGGACAATCAACGTTGAGTACTCAATAAGGGTAGGCTAGTAGTACTAGCTTTAAAGAGCAAGAGCGAGTCTTCTGGCAGGAGGCCACCTCCAGAAGATGAATTCAACTTAAAGAAGCAATAATACTACTTAGTTATGCCAGTCTGAGCTAGCAAGTTTTAATCAAGTGTACTGTGTGTTTTTGGAGTGGGCAACCAAAATGTTTGGGTGTAGAGAAGGAGGAGTATATTACCCGGTAGGCCGATCACCTACCTTTTTTGTCAATCTGCACAAAGTGTGGCATTTTGCCTGTTATATGGTCATGGGGCCCAATATGTGGTAAGCCATGGCTACCCATTTGAGTGGTTGTATTTATTGTGTACATGTATAGTTTGAAAAGCAAAATGACACTCTTTATTTGAATCCTTATTTATTGCTTGCTAGTATTTTCTTTCACACAATATTTACAACTTGCATATATGAATTGTTTTATCCGAAACACTCAAAGCACACATATGGACTTACTGAGATTTTTATCTCATCACCTTCCTTGCCATGTTTTCAGGTCGATCCTGCTATGGAGATGAGTAGCTAGTTTGTTGCCTGTTTGGAGATATTGCGTTATTTATTTTGAATGTTGCTTTGAAAGATGATAGTGAACAATTCATTTTGGATTTGTTCTTGAAGAATTTTTTTTGGGGTTGTAATAAGTTTTAATTTTAAAGTATTATTTTATTTTCGTTTGTATGACTTAGTTATAAAGACCCCTTGTCCTTTGGACCGAGCGACATCCCCGGTCCTGTTAGGCCTAGATAGTGGGGTGTTACAAGTGGTATCAGAGACTAGGTTATAGGCAAATATTGATAGTATATGTTCTGTCTTATTAAGTTCAAATCTTTTATCTAACCTATCCTGTTTATGCTGCAGGATGAATGCTTAGAACCGCAAGGAAAGAGTAGCAATGGCATCCTCCTATCCTTATCTACCCAGAAGACCTAGCAGTGCCTCAGCCTGCACCGCAGCCAATTATTCCCTTAGATGATAGCAGTGATAATAAGGTCTCGATCAATGAACCACCGCCAATACCTGTGATAGACTTGGTTTCTGACAGTGAAGATGAGGGGATTGATATGGAATATGTTCCCCACCCTCCTAATCCCATAGTTGACTTGTTAGCTGATAGTGATGATCCGGGGGAGATAGATTATGAGTTTCTACCTAGACCTTCCTTCATACCTCCACCCAACCAGGTTAAGACTGGGAGAGTTCTAGGCGACCCAGGAAAGAGCCAATGGAGGGGTTTGCAAGTGGGGCTGGGATAGACTTCACTAAGAATTCTGGGGGATGGTTATATGAGGCCGACTTTGAAGATTCTGATGAGGACTAGAAGGACTAAGAGCTATTATGATCAGGATGTTTATTTACTTCTTTTTGTAAACTTCTAAGTTAAGGAGTTTCATTTCTATTTACTGTTTTAAATTCAAAATTATAGAAATAAGAGTACTTGAGTACTCTAAGATTTAAGCGAAATTTATATGCGATTCTTTAGACGGAACTTGCACATAATTTTCTTTTACTTAAACTTGAATATGAATGCATGCTCAACTGAAATGATTTAAACATTGAATGCATAAACTCATCATTTAGGTATAATTTAGAATGGCACCAAAGCGTCATGTAGCCACATCAGGCAGGAGCGTTCCGGAGGTAGAACCTGTGGCACCAGAAGTTGAAATGACCCAAATATCGTCAATCAACTAGGGAAATGAAAGTGAGCCAGATTTGGGAATAGGGTCCGAAGCACCTGTTGAAGTGACTATGGGGCAAGCATTCAGCAAGATGGCAAAGATTCAACAAACTTTGACTGAGCGGAGGAATCCCAAGGGAGAGGATAAAGCCTTAGAGCAGTTTCTGAAATTTCAACCACCCATCTTCTTGGGAGAAGCTGAGCAGGATCAAAAAGCTGAGCAATAGCTAGAGTAGACAGAAGACATATTTGCTACGCTTCAGTACACTGAGGAGAGAATGGTGAAGTTTGCTACATTCCATTTGAGGGGCCCAGCTTGGGCATGGTGGCAGCGGGTTTAAGACGATTGAGAGATGATTGATCAGGAATGGACGTGGGCTGATTTTGTGGAAGCATTCAAAGCTGAGTATATCCCTCAGTGGATAGTAGAGAAGCGGGAAGATGAGTTTTAGAATCTAAAGCAGGGAGGTATGACGGTAGCTCAGTACGTGGCACGGTTCACTCATCTATCAAAGTACTGCAAAAGGCTTGTGGACACTGAATAGAATAAAACCAGACAGTTTGTCAAGAGGCTAAGGTAGGAGTTGAGAAGGGTATTGGCACCATCTCCACCAACGACCTAGTCAAGGGCCGTAGACACAGCCACCCGGACAGAAAATGAGGATCGCAGCAGAATGGCATCGAGACATTTACAGCCGCCAAGGCAACTGCAAGGACCTTTCCAGAGCTAGCAATCCAACAAGTGCCCCACCAACTAGCAGTGACAGAATCGGGGAAAGCAAGCTCAGACGACACTAGCTGGCCCAACCTAGAACCTTCCGTTATGCTGGCAATGTAGGAAAATGGGCCATATGGAGAAGAATTGTTGGTCCAAAGGAAGTGAGCGAAAATGTTACCATTGCGGAGACTTTATACGAATTCTTGGTGGCTTTTCTTGGTGTTATGGGTGTTTTAGTTAGCTATCTATTCACTGCGAACAATGGGACCCAAATCTGATATTTTTCTTGTGACAAAAAGAGAAAGTAACCTAACAACCTACACTCTTTCAAACCCTTAAAGAACAAAGCCTCAAAAACCATTAAGATGAGTACATAGTTCTACTATAATCTCACCTCCAATATCCTTAAAGCAACAAAGGCAAACATGAACAAATAGGATAGAGAAAATAGGCACCCAAATATTGAATTTCAAATAAACCTTAGAAGAACAAAGTAACTAAGACCCATTCAAAGAAAACAGCATTGGATTATCCAAAAGATTTATAGACTCTTACAAAAGGAGGACTAACCCTTTAGCTTGGTATTGAATAAGATGAACAAGGAGGCTAAGGCTTCTCAAGACTCTCTTCTTAAATTTGAATTAAAGTGAAGTGTATTATCTTGTCAAATCACTTAGGTGCTATTTATACTATACTTACCCTAGCTAAGTAATCCCTGAAGTTCTATTACAGTTTAAGGTCATAATAAGTCTTTACAAGCAATTAAAAGTGAAGAAAATCAGAGAAAAGCATTAAAACGCAGATCCATCAATGGCTGCCCAAGGGGAAGCCGGCGTCGGTTTGGACATCACAGACGGTGCCGATTTAGATATGTTTTTGGACTGGTTCATGTTGTGCTTAAGGTATTGTTGGATAGAATGGAGTTGGCGTCGGTTAGGCTGCATGGAGCCGGTGCCCGTTGTCTTCTTGGAAGTCTCCATCGGGCAAGTTTCGTCCTCTTTTGCTGCCAGTTTGAGTTCTTGTTGGGGTCCTTTATCAATGGTCATCAACATGAACTCTTGGCTAGCTTCCTCAACCTTCCAATCCTCTTTCATCCTTAAGAATGTTTTGATGACCAATTGAAAATCATTTTGAAGTTTCTTAGTCACAGCTCTTGTCGTCGGTCCTTGTCCTCTATGATGAAGTGGAGTCTCATCAAGACCCGAACCACCAGCGAAACGCCTGCCCTAAACTTCACCGAGTCAGGCAATGAAATTCGGCTCAGAATCTGGGGGCTAATTGAGCCAATGCCACGGGAACATCCAAGAGTGGAGTACCGAAGCCTTAAGTGAAAACAAAGGTATTCGCTCTCAATCGAGAGGAGGTTGGAGCTGATGCGGCAGTGGTGGAAGGTACATTTACTATCCAAGGATGTTCTATTAATGCATTGATAGACCCTGGATCTACCCAGTCCTATTTAAACAAGAACTGTGCATATCATTTGGGTTGGGATGGAGTAGAACTACCTTTTATTTTGTTGGTGAGTACACCTTTGGGAAATGTGGTACAAGCATATTGGTATGTGCGAAATTGTAAAATTGAAATGGGGAGAGAAAGCTTGGATGGAGATTTGATAGTTCTAGATATTGATGATTATAATTTACTATTGGGAATGGATTGGCTAGCGAAGCATGAGGCTAGGGTAGACTGTAGGAATAAATTGATTGAATTCATCAGACCAGGATGTGATGTGTTGGAATTCAACGGTAAGAGAGTAAAGGAATTGAAGTATTTGATAGCTGGGGCTAAGGCCCAGAAATTGTTGAAATAAGGATGTCAAGGATATTTAGCTTAAGTGATAAATAAGCCAAAGGACCAGTGCACTCTAGAGGATACCAAGGTAGTAAAGGATTTTCCCGACGTATTCCTTGCGGAACTCACTTCTTTGCCACCCAGCCGAGAAGTTGAATTCACCGTTGATCTAGTTCTAGTAGCGGAACCGGTATCCTGGGCTCCATATCAGATGGCACTGGCAGAGTTGAAAGAATTAAGAAAGCAGCTAGAAGAATTGGTGAAGCAAGGTTATATCAGACCTAGCATGTCGCCCTGGGGAGCACCTGTGCTGTTTGTGAAGAAGAAGGATAGGACTCTGAGGCTGTGAATCGACTATCGAGGCTTGAACAACCTGACGATGAAGAATAAGTATCTACTACCACTGATTGATGAGCTGTTCGACCAGTTGCAAGGATCCAGTTGTTATTTCAAACTGTACCTGAGGCAAGGGTACTATCAAGTGAGGATAAAAGAGGAGGATATCCCCAAGACAACCTTCAACACAAGATATGGTCACTAGAAGTTCGTGGTAATGCCGTTCGGGGTAACCAATGCACCGGCAGTATTGATGGATTTAATGTATCGAGTGTTCCGACCCTACTTGGACAAGTTCATGGTGGTCTTTATTGACGACATACTCATTTATTCCAAGTGTCCGAAGGAGCATGCGGAACCTCTGAAGCTAGTATTGGAGAACCTAAGAGAACACAAGCTTTTCGCCAAGTTTAGCAAGTGTGAGTTTTGGCTAGATAGTGTGGCATTTCTTTGCCACATGGTGACCAATGATGGAATCAAGGTAGACCCAGCAAAGGCTACAGTAGTGTCAGACTAGAAATAGTCGGAGAACATCACCGAAATTTGAAACTTCTTGGGATTGGCTGGCTATTAGAGGAGGTTTATTAAAGGGTTTTCAACGCTCGCATCGCCTATGATCCGACTGCTGAGGAAAGATGTACCATTTATTTGGAGTGAAAAATGTGAGAAAAGTTTCCAAGAGCTTAAGCGAAGATTGATGACAGCACCAGTGTTGAGTCTGCCAGAGGGAGATAAGACTTATACTTATAAGCCTCAAAAGAAGGTTTGGGAGCAGTTTTGATGCAAGACCGAAAGAGGATCGCCTATGCTTCTCGAAAGTTGAGGCCTCATGACGTCAATTATCCCACGCATGATCTAGAGCTGGCTGCCATTATGTTTGCTTTAAAGAAATTGCGACACTACCTATACACAACGGAATATGAAGTGTTCACTAATCACAAGAGTCTGAAGTACAATTTCACCCAAAAGGACCTGAATCTGAGGTAACGAAGATGGATGGAATATTTGGAAGTGTATCGTTGTCCAATCATCTATCATCCCTGGAAGGCCAACGTTGTTGCTGATGCCCTGAGCAGAAAAGTTAGTATGGCTAGCCTAAGGGTACAAGAGATTCAAGTGGTTTAGGATGTGTTGGATATAAGAGTGGAAGTGCAAGGGGAGAAAAATGTTGTTAGCAACTTGAAATTGATACCAGATCTAAGGCGGGAAATTATTGAAGCTCAGCAAGATAATGCAGAATTTCAGCTTTCTAAGGACAAAGAGCTAAAACGGCAGGGCAATGAATTCTGGCAGGACGAAGTGGGTGTTTTGTATTTTAGAGATCAGTTATGCGTATCCGAAGAGCACCAATTGAAGGACAGAATTTTGGAAGAGGCACATAAGACCAAGTACGCCATTCATCTGAGGGAAGTCAAAATGTACCAGGATCTGAAGAGGGCCTATTGGTGGCCCGGAATGAAGCGAGACGTGGTTAAATATGTCTCGACATGTCTCACCTGTCAGAAGGTCAAAGCAGAGCATAAGAAGTCAGCAGGACTGTTACAACCATTACCAGTACCTGAATGGAAGTAGGTAGAAGTGACCATGGACTTTGTTACCAGACTTCCTATGTCAAGGACTCAAAAGGACGCCATATGGGTAGCGGTGGATCGATTGACCAAGTCAGTGCATTTCATACCAATGAATGTAAGAGATTCCATAGAGAAGTTAGCTCAGACCTATGTGCGAGAAATAGTCCGACTGTTTGGAGTGCCATCAAGTATTGTGTCTGACCGAGATCCAAGGATTACGGCTCGATTTTGGGGCAAATTTCAAGAATCAATGGGGTCAAGACTGAAGTTCAATACGACGGCGCATCCGCAAACCGATGGGCAGTTAAAAAGGGTTATACAGATACTAGAGGATATGCTAAGAGCGTGTGTACTGGATTTCGGGGATAAATGGATCAAATGTATGTCGTATGCGGAGTTTTCATACAGTAACAGTTATCAAGCTTCGATTGGAATGACTCCGTATGAGGCACTGTATGGACGCAAGTATCAGGTACCGCTATACTGAAATTGGTCAGAAGATGGACATATAAGCAAAATCGGAGAAGTCTGTATTCAGGAAATGTTAGACAAGGTTAAGTTAATCTGGGAAAGGTTGAAAGCAGCTCAAAGCAGATAAAAGAGCTATGCAGATAATAGGTGGAGAGAGTTAGAATTGTAGGTGGGGGATAGTATATTCCTGAGATTGACACTGAATAGAGAAATCTTGAAGCATTCGAAAGGTGGGAAGCTGAATCCGAGGTATTTGGGACCGTTCCCGATAAATGAGAGAATTGGGCCAGCGGCGTATCAATTGGATTTGCCGGATAGATTGATAGGAATTCACGACGTGTTTTATGTATCGCAGCTAAAAAAGTACAATGTTGATCTCGGTCATGTTTTGAATGATGAGCCGATTGTGTTGCAACCCGACCTGAGCTATGTGGAGTTGGAGCATCATGGCATGCAAGACGCCACATGGGAAACAGAAGAGTGGGTAAAGCGGAAGTATCCCGATCTGAGATAGATGTATGCCTGAATTTCAGGACAAAATTCTCCTATGGAAGGGAGGATGTGAAACCCTAACTAAAACCAACCCTATAGTAAGAGGGGGTCGGGATGCATATCTTATTTTCTTGCATGAATATATATATTTGAATGATTTATATATGCTTTGGAATTGTGATTTATAGTCTACAAGGTTTAGTTGTGATTATTAAGTAGGAAGTGTAAAGTGGTAATTTTGCTTGAAGTGAAAATAGGGAGATAGCTTGAGGATTAAATAGGAAGAATATTTAGGAGAGAAAATAGGAATAAGAGTTGTTGTGGTTTAGTGGTTAGAGCTTTGTGAATTAATCTCTAAGATCTTAAGTTCGAATCCACCAATTAAGTTTTATCATGATTAAATTTTATTTTATATGAGGTAGAATATTTTCGTCCCTTGCATGCCATAAGTAGAAGTAGGAGTGTTGTCCTAGTGGAGACAAGAAGGGAATGTCTTAATCTTACTCTTATGCCCTACAAGAATTCTTAAGGGATTCATGCCCTTTTTGTTCCTTAGCTTACCTTAAATTCTTCACCAATTAAACTTATTCAATTTATCCAAATCCACATTTTAATTCTAGAAAATTCAGCAAGGTTTGTTAAACTTGGAATTTTGAAAATGGCTCCTTGAGGATAGAGTTTTGACTGAAAATGGGGATGGAGTTAAGGAAGGTTCCCAAGAGAATTGATCTCCATGGTTGAACCTTCAAACTCCACTCCATAAGTGTTCATCTTCTTCATGGTAGCAATCTGAAAAATTTTCAGCTTTTTGGTCAATCCAGCTTTTAAAAACTTCAGCCATTTTTCTCACTCAAATGCTGTCAGAAAAATAGCCAAATTTGTTTAACTTGAAGATTGAAATCCTTGGCAAAAAATTGGACTGCACAGAGCTATGCAAACCAGGAAAAATTTCTGGACAATTTCGCAACATGGTAGACCAAAAACCAAACTTGTTTCTTCAGCCCTCAAACCAGTAATTCACCTCTGCCTTTCCTCCATAAAGAAGGCTAGAAACCAGCCTTGAAGAACCCTCTCATACCTCTTCAAACTCACTGCAAGTCGGTTGGAACATTGCAAGAAAAGAAAAAACTGCACAAAAATTCCAGCAAACCATTCGAATGACCTCCCAGAAAAATTCCAGCCTTACTCCCTTTTCAAACCTTGTCCGAAAATCACATAAACTTTCAGTGAAATTAACCTTAGTCAACCATGAACAAAACTTCATCACTTCCTCCATTGAACTGCACGAATGCACACTATAACTACTCCTTAAATTCCCCCTTCAATTACTCCAATCAAGCTTCCAATTAGAAATCAAAATTTCAGCAAATTGCTCCATGAAAACTTCCATAGATTAAGCTTCAAACAACCAGAAGTTTCCCCACCATTGCACACAATATTTTGGCCACCCTATAACCACTTCAAACCTCATTCATCTAAGCAAAACCTTAGCAAGCCAGCCAGCCATTAAAGCTCCCAAAAAACCTCTATGCCCCTCATTTCATTTCTCATCTCCACAATCCTCCTCTCTACTAGTTATCTCTCCTTAGGTACTGGTAGACATCAATTTCTTGGTTGAACACTAATATGAGGTGTGCTCATAGCTTAAGCATTTGAAGCATTCAGTGTCTCTAGTTCTTGGATATCTCTCAATACCCTTCCCCATGTCCTTGGCCCATTATTCTCTAGGCTTGTGGGGCTCTTTTGGTAGTCATGCTGGTTTTGGTTGCTCTTTCCTCTCGTAGGTTGGCGGTTAAAAATAGGTTTGGTGTAGATGGTTTCTTTGGAGTGTGACTTTCTTTTGAGTTGTCCCTCAATTTTAATGGCCATATGCACCATCTCCTCTAAAGCCTCATAAGAATGTAACTCAACCACATTTACTATTTCCCTCTTCCATCTACTCAAAAACCTTGCTTTCGTAGCCCTCACATCCTTAATATTGTTAGCGCTTATCAAGGTTACCTCCAACTCCTTAAGAAAATCCTCTACACTTTTATTTCCTTATCTAAGCACATGTAAATTTGGTAAACATCGTTATAATAGTGTAGGGGTACATACGTCTCTCTCATCAAGTTTTTCTCAATAACTCCCAAGTGGCAACCGTTTGATCCCCCATTCTCTTTCTTTGGGATACTACTTATTTCCACCTCACTAAAGTGCATTCAAGGAAACTTGAAATGGCTAATTTAACCTTGGTCTGCTTACTATACTCATAACACTCAAACAAAATCTCCATCCTCCTTTCCCATTCAAAATAAGCATCTGGGTTACTTTGGGGTACCTTCATTTTGATATGCTTCAACTCTCTATCTCCCTCATCTTCATCTTGCCTTATCATTCTAATCCCGTTTCCCCAGTTTTGTTCTGCATAATCTTCCTCGTGGACTTTCTCATCCCAATCTTCCATTCTATCGAACATCCTCTCAAGCCCTCTCATATTTTAACCATCATGCCTATCTTACATTCTGATAGGAATCCATCCAAGTAATATGTTAAAGCTAAAGAAGATGGAATTGCAAGCCACACTTCATGGCACCTTGGAAGAATCCAAGACATGGGAGCTTTCAAGGGAGGATTCAAGCAAAACCATTCAACAGTCTAAGGAACATGAAGAGTCTAAAGAGATGGATGCCAAAGCGAAGGACCAAGAAAGCTGCATTTGCACAACAACTCCTATGAAAGACCGAAAGAGCACAAGAGGGGGCTGAAAGGAAAAGAAAAAGCCTGTTGCGTGGAACTAAGACACACATAGCATCGAATACACTAGTACACAGGGTGCCAAGTCCACTCTAGAGGAGATTTTCTGTTCCAGAACACACCTGGTGCCAGGTCCACTAGTACACCTGGCGCCAGGTCCTTTCAAGCCATGCCCA
Source organism: Voacanga thouarsii (assembly GCA_026120185.1). Taxonomy (NCBI): domain Eukaryota; kingdom Viridiplantae; phylum Streptophyta; class Magnoliopsida; order Gentianales; family Apocynaceae; genus Voacanga; species Voacanga thouarsii. The sequence continues at coordinate 5,589,479 of JANUWF010003376.1, read as the reverse complement.
GTTTTGCTGAATTTTCATATTTTATTTTATTTTGAGTTTTAAATTAATTCCTGAGACTTTTATTATGTAATAGGGATATTTTAGATCATTTAATATCTTGAATGGCTGAGATTTTATCTCACTTTAGTTAGGTTTAGATGCCTATATTTATCACATTATAACATTTTAAATGTAACTTAGATATTATTAGTAAAATAAAAAAAAAACACTCTTGAGAGAGTTTTTTTACAGTTCTTCCGTGAAGGCCAAGACTAATCTTAGGATTCCATTTGTTGTCTTTGATTTAAGTCTATGAACTAATATGGATAGATCAAACTAACCTATTAAAATAGAATCTTAGGTTCTTGTTAGACTAAGGGTCTAAAGTAGAGGTCATCTTTGGTTGCCTAGTTCATCTTCTTCAAATATTCTTTGTTTCTTGTTGAATCAAGGGTTCTTGGGTGTGAATTAGTAGACTTGATTCTTTTTTTTTTTTTTTCAAAATGTAAATGTATATATTGATCAAATAGTATGTACACAGGAGTTCACTAGTTAGTAGCTAGGCTACCATTAACTAGTAATAACAGATATAATCCTCAAAATGGGTCAAAACATGGTAAAAATAACAGTGTACACATGTGTTTTAATTCGCTTCACAACTTCCATCAGTTGATAGATAGCTCATTCGAAAAGTGTAAAATTATGTGCCATTCAGATGTAGTAAAGTGTGGCTGCAATTGTAGTTACTTTGGCTTTCGCAAGCCACGAAGACCTGCGATTACCCCACTTGAACAATTTTAGGCAAGTGTCGATCGAATTCATAACCTGTGGTAAGACGAGCATCCTTTAATGTCCATCCATACTTGTTTTGATATTACACAGTTCAGGAAGAGATGGTTGGTCATCTCCGATTGCACATGGCATAATGGGAATGACATGTCGTTTAGCCAGAACACCAGTACATCTTTAGTTTTCAACCGCCCCTTAGCACACAACAAAACCATGAATAAATGCTTTGGAGTGAGTCCCTGCTTCCAGATCATTTTGGTCATTTCATAACCTTCGGTTTTGATGGTCTGAGATAGTTATATGCCTGTATTGTGAATGTCCTGGTCCCTATTGCCCAAGACAGCAGAAGTAGTGCTGCCCAAATCTCATCCCGTTCAGTTTCCAAAATGGAGTCCCTGATTGATAGCAGTCTTCTGAACAAGGAAGATTGGTCCCTATACTACGGCATCTGATGTGCAATAATTTGGGTAATTATACATATGAGCAAGCGTACTCATCATTAAGCATAGCATAGGGTTTAAAACGTGTATCGACCATCAAGGAACAAGTATGTAGTAATCACTTTTCTTTTATTGTTTAACCAACTCCATAAAGTGAAAAAGAATAAAAAGCAAAATGAAATAAAATAAAAGAATATATAAATGTCAATGATGGATAATTATGTAACACAAACCACTATTCTGACACACATGATCTTAAAGTACCCAATCATTATTATAACTAATTATTCCCTTGGCATCATAAAGGATTAAGATAGATTTACTTCTTTTTCAATCAATGAAATTACTATCTTCTAGATAAATTAGCATCATATAACCTGTCTCAACTAATTCACCCAAAATATTCATTAAACACAATCCTTGACTAAATCTCCATATCCTAGCAAATTTAAAACATGAAATTAATTGCTGAATCCATATCCTGGCAGACATCAATTAATCTTTAATTACCCAGTTCTTAGCAATTAACTCTTTTCCAAGCAAGTTAATAGAAGAAACAACAAATTAATATCATAATCAGTATAAGTAATTAAATACCAAGAATAGCAATCAATTAATCAAAAGATCAAGGTAACTCTAAAAATCATGAATACCAAAAACAATATCAAATTACAATAAAACAATTAATACATTATTGTGTTAATGTTGTTCCCTAGAGGCAATCACTTGTACATTATATATGATACGTTTTATTTTAATAAAAGGCATTATTTATCTTACAGTTTCTTTTTGTTTACTTTATGTAATATAACTGTTTGATAAAGTCCCTAGTACAACACTGTGTTAAGGAAATCATGATAGAGTCATGATATGAGATTCTTACTACACTGGATAGTGTTAGTACTTAAATAGTCCCTAGTCATAGTATTAATGAGATAGGACATCATTAATGCATTAAGACTAGCATGCGTTAGACTTTCTAATTTGATCAGGCAGTGGTTCTTATAGCCGTGAGTATTGAGATACTCAAAGTTAACACATGGATGCTTGTTAATGGAACAAGTTCATCGGATGACCTAGCTTTGAGATAATCATATGGATAACTATTTAGTGCTAGTGATATAATATCAATATAGCAAACGTGCAAGTATCATTAGACTTGATATCTCCAAGGTACTTTATTTGCTGAGCTTTGTACTTTGATACCAATCTCCGGAGCTCGATCGAGGCTCGCCTATGGGATGGATATAAGGTACATTGTGAGGTAAACGAAAGTAGTTGAGAGCGTCAATAAATGATTCACCACTCCTAATAGTAGGAGCAAATATCTCACGGCCACTTGTAGGAATTACTACTCAGAAAGTCCTTGGCCAAGGCGATTGTGTATTGAAAACAGTTCCAATTAACACACATCTAGAGTAGTGGGCTCCTGGTACAAGTAATATTGTATTCGGGCCAGAATTATTCCTGAAGGGAGTTGGCACTAATTCCGTACTCCAAACCGAATGAGATATTGTATAGTGAAAGGAGTTAATTGCACTAAAGTTTGTTATTGAAGGGTTCATGTCAAGCCACTTGACTTCCTGGATTCTTGGGTGGTCATGACGTGTTGTTAGATACCGCTCATGATATGGGAATATAGGTTTATTAATTGATGAATTATTAAACCAATCCTGATTAAAATTAATAGGATTAATTCTAATTAATTATGGATTATTAATCACAAAGACGTTTGGATTAATTCATGTTCACTACCAATTGACTGGGAAACCTAATAGGTCACACACAATAGAGGATTATTATTTGATAACATTGTGGGGTTGATTGAGAGAAAGAAAGGTTGTTGTGGACAAATTATAATTAGTTATAATTTATAGTACAAGTTGTAATTATGAAAACATGATGTTTTTAATTACAATTAGGGAATTTTAATATGATTAGAATTCTCAATTTTGGGAAGGGAATTTTGTGTGATATATAGTAGCTAATAACACACGAAAAACCCTAGCCAATAGCTGAACAACACACAAAAGAAATAATAGCCACGAACTTTTTCTCTTCTTCTCTCTCGATTTGATCTTGAAGAGGAACTCTAGCCGCCAGTTAGAATTTATGCTAGAACAGAAAGCTACGTGCTTGAGTATTCCTCTGTGTGGATTACTATTAGAGATAATCACACAGTGTGATTATAGTGGGTCAACGTTCAACTCACGTGGAGGTTGATCACGATGATTGCGGGATCGCGCCTCAACTTGAAGAAGAAAATTTTGTTCTTCGCACGATCACCCAAAGGTAAAAGCTGTTGCCTTTATTGTCGTTGTGTCTTGTTTTCCACACATAGAAGAGTCCTGGGAGGGTATCTTGATTTATTTTCCGCCGTAGGGGATACAAGCCTGAGATACCCAACACATTGTTCAAGAAAGGAAAACAAAGTTAAAAGAAAGCACTCATAGACAAGCCTCCTTCTTCTTCCTTCGTAGATTTTCTTATACAATCCTCCTTGATTTGGTGAATTCCTCCTTAATTTTGAGTGATTTGTGTTTTGATCCATAAATTTATCCCCATGACTTCTGTTTTCCCTCTATTTATAGGCTTTAGAAGTCCTAAATTCGTCCTTCTAGGGTTTCTGGCCAAATAGATGTAGGAAAATACTAAAACTCTGCCAATTGCAAAAAAATGCGTACGTAAATTGAGGCACCACCTTCGTACCAATGCACAGCTGGCACCGCCTGTCCTGCCTAGGGCCGGCACCGGTTATGTTCTGCTTCTCCGTCCATTCGCTAATTTTTTTTTTTTCATGCCAAGTCTTCTAGATTGCAACCGACACCACCTCTGGGCTCCCAACCGGCGTCAGCTCTGTTCTGTTCTACGACATTTTTGCCTTAATTTACCCATAAAATCTAAAATAATACACAAAATACCTTTCCAAGGGTAAAATCTCAAATATGACGGAATATGACCAGTTATTACACAAAATGTATCACAAAATGGTCTCAAATAACTAGGAAATATATAACTAATTTAAGCCCTATTACATTCCCCTATACTTATCTCTTTGCTTGTCCTCAAGCCAAGTATCAAAGACAAGTAGAAAAACACAAGTTTTCATAAAATCACTCAATCAATTTCAAAATAATATTTCCATTGCTTTCTTTATTCAAGACAACAAAACATATGCTACTATACCTTTCATAACAAATGCAAGACTTGTATAAGTAAAGAATGACTAGTAGAACCATACCAACACTTAACACCATTCTCAAACCATTGGAAAGAATTTAGTTTAAAGAAAATGTGCATTCCATAAGCTTAATTTTCATACACTCTCTCCACTAATTCGAGACATATCATGATTCTACTTAGGTCAAGTAGGACTTTTAAACTTGTAATGTAAGGCTAGAGGGTTTGTAATGTAGCTCGTCAAACGAAGGGTATAGGAAAATCAAATATCAAAGAAGATGAGAGTTTGCAAGAAAAGGATAAAGAAAATGTACTAAATAGATTCCAAACTTTTTTGCTCTCCTATTACAAAACTAATCCAAAGCCCATAACCTTGTATAGCAATCATATTACAATTCAAGCAAATCTTGCATTCTTTTCATTAATAGTTCTTCACCGCATCAATCATATTGCACAAGATCATCAAAATTTCAGCAATTCTTATTCCAACTGAACTAACATTCTTCCTGTGCTCTTCTTTTTCTTTTTCTTTTCATTTTTTATCTTTTTCTCTTCTTTTCAAATGCTGCTTTTGTTTGTTTCTCAGTTTTTTTCTTTCAACATTTTCTAGCAGCTTTTTGTTTTTCTCAATCTTTCTTTTTCTTCCTCATTTTTCCTTTCACACTCCAACTCAACACATGATGCTTGACTGAAAGTAACAAGTCATGACATTTACACAAGTACTCCCTCGTAATTCTTCTACTTGTACTTTCATCCATCAAGAGTAATCAAAGATTTGGAAGGTAAATCTACCTCTCAGGAAGAAGTAATGGACAAACTATGATAATGGGTTTAAGAAAGAAATTAACAATTTAGGCTCAAAATACACACTAGCGATAATATAAAATAGGTAGGCTTGAAAAGCTCAAACTATCCAAAGAAGTCCTACTATCGTTGTCTCTAAGTTAAATCATGAATATCTTTCTTATTTCACCTCAAGAGATATTCAAGTAAGTTCTAGAATGCTCAATGAATTTTAGTAGAAAAACAGGTTTAAGAACAATGTAAAGCATTTGATCAAGAACAACTTAGTCCAAGTGCGTGTAAAAAGTCACGCATAAGGCACAAATGATATAGAACATATGCTCTATGATCAAGCACAAAGACATGCATTCAAAATACATCTTGAAAGCTCAAAAAATCTGAAAAAAAATTGAAAAATATTTCAAGAATGAAACATAGAAGAATTCCTATTCTAACCACTCCCCCACACTTAAACTGGACATTGTCCGCAATGGCCAAACAAATAGAGCAAGGAAATATTGCCACAGGACCAAAAATAGAGGGGAAAAGAGAAGAAAGAAAATACTTCCATTGCATTGTGCATTCTCCTACAAAAGAGTTGAACTCCAGCAGAAAGGAGCATTGTTGAAGTACCTAGAAAGGAAAATACACAAAAGAAACACACTAAAGCATAAAAACTAGAGAAGAAAAATAAGCAAAAAGCAAAAAAAATAGTACAAAAAGAAAAGTACATATAGTACGAAAGAAAGAAGTCAAGATAACCCAAGAAGGTTTTTTGACCTTAATGAGCACATTAGGCACTCGAAAACGGGTGAAAAGTTTTTTTTCAGAAATTTTACCACAACCCTTTTGAAAAGAACTTAATGCTCAAAATAGAAGATAGGCACGATGAATGTAGAATGAAGAGAGGTTTTTGAAAAATAGAAGGTTTATGAAAATAATTTTTCTCACTAAAGCAAAACAATATAAACCTCTTTCTCTAACATTTTTTAGACGGACAAATATTTTTGTCAACATATAAGTGTACATGTTCTCTAAAGAATGCATCAAACTTGAAATCACCTTTTAACCATTCAAAAGAATGTTCAAAATTAAAATTCCCCTTTAAACTTAGTATTGGAGTTCTTAAAGATGAGATCAAGAAATCCTTATTTTTTTTATGTATCTACAAATACCAAGTTACCTCCCTTTGAATGGGGTGAAGGGTAGAAATTACCACTATCCTCCAAGGACTTCTAATGATGTAGCGTTGAAAGATCCAACTCCTTGAGGCATGATAAATTTAACACATCATCATTTGGACCCTTGTTCTCCAAGAATTGAGAGCAACCTAAAAAATCATATGATAAAGAGAGATTATAATTATTAACACGTAGAGTAGAATTGAATACCTCCATTTCCACATTGAACAATTGGTCCTCATATCCTCTCTCCTTTCCTTGGAGATTCTCTTGTTCAAGCATATGGGCCTTTATGGCATCCTCAACCAACTTGGCGAGTTGTGTTCTTTGATAGCTCAATCGTTGAGATACTTTTTTTATGCCACTTAATGGAGGAATTTGAATTGGTGACAAAAGGATGCATTGAGGCTTCAAGTGTCGTCTCACAAAAAACAGTGATTCGAGATTGCAACTTTGCCAAATTCTCATCATTGTAGCTCCTTTAATCTTGTGCCCAAAAGTATTTGTCCATGATGATGCCAATTTCGCGCTCAAAGAAAAACAAAAATCAAATCGAAAATAAAAACAAAAAAAAAATAATTACAAAAAATAAAGAAAAGAAAAAAACAAAAGGTAAAAACAAATAATATAAAAATAAAGAAAAGAAAAACACATGCTTTCCTAAACTGTTTACATACAAAAGTTAGTAGTATTTACATACAACATGAAGTATGTTAGTCAATTAAGTCACTCAATGTTACAAACAACAAGATATAACACTGATTTACACAAAAAACATATATCCATGTTTACATTTAGATATATAGACATATAAACATGGTTAAATTAACAAAATCCAAGCTTTCATGATAGCATTCCCTGGCAATAGCGCCAAAAACTTAATGTGTATGAATTTGGATATAAAAATAAGCACATTCCTAATCAAGTTTAAATTAAAACGTTAATCACAAATTACACATATGAGCAAGTGTACTCAACATTAAGCATAACATAGGGTTTAAAACAAGTATTGATCCTTAATGAACAAGTATGCAGTAATCACTTTTCTTTTATTGTTAAACCGACTCATAAAGTGAAAAAGAATAAAAAGTAAAATAAAATAAAATAATAGGATATATACATGTCAAGGATGGATAATTATGTAACACAAACCATTATTCTGACACACATGACCTTAAAGTACCCAATCATTATCATAACTAATTATTCCCTTGGCATCATGAAGGATTAAGATAGATTCACTTTTTTTCCAATCCATAAAATCACTATCTTCTAGATAAATTAGCATCACATATCCTATCTCAACTAATTCACCCAAAAGATTCATTAAACACAATCCTTGATTAAATCCCTATATCTTGGCAAATTTAAAATATGAAATTAACCAATGAATCCATATCTTGGCAGACATTAATTAACCTTTAATTACCCAGTTCTTTGCAATTAACTCCTTTTCCAAGCAAGTTAATAGACAAAAAATATGAAATTAATGAATTGAGACCACCTTCAACCCCTTTTCCAAGCAAGTTAAGAGAAAAAAATAACAAATTAATCTCGTAATCAGCATAAGTAATTAAATACCAAGAATAACAATCAATTAATCAAAAGAACAAAGTAATTCTAAAAATCATGAATACCTAAAACAATGTCAAATTGTAATAAAATAATTAATACATCATTGTTCAAGAAAAGAAAACAAAGTTAAAAGAAAGCACTCATAGAGAAGCCTTCTTCTTCTTCCTTCGTAGACTCTCTTGTACAAACCTCCTTGATTTGATGAATTCCTTCTTAATTTTGAGTGATTTGTGTTTTGATCTGTGAATTCATCCTAATGACTTAAGTTTTTCCCTCTTTATAGGCTTTAGAAGTCCTAAATATGTCCTTCTAGGGCTTCTGGCCGAACAGAAGTAGAAAATACTAAAACTCTGCCAGTTGCTAAAAAATGTGCATAAAAATCGAGGTACTACCTTTGCACTAGTGCACAACCAGTGCCAGTTGTGTTCTACTTCTCCGTCCATTTGCCAATTTCTCTTAATTTTCATGACATGTCTTCCATATTCCAGCCGGTACCGCCTCTAGGCTCTCAACCGGCGTCGGTTCTGTTCTGTTCCACAATGTTTTTGCCTTATTTTACCCCTAAAATCTAAAATAATGCACAAAATACCTTTCCAATGGTAAAATCTCATTTATGATGGAATATGACCAGATATTGCATAAAATGTATCACAAAATGGTCTCAAATAACTAAGAAATATATGACTAATTTAGGTCCTATCAGTATATCCCAAATTGATCGGTCCTCCATGTAGTAGTGGTAAAGCCATTTCACCCAGAGTGACTGCTTCTCTACTTTGATGTCCTATAGAATTCGGGCCAGTAGCGCCCTGTTCCAAGCACTCAAGTTCTAAGTCTAAGGCCACCTTTCACCTTGGGTAGGCAGACATCTCTCTAGGCCACTAGTGTCTAACTAATTGATTACCATAGGAAGTCCCTGGCCAATCTATCCACCTGATTAATAACCACTACTGGTGCAAAAAGGATAGATAGCCAAAAACAATCCACACTCTACAGGATAATTTGGATCAGTTGTAGTCGCCCTACATATGACAATAACCGTGCTAACCATCTTCCTGTGTAAGACCTAATCTTGTCCAGTAACATCCTGTAGTATGATACTCTCATTTTACCTGTCAGGATTGGTATGCCAAGGTAACAAAATGAGAAGCTCCCCATCGGGATGCCAGTGTCAACTAATATAGCCTCGTGGTCTGTTCTCCCTAACCCAACTAGTTAAATATTCGATTTGTCGCTTTTTGTTTCCAAACCAAAGCATCATTTAAGTTCTTCCAGGAACCCCTGTAAGATGTATATTAATGGTCTGTCTCCTCTAACAAACAACATTAAGTCATCCATGAAGGCTTGGTGTGTAATCCTCAAGTAGTCACACTTGGGGTGGTAGTTAAAAGTAGTCCCTAGTGTGTGGACTTTGACAACCCGAGATAAGGATTCCAAACAGAGCAAATAGCAATAGGGATATGGGGTCTCCTTGACGAAGTCCCTTGGCTTCTCCAAAGAACCCATGCACTGTCCCATTGTTTGCCAAAAACCTTTTTCACCCCCTCCCCCCACCCACCCCCCTCCCCCCCCAAAAAAGGTTTTTCACTAAGATTTTGGTTAATAATAGGTATTAAGAATTTGTATTGATAACGTTCCAGGTGACAAATTTCCTAACCAACTTTTATGGAATAAATGCATAGAATTTTTCATGATCTTTCTTACATAAGTTTGTGGTGATTTAATATACAATATTTTAATATATCATAAAAGCTTTGAAGGGCATGTAAAGTAGTTAAAGATGGATTTAGGAAAATTGAGGGAGCATAAACTTTTACCAAGTTTAGTAAATGTAAAATTTTGGTTGGGTACCGCTTTATTGTGAGATGTAGTAAGTAAGGATAGGATTATGGTTGACACATTTAAAGTGAAGGATATTGCTAGTTGGAGATAATCCAAGTCAGACTTGAATACTAGAATTTTCTTAGGATTAGCAAGATAAACGATTGCCTCATTAACGAATTCCCGACCTTTACGACACCTTGACTCAAATAATGGCAAAAGGATACATTGTTCCTATAGTTGAGAAGCATGAAAAGAGCTTCCAAGAAACTCAAGAGAAAACCCATAATTGCAATTGTGCTAACCCTGCATAAAGACAGGACTTTTATTCTTTATACAAGGATGTAGCAAAGGAGGAATGGTAGCTATATTGGTAACTTTCATAAAGAAAGACTATTCTTCTTGATCTAGACTTGGTATTCTTCCATTTGAGTCTTTTCTTGCTAACTCCTTTTTACCTTTTGTTGTTATCATGAGCACTCTCTTAGGACTGAGTTGGTTAAGGCAACTATCTTCACTTAATTCATTGTTCAGAATTGTTTCTCATCAAATCCATCAATGTTATGCTCAATGTTTCCCAATAACATCTTTGTGTTAGATTCCTATTTCTTATCACATCTAACTTATTCCATATATTCAATTTGAACACTTTGGTATATGCCTTCTCATTCGTTCTCCTGCACTCCAACTCTTTTCTCCACCATTTGTTAGGAATTTTCTTCTAATGTTTGGTTGATTAAAACAACCTTTGCTACTAATTTAACATTTGCATCTGTTAGTCGTTAAACTTTTTAACATTTTCCTCAATGTTTTCTACGTTATCACTACAATAGCTTTCTATTTCTTGCCTCACTGAGCATACTCCATCCACTACGTGTTCTATTTCATTCCTTTGATTTAGCATACTTTGACTTGTGTTTTTTCTTGTTATCTCCTAATATCTCCAAAATTCTAATGTCACCCCTTCCATAATCCTTTCACTCTTTTATTCTTATATTTCTCCTTGATGTCTAAAACTCTCTCTTTCATTTTCAAATGATATCGATTTATATACTATCAAATATTGCCATCATTCCACTTTCTTGATCATGAATCTTCGTTTGGTGTTGAAATTTTCCTCAGCCATCATTCCTTTTCTTCTACAAAATATTAATGACACTATTTGCACAGCATTTTCATCCTCCTATTATTGTAGTACCTTATATCATTAGAAAACCTCTTCTTCCTTTTCAGATGTTATTGACTTCCTATACTTATTTTTCTATTAAGTACCACTTGTTACTTCTTGCAAATGCACTTCTTCTTCTTCTAAGGCATGTATATTTAAGGACTTCTCCTTGCCATTCACTGGAGGTGCACAGTACTCATCAACCATTTTTTTTTTGTTACGACCAATGGCTTCATTTTAACTCCCTTGTTATTTGATGTCTCCTAATCATCATTTTTCTCTTGTCATTAAAATTCTACTTTAATTTACATTCTTTTCAATCCCTCCTGGATTTGGAATGCAACTTTCAGTATTTGGAGTACTGCGCTTTTCCTTGTCCTTTGATTTCTTATCCCACTGATTTTGTCATTTTGATCTTTTTCCTAAACCTTTTGCTCTCACTTTTTCTTTATCCCTAAACATATAATTAATAATGAACCCATCAACTGAACCCCATATGGGCAATGTAAAAAATCGACCAGGATTTTGGAAAGAGGTGGTAAAGGGGTATAAAAATTTTTATAAAAAAACATGAAAAGATTCCAATAGTTAAGGTTCTTTGGGAACATCACGGAATTCACGATGCCACTTGGGAAATAGAGGAATGAATGAGGCGGAAATAAGTTGAGGTATGGCAAAGTTGGAATTTCGGGGGTGAAATTCCCTTAAGATGGGGAGAATGTAACACAACACCCTAAATGCATCTAGAAATAGGGGAATATATTATCCATATAGCATGAGTATTCTTGCATGTAAAAATAATTGACATGACATGAATGATTTTATCTGAGTATGATTACGGAGGAATTGTTGTACTTGGGTGATGATTGAGAAATCACTACTTGAAATAATGATAGAAAGAATATTTTTTAATAACACTATTCTTTAAGGAAAGAAATAGATATATGAATATATATATATATATATATATATATATATGTATTTAGCTAACTCTAAAATTGTGTATTTAATTATTGAATAGCTATTCATTAAAATAATAATAAATAATTTAAGTAACTATTTATTACTTGCTTGTCTATATTTTTACATATTTATATATTTATTATGTATCTGTATATTTGCAATATATTTATTAAATATTCATTAATAGTTTATTTATTTATGTATGTATGTATTAGTTTAGGAAATATTTAAATTTTAGTCTAGCAAGACTTCTCTCTTACTTTATTTTTAATATTTTAGGAGGAAAATTTGAATTTTCGTATTTTAAATATTTATTTAAGTTAAGAGAATATTTTAAAAAGAAACCTAGCCTTCTAGGAGCCTTATGCTGCCATTAGGGAGAGGGGAAGAGGAAAAACCTAATTCTTGTACCATTAGGAAAATATCTTGGAGGATTTATTAATTTCCAAAACATTTAATGCTTAGGAAAAGCTTGGGGAAAATTCGTTCCTTCTCCTTCTCGATTGTGCTGCCACTCCTTCTCATTATGGTCGGCCACCTTGAGTTCAAAACCCCTTAGGATTGTGATTAAATGATTATAGAAATCCTTTTATTAAATAAAACCAAGAGTAAATAGGATTTCCCTTTAATTTTGCTTATTTTTCTTCTAATGTCCTAAACCTAACATAATGCGTCTATAAAAGCCTATTAAATTAGATTTTTGAAGCCCAAAACTCTTCTATAGCCGTCACACTCTCTATGCCTCCATAGCATATGAGTTTTTTCCTCCCCTTGCCCTCAAGAATTAATTGTTTCATTGCCTACGAAAAATTCTACACGTAGCCACACCATTGGAGAATCATTTTTGGATTGAAAGCTTGAAGAATTAGGTTAATTTGGAGGCTAGAAAACATCTTCTTTCTTCCTTAAGAATGATCAAGGTTGTCATAGAAAGTGGTAATATCAAAAGCATTTCTTTTCTTTTTAAGCCCAAGTGCCGAAAATTTTAGAAAAATTAGGGTTCTTGTGGTATAAGTTGCTAAAGTGATTTTTCTAGACTAAAAAAAGATCAAAGAATTATGTTTGAGAATCATATTTTCTTAATTCTTTGAAAAAGAAACATTTTTTCAAAGAGTTTATACAAAAGAAAATACCTTTCCTCTTAAATTGTTGTTTTCATAAAAAGTTGGAATTTTTTCTAAGAAAAGATGACTTCGTGATGTGTTCTTGAAAGATCTTGATGTGTATATACTAAGGGTTGTGTCACATCATATAGAGTACCCTAGGGATGTGTTTTCTTGAATTATTAAGACCATTAAGTTGATTTCTTGAAGCCTAGAACAAATTGCATGCTTGCTGGAATTTTTATAAATCTGTGATCATTGTTTGTTTTGTCTCGAAATAAAATAGTAAAGTAATTCATTATTGCATGGCCTTTTGATATTGTTTACTAGACATGTTTAGGAAGTTATTTATGTATAATATCATGCAATAAAACCCTGGGATTAATCTCAGTAAATTTTGAAAAAAACAAGGGTAAGGAAAAAACCATAGTTTTATCAGTTTACTGTATAGTCTATCCAAAGCTAATATTTCAGATTGATAAAGTCTAAATCTGGACAAGGTCAAAGTAAAGAAAACATAGATTTACGTGTGTGGATATTAACTATAAAATTTCAGAAGTTTCTAATATCATAGCTGAAAGTTAAGGATTTTTCTTGAACGCTAGTTTGTTTTGAGCAGAACACTATAGTAGCGAGAAATGAATTTTTGAGCCTAATTAATGTCTGAATTTTGTGCAAGCCACCTAGATTTTGTTATATATTTGTTTACAAATGTCTTTGTAGAAGTTGAGGCCATTCCAATGTATTTTCATATGTATTATATTTTTAGGAAAGAAGAGTAATTCTTGGAAATTGTGATCAGCTTAATAATTTTTAAGGAAACTCTCTATTATTAATTTGTATACTTCTATAAATGTAATAATTATACAGTTTGACACTTGGGGATGAAGTTAATCTTTGGACAAGGATTTATTTTAATATTTACTTATTGTATGAGAATAGAGAATTAATGATAAAAGGAATATGATTTCCAAAAGTGCTAGGAATTGGTGGTGACTTATTTATTTTCTTAAAAGGTTGTTAAGAGCAAGGCTCCACTCATTGGGATTAAGAAATTAATTTGCTATACCAATGTAAGTTCCTACATTAAAACCATTTGCGAAATACAAGAATTACAAGTTGTTAAATGTTTTGTGGTAACAATGAAAACATGGATTGTTGTGATGAAATGTTCAGCATGGCTAGTTTTCTTATTCTATTTCAACTCGTGCACTATTTTCCTAAACAAAAGGATTTCAAAACAACAAACTTGAATTTTGCACCAAATGATTTAACCAAGGTTTACTAGGTCGTGCTTGATATATTTATATATTTTATGGTTACCACTTGCTGCTATTGTGCTTCTTTGTTGCACAATCACTGAGTACTCAGTAAGGATAGGCTACTATCACAAGCCAAAGAAGAAGAGAGCAAACTTTATGGTAGGCGGACACCTCTGAGAGGTAAACTTTTTTTTTTATTAGGCGACAATGGTAGGGAGTCAAGTCAATTTGTGCTAGCAAATAATTCCATGTGGAACTGTATTTCTCCAGAATGGACAACCGGTAAGTTATAGGGGTTTGGGAGAAGGACGAGTATCCCCACCCAGTGGGCCAATCACCCACTGTACTATAATGCAAGGTTTCACGATATAAGATCATGTTGCAGGGCTTCATGACTCAGGGTTATGATGCAAAGTTTCATAGTCCATTTTATTCTCAAGTGGTTGCTTCCTTTGAAATCAATTTATTTATTGAGAAGGAAAATTGAAAATGCCAGTCTTGTTATTAAAATGATTGAATGTGAATGCAATTGTGCTTTTGGTATTTCAAAATACATGTCACAAAATTGTTTCAAGAAACACTGTCACATGTAGGACTTACTGGGAAATTTATTTCTCATATTATTTATGCATGCTTTCAGATTGAGAGTAATGCTGACAAGGTTGAGGTTAAAGTTCAATATCTTGCACTTGGCATTTTAGTTGTTTTGCTTAGGGACAATATTTTTCCATTCTTTGTTTTGGGACTATGTATAAGTTTTACTTGAGTTGAATTTCGTTTAAGTTTTATTTAAGGTATTGCTTTGGATGAGTCATTTATTTACGCCGTTATAAAGACCCATTGTCCTTTAGACGGGGTGACATCTCTACCCCTTTTGGGGTACGTAGATAGTATGATGTTACACTACAACATGTAGGAATATGTTTGATAAGACGACTATTATGATACAAATATAATGGTAGATTGTGATTTTTTGGTGTATGCAATATGGTAATAGTTTGATATTGAGACTTCTTTTGCGGAATGTCATGATAACTAATAGAATAGAAGTTGATTAAGGAATTATGGTCTTTTGTTAGACGGAGTGGTATTTTTAGACTAAGCAGTAGCTTAAATTGTTAAGTGGACCCAACCAAGTAAGTCAATGCACAAAACTTTTGATAGCTAATGCTTAGTTTTATTATCAAGTACTACTTTGGCATATGATGACATCTGATTTTGCACACATTTGGAGGATAATTAGATTTGATCAAAGTTTTATTATTTTGTTTAAAACTTAATATGCTCTTTTTTAGAATAATAACTAAGGTTTTATATAGGCATAAATGCATTGAATCTTTTTTGTAAAAACTTTTTATCTTTTTTATCAAGAATCACAACACATCTATAATTCTGTATTTAAGCTGATTTGCTGATTATTTATTTGAGAATGTCTCCAAGCAATAATAGATTACATTAAATATTCAATAAAGGTAGGCCCCTAGTACTAGCCCTTGAAAGATAGGGTAAGTATTCGTTAGGACGCCACCTCCGAAAGATAAATAGTTTCTAAATGGATTAATAATATTAGTGAGTCAGGCCAATCTGCACTAGTACCAAATTCTGAGTGGGACTGTTCTCTTGAATTAGATGACTGGTAAGTTTGCGTGAGATAGAGGAGCATCTCACCCTATGGGTTAATTACCTACTAATATTATGATGCAGGGTTTCACAATATCCTACCCAGATGCAAGGTTTCAAGGTAGCTGAATTTGATTATGATGCAATGTTTCATAATCCGCCATAAGTTTTCAAAATGTCAGTAGTTCATTTTTCTAGAAAATTATTTCTTTAGCTGCCTTTGCAGAAATAATATAATTGACTTAACTGTTGAACGAATGCAAATAAACCACTCAGCGGCTTTGAAATCGTCATGTAAAATCTCGCAGTTGTTTTCCCTCATTTCAACTAAACTTGCAACATGAATATTTTTAAACAAATTTCAAGAGTACACATAGGACTTACTGAGAAATGCTTCTTACACATTTTTCTATCATGGTTTTCAGGAAGATCTAGTCTTAAAAAGGCGTCAAGTTTTAGAGTTTTAAAGACTTGTTGACTATTATTGTCCTACTCCTGCTAAGAATATTATTGATCTGTTTTATACTTCAAATTTTGCACAAGTTTTGAGAAACCTTGTGATATGTTTTAAATTAGTCATTTGAGTTTCATTTACACATAGTTATAAAGACTCCTTATCCACCAGGCATGGCGACATCCTTGACCTTTTAGGTTACGTAAGTAGATTGGGCATTACAGTTAATAATACTTAATACAAAGTTCTAAAATTTATATCATCCTTCTAAATACAATTAAAATGAACAAACACAACATTGTCTAGAAAAGAAAACAAAGAGACAAGATAAGAACTCATAGAAAAGCACTCATTCTCCTCCTTTGAAGGTTTCTGCAAAGCATGATCCTCCTTGATGAATTCTCTACTTTAATGATTACTACACACTTTACTCCTTGAATTTAGGAGTTTAGCTAATTCTTCCCATATTTTTATAGGCCTATTCATTGCTAAATTTGGTCTAGAAAAGTTCTTTCCTATCCTCAAGTCAGTTTCCAAAAGATTTCTACATAAATAACCAAACTATACATAGAAAAGGATTTATTACTGCCATTGTCTATTGAACAGTTGGTGCCAGGTCAATAGGTCAGCAAGTGCCAGTTTAGCTCTATCTGAGTGGTCAAATTGCTCTATTTTCTCCCATATTTTCCAATGAACAACGAGCAGGGGATCTTTCATAGGGATTAGAGCTGGCTTAACACTTGTTTCAATTCGATTCCTCTCATTTTTCTACAATTTTTAATCAAAATCTAAGAAAACCATTTCTACAGAAAAATATCATGAAAATATCATACAACAAAATAATTGAATAGTCATTATATACATAAATAATACATATATATCTCAAATGACTATGAAAATATAGGTAAATTTAAGCCCTAACACATAGGTGCATTCGTAGCAGACCTACGATAGAGTATGTAATACTACAAATAGTATAGACTTGAAAAGACTAAAATGCAACATTCACCATTATTTTGGCAAACAAGAAAAAAATAATATAAAATTTGCCATTATATAGGCAAAGCACGATATGGGAATAATTTTATGATAGAGTATTTGCCTCTAAATAGTGATTTTTTCCTCAAAATCCAACACAATAATTGTTGCATTTTAGATTTGGGGTAGAAAAGGAGAAGAAAATTAGTATAAATAGGCTCATTGAATGGAAAATACAAAAATAGAAAAATGTATTTCTTGAGTAGAAGTTATCTTGACACTTAAATTTGTAAAAATAATAATCCCATGCTATATTCATATTTTATCCTTGTAAAGATCGCCCCATTACATTATCATATTGCCCAAAAAATGATTTTGAAGAAAGTGAGAATAAAGATGCAAATCGAGAACCGAATTGAATAATATAATGTACAAAAAAGTCGCATTTGCAAAATAAGACCTTAAGGTCCCATTCCTCTTATTTGGGAATGTAACCTTCAAGTCTCATTATGCAAATGCGACCTTCTAGTCTTTGAAGGCATCTTCGACTAAAATAAATACAGTGCTATTATTCATAAATAAAAATAATTACTATTGTGGTACAAATTTAAAAAATTAATTTCTACAAAACATATAAAAAATATTCATAAATTATTTAAATTTAAAAAATATTGTTATTGAAATTTAAAATTGGCTAGGGATATGGAATAAATTGTTCCTTTGTCTATGTAGGAACAATGAAAAATTTCACTTAAAAAAAAGGTCTTGATGAATTGCATAAAATAGCTTCTAAACTAACTTAGCCTTTGTAGTTGAAATATTAGACAAGTAATAGATTCCATGGATCGTTAATTCAACAAAGGGAACATTTTACTGAATAGTCATCATATAACTCGGTCATCTTGGCATTTTCTCAATTAACGAAATGGAACACTTTTCTAGCCACGGGTCACACATTTTCCCATGAATGCCTGGGACCATCTCTTCATCAACTTTAGCAAAGAGTGATCCCATGTGATGGCTTGGTAGAGGAGATGCTCGCACTCAAGGTCTTTTCACTCCTCACCTAACTCCCGCGTGTGCACATTCATCTATAAGAGCTTGGGGCCTCAAAAAAAGTTGCACTAGTTCGATAGTTAGACCACTTAAATCAGTTTGAAGTGGATCAATATATCTATCATGTGCCTGATGAAATGATGTGAGTCCTCAAGCACATATATCCCCTATCTCCTTAATTATTCTCCGGGAAGCTGAGTTAACATTATGAATTTCACATGTAGCTATAATCAAAGCTCATCTCATAATATCAGCTTGAAAAAAATGTACAAAAATTATGGAGATATTTAAAGGTTATGTAAATTAGTAATCCAAAGAATAGGTAGATAGTTACGTACCAATATAAAAGTACTATATCTGATAGGCAGATATCCCGACGGCAGTAAACCACGAATGGTGGGATTTCTAATTTGAAGACCTGTATGGTCCTTATACCACTACATATAATTTGGTGCAACCAAAACACCCATCAAATAGTCTGTATATAGTCCAAGCATTATGCCCATGTTTGAAGATATGACCCACGATATAAATTACAATCTCTAAATGAATTGGTCTGTTTATCAATCTCATGTAGGTCAACTTTTATATTACAATCTATTGGTGTAGACTGAAGCATCCCAAATTGGTACATGACTCGATCTCAAAAGTAGAGCTTGAGCACTTCCCAAGTGATAAGTATTATGTGTGACCTCTATATAAGGATGTAAGGATGATAAGGCTGCCAAAAAAACTATCATTCAAACAATACATGTAAAGATTCAAACATATTCAGTAAAATAAAAAATATATATATACATAAAAAATATGCATATATACTCATATGCTCGATCGAGAAGGCATTGAACTAGGAGTGATATAACACAAGAACATATGTAGATGTACAAAAGAGGTGAAAACCTACATCACATCGAGAACCATACGACACAAGTAGTAGTAGCTTATCACTAGGTCTACCTCTCTCCGGTCATACTACTCAAACATGCTCCTATGCCTACAGCTATAGTATATTCAAAAAGGTATATGTGACAACTAAAACATATGTTATAATGAAAAAAAGATTAAACCAAAGCTCAATCTTACCTGAAGTAAGACCATTGGGCCATAAGTATCTTGAGCCAACCTAATAACAACTTGGCACAAATATCTATACATATATGCTAGAATTGCACTACCTCAACTAAGTATACTGCATACCTCCAAATTCTCTAGAACAGGTAAACATCTCAAGTGTAATGAAAGGGGCTAAAATTATCACTATTTTCCTAGTTATTTAAGGTTAAATTGAGATACTTTTGATGTAATAACTAAGCATATTCCTTCTTATTTGATATTTTACTTGTAAAAAATATTTTTGACAAATTTGTGCAGGTTTAAATTAATTTCGAGCAAAATGTGGGCATATTCCAGAATACACCTAGTTGTAGGTCTGGCAAGTGGACTGGGCACCAAGTCTACTTTGGCCGAATAAAGAAAAAATAGAGCAAAAGTGTTGGGGTAGACTAGAATGTACCTGACACCATGAGGGTTGAGGGGACTTGGAGCCAGGTCCAACCTATACAGTGGCAATTTTGTGCACGAATTTGGTATTTTCTCAAGAATTTTGGTATTTTTTGAATTCTACTCAGACCAAACTTCACAAGCTACAAATTTTGGTTGTACGTAAGGCCTATAAATACAAGATAATAACATCTCTAAATCAGTTTTCACCTTTGGGATTTGCAAAAACATAGAAAACTCCTAGAGAAATGCCAAGATTTAGGAGGATCAAATGAGAATTCTAGGAGAAGAAGAGGAGGTTGCTAAAGAAGGTTTCATGGAAGAAGAAGAAGAAGAAGGCTTACTTGTCTATGAATGGTTTCTGTTTCTCTTCTTTGTAATTTATTGATAATTTTGGTTTTAATTATTTTAATTGTATTTAGAGGATGTTTTTGGATTCATGACTTTGTATTGATTTTAGTTCTTTGATCAATTGATTATTATCCTCAGTATTTAATTACTTCTTATCATTAGTTATTGATGCATTTTCTTCTAATTGACTTGGGAAATGGTATTAGAAGTTTATTGCATTGATTTCATATTTGTTAAATTTTAATGGACTTAGAAAACAAAGTTAAGATTAAAGAACCTATGTGATCAAAGATTAGTTCATTTCACCTCGAGCAAAGGGTCATTCGTTAATTTCATGTTTATGAGGTATGGGTTTAGTGCATCTTTTAGCTATTTTAGTGTGATTGGAAAACCTACTAAATTAATCAAGAGATAGTGATTCTATAGATTAGGAAAGAAGTGAGGTCTACATAAGTAAGTTCATGACTTAGGAAATGATTAAATCTTACTGAAGTTCCTTCATGGTGCCAAGATGATAATTAATTGTAATAAGTGCTAATTAATCATTGTTATGTCTTTGAGGATTTCTATCTATTTACATGTCTTTTCTCCTTATTGTTAATCCTTGATAATCCTTGTGACTTGTCTTGTGTGAACTTGGTCTATTCTCTAGTATATTATGTGAGTGTTTTATTTTTCTCTTCTTATTTTATTGGCTAAACAATAAAGATTTAATAAGGTAAGGTGGGAGCCTAAGTTCCTATGGATTCGATACTTATTTTCTATACTATATGCTGGGTATACTCGACCGTATGTGTGGTTTTAGTGACTAGTATTTTATTAAAACTTAATTAATTCTGTAATTTGTTAATAATGTTTTCTACAGTAAAAGACATGCATTGTGCTATAAGTTTCTTCACTTATAAAAAATAAAAGCCCCCAATCAATATAAAGATATGATAATAGGCAGTTGTAGGGTATGGTCAGCAGTTGCGTCTTCTGGCAAAGAAATGTCTAGGTACTTCTCAATAAGAGCCTTTCTAATCCTTAGCCTGTGGTCTGATACTAAGTAGTCTATTATAAAGGTTAATCCATTCAAATTTACCCTCGTAGTAAGGCCGCCCAATCACTTGGTCACCATCTATGCTAAAGCCCCATAATAATGCTACATCCTCTAGTTTCACTATAGCCTCTCTTAATAGGAAATGAAATGTATGTGTCCTATGCCACCATCACTCTAATAAAGGGGTAATGGGGGTATGATCAATTTGATAAGCTAGCTCAACTAATTTCACCAAAATCGGCCCTATCCACTAACTCAATCAATCTGCAGAAAAAGAGAGGTATGCTCCCAAAATGCAGAATTGTATCGTCTAAACACCAATAGAACCTCACATGTATGTTAATTATCATATAATACCAATAATGAATGATGATTCTACCAAAAAGTCAATAAACTATCTATGAGAGGGCCGAGATGGATATTTATGTGCGTGTGATCTATTGTACCTATTCAAACTAAATTGAAATCATTAAACCAAGAGAACTTTTAAACTAAGTAATTTAAAAGGAAGGTTTATACATGCTTTAACTAAATAATAAGGATTAAAAATGGTACAAAGTTATTATGCTTGCTTTATAAAGAATCTCAACTTATACAAAGATCGCATATGCTTATAACACATTGGGTCTCTACAAAATCTCATGAGATTTTTGGTACAGACATATTTAAAATTATTCCATAGAAATATGTATTCTTAGGCTTATGCATTTCTATTATTCCTCCCTCCAACAGTAGTTTTAGCACTCATGAAATGAAAGTTGATTCTTGAACACCTTTCATGCTCATACCAAGGAACCACAAAAGGAAATACTACATAGAACAACTTTTCTTATTCTCACATGAAAGATAAGAGTTGAAATTCATTCTAAATAGAGGTTTCTTGTGATTTTCATGTAAAAGGATTTTTATGTATTTTAGTGTATATATCTTTTCTAAAATATTCTCAAATCTTTAAGTAGTTTCCATAATGTTCACAAAAATTCAATCCAATAATGCAAAATATAATATAGTCAAACAGGGTGCTGCCATATGTGCATGATGCCTTATCGACAATGATGAAATTAGTAATAAATTACAAGTAGCACTATTAGTAGAAGGGCTTAGAAGATAGCAAATAAATAAGATCTCCTTAATTCAAAGAAAACTAGGTAAGAAAGGGGTAGAGAATATTTACGGGGAAAAGATAATAGATCTAGGTAACGGGGTACAAGGTCTACTTTGCCCAATAGGCAAGAGTCACAAAAGGTTAATATTAAAATCCTATGATAGTTCTTATGAAGTATTTTTCATGAGCAAATATGATAAGAAATAGGTCTTGATTATAGCCCTTCTTCAAGACAGAAAACATGACAAAATTTCCAAAATTTCTACTCATTTATCGTAACATTGGGGTAGTTGTTACAACCTAAAGAAAAGTATAGATGTGAAACCCCAGTCGAAACCAACCTTAGAGTAAGGGGGTTGGGATGCATATCATATTTTATTTTATGTTTAAATATATTTTTATATGGTTTTATGTGCATTGAATTTGTATTTTATAGTCTAGAGGGCTTGATTGTGATTATTGAATGGGAAGGGCAAAATGGTAATTTTTACCTAAGGTGGAAAAAGGGAGATAGCTTGAGGATTGAATAGGAAAATATTTTTAGAGAGGACATAAGAACAAGAGTTGTTGTGGTATAGTGATTAGAGCCTTAGAATTGACTCTTGAGGTCTTGGGTTCAAATTCCATTATTAGAGCTATAGCATGATTAAATTTTATTTTTGCTTGGGAAGTATCATTGTCGGCCTTAGTGGTGTTTGGAGAAGGGTAGAGATGTTGTCCTATGAGAGACATGATAGGAGTCTTGAAATCCTACTCTTTTGCTCTACACAAAATTTCCAAGGGGAATTCATTTCCTCTTGATCCTTAGTTTTTCCTAATTCTCAATTCATTAGTTTGTTCATTGTGTTCAAGCTAATTTTATTCTAGAAAAATTCCAGTAATGTGTTGTGGCTTTGAAGGTTCAAAATGTCTTAGTAAAAGACATTATATGGACCGAAACAATGGATGAGGGGGAAAGATTTCAAGTGAATTAAATTCCTTAGTGAACTTTCTAAAAATTCAGTCTAACTAGGTTCATTTCCCTTTGTACATAGAATTGAAATTTTTCCAACTTTGTGTGTCTTCAAGGTGTCGAAATTCTTGACTATTATTCCCTCCCAAATTCTGCTAGAAAATGGCCCTTTTGATCAGCTTAGAATCTGGATTTTTATGGCTATTTTCGGACTGCAGAAAGATGGTGCAAAACCAGAAAAAAATCCTGTACAAATCACAGCTTTGGAGGTCCAAAACCAAACTGTTTTCTTCCAGTTTTTGTGCAGCACCCTTGCCATGTTTTTCCTCCATGAAGTAGGCTAGAAACCAGCCTTGAAAACCCCAGAAATTCCCCTTCAAAGCCTCTGCAAATCACCTGGAAAAGGGCAGCCGAAAACTACCCAGAAAATTCCAGCCTTGCAAAAATCTGTGCAGTGGTTTTTTTTCCAGCTTTGTTTCCTAATTCTCTCCTAGCCGAAACTCCATCCTTTTTCTACAAAAACCACCCTTAAACCTCCATTAATAGAACTCTATTGTCCTCCCAAAGTTCTACACGAAAATCCAACCATGGATGCCTAAAAGATTTCCAAAAAAAATCTGCAATCATACCTTGATTTGGATACCAAAATTCCAGCCACCATGATTTAACAACTTTCCATAAAATATACCTCAAACAACCAGACCTTCTCTTCACCATTATAATCCATAATTTCGGCCACCCTAAGCCTCCTTCAACTAGCTTTCATTCAGCCAAAACACTGCCCAGAAATTCGTCCATGGCAGATTTCCAAAAGCTCGCCAATAATCAAAGATATTCTTGTGATATCTAGTTTCCAAAATTGCTTCCAAAAAATATTCTTCAAGGATTTTAACAACTAGCCTTTCCTTTTCCCTTCCAAACCAGAAAAACCTCTTCCAAAACCCTACAAGACAATTTAGCAGCCCTAATATCCTCAGAATTTCGGCAGCCTCCATCCAAAAGCTCTCTACTCTCTTCAACCTTTAAGAACACACACTACACAAAGAACACCTACTATTTTCTTTCACCTAATACGTCTCCAAATCACTTCAAACTACCTCTAAAAATTCCAGATTTCATCTATTCATTGCTGTGAGTCCTTCCGTACCATTTTTAACATCAAACTCCAAAATCCAACTTGCACTTTTGGATCAAAAACCAGAAATTTTGTGAATGCTCAAGAACATCTTCAAGGTAAATTTACTCTATCAACTTCATCTTCTCCAAACATGACTCTAGTGAGAACCTTTGTGAATAAACATACTAATGATCTCTTCTTCTTCTTCTTCTCTCTCTCTCTCTCTCTCTCTCTCTCTCTCACTCTCATGGCCGAACCTCCCTTCTCTTGGCCGGATGGCTTCTCCTCTCATGATCATGTTATCGCCATCTCCCTTGGACAAAGTTAGACATCTAGGAGTTGAGATCCACTCTAAACTCCTTCAAGGCATTCATCAACCAAGTAAGTACTTCAATATTCCTTTTTTAAACTCTAGATTCATGTCTCTAGGATGATGATGATAGTAGGTGGATGGCGATAGGATTTAAGTATATATATATTGTTGAGATTGAAGCATAAATATATGTATGATTGTGAAGGAGATGGGATTTATGCATAGAAGGATTATCTTGGATGATTATATGATGATTTGAGGTTGATGCATGTCATAGATAGTATTTGTGATGAAGTATGCTAGAGATTATGTCACCTTTGGTGAATAGGATTTATATTCATGTTGGATTATTGAAGCCATGATCATATTTATGCTAGTAAGGGTTAGATCATATTTTGATAAATTGAGATCTATGCTTGTATGCATGATTTGGATTATTTGATGAATTGAAGGGTTGTATATGTTCATGATTGTGGTTGGCTATAGGAATATGATCATGATGTAGTTGTCCCTAAGCTAAATTTTATTTCATTGATAAAACATTTAATAATATGATTTTTCTAATAAAATTTTGAAAACCATGGGAAAACGTGGATTTGGTCTTTTATATAAAATAATGATATTTTAGTCAAATAAATAATAGTTTTTGCTGGAAAAATAAAATATATAGATATTATAATATCAAATAAAG
This sequence comes from Voacanga thouarsii, assembly GCA_026120185.1. Classification (NCBI taxonomy): domain Eukaryota; kingdom Viridiplantae; phylum Streptophyta; class Magnoliopsida; order Gentianales; family Apocynaceae; genus Voacanga; species Voacanga thouarsii. The sequence goes on along the minus strand of JANUWF010003376.1, from coordinate 5,564,056 downwards.
CCTTTTGTGAAAATAATCATAATAGGTAAAATATTTATTATTAAAATTTAATTATTATCTTTTAATCAAACCGATTAAAATTTATTTATTATTTTTCAAGCAAGACTCATTAAAATTTATTTTCAACTAATTTTAACTATCAATTATTTTCTAGCAATTAATTATTAATAAATTAGTATTTTACCCAGTACCACCTAGGACTTTTCATCGAATAAACTCTAAATTATTTTAGCAAGATTTAAACTTTCAACATATTGTACCTAATTTTTCAAACTCTAGTTATTTTAATATCAAACTGGATTTATTTTATAAACCCTTTTATTTATTATCAAGTCTTAAAGCTTGGGACACTAGGGACATGATTGTAGTAAGTTGAGTTAGTTTTATTTGTGAAAGTAAATCTTAGCTTGAGTTTGATTGTGGTTTGTATTTACCCTATGCGGGGTTAGGTCAGCTATTGGAGACCTTTGTTGTGGGCAAGGATCAGGTAAGCTCCTGCATAAAACCTGTTTGATGAAAAATGATTCTTTTTATAGCAAGCCAAATGTAGAGTGCATGGTCACTCATTTCTGTAAAGGTAATTGAGGATTATTTCCATTCTCATTTCAGACAAATAAATTATTTGTAAATCAAGGGGCGATTTTACTCAAAACCTAAAACTCTTTCTAAAACCAGTTTTGCCCCAAACTTTGGAAAACCTTAATTGCCATTTTCAAGTGGAACTATATTTCGTTCATTTTCAAGTGGAACTAAGTGGGATACGTTACGTTGAGTACTCAATGGGGGTAGACTGGTAGTACTAGTTTTGAAGAGCAAGAGTGAGTCTTCTGGCAGGAGGCCTCCTCCAGAAGATGAACTCAACTTAGAGAAACGTCAGTACTACTTAGTCATGCCGGTCCGAGCTAGCAGTTTTTATTTCAGTCAAGTGACTGTGTTTTGCCGGAATGGACACACGGTTGTTGTTTGGGTATAGAGAAGGAGGAGTATCTTGCCTGGTAGGCCAATCACCTACCTTTAGTCAGTTTGCACAAAGTGTCGGCATATTGACCATCCGGTTATGGGGCCCAACGTGTGGTAACCCATAATCCTTTCGTTCGAGTGGTTGATCTTATAAATTATGTATGGCTGAAAAAGCCAAAACGCCACTCTTGTTTTTTACTAATGTTTATTGCTTGCCAATATTTCTCTGAAAAATTTTTTATACTCTGCATCCACGAACTATTTCCACTGAATACCCAAAGCACACACGGACTTACTGAGATTTCTGTCTCATCATCTTTTCACCATGATTTCAGGCCGATCTTGCTGTTGGGATGAGTAGCTTGTGTTATCTGCCTTGGAAGAGAATGTTATCTTTTATTTTGCTTTGGGGAGTTGAGAGTGGATGATTTTATTTATGGATTTGTATTTCTTTTGGGAATTCATGGTTTTATTCATGGATTTATTCTTGGGTTGTAATAAATTTTAAGTTAAATTATTATTTTCATTTCGCTATTTTAATTGTGTGACCTAGTTATAAAGACCCCTTGTCCTTTGGACAGGGCGACATCCCCGGCCCTGGCGGGCCTAGGCAGCGTGGTATTACAATAGAACTAACTAACTAAAATGTTATCTTGCTTTTACAGTCAAAATAATTGTAATACATAGACCCCATGAAACTACTAAAGGAATAGGAAAAAAGTAAAGCTGACATAATCCATGAACATCTTAATAGATCATACATGATTGTGCTCAACAATAACAACAGTTAGAACTATTTCTATAATACTAAAATGTGAGGTAAAGATGTGAATTTTCTAGCAAATTCCCTATTTCTCTTATATGTATATTCGTTGTACAGGGGAAATGTATATATCATAGTTGGATTCATAGATGTGATTTTGCTACAAATTCCTGAAAAGGCTGCATTCAATTATTTACAACTTGCAAGTCAAAGTATTCAAAAAATTTTGACATGCAGAGGATTGATGAAGAAATATCTAAAAGTTTCTAATAATAATCGAAATATTTTTACGAAATAAATACCATTTTTTTTTTTTTTTGCAATCGCTTAATGCTTTAAAAAAATTTTAAAAAAAACTCAAATAGTGCAAGTATGGAAAAAACCCTTAGCCAATGCCCGTGAGGAAATATGGAATATGGCTTATAGTCAATAAAGGTTAACTAACTAGTATACTGGGAAACCATTGTCAATTAGAAAATATCAAAATGAACTAAAAGACTTATAAGAAATCAAAGGGTATTTCAAAGAACAACATTAATCGGAATTGCAAACTAAAAGAATTAGGAAGGAAAAAGAGAACAACAAGAAGAAGATGAGGATGTTAGAGTTGTGCCCTAGAGGCAATCACTTGTACATTGTATATGACACATTTTATTTTAATAAAAGACATTATTTATCTTACAATTTTTTTTTTTGTTTACTTTGAGTAATATAACTACTCGATAAAGTCTCTAGTACAACACTATGTTAAGGAAATCATGATAGAGATCATGATATGAGATTCCTACTATACTATATAGTGTTTGTACTTAAATAGTCCCTAGACATAGTATTAATGAGACAGGACATCATTAATGCGTTAAGATTAGCATGTGTTAGACTTCCTTATTTGATCAAGCGGTGGTTTTCATATCCGTGGGTATTGAGATACTCAAAGTTAACACATGGATGCTTGTTAAAGGAACAAGTTCATTAGATGACCTAGCTATGAGATAATCACATGGATAACTATTTAGTGCTAGTGCTATAATCTCAATATAGCAAACATGCAAGTATCCTTAGACTTGAGATCTCCAAAGTACTTTGTTTGCTGAGCATTGTACTTTGATTCCAATCTCAAGAGCTCGATCGAGGGCTGCCTGTGGGGTGGATATTGGGTACATTGTGAGGTAAATGAAAGTAGTTGAGAGGGTCAATAAAGGATTCACCACTCCTAATAGTAGGGGAGAATATTTCATGGTCACTTGTAGGAATTAATACTCGAAAAGTCCTTGGCCAAGGCGATCGTGTATTGGAAACAGTTCCAAATGATACACATCTAGAGTAGTGGATTCTTGGTACAAGTACTATTGTATTCGGGTCAGAATTAATTCTGGAGGGAGTCGGCACTAATTCCGTACTCCAAACCGAATGAGATATTATATGGTAAAAGGAGTTAATTGTACTGTAGTTTATTATTGAAGGGTTTATGTCAAGCTACTTGACTTCTTGGACTCTTGGGTGGTCATGATGTGTTGCTAGATACCGCTCATGATCTGGGAATATGGGTTTATTAATTGATGAATTAATAAACCAATCCAGATTAGAATCAATATGATTAATTCTAATTAATTATGGGTTATTAATGTCAAAGACGTTTGGATTAATTCATGATCACTACCAATTAACTGGGAAATCTAATAGATCACACACAATAGAGGATTATATACTCGAGATGTTATTTGATAACATAGTGGGGTTAATTGTGAGAAAGAGAAGTTGTTGTGGAGAAATTATAATTAGTTACTATTTATGGTCCAAATTGTAATTGTGAGAATTTAATATTTCCAACTACAATTAGGGAATTCTAACTATTATAGAATTCTGAGTTGGAGTATGTTTTAAGCAGGATTTTTGTACACACACATATATATATATATATATATATATGACATATACACACGAAACCCTAGCTAATATAAGAGACCCACGAAACAACTTCAACCTTAGAACACTCAATTTCTTTCTCTTCTCTCTCTCTTACGATTGTTTTTGAGAAACCCCAGCCACCATCTTTTTTTGCTAGCACAGGAAATTTTGGTGCTTGAGTATTCCTCTATCTGGATTACTGTTAGAGATAATCACACACTATGATTATAGTGGTTGGACGTTCAACTCTTGTGGAGTTTGATCAAGAGGATTGCTGGATCGCGCCTCGACTTGAAGAAAAAGAAAACTTTTGTTTTTCGTATGATCAAAGAAAAGTAAAAGTTGTTACCTTTCTTGTCTTTATATCTTGCTTTCCACACATATGCAGATCCTGGGATTGTATCTCGTTTTATTCTTCCACTGCGCCATATACGATATAAGCCTGAGATACCCAACAGAGGATGTACATGTTAGGTGTGAAATAGTCACATTTTTATAGCCTTTTTCCTTACCTTTTATGCATGCTTTTGTGTGACAATGAATGGTTTTCAATTCATATTATGTTCTTTGGTGTTTCTAGGTCACTTTGATGATAAATAAGTAGAATATAGACTTAAATGATATGTTTTCATATTAGGAATGATTGTAGGTTGTTTGGAAGCCTTGGAAAGTGCATGCACTGCCATACATCAAGCCATACAAACCAGAGAACGTTCTAGGAGTCAGCACGATCATATGCACGCCCATGCATTATGCTGTGGGCAGTAGAGGATTTTGATAGCTCCCAAAAGTTTGCAAATTTTGAAAGAATTTGAAGCTCTACAAAATGCATGGTCACATGCATGCCCGTGCATGATACCGTGTAAGGTGCACAGCCACTTGCAGGGTCATGCATTATCCAGTGCCACCATCGAGACATTTATGTTCAAAATTTCTACAAAGCTTCAATACACACCCGTGCTTACATGCCGTGCAAGCATCCTAAAGGTTTTAGAAAGTCCTAAACAAGTGTAATATCAATTTAAACTTCCCAAATTCAATCAAGAATGATTTAGGGAGTCTATATAAAGGTGGTGCATGATGTGTAAATTTTAGATGTATAAAAATCATCAAATTTAAATCCATCCCTTAGTTAAGTTTTAATTAAAACATTAATCTCAAAATATACATACGAGCAAGTATACTCATCGCAAGCATAGTATGGGAAATTAATGAGTATTGATCATCAAAGGAACAAGTACACTCTAATCACTTTTCAATCATTGTTTAACTGACTAAATAAAGTGATAGAATAATAAAGAAAAATATATAAAAAATATGTACAACTCAAGGATGTGAAAATATGTAATTTAGACAAAGTCTTTTGAAAATATGATAATGAATCACTTAGCACATATCACAATCAATTATCTTTTTGGTCTTATGAAGGATTTAATATAGACCCACTTCATTTGCAATATATGGAATTGCTATCATCTAGTTAAATTAGTGAACATATTCTCTCTCAACCAATTTATCCAAAAGATGCATTAAAAGCAATCTTCATATAAACCACTACATTTTAGGTGATTTAAAACATTAAATTAGTAAATGAATCCATATTATAGCAATCATCAACTAACATTTGATTACCTAAGTTCTTTAACAATTAACCCCTTTTTCTATCAGGTTATAAAAATATATGAAATTAATTAATTGAAGTCATTATCAACCGCTTTTTCAAGCAAGTTAATAACAAAAATCAATCAACTAACTCCAAAAGAAAAACAAGCAATCAAATCCCAAGACAGATAATGAATTGATCAAAAGACTAAATTAACTCAAGAAATCATGAATCCCAAAAACAATATCAAATTACAATGGAAACATTAATTACATCATTATTCTAGAAAAAGAAAACAAAGGTAAAATAAAGAACTTATAGACAAGCCTCATTCTTCTCCCTTGAAGTCTCTCTTGAACAATACTCCATAAATTGATGAATTCCTCCTTCAATGAGTGATTTGCTTATTGATCCTTGAATTCATATCTTCCTCTTATGTTTTTCTTATTTAAATAAGCTTCTTTGATGCTAAAATTCATTCATAGTTTGAGAAGTCTTGGTCGAGTAAGATTCAAAAATTACCAAATTCGTGCACAGAGTTTGCGCGTCTAGAGTGGACCTAGCACTGGGTCCCTTCGACCCACTTGGCGCCAGGTGTGTTCTATTTTGCTCCCTAAACTTTGCTCTATTTTTACTATTTTTTTCATCTTGGACTTAGCACCTGGTGAACTATCCAAACCTGGTTCTAGTGCACTATCCAGACTTGGCACTCAATGTAATATTAAAATTTCACTTTTTTGCTCGAAATCAACTCAATTCTATACAAATTTGTCAAAAACACGTTCCACAAGAAAAATGTCAAATAGGAAGGAATATTTCTAGTTTTTACATCAAAAGTATCGCAAACTAGCCTCAAATAACTAGTCAAATAGTGATGATTTTTGCTCTTATCAATTCTCCCACACTTGAACTTTTGCTTGTCCTCAAGCAAAAGTACTTAAACCAAGAAAATCATCAAGAAAACACAAGCCTTTACTTTTCCAAAAATTTTAGACATAACAAGAATTATAGCTTCCTTTCAAACATCAGATAAAACTCTGGCCCTTCATCAAACCCTTTGAAAACCATTAAATTTTGAAATATTTGATAAAACATCACAAAACTCTTGAAATCAAATTAATCACGTTTATACCTTAGTTTAAGAAAATTATTTCACCCTTCAAGTAAGAACATAGATAACATGAATTACACAAGTCAAGCTATCTACCAACTCAAGTATTATAAATCTAAAAATTGCACAACTTAAGGCATGATATAAGGAAAGCACACCAATTTTTTTCCTCAAATTTTTCGATGACTTAGGAAATTAATAGCCTCAAGTGCATGGATTTCTCTTTACACACTGTATTGGACCCTTTTTAGTCATCACTCATCATTTTTTTTCCCAACATCTTTCCTTTCTTTTGCTCTTAGGAATTAATAGCTTCAAGAAAGTGAATTTCTCTTCACTATCCGTATTGGCCCCTATAATCAAGCAAAAACAGTACTTTCTCATCTTCAAAAAGGAAACAACAACCAACTTAAAAATATTTTTTTCTACAACACCTTTTTCTCAATTCCTAATCAATTTTTTTCCACTCAAAAATATTTTTTTTCTCACATTCCTTATCACAACTCAAAGCTAAGAAAAATGTAAACCTATAAAACAAGAGTTTGTCAAATATTTTCCCATATTCTCCAAATTCAAACTAAATGGATAAAATAATAATCAAACACCAATGCATAAACAAGATTAATCCAAATTCTCAAGTCATGAAAAAAACCCTATCCACCATAAAAATCCACCAAATGAATGGCAAAATTTCATATCCCAGTAAGAAAAAGAATTGCAACCTTGTTAAGCAATGAAAACTACAAAAAAATTGATAAATTAAAAAATGATATGAAAAATATCTTCAATACCTAAACTATCCCCCCTACACTTAAATGGGACATTGTCCTCAATGGCACAATGATAGCAAAACCAAAAAGACCAAAATAAATAAAGGCAAAGAATAAAGAGAAGAAAATACTTCCATTACACATTAGGTCCAACATGTGTGAATCCACTACAAGGAGTAGTCATTAGAAAAGTCACAAGGGCACCTAACTTAAAAGAAACAAAACACAAAACATAAATCAAGAAAAGACAAAGAAAAGAAATCACAGTAAAGGAAAAAAAATGACAAGAATTAAAAATAAATCTAGAAGAAGAATCATGGATCATAGAGAAAAATATCCACATGATCCAAGGTGTCAAAAGTCTCACCAAAATAATGCTTCACCATATCTCCATTGACTTTGAAAGTACCATTAACCGGGTGAGAGACTTCAAGAGTACCAAAAGAAAAAACCTTAGTCACCACATACGACCTCGACCATCTTGATTTTAACTTACGTAGAAAGAGTCGCAGGCGAGAATTAAACAACAACACTTGATCACCTTCTTTAAACTCCCAGGATTGAGCAATATGTTTACCATGCCATCATTTTCCCCACTCTTTGTAGAGTAGAGAATTATCATACGCAGCTTGTAGGATTTCTAGATTAAATAATCAGATTAAATGCAACGGAAAACAACAAGAAATCCAAGCCATGGATCATAGGTTTGCAAAAGAAACGGAAAAGGGAGAAGATCAGGCTTATTATCTCGTGATGCCGGAATTTAAAATTTTCTTGTTCCAAGAACGCAGGCGCGATCCAGATCACAAAACCGGTTTACCGCAGCTCAACTGAAGTCCAAATAAGAACTCCCTCTAATGATAATCCACATAAGGTTGAACGCTCACAATCTCACAATTCTATGCTTGTAGAATTTAGGAGGCTAGGGTTTGATCAAGAAGAGAGAGGCAGAGAAACGGTTTCTCTGTTATTGTGTGAATAGTCTGTATATCTCTTACCCTAAGGAAACCGTTTCCTTATATTTATAGATTTATAATTACCGCAAATTGCAACTTAGTTCTTCAACGTCCAACTGTCAACAAATTGGTCCTTGAAGTTTACTTAATTACAATTAGGTCCCATGAATTATAACAAACTTATAATTCACCTATAAATATATTCCCTTCTCTTAATTAACCCCACAATATTATCAAATAATATATTTGAGCATTCAAACCTTTATTGTGTGTGACCCATTAGGTTTCCTGGTGTTATTGGTAGCATAATATGAATTAATTCTAACAATATTAGAATTAATAATCCTTAATAAAATAAAAAATTAAATTTATTAATTCTCTAATTAATAAATCCATATTTAGCATATCAAGAACGACATCTAGCAATGACTCTTGACCACCTAAAAATCCAGAAAGTCAAGTGGCTAGACATGAACCTTTCAATAGCAAATTATCAGTGCAATAAACTCCTTTCAACATACAATATCTCATTCAGTCTAGAGCATGGAATTAGTGCCAACTCCCTCCAGAACATTATTAATTCTGGCCCGAATATTTTAGTACTTGTTCAAGAAATCCATTACTCAATATATGTATCAATTGGAACCATTTCCATCAGATAGTCGCCTTGGCCAAGGACTTCATGAGTAATGATTTCTACAAGTAGCCTTGAAATATACTCTCCTACTATTAGGAGTGGTGAATCCTTTATTGACCCTCTCAACTACTTTCATTTACTTTACGTTGTACCCAATATCCATCCCATAGGCGGTCCTAGATAAGACTCCAAAGATTAGAATCAAAGTACAACGCTCGATAAACAAAGTACCTTGGAGATCTCAAGTCTAAGGATACTTGCACACTTGCTATAATGAGATTCTATCACTGGCACTCAATAGTTATCCAAGTGATTATCTCGTAGCTAGGTCATCCAATGAACTTGTTCCAAAACAAGCATCCGCACGTTAATCCTGAGTATCCCAATAGTCACGGATATGAGAACCACCGCTTGATCCAATTAAGAGATATAACATGTGCCAGTCTTGGCGTATTAATACTATGACTGGGGATTATTTAAGTACAAACACTACATAGTGTAGTAGGAATCTCACATCATGATCTCTATCATGATTTCCTTAACACTGTGTTGTGCTAGGGACTTTATCTAACAGTTTGTACACATATTTAGACATAACAATCAAACTAAAAGATAAAGAATGCCTCTTATTAATTTAATATGTAGTATACAAGGTACAAGTGATTACCTCTAGGGCACAACACTAACACAGCTATGTGCAATTTGTCCAATGCATTCAAGTGGAGTAACCTAGATTGCCCAGCAAGCACATGATCAAAGTTAACAATTTTGAGAGCCCAAAAAGCATTGTGTCTAATTTCTAGAGGTAAATGACAAGATTTTCCATATATTAATTGATAAGGGGTAGTACCTAGGGGAGTTTTGAAGGTAGTCTTATAAGCCCAAAACATATCATCTAGCTTCAAACTCCAATCCTTTCTCGTATGATTAACCACTTTTACCCAAATTCTTTTTAATTCTCTATTAACCGCCTCAACTTGGCCACTTGTTTGGGGGTGATAGGGAGCAGCAAACTTATAAGTAACCCCTAAATATTTGAGAACATTGTCCAGTTGGGTATTACAAAAGTGGATTCTCCTATCACTAATGAGTACCTTAGATATACCAAAATGGGTAAAAGGTTTTTAAAGAAATTTAACTATAACCTAAGCATCATTAGTAGATAAGGATTGCGCCTCAACCTACTTAGATACAAACTTAACCGCAACCAAATGTTTTTGTTACCTAAAGAACTAGGAAAATGGCCCGTGAAATCGATTCCCTAACAATAAAAAATTTCACAAGCATTAAAAATTTGTAATGGCATCTTATTAGATTTTAGAAATGTTACCTATACGTTAACACTCATCACAATTTTGAACAAATCTGTGACAGTCCTTAAAAAGTGTTGGCCAATAAAATTCAGACTCAAGCACCTTTCTTGCAATGTTTTTAGCTTAGTAGTGGCCTCTCGCAGGTCCTTCATGACAATGTTTCAAGATATTTGCACTTTCCACAAAATCCATACATCTTCAAATGATTTGATTCACACAACACCAAACCAATTAAGGATCTTCCCAAAAGTAATGTTTTACTTCAAAGAGAAATTTCTTCTTTTATTGTGTGGTGAGATCTTCTAGAATAATTCCTGCAACCAAGTAGTTAGCAAAATCCGCATACCAAGGTGTTTGAGAAATCTCACAATCGATAAGAGTCATCGATGGTCCCCTTCAGCTAATAGTTCTAGGTTAGGATTTTCTAACCTAGATAAGTGATCCACAGCTAAATTTTTCGCTCACTTTTTATCACTTATCTCCAAGTCAAATTCCTGCAACAATAAAACCTATCTTATCAATCTTGGTTTAGAATCATACTTGGTTAGTAAGTATTTAACCGCGGAAGGATCCATATACACAATAACTTTGGAAAAAATGAAATAAGAATGGAATTTATCAAAAGTAAACACTATTGCAAGCAATTCTTTCTCCTTCGTGGTGTAATTCTCTTGTACCACCGTAAGTGTTTTGCTTACATAGTAGATTGGTTAAAAATGCTTATTCTTCTTTTGTCCAAACACTGCACCTACTGCATAATCACTTGCACCACACATTAATTCAATAGGAAGAGACCAATCCAGTGTAATTAAAATTGGAGAATTTATCAATTTCTTTTTAAGCACATTGAAAGCACTGAGATATTTTTCATCAAAATAAAAAATAGCATCCTTTTCAAGTAACGAGGTAAGAGGTTTAGAGATTTTTGAGAAATCCAAGATAAATCTCCTATAAAAACCTATATGACTAAGAAAGGTTCGAATAGCCTTAACGGAAGTGGGAGGAGAGAGTTTCTCAATTGCCTTAATTTTCACCCTATCAACCTCAATACCTTTTCTTGAAATCTTTTGTCCCAACACAATACCTTCTTACACCATGAAGTGATATTTTTCCTAATTAAGCATGAAGTTGGTCTTTTCACATATTTGAAGCACCTTTTGCATTTTAGCCAAACATAAGTCAAAATAGTCACCAAAAACAAAAAAAAGCATCCATAAATATCTCTATATTGTCTTTCACAAGTCCTTTGAAAATAGCCATCATAAATTTTTAGAAATTTCCGAGACCATTGCAATGACCAAAAGGCATACGACAATATCCAAAAGTACCAAAAGAGCATATAAAGTGGGTCTTCTCTTGATCTTCCAGTGCTATAGGAATTTGAAAGTAACCGGAAAAACCATCTAAAAAATAATAAAACTTATGTTCGGCTAATATTTCTAACATTTAATCAATGAACGGGAGAGGGAAATGGTCCTTCCTAGTTATCTCATTTAACTTCCTATAATCAATGCAAATCCTCTAGCTGGTTACCAATTTCATTGGGATCAATTCATTTATTTCATTTAGGTCACAGCCATTCCTCCTTTCTTTGGTACCCCTTGTGTAGGACTTACCCAAATACTATCATAAATAGGGTAAATGATGCCGAAATCTAAAAGTTTAATCACCTCATATTTTACCACATCACTCATCTTTGAATTCAACCTACTTTGGTGTTACACTACGGGTTTGGCTCCTTCTTCTAACAAGATTTTGTGAGTGCAAAAGGAAGGGCTAATTCCCTTAATGTCTACAATTTTTTATGCAATGACTCCCTTATATTTTTCCAATAGACTTACCAATTTAGTCTTTTGATCACCAGTGAGGTCTTTTGCTATGATCACTGGCAATTTTCCTCCGTTCGCCAAAAATGCATATTCCAAGTGCTCAAGGAGATCTTTTAGGTCCAATTTCGGTAGTTCCTCAATAGATGACTTCATCCTTTCAAAATTGCTTTTTTCAATTTCCTTAAATTCTCCCCACTCATGGCCCTTATTTGAATCCTCTAAATATATAATAGATTGTTCCATCAAGTCCATAGAGCATTTGACAAATGATTCCTGCACAAAATCAAATATAGACTCATCAAGAATATCAATCCTTAAACAAAAATCCTCATAAAAAATATAAGATGTTGCATGCTTTTATGGATTTCGATAATAACTTCTTCATCCCGAATCCTAAGTGTCAAGTTTCTCCTATGAACATCAATTAATGCTTTGGCAGTTGCTAGGAAAGGTCAACCTAGGATTAAAGAAACTTTAAAATATTCATCCATATCAAGAATAACAAAATTCACTAGAAATATGAATCTATCCACTTTAACAAATACATCTTCCACTATTCCCCTAAGATATTTAAATGATCTATCCGCAAGTTGAATACTCATCCTAGTGAGCATAGGCTCACCTAGGCCTAGCTTTTTAAAAGTTTTATATGGTAAAACATTAATGCTTTCACCTAAGTTTGCTAATGCATTACAAAATGTAAGAGTACCAACAAGACAAGGAATAAAAAAAAACTCCCTGGATCACTTTCTTTTAGTGGCAAAGTCCGTCGGTCTTGCAAGATTGCTGAGAATTCTTCATTTAAAACCACAGTAGATAATTTCTCCAACCTCTTTTTGATAACAAGCATGCTTTTGAGGAACTTTGCATAATTGGGCATGTGTATCAAAACCTCATTGAGTGAAATATTTATGTGCAGTTGTTTGAATATTTCTAAAAACTTGTCAAATTGTGCATATTTTCTTACTTTTTATGTTCAAGTAGGGTAAGGTACCAGTGGTTGAAAGTCTAATTTTTTTAGCTTGTTTTTCAAATGGTTCACTAAGAGGGGTTAGTTTCAGCCCATCTTCTTTAGACGGCACCGATTTCGTGTTAGGATCGAGTAGCTCCTTACCACTTCGTAATGTAATGGTAGCTAAATCTTGTTATGTTTCCACCCTTAATGGTGACTTAATCATTAGATCCATTAAAAATCAAATTTGTCTTTCCATATTTCGAATCATGTCCTCAAATTTTGCCAATGTGTCATCCATCTCGTGAAAGCATTTGGTTACATGGATGGCAAATTGTTCTAATACCCCTTTTAAGGTAGTGGAGTTAGATGGCCGAGAGAGCATCTCTTGAGATATGTTAGGATACCATCCCATGTTCCAATTAGCCATCTTTCATGCATAAAGTAGACTATTAGTATCATATACACACAGTGCAATATCAAATCAAGTTAGTTAGTTATGGTACATGTAGACATACAACAAGATATGGCACTTAGTTACAAAAAGAACATATTAACATATTAACATATTTATATATAGACATATAAAAATATAAATATGGTTAAATCAATAAAATCTAAGCTTTCATGATTTGTTCCCTAGCAACGGCACCAAAAACTTGATGCGTAAATTTTAGGTGTATAAAAAATATCAAATTTAAATCCATCCCTTAGTTATATTTAAATTAAAACATTAATTCCAAAATACACATACGAACAAGTATACTCATCGCAAGCATAGTATAGGAAATTAATGAGTATCGATCCTTAAAGGAACAAGTACACACTAATCACTTTTCATTCATTGTTCAACCAACCAAATAAAGTGATAAAATAATTATAAAAAAATAAATATGTACAACTCAAGGATGTGAAAATATGAAATTAAGACAAAGGCTTTTGAAAACATGATAATGAATCATTTAGTACATATCACAATCAATTATCAACTTGGTCTCATGAAGGATTTAATATAGACCCACTTCGTTTGCATTTCATGGAATTACTATCTTTTAGTTAAATTAGTGAACATATTCTCTCTCAACCAATTTATCCAAAAGATGCATTAAAATCAATCATCATATAAACCCCATATATTCTAGGTGATTTAAAGCATGAAATTAGTCAATGAATCCATATTCTAGCAATCATCAACCAACCTTTGATTACCTAAGTTATTTAGCAATTAACCTTTTTTTCACACAAATTAAGAGATAACAAATACGAAATTAATTAATTGAAGTCATTATCAATCCCTTTTTCAAGCAAGTTAATAACAAAGATCAATCAACCAACTCCATGAGAAAAATAAGTAATCAAATCCCAATATAGACAATGAATTGATCAAAAGACTAAATTAACTCAAGAAATCATGAATCCAAAAAAAAAATGTTAAATACAATGGAAACATTAATTACATCATTATTCTAGAAAAAGAAAACAAAGGTAAAAGAAAGAACTCATAGACAAGCCTCATTCTTCTCCCTTGAATACTCTCTTGAACAATGCTCCTTGAATTGATGAATTCCTCCTTCAATGAGTGATGTACTGATTTGATCCTTGAATTCATGTTTTTCTTGTTTAAATAGGCCTCTTTGATGCTAACAATCATTGGTTAAGAAGTCTTGGCTGAGTAGGATTCAAAAAATACTACAATCCTTTAGAAAATACCAAATTCGTGTTAGGTATCTCAGGCTCGTATCCTATACGGTGCAGCGGAAAATAAAATGAGATACCATCCTAGAACCCGCATATATGTTGAAAACAAGACATAAAGATAACAAAGATAATAGCTTTTTACCTTTCTTTGGTTGTCCAAAGAACAAAAGTTTCTTCTTCAAGTCAATGTGCGATCCAGCAATTCTCTTGATCAAACTCCATGAGAGTTGAACGTCCAACAACTATAATCACAGTATGTGATTATCTCTAATAGTAATCCACATAGAGGAAAACTCAAATACAAAGTTTTCTGTGCTAGCAGAAACACTAAGTGGTGGCTAGGGTTGTTTCTCAAGAACTATCGAGAGAGAGAAAAGAAAGAAGGATTTCTTGTGTTGGGTTTTGGTGTCACACCTTACTAGGGTTTTCATGTATCTCATCTATATGTTACCCGAAAATCCCCTACCAAAACTGAGAATTCTAATCCTATTAGAATTCCCCAAATGTAATTGGAAACATCAAGTTCTCACAATTATAATTTACACCATAAAATATAACTAATTATAATTTGTCCATAACAACCTCTCTTTCTCGCAATTAACCCCACTATATTATCAAATAATATCTTGAGTATATAATCCTCTATTGTGTGTGACCTATTAGGTTTTCCAATCAATTGGTAGAGAACATGAATTAATCCAACCGTCTTTGAGATTAACAATCCACAGTTAATTAGAATTAATCATATTAATTCTAATCAGGATTAGTTTATTAATTTATCAATTAATAAACCCATATTCCCAAATCATGAGCGGTATCTAGCAACACATCTTGACCACCCAAGAGTCTAGGAAGTCAAATGGCTTGACATGAACCCTTCAATAACAAACTTTAGTGCAATCAACTCATTTCACCATATCATATCTCATTCGGTTTGGAGTACGGAATTAGTGTCAACTCTCTCGAGAATTAATTCTGGACCGAATACAATAGTACTTGTACCAGGAATCCACTACCCTAGATATGTATCAATTGAAACTGTTTCCAATACACAATTTCCTTGGCCAAGGACTTTCGAGTAGTAAATCCTACAAGTGGCCCTGAGATATTCACCCCTACTATTAGGAGTGGTGAATCTTTTATTGACCCTCTCAACTACTTTCGTTTACCTCATCATGTACCCAATATCCATCCCATAGGCGGCCCTCGATCGAGCTCCGGAGATTGGAATCAATGTACAAGGCTCAGCAAACAAAGTACCTTGGAGATCTCAAGTCTAAGGATACTTGCACGTTTGCTATATTGAGATTATATCACTGGCACTAAATAGTTATCCATGTGATTATCTCAAATCTAGGTCATCCAATGAACTTGTTCCATTAACAAGCATTTATGTGTTAACTTCGAGTATCTCAATACTCATGGATATGAGAACCACCACCTGATCAAATCAAAAAGTCTAACACATGCTAGTCTTAACACATTAATGATGTCATGTCTCATTAATACTACGACTAGGGACTCTTTAAGTACTAACACTATACAGTGTAGTAGGAATATCATATCATGATTTCCTTAACACAGTGTTGTATTAGGGACTTTATCGAACAATTATATTACTTAAAAATAAAGAAACTATAAGATAAATAATACATTTTATTAAAATAAAATATGTTATATATAACGTACAAATGATTGCCTCTAGGGCACAACACTAACAATTCGTGCACAGAATTAGCATGTCCAAAGTGGACCTAGCGTAGGTCCCTTTGACCAACTTGGTGCTAGGTGTGTTCTGTTTCTTCCTGAACTTTGCTCGATTTTCACTACTTTTTTTAGCTTGGACCTGGCACCTGGTGTACTATCCAGACCTGGCACTACGTGTAATCTAGAAATTTCATATTTTTGCTCAAAATCAACTCAATTCTATACAAATTTGTCAAAAATATATTTTACAAGCAAAATGTCAAATAGGAAGGAATATGCCTAGTTATTATATTAAAAATATCTCAAACTAACCTCAAATAACTAGAAAAATAGTAATGATTTTCGCCCCTATCAGTGCGTGTCAAAATTCAGAATATATTACACTAATTCACCATTGAACATAATTCTCTTGTAGAAAAGCACTAAAATAGGCCAATAAGAGGAGAAGAAGCTATAGAGGTAAGAAGAGTAGATATTATGGGCTTTCTAAGTTCTATTTTTCAGTCTTTTTCTCGTTCTTTCTTGTTTCCAACCTTTTTATGTTCTTAGTTTCTTTGTATGCAAATAATTGAGATTTTATTCATGTTTTTTAGGCTATATTTTGTTGTTAAGTTTGATACTTTGAGATTTTTTGCATTAAAGATTACATCTTTGATCTAGTCGAGATTATCTCTTGAGTATTTATGCAATTCCAAGTTTTATGCCTATCAATTTTGTTGAGTTAATTGTGTATGATTAACAACCTTTTAATTCACATAATTGTATTGCTAAAGATAATTGGTCTTTTAAGTTGATTGTCTAAGTAGCAACTATTAACTTGGCTTGGCTTCTGGGTCAACTGGCTAAATTAAGTTAGTAAGAAATTGTATAATGTTCAAGTGCATACTTTCGAGGTTAACTAGGTGTGTTACTTGATATTGGTGATGCTTGTGTGTTTATCAATTTTCTTGTTAATCTATGACGACTGATCTGTTGAATTATTAATGTATTTAAGAAAAGAATAATCAATTTGGCTTAGGTTAAGAATAAAGTTACTGATTTTAACTTATTGGATAACTAAGGGTTACTCCATTATTGCAAGGATAAGGGATTTAATTGATTAAGAAAGGCCCCCAAAGCCAATTGTTTAAGGTAATCAATTCAACGATAAGTGTCATAAGTTGATTTTATTGCATATGTCTAACAACTTGATGATTTCTTAATTGGTCTTTAAGTTTTCTATTTTCTGTGGTTTCCTATTTTGACTATTTATTTTTTAGTATGTTAGGATTAGTTTTAGGTAGTTTCTTAAATTTGATTTTTCCCCATCTATCTATATATAATTGTAAATAATACATCATTAGATTTACTTAGGTTAAGTTTTATACGATGATTTCATAATATTGAAGTTGGTTTTGTGTTTTTTTCTTATAGAATATACTTCTCTCGCTCCCTGTGGGATCGATACCTTATTTGCTATTATGTTAAGCTATATCTTTAGAAGTAGGGTTTAAAATTTGCTGGTATATGATGACAGTACTTTTTAAGAACCTATATTTTAAATGTAAAATTCCACAACAACAAATTTTTGGCACTGTTGCTGGGGGAATAAGAGAGCAAAAATTCAATTACCTTCATTATATGATTGATTCTTATGATACTTTATTTTAATTAGTTCTTTTGTTGCTAATCTTTTTCCCTTTACTTCTTAACTTTTCTTTTTATTTTGCAGGGTTGCTTATCTCGTTGACAAGTCTGACGAGTGGTAAGAAAGTTGACAAAGGTGAAACAACCAAGGCGCTAAAATTGAATCCTAAGGAAACTAAGATTTGTAATGGAGAAGCTCATTCAGAAGAGCCTTCTACTAAATCTTAATTTTCTGCAATTGACGAACAACTTGAAGAACATATTAGTGATATTCTTCCTAACCTTGATTCTACAATAGATGTTAATCGATCTCTTGAAGTACAAACTACCCCTACCGTTAATGATTAGTCATTATGCATTGTTTTCCCTCAAATAACAACTAATTTCAAATTGCATTATGATTTTATTCAACTTTTACCAACTTTTCATGGTTTATTGGAAGAAGATCCACATAGGCTTCTTAAATAATTTCATATTCTACGCATGCATATGAAATCACAAATTGGTTAACTAAATTGCATGCATTCCCATTTAGTTTGCAAAGCGGACCTAAAGATTGGTTAATGATCTACCCAGTGGTTCCATTAATAGTTGGTGGCTCTTTCTTGAAAAATATTTTCCTACATCTAGAGCTGTATCTATTCAGAAAAATATATATGGTATAAGGCAATTGCATGGTATTTAACACCCCACATTATTCAGTCATAGTCGGCCTTGTCTTTGTGGGATGTCGTCCCGTCTGAACTCACAAACAAGGAGTCTTTGTAACGATTTATAAATTAATGCATAGTTAAGTCATTTTATAACCTCAAATATACATGGAATTCAACTCAAAATAAACATAATATATATAGCAACTGTAGTTTATCGCCTTCCCAATATCCATCTATCTATTACATAAAGTTCCCAATATAATGTACAAAGACTCCTTTAAACAATTCCTCGCGCCTTATGATCACAACTTTAAGATCTGACAAGGTATGGTGGTCTCCAGATATCTAGAGCATCACTTCATGGCCTAGAAACCTGAAAATAATAACACACATGTGAGTGGAATACTCAGTCAATCCCATGTGCTAGTGTTTTTCCCTTGGAAAATAGATAAAAGGGTTTTATCATATACTCTATTGGAAATAACTCTTGAAACATTGTAGTTGACAACCTTGTCAATATTTGATAAAAGAGAACATGCACATTTGGAAATTATGACGTACTAACTAATGCCCCACATTTAAAGAAATTATGTCTCATTTCTTTTTGGAAAAAAGTGTGCCATTATAGTAACACGTAGTAACCTATCACGTTTTACAATATAGTATTAAGCTTTTAATCATAAACCATACAGTATTTTCAAATACATCATTCACATTCACAACAATATTGTGATATCATAAGGAAGGATCTCAGTCCAACAGAAAGTATCAACACCATAGGATCTCAATCGTATGAATATGATAAAACGTATGATTAACCCAATGCATATACCACAATTAATCATACTTTGACCGTCGTCATGGTTGGCCTTAATAGCCCACATGTCCCATGCCCGACCTCTTTTTTCTATTAGGATTCGTGGACTCCTAAATGCAGAAAATATCCAAGAATCCCTTCCAATGACCTAAGTAAACGATTAAGAAGATCTAAAGTCTACAAAATTACCTCTATTCGGCGTAATCGATATCCTCCGATTCTGATCATGCTGTCGTACGTGCAACCCGAACGATCACCAGATACTGTAGTATACGAACGTCCTCTATCGGATACATAGAACGAACTAACTCGTTACCCCAAGAGTGCTAGAGCCTATGGTTTGAGAGGTTTATTTTCTGGTGAATGGAGGCACGAATATTCTCAACAGAACGGAGCTTTTGAGAAGACAGCTAGGGTTTTCTTAAAAACCCCCGAACCTCTTAGCCTCTCAAAGTCCAACTCTGATAATATCTTATCATATTTTAATTTAAATTCAAATTAAATAAAAATTGATATGATAAGATTCTACAATTATCTTAGTAATTTAACTAATTAATTTACCGAGTTAGATTCTTATAATCTGGATATCAACCAGATACATCGAATGTGGACATATTTCCAGATTCATTGTATCTGATAAATTTTTTAAGTTCGATTAACCTAGACATATTCCCAAATTCATCGAATTTGGTTACCAGAAAAATAACCTAACTAGTTCGCTTAATGTGTGACCCTATAGGTTCATTTAACACTGGCAGTGTGCCGAAATCATATTTAAATGGCCCACAAATTATAAGCGGTTTCTAGAAAAATAGTATAACTATCCAGGTTAAATGAAGATCAGTGATCTCTTTGAATCAAGCCACAATTTTATATTTAGTCCTTTTATCACACGGTATCCAGATTAAGCATAAGGCACGGAGCATGTCATCCTCATTAAGCTTAATCAATTATTTCTTGATTTCATAGTAGACTGTTCAAACAAATGATATCAATATCTTAGATTGATAGATTCAAGCACGACCATACATTTTAATAGTCTAACTTATCAAGGGGCCCATGCATATCTCTCCCATAATTGAGAGGAACAAATTCCTTCACTATCAATCATATTCCTCTCCTTGATTTATTCTATGTCCAATAGTAGTCTAATTTATAATCTAGTTAAAGATAACTTTAGACAACGTTAAAATATAGAATTTATCAAGTAGGAAACAATGATGAATTTAGTTCGAAGAACTTTTAATATCATTATGGCTAGAAACTACTTATGACATGTTTCATGAAGTACTCTCATAGTGGGTCATGTCCAATACAATGTTCTCTAACATTTATTTATGTTTTGACTTGATATCACAAATATCCATGACCAGTAAAACATAGCCATCAAGTCACAAACATACTAATCTTAATTTATTATTGTTCCAATAATAATAATTGATCAGGGACAGTTTTAGAATAGTCATTGTATTCATTGTTGGTTTTACTATCAAGTCACATACTTGATGACTACAAAACAAAATGTACTATTTATGGAAAGGAAAATCTCATATTATTAAATATAACATAATGACATTAGTATAAGTACAAATTGACTTTAGGGCATATCCCTAACATTTTCATCAATAAAAACATGTTGCTAACTAAGGATGGCTAATTCTAATATCATATCTCTTCGTTTGGACCCCTAAACTCAACTAAGTTACCTAAGGTCATCTATTTTCTAAGTTAGTACAAAGGACAATGCCCCCATTGAGTACTCAGTACTTGACCAACGTAATATCTCAACGCAGCTCAATACTTTTCAAAGCGATACCATTTTCCTAAAATATTATCTTCCCTAAAATACAAGCTTATTCCCGAGCATCAAAAAATAATTTTCGGGGCCAAAATATTATTTTCCAAGTGTTTAGCATTTCCTGAGTAACCATTTCCGACACTCATAAAACATAGAAAGACACTTACCTTTCTATTATCATATAACATACTTCAGAATAAAGTTAGGTGAAATGCCTTCACACATTACTATACAATGCTTTCCTTTATCAAAATATAATATTCATGAGAGCATATGATTCTGCAAAGGCATTGTTCGATAAATATGTTAAAACCTACACAAGCTTGTTAATATTTCAAATAAGCTTTGTCAATAACATTTGAATGTAAAAAGGTCTAGGAATTACAAGAAAGTTTATAAAGTTCATTTTTCATAATTAAATAAAATTCAATGTATAATACTTCATTTTGCATAAATTCAAGGAAACAATATATGTATTAGAATTTCAATAATCTGTGCAACCAAATTTAAATAAAAGCTCATACTTGGATATATTAGGAAAACACTTAACTATATCAGGAAAGAATTTAGTTTTATCAGAAAACCCTTAGTTAAATTGGAGTAGAAAATCTAAGGTAATCACTTTAGCCTATAAGCCAATAGTCACACTCTAATAAGCTTAGGATCTCTCTTGACTTGGACCACCTATAATAATATGATATTTCACAAAACATTGCTCATTATTCTTAAATTAGGCTTGTATAATACTAAAGAATTAAGTACCAAATATTCTAAATTTCATTTCACTGTTCACAGCTTTGTCACCTCTTAGTGTTTTATTCATTATTTTTTGTTACACAAGTCTAAATGAGCTCAAGCTAATATCTTAATATGCCTAAGGCATCCCTTTACAATTTCTACTGCATGGAATACCAATTCCATTCCTTATTTCAGTTGGTTTTGGTCATGAATTTACTTCATTTCCAGATAAGCAAAACAACCATTTCTTTGCACTACGTTTCTTAGGTATTTCAATGTTTTTTCTTTAACATAACTTCTCACATATAAGCCTTCCAAAATCACAATTAAAATCCCAGCAATAAGATTGCAACTTGTTTTCAAGCCCAGCGCTTCTCCAATCATCCAAATACAACAATTATATCAAAGTGCCCGAAAAACGTTTTCATGGCTGCTTTAGAAGTTCTTGCTACCGTTAATTCCGTAACCATAAAAAGTACATCGAACTTATTCCAATTCCTTCCTAGCATTATAAAACATGTAGAAGAGTGTTCATTACAGTTTCCAGTCATCTTTATGCAAGAAACATAAAAAAATTTCAAGCAATTCATGTAGATTATGTTTTTCTTCCAAAAATGACTTTCTAGCTTTTATCTTTCCATAATATCTTTTAATATTGGTAAAATTTCAACAAATTCCCACTTCAAAGCATGCTAGACAAGCTGTAAAACAAGTTAAATTCTTTTGCAGTTCAGCCGGCTAATATCTCTTGCTTAAACAGAAATTTTTCTCGTAAGAATACCATATAATCATGCTTTAATAAAATGTAACCAATATTCAAGCTCCCTTCTATTGTTTAAGCATAACTTTAACTCCTTAAGGATGGATTCTTACCTTCTTAAGGGTGAGAAGACAAGTTGAAACTTTGTTCCTCCTGTTTCCTTTCTCTTCCTTCAGCTATTCTCTTGCTCACGATTCTCTCTCTCTCTCTCTTAGAGTTCCTTTTATTTTCTTTCTCTCTTTTTCTTCCTTCCTTTCTTTCTTTTCTTTCTTCTCTCTTGCTTTCCTCTTGATCGAAATTCTTATTTTTCCTTTTTTATATAGCTTTCTCAAGTCTTACTTCCAAGATCTTAATGATTTTTTATGACTTAGCATTAACAAAAACCTTTAGAAATTGACAGAAGTTGTTGGAAGCTAGTAGAAGCTTAAAGAACATTATAGAAAGTCTTAGAACCATGTGGAAACTTATAGAAATGATGGAAATAAGTAGAAACCTTTAGAAGCTCTTAGAAATTAATAAAATAAAGTAGGAATTTTAGAAGCTAATAGAAGTCTATAGAAACTTTAGGAAACTCAGAATAAATTAGAAACTTTAGGAAACTAGCAAAATGTTTTAGAAGTTTTTGGAAACTAAAAGAATAATGTCAAAATCTTTAGAATATTTAATAAAACAACGAAAGTAAGAAGAAAATTCTAAACTATATAAAATTAATAACATAAAATTAATATAATAAACTTAAAATATCTAAACATTATTAAATGTCGTGAGCCTTATATATAAAATATCCAAGAACTTCAATAAATGTTGTGGGCCCTACCATATTATATTTAATATAATATAATGAAATATCTAAGGTGAAATATCAAAGGGTTATAAATGATTCTAGCCACTAAATAATGCTTTCTTATCAAAACTATAACCATATAATATTTGTCTTCATATATATATATATATATATATATATATATATATATTGTGATTCCCAATCATCTTCATCAAAATTATTTCTTCTTCCTTATTTTCCTTTCTATTATCCAATACTTTCTCTTAAATTCATCCAAAAGTTCTTAATGGTAATAAAATATATTCTATCTCAAAATTGCTCAGGGAAAGGTATTACAATCTCTCATCCTTTAAGAAATTTTGTCCTCAAAACTAGTACTCCCCTACAAAAAGTTCTAAGTAAACTCTTCGCATCTCTGTAATTGGTAAAGATCCTATAAAATGAGGAGTCAATTCCTTCCTTTGTGTTTGGTTTCCTACATCTCATCGTGGTATTAACTTGAGGAATACTCGATCTCCTTCAACAATTTTAAGTTACCTATGTGGTGATTAACATAACAATTTTGCCGACTTCAATAATCGCTAGTCTTTCATTGACCAGCTTCATTTTTTTGTGGGGTCTTATATATATTCAAAGCATCATCCTAATTTCACCTGACATTCTCCTAATAAAATGGTAATCGACACTTTCGTCTATACAAGACTTCAAATAGTATTATCTCACTAGTGGACTAATAACTAGTGTTATAAGCAAATTCTGTGTAAGCCAAATTTTCAATCCATTTGTTACCAAAATCCAAAGAACACGCCTGTAACATAACTTCACTATCGTATTTTTCTCCAAAATCATGAAGTAAACCTTAGATCATAATCAGATATAATACTAAAAAGCACTCCATATAACTTTCCTACTTCTTCCATATAACTTTTGCTCAAATGCTCCAATAAAACACTTTTATTTTTTATTTTGATCTGTTGTAACTTCCCATCCTTCTCCTGATCTAGTGTAATTTCTTATCCTCCCCTCTTTTAAGAAATTTTATCCTCGAAATTAGTACTCTCCTTCAAAGATTTTGAATAAACTCTTCGCATCTCTATAATTGTTAATGATCTTATATAACAAAGAGCCAATTCCTTCCTTTGAGTTTTCCTTCCAACATCTCATCATGGTATTGACTTGAGGAATACTCAATCTCCTACAATAATTCTAGGTTACTTATGTGGTGATCAATATAACTCTTCTGCCGACTTGAATTTTCTCTCGTCTTTCGTTGACCAGCTTATTTTTTTTTTTTTTTTGTTGGGTCTTATTTATATTCAAAACATCATCCTAATTTCACCCAAAATTCTACCAATAAAATGGTAATAAGCACTTTCATCTATACAGGACTTCAAATAGTATAAACTCAATAGTGGACCAATAACTAGTATTATAAGCAAATTTTGCGTAAGCTAAGTGAACAATCCATTTATTACCAAAATCCAAAGGACACACCTGCAATATAACTTCACTGCTGAATTTTTCTTCAAAATCATGAAGTAAATCTTGGATCTTAATCAGATATAAAACTTAATGGCACTTCATGTAACCTTACTACTTCTTCCGCATAACTTTTGGTTAAATGCTACCAAAAAAAAAATGTCTTTTATTTTTTATTCTGATCAGCTATAATTTCTCATCCTTCCCCTGTGCTTCCTTCAACTACTGTAGTTATATCGAATAAATTGAAATATTATGCATTGTCATTCATCCTTTATTCACATATGTGACTAATTCTAGGACTTGTGTTATTAATGTGTGTTTTACATGCATTGCTATAGTATAAACAATTCACAAAAATTAAGTCTTAAATTAAAATGTGAAGCACCCAAACCACACATATGTACAAGTATACACATTGCATAGTATAGGGAATAGAAAATATCAAATTCACGAGAACTTAGCAATTACCAGTACTTTGCTCTAATCTCATTGTCTGGCCAAAATAAATAAAGAGATAAGGTAGATAAAACTAACTACACTAAACTAATCTACTACCATAGAGAGTACATCGAACCCACACTAGAAAAGTCACAAGTATCGTCAAGGGGTAGGAATATGGGAAATGCCATGTACAGGAAGAATCCCCCAAAACATATCAAGTAAAGAATAAATCACTACGTTACTCTAGTACCGGTATTAGTTTTCAAGAATAAATCTCGCACTCTCTTGAGTTATAAGATTTCTTTCCTAAGGCTCAATTAACGATTATATCTACCTAATCAACTAAACCCAAGGAAGCATTACACTCACCCATCACCCAAAAGGTACGCAGAAGCCCCAATATCCCTATCACTAAGCAATA
The DNA here is from genome assembly GCA_026120185.1 of Voacanga thouarsii. Taxonomy (NCBI): domain Eukaryota; kingdom Viridiplantae; phylum Streptophyta; class Magnoliopsida; order Gentianales; family Apocynaceae; genus Voacanga; species Voacanga thouarsii. The sequence goes on along the minus strand of JANUWF010003376.1, from coordinate 5,538,329 downwards.
TTAAAAACCATTGACTATCAAGTTCTAATCCTTCAACCTCTCTCTCGATTTAAACAATGGAAAACAAATATTGAACCAGTTAGTTAGGTGTTTAATTCCTAACCCCATTTCTCGAATTCATTAAAAGTGAACCAATCAATTGAATAAATCAATCATGCCTAAACAGTTAATCCAATATAGTAATGCCTAAGTAGTCAAATACAAGAATAAGAATTCAACAAATCATAAAAATAACTCAACACCAGTACATAAGTTATGGTTCATATAATACCCCACTACCTATGCCCCATTAGGGCTGGGGATGTCGCCCCGTCCATAGGACAAAGGGACTTTATAACTAGGACGCACAAAATAAAATAAAATAAATAATTCAAAATTAAACTTATTACAACCCAACAATACATGAACAAATTCAAAAAAATAAATGTCTGCTACTATCTTTAAAAGAAATACATAGGAAAATTAACAATGAGATTTCAAAACATAGGCAATTCTCTAGCTAATAACTTTCATAGTAAGATCGACTTGAAAACATGGTATAAAAGGTGGTGAGATATAAATCTCAGTAAACCCGTGTTTGCTTGGAGTTTTTTAGGTAATATAGTTCATGTATGCAAATTGTAAGAGTTTCATACGAAAAAAAAAAAAAAAAAGTGCGGGCAAGTCTTAAATAAACAAATAAATGAAGTGTGGTGTTTTTCTTTCCATACCATACATGTATACAATAAATACAACCACTCAAAAGAGGTAGTCATAGTACCACACTTTGTGCACCGTGACAATATAACAATCAGAATGCCGCACTCTGTGCATACTGACACAAGGTAGGTGTACAGCCTCCCGGATGAGATACTTTTCTATCTCTACACCCAAACTTATCGGTTGTTCACTCAAAAAACACACAGTCCACTTGACTAAACTTGCTAGCTTGGACCGGTATAACCTACAGGACAAGCATCCTATCCGGGAAGGACTCACCCCTCAGAGGTGAGCACCTACTGAGAGACTTACCCAAACCCTTTAAAGAATTGTCCCAGTAGTCTACCCTTATTAAGTACTCAAAGTTATTTGTCCTAATTGGGAGGAAAAAGATCATACAGTGATTCACTTGGAAATAGTAATTATAGTTTCCAAAATTCTTGCCAAAGTTAGGTTTTTAGGAAAAATTTAGCATTTGGTGTGAAATTGTTTGTTTTACTTTAAATGATTTGCTTGACTGAACCAAAAAGGAAAATCGTCCATAATTGCCTTTACAGTACAAACATTCGTATATTTTGAGTTTGACTTGCCACAATAACTTTGGTTTTCAAATGGTTTCATGCAAGAACTTACCTAATCTTTTGCTCTGCTCGAGTTCCAAAGTCTTCCAAGGTTAACCTAACCCCGCCTAGGGTAAACACAATATATAAGACAATATCCAGACCATATTTACCTTGAATAAATAATTCCTAGTTCAACTAGCCACATCAACAGCTAACCAAGACCACAATTTCTTAAACTATAATACTAGTTGATAAAGTATTTTATAAAATAAAACTAGTTTGATAAGTTAAAATAAATAGGTGTTATAAAATAAATAATAATAAGTTATAATTTTAAATAATAAATAATGAGTAATATTGCTAACAAATAAAATTAGTGTTAAAGAATGAATAATAATAAATCCTAAATAATATTAGTAATTAGTAATATTTAAATAGTATTATTATAAATAATAAATTACACTTAATTTTTAATTAATAATTAATAGATAATAAATAACCAATAAAATTAATAATAAATGAATTATACTTAATTTTTAATTAATAAAATTTAATATAAATAATATATGTGGGAATAGATAAAAGTTTTAGTATGGCTAATTAATATGGTCTACAAGGTCATTTGATATTAATTAATTCCAATATCGCATTGTTTATTTTTTTAATAAAAGATTTTATTTATTTATCTAATAAAATAATAATATTTTTAAATAATACTCTATTTCAAAACTACCTAATGTTTTTCGTATTTTATAGCTTAAATTGAATAATAATTCTAATTAAATTAATAACAATAATGTTAATAAAAATAATTCTAGAAATAATAAAAAATAATAGTTTTTACCATAATTTTCTATTGTTAGAGAAAATCTGTGAACATATTCTCATATAATAAATATCATGTTAATCTATTCATGAGCATAGTCTTGAATCAACATATAATACAACATGAATGATCTTCTACTAAGCATAACATCATCTATGGCTTTACTGAAAAATAAGAATATAAAGGCCACATCAACAATGGTGTCATAATATCTAACACGCATCAAAACATCCATAAATCTTTTTAATCATGATGAACATATTACGATTCAAAAGAAAAATCTATAAGGCATAATCATTCATTCCAACTCTCATGTCCTAACTCTATCCCCTTCACCCACATACATATCCTCAATCCCAACTTTATTTAATCAACCTATCAATATTTAGGAGTCTCGATTCCAAGAATTAAAAAGGGAGATTAAGAAAGAAATACTTGATTGATGCTCGTTTGATGAAGGATTTTCCTTGGTTAGTGAAAATCCTCAAGTGCTTGATGGCCTTTAGTGGTCCGAAAGTAGCCACAGTTGATCATCACTATTTCGGCCAAGAGAGAAAGAGAGAGTGAGAGAAGAATGAATGAGAATAGAAAGGAATATTAGAAGTTGAATTGAATAAGAAGAACAAGGAGATTGTTCTCATTTTACCTTTTGGTGTTCTTCGAATCTTCAACAAAAAAGGTTGGTTTGGTCCATTTGGAAATTCAACTTTGTGTGATTCGATGTTATAAAGTACAGAAATGAAGTATATAGGTTGAATATGGATGGTCTAGAGTGTTTGGGAGTGATTGGAGATGTTTAGGATTGGTTTAGGCTTGAAGATGTGAAGTGTGTGTTCTTGGTGTTTTTGAGAGAGTTTGAGAGAAAATGAATTTTGAGTGTGGCTGGAATTATGATGGCCGAATGGCCAAGTGTAGATTTTTTAGAATGAGAAAGAAGGTTTTCGAATTTTTTAAAAATTCAAATGGAGAGAAAGGTGGAGTTGTTTGAAGTCTAAGATTAGTTAATGGAGTTTTCTCTTGAAATGTTTCTTGTTTTTCAATGGTGTTGGGCTGAATTAGCTAGGTTTCAACCAAAGAATGAAGAGTTGTTTAGACCTATGGCTGGCCAAAAATGGTCTTATAATGGCAGAGAATTTTCTGTTTTTATCACTTAGCTATAGGAGTGTTTTAATGGAACAAAATCTTGAATTTAGTTTGAAGTTTGAGTATGTTTTGGATAGAGTGATCTTTGGAGCTTTTGAGGTATGATCATGGAGTCCTAATATTCAAGGTTGGAGAGAAAGCCAAGATGTTCAGTCCATGGCTGTACAAGTTCCGAATTTTAGTGGGTTTTGGTGAAGAATTTCGGCCTTAGCCTTGAAGAGACTAGCTGGAAAATTTTTGGAATTTAAGCTTCAAGAACACTTGGAATTGAGTTCTCTTTGGCACGATTTTGCAGCTGGATTCTAAGGGTGTTTGAAGGTCTTTTAATGGTGGTTTTCCAGCCTTAAACTTGAAGAAAAATAGAGCAAGTTCCAGCTGTTCATATGTTCTAACGGTGGCTTCAAATTCCATGTTCAATGTGGCTAGTTTGCTGAAACAAAATTCTGGTTTGGACTGTTTGTACAGTTCCAAAAATTTACTGAATTTCCAGCCTTCAACCTTACATAAAATGGTTAGTTTTCTTGCAGAAATTTGGTAGGAAAGCTAGCTGAAACTTTTGAAAACAGCCTTGAAGGAAATCTGGAAAATTTTCCAGATTTTTTTCTTACCAAAACGTGAATAAGATGGAAGATGGAGTTTGAAAGAATAGCTACGGTGTTTTCTTTTCCTTGGAATCCCTACCTAATTCTCCTCCTCACTTTCGGCCATCACTAACCCACAAGAGCTGATTTTCAAATTCTAAGCTAGGGGATTATCACATAATTTTTATGATAAAAAATGGATTAAAGAATTAAGTATAGTTTAAAATTGAAAGATGTTAGGATAAGGCTAGCAAAATTAAAGGGAACAAGAATTCTTCTAGAATTCTTTTTAGCACAAGACAATATGGTCAAGACATTACCATCATGTCTTTTATAAGACAACATTCCTATCCTTAGGGAATGTAAGAAAATGAAAATTCAAACATAGCTAAGATAAATATGAATAAAACTTAAGTGATGGGATTTGAACTCAAGACCTTAAAGATTAATTCACAAAGCTCTAACCACTTAACCACACTAACTCTTGTTCTTATTTTCTCACCCAAATATTCTTCTTATCTAAACCTCAAGCCATCTTCTTATTTTTACCCCAGGAAAATTACCATTTTACCCTTTCTACCCAATAAGAATAAATAAACCATTTAACTTATAAACTATAATTCTAAAGCACATAAAATCATTCAAAAATGTATATTTTATGCATGATGACATGATATGCATCCCATCCCCCTTACTCTAGGGTTGGCTTTAGGTGGGGTTCCACATCCCCCCTCCTCAGAAGAATTTCGTCCTGAAATTCAGGCGTACCTTTATCTCAGATTGGGATACTTCCACTTTACTCACTCTTCTGTTTCCCATATGCCATCTTGCATGCCATGATCTTCTCATTAGACCTTCACCAATGGAATTTGCTTATTCCGGAGAGTTTTGATACTTTAGTCCACAATTCTCACGGGTTTCTTCACATAGCTTAAGTCAGGTTGTAATAACAACGGTTCATCATTCAAAACACGTCTAAGGTCGGTATTGTACTTCTTCAATTGAGACACATAGAATACATCGTGTATTCTCATCAACCCATTCGGCAAATCCAGTTAGTACGCCACCAGTCCAATTCTTTCTTTTATAAAAATTGCTCCCAAATATCTCGGATTTAGCTTCCCACCTTTTGGGTGTTTCAGGATTCCTCTATTCGGTGTCAACCTTAAGAACATACTGTCTCCTACTTGAAATTCCAACTCCCTTTGCCTATTGTCCGCATAACTATTTTGTTGGCTCTAGGCCGCCTTCAACCTTTCTCTGATCAGTTTTACCTTATCTAACATTTCCTGAACGCAAACTTCTCCAAACTTGCTTATGTGGCCGTCTTCCAGCCAACTCCAATATAAAAGTACTTGACACTTACGTCCATACAATACTTCATATGGGGCCATTCCAATCGAAGAATGATAGCTATTATTGTAAACCAATTCCACATATAGTACACATTCAATCCCCTTATCCCCGAAGTCCAATACACATGCTCTTAACATATCTTCTAATTTCTGTATTACCCTTTTTGACTGACCATCGATTTACAGATGCGGTGTTGTACTGAACTTTAGACTAGAATCCATTGATTCTTGAAACTTGCCCCAAAATCGGGACGTAAATCTCAGGTCTCGGTTGGACACAATAGGCACTCCATGCAATCTGACTATTTCTTGCACATAGGTTTGAGCTAACTTCTCCATTGAATCCCTTATGTTTACTAGTATGAAATGTGCCAACTTGGTTAATTTATCTACCACTACCCATATGGCATCCTTTTGGGTCCTTGCCATAGGGAGTCCAGTAATGAAATCCATGGTCACCACTTTCCATTTCCATTTAAGTATCGACAACGGTTGCAGCAATCCTGCCGACTTTTAGTGCTCTGCTTTAACTTTCTAACAGGTCAGACACGTGGAGACAAAATTAACCACGTTCCTTTTCATTCCGGGCCACCAATAAGCCCTTTTTATGTCTTGATACATTTTTACCTCTTCTGGATGAATAGCATACTTGCTTTTATTCATCTTTTCCAAACTCCTATCTTTTAATTGGTGCTCATCAAGTACACACAAACGATCTCAGAAATACAGAACTCCCACTTCATCTTGTTGGAAATCACTGCCTTGCTGTTTAAGCTCTTTGTCCTTGAAAAGTTGAAATTTCGCATCACTTTACTGAGTTTTGATGATTTTCGCCTTAGGTCCGGTATCAATTTCAGATTGCTAACAATAATCATCTCTTCTTGCACTTCTTTCCTTCTATCCAACACTTCTTGGACTGCCTGAATCTCCTGAACTCTCAGCCTGGCCATTTTGACTTTTCGACTTAGGACATCATCAATAACGTTAGCCTTTCCGGAGTGGTAGTTGATAGGACAATGATACTCTTCCAAAAATTCCATCCATCTCCATTACCTCAAATTTAAGTCCTTTTGGGTGAAGATGTATTTCAGGCTCTTGTGGTCGGTAAACACTTCATACTCAGCTCCACACAAGTAATACCGCCATTTCTTTAAAGTAAATATAATGGCAGCCAGCTCTAAATTATGCGTTGGAAAATTGACTTTATGAGGCTTCAACTTTTGAAAGGCATAGGCTATTACCTTCCTATCCTGCATCAATACTGCTCCCAAACTTTCCATTGAAGCATCAGTATAGAGAGTGTAAGGTTTATCTCCCTCTGGCAAACTTAACACGGGTACTGTTATTAACCTTTGCTTCAACTCTTGAAAACTCTTTTCGCATTTCTCATTCCAGACAAAGGGTACGTCCTTTCTTAGCAGCGGGGTCATAGGTGATGCTAGCATTGAGAACTCTTTAATAAACCACCTATAATAGCCGGCCAGTCCCAAGAAGCTTCGAATCTCTGTGATGTTCTCTGGTTGCTTCGAGTTTGAAATTGCTTCAACTTTTGCAAGGTCCACCTTGATTCCATCCTTGGTTATCACATAGCTAAAGAATGACACACTATCTAGCCAAAATTTGCACGTATTAAATTTGACATAAAGCTTGTGCTCTCTTAGCTTCTCTAATACCAGTTTCAAATGTTCTACATGATCCTCAGGACTCTTAGAATATATGAGTATATCATCGATGAATACTACCAGGAACTTGTCCAGGTAGGGTTGGAAAACTCAATGCATCAAATTCATAAACACTGTTGGTGTATTTGTCACCCCAAAAGGCATCACTACAAACTCGTAGTGACCATATCTTATGTTGAAGGACATCATGGGAATATCCTCCTCCTTTATCCTTACTTGATAATATCTTTACCTTAAATCTAGTTTGGAATAACAACTAGAGCCTTGCAAATGGTCGAACAGCTCAACAATTAATGGTAAATGATACTTTTCTTGATGGTCAGGTTGTTCAACCCCTGGTAGTCGATACACAACCTTAAGGTCTTGTCATTCTTCTTCACAAATAGCACTAGAGCTCCTCAGGGTGACATGCTAGGTCTTATGTAACCTTGCATCACCAATTCCTCCAGCTGCTCCTTTAATTCCTTCAACTCCGCTGGTGCCATTCGATATGGGGTTCGGGATACAAGTTCTGCTCCTGGAACTAGATCAATTGTGAACTCAACTTCTCAGTTGGGAGGTAGAAAAGTCAGTTCCGTAGGAAACACGTCGAGAAAATCTCTTACCACCTCGGTATTTTCAAGGGTGTACTGATCCTATGGCTTATTTATCATATAGGCCAAATATCCTTGTCATCCTTGCCTCAACAATTTCTAGACTTTTGCTTCTACTATCAAAAACTTCAACTCTTTTACTCGCTTGCCGTTGAACTCCAACACATCGCATCCCAGTCTAATGAACTGGACAGACTTATTCTTACAATATACTTTAGCCCCATTCATAGCTAGCCAATCCATACCCAAAATCAAGTCGTAGTCGTTAATATCTAAGACTACTAAATCTCCCTCCAAGCTTTCTTTCCCCACTTCAATCTTATAATTATGCACATACCGATCCACTTGCACTATTTTCCCCAAGGGCGTACTTACTAACAAGGTAAAAAGTAGTTCTACTCCATCCCAACTCAAATGATATGCACAATTCTTGGTTAAATAGGAATGGGCAGATCCAAGGTCTATCAATGCATTAACGGAATGACCTTGGATAGTAAACTTACCTTCCACCACCGCTGCATCTGCTCCAACTTCCTCCCGGTTAAGAGCGAAAACCTTCGCTTTCACTTGCGGCTTTTAAGTTCCACTTTCAGAGGCTCCCGCAGTATTGGCCAGATTGGCTCCCACGGTCTAAGCTGGGTTTCCTTTCCCGATTTGAAGAAGTTTTAGGTAGGCGTTTCGCAGATGAGTTAGATCCCCGCAATTGTAGCATTTCCGCTCCGCTTCTTTAAACTAACAATTCTTCTCTACATGACCCTTTTTCCTACAGTGTCGGCATGATGGAAGATTCTTTGTAGGACCAACTAGTGCCATTCATGCTTGCTTCCCTTAGTTCTGCCATTGCTAGATCGTAGGTCGCTTATTGGGTTGCTGCCTTCGAAAAGGCCTCGGTGGTTGTCTTGGCGACAAGAAAGGTCTTGGTACAATCCTGCTGTGATCCTTGTTCTCAGTCCAGGTCGCTACGTCCACTACCCCTAAATAATTTATTGGTGGAGAGGGTGCCAAAGCCCTTCTCAACTCTTGCCTCAATTCTTTGACAAACTACCTTGTTTGGTTCTGCTCGGTATCTACCAACCTTTTGCAGTATTTTAACAATGGAGTGAAACGTGTAGCATATTGAGCCACAGTCATGCCCCCTTGCTTCAAAGTTAGAAACTCATCTTTCCTTTTTTCTACTATCCACTGAGGGATATATTCTGCTTTGAATGCCTCCACAAAGTTGGCCCACGTCCAATCTTGATCAATCATATCCCAATCATCTTGGACTCACTGCCACTATGCTCAAGCTTAGCCCCTAAGCCTAAATGCAACAAATTTCACCGTTCACTTCTCAGTGTACTAGAGCGTGGCAAAGATGTCCTCCATCTACTGCACCCAATGTTCTGCTTTCTGGTTTTGCTCGGCCTCTCCCAGGAAGGTGGGACGTTGAAATTTCATAAATCTCTCCAATGCTTCATCTTCCTCTTTCGGATTCCTTCGCTCAGATAGGTTTTGCAGAATCTCAATCATTTTGTGAAATGTGATGTGTTTGGATTTGGGTATAAAAATCATATAAAAACTAAACACATTCCCAATCAAGTTTAAATTGAAACGTTAACCCTAAATTACACATATGAGTAAGCGTACTCATCATTAACATAGCATAGGATTCAAACAAGTGTCGATCCGCAAGGTATAAGTATGCATTAATCAATTTTCATTCATTGTTCAACCGACTCCATAAAACAAAAAAGAAATAAAAATAAAAATAAAATAAAATATATACGTGACAAGGATAGAGAATTATGTAACTCAAGCCATTATTTAGACAAACATGATTTTAAAGAACCCAACCATTATCATAACCAATCATTCTCTTGGCATCACGAAGGACGAAGGTAGATTCACTTTGATGGTCAATCTATGAAATCACTATCCTCTAGATAAATTAGCATCACTTGGTCTATCTCAACTAATTCACCCAAAGACGCATTAAACATAATCCTTGATAAAATTTTCATACTCTGGCAAACTTAAAATATGAAATTAACCAATGAATCTATATTCTGGCAGACAGTAATTAACCTTCAATTACCTAGTTCTTCGCAATTAACCTATTTTTCAAGCACGTTAAGAGACAATAAATATGAAACTAATGAATTGAAACCACCATCAACCACTTTTTCAAACAAGTTAATGGAAAAAAATAACAAATCAATCTGATAATAGGCACAAGTAATTAAATACCAAGACGAACAATCAATTAGTCGAAAGATTAAATAATTCTAAATACCATGAATATCTAAAACAATATCGAATTACAATAAAACAATTAACATATCATTATTCAAGAAAAAGAAAATAAAGTAAAAGAAAGCACTCGTGGACAAGCCTCTTTCTTCTTCCTTTGAAGACCTTCTTGCACAACCCTCCTTGAATTGAAGAATTCTTCCTTTGATTTGAGTGATTCTCTATGATGATCAATGAATTCTCCTCTTTTCTTTTGTGTTTTCCATCTATTTATAGGCTTGGAAAGTGTCTAAACTCATTGGTGTAATATTCTTAGCCGAGTAGAAGTTGGAAGATACTAAAACTATACAGATTACCAAAACCACGAAGAAAAATCACAATCCCGCCTTTTCCTTAGAGCACAGTCGGTGCCGCATTGGCTCTCGGAGCCGGCGCCGGTTGTGTTCTGGTTCTCTACTCGTTCGCAATTTTTTTTCAAACTCCACACAATGTATTCCAAAATGCAGCTGGCGCTGCCTTGGCTACTGGAGTAGGCGCCGGTTCCACTCTATTTTGACAATTTTTTATCATCTCAAAGTTCGTGTCATTAATGCATGGCCGGCGCCAGTTCCAGTGCCCTAGCCGGCACCGTCTCTCTTCTGTTTTGCAACGTTTTTATTTCGTTTTACCCAAAAAATCAGTAACAATGAACAAAATACCTTTCCAATGGTAAAATCTCCAATATGAAGGAATATAACTAGTTATTGAACAAAATGTATCACAAAAGAGCCTCGAATAACTAGGAAAAATATGACTAATTTAGCCCCTATCACATTCCCCCACACATAACTCTTTGCTTGTCCTCACACAAAGTATCAAAGATAAGTAGGAAAAAACAAGGTTTCATTAATCACTCAATCAATTTCAAAACAATATCTCTAAGGCTTTCTTCATTCAATAACATAAAACACATTCTACTACACCCTTCACAATAAATGCAAGACTTGTGTAAGTGAATAATGACTTAGTAGAACCATCACAATACTTAACAATATTCTCAAACCATTGGAAAGAATTTAGTTCAAAAAGAATATGCATTCCATAAGCTTACATTTCATACACTCTCTCCACTAATTCGAGACATATCTTTATTCTACTTAGGTCAATTAGGACTTTCAAGTTTGTAATGTAAGGCTAAAGGCTTGTAATGTAGCTTAGCAAATAAAGGATATAGGAAAATCAAATAGCAAAGAAGCTGAGAGTTTGCAAGAAAAGGATAAACAAATGAATTAATAATTTCCAACTCTTCTTGCTCTCCTATTCCACAAATCAATCAAACCATATTCTTATTTAGAAATTACACCTCAACTCAAGCAAATCCTGCATTTTTTCTCTTTTTCCATTCTTCTTCTCACCTTCCTACTTCCTTCATCAATTCTTCTTTATTTTTCACAAGATCACTCAAATGTTCAGCAATGGTGTCAAGGATTTTATATGAACTCAACTTTACCGCTCAATCACTATTCCTCTTGTGATCTTTCTTCTCTCTTTTTCTTTCAATTTTCTTTTCTTTCATTCCTCTTTTGTTCTTTTCTGCTGCAGTTCTTTTCTTTCGCATTTTCTCTCTTTCCATTTTTTCTAGCAGCTTTTTTTTTTTGTTTTCTTTTTCTTCCTCAACGCAACTATCGATACATGACTGAAAGTAATGAATCATGATCTTTCTCCAAGTATTCTTCCTCAAAATTCTCCTACATATACTTTTATCCATCAAGACCATAAAGATTTGGAAAAATTATTCAAACTCTCAGAAACAAGCAATGGAAAAAGTATGATAACGGGTTTTAAAAAAAGAAATCAACAATTTAGGCTCAAAATAGTTACTATGGATAATATAAAAAGAGGTAGACTTGAAAAGCTCAAACTATCCAAAGATGGCCTATTACCGTCATCCCGAAATTAAATCATGATTGTCTTTCTTATATCACCTCGAGAGATATTCAAGTAAGTTCTAGAATGCTACATGAATTTTAGTAGAAAAACAAGTTTAAGAACAATGCAAAGCATTTGATCAAGAACTACTTCGTCCAAGTGCGTGCAAAAAGTTATGCATAAGCCATAAATGATCTAGAACATAAGCTCTATAATCCATCATAAAGACATGCATTAAAAATACAGCTTGAAATCTCCAAGAAAATCAAAAAAAAAAATTGAAAATTTTGCTCACAAGAAGGATGATAACGTATAAAAGAATGATGCATAAAAGAATTTTCAATCAAATCCCTCTCCCACACTTAAACTGGACATTGTCCTTAATGGCCAAATAAATATAACAAGAGATAAACAATGCCATTGGACCAAAAATATAAAGGAGAAGAGATAAGAACAAAAATACTTCCACGGCGGAGGAGCTCCAATTTTTCAAACTTTGCGTTTAAAATAAAATTGATAAAAACTTGGACACAATATATCACCAAACCACTACACCACACTTAAATTAGATAATGTTCTTATTGGCACAAAATAAACACAAGAAAGAATCTCCAGTGGGACCAAAAATAATAAAGGGGTAGAAAGTTTAAGTAATACTTCCCAAGTGCAATAATGCTCCAATAGATATCCAAACTTGAGGTAAAGAGAAGGGCTTGTCCAAGAGGACTTTATTCTTATAAAAAAAAACACAAAGAAAAGCACAAAGAATATAATAATAAAATAAAAACAGACCTAAATAAAAGAAAACAAGCTAAAGAAAAAGACTAAAATAAAAAAAATAAAAATACAACAAAAACTCTTGACACTCATCATACTTCCTCATCAATCTGTTTGGAAAAGAGATTAAGGTGCCAGGTAGGCATAATGAATGTAGAAAGAATGGAGGATTTTGAAAAATTGAAGGTTCATGAAAACGATTTGTCTTAGCAAAACAAAACACATAAACCTCATTCTCTAACAATCCTTTAGACACCTAAATATCTTTTTCAACATATGAGTGCACAGGGTATTAACGGATGGATCAACTTTGAAATCACCAATTAACCCTTCAAAAGAAGTTTTTTACAAGTAAAATTCCCTTTTAAACTTAGTATTTAAGTTTTTAAAGATGGAATTAGAAAATCCTTGCTTTTCAATGCTTCTACAAATACAAGTTACCTCCCTGAAATTGGGATGAAGGGTAGAATTCGTCAATATCCTCAAAGGGTTTTTTAGAATGGATGATAAATCCAACTTCTTGGGGCATGTTAAACTCCATACATCATCATTGGGACCATTGTTCTCCAACAAGTGAGAGGAACCTAAGAAATCATGTGACAAAGAAATATTAGAGTTATGAGCGCATAGAGTAGAATCGAATACCTCTCCTGCCACATCATGCAATTGTCCCTCACAGCCTCTCTCTTTTTTTTTCCATGGTCAATTGTACTAGCTAGCATGAACTCATGAGTCTCCTCAATAATCTTAACTAATTGTTTTCTTTGATCATACAATCGTTGGGAAGCTTTCTCATGCCCCTGAATAGATGAATGTGTATTGGCGACAAAAGATTTCACTAATGCTTCTAATGATATCTCACTAAAAACATCACTGTTAGCTTGTAATGTTGCCAATCTATCATCAAAACACTCATGTTTTTTTTTTTTTTGACAACTAAAACTATCCAAATTGAATGCATGCCACGAATTCATAAATTAAATATTAAACTAAGATTAAAAATTTTAAATAAAGAAATAAATAAATTCAGTTCGTCGAAATTATTATGTTAGCTTAAAGTCCAAACCTGAAAATAAGAAGAGTTAGTATTGACTCAAAATTATAGACGTAAAAATCATCCAATACAAAATACAAGGATCAAACATATTCCACCTTAACATTAGGTTAGGAAAATTAAATAACTAAATATATAATAAAAACAGACATATAAAGATAAGTGAGTTATTATGAACATGTATATACTTAATTACATATTTACAACATACAGAGAAATTAAAATACAGTTATACAAACAACAAAATATGGCACTTCTTCATACAAGGAATGTATATACATATTTACATATTTACCTATTTACATGGTTAAATCAACAAAATCCAAGCTTTCATGATATTGTTCCCCGCAACGGCACAAAAAACTTAATGCGATTGGATTTGGGTATAAAAATCGTATAAAAACTAAACACATTCCCAATCAAGTTTAAATTGAAACGTTAACCCTAAATTACACATATGAGCAAGTACTCATCATTAAAGTAGCATAGGGTTCAAACGAGTGTCAATCCTCAAGGAACCATTATGTATTAATCAATTTTCTTTCATTGTTCAACAGACTCCATAAAGTGAAAACAAATAAAAAGTAAAGTAAAGTAAAATAAAATAAAATAAAATATACATATGTCAATGATGGAGAATTATGTAACTCAAGCCATTTCTTAGACAAACATGATCTTGAAGAACCCAACCATTATCATAACCAATCATTCTCTTGGCATCATGAAGGATGAAGGTAGATTTACTTCGATGGTCAATCTATGAAATCACTATCCTCTAGATAAATTAGCATCACTTGGTCTGTCTCAACTAATTCACCCAAAAGACGCATTAAACACAATCCTGGATAAAATTTTCATACTCTGGTAAACTTAAAACATGAAATTAACCAATGAATCCATACTCTGGCAGACATCAATTAACCTTCAATTACCTAGTTCTTCACAATTAACCTCTTTTCCAAACAAGTTAAGAGACAACAAAAATGAAACTAATAAATTGAAACCACCATTAACCTCTTTTTCTAGCAAGTTAATGGAAAGAAACAACAAATTAGTCTCGTAATAAGCACAAGTAATTAAATACCAAGACGAACAATCAATTAGTCGAAAGATCAAATAACTCTAAATACCATGAATATCTAAAACAATGTTGAATTACAATAAAATAATTAACATATCATTGTTCAAGAAGAATAAAACAAAGTAAAAGAAAGCACTCATAGACAGGCCTCATTCTTCTTCCTTTGAAGACCTTCTTGCACAACCCTCCTTGAGTTGAAGAATTCCTCATTTGATTTCATTGCTTTTCTGTGATGATCAATGAATTCTCCTCTTTTCCTTTTGTGTTTTCCATCTATTTATAGGCTTGGGAAGTGTCTAAATTCGTTGGTACAATCTTCTTAGCCGAGTAGAAGTTGGAAGATACTAAAACTTCACAGATTACCAAAAACCGCATAGAAAAATCATAATCCCACCTTTTCCTCAGAGCATAGTCGGTGCCTCCTTAGCTCTCGGAGCCGGTGCTGGTTGTGTTCTGGTTCTCTACTCATTCGTCGATTTTTTTTTCAAATTCTGCACAATATATTCCAGAAGGCAACCGACGCCGTCTTGGCTACTGGAGCTGGCACCGATTCCACTATGTTCCATTCTATTTTGATAATTTTTATCACCTCAAAGTTCGTATCATCAGTGCATGGCCGGCGCCAGTTCCAGTGCCCTAGCCCGCGCCGCCTCTCTTCTATTTTGTGACATTTTTACTTCGTTTTACCCCAAAAATCTGTAATAATGAATAAAATACATTTCCAAGGGTAAAATCTCAAATATGAAGGAATATGACTTGTTATTGAACAAAATGTATCACAAAAGAGCCTCAAATAAGTAAGAAAAATATGACTAATTTAGCCCCTATCAAAATGCTTGTCCTATAGTCACGCTGACAGGTTCTTCCGATCCCACTTCGTGCTTTAGTTCATTTTCATTTCCCCGATTTGGCGATGATAGTTGAGTTACATCAAGCTCTAGAGTCACGGGTTCGGCCTCAGGAACCCTCTTGTTGGATGTTGCTACACGACGCTTGGGTGCTATTCTAAAGCATGTCCCAGATAATGAGTTTTTGCATTAGAGTTTAAAACATTCAAATCAAGCATGCATTCACATTCAGGCTTATGCAAAAGAAAATTAGATGCAAGTTTTGCATAAAGAATTGCATTTTTCAATATTAGAGTACACCAAGTACTCCTATTTGCATAAATCTTGAAATAAAGCATTAAACATAAATGGACTCCTAGCACAGGAGTTTATTGAAAGCTGTAAATAAAAACTTCCTAAGCATAGCAGAACTTCGCCCCTCTAATTCTTATTAGAATCTTCGGTGTCAGCATCATACAACCATTCTCCAGTATTCCTAGAAAAATCTATCCCTACCCCATTCATGAACTCATAGTCTATTAGCTTCATACCGAGTCTCCTAGAGCTCTCCCTAATTTCAACATGGTTGGGTGGGGTACAAAAGACGGTCTAGGTGGAGATTCATAGTCTATCTCCCCCGAGTTATCACTATCACTAGTCAAGTCAATTACAGGGCTAGGTGGGAGTGGGACATACTCCAAGTCAATTTCCTCATCCTCACTATCAGTAACTAAGTCTATTACTAGTATTGAATGTGTCTCAATAATCTAAACCTCATCATCACAGTTTGGGTGGATGCGGGCTGCAATAGGTTTCGCACTGGTAAATCTTTCGGGTTGATAGGGATTGGTTGATGCCATTGCTGCCCATTCCTCGCAGTTTTAATCATTCTAACCATCCTACAACATAAAAAAGCCAGTTTAGTTAAGAGGATTTAGCGTTAATGAAATAAAGTATATACTATCAATAATTGCCTAAACTTAGCTCTAATACCAATTGTAACACCCCACTACCTATGCCCTATTAGGGTTGGGGATGTTGCCCCGTCTATAGGACAAGAGGTTTTTATAATTAGGACATACAAAATAAAATAAAAGAAATAATTCAAAATTAAACTTATTACAACCAAGCAATACATGAACAAATTCAAAAAGTTAAATGTCTGCTACTGTCTCTCAAATGAATTACATAGGAAAAATTAACAATGAGACTTCAAAACATAGGCAATTCTCTAGCTAATAACCTTCATAGTAGGATCGACCTGAAAATATGATATAAAAGGTAGTGAGATATAAATCTCAGTAAGCCTGTATGTGCTTGAAGTGTTTCAGGTAAAACAGTTCATGTATGCAAATTGTAAGAGTTTCATAAAAGAAAGTACTGGCAAGCCTTAAATAAACAAATAAGTGAAGAATAGTGTTTTTCTTTCCAAACCATACATGTGTACAATACATACAACCACTCAAAAGTGGTAGCCATAGCACACACTTTGTGCACCATGACAATATAACAATCAGAATGCCACACTTTGTGCATACTGGCACAAGATAGGTATACGGCCTACCGGGTGAGATACTCCTCCATCTGTACACCCAAACTTACCAGTTGACCACTCCAGAAACACATAGTCCACTTGGCTAAACTTGCTAGCTCGGACCGGTATTACCTACAGGACTGGCATCCTATCCACGAAGGACTCACCCCTCAGAGGTGACCACCTGCTGAGAGACTTACCCTAACCATTCAAAGACTAGTCCAAATAGTCTACTCTTATTGAGTACGCAATGTTGCCTGTCCCACTTGGGACGAAAATGATCATACAGTGATTATGGAAATAGCAATTATAGTTTCCAAAATTCTTACCAAAGTTAGGTTTTTAGGAAAAATTTAGCATTTGGTATGAAATTGTTTATTTCACTTTAAATGGTTTGCTTGACTGAACCAAAAAGGAAAATTATCCATAATTGCCTTTACATTACAAATATTCGTATACATTGAGTTTGACTTGCCACAATAACTTTGGTCTTCAAATGGTTTCATGCAAGAACTTACCTGATTTTTTGCTCTTCTCGAGTTCAAAAGTCTTCCAAGGTCAGTCTAACCCCGCTTGGGGTAAACACAAGGTATAAGACAATATCTAGACCATATTTGCCTTAAATAAATAATTCCTAGTTCAACTAGCCACATCAACAACTAACAAAGGCCATAATTTCTTAAACTATAATACTAGTTGATAAAGTATTTTATAAAATAAAACTAGTTTGATAAGTTAAAATAAATGGGTGTTATAAAATAAATAATAATAAGTTATATTTTTAAATGATAAATAATGAGTAATATTGCTAATAATTAAAATTAGTGTTAAAGAATGAATAATAATAAATCCTAAATAATATTGGTAAATAGTATTATTTAAATAGTATTATTATAAATAATAAATTACACTTAATTTTTAATTAATAATTAATAGATAATAAATAACCAATAAAATTAATAATAAATGAATTATACTTAATTTTTAATTAATAAATTTTAATATAAATAATATTTATGGGTATGGATAAAACTTTTAGTAAGGCTAATTAATATGCTCTACAAGGTTATTTGATATTTATTGATGTGTATTGATTTGGGTATAAAAAATTATATAAAAATAAGCACATTCCTAATCAAGTTTAAATTAAAACGTTAACCCCAAATTACACATATGAGCAAGCGTTTGTTGGGTATCTCAAGCTCGTATCGTGTACGGCACAGTGGAAAATAAAATGAGATACCCTCCTAGGATGCGTCTATGTGTGGAAAACAAGACATAAAGAGACTAAATATAATAGCTTTTTACCTTTAGGTGATCGTCTGAAGAACAAAATTTTCTTCTTTGAGTTGAGGCGCGATCCACCAATCCTCGTGATCAACCTCCATGTGAGTTGAACGTCTAACCACTACAATCACAGTGTGTGATTATCTCTAACATTAAACCACACAGAGGAATACTTAAGCACCAAAATTTCTATGCTAGCAGAAACAATAATGGCGGCTAGGGTTCTCTTGTTTTTAGCAAAACGAGAGGGAGAGAGAAGAAGGGAAAAATGTGTGACTTGGCTGGGGATTTCGTGTGTTATATCTACTATATATCACACGAAATTCCCTTCCTAAAACTGAGAATTCTAATCCTGTTAGAATTCTGTAATTGTAATTGGAAACATCAAGTTCTCACAATTACAACTTGGACCACAAATTATAACTAATTATAATTTGTCCACAACAACTTCTCTTTTTCTCAATTAACCCCACTATGTTATCAAATAACATCTTGAGTATATAATCATCCATTGTGTGTGACCTATTAGGTTTCCCAGTCAATTGGTAGAGAACATGAATTAATCCAAACATCTTTGAGATTAATAATCCATAATTAATTAGAATTAATCCTATTAATTCTAATCAGGATTGGTTTATTAATTCATCAATTAATAAGTCTATATTCACAGATCATGAGTGGTATCTAGCAACATATCACGACCGCCTAAGAGTCCAGGAAGTCATGTGGCTTGACATGAACCCTTCAATAACAAACTTCATTGCAATTAACTCCTTTCACCATATAATATCTCATTCGGTTTGGAGTACGGAATTAGTACCAACTCCCTCCAGAAATAATTCACGCCCAAATATAATTGTACTTGTACCAGGAACCCACAACTCTAGATATGTATAAATTGAAACTATTTCCAATACACAATCGCCTTGGCCAAGGACTTTCCGAGTAGTAATTCTTACAAGTGGCCGTGAGATATTCACCCCTACTATTAGGAACGGTGAATCATTTATTGACCCTCTCAACTACTTTTGTTTACCTAACAATGTACCTAATATCCATCCCATAGGCAGCCCTCGATCGAGCTCCAGAAATTGGAATCAAAGTACAAAGCTCAGCAAACAAAGTACCTTGGAGATCTCAAGTCTAAGGATATTTGCACGTTTGTTATATTGAGATTATGTCGCTGGCACTAAATAGTTATCTATGTAATTATCTCAAAGCTAGGTCATCCAATGAACTTGTTCCATTAATAAGTATCCATGTGTTAACTTTGAGTATCTTAATACTCACGCTTATGAGAACCACCGCCTGATCAAATCAGAAAGTCTAACACATATGCTAGTCTTAACACATTAATGATGTCCCGTCTCATTAATACTGTGACTAGGGACTATTTAAGTACCAACACCATCCAGTGTAGTAAGAATCTCATATCATAATCTCTATCATGATTTCCGTAACACAGTATTGTACTAGGGACATTATCGAATAGTTATATTACATAAAGTAAAAAAAAGAAACTGTAAGATAAATAATGCCTTTTATTAAAAGAAAATGTGTCATATATAATGTACAAGTAATTGCCTCTAGGGCATAACACTAACAAAGTCCCACTTGCACTAGAGCCAATCATTCATATATCTAATACCGAATGACTCAACATAACAATCATGTTTCTTTTGGGATAGTGCTTTCGTAAGTAGGTTAGCTATATTCTCGTTTATGGAAACTCTCTCTATCTTTACATCATTCCTATCTATGATCTCCCAGATCAGATAATAGTGTCGCTGTACGTGTTTGGATCGTTGGTGAGATTGTAGCTCCTTTGCTTGTGCAATGGCTCCATTGTTGTCACAATACAAATTTATTGGACCAACAACACTAGGAACCACACCCAATTCCGTCAAGAACTTCTTGATCTAAACAGCCTCCTTAGCTGCTTTAGAAGTAGCTATGTACTCAGCTTCTATCGTAGAGTCAGCAATAGTCTCTTATTTAGAACTTTTCAAACTATTGCCCCTCCACATAACGTAAACACATAGCTGAATTATGATTTGAAATCATCTTTGTCAAATTGAAAACTAGCATCAGTATACCTGTTTATTTTCAAATCACCTTCTCCATATACCTAGAACATATCCTTAGTCATTCGTAAGTATTGAAGGATGTTCTTTACAGCCGCCCAATGACCTTCACCAGGGTCAGATTGGTATCTGCTCATTAAACTGAGAGCACAAGATACATCGGGCCTAGTACATATCATAGCATACATGATAGATCCAGCTGCCGAAGCATATGGAATCTTACTCATGTGATCCCTTTCAACTTGTGTCTTGGGAGACATCGACTTTGAAAGGCTTACACCATGTGACATGGGTAAAAATCCCTTTTTGGATTGATCTATGCTAAACCTATTTAGCACTTTATCTATGTACGTAGACTGTGAAAGATCGAGCAACCTTTTAGATCTATCTCTATAGATATTTATTCTAAGAATATAGGTTTCTTCTCTAAGGTCTTTCATGGAGTATTGGTTGGGCAACCAAACTTTAACTGTTTTTAGGACAGGTATATCGTTTCCTATTAGTAATATGTCATCTACATAAATCAGTAAGAAAACGATTGCACTCCCATTAACCTTCTTGTATACCTAAGGCTTATCCATGCTTTGAATGAAACCGAACTCTTTGATTGTTTCATCAAAATGGATGTTCCAACTCGTAGAAGCTTGCTTAAGTCCATAAAAAGACCTTTGCAGCTTACACACTTTTGTGCCATCACTGGATGTGAAGCCCTAAGGTTGTGTCATATATAGTCAGATTTTCATTTAGAAAAGCTATTTTCAAATCCATTTTCCAATTCCCATAATCATAATGAGTAGCAATGGCTAGGAGTATCCCGATGGATTTCAACATGGCTATTTGCGAGAAGGTTTCATCATAGTCAATACCATGTTGTTGACGATAATCCTTCGCTACTAGTCGTGTTGTATAGGTAACTAAGTTACCATCCATATCCGTTTTCTTCTTGAAAACCCATTAGCACCCAATAGGTTTAATTCTTTTACGTGGATCAACCAAAGTCCATACTTGGTTGTACATAGAATCCATCTCTGACTTCATGGCCTCAAGCCGTTTGCCAAATTCTGAACTATTCAGAACATCCTTGTAGGTAGTAGGCTCATCTGCATCTATGAGCAATACGTCATTGTGGTCATTAATGAGAAATCTATATCTCTCAGGTGCTACACGTATCCTACTAGATCTACAAGGTTCTTGTGTATTAGAAGGTTCATCTATTCTCTCAATAGATATGGGATTAGACGGATGATCCTCGTTTGTTTTATCTTCATGAACTTCACTAAGTTCAATCTTACTCCCACTATCCCCTTTGAGCATGTGCTCCTTCTCTAAGAAGACGGCATGCTTCGAAACAAACATTTTATTTTTGGAGGGTAGGTAGAAGTAATATCCAAAAGATTCTTTCAAATATCCCACAAACAAACACTTGTTAGACTTACTATCAAGTTTATCTGACTGTGGCCTTTTGACAAAGGCAGGACAACCCCATACTCGCAAGTGAGATAACTTTAGACTCTTACCAAAGAACATCTCAAATGGGGTAGTATCAATTGATTTTGGCAGAACTATGTTTAGTATATAAATAGAAGTTTCTAGTGCATGCCCCTAAAACGATTTTGGTAGGTGTACAGAAGCCATCATGGTCCATACTATATCTAGAAGGATTCGATTCCTTCTCTCGGATACACCGTTATGTTGAGGTGTAATAGGGGATAAATTGGTTATACTTTGCTTAGTTATTTGAGGCTCTTTTGTAATATATTTTGTGCAATAACTAGTCATATTTTTTCATATTTGATATTTTACACTTGGAAAGATATTTTGGTCATTATCTCGGGATTTTGTGTAAAACAAAGAAAAACCGTCATGAAACAGAGCAGAGGCGGCACCGGCTGTAATGCTGGAACCGGCGCCGGCTGCATTCTGGAACATATGCGCACAATTCGGAGAAAAATCGGTGAACGAGTGGAGAAATAGAACACATGCGGTGCCGGCTCCGAAGGACCAAGGTAGTGCCGGCTGTGGTCTGTCCCTGAGGCGGTGCTGCGATCTTTCTACGTGTTTTTAGAAATCTGAAGAGTTTTAGCAATTCCCAACTTCTACTCGGCCAAGAACTTGGTACCTACGAGTTTAGGCACCTCTTAAGCATATAAATAGATGGAAAACACAAGGGAAAAAAGGGAAATTCATTGATCATCATAGAAAATCACTCAGTCCAAGGAGGAATTCTTCAAGTTCAAGGAGGGTTGTACAAGAAGGTCTTCAAAGGAAGAAGAAGGAGGTTTATCTATGAGTTCTTTCTTTTACTTTGTTTTCTTTTTCTTGAACAATGATATGTTAATTGTTTTATTGTAATTCAACATTGTTTTAGATATTCATGATTTCTAGAGTTATTTGATCTTTTGATTAATTAGTTATTATTCTTGGTATTCAATTACTTATGCTTATTACGAGATTAGTTACTTGATTCTATCCATCGACTGGCTGGACCAAAGGGGGTTGATGGGTGTTTTGATTTATTAATTTCATTGTCTATTAGCAATTGACTTGTTGGACCAAAGGGGGTTAATTGTTTAAGAACTGGTAATTGAAGGTTAATTGATGTCTTCCGAGACCAATGGTTCATCGATTAATTTCATGTTCTAAATTTGCCAAGACCCAGGGAATTTAATTAAGGATTGTGTTTAATGCGTCTTTTGGATGAATTAGTTGAGACGGACCAAGTGATTCTAATTTATTTAGAAGATAGTGATTTCATGGATTGACCATCAAAGTGAGTCTACCTTCATCCTTCATAGTGCCAAGAGAATGATTGGTTATGATAATGGTTAAATTCTTTAAAATCAGGTTTGTCTAAACAATGGCTGGAGTTATATAAATCTACCTCCTTGAAATATACATATTTTTTTTCTTTTTAATTTTCCTTTATATTTATTTTTCATTTTATTGAGTCGGTTAGACAATGAAAGAAGGGTAATTAATGTCTACTTGTTCCTTGAGGATCGACACTCGTTTTAACCCTATGCTTAGTTAATGATGAGTACGCTTGCTCATATGTTTGATTTGGGTTTAACATTTTAATTTGAACTTGATTGAGAATGTGCTTAGTTTTGGATGATTTTTACACTTAAGTCTGGACGCATTAAGTTTTCGGCGCCGTTGCTGGGAAACAATAGCATGAAAACTTAGATTTTATTTATTTAACCATGTAAATATGTAAATTTGTCGATAGGTAAATATGTATATTTGTTCTTTCTGCAAAACGGTGCTACCTTTTGTATTTCATGTTTTCTTGTATAACCTTGTAACCTAACTTAAACTAACCAACTTGGACTACGTCTTTTAAACTAACTGCATACTCTTGTAGATTCCATGTCTAACTCTTCTCCTTGTTCAGCAGAAATGGTGAATTGGGATCTAAGGAGGTCGAACAGGGGCCAGTACCTCCATTACACGTCGGAAGGAACACTCACAGCACCAAAATCAACAGAGCTTGAAACTTAGTTGGTAAATTTGTAGTGCATGTCACGAGACGTTTCCAAGAAATCGATTCCATATTCAAGAAATTCAAAGCAATGATCCGCAACATAGAACAACAAATCTGGTTTTTGACGGATATGGTAATAAAATCTTATGAACTCACACCATTAGCCAGTATGGAAACAGCTGTTGTCACATTGCGAAATGGAAAAGAATTACCAGACAGACCATATGAAGGTCGGCACCCGCTGGAAGAAGAGAACTGGCACCGGATATCCATAAACGCCGAAACGATACAACATAGAATGGAACCGGCGCCGGCTGAAGGATTGGAACCGGCACCGGCTATCCCCTGTCCACCTCTCGAAAAACCTAATTTTCAGCCTAACGTACTATACCCTCTCATCTACACAAGGCCCGAAATGATGCTCAGTTCAACAAATTCCTAAAGGTATTTAAACAACTGCACATAAACATTCCCCTTAGTGAAACTTTAATCCACATGCCCAAATATGCCAAGTTCCTCAAAAGCATGCTTATCAACAAAAAGCAACTGGAAGAATTGTCTACAATAGTCCTCAATGAAGAATGCTCAGCCATCCTATAGGATAACTCGAGTTTGCCCCAAAAAGAAAAAGATCCAGGGAGTTTCTCTATCCCATGTCTAATTGGCACTCTTCATGTCTGTAATGCATTAGCTGACTTAGGTGCTAGCATTAATTTACTACCATATAAAACATTTAAAAGGCTAGGCCTAGGAGAACCATAGCCCACTAGGATGAGTATTCAACTCGCGGATCGATCTATCAAATACCCTAGGGGCATAATTGAAAATGTGTTGGTAAAAGTTGATAAATTCATATTTCCTGTGGATTTTGTTATTCTTGACATGGATGAAGATTCTAAAGTCCCCTTAATCTTAGGTAAGCCCTTCCTAGCTACAGCAAAAGCATTAATTGATGTCCATGGGGGGAGGTTGACATTGAGGGTTGGGGATGAGGAAGTCATAATTTGAATCTATAAGAGCATGCAACAACCTATGACTTCTGATGCTTTGTGTCTAAGAGTTGATATTCTTGACAAACCAATTTTTGAGATGATGTAGGAATCTATTGAGGAAGAATTGATGGAAACATCAATGGTAGATTCAGAGGAATTTCATATCGAGGATGGGAGGCAGAATTTGGACGTAGAAAAATGCAATTTGGGGAGAATAAAATCATCTATAGAGGATCCTCCTGAAGTAGACTTAAAAAACATACCCAAGCATTTGGAATATGTGTTCTTGGCTAAGGATCATAAGTTGCCTGTCATCATTGCCAAAAATCTCAAGGTAGAACAAAAGACCAAGCTAGTAAGTCTGTTGGAAAAATATAAAAGGGTAATAGCTTGGAAGATCATTGATAATAAAAGCATTAGTCCATCCTTTTGCACACACAAGATCATGATGGAAGAAAGTGCAAAACCCGTAGTGCAACCCCAACGCAGGTTGAACCCACATATGAGTGAAGTGGTAAAAGGTGAGGTGGTTAAGCTCATATATTCCGGCATCATTTACCCTATTTCAAATAGCAGTTAGGTAAGTCCTACTCAAGTGGTACCAAAGAAAGGAGGAATGGCGGTGAGCCTCAACGATAAAAATGAGTTAGTCCCTATGAGATTGGTCACGGGTTGGAGATTTTGCATAGATTATAGGATGTTAAACAAAGCTACTTGAAAAGATCACTTCCCTCTTCCTTTTATTGACCAAATATTGGAAAGGTTAGCCGGACACGAGTATTATTGTTTCTTAGATGGATTCTCAGGCTACCTGCAAATTCCCATAGCTCTGGAGGACCAAGAAAAGACCACTTTCACATGTCCATATGGTAATTTTGCATATCATAGGATGCCATTTGGCCTTTGCAATGGCCCCGGAACATTCCAAAGGTGCATGACAACTATATTTGAAGGAGTGGGGGACATCATGGAGGTATTTATGGATGATTTCTTAGTTTTTGGTAATTTATTTGACTTGTGCTTATCTAAACTTGAGAAGGTGCTCACAAGATGTGAAGAGACTAGCCTCATGCTTAACTGGGAAAAGTGCCACTTTATGGTACAA
Source organism: Voacanga thouarsii (assembly GCA_026120185.1). Lineage (NCBI taxonomy): Eukaryota > Viridiplantae > Streptophyta > Magnoliopsida > Gentianales > Apocynaceae > Voacanga > Voacanga thouarsii. The sequence continues at coordinate 5,512,525 of JANUWF010003376.1, read as the reverse complement.
GAAGGTATTGTGCTAGGGCATAAAATTTCAAAGAAGGGTATTGAGGTCGATAAAGCAAAAATTGAAGCAGTCGAGAAGCTACCTCCTCCTACTTCGGTAAAAGCTATAAGGAGCTTTCTTGGTCATGCAGGTTTCTACAGGCGGTTTATCTTAGACTTCTCAAAAATTTCGAAACCTCTTACTTCTTTACTTGAAAAGGATGTTGTGTTTAATTTTGATGATAAATGTCTCAACACTTTTGCCATGCTTAAAGAGAAATTGATTAATTCACCCATTCCAATTGCTCCGGATTGGTCTCTTCCCTTTGAACTAATGTGTGATGCAAGTGACTTTGCAGTTGGTGTAGTATTGGGACAAAGACAGAACAAATAATAAAAATAACAATAAAATAAAATAAGAAAGAAAAATAGAAGAACAAAACAAATAAGAAAAACAAACAAGAAAATCAAAGAAAAAGAAAACAAGACAAAAGACAAAATAAGAAAAATTTGGGAAGAAAGGACAAAAGGGGAAGGGAACAAATGAAAAAATTAAAAAGAATTTTTTTTTTAAACATTCCAGAACGGAGCCGGTGTCAGTTCCGAGCCTCATCCGGCGTCGATTACATTCTGTCCAGGCTCCGATTTTTTTTTTTTTTTTTTGAAACTATCCTAATTGAATGCATGATCATAATATATTTAAAAACAGAATTCCTAAAGTAAACTAAAAGGAAAATTTGTAAATAAAGAAACAACTAAGAAAATAAAATAGTTCGTCTCCAATATCGTTTTACCTTAAGTCCAAACCCAAAAATATAAAGAGTTAGTATTGACTCAAAATTATATACGTAAAAATCAACAAATTAAGAAAACCATTATTACACATTTTCCACATTGACATTGGGTTACTAAAATTAAATAAATAAATATACAATAAATACAAACATAGAAAGACAAGTTAGTGATTATAAACATGTATATACCTATTTACATATCTACAACATATAGCGAAATTAATTATACAAACAACAACACAGGCACTTCTTCATACAAGGAACGTATATACATATTTACATATTTATCTATTTACATATTTACAACATATAGTGAAATCAAGAAACAATTATACAAACAACAAAATAGGGCCCTTACTCATGAAAGGAACTTATATAAATATTTACTTATTAACATACAAACATGGTTAAATCAATGAAAACCAAGCTTTCAAGCTATTGTTCCCCGGCAACGACGCCAAAAACTTGATGTGTTAGGACTTGGGTGTAAAAATCATACAAAAACTGAGCACATTCCCAATCAAGTTTAAATTAAAATATTCAACCCAAATCAAACATATGAGCAAGCATACTTATCATTAATCGAGCATAGGGTTCAAATGAGTGTCGATCCTCCAGGAACAAGTAGACATTAATAACATTTCTTTCATTGTTTAACCGACTCGATAAAGTGAAAAACAAAGAAAAACAAAATAAAAGAAAATCAAAATAAAAATATATACATGTCAAGGATGTAAAATTATGCAACTTAAACCATTGTTTAGACAAACATAATCTTAAAGTTTCCAATCTTTATCATAACTAATTATTCTCTTGGCATCAGGAAAGATAATATAGATTCACTTCTTTGTCGAATCCATGAATCCCTATCTTCTAGGTAACTTAGCGTCACATATCGTGTCTCAACCAGTCTTACCCAAAAGATGCATTAACCATAGTCCTTGATTTAATTCCCATTCTTGGTAAATTATACATGAAATTAACTAATGAATCCATATCTTGGCAGACATCAATTAACCTTGAGTTACTTTGTCCCTACTCTTAACCCCTTTGTCCATGCAAGTTAAAAGCTAATAAATATGAAACTAATGATTTGAAACCACCATCAACCCCTTTGTCCAAGCAAGTTAATGGAAAGAACCAACCAATCAATCTCGTATTAAGCACAAGTTGTCACTATCAAGAATAACAATCAATTAATCAAAAGATCAAAGAACTCTAAAAATCATGAATATCTAAAACAATGTCAAATTAAAATAAAATAATTAATACATCATTGTTAAAAAAAAGAAAACAAAGTAAAATAAAGCACTCATAGACAACCCTCCTTCTTCTTCTTTCGAAGACCTTCTTGTACAACCCTCCTTGAACTAATTATTTCTCCTGAGAAAATATTGGTGATGCACTCTAAAATAAATCTAAGTCCCTACATTGTGCACCTCCCTTTTCTAGGGTAAATTGGCCTTTATTTATAGTCTCACAAAGTTCCTAAAAGATCCCTAAATAAAGAAGAAGTAATTACCTAAAGAAATCAAAAAACAGAAAGGAATAGAAATTGCTAAAATAAAACCTAAAAGAAATTCTAATGCTTCTGCCTTCGACTTTTGTGAAATTGAACTTCAATTTGGACTTTCAACTCGGATTTCTTGATTTTGTGCTTTGTCGTCGTGTGCTAAAGCACAATTCTGTTGAATTTGGAATTGTGAAATTGCTGAAATCTTGATGTTGTAGTGCCGGCTTGATTTGAGCTGTTTGAAGCCACCGAAGTGGTTTTCTTTTGCTGTCACCTTCTTTTGCTGCCTCGACTTAATTGAGCCGCATACCATCCACCGATAGTCTTCCTTGTTGATTGCAAATCAAGCTGTTTCTTTTTCCTTCTGTAGCTGCAATTGTTGACCTCCACATCTACCTTGGCCCCACCAAAATTCTGCTTTGATCAATTGTTGCTGTCATTGTTAGCTTTCTTCTTGCTATCCGTCGGCTTGCTTGGAGCCCTGAACTGAAATTGCATTTTCTCCTCTTGCTTTTGCTTTATCAGCCACCGAATTATTTCAGCTTTTGTCTTTTAGTTCAGCCACTTTTGTTGACTCTTCTTTTGGCCCACCGAATTCACTTTTTTCTTTGTTATGCTTTTTCTGCTTTTTTGCAATTGCATTCAATTTCTCTCTACCTTTCCAATAGCTAACCGGCACCGGTTCCCCTTCCTGGGCAGGTGCCGGTTCTGTTATGAAAAATCCCACAATTAACTCTAATTTTCCCTTATTTTTGCATAAAATTATAGAAAGGAATTTTTATAAGGGAAATATCAAATATGAAGGAATATGACTATTTATTTCACAAAATGTATTACAAAATGACCTCAAATAACTAGGAAGAATATGACTAATTTAGCCCCTATCAACTATGGCAAGCAATTCTTTCTCCGTTGTTGTGTAGTTTTCTTGAGCATACATCAAAGTCTTACTTGCATAGTATATAGGTTAGAAGTGCTTATTCCGCCTTTGTCCCAATACTACACTAATTACAAAATCACTTGCATCACATATTAGTTCAAAGGGAAGAGACCAATTAGGTGCAATTAAAATGGATGAATTAATCAACTTCTCTTTAAGCAGGGTGAATGCCATAAGACATTTTTCGTCAAAATTAAAAATAGCATCCTTTTCAAGTAAAGAAGTAAGAGGTTTGAAAATTTTGGAGAAATCTAAGATAAACCTCATGTAAAAATCTTCATGACCAAGAAAGCTCCTTATCGCTTTCACAGAAGTAGGAGGGGGTAGCTTCTCAATTGCTTCAATTTTTGCTCTGTCAACCTCTATACCCTTCCTTTAAATTTTATACCCTAACACAATACATTCTTGCCCCATAATGTGGCATTTTTCCCAATTGAGCATGAGGTTGGTCTCTTCACACCTTGCTAGTACCTTTTCAAGATTAGATAAGCACAAGTCAAATGAATAACCAAAGACTGAAAAATCATCCATAAATACATCCATGATATCCCCCACGAGTCCTTCAAATATAGCTGTTATGCACATTTGGAATGTTCCGGGACCATTGCAAAGATGAAACGACATCCAACCATATGCAAATGTACTATATGGACATGTAAAAGTTGTTTTTTCTTGGTCCTCCGAAGCTATGGGGATTTGTAGGTAGCCAGAAAATCCATCCAAGAAATAAAAATACTCATGTCCGGCTAACCTTTTCAACATTTGGTCAATGAAAGGGGGAGGTAAGTGATCTTTTCTAGTGACTTTGTTTATTATCCTATAATCAATGCAAAACCTCCAACCCGTGACCAATCTCATAGGGACTAGCTCATTTTTATCATTGTGACTCGTCGTTATTCCTCCTTTCTTTGGTACCACTTGAGTAGGACTTACCCAAACACTATTAGAAATAGGGTAACCAATTCCTGCATCAAAGAGCTTAGCCACCTCACCTTTTACCACTTCACTCATATATGGGTTCAACCTATGCTGGGGTTGCATTACGGGTTTTACAACTTCTTCCATCAAAATCTTGTGAGTGCAAAAAGATGGACTAATTCCATTTATATCAGTGATTTTTCAAGGTATGACTCCCTTATATTTGCCCAACATACTTACCAATTGTTCTATATTGAGATCTATAATCATAGGCAATTTATGTCATTTAGATAAGAACACATATTCTAAACGCTCGGGCAAGTCTTTTAGGTCTAATTTGGGAGGTTCTTCTATAGATGAATTCATTCTCCCTAAACTGCTTTTCTCAATTTCCAAATTCTTTATCCCATCCTCATTGTCAAAGTCCTTTGAATTTTCCATTGATGTTTCCATCAACTCCTTCTCAATGGATTCCTGCATCAACTCAAAAATAGGTTCGCCAAGAATATCAACTCTTAAACAAGAATCATCAGATGACAAAGGTTGTTGCATGCTCTTGTGGATTTGAATGACTACTTCCTCATCCCCAACCCTAAGTGCCAACCTCCTCCCATGAACATCAATTAATGCTTTTTCTGTAGCAAGGAAAGGTCTACCTAGGATTAAAGGGACTTTGGAATCTTCATCCATGTCAAGAATAACAAAATCCACTAGAAATATGAATTTATCAATTTTTACCAACACATCTTCTATTATACCCCTAGGATATTTGATAGATCTATCCACGAGTTGAATACTCATCCTAGTGGGTTGTGGTTCTCCTAGGCCTAGCTTTTTAAATGTTTTATATGTCAATAAGTTAATGCTTGCACCTAGGTTAGCTAATGCATTACAGAAATTAAGAGTGCCAAATAGACATGGAATAGAGAAACTCCCTAGATCATTTTCTTTATATGGCAAATTCGGTCTGTCTTGCAATATGGCTAAGCATTCTTCATTTAGGACCACTGTGGCCAACTCTTCTAATCGTTTTTTGTTGACGAGCATGCTTTTAAGCAATTTTTCATATTTGGGCATGTGAATTAAAGCTTCACTGAGTGGGATGTTTATGTGCAGTTATTTGAATACCTCAAGGAATTTGTCAAATTGGGCATCTTTTCGGCCTTTGTGTAGACGGGTAGGATACGGTATTTTACGCTGAAGAGTAGGTTTTTTAGAGGATGGACAGGAGGTAGCCGGTGCCATTTTCAGTGCTTCATCCGATGCCGGTTCAATTCTGGGTTGCGTGGTCTCGAGGTTACCGGATAGTCGGCATCGAACGGTGCTAGTTCTATAGATTTTAACACCTTGTCGGTCAAAAACCAGATTTGTTGTTCCATATTGTAGATCATTGCTTCGAACCTTTCAAACGTAGAATCTATTTCTTGGAAGTGCCTCATGACATGAACAATAAATTTTCCAATTATGATTTCTAGCTCTGCTGATTCTGGTGCTGTGAGTGTTATCTCCAAAGCGTAATGGGGGTATTGCCCCTTACTAAACTTCCTCCAATTCTAATTCACCATTTTTCCTGAACATTAAAGCTAGTTAGCTAACGGAATTCATGATTACAACAAAAGTACAAGAATACAAAGTTAGTCAATAGAACATAGTCAAAGTTAGAAGGATAGGTTACAAGGGTATACACAGATACACAAGATACAAAAGATAGCACTTTTTTGCGAAAAGAACAACTGTACCTATTTACATGGTTAAATCAACAAAATCTAAGCTTTAATGTTGTTGTTCCCCAGCAACGGCACCAAAAACTTGATGTGTATTTATTTGGGTATAAAAAATCATATAAAAATAAGCACATTCCTAATCAAGTTTAAATTAAAACGTTTACCCCGAATTACACATATGAGCAAGCGTACTCATCAATAACATAGCATAGAGTTCAAACGAGTGTCGATTCTCAAGGAACAAGTATGCATTAATCCATTTTCTCTCATTGTTTAACTGACTTAATAAAGTTAAATTGGAACAAAAAGGAAAATAAAATAAAATAAAAGAATATATACATGTCAAGGATGGAGAATTATGTAGCCCTAGCCATTGTTTAGACAACCATGATCTTAAAGTACTCAATCATTATCATAACTAATTATTCTCTTGGCATCATGAAGGATTACGATAGATTCGCTTCTTTTTCAATCCATGAAATCACTATCTTCTAGACAAATTAGTATCACATATACTGTCTCAACTAATTCACTCAAAAGATGCATTGAACAAAATCCTTGATTAAATCTCCATATTCTGGCAAACTTAAAACATGAAATCAACAAATGAATCCATATTCTGACAGACATCAATTAACCTCTAATTACTTTGTTCTTGGCAATCAACCTCTTTTTCAAGCAAGTTAAGAGACAACAAATATGAAACTAATGAATTGAAACCACCGTCAACCTCTTTTTCAAGCAAGTTAATGGAAAAAAATAACCAATTAATCTCGTAATAAGCACAAGTACTTAAATACCAAGAAGAACAATCAATTAATCAAAACATCAAATAACTCTAACAATCATGAATAACTAAAACAATGTCGAATTACAATAAAACAATTAATATATCATTGTTCAAGAAAAAGAAAATAAAGTAAAAGAAAGCACTCATAGACAAGCCTCCTTCTTTTTTCTTTGAAAACCTTATTGCACAACCCTCCTTGATTGAAGAATTCTTCCTTTGATTTAAGTGATGCTCTATGATGATAATGAATTCTCCCCCTTTCTCTTATGTTTTTCATCTATTTATAGGCTTAAGAAGTGACTAAACTCGTTGGTGTAAGGTTCTTGATCGAGTAGAAATAGGAAGATACTAAAATTCCACATATTACCAAAAATTCCGTAGAAAAATCAAGATTCCATCTTATCCTCAAGGCACAGCCGACGCCGCCTTAGCTGTTGGAGCTGGCGCTGGTTGTGTTCTGTTTCTTCTGTTGTTCGCCGACTTTTTCTTGATTTCAGCACAGTGTTGTCCAGAGTGCAGCCAGCGCTGCCTTGGCTACTAGAGCCAGCACCATATTAGTTCTGTTCCGCTCCTGTTTCAACAAATTTCCATCGCCTTAAAGTTTGTGTCAACAGCTCATGCCTGGCACCAGTTCCTCTGTCCTGTCCAGTGTCGTTTTGGTTCTGTTCTGCGACATTTTTGCTTTGTTTTACCCCTAAAATCTTAAATAATGAAAAAAATATCTTTCCAAGGGTAAAATTACAAATATGAAGGAATATGACTAGTTGTTGAATAGAATGTATCACAAAATAGTCTCAAATAATTAGGAAAAAATATGACTTATTTAGGCCCTATCATTAATTAATTCCAATATCTCATTATTTATTTTTTTAATCAAATATTTTATTTATTTAACTAAAAAAATAATAATATTTTTAAATAATACTCTATTTCAAACCTACCTAATGTTTTTTGAATTTTATAGCTTAAATTGAATAATAATTCTAATTAAATTAATAACAATAATGTAATGTTAATAAAATTAATTCTAGAATTAATAAAAAAATAATAGTTTTTACCATAATTTTCTATTGTTAGAGAAGATCTATGAACATATTCTCATATAATAAATAACATGTTAATCTATCCATGAACATAGTCTTGAATAAACATATACTACAACATGAATGATCTTCTACTAGGCATAACATCGCAGAAAGCTGTGCAAAAACCAAAAAAAAAAATCTTGATAGTTTCGCAGCATAGCAAGCCAAAAATCAAAGTTGTTTTTTCTGCCTTCAAACCAGTAATTTACCTATGCTTTTTCTCCATAAAGAAGGCTGGAAACCAACCTTAAAGGACCCTTAAATACCTCTCCAAACTCTCTACAAACCGGCTGGAACATTGTAGAAAAACTGCACACTAAATTTCAGCAAACAATTCGAATCTGAAACCAGAAAAATTCCATTCTTGCTCTCTCTTCAAGCCTTGTCCAAAAATCACCTCAAACTTCTGTGAAGTTAACCTTAGTCAGTCATGAACTAAACTCCATTGCTCTCCTTCACTGACCCGCACGATTGGACTCCATAGCCACTCCTTAAATTCCTCCTTCAATTACTCAGATCAAGCATTCAATTGAAGTTCAAAATTCCAGCAATTGGTCCATGGAAACTCCCTTGGATTAGGCTTTGAACAACCACAAATTCTCCCACCATTGCACTCAGAATTTTGGCCAACCTATAGCTCCTTCAACCCTCATTCATTTCAGCAAAACCAGTTGGCCATTGTAGCTTCCAAGAACCTCCATCAATCAAACCACATTACCATATCTTCTACCTTAAAACACTCCATGAATTACTCCATTTGAAATTCAAATAACCAGATTTCCCTCTTCTCCCTAATCTGAAAATCAAATCACAAGAATCCCTCAATCATTCGGCCAAAACCCTTCAGCATTTCGTCCAACTTTCTCTCCAATTTTCTCCATTTCTCCAAGAACACAAAGAACACCAAGAACACACACTACCTTTCTTCAAGCCTAAGACCACTCTAAACACCTCCAAACCCTTCCAAAACCTCCAGATCATGCCTACTCACTCCCTAGAGTCCATTTTTGGATTTTATATCATCAAATATTGAAAACAAAAATCTGCTATTAGATCAAAAACTAGAAATTTTCTTGAAGTCTCAAGAACACTATTAAGGTAACCAAGAACGATTTTGTTCATCTTCTTTTCCTTCAATCTTTAACATGATATACTAATACTCGCGCTCTCTCTCTCTCTCTCTCTCTCTCTCTCTCTCGGCCGAAATGGTTGCTTCAACCATGGCTGTTTTTCTATTTCTTTCTTGGATGATTCAAACCTCCAAAGCATGTGGATCTCCTTGAATTTTCATCAAGATAGTCATCAACCAAGTATTTCTCTTTAACCTTCTCTTTAATTCTAAAATCATGTCTCTTAGATGTTGCTAGAAAAGGATAGAATATGATTGGGGATTGAGTATGTGCTTATGTATGAAGGAGTTGAGATTGGAACATGTGAATGTTTGGCCTTGGTTAAGCTTTATGAAATATCTTGTGGATCGATGCATGTTCTTCATGTCTTGAGTAAGTATGGATGTTTAAGCTTACTAGATATTATGTCACCTTTGGTGAATAGGGTATTATGTTCTTGTTTTCATTGAAGCCATGAATATGATTATGCTTAGTAGAGATTTAGTCATGTGATAATAGGTATGGATTTAAGCCTTTATGCATGAATATAATAGTTTGTTGATTGATGTTGGAGTTTATGTTCATGATTCTTGTTAGCAATAGGAAAATTATGATCATGACCTTGTTGATCCTAAGCTATTTCAATTGACCAATTTTATTACGTTAATAAAAATTAATATTATGATTTCCTCAAAAGATTTCGAAAATCCTAGGAAGTTGGATTTGGAATAATAAATGGAATAGTAATATTTTAGCCAAATAAATGATATCTTTTATAATATATAAATATATATATATAATAAATAAAAGCCTTTTATATAAATAATAATAGGTAAAATATTAATTTTGTAGGCCAACTATTCATAAATACTATTGAAATTTATTTATTATCCATTGACCAAAATTTAATAAAATTTAGTTATTATTAATTTTATTTATTAATTATTTTCTATCTACTAATTATTAATTAAGAGATTAGTAATAATTTATTATTTATAACAATATCATCTACAACTTATGATTCTTCATCAATTAAACCCTAGTTTATTTATTAATAACAATACTCAAGATTTGTATTTGAACCTATAACTTATTAGTAATTATTTTACAACCCCTAGTTAGTTTCACTTATCAAGCTAGACTTATTTTAAAAAACCCTTTATCATCTAGCCTTATAGCTTAGGACATTATGGTCATGACTGTAATAAGTTGAACTAGGATTATTTATGGAAGCGAGTATAGCTTGAATATAACCATATGACTTGTGTTTACCCCAGGCATGGTTAGGTCAGCTTTGGAAGATTTGTGAATTTGCAAGCAAATGATCAGGTAAGCTCCTGCATAAACTTATTTGATAACAAAAGGATACTATGGCAAGCCAAACACGAATCAAGAAGTTGTAAAAATAATTAAGGACTGTTTCCTTTCTTGTTCAGTCAAAAAAATCATTTGAAAACTAATCAAGTAGTTCTGCACAAACACTAAACTTTTCCTAAAAACCCACATTGACACGAATTTTAGAAACCCTTAATTGCTATTTCCAAGTAAAGCAGTGTTTTATCCGTTTTCTCCCAAGTTGGACAATCAACATTGAGTAATCAATAAGGGTAAGCTAGTAGTACTAGTTTCGAAGAGCAAGAATGAGTCTTCTGTTAGAAGGCCACCTCCAGAAGATGAACTCAACTTAGAAAAGCAACATTACTACTTAGTCATGCTGGTCTAAGCTAGCAAGTTTTAGTCAAGTGGACTGTGTGTTTCTAGAGTGGACAACTGGTATGTTTGGGTGTAGAAAAAAGGAGTATCTTACCTAGTAGGCTGATCACCTACTATTTTGTTAGTCTGCACAAAGTGTAGCATTCTGACCGTTATATGGTCATGGGGCCCAACGTGTGGTCACCCATAGCTACCCATTTGAGTGGTTGTATTTATTATGCACATGTATGGTTTGGAATGCAAAACGCCACTCTTTATTTTAATCCTTATTTATTGCTTGCTAGCATTTTCTTCTATACAATTTTTACAACTTGCATACATGAACTGTTTTACCTGAAACACTTAAAGCACACACGGGCTTACTAAGATTTTTATCTCATCACCTTTTATGCCATGTTTTCAGGTCGGTCCTGCTATGGAGATGAGTAGCTAGATTTGTTGCCTACTTGGAAGACTCTATGTTGTTTATTTTATATGTTGCTTTAAGAGATGATAGTGAACAATTTATTTTGGATTTGTTCTTAAATTTTGGGGTTGTAATAAGTTTAATTTTAAAGTATTGTTTTATTTTCATTTGTGTGACCTAGTTTTAAAGACTCCTTGTCCCTTGAACGAGGCGACATCCCTGGCCCTATTAGGCCTAGGTAGCGGGGTGTTACATAACAGACTTAGCACCAAGTCTGGCAAGTGTACCTAGCGTCGGGTCCATTCTGTCCGCCGATGAGAATAGACCAATAATAGAGTAAAAACACTAGAGGAAGAACAAAGCACATCCGGTGCCAAGTGGGTTGAAGGTACCTGGCGCTAGGTACACTCTGGAAAGCAAATATTCTGTGCACGAAATTAAAAATTTTCCAATGATTTTAGTATTTTCCAAATCCTACTCGACCAAGACTTCCAAAGCCACAAATTTAGCGTTCAAGAAGCCTATAAAAGCACAAGAAAGCATAAGAGAAAGGTGTGATTTGAAGGATTTAAGCCTAGCTACTCAATCACCACTCAAATGAGGATTGTTCAAAAGTGGTTTTCAAGAGAAGAAGAAGGGCTTGTCTATGAGTTTTATTTTTTATCATTTGTTTACTTTTCTTTAACAATGATGTGCTTAATGTTTTTATTGTAATTGGATATTATTTTGGAGATTATGACTTTGAGTTAATTGGAATTTTTTTTATCAATCTATTGTTATCTTTGGTATTTGATTACTTGTTATCATTGGTTATTGATACAGGTTCTTCTAATTGACATGGGAAATGATCTTAGTGGTTCATTGTATTGATTTCATATTTGTCAAATCCTAATAGACTTGCAAAACGAAGTTAAGATTAAAGGACTAAAGTGATAAAAGATTAGTTGATTTCACCTCGAGCAAAAGGTCATTAGCTAATTTCATATTGATGAGGTATGAGTTTAATGCATTTTTTGGTTGCTTTGGTTTAATTAGAAAATCTTCAAAATTAATCAAAGGATAGTGATTCCATGGATTGGAAAAGAAGTGGAATCTACATAAGTTAGTTTATGACTTGGAAAACGATTGAATTTTACTTAAGTTCCTTCATGATGGAAAGGCGACAATTGATTGTGATGAATACTAATTGATTCAATCTTGTGTATTCAAGATACATAAAATTGTATCATTGAGTTATATCTATTTTTATCTTTATCTATTTTCCTTTTAGTCTCTTCTTTTTTTATAAGCTAAACAATAAAGATTTGGGTAAAGTAAGGTAGGAGCCTAAGTTCTCGTGGAATCGATACTTGCTAGTCCCTATACTATACAATGGGTATGCTTGCCCATATGTGTGGTTTTAGTGGTTGTCATTTTATTAAAGCTTGATTGATTGTATAATTTGTTGGTAATATTTTCTACACTAAAAAACACGCATTAAGCTTTTGGCGCCGTTACCTGGGATGGGCACTATCGAAAACACTCGAATCTTGTTGATTCAGCTTTTGTTGTATCCGTGTATACCACTAACTTTTGTGTTTAGATAGTTTGTGAATATTTCTAATTCATCTATTTCTCTTCTCTCTATTTTTTCGTGATTTTTGTTTCTTTTTATTTTTTATTTTCGATTTGTTTTTTATTTTTCTTTAAGTGCGAGATTCAAAACATCATCATGAATAAATGTTCATGGGCATAATGTCAAAGGACCTATAATGATGATTTGTTGGCAAGGTTGCAAGCTCAGATTAACGCTTTTAGTGAGACATCACTTGAAGCTTCAAGCAAATCCTTTGTTGCCAACACAAACACGTCCATTAGGTGGCATGAAGAAGCATCCCAACATAGGAGCTATTAAAGAACACAACTAGCCAAGTTGGTTGAAGATACCCTAAAGGCCCATATGATTGACCAAGAGGAACCCCAATGCGAGGAAAGAGGATACGAGGAACAAACGCACCATGTGGCAAGAGAGGTATTTGATTCTACACTATGTGCTAATAATTCTAATTTCTCTTTGTCACATGATTTCTTAGGTTCCTCTCAACTCTTGGAGAACAATGGTCTGAATAATGATGTGTTGAGTTTACCACACCTCAAGGAGTTGGATCTATCAATGTTTCATCATAAGAGTCCATGGAGAATAGTGGTAATTTCTATCCTTTACCCCATTCAAAGGGAGGTAACTTAGTTTTTGTAAATCATGTATTGAAAAGTAAGGATTTCTTGATTCTATCTTTAAGAACTCAATTGCTAAGTTTTCAGGGAAATTTTCATTGTGACTCATCTTTTGAAGGAAAAAAAAAAGTGATTACAAGTTTGATGCATTCTTTAGAGACCATGTGCACCTATGTGTTGACCGAAATATTTGTGTGTCTAAAGGAATGTTAGAGAATGAGGTTTTTGTGTTTTGCTTTCTTGAGAAAAATTATTTTCATGAGCCCACTATTTTTCAAAAACCTCTCTTATTTCTATTTTCATCATCCTTATTTTTTTCAATGAGCATTAATGTCTTTGACAAATGTTTGATGAGGAACCATAATGAGTGGAAATAGTTTATCTCTTTATTTTGTGATTGGAGTGGTTAAGTGTTTTTTCTCTCCCTAAATAAGGAAAATATTTTCTATCTTAAGTGTTGGGCTATGAATCATGTCTTTATTTGCTTTCCGAGGATTTGTAGCTTGTTTTCATTTATTTAAGTACGTTTTTTTATTTTGCTTTTATTTTCTTTATTCTTTTATTTGTGTTTTGTTTTGTAGGTTGGAATAAAGTCCTTTTAGACATGCTCTTCTCTCTATTTCATGTTTTAATATTTAATGGAGCATTATTCCACTTGGGGAGTATTGCTTAACTTTATCCCTACTTTATCATTTTTTTGGTCCCCTTGGAGATACTTTCTTATGTTATTATTATTATTTTTTTTCCAATGAGGACATTGTCCAGTTTATGTGTAGGGGAGTGATTTGGTAATATTCTTTGTCCAAGTTTTGCCAATATTTTGGTGTTTTCATGGTATTGAACTACTTTGGAAAATTTTTGAAATTTGATTTTGAAAATTTGAAGAAATTTGACAATTTTGTAATTTGGAGCTAAACTAAATTTATTTGTCTATAATGGAGTTATGATTTTCTTTTTAATTTTTTATATGGATTTGTCGTTTAGTATGGTTGGATTTTTATAAAAAGATAAACTTGTGTATTAAGTTGGATTTTGCTAAGTCTTGAGAATTTAAATTAACCTTGGTTATATTGGGTATTTGAGTTTTCTTTTATTATTTGAGTTTGAATGTGGATGATATGATGAAATATGCGAAGAGTTTTTGACTAATTCTTGTATTATATATTTAAAGCTTGCTTGACTTTGAGTTGTGAATAAGGAAGGTGAGGAAAGGAAAAAAAATTGAGTGAAAAGGAAAAATGTGAGAAGAAAAATATTGAGTTGAAAAAAAAATGCTTTTATATTTGAAAAGAAAAGAAAGAGACATTTTGCTGAAAAAGGGGGCCAATACAGTGAGTGAAAGAGAAGAAACAAAGAAGCATCACAATCTCTTGAGGCTATCCCGAAGGTAAGGAAAGAAAGAAGAAAGAAAAAGAAAAACGTTGGGGAAAAAAATGATGACTAAACAGGGGCTAATACGGTGTGTGAAGAGAAATCTATGCACTTAAAGCTATCATGTCCCAAAGTCATTGAAAAAAATTTTGAGAGGAAAAAAAGAGAATGGAGTGTTTTCCTTATCTCACTACTTGAGTTGTGTAAATTTAAGTTTATAATACTTGAATTGGTTAAATGGCCTGACTTATATGATTTATGTTATCTATATTTTTGCTTGAGGAATATAATGATTTTCTTGTACTAGATATAAGCTTGTTTAACTTAACTTTGATGGCCCTGGGATTTTTTGATTTAATACATGAGTTTACAAGGTTTTAAAAGGGTTTAATGAATGACAAATTTATGCCTAAGGTTGGAAGAAGGTTACGTCTTCATTACAGAAGAATTTGCTAAGGAAAAATTTGCTTGAGGACAAGTAAATGTTCAAGTGTGGTGACATGTGTTAAGGGCTAAAATCATTATTATTTTACTAGTTATTTGAAGTTGTTTTATGATATATTTGTTGTAATAACTAGGCATATTCATTCCTATTTGACATTTTTCTTGTAAAAAGTGTTTTTCAAAAATTTATACAGATTTGTGTTAAAATCGAGCAGAAAGTAAAAAATTCCAAAATGCATCTAGCGCCAGGCCCAGCCAATAGACCAGGTGCCAGGTCCATTCTGGTCAAGTAGTAGAAATTGAGCTAACTTTTAGGAGAAAACCAGAACAAACCTGGTGCCAGGTCTGCCATGTGATATTGGCATTGGGTCCATTCTATCCGTCGATGAGTATAGACCAAATACAAAGCAAAAACTCCAAAGGAAGAACAAAGCACACCTAGTGCCAAGAGGGATGAAAGTACCCGGCACCAACTATGCTCTGGAAGGTAAATATTCTATGCACGAAATTAGAAATTTTTCAATGATTTTGGTATTTTCTAAATCCTACTCAACAAGACTTCCTAAGTCACGAATTTAGCATCCAAGAGGCCTATAAAAGTAGAAGAAAACACTAGAGAAATGTGTGATTTGAAAGATTCAAGCCTAGCTACTCAATCACTACTCAAAAGAGCAATGTTCAAATGAGGATTTTCAAGATAAGAAGAGGGGCTTGTCTATGAATTTTATCTTTTATCCTTTGTTTACTTTTCTTTAATAATGATGTACTTAATGTTTTGATTGTTATTCAATATTATTTTGGAGATTATGATTTTGAGTTAATTGAAAATTTTTATGAAACTATTGTTATCTTTGGTATTTGATTACTTGTTATCATTGGTTATTGATATAGATTCTTCTAATTGACTTAAGAAATGATGTGAAGAGTTCATTTTAATGATTTCATATTTGTCAAATCTTAATGGACATGGGAAACAAAGTTAAGATTAAAGGATAAAAGTGATCAAAGATTAGTTTATTTCATTTCGAGCAAATGGTCATTTTCTAATTTCATATTTATGAGGTGTGAGTTTAATTCATCTTTTGGTTATTTTAGTTTGATTGGAAAATCTGCAAAATTAATCAAAGGATAGTGATTCCTTAGATTGGGAAAGAAGTGGAATCTACATAAGTAAGTTTATGACTTGGGAAATGATTGAATTTTACTTAAGTTCTTTCATAATGGCAAGATGAAAATTGATTGTGATGAATACTGATCGATTCAATCTTGTGTATTCAACATACATGAAATTGTATCATTGAGTTATACCTATTTTTATCTTTATATATTTTCTTTTTTAGTCTCTTCATATTTTATGGGCGAAACAATAAAGATTTGGGTAAAGTATGCTGGGAGCCTAAGTTCTTGTGGACTCAATACTTGGTAGTCCCTATACTATACAATGGGTATTCTTGCCTGCATGTGTGGTTTTAGTGGTTGGAATTTTAATTAAAGCTTGAATGATAGTGTAATTTGTTGGTAATATTTTCTAGACTAAAAAACATGCATCAAGTTTTTTGCAGCATTGCCAGTGATGGGCACTATATAAAACACTCGAATCTTGTTGATTTATCTTTTGTTGTATCCGTATATACCACTAACTTTTTTGTTTACGTAGTTTGTGAATATTTCTAATTTGTGTATTTTTCTCTTCTCTACTTTTCTATGTTTTTGGTTTGTTTTTATTTTTTTTCGATTTGAATTTTGTTTTTCATTGAGTGCGAGATTCAAAACATTATCATGAATAATTATTCATGGGCACAATGTCAAAGGACCTATAATGATGATATGTTGACAAAGCTGCAAGCTTAGATTAATGCTTTTAGTAAGATGTCACTTGAAGCTTCAATCAAATCCTTTGTTGCCAACACAAACACGTCCTTTAGGTGGCATGAAGAAGCATCCAAACGTATGAGCTATCAAAGAACACAACTAGCCAAGTTCGTTGAAGATGCCATAAAAGCCCATACGATTGAGCAAGAGGATCCCCAAGGAAAGGAGAGAGGATATGAGGAACAAGTGCACCATGTGGCAAGAGTGGTATTAGATTCTACTCTATGTGCTAATAATTCTAATTTCTCTTTGTCATATGATTTCTTAGGTTCTCCTTAGCTCTTGGAGAACAATGGCCCCAATAATGCTGTGATGAGTTTACTGCTTTTCAAGGAGTTGGATCGATCAAAGCTACATCATAAGAAGTCCTTGGAGAATAGTTGTAATTTCAACCCCTTCACCCCATTTAAAGGGAGGTAACTTAGTTTTTGTAAATCATGTATTGAAAAGTAAGGATTTCTTGATTCTATACTTAAGAACTCAATTGTTAAGTTTTCAGGGGAATTTTCATTGTGACTCATCTTCTGAAGGCAAAAAGAAGTGATTTCAAGTTTGATGCATTCTTTAGAGACCATGTGCACTTATGTTTTGACTAAAATATATATGTGTCTAAAGGAACGTTAGAGAATGAGGTTTATGTACTTTGTTTTATTAAGAAAAATTATTTTCATGAACCCTCTATTTTTCAAAACCTCTCTTATTTCTATTTTCATCATCCTTATTTTTTTCAATGAGCATTAATGTCTTTGACAAAGGTTTGCTGAAGAGGCATGATGAGTGGAAAGAGTTTGTCTCTTTATTTTGTGTTTGGAGTGGTTAAGTGTCTTTTCTCTCCCTGAATAAGAAAAACATTTTCCATCTTAAGTGTGGGGTAGTGAGTCATGTCTTTATTTGCTTTCTAAGGATTTCTAGTTTTTCTTTTATTTAAGTGCGTTTTTTAATTTTCTTTTATTTTCTTTATGCTTTTATTTGTGTTTTATTTTGTAGGTCAAATAAAGTCCTCTTGGACAAGCTCTTCTCTCTATTCCATGTTTTAATATTTAATGGAGCATTATTCCACTTGGGGAGTATTGCTTAACTCTATCCCTCATTTATAATTTTTTTAGTCTTTTTGGAGATGCTTTTTTATGTTAATTTTTTGCCAATAAGGATATTGTCCAGTTTAAGTATGGGGGAGTGATTTGGTAATATTCTTTGTCCAAGTTTTGTCAATATTTTAGTGTTTTCTTGGCATTGAACCACTTTGGGAAAATTTTGAATTTTGATTTTGACAATTTAAAGAAATTTGACAACTTTGAAATTTGGAGCTAAACTGAGTTTATTTGTCTATAATTTTGGTTATAGATATGTCATTCAGTATGGTCTGATTTATATTAAGAGATAAATTTGTGTATTAAGTTAGATTTTGCTAAGTCTTGAGAATTTAAGTTAACCTTGGTTATATTTGGAATTTTAGTTTTGTTTTTTTCTTTGAGTTTGAATGTAGATGATATGATGAGATATGCAAAGAGATGTTGACTAATTATTGTGTTATAGATCGAATGTTTGCTTGACTTTGAGTTGTGAATAAGGAAGGTGAGGAAAGAAAAAAAAAATAGGTGAAAAGGAAAAATGTGAGATGAAAAAAATTGAGGTGAAAAAAAAATGCTTTTATCTTTGAAAAGAAAAGAAAGAGACATTTTGCTGAAAATTGGCCTAATACGGTGAGTGGAAGAGAAGAAACAAAGAAGTATCACACTCTCTTAAGGTTATCCCAAAGGTAAGAAAAGAGAGAAGAGAGAAAAAGAAAAATGCTGAAAGAAATGATAACTAAATGGGGGCTAATATGGTGTGTGAAGAGAAACCCATGCATTTAAGGCTATCAAGTCCCTAAGTCGTTGAAAACAATTTTGAGAGGAAAAAAAGAGAATGGGGTGTTTTCCTTATCTCAATACCTGAGTTGTGTAAATTTAAGTTTATAATGCTTGAATTGGTTAAATGGCTTGACTTATATGATTTATGTCATATATGTTTTTGCTTCATGAGTAGGATGATTTTCTTGTACTAGATATAAGCTTGTTTAACATAACTTTAATGGCCTTGGGATTGTTTGATTTAATACATGAGTTTATAAGATTTTAAAAGGGTTGAATGAATGGTGAATTTATGTCCAAGGTTGGAAGAAGGTTATGTCTTCATTATGGATGAATTTGCTAAGGAAAATTTTGCTAAATTGTTTTATCTTGTTCTAAATGCTTAGTGTTTAATTGTTATTTGCTTAAGGGCAAGCAAAAGTTCAAGTGTGGGGGTATATGATAGGAGCTAAAATCATCAATATTTTACTAGTTATTTGAGGTTGTTTTGTAATACATTTGTTGTAATAACTAGATATATTCCTTCCTATTTGACATTTTTCTTGTAAAAAGTGTTTTTGAAAAATTTATGCAGATTTGAGTTAAAATCGAGTAGAAAGTGAAAATTTCCAGAATGCACCATGTGCCAGGTCTATTCTGGTCAAGTAGCAAAAATTGAGCCAACTTTCAGGGAAAATCCAAAACAGACCTGGCGCCAGGTCTGGCAAGTACACCTGGCGCCGAGTCCATTCTGTCTGCCGATGAGAATGGACCAAAAACAAAGCAAAATGCCAGAGAAAGGATAGAGCACACCTAGCACCAGGTGGGTCGAAGATACTCGGCGCCAAGTACACTCTAGAAGGCTAATATTCTGTGCACGAAATTAAGCATTTTCTAATGTTTTTGGTATTTTCTGAATCCTACTCGGCCAAGACTTCCTAAGCCACGAATTTAGCATCTAAGTGGCCTATAAAAGTATAAGAAAACACAATAAAAATATGCGATTTGAAGGATTCAAGCCCAGTTACTCAATCACCAGTCAATTGAGCATTGTTCAAATAAGGTTTTCAAGAGAAGAAGAAGGGCTTGCCTATGAGTTTTATCTTTTATTCTTTATTTACTTTTCTTTAACAGTGATGTACTTAATGTTTTGATTGTAATTGGATGTTATTTTTGAGATTATGATTTTGAGTTATTTGGAATTTTTATCGATCTAATGTTATCTTTGGTATCTGATTACTTGTTATCATTGGTTATTGATGCGGGTTCTTCTAATTGACTAGGGAAATGATGTTAGGAGTTCATTGTATTGATTTCATATTTATCAAATCTTAATGGATTTGGGAAACGAAGTTAAGATTAAAGGACTAAAGTGATCAAAGATTAGTTGATTTCATCTCGAACAAAAGGTCATTAACTATTTTCATGTTTATGAGGTATGAGTTTAATGCATCATTTGGTTTGACTGGAAAATCTACTAAATTAATCAAAGGATAGTGATTCCATAGATTGAGAAAGAAGTGGAATCAACATAAGTAAGTTTATAACTTGGAAAACGATTGAATTTTACTTAAGTTCCTTCATGATGGCAATATGACAATTGATTGTGATGAATACTAATTGACCCAATCTTGTGTTTTTTTAAGAAAATTGTCTACTTACATGAAATTACATCCTTGATTAATATCTATTTTTATCTATTTTTATTTTCCTTTTTAGTCTCTTCTTATTTTATGGGCTAAAAAGTAAAGATATAGGTAAAGTAAGGTGGGACCTTAAGTTCTCGTAGATTCGATACTTGCTAGACCCTATACTATGCGATGGGTATACTTGCCCGTAGGTGTGGTTTAAGTGGTTTTCATTTTAATTAAAGCTTGATTGATTGTGTAATTTATTGGTAATATTTTCTACACTAAGAAACACTCATCAAGTCTCATCCAAATGTATGTTCTATGCTCGTGATTCTTGCTAAAGTCCATAAATTGCCTTCTTAAGCTTACAGACCATATTCTCTTGGCCTTTCCCAACAAAGCCTTGAGCTGGGTTACATAAATGTCTTCGCTAAGATAGCCATTAAGAAAGATTGTCTTGACATCCATTTGTCATGTCATGTAGTTATGCTGTCATTCAGTGGCCAAGAGCATGTGAATGGACTTAAGCATGGCAGTAGGTGAAAAGGTATCCTCATAATCGATTCTTTCTTTCTGAGTATAACCGGTTGCTACAAATCATGCTTTGAATGTTTCCATGCTTCCATCTGCACCTTTCTTTCCCTTGTGTACCCACTTACACCTTATTGGTTTAATCCTTTTAGGTGCAATGACAAGATCCCAGACTTGATTGACATACATAGACATAATATTGGCATCTATTGCTACTTGTCATTTGTCTGCATCAACATCAGCAATGGCCTCATCATATCTAGTGGGATTTTGTTCTTGATGGTCAGAAACTACCTTAAAGGCTTCTCCAGTCCATCTTTCAAAGAACCCTAGATATCCTCCCACTACGACATAGTTCATTTTGTATAGGAACATCTGGCTGTAGCACTTTAGGTTCCTCAATTGGGGTACTAGAAGGTGAAATGTCACTCAACTTCTCTTCTAATTCCAATTTACTCAAAACTTTAGTGGACACACTTTGTTCATCCTTTAGGTATCTAGCATGAGTACTAATAAATACTTTTTGCTCTTGGGGATGATAAAAGTATCTATCCCTTGTTCCTTTTGGATACCTTATGAAGTAGCACAATTCTGATATAGGGTATAGCTTACTTCCTTTAGTCAGTACATAAGTTGGGCAATCCTATACCTTGAGATGATTCATGTTGGGTTTTCGTCCAGTCCACATCTCATAGGGTATCTTAGACACTCACTTGGAAGGCACCAAGTTCAAAATATATGTTGTTATTTCCAAAGCATATCCCCAAAAAGAAATAAAAAGAGTTGCATGGCTCATCATGCTTATGACCATTTTCATTTATGTTCTATTTATTCTCTCAGCTACTTCATTCTGCTAGGGAGTCCAAAGTGCAATTATCTAAGGTATTATACTCTGATATGCCAAATAGTCCTTGACTTCACCAAGGAGATACTCTCCACCACGATCCGATCATAGCTTTTTGATGAGTTTACCTGTTTGATACTCTATCTTAGACTTAAACTCCTTGAATTTATCAATAAGTCAAATTTACACCTCATCAAGTAAACATCACCAAAACACGTGTAATCATCTGTGAATGTGATAAAGAATTCATGACATTCTCTAGCAAGTGAAGACATAAGACCATAAACTTTAGTATGGACTAACTATAATATTTTCTTGGCCCTTTCCACCTTTTGAGTAAAGGATATTTTGGTCATTTTACCCATAAAAGAAGATTTACACTGAGGCTATTCCTTCAATTTTAATGAGTCGAAAGACCCATTTTAGATTAACCTCTTAATCCGATTAGGATTTATGTCATAATCTCGAGTGTCATAAATAAGAGTTATTTGATGTGGCATTTCTCTTCTTATTATTAGGTTCTGTCTGAGTATTATTTATCTGACAATTAATAGGATTAATATAAAAAAGATTCCTATACATGTTTCCAGAACAAATAATATTTCTATTTATACTGATTGAGATACCATAATGGAAAGAAATGGAATATTGTTGATTAATCAATATTGAAACTAAAATCAAATTCTGTTTAAAACTAGAAACATTTAAAATATCAATAATATATCTTTCAAAACTATAATCCTATTACGATCAAATAATAGCTCCAAGTCTTCCACTGCTTTGGCCCACACTTATGCTATGTTACCCACTTTAAGTCCATACTCTCCTCTATTAAATCGTCTTATTTTGTTGAACCCCTGTAAGGAGTTACAGATATGATTAGTAGCTCCAGAATCAACAATCTAAGTGGATGATGATCCAGGCATCAATATAAACTCTAAGTATCGAGTAATACCTGAAAAGGACTTCTCCAAGAAGTTCAAATAATCATTTTTTACGTGCTCCTTCTTGCCACACATAAAACACTTGCCCTTGGGCTTGGATAGACCGGGTTTAAATCCCTTAGGCTAGGCCCCTACATTGTTCTCGACCTTCTTCTTCTTGAACTTCTTAGGCTACGCCCCAGTTCTAGAAGATGAACAGAAATGAGCAACCAATATCTTTGACTCAAGCTTTGTAATTTTCTCAACAGCCTGAAGTTCTTTCATTAACTCTGTTAAAGACATATTCAACTTGTTCATGTTATAGTTTAACTTGAACTAAGAATATGAATTCGGCAAAGTCTCAAAAACTATGTTAATTTAGCTCTCAACATTAATTATTGCCCCTAGGACCTCGGCCTTCTCGAAGTGAGTAATCATCTTGAGCATATGTTGACGAATCGATGCCCTCTCAACCATCTTAGTGTTTATGATTACTCTAAGAGCTTCTTGTCTTGTGTGCCAACTCTTGTTAGCAAACATGGTGTGCAACGATACATCGATATCCTTTGCAGTAGGCATGTTTTCGTGCTTAAACTAGAGAACATTGGATATGGAAGCCAACATATAGTGTCAAGCCTTTTTATTAGTTTTCCTCCATGCCTTCTTAGCCTTATGATCCTGGTTCGTGGAATCTTCCACAATATCAAGACAAGGGTTGGTTTGAACGTACTTTGTAACACCCCACTACCTAGGCACGCCAGGGCCGGGGATGTCAAACTGTCCAAAGGACAAGGAGTCTTTATAACTAGGTCACGTAAATAAAATAGCGAAATAAAAATAATACTTTAACTTAAAATTTATTACAACCCAAGATTAAATCCAAGACTAAATCCAAGAATTCTAAAAACAAATCCAAAATAAAAATTATGCACTCTCAACTCCCCAAAGTACTACACAAAATAAATTATCAGAAAATCTTCCAAGGCAGGCAATATCTAGCTACTCATCCCCATAGCAGGATCGACTTAAAATCATGGTAAAAATGGTGATGAGACAAAAATCTCAGTAAGTCCGTGTGTGCTTTAAGTGTCCAGTGAAAACAGTTCGTGAATGCAAGGTAAATCTTTATAAGAGAAATACTAGTAAGGAATAAACATTAGTTAAAATCAAGAGTGGTGTTTTGGCTTTTCCAACCATACATAATCAATAAAATCAACCACTCAAAAGAAATAATCATGGGTTACCACACGTTGGGCCCCATAACCGGTCAGAATGCCGACACTTTGTGTAGACTGACAAAAAAGGTAAGTGATCGGCCTACCGGGCAAGATACTCCTCCTTCTCTATACCCAAACAATAACTGGGTGTCCATTCTGGAAAAACACAGTCACTTGACTGAAAAATAAACTGCTAGCTCAAACTGGCACGACCTACTGAGCTGACATCTTATCCAGAAAGGACTCACACCTCGGAGGTGGCCCACCTACTGAGAGACTTACCCTAACCCTTCAAAGACTAGCTCTAGCATTCCACCCTTATTGAGTACTCAACGTAACGTATCCCACATGGGAAAAATGAACCAAACACAGTTTTACTTGAAAATGGCAATTAAGGGTTTCCAAAGTCTTTGTCAAAATCAGTTTTAGAAAGAGTCTTGAGTTTGAGTAAATTTGCTTTTTGGTTTTCAAATAATTCATTTGTCTGATATAAGAAAGAAGTCAGCCCTCAATTGCCTTTACAGAAATGAGTATCCATGCACTCTACATTTGGCTTGTCATAATAAACATTTTGCATCAATCAGGTTTTATGCTAGAGCTTACCTGATCCTTAGCTCGAGATAAAATAAAGATCTTCGATCGCTGACCCAACCCAGCCTGGGGTAAATATAAATCACAATCAAACTCCAGCCAAAATCTACTTTCACAAATAAGACTAACTCAACTCACTACTACCATGATCCTAGTGTCTCAAGCTTTAAGACCAAATAATAAATAAAAGGTTTATAAACTAAGTCTAATTTGATATTTAAAATAATTAGTGTTTTGGGAAATAGGTACTAATAAGTTGAAGGTTTAATTCTTGATAAGAATAATTTAGAGTTTATTTGATGAAAAGTCCTAGGTGGTATTAGGTAAAATAATGATTTACTAATAATTAAGTGTTTGAAAATAATTGCTAACTAAAATTAGTTGAAAGCAAATTTTAATGGGTCTTGATTGGAAGCTAATAAATAATTTTAACAGGTTTTGATTAAAAGATAAAAATTGAAAGATAAAAATTTTTAATGATATTTATGAATATAAGACTTACAAAATTAATATTTTTACTTATTATGATTATTTATATAAAAGGCTTTATTTGATATTATTATTATATATAATATCTATATATTTTATTTCGTTAATAAAAGCTATCATTTATTTGACTAAAATATAGTAATCCAAATCTACCTTCGCAGGGTTTTCGAATTTGCTAGCAAAAATTATAATATTAATATTTTATTGAAGAAATAAAATTAGCTTAGGGACAACTAGTTCATGATCATAATTCCACTTGCTAACTACAATCACGAACATATACTCCACGTCAATTCATCAAATCATCCAAATCATGAATAAAAATATAGATCCAAATTTCTCAAGGCATGATCTAACCTCTACTAGCATAAACATAATCATGGCTTCAATAATCATACATGAATATAAATCCTATTCCTCATAGATGACATAATCTCTAGCATACTTGATTACAAATACTACCTATGATATGGAGACATGCATTAAACCCTAAAAACACTATACAATCAACCAAGACAATCAACTCATGCATAAATCCCATCTCCATCATAAACACCCATTTATTCATGCTTCAATCTTTACTCATCACAACAATACATGCTCAAATCCTATTCATAATCCATCTCTTACCAATATCATCCTAGAGACATAAATCTAGAAGTTAAAAGGAGGGTTGAAAAGGCTTACTTGATTGATGAGTACCTCGAAAGAGTTTCGAATGGATCTCAACTCCTAGATATCTAAATCCATCCAAGGAAGATGAAGAAAGCATGGCCATTGGTGAAGAACCATTCGGCCAAGAAGAAGAGAGTGTTCGGCCAAGAGAGAGAGAGAGAGAGAAGGAGAAGAGAGTCCATTAGCATGATTATTCATATATATATTTATTATAGATCAAAGATTAGTAAAGATGAAGTTGTTTGAACAAACCTACCTTGAAGGTGTTCTTGAGCCTTCATAAAATTTATGATTTTTTTATCCAAAAGAGCAAGTTGGATTTTGGAGTTTGATGTTAAAAATGGTATGGATGGACTCACAACAGTGAGTAGATGAAATTTGGAATTTTTGGAAGAATTTTGAAGTGGTTTGGAGAGGTATTAGGTGAAAGAAAGGAGTAGGTATTCTTGGTGTTCTATGTGTGCTTGAAGGTTGAAGAGAATGGAGGATTTTGGTTAATGCTGGCCGAAATTTTGAGGGAGAGAGTAACCGAATTGTTTTGAGAGGTTTTGGAAGATGATTTTTCCAGTTTGAAAGGAAAAGGAAAGGCTAGTTGTTGAAATCCTAAAAGAATATCTTAAGGAATTAAATTTGGAAACTAAATATAGAAATAATATCTTTGATCAATGGAGAGCTTTTTGGAAGCTGTTATGGCCGATTGCTGACTAGAATTTCTACTGGACGAAAGTTGGTTGAAGGAGGTTAATGGTGGCTGAAAAGAAGGAGTGTAATGGTGAATGAAAGGTCTGGTTGTTTGAGGGACATTTTATGGAAGGTTGCTAAATTAATATGGCTGGAATTTTGGTATCCAATCAAGGCATGATTGCAGTGATTTGTTGGAGATATTTTCGAGCAGCCATGTCTGATTTTTGTGCAGAAGCTTGGGGAAGACAATGGAGTTCAGTTCAAGGCTGTTTAAGAGTGGTTTGAACAGAAAGATGAGGAAGATTTCGGACATGGCTGAAGTGGAAACAAGGCTGGAAAAATTCTGCACAGGACTTTCGCAAGTGCTGGAATTTTTCTGGGCAGTTTCAGCTGTCATTTTCCAGCCAGGTTGCAGAGAGTTTGAAGGAGATTTCAGAGGCCTTTCATGGCTAGTTTCCAACCTGCTTCATGGAGGAAAAATGTGGCTATGGAGCTGGAGAAAAACTGGAAGAAAACAGCTTGGTTTGAACTCACCTATGCTGCGATTTTGCCCAGAAAACTTTCTGGTTTTGCACAGCATTTGTGCAATCCGAAATTGGCCAGAAAATTCCAGGTTTCAAGTTGACCAAGAGGGCCATTTTCTGGCAGCATTTGGGAGGGAATAATGACTGAGAATTTTGACTCTTTGCATGCACAAGAGGCTGTAAAAATTTCAGTTCATGACATGAAGGAAAATGAACCTAGCTAGAGTGAAGTTTTAGAAGGTTCACTAGGGGAATTAATTCTCTTGGAACCTTCCCCATCCCTTCCACAGTTTTGGTCCATAAGTTGTCTTTCCATTGGACATTTTGAACCTTCAAAGCCACAGCACTTTACTAAAATTTCTGGAGTGGAATTGGCTAGAACAATGTTGACCAATCTAACGAATTAAGAATTAGGAGAAATTAAAGATAAAAAAGGAATGAATTCCCTTAGGAATTTTTGTATAGGGCTCAAGAATAGGATTAGAGTACTCCTATCATATCTCCCCTAAGGCAACACCTCTACCCTACTTCTAAAGCACTTAAGGCCGAAAATACCCCTTCCCAAGCAAAAATAAAATTTAATCATGCTAAAGCTCCAATGATGGAATTTGAATCCAAGACCTCAAGAATTAATTCTAAAACTCTAACCACTAAACCACAACAACTCTTATTCTTATTTTCTCTCTAAAATATTTTTCCTATTTAAACCTCAAGCTATCTCCCTATTTTCTCCTCAGGCAAAAATTACCATTTTGCCCTCCTTTCTCAATAATCATAATCAAGCCCTTTAGACTATAAAACACAAATCCAAAGCCCGTAAAATAATATAAAAATATATTTAAACATGCAATAAAATATGATATGCATCCCAACCCCCTTACTCTAAGGTTGGTTTCGACTGGGGTTTCACATACTTGTACTCCTCCTAATGAATAATATGTCCAGATTCCTTTTCCAGTCTACATAGTTAGGTCCTATTAACCTATTCTCCTTGAAAATAATAGACAAATGACTAAAACTAAATATTGCTGTTAATTGAAAAAAAAAACTTCAATCAGAAAAAATATTTATTTTGGAAAAACATATAAAAAATGGATATTTAAAACATCATATTATTTTCATAATCTGGTTAACCTATTACAACCATTATCAAAAATAAAAAAATTTTAGCTCTTAGAAAAATTGACAAAGCTTCGTAAGAAGGTTACAAATTTTCTAAGTTAAATGTATAACTATCACAAATTAAACTTTCTTAATAGGTAATGATCCAAAATTAGTTTCATCGATAGGATGGTTACTACTCTTACCACCTAAAGATAATCTGGCATTAATGCCTCCAAGGATAGGTTGGCCGATACTAACACATATCCTAAGTTTTAATTATAATTCCTCCATTAGTTTTAGATTCTCGTTGAAATCCATCCTATAAGGGTCATGCTCAGAATGACAAGAGGAAATCAACAATCTCTAATAGGAATCTGTGATAGAAGCCGTGGGGCCATTAAAACCCCTCTCCAGTTAATCTGTTAAGAAAAATAGGTTTTTGGGGAAAACGTTTTTTAAAATTTAATTGATTTTTTTATTAACTTTAGTGCAAACCAAAAAAATCAAACTATTATTCTCTATTTTAAGGATAAACCCCTTTAAGAGAATAAACTATGAATTTTTATTTCATTACTTAAGTTAAAACCATTTTCTAGGAACTAAATTTAAAATACTTAAGTTCAAATTTATTCTTCATATCAAGGATAAAATCCTTTGGAAGAATAAACCATGAATTTATTTTTAAAGTACTTATTTCCATTATAAAACATTTTCCTTAATTCTTTTTTGTGGAGAAAAATTAATTTTTCAAAAATATTTGTGCATCTAATCACAAAATTAAATAAAATAGGCATGCTCCTAAAATAAAATTTTTACATACTATTTCTAACACCAAAAAATAGATTAGACATCATAATAATAATAAAATTAAAATGATCTTGTATAATCCTAAGATGGTTCTGCATGTACTAATCATTTTCATTAAATTATTTGACACAATAAATAAACCATTGCAACAAAATAACCTAGTATGATATGGGCCTCAAAATAAAAAGAAATTAAAAAGAAATAAGTATAAAAAATATTTCCAAAAGACCCGAACTGTAGCCTGTGTCCTGAACTGGCAAGTTGTCAAAAACCTGTCCACCGAGTGAACAAGCCAGCCATGGCTTCCAGGTGGATTTTTCTTCAAGCTCTCCATGGCTACAGTTTAGCCAACCGTGGCTTGTGGGAGAAGAATCTCCCAAGCCAGCCGCGGTTAGCGAGCCAGCCGACCGTAACTTACCTTTTATCCGGCCAGTCTGTCTTCTTCAAAAGTTTTTCAGTATTGATCCAGGCACCATTTTTTTTTTTTTTTGTTACAGGAATTTGTAAATAGAATTAAAATATAATATCAATTGCCTATACCTTTCAAAATGAGGTGTGTACGAATTTTATGGAAAGTTATTAACAACAAATAACAGGTTCTTATGGCTCCACACACGAGGCGTATACAAAATCTACCCATATTAAAATCATGCGTGATCTGTACAATCACAAAGATCACATTTTTATTAGTAAAGGAACCACATTATTACGGTTATTAACACTAAACATGCTCCTAGATTATAACTATGGCTCTGATACCACCTGAAAGGATCGCGAGAAAATAAAAATGCAACGGAAATTGCAATTCAAAAATTTTTTCCCAAGCCAAAGTATAGGAATACTTACTTCTTGGGCGCATTACTGGAATAATTGAAGTTGTATTCAGGTTTGATGGTACTTCCAGAACTGGAATGTTTACTTGTTCTACAGGTATACTAGCTAATCATTGACTCATTCGTATCAAAAACTTACTGCATTTGCTAGCTTTTGACCTTCCACTGTATTCTCGAACCTCCTATGGACTTCTACTGGTAAAAGTAGAACTAGGGTGAAGAAGATTCGAAGAAAAATGGAAGAGCTAAACGTTAAAGGAAAAATGAAAGAAAAACAACAAAGGAAAAACCAATGACCATGTTTTGTCTACCAAGGAAAACCAAAAAGCTGTTGTTGTTTTCTAACAAATTTGGTCAACCCCTTATACAAGCACACATGATGCCTATATAAAACCACAGCTTTCTTTTTCCTTTTCAACAAAAACACCAATTTCCTATTTCTTCTCTTTTCTTTATTTTATTTCCTTTTTCCTTTTTGCACATGGCGGCTACCATCAAACCTTGATGGGTAATGTTTTCTTAATTAGTCCAATGACTCATTAAATAGTTCTTTTATTAATTAATTAATTCACTTAGGCCTAATATAAAATTATCCAAGATAACTAATTAATTAAATTAACTCTTTTTTTAGTTAATTAATCCACTTTTGTCCAATATAAAATTATCTAAGATAATTAATTAATAAACAAATTAATTAAATTCGCCCAATTAATTATTCTAGCCCAAATAAAAAATTAATTGGACTCCTAGAATAATTTTTTCAATAATAAATTCACTAAGGTTATTTGAGCAACTTTGGGAACCAAAAGACATATTATTCTTCGCTACTAAAATGATTAAAATACCCTTACTAACAAATAGTTGTATTTTATCATTTTAAATATTTCTTTTATTACTATATAGAAATATTGACTACGAGAATAATATTGCAAATGCAGTGTCTTCGACCTACAGGTGTAATGACTAAAATATCCTTCTACATAACACCCATCATTGAGATAGAAAAAAAATGCACGAACACATTTCTCAATGACACCTACCATCCTTTAATTGCTAGTATGATAATCCATGACTTCTAATATGTATCCACTTATCACAGGGAGCTACTTAAAAGTATACATATTTAGTTACGTTTTCCAGGGACTTAGATTAGTTAAATTTTTTTGGACAATCACAAGGGGGTGATTTCTTCACGTAATAAAGCATAGAAAACTCTATTATATAAGTCCGTCTTAATTAACTAGAGTCATACACCCAATGTACAAGGCTATTTGTCTTACAATAAGACCTCACCCAATATACATCAAAGTGTACAAGTCCAATTTCACCAAACCATCAACTCATACTCAAGTCTTAGGGTACTCGTCCACGCAATAGCTGCAATAAACTAATCTTTATTTATTTTAGTACTTTTATAAATATTATTATCGCGTGGTTCAATTCTAGATATTCCAAATACGCTTACACTATTTGTGTGAGAGGACTACTCACTAGTTATAGGCAAACTATTTCTTATTTAGAAACTATCGTATAATGATCTAAACTTTGAAGAATTGCCTAGCTCCATCAATCGATCAAGAATAATTTTTCGCTTATGTTTTGGTTGCCCATAATCTATACCTTACTGTGAAAGTACGACCTAATCATGTAGATTACTTACTAACACATTTAGACTTTAATATGTAATATATGTAAACAAACAACCATTAATGAATGGAACTTTTATTAATTTTCAAAATACAAAAATACATAGGCTATTTTAAGCATACATTCCAACATGCACAAATCTACAGCCTTAACTCTGATAACAATTGTAACACCCAACATTATTTAGTCATACTGGGCCTTGTCTTCATAGGATGTCGCCCTATCTAAACTCCAAAACAAGGGTTCTTTGTAACAGTTTATAACTTAATGCATAGCATAGTTATTTTAAAGCTTCAAATATTCATGGAATTTAACTCAAAATAAACTTAATATACACAGCATGTGTATTTCATCATTTTCTCAATATCTGTCTGTCTATTACATAAAGTTCCCAATATATGGTACAAAGACTCCTTTAAACATTACCTTGTACCTTATGATCATAACTTCAAGATAGTTGGGTGGTCTCCTGATATCTAAGCATCACTTCATAGCCCTAAAAACATGAAAATAATAAGACATGTGTGAGTAGTATACTCAGTGAGTCCCGTGTGTGCTAGTGTTTTTACCTAAGAAAATAGATAAAATTTTTTATCATATTTTCCATAAAAAACAACACTTTGACAACTATTGACAAAAGAGTTTATGTACAGTTGGAAATCATGATGCATTGAAAACTAATGCCTAATATTTAATGAAATTATGTCTCATTTCCTTTTCAAAAAATACATGCCTTTACGATAACATGTAGTAACTTAACACCATTTACAACCTTAGTATTGAGCTTTTAATCTTGAACTATACTGTATTTTCAAATACATCATTCATATTCACAATCATATTGCGATATCACACGAAAAGATCTCAATCTAACTGAAAGCATCAACACTATAGCAGCTCAATCCTGTGAACATAAAGAAATGTATGATTAAATCGGTTTAAACGCCATAACTAATCACACTCTAACCATTGTCATGGTAAGCCTTAAAGGCCCGAGTGTCCCATGCCCGACCTCCGTTTTCACCACTGAAAACATATTGCTAGCTAAGGATAGTTAATTCTAATGTCCTATCGCTTCGTTTGGAGTAAGATGAACCCTCAAACTTGGCCAAGTTACATGAGGTTATCTATCTCTAACAAAAGCTACTACAAAGGTCAAAGCCCCCGCTAAGTACTTATTGCTTGACCAACACAATGCCTTAACATAGCTCAATACTTTTCAAAACCAACCATTTTACCAAAAAATTATCCTCCCCAAAATATAAGCCCATACCCGAGCATCAGAAAATTATTTTCGAGGCCAAAATATCATTTCCCAAGTATTTAGCATTTCCTAAGTAATCATTTTTGAAACTCATAAAACACAAAAGGGTACATGCCTCTCAATTATCACATAACATTCTTCGGAATGTAGTTAGGCAAAATGTGTTGGGCATTACTGAAAAATGTTTTCCCTTATCAAATATAATATTTGTGAGAGCATATGATTCCATAAAATGCATTGTTCAATAAATATGTTAAACCTACATGGTCATGTTTATGTGTTTAAATAAGCTTTGTCATAGAGCATTTGCATGTAAAAATGTCTAGGAATTATAAGAAATTATATAAAGTTCATTTCTCATAATTAAATAAAATTTTATGTATAAATGCTTCATTTTGCATAAATTCAAGGAAAAAGATATGCAATAGAATTTTAATTATTATTGCACCCAAATTCAAGCAAAAGCACATGCTTGGATATACCAAGAAAACACTTTACTATATCAGCATAGCATTTAGTTTTATCACAAAAATACTTAGCTAAACGAGAGTGGAAAATCCAAGGGACTCACTTTTGTCACTAAGCTAATACTCACACACTATAATAAGCTTCGGATCCCTCTTAACTTGGAACACCTGCAATAATGAGATATTTCTAAAACATTGCTTATTATTCTCAAAATAGGCTTGTATAATACTAAAGAATATTGTACCAAATATTCTAAATTTCCTTTCACTATTCACAACTTTGTCATCTCTTAGTGTTTTATTCGCAACTTTTGTTACACTGGTCCAAATGAGGTCAAACTAGTTTCTAACTACTCCTAACCTTATTCATGGAATACTAATTTCCTTCCTTATTACATTCAGTTTTGGACATGAAATTAATGCATTTTCGGATGTGCAAAATAACCATTTCTTTGAACAACTTTCCTTAGGTATTTCCAATGTTTTCTTCAACAAAACTTAGCACATCTAAGCATTCCAAATCTCATTTGACATCCCAGCAATAGGATCCCAACTTGCTTTCAAACCCAGCATTTCTCCGACTGTCAAACATAGTTGTTATATCAAAGTGACCAAAACAGAAATTCCATGGCAACTTTAGGTATTCTTGTTACCATTAATTTGTTAGCCATCAAAAGTACATAGAACTTATTCCAATTCCTTCCTAACATTACAAGACATGTACCAGAGTGTTAATCTTTAGTTTCCAGTCATATCTTCATCCAAAAAACATACATAAATTCTAAGAAATTCATGTAGATTATGTTTTTCTCCTAAAAACAACTTTCTAGCTTTTATCTTTCCATAATTTCTTTTAATCTTGGTAAACTTTCAGCATATTCCCACTTCAGAGAAAGTTAGACAAGATGTACAACATGTCAAATTCTTCTCCAATTCAGCCGTCCACCATCTCTTGCATAAATAGAAATGTTTCTCATAAGATTGCCATATAATAATGCTTTAATGAAATGTGATCAATATTCAAGCACCCTTATATTGTCTAAGTATAATTTTAACTCTTTACGGATGAATTCTTACCTTCTTAAGAGTGAGAAGACAAGCTGAAAATTTGTACCTCTTCCTTCCTTTCTCTTCTATCTCCTATTCTCTCGCTCACAGTTCTCTCCCCCCCCTCTCTCTCTCGCGCAGTTCCTTTTCTTTTCTTTTTCTCTTTCTTTTTCTTCCTTTCTTTCTTTCCTCTTTTCTTTCTTTTCTTTCTTCTCTATTTGTTTCATTTGACCAAAATTCTTGTTTTCCTTTTATATAGTTTTCTCAAGTCTTATGTACAAGATCTTAATGACTTTTTATGACTAAGCATTAATAGAAAACTTTAGAACTTGATACAAGTTATTAGAAGCTTAGAGAACAATATAGAAAGTCTTAGAACCTTGTGGAAGCTTAAAAAAAAATGATGAAAATAAGTATAAACCTTTAGAAGCTTTTAGAAATTAATAAAATAAAGTAGAAGCCAACAGAAGTCTTTACTAACATTAGGAAACTCATAGAATAAATTAGAAACTCTGGAAAACTAATAAAAAATTTTAGAAGTTTTTGGAAACTAATAGAATACTGTAGAAAACCTTGGAATATTTAAGAAAGGAATGGAAGTAAGAAGAAAATTCTAAATTATATAAAATTAATAACATAAAATTAATATAATAAACTTAAAATATCTAAACTATATTAACTGTAGTATATAAGATATCTAAGAACTTCATTAAATGTCATGGGTCCCACGTATAAAATATATTGAGAACTTCATTTAATGTTGTGGGCCTTACCATATTAAATATCTAAGGTGAAATATCAAACGGTTATAAATAATGCGGGCCACTACATAATACTTTCTTAACAAAGTATTAACAATATATATATATATATATATATATATATATATAGTAGGTGATAGCTAATCATCTTTCTCTAAATAGTTTCTTCTTCCTTAATTTCCTTTCTATTATCCAATACTTCCTCTTAAATTCATCCAAAAGTTCTCAAATCTAATAAAATATATTTTATCTCAACACTACCCAGGAATTGTATTACATAGCGAGTCTTTGTATGATTATTAGGAGAGATTCAAAAAACTTTATGCTAGTTGTCTGCGTCATCAAATCAGTAATCAATTGCTCATTCAATATTTTTATGAATGCTTGCTTCCTCGTGATAGATCAATGATTGATGCAGCTAGTGGTTGTGGCCTTGTGGACAAAACTTCCCAAGCCGCTAGGGAGTTAATTTCTAATATGCTAGCTAACATACAATCTTTTGGCCCAAGGAATGATTTAATTAGGTAGGTGCAAGAAGTAGGTACAAATTTTCTAGAGGACAAGGTCAATAAGCTAACTAATTTTGTAGGGAAGATGCTAGGTAACAACTCACAAGTTAAGGCATGAAATATGTGCAATTCTCTTGATCATACTAGTGAATCATGTCCTATTCATGGTGTTAATGAGGAAGTTAATGCTTTAGGATTTCCTAATCAACACCTAGGAGCTACAACCCCTATTCAAACACTTAAAATGTGGGGATGGAGTGATCATCCAAATTTTAGATAGGGAAACCAAAGAGGGAAACAAAAAAAGTTTGCAAAAAATCCTTCAAATGCACCACCTCCACAAGACCAAAATAATGGCATATATTTAGAGGATATGGTCAAGTCTCTTGTATCTAACTTCTTAGCTTTCCAAAAGGACACTAAATCTATCATCCAATATTTAGAAAACCAAGTTGGGCAATTGGTCATGAATGTTAGCCAAATTAAGGCACAACTATCTAACAAGCTTCCTTTGCAACCAATTAACCCTAGGGATTCTATTAAAGCCTAAAAATTTGTAAAGGTAAGAAAGTAGCTTCTTCGAAGTTATGTCCTATGGCGGAATTGGTTGCTTTCATAATTACCATCTTAGATGATTCATGGTATGTTTTCTTTACCTTTTTGTTTTTCTATCCAAAGCTCACTTTGTTCCTTTTTTACCTAGATTTCGTAAAAGAGATGTATCTATGTCAAGCAAACCACGTAAAAAAAAGTGCATGCTGAGAGGCAACCCAATACTCTTTGTTCTTATTTCATCCTTTTTATTTTTTTTAAAGAAAAGCAACAAAAAGATTTTCTTTTTATTCTTTTTATTTTTCATGTTAAATCTTCTTCTTTCTTTAGTTTTTTAACATAAAATAATAAATAATAATAAATATTTTACAAAATGCATGCGTCCGTGCCTAATGCCGTGCATTAAATAAAAGAAGAATTTTCTGCAAAACGCATGAGGAGAGGCATTACATGCAGCTTTTGAGACTTTTTTTAAATCATAGCTTTGCACGGGCTACTTTATGTTTTCTCCCAAATTTCTTCACCATGTTTCACCCAATGCACCTCTACTCGTCTTTCTTCAAACAAACCCATTCTACTTGTTAACTTCCTTCTTCAAATTCTTCACCTTTCCAACAATTCGCAACCTTTCATTCCTTCGTGGAGCAAATCATCTGAAATTTACACGTTACTATGGGGGGCTTTTTTGCACCAATCTCTTTGTAATTTCAAGGAGTTTTGGTAAGAAAAGCTCAATTATACTCAATCTTAACACATAAGTGGAAGATTGTACGAAGCAAGTTTCTATCTTTTTGTGTTTTTGTTGAAGAATTTTGCTACATTGGGGATTCAAAATTCTTCATTTTTTAAACTTTTCTGGTTGATAATGCTGTAGTTAAGCTATTTTCGCAATTGGAATTGATTGAGGATTCATTTGTTGGTCTATTTGTAGTTCGGGGAGTTGTGTTGGTTGATTATTATGGTTGCTTGTAGACTTACTTATGGCTGAAAATTTTGCATTTTTCTGCTATAAGTTGGTATATTTTGCTGCATTATGATTATTGTGGGAGTTTAGATTGATTGAAGTACATGTTAGGCGTGATTTAGAGGCATTTGAGCATGATTTCGGTTGGATTATAGTTGATTATTGTGGCTGGATTTTTGCACTTTTTAATCCTGAAATTTTGTTAATCAATTACTACAGATTGATATATTCAATTTAGGAGTTAATTGTGCTTGGTATTTTTTGGTGTTGATGAAGAAGTAGAGTGCATTTTGGTGATGCTTTTAGAATACTTATGCTATATTTATAGAGAATTTTTGTGAGATGATTGTGAGTATTGTTGAGATGGTCATGTAAGCCATTTACTTCATGTCCTGTTACCTAGTTTGAGTTTCATTGACTTCCTTTAATAGCCTTTGAGATATTCCCTTCTTTATCTTTCATTGTTCTTCTTCAGTTTATCTTTTAAGCTACCCTTTCCTTCTTCATGGCACAAAAAAGAAAGCACGTTGTCAGAAGGGATAGTAGCTATAGCTCTAAACCCTCTAACCAAGACAAAGAATATAACTCCACAAACCTACACTTCACTGATCAAGAACATTTAGCTAGGTTTGAGATACTTAAGGGTAGGAATTTTTAGCCTAATCAAAATATTGTTCATACTATCTTACAACACGTAGGCATTGACGAAGAAGTCACTTGCCTCTCGCATGACTCAAGTTAAGAATTAGTTTTTGACATTATTGAGTACGGTTATGATAGCCTTATATTTGAGTTTTTAGCACTTACTACTTTAGGCAGGAATATCTGGGATATGATAATATTACTACTATTAACTTCCGCCTATATGGTTAAAATTTTCATATCTCACAAAATTTATTTAGTGTAGCTTTAGCAAGAGCACACGACTGGCCCAGAGATAGTTTTTCCAATGATTTCGATGGGGAAGCTTTTTAGCAAGGTCACATTACTGGCCTAGTTTGGAGAGTACGTATTTCTGAAAGTAGCCAGTTTACATCTCCTACTGTTAAATACCTTCATAGACTTATTACACACACCATTGGGGTAAGGAGAAAAGTGATGGAGTAGTTACTTTGAAAGATTCATTTCATCTTTAGCCTATTATTTCTTGTACTCCAATTAACATCACTGTTTCTTTCACTTCCTATCTTTACTCTTTGGTTATTTCTAAGAGAGGTGCTCTTTGACTTCCCTATATCAACTGGTTGGTAAAGAATTTGAGGCTTATTCGTGATGATATGGGCTTAGAGGCGAGTGTTACTATGATTCTCTTAAATTTTCAAACCCTTTTCAAGATGTATAGTGTGAAACCCCACCTAAAGCCAACCCTAGAGTAAGGGGGTCGGGAATGCATATCATATTATTTTGCATGAGTATATATGTTTTTGAATAATTTTATGTGCTTTAGAATTGTGGTTTATAGGTTAAAATGCTTAGTTATGCTTATTGAGTAGGAGGGGTAAAATGGTAATTTTGCTTGAGGTCAAAATAGGAGGATGGCTTGAGGATTAAATAAGAAAAATATATGGGTGAGAAAATAAGAACAAGAGTTATTGTGGTTTAGTGGAAAGAGCTTTGTGAATTAATTTCTAAGGTCATGAGTTCAAATCCCATCATTTAAGCTTTTATCATGATTATCCTAACTAAGTTTGAATTTTTGTTCTTGCATTTCATGGAAATAGGAATGTTGTCTTAGAGGAGACATGAACAGAATGTCCTAATCTTATCCTCATGTCCTAAAAAGAATTCTAGAGGAATTCTTGTCCTTTTTATTACCACTAGCTTGTCCTAATATCGTTATAATTCAAAACTATTAAATCATTTCTTTTAAATTCCAAAAAAAAAAAAAAAATCTGTGATAACTCCTCCACCATGAAATTCGAAAATCAGCTATGGTAGTTGGGAAGTTGGCCGAAAGTAGGAGGAGAAATAGGAAGGGTTTCCAAGAGAAAATCAATCACCATGGAAGAACCTTCAACTCTACCTTCATGTTGTCCATAGCTTAGTGAAGGAAAAATCTAGAAATTTTCCATATATTTTGCAGACCTTCTTTTCAAAAATTCAGCCAGTAAAACCACTCATTTTCTGCCAAGAAAATGTTCATTTCATGTGGCTTGAAAGCTGGAAAAACTGTGCAATTTTCGGACTGCACAAAATAGCACCAAACCAGGAAAAAAATTCTGGGCATTTCGCCACTTTCAACCAAGGAAATGAAGCTGTTTTTAGTTCATCTTCAAGCCAGAAAAACTTCCCTATATTTGTCCAGAAATAAGGCTGAAAAACCATCCTTGGAAGACCCTTAAACACCCCCGAAGAACCTCTGAAAATCGAGCCAAGTGAGTGCAGAAATTCTGCACAAAAAAATCTGCAATCTTCGAAATTAAGAACAACCATGAAACCAGATTTTTTTCCAGCTTTGCTGCCTTCTTGGCCTAGGCCGAAAATCACCTTCAACCTCTGTAAAATGGAACCTTGCTCAGCTGTAGACTGAACACCATTAACCCCACACTCACCTTGAGCATAAGGACTCCATAGCCACACCACAAAACACTCCTAAGATCACTCCCTTCAAACACTTTTTGAACTTCAAATAATTTCAACTTTTTACACCATTAAAGTCACTCTTGTATTAGGAAAATGAACCAGAATTTCCTCTGCCATTTAAGACTGAATTTTGGCCAGCCTTGAGCAACATTAACCTTAAATCATTCCAGCAAAAACCCCTTGTTCAGTCGGCACCATTGGAAGACATAGAAACCTCTCTTGATCAAAACACCATAGCTAACCTCTTACCTTAAACATCTCCACTATTTCCTCCATTTAAATTTCAAAAAAAATCTGATCATCCTCTCTCCTTCTTGCTGAAAACCGAAACCCTCATTCATTCCATACCATTCGGCCAACCTTCTACCAAAATTCGTGCAGCACTTCTTCCAAATTCTCTCCATTTTCACCTAGAACACCAAGAACACCAAGAACACACACTAACCTTCTTCAAGCCTAACCCTACTCTAAACACCTCCAATCACTCTCAAATACTCCAAGTCACTTCTATTTAATCCCTAAACCTCATTTTCTGGTATTTATAATGCAAAACCTTGCAAACAAGAATTTTCAACCGGATCAAAATCAACTTTTTCTTGAAGGTCTCAAGAACATCAACAAGGTAAAACAAGAACTACTTTCTTATTCATCTTCTTCCATTCAATTCTTAATACACCTTTCTAATGCTCTCTCTCTCTCTCTCTCTCTCTCTCTTCTAACCGAAATGGTTGATCAAACCATCAACTATGGATGTTGTTTCGTTGGACCATTCAAGACACTCCATCGCGCGTGGACCTTCTTTTGTCTTCATCAAAGTACTCGACAATCAAGTATTCATTCTTAAATCTCTCTTATTAAATTCTGAAATCATGTCTCTTAGGTGTTGATAGGGAGATAAAATATGATTAGGAGATTGAGTATATGCATGTGGACAAAGGGATTGGGGTTAGGACATGATGATTGTTGTATATGACTAGGATGTATGTGTTTTCCTTTTGAATCTATTTATGTTCTTCATGCTCAATGAATTTTATGGATGTTTGAAGCATGATTAGATATTATGACACCAAAGGTGATTAGGCTTTTATGTTCTTATTCTCCATGGAAGCCATGATTGATGATTATGCTTAGTAGGATTTTGGCCATGTGATGGTATGAGATAGTTTAAGTGTATGTTCATGAATGGATTAATATATTGTTGATGATGGAGAATGTGATCATGAATCCTTCCTAGCAATAGGAAAATCATGGAGAAAAAGTATTTTCTTGTTAAGGCTAGATTATTTTTATTAACAAATTTTATTACCTTGAATATAATACTACTATATTTTTCTCTATAAAATTCGAAACTATAGGAAAATTTGGAGTGGTTTATTAATTAAAATATTAATGTTTTCTTTATCAAGTAAATGAGATCTTTTATTAAAAATAATATATATAGTAATAAATCCTTTACAATAAATAAAATATTATTTATATTAAAATCTATTTGTTATTTATTAATTAAAATTTAAAATAATTCATTCATTATTAATTTTATTTATTACTAATTATTTATTATCTATTTAAAAATTAATTAAAGGTTTTTTGTAATTAAATATTTATTTATAATAAAGCTATTTTCAAACCACCATTTATTAGTACTATTTAGGACTTAATATTCAAACCTTAGTTTATTTAGTAAAAATAACACTCAAGAATTATTAATTGGGTCTATGATTTGTTAGCAATTATTTTAGAACCCCAAGTTATTTTAACTTATCAACTAAAACTTATTTTATAAAATTCTTTATCACCTAGCCTTAAAGCTTAGGACATTAGGGTCATGGCTAGTCATGGTTGTAACTAGTTGAGCTAAGAAATTATTTATGTAAGGCAGGTATAGCTCGAATGTAACCTTATGTTTTGTGTTTACCCCAGGCGGGGTTAGGTCAGCCTTGGAAAACGTTTGAGTTGAGCAAGCAAAGAATCAGGTAAGCTCCTGCATGGAGTTTTGTGAAGACCAAAAGTTATTGTGGCAAGCGAATGCGATGTATATGGACATTTATTTTGTAAAGGCAATTAAGGAATGTTTTCCCTTTTTAATTCAGTCAAGCAAATCAATTGAAAATTAAACGAGCAGTTTTACACAAAATGCTGAACTCTTTCTAAAATTCAACTTTGACAAGACTTTTAGAAACCCTTAATTACTATTTCCAAATAAAGTGGATTATGATCAATTTTCTCCCAAGTGGAGCAATCAACGTTGAGTACTCAATAAGGGTAGACCACCAGGACTAGTCTTTGAAGAGTTAGGGTAAGTCTCTCAGTAGATGGCCACCTCTGAGGGGTGAATCCTTCCTGGATAGGATGCCAGTCCGGTAGGTCATACCGGTACGAGCTAGCAAGTTTCAGTCATGTGGACTGTATGTTCCGGAGTGGACAATCGGTAAGTTTGGGTGTAGAGATGGAGGAGTATCTCACCCGGTAGGCTGTACACCTATCTTTTGTCAGCTTGCACAAAGTGTGGCATTCTGACTGTTATTTTGTCTTGGGGCCCAACGTGTGGTAACCCATGGCTACCCATTTGAGTGGTTGTATTTATTGTGCACATGTATAGTTTGAAAAGTGAAATGCCACTCTTTATTTTCAACAGTTGTTTATTGTTTGCCAGCACCTTTTTTTATGAAACTTTTGCAACTTGCATACATGAGTTGTTTTACCTGAAACACTCAAAGCACACACGGGCTTACTGAGATTTTTATCTCACCACCTTTTATACCATGTTTTCAGGAAGATCCTGCTGTGAAGGTCATTAGCTAGCTTGTTGCCTATGTTTGAAGACTCATGTTATTTACTTTATGTGATGTTTTGGAGAGATTGTTGCAAACAGATTATTTGGATTTGTTCTAATACTTATCTTTTGGGTTGTAATAAGTTTAATTTTAAAGTCTTTATTTTATTTTATTTTATTTTTTGTGTAACCTAGTTATAAAGACCCCTTGTCCTTTGGACGGGGCGACATCCCTGGCCCTGATGGGGCTAGGTAGTGGGGTGTTACATATAGGGTAAGAAAAGCAGGACACAATGCTTATGTTATGGAAGGAGTCGAGGTTGAGGAAGAAGATGAGTGGCCTCCAGATGTACAAAAAGAACATATTGATCATTCTCCTTTGGTGCCACTTTTATCTTTAGGTGACAAATTTGGGCCTATGTTGTATATATTGGGAAAGATGAGAGCTGTTATGGTTTTATGGTTTTAAATTAAAAAGTTGATTCTATACAAGGGCATAATAATCAAAGGCTAGATTTTCTAAGACAATTGATGGATAACGTACATACTCCTATAGGATGGATGGAGGCCAATTTATGTTCTTATTTTAACTCTATTCATTTAGCTTATAGTCTATGACTTTCTTACTTTGGCGCAGAGACATATTCCCAAGTTGGACCACCAGAGGCTCCTCATTTTGATGAGCTAATGCATGATGATTTACCTTATCGGGATGCACAAGATTGATTGCTTAGTAGCTTTGTTCTTTCCTTTTCTTTTCCTTTTATGTATTTTCATCTTCTAGGTAGTTTGAGAGCTTTCTGGTCTAGGATTATTTTATACACTTTTTCTTATGTTGTTTTTATTTGATTTTCATCTCTTTTTCTTTTAGCTATGTTCTTAATGCTCTAACTAGAGTTTTTTTTTTTTTTTTATCTAGCTTTGATGCTTTTAATGGAATACTAGTGCAACTTTCAGAGTATTTATTTTACTTGTCAATCTTGGAACGTATTTAATTTGTGAAGTATTTGTTTTTCCTCTCCCTTTTCTCCTTTTAGTTCTTTTTGGTGATGCTTTCTTGATTTATTTTGCATTTATTGAGGACAATACATGATTTAAGTGTAGGGGTGGAATTTCAAACTTTTTCAAGTATTTTTCTAATTTGTAAAAGTATTTTTGGGAAAATTTTGAGCTTTTGAAGGAAAAAATTAGTGGAGCTAATGTCTTTTCTTTTGACTTTGAAAAATAATTTGATGTTTATTTGATTAATTAGATTTTTTGTAAAACATTCATATTAGGTTAGAGATAAGTCTTGCGAATTTAGTTTTAACTTGTTTATTTCTCATTAGATGTATAAAACTTTTGACTTGGTAAAATTTATATAATTGATGTGATAAAGTATAAGTTTGGTTTATGTGCTAATTTTTGTTGAAAATTTGTCTAGACTAGTCTTAAATTTAGGTTTAATAAATAGGATAGAGTAGGTGGTTTTCAAACAGCATCTACAAGTGATGACAAAAAAGGTCTGAGAATGCAAAGCGCATATCTTTTGGCAAAAAACAATGTGTGAAAACAAAAAATGTTGAAAAAAAAAAAAGATGAAAAAGAAAACAATTGTATGAAAGGGGGCTAATATGGTGAGATGAAGTGAAATGCACTCACTTAAGACTATAAATCCCAAGAAAAAATTTAGTTCAACAAAGTAAGAAAAAGAACAAATATAATTGATAAATCCTAGTTTGATACTCAATTTGAAGTAGTTTAGACAACAAAAACTTAAATTGATTACATGTGCTTTACTTAAATGATTTGCACCATTTATATGTTTTGATCAAATAAGGAAGTAGAATACATTGAATAGAGATAAAATTGTTTAAACTAGCTTTAATGGCCTTCAGTATATCTGACTTAACATATGAGTTTTCCTAAAATCTTTTTAATTAAATAAAGGTTAGAATGTTTTTCATTGTGAAAAGAAAAGATAGATGATCAACCATACCTTCTGAAAATTGGAATTTAATATCTTAACCCTTTTTGAAAAATTATTTTACTCGAAGACGTGCAAAAGTTAAGTGTAGGAGTATTTGTTATGTGTAAAATAGTCACATTTATAGTCTGTTTTCCTTAGCTTTAACGAATGCATTTGTGATAGGAATCAAGCTCGTCAAGAAGTTTAATCTCAAGAAAGGGGAACGACCTTGCAAGGACCAATGACAAGATCAAGGACCAAGAGGTTCTAAGGTAATATCCAATTGTTCATAAAACCATGTTTGAGGATGGAATAGATTTGGAAAGATGTTGAAGGTAACCAAGAACTCAACTTGATGACTATCCAAGAACAATCCCAACAACGCAAGCCAGCACCAAAGAAGGAAGAAAAGGGCGAAGCACAGTAAACCAGAAGACAGCTGGTGCCAGCCTAAGCCAACTAAACCAGCACTGGCTATGGACTGTAGGAGAAGGACATGCATTCCAGTGAAGATCCGGCGCCAACCATAGTACCGAAACTAGCACCGGTTCCTTTTGGGGCCCAAGTCCCTGTTTTGTAATTTTTGTCATTTTCTTCGATTTCTTTCTATTTTAAACTTTTTATAAAGACCTTTTAGGGCCTTAATTTATCTTAGGACCTCAGGAATCACTTAACTAGGTATAGGGT
Source organism: Voacanga thouarsii (assembly GCA_026120185.1). Lineage (NCBI taxonomy): Eukaryota > Viridiplantae > Streptophyta > Magnoliopsida > Gentianales > Apocynaceae > Voacanga > Voacanga thouarsii. The sequence goes on along the minus strand of JANUWF010003376.1, from coordinate 5,467,767 downwards.
AGTATAAATACATCTTTTTATAATTTAACAAGACAATCTACACAATTTATTCAAATTTGATGAGAGAATCTTGAGAGGTCATTACCTCCTCATTCATATTGTTTAAGACCATACTAAGGGTTTAGTCCTCCCTTTGAATAAGTATTTAAATCTTTTGGATAATCCAATGCAATTTCTTTTGATTGGGTTTTAGTTATTTTGCTCTTCTAAGGCTTTATTCTTGACTACCTTTGTTGATTCAAGGATATTTAGGTGAGTCTATAGTTAATTTTACTACTATTCTTATGGGTCTTTGATGCCTAGTTCTTTAAGGGTTTGCTAGAGTATTGATAAATAGTTATATTCCTCCATTTTTTTTCCACAAACTCCACTATTTTGGGTTCCATTATATGAGCTAAGATATTAGCTCTTTGTTCCATCATTTTTACAAGGAAAACAACCCAATATCATATCAAAGAGTTTGATATCAAAATAAGAAAAGCTTTGATTCCAATCAAAGCTTGAAATCAACAAAAAGAGTCCTACAAAGTTGAAAAAATAGAAATCTCGTAACTCAAAAAAATAATTCAAAAAGGTCATGATATCTTTGTTATTTTTTTATTTCCCCTTGAGAAAATTACCCCTTGAGGTTATTATAATACATGGGAATAAATTTATCTTGTGTTTTTGGTGAAAATAGGCTTAAATATGGGTGAAAATATTGGTTAGTTTTAAGTGACAGGATTGCGACTAAGGTGTTTGATAAATGTTCTATAAGAATGTTTATGGTTATAGTTGGGAATTTTAACTTTTATCTTTCATTCTTTGGGATGTTGGGACTTGGTATATCACTCTATTATTAAAATTCATGCTCATTAAACTCATATTGACTATTGTACACTTGTGATTATCTTATTTTTCATATTCCTATTCACTAGTTGTTCTTGTTTCTTCATTCTTGCTAATTCTTGTTCGTTTCTTGTTTGAAATTGCTTCCTTATGCTTTTAGTGTTTGTTCTTATGTTAATTGAGTCCCTACTTCTTGAAGTTCTTGCTTGAAAACTTATTTGCTTAAGGTGCCTAATAAGTGTTTGTTGAAACTTCCCTAAGACCCCTCTAATTGGAAAATCTATTGATTTTTATTGACTCACTTAGATGGACTAAATCATTAGTCATTGGAGAGAATTAAGATTAAACAAGAAGGCTTGAGTGTTGAGAAAAAGGCAAGAAGGTATGATTATTATCAAAAAGAGCTAAAGAGAGTAGACATAGGTATAGAGTGACTATCTTTAAGAGTAAACACGCAACGAAGTGAAGAGATGATCTACAGCTTTTTCTAATCTCTTTTGCAGGCATAATTCATTGAATATTCTACTAGTATGGCCCATGAATAAAAAATTCCTAGGCCTAACCCAAGTGGACCTAGTAGTCCACAAGAAGAACCAATTGATAATAGGGTTTGCAAGAAGATTTAAATGCTATGATGATAATAATGCACGATAGGTTTGAAGATATGACAAGAAAGATCACGAGAATGAAAAATCGTTTGGGTCAATCTTCTACTGTGGCACAAAGAAGGGACTAAGAATGATTTGAAGCTTCTAGCCCTAGAATAAAGGATGATGATGCCTCTACTCCTCCGTTAAATGCTTAATAAGATGAGGAGTGGGATAAGAACTTTATAGGGGGATTCAAACAAGCTCCCATGAGAGAGGGAAGATATGGTATAAGAGGAGAATGAGGTTAGGGCCAAGGAAGGAATAGTGAAAATAATCTAAGGGGGTTGGAAAGAAAGTTTGAAAGAGTTGATAAATGGTATGAAGGGGAACATAGTGATGCCTATGGGGAACTCAATAGACGATGGGGTAATAGAGGAGATAGGATAAAAGAAGAGAATGAAGAGGAAAGAGGGTTGGACCACATCAAAATGAAGATGCCTACATTCTATGGGAAGAGTGATCCCGAAGCCTATTTTGAGTGGCAAAGCAAAATGAAAATATTCTTTGAGTGCCATACCTATAGTAAAAGATTAAATGTGAGGCTAGCGATTTTGTGCTTTTCAGAGTATGTTTTGGTTTAGTAGGAGCAAGTTAGTTCTCAAAGAAGGCAAATGAGAGTAAATACTGTGGTAAATTGGAACTTGTTTAAGAAGATACTGAGAGCTACATTTGTTCCATACTACTACTTCAATAACCAAAGGCATCAATCACTTAAGCAAGGGGATAAGAGTATGGAGGACTATCATAAGAAAATAAAAGCGATGTTGATGAGGGCTCAAATAATTGAGGACCCTAGAGCAACAAGGGCTAGGTTCTTGGGAGGATTAAACAGGAAAATTGCCAATTTGGTAGAGTTACACTGTTATGACCCTTTGGAGGATATGGTTTATACCGCTACGAAGATTGAGAGGTAACTAAGGAGGAGGGCTTTTGCTAAGCCTACACTACCAAACCTAAAAACTATTAGCAAGATACCAATTAAGAAGGATGATTCTCCTAAACCTTTTCAAAGGGAGTACAAGAAGCTAAGGGAAGGTTGGAAGCGTAGGGAAGATTGGCAACCTACCGAAGGTCGGAAAAATATCAAGGAAAAAGCCATGAAAAAACCACAATAGAATGAAGATATCAAATGCTTTAAGTGTCCTGGCTATGGACATAGTTCCTATGAGTGTCCAAGAAAAATGGCTATGTACACTAACCCGTATGGAGAAGTCTCAATCGACGAAGAAGAAAAGGGTGACAAGTACCAAAGAGGCCAAGAAGAAAATGGGGGTGAGAAAAGTGATGAATAGGAAGTTATTGGCCAAGAGTATTCCTTAGTTACAGTCACAAGAAGATCATTGAATTCTTAAGCAATCGAAGACCAAGACCAAGACCATTAACAAAGAGAGAACATATTCTACACAAGGTGTCTAATTAATAAGACCCCTTGTAGTGTCATTGTGGATAGTGGGAGTTGCAATGATGTGATTAGTGCAAGCTTAGCTAATGAATTTGGCATGAAGTGGATTAAACACCCCAAACCCTACAAGTTGCAATGGTTGAATGATAGTGAGAAATTGAGGGTTAACAAACAAGTCTTTGTGTCTTTTGATATGGGAAAGTACAAGGATGATATGCTATGTGATGTAGTACCTGTGCCTATCCAAGTGGGTCAATTGCTCTTAGGGTGACCCTAGGAATATGATAGAAATATAAAGCATGATGAGAGAACGAACACTTATTTCATTCTCAAAAGGGGGTCCAAATTCACTCCTACCCTCATGCTCCCAAGTGAGGTGAACAAAAACTAAAAAATCATAAGGGAAAGAGAAAAGAAAAATAGAGCACAAGATGCCAAACAAAATAAGAGTTAGAGAGAAAATAACAAGAGAAGAAAGAGAAAGAGTTGAAGAAGGGAATGGGAAAACAAATGCCTTTGACCATCACAGATAGAAGTGAGCAAGGACAAGAGAAGGGAGGTACGAGAAGAGTGAACTACTTTGCAAAAGGGAGTAAGGTCATAAAAGCAATAGAAGCTAAGGATCCGGTTATTCTTCTTATTTGTAAAGGTTCTTATGTTTTTACTAATAATTCTACTTTGTCGTTACCTAATGAAATTGTAGCCATCCTCTAGGAGTTTGCAGATTTATTTTCAAAGATGGTGCCAGGAGGATTACCACCCATAAAAGGAATTGAGCATCAAATAGATTCTGCATTTGGAGCCGTCATCCCCAACCGACTGGCCTATAGAACTAATCTGGAGAAAGCTAAGGAATTACAAAGCAAGTGGAGGAATTTCTTGAAAAAGGACATATGAGAGAGAGCATAAGCTCATGTGCAGTTTTGGTTCTCTTAGTGCCCAAGAAGGATGGGATAATGCATATGTGTAGATTCTCGCGCTATCAACAATTTCATGATTAAGTGTCGCTATCCCATTCCTAGATTAGATGACTTACTTGATGAGTTGTTTGGTGCGTACATTTTCTCTAAAATGGATTTGAAATCCAGTTATTACCTAATTAGTATTAGGGAAAGAGATGAGTGGAAAACAACTTTTAAAATTGAAAAAGGGTTAAATGAGTAGCTTGTTATACCTTTTGAGTTGTCAAATTTTCCTAGCACTTTCGTGCGTTTAATGAATCATGTTCTAAGAGAATTCATTAGGAAGTTTATTGTTGTGTACTTTAATGGCAGATTGATATATAGCAAATCATATATGGATTATATGCTAACTTGAAAAAAATACTCTTTTTGTTTAGAGAGTGTTATATTCATTGGGTATGTTGTGAGTACTAAGGGGATTGTGGGTGATGAGGAAAAATTAAAAGCTATCTAAGATTGGCCCACTCCTACCACCGTTACCCAAGTCCATAGTTTCCATGGGTTAGCTAGTTTCTATAGGAGATTCATAAAAAATTTTAGCAATCTAACAGCTCTTCTAACCGAAGTGGTAAAGAAAAAAAATAGGATTTATGTAGGAAGAAGCCTAATAGGAAACCTTTCAAACCCTCCAGGATATATTGAGCCAAGCTCCAATTCTCATCCTACCTAACTTTGAGAAGGCATTTGAGATAGAGTGTAATATAAGTGGTGTAGGAATAGGTTTCGTTTTAACCCAAGACTGAAAGCCCATTACATATTTTAGTGAGAAATTTTCCTGGGTGGCCCTTAATTATTCTACTTATGATAAAGAACTCTTTGCCTTGTTTATGATCCTAGAGTATTTACAACACTACGTTTTACTAAAAGAGTTTGTGATCCACACCGATCATGAGACCTTTAAACACTTCAAAAGCCAATAAAATTTGAACAAAAAACATACAAGGTGGATAGAGTATATTGGGACATTTTCTTATATCATTCAATACAAAAAGGGTAAGAATAATGTGGTTGCGAATGCACTATCTTGAAGGTATGCATTTTTAAACTCTTTGGATGCTAAACTTCTTAGTTTTGAACTTGTAAAAGAATTATATATTAATGATGAGGAGTTTGGGAATATTTTTCATGCTTGTGAGAAATATGTATTTGTTATGTACTATAGGCATGATGGTTTCTTGTTTAGAAAGGCAATGCTTTATGTGCCAAAGGCATCCATTAGGAAATTTTTAGTTAAGGAGGCCTATAGTAAGGGATTAATGGGACATTTTGGTGTTACAAAGACATTAGGCATCCTTAAGAAACATTTTTTTTTGCCAAAAAATGAGGAGGGATGTGGAGAAATATTGTTCACAATGTATAATTTATGGATGGGCTAAATCTCAATCACTACCACATGGTCTATACACTCCTTTACTCACTTCAAATGCTCCTTGGATTGATATTTCAATAGAATTTATCTTATGATTGCCTAGGTCCAAAAGAGTTGGGAATTCTATATTTGTGATTGTTGATCAATTCTCAAAAATAGCTCATTTTGTGTTTTGTTTCAAGACAATAATGCTTCCCATATTGCAGATTTATTTTTCAAAGAAGTGGTGCGGATGCATAGAATTCCAAACACTATTGTATCGAATAGGATACTAAGTTCCTTAGTTATTTTTGAAAGGTCTTATGGAGCAAATTTGGAACTAATCTTTTATTTTTTACAGCTCGTCATCCTCAAACAGATGGACAAACGGAAGTGGTAAACCAAACATTCACCTAACTCTTGAGGACCATCATCAAGAAGAACTTGAAAAATTGAGAAGAATGCTTGCCACAAATTGATTTTGCCTACAATAGAGCTATTCACTCTACTACTTCGTATTCTACCTTTGAAATTGTATATGGTTTTAACCCTCTAACGCATTTGGATTTGGTTTCTTTACCTATAGGTGAACGGATGAGTCTTCATGGAGCCAAGAAGGTGGAATTGGTAAAGACTCTCTAGGAAAAGGTGAAGGCAACCATTGTAAAGAGAAATGAAGAGACCACCCTTAAGTAAAATCAAGGAAGGAAAAAGGTTTCATTTGGGCTCGACGAATGGGTATGGATGTGCTAGGATTCGTGGACTCCTAAACGCAGAAAACATCCACGAATCCCTTCCGATGATCTAAGTAAACAATTAAGAAGATCGTAGGTTTGCAAAATTACCTCTGTTAGGTGTAATCGATATCTTTCGATTCCGATTGTGCTACTGTACGTGCAACCCGAATGATCACCAAACGTTGCGATATGCAAACGTTCTCTATCGGATACATACCACGAACTCACTCGTCACCTGGGGAGTGCTAGTGCCTAGGGTTTTGAGAGGCTTATTTTTCTGGTGGATGAAAGCACGAATATTCTTAACAGAATAGCTCTCTAGAGAAGATGGCTAGGGTTTTCTTAAAAACCCCTCCGAACCTTTTAGAGTCCAACCCTAATAATATCTTATCGTATTTTAATTTAAATTCAAATTAAATTAAAATTGATATGATAAGGTTCTGCCATTATCTCGGTAATTTAACTAATTAATTTACCGAGTCAGATTCTTATAATCTGGACATTATCCAAATATATCGAATGTGGATATATTTTCAAATTCATTATCTCTGCTAAACTTTCTAAGTTTGATTAACTTAGACATGTTTCCAAATTCATCGAATCTGGTTACCAGAAAAATAACCTAACAAGTTCGCTTATTGTGTGACCCCATACGTTCATTTAACACTAGTGTGCCCAAATCATATTTAAATGGCGCACAAGTTATAAGCGGTTTCTAGCAAAATATTATAACTATCCAAGTTAAATGAAGATCGGTGATCTCTTTGAACCAAACCATAATTTTATATTTAGTCCTTTTGTTACATGATATCCAAATTAAGCATAAGGCATGGAGCATGTCATCCTTTTTAAGCTTAATCAATTATTTCTTGATTTCATAGTAGACTGCTCAAACAAATGATATCAATATCTTATATTGATATATTTGAGCACGGCCATACATTTTAATAGTCAACTTATCAAGGGGCCTATAGATATCTCTCCCATAATTGAGAAGGACAAATTCCTTCACTATCAATCATATTCCTCTCATTAATGTATTTTATATCCAACAGTAGTCTAATTTATTATCTGATTAAAGATAACTTTAGACAACGTCAAAATATAGAATTTATCAAGTAGGAAACTATGATGAATTTAGGTTGAAGGACTTTTAATATTATTATGGCTAGAAAGTACTTATGACATATTCTATAAAGTACTCTCACAGTAGGTCATGTCCAATACAATGTTCTCTAACATTTATTAATGTTTTGACTCGATATCATAAATATCCATGACCAGTAAAACATAGCCATCAAGTCACAAACATACTAATCTTAATTTATTATTGTTCCAATAATAATAATCGATCAGGAATAGTTTTAGAATAGTTATTGTATTCATTGTTGGGTTTTACTATCAAGTCATGTACTTGATGACCACAAAACAAAATGCACTATTCATGGAAAGGAAAATCTCATATTATTATATAAAACATAATGACAAAAGTATAAGAACAAATTGACTCTAGGGCATATTCCTAACAGGATGCACCTTCGCAAGAAGATGTTTCTCACTCAAAGAAAGAGCAAGCTAGACCCAAGAGGAGATGGACCCTTCCAAGTCATTGCCCAAGTTGGAGATAATGCCTATAAGATTAATTTAAGTGGTGAGTATAAAATGAGTGCAGTATTTAACGTTAGTGACTTAAATCCTTTTGATATAGGTGATGACTTGTGGAAGAATTAACTTGAAGAAGGAGTAGATAATGGGAATCAACTCGCCAAGAAGTTTAATCTCAAAAAGGGGGAACGACCTTACAAAGACCAACGACAAGATGAAGGACTAAGAGGTTCCAAGATGATATCTAATTAATTGTAAAACCATATTTAAGGATGGAAGAGATTTGGATGGATATTGAAGATAGCCCAGAGCTCAATTTGATAACTATCGAAGAAGAACCTTAACAAAAACCCCAACCAGTATCAAAGGAAGAAGAAAAGGGTAAAACACAGAAAACCAGAAGACAACCGGCGCCAGCCCAAGCCAGTTGAACCGACGCCGGCTATAGACTGTAGGATATGAGCTCACATTCTAGCGAAGAGCCAACGCTGGCCCTAGCGCTAGAACTGGCGCTGGCTCATGTCGGGGCCCAGGTCCCTGTTTTGCGATTTTTAATGTTTTCTCCGATTTCTTTCTTTTTTTTATACTTCTTGTAAGGACCTTTTAAGGACTTAATTTGTCTTAGGACCTTAGGAATCACTTAGTTAGGGATAGGGTAGTATAAATACATCTTGTCATGGTTTGATAAGATAATCTACATACTTTATTCAAATTTAAAGAGAGAGTCTTGAGAGGTCTTTAGCTCCTTATTCATCTTATTCAAAACCATGCTTAAGGTTTAGTCATTCCTTTAAATAAGTCTCTAAATCTTTTAGAAAATCCATTGTGGTTTCTCTTGATTAGGTTTTAGTTGTTTTGCTCTTCTAAGGTTTTATCTTAAATTCTATTATTTGGGTGCCTATAGTTTCTCCTCTTTTGTTCTTGATTACCTTTGTTGTTTCAAGGATATTTGGGTGAGTCTATAGTTGACCTTGCTACTATTCTTGTGATTTTTTTATGTCTAGTTCTTTAATGGTTTGTTAGAGTATAGGTGGATAGTTATATTCCTTCATTTTTTACCACAAACTCTATTATTTTGGGTTCCATTATTTGAGCTAAGATATTAGCTCTTTTTGCTCCATCAATTTTACCAAGAAAACCACTCAAGATCATATCATTTTGTGTGATAATTAAGGAATTTTCTGCTTATGTTGTGTTCTTTGGTGTTTCAGGGTCATTTTAATGAAAAAATGAGTAGAACTTCGATTTAAATGATATGTTCTCATATTAGAAACATTTATAGGTTGTTTGGAAGCCTTGAATGCATTTTGAATTGTGTATGTGGATGCACAGCTTGATGCACAGCCATGAAAACTGGAGGAAGTTCCAAGAGTCACACATGGTCACTTACGTGCCCGTGCATTATCCTGTGCGACGTGCATGGCCATTTCCACTGTCATGCATTATCCCATGACATTGTTGAGGGATTTTTGTTCACAATTTATGTATAGCTTGTGACACCCCAATCCCACATGGGATTGGGATGAGAAGTGCAAATGGTATATAAGAATGGGTCTAAGTACCCATTGTCAACTTAGAATATCCATTTTGACCCAGCGAGGACGGCAACCAAGTAGTTGACCATGGGTGCTGCCAGGCCTATATTCTTGCTCCTGGGTCCGCGGGCACGGAGCATGACATTTGGTATCAGAGTAGGTTACTAGCCCTCAGTATGGGAACTAAGTGTTACACCGTGCACGGTGGGAGCCACCTCTAGAATCCTATACCGCCTGGTTGGTCTTGGGTTTGGCCCTCTAAGTATGGGCCTAGCGAGGATACTTGGGCCTAAAGGAGGGGTGAATGTGATACCCCAATTCCACATGTGATTGGGATGAGAAGTACGAATAGTATATAAGAATGGACTTAAGTACCCATTGTCAACTTGGGATATCCATTTTGGCTCAGCAAGGACGACAACCAAGTAGTTGACCGTAGGTGCTGTCAGGCCCATAGTTGCGCTCCTGAGTTCACATGTAATACTCCACTCTAGTCACACCTAATTTATGAGAATTAACATGCATTGAATACGCATGTAGTACTCCCCTCTTGTCACACCTAATTTATGACAATTAACATGCATTGAATATGAACATATGTATTCGAACATGACATATGCTTGTTTTATGAATCTGCAAGGTTGTGTTGTGGTGATATATGCATATTTTAAATTTATTTGAGTATGTGATGCATTGAATTTTTAATAGTGATGTAGGAATACTAGAAGGCATTATTTGATTATTGTACCATAAAATACTTTACATGAAAAATATTTTTAGTATTATTATCATCATCATCACTCCTAAAGAGCTATTATATCTTCCATTTTTGGTTGGTCATCTATTAATTATTTATAATAGTAATAATAATAATTATTATACTAATTAGAACTATTGTTATTATTTATTATCTATTGAAAACTTATCTATTGTTATAGTTGTTTCCGGTTGATGAATTTTAATGATATTATATATAGATTATCTTAATAATGTTATAACCAAATGATTTCCTTCCATTCCATATATATATATATTCCTTGTATAATATTAAATTATGCATTCATGTGGTTGATCTCATTTAGCAATCACATTTTGACTTGAAGACTCCTATATTTTCTTACATCTTTCCATGGCCGACATCTACCACCTATCTATCAAGGATTTTGTCATCTTTCAAAAGTTAAAATTTTAGCATTTGCACGTGTCTTTGAAGACCTTATTTCCTCCTAAAAACTCTAGCTGCCTACCACTTTTAATTTCCAAATATTATACCTAACAAACTTAGTTAAGCAATTTTGATCACAAGACTTCCTATTTGGCCGACAGCTCTAGACAAGTTCATGTGCAGAGATTTTTGATTTTCTTCTTTGCCCTTGTACTTCTCGGAACTGGTCAAAAACTGTTACCATCTATAGGATTATGGTTTGATTTGAAGTGTGTTTGAAATTAAACAAACCTCATCTTTTCATCCTATCAATTGATGCATCCTCAACTACCCCTAGCTTCACGATTTTCCTTTCTTTGCCTAAGGAAAATTTCATCTTACCTTCACTCATAGGAACTCTTGAAACTCTCAAGAACTTTAGCCATCATCGTTCACTGCTTCTTCTCTCCAATGGTGCACGATTTTCTCTTCAACTTGAACAACAAAATGCTGCCATAGTGAGCAAAACATTCGACACACATACACATTTCTTTAACCAACTTCACAGCAAACTCTCTTTAGTTTTATTATTGTGGCTGATACACATAGCAACTAACATCCTAGGTTGCTCTTCTCTTTTCCTAAAAGGATTTCAAGAGGTAACAAGCTTGATCCTTCATTTATTTTCTCTTGGAAAAAAAGGCAGCAAGTATATGTGTTTTGAATGGATTTGGCTAGCATGTTGGCTGCTTCTAATTGTCTCCTTGTGCATGAATTTTAAATGGAAATTGCAAGGCATGCTGGTTGCTTCTATTTGTCTCCTTATGCATGAATTTAAGATGGAAATTGCAAGGCCTACTGATTGCTTCTACTTGTCTCTTTGTGCATGAATTTTACATGGAGAATGCTTGCTGCAATTTATCTCTTCTACTTGTTTCTTATCATGAACCGAATGCATAAGGAAGCTATGGGTAGTTTGGCAATATATATGTGCTTCTTGTGGATTTCAATGCATGAAATATGATTATGGCTCGAGGGTGCTATTTATGGTTGGTTCTTGCAGATGATAGGAATTGGTTTTACAAATCAGAATTTTGCTGCTATATGTGGAGCGTGTTGTTAGATTCTAAGAAATTTTGGAAACTGGTTGATTTGTAAAGGAAGTGTTTGAAACTTGTTTTAATACATAAATATCACGTTTTTCATGTGGAGTATTATTTTGGAAGTTTCTCTGGTCTATTGCAGAAATTTTTCAAAGAAAAAAAAAACTAAGAACAGGGGATTTTCGAAATTTACTGTTCACTATTTTGGAATCTATTTTGAGCATGGTTTGTCTGGGTAAAAAGGTTGAAAATGCATGCTTTTTTGTGTTTAAACAATCTGGAAAAGTTGGGGTTAAAACGGAGTCAATGTTGGAAGTTATTAATTTTCCTTTCAGCATGGCCAAATTGAGTCAGATTTGAGCAGTTTTGGTTCAGAATTTTCTGCAATTTGTATGATTATGATTTCCTAAATGTGCTTAGTGTATTTCATTCATAACATGTTAAGCTATGTGCCAGAAAAATTTGAGGTCAATCAAAGTGTTTCGTATATGGTTTTTACCCTTAGGAGCTAAGACTATGGTTGTTGGAAATTTAAGGTAGCTAAGGGTTTTATGCTAAATTACTAAGTTTAATGTAATTTCATGAGAAATGTTAAAGGGTGGATTTTATGCTTTCTAAGGGATTGATGGAAGGTCTTTGGTGCTGAGTATATGTAAAGTTCATATTACTGCTCATTGACATTATTTGGCGAGCAAAGGATAATATAGGCATGATATATGCTTGGGGTATAATGCGGACTTGAATTTTGTTTGGGATGATCTAGGAAGTGTTGTGATTAATTTATGTGAACTCTTTGCTAGATTTGGCAAATTATCAAAGGTAAGGACCAAATTACTAGAGTTCATACCCTAAGCTTAAGGATAAAGTAAGTTCCTTTACATTCATCAAATCGATTTTATTTTATAATCTTGATTTGGAAGAAGGGTTGGTGAGTATCTCTTGCAAACACGGAATAATGGCTCGATAACTAATTTTTGGCAACTTCTATATTTAGAAACTTCTTATTTTGGAAACTTTCTACATTTGAAAAACTTCTAATTTTAGAAACTTCTAGATTTAGAAATTCTTAAAATAAGTCAAACATGACTTAGGAGCCAAGCATTAAACATTTTGATTTGTTTTGAATATGTAAAAGATGAATTCTTGATTATGCATATACTTTCGAAAATCATAGCATGACTTATTTGAGCATGTGGCTCATTCTCTAGGAATACTTGGAATAAAATGTTGACTTAAAACCATGCCTTCTAAAATCTTTGTGCGAGTTGAAAAATATTATTTGGAATTGTATTGAGCCAATTTTGTAGGATCCGCTTTAGTGCCTATTGTGAAGATTGAATAATGTTGAGTACTTAATAGGGGTTAGACTTTTATACTAGCCTTTAGTTGGTCTGGGGATATCTCTCGGCAGGTGGCCACCTTCGAGAAGTTGACTCTTTTCAATCAGGGCGTCAGTATAGAAGGTTGAGCCGTCCTCAGCTAGTGACGGGGTACTAGTAGAATCGACGGCCTGAAGTGGGACAGCGAGATTGGATTGAGTGAGAGGGGGAGGAGAATCTCACTCGGTAGAATGTACACCTACCAGGTGTTGGGGGTCAAGTGCTTCACAGAAGTGATAGCCACCTATGTGCCCTTTCACCACCTAACAAGGGTCAAGTGCTTCACCTAGTGTGAGAGCCACCTCCGTGCCCTGTCACATTAACTTGGTTACCTTTAATTGATGAACTATTTTTGTGGAATTAATCTAAAGTGTCCTTGGAATTTTATTCGAAGCTGAATATCTTTTAATTATTCATATCTTTCCAAACAAAATCCTCTAAGAGCATTTTACTTCAAGACTTCTCACTACTACCTTTCAAGAAATGAGAATTAAATTTGTAAAGAAGGCATGATAAAGTTTTTGATATACTGTTAGTGCATGCAACATGAAATGCATTTTATTTTCTTAGCCCAACACACACACGGGGCTTACTGAGATAACCAATCTCACACTATTTTGAACTCATGTTTTTAGGGTGCCTCAAGTCTTGATCAAGTTGGAAAATCAGTAGCTTGAAGTTTTCGTTATGCAATTTCTTTGTCCATTTGTTGGATATTTACTTTAAATATTAATTTTTTGTCAGAAATTTTGTATAAAGTATTGAAGTTTTTTTTAAAATTAATTTTCCCTTAGACTTTCTTTAAAATTTGAATTTCTTTTACTCTTTCGTTACAAAGAACCCTAGTCCAAAGGACGGGGCGGCATCCCCGACCCATTATGAGTTACGTAAGTAGGTAGGGTGTTACATCCACTATCTTAAACAAATACTTAAGGATTTCAACACAACCACTAAAACATTTTTCCCAAATTAATGGTGATAAACAACACCAATCTTACATAAGAGGATCACCACACTTGGTTTTACACCTAACCTTTTCAAACTTAACAATCAAGGCTCATCCCAACTAGGTTTTACTCTCGAAACCGTGATATACAAAAAGATCAAAAAGATAAGATAGAAAATAACTCACTGATTGCACAAATCTAAGCCACTAAGCACAAAAACTTTTTTACCTCGAGAACAATTTGATCTCACTTTGAAGCATAATTGAAAAGGAGATTTTTGTATTCTGGAGTGTAAGAGTATTTCTGAATGAGTTAGAACAAAAATCTATTTGAAAATTGAGTATTTGAAGCTTTTACAAGAGTTAAAATTGAACTCCCAACAACTAGTAATGGCTAGTTAATTCTGTCAGGATTATTAATGTTTTGGATACAAAGAGTGGCAGGATGTGCGTTCAAAAGGTAAGTCCAAAATGGCACTGTATGCAAAGAGGTATATTCTGAAAAAAGGCTACAGATCATTACATGGGTGTTTTGGATTCATAGAGGTCTGTTGAAAACTACTCCACCAAGAATTCATAAAATTCAGATTTAGAAATACCTTCTTTTTAAAATCATTTATAAGTTCTTCAATGTGAAATAAACTGAAAACAAGGAAAAGAGACATAGGAAATTACAAATAATACCTTGATCACAATTCCTAGTCTATAATTCTTCACAAGGCCTTCATGATATGTAATCTCCTAAGTTGGAATTAAACTTGATCAGCCACTCTTGGACTCTATTACTTAAGAGCCGCTTAGTATTCCTATTTGTGTGCCTTTGAAGAACTGAAATCAAATATGTCATATCAAAAAATCCTATCACATATAGATTGCGTATGTTAGTCCATATAAATATTTGTTATAAATTAAAATACAGGAGAATGACCTTAAGGCTACCAGGTTTCCTTCCCATAGTTTGTTGACAACCAAGAAATGGCATCCCCAGAGTAATTCTAGGAGATTAGAAGTTAGATAGTGTTCTATTGCTAGAAGACTCCTGCCTTCCGAAGGTTTTCTGAGCAGAAAACTACTGAAGACGAAGGGAGCAGTGAAGAATGGAAAAAAAAAAAAAAGCAGGGAGCTAGCCTTGGCTATGCTCTAGCTGTGGCATAGCTAGCTGCGGTCTTGGCAAAGCTGGGTGTAGCTACCTAGGCACACGCTAAGCTAGCTTGGCGCGAGGCCAAGCTAGCTCGACAGCAAGCTAAGCCAAGCCCTCTTTTTTTTTTTTTTTTTTTTTTAAAGAAACTAGAAAACCTTTTTATAAAGAAAATAAATCCCAAAATAAAAGATCTAATAAACTCAGAATGGTTTAAAAAAAATGTTATTTGAATATTGTTGTTGTTGTTGTTGTTGTTATTATTATTATTATTATTATTATTATTATTATTATTATTATTATTATTATTATTATTATTATTATTGTGTGTGTGTGTGTGTGTGTGTGTGTTTTTTTTTTTTAAAAGGATAAATGAATCAAAATAGCATTATTCGAAAATTGATGACTAAATTTCAAACAACAAGCTTATTGTTTAAATAAATCTTTTGGCAAAAAAAATAAAGGAAATAATTTTGCACAATATTACAAAGAAATACCATCAAGTAAACATTAATTTACTAGTGCTAGGAAAATAATTAAGGAAAAATTTTCTCCTCAAATAGGAATGACACTAAGCTACCTTTAGGCGAACAGAATAAAAAGGAAAAGAATAGGAAGTAATTTTTAGAGGTTGGGCTTCAAACTCGGGCCACCAAGAATTATAGATTATACCTTATATTTTAAATAGAGTTCCATAAAAAACGGTTGATACTACCCTATTTAAGATGTTCTTTGGCAAGAAACCTAAGTTATCTTACTTAAGAGTATGGGGTTGCCCTGCATTTGTCAAAAGGCCATAGTCCGACAAACTTGACAGTAAGTTTGACAAGTTTTTGTTTATAGGATATCCAAAAGAATCTTTCAGTTATTACTTCTATTTTTCCTATGAAAATAAAATGTTTATTTCAAAACATGCTGTCTTCTTAAAGAATGAACACATGCTCAAAAGGACAGTGAGAGTAAAATTGAACTTAGTAAAGTTCAAGAGGAACAAACAAATAAGGATTAATTGTCTAATCCCACGTCTATTGAGAGAATAGGTGAACCTTGTACTACACGAGATCCTCGTAGGTCGAGTGGGATACGTGTGGCACCTGAGAGATATGGAGTTCTCTCAAGTGACCACAATAGCGTATTGCTCATAAATGGAAATGAGCCTAGTACTGCCTACAAGGAAGTTTTGAACAGTTCAGAATCTGAATGGCTTGTGGCCATGAAATGAGAGATGGATTCCATGCACGACAACCAAGTATAGACTTTGGTTGATCCACCCAAATGAATAAAACCTATTGGGTGCTAATAAGTTTTCTAGAAGAAAACTGATATGAATTATAATGTAGTTACGAATAAAGCACTATTAGTGGCTAAGGGTTATCGTCAATAACATGGTATTGACTATGACGAAACCTTCTCGCCAGTAGCCATGCTAAAATTCATCAGGATACTCCTAGCCATTACCTCTCATCATGATTATGGAATCTGGCAAATGGATGTGAAAACAGCTTTCCTAAATGGAAATCTGACTGAGGAAGTATATATGACACAACCCGAGGGTTTCACATTCAATGATAGCATAAAAGTATGCAAGTTACAAAGGTCCATTTATAGACTTAAGTAAACATTTAGGAGTTGGAACATCCACTTTGATGAAACAATCAAAGACTTTAGTTTCATTCAAAATATGGATGAGCCTTGTGTGTACAAGAAGGTTAGTGAGAATGCAATCGTTTTCTTATTGCTTTATGTAGATGACATATTGCTAATAGGAAATGATGTACCAGTCCTTCAATCAGTCAAAGTTTGGTTGTCTAAGAAATTCTCCATTAAAGACCTTGGAGAAGTAACCCATATTCTTGGAATTAGGATCTATAGAGATAGGTCAAACACGTTGCTAGGTTTTTCACAGTCTACATACATAGATAAAGTATTAAAAAGGTTTAGAATGGACAATCCAAAAAGGGATTTTTACCCATATCCCATGGGATAAGCCTTTTAAAGTCGATGTCTCCCAAGACACAAGTTGAAAGGGATCACATGAGTATGATTCTATATACTTCGGCAGTTGGATCTATCATGTATGCTATGATATGTATAAGGCCTAATGTATCTTGTACTCTCAGATTGATGAGCAGATACCAATCTGACCCTGGTGAGGGTCATTGGGTGGCTGTAAAGAATACCCTTAAGTACTTATGAAGGACTAAGGATGTGTTCTTGGTATATGAAGAAGGTGATTTGAAAGTAAACGGGTATACTGATGTCAATTTTCAATCTAACAAAGATAATTTCAAATCAAAATTTGGCTACGTGTTTACATTGTGTGGAAGGGTAATAAGTTAGAAGAGTTTCAAATAAGAGACTATTGTTGACTCTACAATAGAAGCTGAGTATATAGCTGCTTTTGAAGTAGCTAAGGAAGCAGTTTGGATCAAGAAGTTCGTGAGAGAACTAGGAGTGGTCCCTAGCATTGTTGGTCCAATATCATTATATTGTGACAACAACGGAGCCATTGCATAAGTAAAGGAACTATGGTCTCACTAATAATCTAAGCCCGTACTACGATGCTATCACCTGATCTGGGAGATCATAGATATGAATGATGAAAAGATAGAGACAGTTCCCGTGGATGAGAATATTGCTAACCCGCTTACAAAAGCACTATCCCAGAAGAAACATGATAGGCATATTAAGGCATTCGGTATTAGTTACATAAATGATTAGCTCTAATGCAAGTGGGAGTTTGTTAGTGTTGTGCCATAAAGGTAATTACTTGTACTTTGTGTATGACATACTTGTTTTATAATACAAAGCATTAATTATCTTTCAGTTTATTTTCTTTACTTTCACATAAAATAACTATTACATAAAGTCTCTAGTACAACAATGTGTTAAGAAAAGCGTAATAGAGATCATGATGTGAGATTCTTACTAACTGTATAGTGTTAGTACTTAAACAATCCCTAGTCGTAGTACTAATGAGATTGGATATTATTAATGTGTTAAGACTAGCATGTGCTAGACTTCCTGATCTGATTAGGCGGCGGTTCTCATATCCGTGAGTATTGTGATACTCAAAATTAATACGTGGATGCTTGTTAATAGAACAAGTATATTGGATGACCTAGCTATGACATAATCACATAGATAACTATTTTATGCCAGTGATAGAATCTCGCTATAGTAAATGTGCAAGTATTTTTAGACTTTAGATCTCCAAGGTACTTTGTTTGCTGAGTATTGTAGTTTAATTCTGATCTCTGGGGCCAGATTGAGGATCGTCTATGGGATGGATACTAGATACAATGTGAGATAAACAAAAATAGTTGAGAGGGTCAATAAGTGATTCACCACTCCTAATAGTAGGAGCGAATATCTCACGTCTACTTGTTGGAATTACTGCTCGTGAAATCTTTGACCAAGGTAATTATGTATTGGAAACAGTTTCAATTGATACACATGTAGAGTATTAGATTCTTGGTACACGTACTAATATATTCAGGCCAGAATTAATATATATTCTGGAGGGAGTTGGCCCTAATTTAGTATTCTAGATCGAATGAGATATTGTATGGTGAAAGGAGTTTATTACACTGTAGTTTGTATAGTGAAAAGCAATCACTTGTACTTTGTATATGACTCATTTGTTTTATAACACAAGGTAGTATTTATCTTTTAGTTTGTCTTCTTTACTTTCATATAAAATAACTGTTATATAAATCCCTAGTACAATACTATGTTAAGGAAATCATGATAGAGATCATGATGTGAGATTCATACTACACTGAATTGAAAGATCAAAATGGAAAACATCAAATAAAACGCAACGGAAAATTTTTTGGTTTTTCAAGTCACATCAAGGAGAGAGTACTTACTTTTCTTTATTAGTCACGGATTAACTAACAAGGGGCCAGGTTGCATTAGAACTTGCATTGGAAGGGGAGAAGGAGACACCTACGATTCAACCGGTATTCCTGCCAATCTTCTACTCCTACACATCAAGCATCTCCAAGCTTCCTCTCTTCGCCTTCCGAAGTATGACTCTACCTTACTCTTGGGTTAGCTTGATGAAAGCTTCTTCTTTGGATAATCAAGGTACTCTCCTTTTGGAGAGGAGGAAGAAAAAAAAAACAACAACCCATGTTATTTTTCTCCCTCACTTTCACCTTTGATTTCGGCTAGCCTTAGGGCTTGATTAAGCTATAATGGCCAAAAACATTAATCCCTAATGGGCCTGGTACTGTGCTTCTAAACTAATCCAAGACTGGCTTAATCCTCTTAATTAATGAATTATCTTTTCTATGCTTTATTAAATACCCAAGACTAATTAATAAATTCTAATTAGACTCTTAATGTATGTCAACATACATCATCCCAATTAATTAATTGATTCCAGTCCAATTCTCTTAATTAATTAGTTATCTTTGCTGGAACTTATCAAAAACCATGACTAATTAATTAATTCTAATTAGATTCTTAGAATAAATTTTATTCTCTTCCAAATAATTATCCATTAAGCCCAAATTGTATCTTAACAACACCAAGGTAACTTAAGCTACTCCGAAGGCCAAGAGACATTATTCATGGCTACAAAAATGATAAAAAAGTCCTTACTATTAAATAGCTACATTTTATCATTTTAAATATATTCATTTATCACCATATGAAAATATTGACTCCAAGAATAATATTGCCAAAACATTGTCTCTGACCTATAGGTAAAATGATTAAATTGCTCCTCTATGTAACACCCATGAATGAGACAGGATAAATATACTAACACCCATCTCAAAGTCATCTATGATCATTAGATCTCTAGTCTAATAATCCATGACTCGAATGTACTTGCTCATCATTAGAAGCTACCCAAAAACACGCATTCTAGAGTCATGTTCCCAGGGCTCTGGATTATTAGATTATCCTGGGCAATCACAAGGGGGTGATTTAACTTCACTAAGTAAAGCATAGAAACTCTGTTGCATAAGTCTGTCTTAACTATCTTGAGTAATACACCCAACATACAAGGATATTGATTTCACAAAAAAAATCTCACCCAACATATTAAAGTATAAAACCAGAGCTTCGCAAAGCCACCAACTCATACTCAAGTATGTAATTATCCATCCATATTATAACAGTAATAGTCCGGTCTCTATAATTAGAGTACTTTATGAGATACCACTGCTACAGGTCCAGTTCTACATATTCCAGATACACTTATGCCAATTATATGAGTGAACTGCTCACTGTGAAGAACGAATAAGAACTCAATTTTACGTATACGACGAGTACCCTTAGTCTATACCTTACTGTGAAGAACGACCCAACACATAAACCATTACTTGTCATACTTGGACCTCAAATGTGAAATAATATAAGAAAGAAACTAAATTGAATGAATAAACATTTTTATTGTAATATATTTACACATAATACATAGTCTTTGAGGGTATATTTCCAACAATCTTCCACACGCACTACAAAGACTAAGAAAGTCTATGAGTGCCTACCTCTATAACATCTAAGTGTCTGCGAGACACCTTTTCTGTCAAATGATTGGTAAAGGGAACCACAATCTCTTGTTTCTAGATGAACTGCTAGGAGAGGTGATACTTCCTTTCTATATTCTTGCCATTCCTATGGTTTCAAGATTCCTTGCATTGTGCCACCACTCTAGCGTTGTCGCAATAAATCGTGACAGGTCTATCCATGTGTGGTACTACTCTATATTCTATGTGGAACTTCCAGAGCCATATATCTTCTTTAGAAGCTTCTGAAGCAGCAATTTACTCAACTTCCATGGTAGAATCAACAATGCAGGATTTCTTGATACTTCTCCAGGAAATAGCTCCTCTAGACAAAGGGACGATATATCTGCTACTGGATTTTCTTTCATCTTTATCCACCTAAAAGTTTGAGTCTGTGTAACCAGTAGGAACCAAATCATCAGCACAATATACAAGCATATAATCTCTCATTTCCTTCAGATATTTGAGTATATGCTTTATGGCTTATCAGTGAGCTTCCCCTGGATTTGACTGATATCTACTAACCATGCATACTGCAAAGCAGATACCTGGCCTAGTACAAAGAATAGCATTCATGGGACTTCCCACAACTGAAGTATAAGGAATCTTGCTCATTTTCTACTTGTCTCCCTATGTTTGAGGATATTGCTTGGAAGATAAGGATAATCCATGTCTAAAGGGTATAATAGCCCCTTTACATTGATCCATGCAGTACTTGACCAATATCTTGTAAATATAAGTAGATTGGGATAAGCCTAACATTCTCTACTTCCTATTTCTAAGAAGTTTAATACCTAGAATGTAGCTAGCTTCCCCCTTGTCTTTCATGCTAAACTGACTAGATAGCTAACCGTATCCTATTCGTTAACTAGATTTCCTACCTCCATTTTTAGGGAAGGTTGGTTTGCTCTATCAAACAAGGGTTAGGTTATCGAAGTTTTAACAAACAAAGGGAATTCTCAAAGACTATTCAATTCGTAGCGTCAAACGTTAATACTGACTTCAAGGAGACATCATAGATGGAACAAAAGAAGCAAGGTTCCTATTTAATAAAGGGTAGCGTAGTGGTTCAAAATCTTGATTAGGAGAGAGATCTATGTGTCATAGGATCTATATGTTATAGTAACTAAACCTTAACTGATGACAATATCCCTACATCATTTCTAATTTTAACAAAGTAGCATAACTCCAATTTTGGTTATAGCCTACTTCTCTTTGTCAGCATATAAGTTGGACAACCTCATATTTTGAGATGGTTCAGACTGGGCTTTCGTCCAATCTATATTTCATAAGATGTCGTAGGTACTGATTTGGAAGGCACCAAGTTCAAAATAAATGCCGCTGTTTTTAATGCATACCCTCCAAAAAAAAAAGAAAAAAAAAGGAAGAGACGCATGACTCATCATGCTTCTAACTATTTCCATCAAAGTTCTATTTCTTCTATCAGTTACTTCGTTCTCCTGGAGAGTCCCAAGCGCAATTAACTAAGAAACTATGCTGTGATGTACCAAGTAATCCTTAAACTCACTAAATAGGTACTCTCCACCACGATCAAATCTTAAAGTTTTAATTAATTTACTTGTTTGATGCTTTACTTTAGCCTTAAACACTTTAAATTTTTCAAAAGGGTTAGACTTGTGCCTCATCATATAAATATAACTAAAATGAGTGTGATCATCTGTAAAGGTGATAAAGTACTTGTAACCTCCCCTAATTGGTATAGTCATCGGACCACAAATATCCGTATGAACTAGTACTAGTATTTTCATGGCTTTATCCACTTTTTTGTTAGAGGACCTTTTAGTCATTTTACCTTTCAGGTAGGATTCTCACTGAGCCATTCTTCCAATCTCAATGAACCTAAAAGCCTATCATGGATTAGCCTCTGAATTCTATTGGGATTTATAAGTCCCAATCTTAGATGCCACAAATACGAGTCATTTGATATGGTCTTTCTCTTTTTATTATCATGTTCAGTTTGAATATTATTTACTTGATTTCTAATAGGATTTATAGAAAAGGAATTTCCATACATGTTTCCAATGCAAATTAAATTATCATCTCTACTGATGAAAACACCAGAATAGAAAGAAATAGAATATCCTTGATTCATCAATTTGGAAAATAAAATTAAATTCTATTTAAAATAAGAAACATATAAAATATCTTTTAAAATTAACTTCCTATTACAAAAAAGAAAAAAAGAAAAAAAGTTCAAGATCTCCCACTGCTTCAGCCCATATTCTTACTCATTTGCCTACTTAAAATCCATGCTCACTCTTTCAAAGTCTTCTTGTCCTTCTGAACCCATGCAAAGAGTTACAGACATGGTCAATGGCTCCAGAATCAACTATCCAGGAAGATGTTGATCCAACCATTAAAATAGACTCTAAGTATATAGCAACACCTAAAGTAGACTTGGCTAAGAAGTCTGGATAATCTCTCTTCCAATGCCCCTTCTTGCCACACTTGAAGTATTTACCTTTAGGCTTCCCATTGGGCTTGGCCTAACCAAATGCTTTGGGCTAGGTCCTTGCATTGTTCAGGACCTTCCTCTTCGTGAATTTCTTAGATTTAGCCTTAATTCCAGAAGAAGAGGCAGAACGAGAGATCAAAACCTTTGACATGGGCTTCTTGATCTTCTCTGCCACCTGGAGCTCTTTCATAAGCTCCATGAGATTCATATCCTACTTGATCATGTTGTAGTTCAACTTAAACTGAGAATATGAATCAGGCAGAGTTTCAAGAACCATGTCAATTTAGCTCTCAGGATCTATTGTTGTGCCTAGGACCTCAGCCTCCTCGAAGTAGGCAATCGTCTTAAGCAGATGCTCTCCAACCAATACCCCCTCAGCTATTCTAGTGTTCATGATTACCCTAAAAGCTTCCTTTCTTGTGGCTATGTGCTCATGTCAGCAAACATGATACGCAATGATAAACCCATGTCATACGCAATGGCCATGTGCTCATGCATATATTAAAGCACACTAGATATAGAAGCCAACATATAACACTTAGCCATCTTATCAACTTTCTTCCATGCCTTCTTGACCTCTCTCGCTTTTGATCAGTGGATTATTCCCCAATCTCAGGACAGGGATCCATAAGAACATACTTGTACTCCTCAGCAGTGAATACTACGTTCAGGTTCCTATTCTAGTCCAAATAATTTGGGAGTGTTAACGTATTCTCCTTGAGAATGATTGATAATGGACTGAAACTAGATGTTTCTGAAATATTGAAAAAAACGTTCATTTAGTTTGCAAGAAATAAAAAATGCATATTCTTTATATTATTTCTTTGATAATAGACAACTCTTGAAGCCATTATCAATAATATTTATTGTTGGAAAGTATGTCCTTAAAGACTATGTATTCTGTGTAAATATATTGTAATAAAATATTTATTCATTCAATTTAGTTTATATTATTGTACATATAAGGTCTACCTATGATAAGTAATGGTCTATGTGTAGGGTCATTCTATTGGGTATCTGTCACGCATATCATAGATGGTGCAACGGAAAAATAAAATGAGATACCATCTGTGAAACCCCGGTCAAAATCAACCTTAGAGTAAGGGGGTTGGGATGCATATCATATTTTATTTCATGGTTAAAAATATTTTCATATGATTTCTATGTGTTTTGGATTCGGGTTTTATTATCTCGAAGTCTTGTTGGTGAGTATTGTGTGAGAGGGGCAAGATGATAATTTTTGCCCGAGGTGAAAGTAGGGAGATAGACTGTGGATTGAATAGAAAATAATTTTCTAGTGAAAATATCAACAAGAGTTGTTGTGGTGTAGTGGTTAGAGCTTTAGAATTAATTATTGAAGTCTAGAGTTCAAATTCCATCATAGGAGCTCTAGCTAGAATAAATTTTATTTTTGCTTGGGGGGAGTTGGTTTCGGCCATAAGGGACTACATCAATGTGGTGATGATGTCCTAGAAGAGACATGTTAGGAGAATTCTCATTTCACTCCTTTGTTCTTCTCGAAATTCCAAAAGGGAATTCATTCTCTCTTGATCTTTAGTTTTTCCTTAATTTTCAACTCCTTAGTTTGATCAAGGTGTTCTATCATTTTCCTTTCCAAAAAATTCAGTAGAGGGCTAAGGTCTTTTAGGATCAAAATGTCCTAGTAAAAGGCTCCTCATGGTCTGGAAATCATGAATGAATTGTGGGAAACTTCAAGAGGAAAAATCCCTCTAGAAAGCTAGCTGAAATTTCACTCTATAGCTAGTTCACCTTCCTCCTTAGAATGGGCTGAAATTTTCCAGCTTGTGTACCTTCAAAATGTCAAACTTCTTAGCTAACATTTCCTTCCAAATGCTTCCAGAAAAATGGCATTAAGATCAGCTCGAAACATGAATTATTTCTGCTATTTTCAGACTGCACAAAAGCTGTACAAAACCAGTGAAAATTCTGGGCAAAATCGCAGCCTTGGAGGCTTAAAACCAAGCTGTTTTCTTCCGGATTTTGTGCAGCACCTTAGCCATGTTTTTCCTCCACGAAGAAGGCTGGAAACCAGCCTTGAATACCCCTGAAAACCCCCTCCTAGCTCGCTGCAAATCGGCTGGAAGTGGCAGACGAAATTCTGCCAGAAAAATTCCTGTGCAGCGAAAATGGTTGTGCAGGAATTTTCCAGCTTGCTTTCCATTTCTCCTCCAGCCGAAAATGCCAACCTACTTCTGTCAAAACCTCCCTTAAACCACCATTAACAAAGCTCCATTGTTTCCTTTGAGCTTCTGCATGAAATTCCATCAATGGCTGTTCGAAAATCTCTCCAACAAATCCCTGCAATTTAGCTTGATTACCTTCCAAAATTTCAGCCATCTTATTTAGCAACCTTCCATGATATCTTGCTTAATTGGCCAGACTTCTTCTTCATCTTTGTACCCCTTAGTTTTTGGCCATCATGAGCCTTATAGAACCATCTTTAAATCCTCAGAAAAGCCACACAATTCAGTCGGCCATAGGAGACTTCGAAGCTGTCCAGAAAAATCAAGATATCCTAGAATATTTACTTTCCAAATTCTCTTCCTAAAAATATTCTTCAAGGATTGTAACAACTAAACTTTCATTTCCCTTCCAAATCAGAGAAATCACTCCCTAAACCCTACAGAATTTCGGCAGCCCCAACTCCACAGAAATTCGGCAGCTTCCTCTTCTCTCTCTCTCGATTTTCTCTAGCTACCAAGAACACACACACTACACCAAGAACACCTACTACCTTCTTACACCTAATACACCTCCAAACCACTTCAAACCCTCACGAACATCTCCAGATTTGATCTACTTCTTGCTGTGAATCCATCAACACCCTTATTAATATCAAACTCCACAAATCATCTTGTTACTTTGGATCAAGAACCAGAAAATTTTGTGAAGGACAAGAACATCTTCAAGGTAAACTTATTCAAACAACTTCATCTTCTCCAAACTTGATCTCTAATGAAAACCTATATGAATAAGCATACTAATGATCTCTTCTTCTTCCCCTCTCTCTCTCTCTCATGGCCGAAATTCCCTCCCTTGGCCGAATGGTCTCTTTTTCCATGACCATGCTTTCCCCACCTCTCTTGGACAAGATTAGCCATCTAGGAGTTGAGATCTATTCCAAACACCTTCAAGACATTCATCAATCAAGTAAGTACCTTCAGTCTTCCTTGTAAACTCTAGAATCATATCTCTAGGATGATGTTGTTAGTAGGTGGATGGTGATAGTATTTGAGTGTGTATATTTATTGTTGAGATTGAAGCATGAGCAATTGTATGATTGTGAAGGAGATGGGATTTATGCATGAAAGGTTCATCTTGGATGATTGTATGATGATTTGAGAGTTAATGCATGTCATAGGTAGTATTTGTGAAGAAGCATGCCAGAGATTATGTCACCTTTGGTGAATAGGAGTTTATGCATGATTAGATTATTGAAGCCATGTTCATGTTTATGATAGTAATGGTTAAATCATGTCTTAATAAATTTGGATCTATGCCTAGATGCAAGATTTGGATGATTTGATGAATCGAAGGATTGTGTATGTTATTAATTGTGGTTGGCCATAGAATCTTGATCATGATCTAGTTGTTCCTAAGCTAATTTTAGTTCATGAATAAAATACTCAATAATAATTTTGCTAGTATATTTCGAAAAACCCTAGGAAGGGGTAGATTTGGAATTATTATACATATAAATGATATTTTAGCCAAATAAATAATGATTTTTGCTAGAAAGTAAAATAAATAAATATTATTAAAAATAAAGAAATCAATTTAAGCCTTTATGAAAAAGATTTATAATTAGTAAAATAATTATTAAATCAAAACCCCTTAAGGATTTACTTATTATTTTCCAAGCAAGACTCATTAAATTTAATCTTCACTAGTTCTAGCTATCAACTATTTTCTAACAACTAGACTATCATCAAATCACTATTTTACCTAGTACCACCTATGACTCTTGATCAAATAAACTCTAAATTTTCCTTAACAAGATTTAAACTTTCAACTTATTAGAATTTATTTCCCAAACCATTAATTATTTTAAATAATAAATTAAACTTAGCTTATAAACCTACTTATTTATTATTTTGTCTTAAAGCTTGGGACACTAGGATCATGGTATTAGTGAAATGAGTTGATTTAAAATTGAGGAAGTGGATTGTAGCTTGAATCTGATTAAGATTTGTATTTATCCATATGGGGTTAGGTCAGCTGTTCGAGACCTTGTTGTTGTGAGCAAAAATCAGGTAATCTCCTGCATAAAACCTATCGATGTGAAATGTTTTCCTTATGGCAAGCTAAATATGGAGTGTATGGACACTCGTTTTTTTGAAGGCAATTGAGGGTTGAATTTGTTCTTATTTTCAACACTTAAATTATTTAAACATTACTGAGCAGATTTTCCAAACTTAAAACTCTTTCTAAAACTGATTGTTCCCAAAACTTTGGAAACCCTCAAATTACTATTTTCATGAAGAGTAATGCTTTGTTCATTTTATCCCAAGTGGGAAACGTCGTTGAGTACTCAATAAGGGTGGACTACTATGACTAGTCTTTGAAGGGTTAGGGTAAGTCTCTCGGCAGGTGGCCACCTCTGAGGGGTGAGTCCTTCCCGGATAAGATGTCAGTCCAGTGAGTCGTGCCGGTCCGAGGTAGTAGTTTATTTTCAGTCAAGTGACTGTGTTTTGCCGGAATGGACACCTGGTTGTTGTTTGTGTAAATATTGATGATTTATGATTTATTTATTTAAGTTTAAATCTTATCTAACCTATTTTGTTGATGCTGTAGGTTGGTTAGACTGCTTAGGACGGCAAGGAAAGGGCAGCAGTGGCACCCGCCTTATTATCTAGACCAGGAGGACCTTCTAGTTCCCCAACCTGTCCCTCAGCTAGTTATCCCTATAGAGGATAACCATGATGTCGATGTTATCCCTATGGAGGATAGCAGTGATGACGAGGTCCAGATCCTAGAGCCACCTCCAATCCCGGTGATAGACATAAGCTCTGACAGTGACGATGATGTGATGATAGTGGAGCTTGAACCCCACCCTCCTAATCCCGAAGAGGATTTAGCAGCAGCTAGTGATGACCCGAGGGAGATAGACTATGAGTCTCCACCTAGGCCTTCTTTCATCCCTTCCTTCAGCCGAGTTGAGTCTAGAGAGAGTTCTAGGCGCCCTGGGAAGGAGCCAATAGAGGGATTTGCTAGCGGGGATGGAGTAGATTTTTCTTAGAACACTGGGGGTTGGTTGTACGAGGCCGATAATGAGGGCTCGGATGAGGATTAGAGAGTTAGGAGATATTTTGCTTGGATGATTATTTAATTACTGTCTTTTGAGAACTAGTTGTCAAAGATTTTCAATTTTATGTTCTATTTACAATTTTGGTTTTATGCAAGTCAATTTTTGAAATCAAAGTTTTTGAGCAATCCTTTAAATAAGTTGCATCTGACTTCTTTCTACTCATACTTGGCTATGTATGCTAGCACCACTAAAATAATTTGATACTTGAGTGCATACATTTAACATATGGGGTATGGTATAGAATGGCACCCAAGAGACGTGCAGCTTCTTCAGCCGGAAGGATTCCAGAAGTAGACCGGGTAGCACCGGAAGTTGAAACTGAACAAATGCAAACACCCCATCAGAATAATGGGCAAGGTGATCCCGAGATGGGCATGGGGTCTGATTCCCCAATAAATGTGTCAATGGGCCAGGCATTCAACAAAGTGGCCGAGATTCTTCAGACGCTGACCAAGCGAAGGCACCCTAGAGGGGAGGACGAGGCATTGGAGAAATTCTTAAAGTTCCAACCGCTCATCTTTATGGTTGAAGCTGAGCAAGACCAGAAGGTCGAACAATGGGTCGAACAAATGGAAGACATTTTCGCAGCACTCTAGTATTCGAAGGAGAGGATGGTTAAGTTCGTAGCCTTTCGATTGAGAGGGCCAGCTCAGGCATGGTGGCAGTGGGTCCAAGAGGATTGGGTGATGGATGAGCAAGAATGGTCGTGGTCCAACTTCATTGAAGCCTTCAGGGCTGAGTATATCCCTCAGTGGATTGTGGAGAAGCGGGAGGATGAATTTCAAAATCTGAAGCAGGGGAGCATGTTAGTGGCTCAATATGCGGCGCGATTTATGCAATTGTCGAAATACTGCCGAAGATTGGTCGACACCGAGTAGAATAGGACGAGGTAGTTCATCAAAGGGTTAAGACCGGAGCTGAGGAGAGCATTGGCACCTGCTCCACCGAAATCTTACTCGGGGGCAGTGGACGCAGCTACTCGCACGGAGAATGAGGACCGCAGCAAGATGGCGGCCAAGCCTTTCCAGCCGCCAAGGCAATAGCAGGGGAATTTCTTGGGGCTGCAACCTCACAAGTGCCTTACTAACCGGTAATGGCAGAACTGGGGAAAGCAAGCCCGGACAGCACCAGTTGAACCTGCGCCGAACCTCCCGACATGCAGGCAGTGTGGGAAGAAAGGCCACACCGAGAGAAATTGCTAGTCCAAGGGTGGAGATAGAAAGTGCTACTACTGTGGTGACCCGAACCACCTGAGGAATACCTTTCCTAAGCTGCACCGGGTCGGGCCAGGAAACCCGGCTCAGAACCCGGGACCCAACCGAGCTAATGCCACTGGAGCATCCGGGAGTGGAGCACCGAAGCCGCAAGTGAAGGCCAAGGTATTCGCTCTCAATAGAGAAGAAATTGGGGCCGATGCAGCGGTGGTAGAAGGTACGTTCACTATTTAAGAACGTTCCGTTAATGCTTTAATTGACTCTGGCTCTACTCATTCCTATATAAACAAGTTGTGTGCATATCATTTGGGTTGGGATGGAGTGGAGCTACCTTTCATTTTAGAGGTAAGCACCCATTTGGGGAAAATGGTGCAAGCAGATCGGTATGTGAGGGATTGTAAGATTAAGGTGGGGAGAGAAAATCTGGAGTGAGATTTGATTGTGCTAGACATTGAGGACTATGACTTAATTTTGGGGATGGACTGGTTAGCCAAGTATGGGGCTAGAGTAGACTGTAAAAATAAGTCAGTTCAGTTTGTCAGACCGGGTTACGATGTGTTAGAATTTAATGGCAAGAGAGTGAAAGAGTTGAAGTACTTTATTGCGGGGGCTAAGGCCCAGAAATTGTTAAGGCAAGGATGTCAGGGTTATCTGCCTTACGTGATGAACAAGCCTAAGGACCAGTGTACTCTGGAGGACACGGAAGTGGTGAAGGATTTTCCCGATGTATTCCCAGCGGAGCTTGATTCGCTACCACCTGGCCGAGAAGTGGAATTCACAATAGACTTAGTTCCCGGAGAGGAACCAGTATCGCGGACTCCATACCGGATGGCACTGGCAGAGTTGAAAGAGTTGAAAGAGCAGTTGGAAGAGTTAGTAGGACAAGGCTATATCAGACCGAGCACGTCGCCTTGGGGAGTTCCTGTGCTATTTGTAAAGAAGAAGGACAGAACCTTGAGGCTATGCATCGATCACCGAGGGTTGAACAATTTGACGATTAAGAACAAGTACCCCCTCCCACTGATTGACGAGCTGTTTGATCAGCTGCAAGGGTCCAATTGCTATTCGAAGTTGGATCTGAGGTAAGGTTACTACCAAGTGCGGATAAGAGAGGAAGATATCCCCAAGACAGCCTTCAACACCTGCTATGGACATTTCGAGTTCGTGGTGATGCCGTTCGGGGTGACTAACGCCCCAGCGGTATTCATGGACCTGATGCACCGAGTATTCCGACCCTATCTGGATAAGTTTATGGTGGTCTTCATCGACGATATTTTGATTTGCTCCAAGAGTCCAGAGGAGCATGCGGAGCACCTAAGGCTCATATTGGATAAATTGCGGGAGCACTAGCTGTATGCCAAATTCAGCAAGTGCGAATTCTGGTTAGACAGTGTGGCATTCCTTGGCCATGTCGTGACCAAGGAAGGAATCAAGGTAGATCCGGCAAAGGTCGAGGCGGTATCAGACTGGAAGCAGCCGGAGAATATTTCTGAGATCCGGAGTTTCTTAGGATTGGCCGGATACTATCGAAGATTTATCAAGGGATTCTCGACGCTCGCATCGCCGATGATCCGTTTATTAAGGAAGGATGTTCCGTTTGTGTGGAACGAAAAATGCGAGAAAAGTTTCCAAGCATTAAAGAAGAGACTGATGACAGCACCGGTATTAAACCTACCGGAGGAAGGCAAACCTTACGCGCTATACACCGATGCTTCAAAAGAAGGACTGGGAGCGGTGTTGATGCAAGACAGGAAAGTGATTGCTTATGCATCCCGGAAGTTACGACTGCATGAAGTGAACTACCCTACTCACGATTTGGAGTTGGCAGCTATAGTGTTCGCCCTAAAGAAATGGCGACACTACTTGTATGGAGCCGAGTACGAGGTGTTCACCGACCATAAGAGTCTGAAGTATAACTCACTCAGAAGGATTTGAACTTGAGGCAACGAAGGTGGATGAAATTCTTGGAGGAATACCGTTGCCCGATCAACTACCATCCCGGGAAGGCCAACGTTGTGGCAGACGCCCTAAGCAGAAAAGTTGGAATGGCTAGACTGAAGGTGCAGAAAATGCCAGTAGTTCAGGATGTATTGGACAGAAGGGCGGAGGTACAAGACAAAGGAAGAGTCATCAGCAATTTGAAGTTGGTGTCGGATTTGAAGTAGGAAATACTGGAAGCTCAGCGAAGCAACGCCGAGTTCCAAAATTTCAAGGATAAGGAACTTAAGTGACCGAATAGCGAATTTCATCATGATGAGGCGGGAACTCTTCATTTCAGGGAGCAGCAATTAAAGGACAGGATTTTGGAAGAGGCGCACAAGAGCAAGTACGTCATTCATCCGGGAGAGGTCAAGATGTATCAGGATTTGAAGAGAGCATACTGGTGGCCCGGAATGAAGCGAGATGTGGTCAAGTATGTGTCGACTTGCCTTACTTGCTAGAAAGTTAAAGTGGAGCATAGGAAGTCAGCAGGGCTATTGCAGCCATTGCCAGTGCCGGAATGGAAGTGGGAGGAAGTGATTATGGATTTCGTCACCGGACTTCCCATGTCAAAGACCCAGAAGGATGCCATATGGGTGGTGGTGGATCGACTGACTATGTCGGTCCACTTCATCCCGGTAAATGTGAGGGATTCCATGGAGAAGCTGGCTTAGACATATATTCGAGAAGTAGTTCGACTTCATGGAGTACCGTCGAGCATAGTGTCAGACCGAGACCCGAGGTTTACTTCTCGTTTTTGGGGAAAATTCCAGGAGGCAATGGGATCGAATTTAAAATTCAATACGACGGCACATCCGCAGACTGATGGGTAGTCAGAAAGGGTAATCCAGATATTGGAAGATATGTTGAGAGCTTGTGTCCTGGATTTCTTGGATAAGTGGATTGAATGTGTATCGTATGCCGAGCTATCTTATAACAACAGCTATCAGGCCTCGATTAGGATGGCACCGTACGAGGCTTTGTATGGGCGCAAGTGTCAGGTACCGTTGTATTGGAATTGGACGGAAGATGGACATGTGACCAAAACTGGAGAGGTCTGTGTCCAAGAAATGTTGGATAAAGTGAAACTGATTTGGGAGAGGTTAAAGGCGACTCAGAGCCGGCAGAAGAGCTATGCGGACAACCGGAGAAGAGAATTGGAATTTCAAGTCAGGGATCGTGTATTTCTGAAGCTAACACCTAACAGGGGGATTTTGAATCATCCAAAGGGAGGAAAGTTGAATCCGAGATATTTGGGGCCGTTTTTGGTTAAGGAAAGAATCGGACCAGTAGCTTACCGATTAGACCTGCCGGATGGGTTGGCGGGTATCCATGATGTGTTCCATGTTTCACAGTTGAAGAAGTATAATGCGGATCCCGGTCATGTGTTGAATGAGGAACCGTTAGTGTTGCAGCCAGACTTGAGCTACGTGGAGAAGCCTGTGCGGATATTGGACCGCAGTGTCAAGAACCTGCGAAATAAGCTGATACCGATGGTTAAGATTCAGTGGGAGCACCATGTCACGCAGGATACCACATGGGAATTAGAATAGTGGGTTAAGCAGAAGTATCCCGAGCTGAGATAGAGGTATGCTTGAATTTCGGGACGAAATTCTTCTAAGGAAGGGAGGATGTGAAACGCCGGTCAAAACCAACCTTAGAGTAAGGGGGTTGGGATGCATATCATATTTTATTTCATGGTTAAATATATTTTCATATGATTTCTGTGTGTTTTGGATTCGGGTTTTATTGTCTCGAAGTCTTGTTGGTGAGTATTGTGTGAGAGGGGCAAGATAGTAATTTTTACCCCGTGGTGAAAATAGGGAGATAGCCTGTGGATTGAATAGAAAATAATTTTCGAGTAAAAATATCAACAAGAGTTGTTGTGGTGTAGTGGTTAGAGCTTTAGAATTAATTATTGAAGTCTAGAGTTCAAATTCCATCATAGGAGCTCTAGCTAGAATAAATTTTATTTTTGCTTGGGGTGAGTTGGTTTCGGCCATAAGGGACTACATCAATGTGGTGATGATGTCCTAGGAGAGACATGTTAGGAGAATTCTCAATTTACTCCTTTGTTCTTCTCGAAATTCCAAAAGGGAATTCATTCTCCCTTGATCTTTAGTTTTTCCTTAAGTTTCAACTCCTTAGTTTGATCAAGGTGTTCTATCCTTTTCCTTTCCAAAAAATTCAGTAGAGGGCTGAGGTCTTTTAGGATCAAAATGTCCTAGTAAAAGGCTCCTCATGGTCTGGAAATCATGAATGAATTGTGGGAAAGTTGAAGAGGAAAAATCCCTCTAGAAAGCTAGCTGAAATTTCACTCTATAGCTTGTTCACCTTCCTCCTTGGAATGAGCTGAAATTTTCCAGCTTGTGTACCTTCAAAATGTCAAAATTCTTAGCTAACATTTCCTTCCAAATGCTGCCAAAAAAATGGCCTTAAGATCAGCTCGAAACATGAATTATTTCTGCCATTTTCGGACTGCACAAAAGCTGTGCAAAACCAGTGAAAATTCTAGGCAAAATTGCAGCCTTGGAGGCTTAAAACCAAGCTATTTTCTTCCAGATTTTGTGCAACACCTTAGCCATGTTTTTCCTCCATGAAGAAGGCTGGAAACCAGCCTTGAATACCCCTGAAAACCCCCTACCAGCAAGCTGCAAATCGGCTGGAAATGGCAGACGAAATTCTGCCAGAAAAATTCCTATGCAGCGAAAATGGTTGTGCAGGAATTTTCCAGCTAGCTTTCCATTTCTCCTCCAGCCGAAAATGCCAACCTACTTCTGTAAAAACCTCCCATAAACCACCATTAACAAAGCTCCATTGTTTCCTTTGAGCTTCTGCACAAAATTCCAACAATGGCTTTCCGAAAATCTCTTCAACAAATCCCTGCAATTTAGCTTGATTACCTTCCAAAATTTCAGCCATCTTATTTAGCAACCTTCCATGATATCTTGCTCAATTGGCCAGACTTCTTCTTCATCTTTGTACCCCTTAGTTTTCGGCCATCATAAGCCTTGTAGAACCATCTTTAAATCCTCATAAAAGCCACACAATTCAGTTGGCCATAGGAGATTTCAAAGCTGTCCAGAAAAATCAAGATATCCTAGAATATTTACTTTCTAAATTCTCTTCCTATAAATATTCTTCAAGGATTGTAACAACTAAACTTTCATTTCCTTCCAAATCAGAGAAATCACTCCCTAAACCCTACAGAATTTCGGCAACCCCAACTCCACAGAAATTCGGCAGCTTCCTCTTCTCTCTCTCTCGATTTTCTCTAGCTACCAAGAACACACACACTATACCAAGAACACCTACTACCTTCTTACACCTAATACACCTCCAAACCACTTCAAACCCTCACGAACATCTCCAGATTTGATCTACTTCTTGCTGTGAATCCATCAACACCCTTATTAATATCAAACTCCACAAATCATCTTGCTACTTTTGATCAAGAACCAGAAAATTTTGTGAAGGACAAGAACATCTTCAAGGTAAACTTGTTCTAAAAACTTCATCTTCTCCAAACTTGATCTCTAATGAAAACCTATATGAATAAGCATACTAATGATCTCTTCTTCTTCCTCTCTCTCTCTCTCTCATGGCCGAAATTCCCTCCCTTAGCCGAATGGTCTCTTTTTCCATGACCATGCTTTCCCCACCTCTCTTGGACAAGATTAGCCATCTGGGAGTTGAGATCTATTCCAAACTTCTTCAAGACATTCATCAATCAAGTAAGTACCTTCAATCTTCCTTGTAAACTCTAGAATCATATCGCTAGGATGATGTTGTTAGTAGGTGGTTGGTGATAGGATTTGAGTGTGTATATTTATTGTTGAGATTGAAGCATGAGCAATTGTATGATTGTGAAGGAGATGGGATTTATGCATGAAAGGTTCATCTTGGATGATTGTATGATGATTTGAGGGTTAATGCATGTCATAGGTAGTATTTGTGAAGAAGCATGCCAGAGATTATGTCACCTTTGGTGAATAGGAGTTTATGCATGATTAGATTATTGAAGCCATGTTCATGTTTATGATAGTAATGGTTAAATCATGTCTTAATAAATTTGGATCTATGCCTAGATGCAAGATTTGGATGATTTGATGAATCGAAGGATTGTGTATGTTATTAATTGCGGTTGGCCATAGAATCTTGATCATGATCTAGTTGTTGCTAAGCTAATTTTAGTTCATGAATAAAATACTCAATAATAATTTTCCTAGTAAATTTCGAAAAACCCTAGGAAGGGGTAGATTTGGAATTATTATACATATAAATGATATTTTAACCAAATAAATAATGATTTTTGCTAGAAAGTAAAATAATTAAATATTATTAAAAATAAAGAAATCAATTTAAGCCTTTATGAAAAAGATTTATAATTAGTAAAATAATTATTAAATCAAAACCCCTTAAGGATTTACTTATTATTTTCCAAACAAGACTCATTAAATTTAATCTTCACTAGTTCTAGCTATCAACAATTTTCTAACAACTAGACTATCATTAAATCACTATTTTACCTAGTACCACCTATGACTCTTGATCAAATAAACTCTAAATTTTCCTTAACAAGATTTAAACTTTCAACTTATTAGAATTTATTTCCCAAAACATTAATTATTTTAAATAATAAATTAAACTTAGCTTATAAACCTACTTATTTATTATTTTGTCTTAAAGCCTGGGACACTAGGATCATGGTATTAGTGAAATGAGTTGATTTAAAATTGAGGAAGTGGATTGTAGCTTGAATCTGATTAAGATTTGTATTTACCCATGTGGGGTTAGGTCAGCTGTTCGAGACCTTGTTGTTGTGAGCAAAAATCAGGTAATCTCCTACATAAAACCTATCGATGTGAAATGTTTTCCTTATGGCAAGCTAAATATGGAGTGTATGGACACTTGTTTATTTGAAGGCAATTGAGGGTTGAATTTCTTCTTATTTCCAACACTTAAATTATTTATACGTTACCGAGCAGATTTTCCAAACTTAAAACTCTTTCTAAAACTGATTGTTCCCAAAACTTTGGAAACCCTCAAATTACTATTTTCATGAAGAGCAATGCTTTGTTCATTTTATCCCAAGTGGGAAACGTCGTTGAGTACTCAATAAGGGTGGACTACTAGGACTAGTCTTTGAAGGGTTAGGGTAAGTCTCTCGGTAGGTGGCCACCTCTGAGGGGTGAGTCCTTCCCGGATAAGATGTCAGTCCAGTGAGTCGTGCCGGTCCGAGCTAGCAGTTTGTTTTCAGTCAAGTGACTGTGTTTTGCCAGAATGGGCACCCGGTTGTTGTTTGGGTATAGAGAAGGAGGAGTATCTTGCCCAGTAGGCCGATCACCTACTTTTGTCATTCTGCACAAAGTGTCGGCATTCTGACCGGTTATGGGGCCCAACGTGTGGTAACCCATATCCCTTTCTTTCGAGTGGTTGATTTCATTACTTATGTGCGGCTAGATAAGCCAAAACGCCACTCTTACTTTTGACTAATGCTTGATGCTTGCCAATGTTTCTCTTATAAAAGTTTCACACTCTGCATCCATGAACTGATTTCACTAAACTCCCAAAGCACACACGGACTTACTGAGATTTCTGTCTCATCACCTTTCTGTCATGATTTCAGGATGATGCTGCTGTGGAGTTGAGTGGCTAGTAATATCTGCTTGGGAAGAGAATGTGTCTTTTGATTTTATGTATTGCTTTGGGGAGGTGAGAGTGAATAATTTTATTTATGGTTTTTTTTTTGAATTCATGGATTTATTCTTGAAATTTTCTCTGGGTTGTAATAACTTTTTAAGTTACATATTATTTTTATTCCGTAATTTGTTTGTGTGACCTAGTTATAAAGACCCCTTGTCCTTTGGACGGGGCAACATCCCCGGCCTTGGCAGGCCTAGGCTTCGGGGGTGTTACACCATCCCAAGAACAGCATATATGTGGAAAACAAGGCTAAAGAGAGCAAAGGTAATAGCTTTTTACCTTTCTTTAATCGTCTGAAGCACAAAAATTTTTCTTCTTCAAGTTTGAGGCGCGATCCAACAATCATCTTGATCAAACACCACAAGAGTCGAATATCCAATCACTATAATCACAGTGTGTGATTATCTCTAATAGAAATCCACACGGAGAATCACACTCAAGCACCAAGATGTTTATGTGCTAGCATAAACAAAGATGGCTGCTAGGGTTTCTTTTATAAAGAACAACGAGATAGAGAAGAGAGGAGGAGATCATGTATCCCCTAGGGTTTTTGGAGTTATTTTCATGTATATTACCCTACAAGGAATTTCGTGCACATATCCTATATATATCACAAAAATTCCTGCTGAAAATACTCCACCTGAGAATTCTAAAACATTTAGAACTCTCTAATTGTAATTGGAAACATCAAGTTCTCACAATTATAATTTGGACCATAAATTATAACTAATTATAATTTGGCCACAACAACTTCTCTTTCTCGCAATTAACCCCACTATGTTATCAAATAACATCTTGAGTATATAATCCACTTTTATGTGTGACCTATTAGGTTTCCCAATCAATTGGTAATGAACATGAATTAATCCAAATGTCTTTGAGATTAATAATTCATAATTAATTAGAATTAATCCTATTAATTCTAATCAGGATTAGTTTATCAATCATCAATTAATAAACCCATATTCTGAGATTATGAGCGGTATCTAACAAGATATCATGACCATCCAAGAGTTCCAGGAAGTTAAGTGGCTTGACATGAGCCCTTCAATAACAAACTACAGTGCAATTAACTCCTTTCACCATACAATATCTCATTCAGTTTGGAGTACAGAATTAGTACCAACTCCCTCCAAAATAAATTAATTCTGGCCCGAATATAATAATACTTGTACCAAGAACCCACTATTCTAGATGTGTATCAATTGAAACAGTTTCCAATACACAGTCTCTTTGGCCAAGGACTTCTCGAGTAGTAATTCCAACATGTGACCGTGAGATATTCGCCTCACCTGATCAAATCAGGAAGTCTAACGCATGCTAGTCTTAACGCATTAATGATGTCCTATCTCATTAATACTATGACTAGGGACTATTTAAGTACTAACACTATACAGTGTAGTAGGAATCCCATATCATGATCTATATCATGATTTCCTTAACAAAGTGTTGTACTTGGGACTTTATCTAAAAGTTATATTACATGAAAGTAAACAAAAGAAACTGTAAGATAAATAATGCCTTTTATTAATAGAAAATAAGTCATATACAATATATATAAATGATTTCCTCTAGAGCATAACACTAACACGTTCTTCATAGTAAGGCATAGATCATGGGCACTTGCCAACAAGTAAAATTGACTTCTTAGTCGTTTGATGGAATTGGGCATTTCATCAAGGTAAACATATTATGCCATGAGTTCTAATAATGAATGATTTACCTTGAATTAGTAAGTAGTTCACTCACATCATTGGCATAAACATATTTTAAATATGTAGAACTGGACCTGTAGTAGTAGTCTCTTTTAAAGTACTATAGTTATGGAGATCGGACAATTGCTACTATAGCATTGACAAATACCTTCATACTTGAGTATAAGTTGGTGGTCTGGCGAAGCTAGGGTCTTATACTTTGATGTATGTTGGGTAAGATTTCATTTGTGAGATCAATAACCTTGTACATTGGGTGTATTACTCTAGTTAGTTAAGATGGACTCATGCAACAGAGTTCTCTGCTTCACTTTGTGAAGTTAAATCACCCCCTTGTGATTGTCCAGAATAATCTAATAATCCAGGGCCCTAGGAACGTAACTCTAGAATGTGTGCTTTTGGGTAGCTTCCAATGATAAGCAAGTATATTCGAGTCAGTCATTGATTATTAGACTAGAGATCTAAGGATGGTAAATGTCTTTGAGATGGGTGTTAGTACATTTATCTTGTCTCATTGATGGGTATTATATAGAGGGGTATTTTTGTTATTTCACCAATAGATCGGAGACATTGCTTTAAACAGTATTATTCTTGGGGTCAATATTTTCATATGGTGATAAATATAAATATTTAAAATAATAAAATGCAGGCATTTAATAGTAAGGGCATTTTTATCATTTTAGTATCCATGAATAGTATATTTCTTGGTCCCCTAAGTAACTCAAGTTATCTTGGTGTTATTTAGACACAATCTGGGCTTAATGGAAAATTGTTTGGAAGAAAATAAAATTTATTCTAAGAGTCCAATTAGAATTAATTAATTAGTCTTAGGTTTTGATAAGGCCCAATAAAGATAATTAATTAATTAGGAAGATTAGGCTGGAATAAATTAATTAATTGGACTGATATATGTTGACATATATTAAGAGTCTAATTAGAATTAATTAATTCATCTTAGGTATTTCATAAAGCCCAAAAAATAATTAATTAATTAAGAGGATTAGGCTAGTCTTGAATTAGTTTTGGAGCACAGCACCAAGCCCATTAGAGCTTAATGTTTTCGGCCATTAGGGCTTAATCAAACCCTAAGACTAGCTGAAATCAAGGGTACAAGAGAGGGAAAAAAAATAACGTTGGTTGTGGCGTAAGTTCTCCTCTCTGGAAAAAAGTGTGTCTTCTCACCTTTCTCTCTGGTTAATGGTTTTTCTCTTTCTCCTCTCTAGAAAGAGAGTATCTTGATTATCCAA
Source organism: Voacanga thouarsii (assembly GCA_026120185.1). Classification (NCBI taxonomy): domain Eukaryota; kingdom Viridiplantae; phylum Streptophyta; class Magnoliopsida; order Gentianales; family Apocynaceae; genus Voacanga; species Voacanga thouarsii. The sequence goes on along the minus strand of JANUWF010003376.1, from coordinate 5,427,801 downwards.
AAAAGGAGCTTTCACCAAGGTAATGCAAGAATAAGGTAGTGTCATACTCTAGAGGACGAAGAGAAGAAGCTTGAATATACTTCATGCGTAGGAGTAGAAGATTGGCGGGAATACTGGTCGAATCACATGCACCCTCTTCTCCCCTTCTAACGAATGTTCTAGTGCAACCCGACCCCTTTTTGGTTAATCCGTAGCCAATAAAGAAAAGTAAGTCATCTCTCCTAGATGTGACTCAAAATATTGAAAACTTTTCTGTTACGTTTTCTTTAATGCTTTCCATTTTGATCCTTCAAATGGTATCAGAGCCACGATTTTTATGTAGGTGCATGTACTAGGGTTAAAAATTAGAAAAAGGTGGTTTCTTTACTATTAAAAAAGAATATTTTGTGATTTCATGTGATCCTTCATACATTCGTTTCTACAGTTCATGTACGCCTGATGGTTAGAGGCATATGATCATGAATTCTAACGGTTTTCCCATTATTTTTGTGGTTTTGAGTAAATGTGATGTACGCTTTGTGGTTAGAAGCATAAATACTTGAAAAGGCATGTTTTTATGCCTGGTTTTGCATTATTTTAACCTATAAATTTTGGGGACTAAAGAACATGATTGCAGGAATTGTTGAGGGGTGAAAAATGGCTGAAAAGCAGAATTTTTCTAGAAATCAGCGAACTCCAGAACAAATCCGGTCCTTGCTGGCCCAATCGAACCAGGCGCTAGGTCCACTCTGCCTAGCCTGAGGTTTTGGAGAAACAGTGCAGACCTGGTACCAGGTTAGCCTAATAGACCAAGCGCTAGGTCTATTCTGCCTAGAGGCAGATGCAAATAATTTTGTCCAAGAAAAAGAAGCGCACTGCTAAACCTCTGTACCTCAATTTTTCCTTGATGTAATCATGTTTTGAAACCATTGTATGAGGTTAATTTTCTTCAATAGTTTTATTTTATCTATGGATGAATAATTTGCACAAAAATGAGTAGTAAATGATGGAACTACCTTAGGAATAATCAAGATTATTAATTTTTAAATTCATGAAGTTTAATCCATTGTTTGGTCACTTAGGCATAAATGAATAGTTTGAGCATGAAAAAGTTTACTTTTGTTATCTTGCTTATTTCATTTTTTTGTTATCAAATGCATAAGTTCTTGTGAGACCAAAGTTTCATTGGATAGAACGGTTTTTGATAAAACATTTTAATCTAAGAAACTTTAAAATAAAATATTTCATGGTTTATTCTTTTAAAGGTTTTAATCCTTGAAATAGAGAATAATGTTAAACTTAAGGTTATTTAATAAAGTTTTACTTGGTTATTAACTTAGAATAGTAAAATAAATTCCAGTTTATTCTCTCAAAGGATTTAATCCTTGACATGGAGAATGATATTAAATTTTAGGTTTTTACTAAATTTAATGAAATCATAATATTGTAGAAAATGTTTTTTGGGCCTAAAACTCTATTTTCAATAAAAAGATTAATTGGGAGAGGGATTCCAATAATCCCATGGGTTCCATCACAATTCTCATTAGAGATAGTGGATTTCCTTGAGTCATTTTGAGCATGACCCCCTATAGGATGCCTTTCCACAAGTATCTACAACTAATGGAAGAGTAAAATTAAAAGCATAGGGTATTTTATAGGATTGACCAACCTACGTTGGAGATTTTTAGAACTAGATTACCCATAGGTGATGTGAATTAGTGGCCATCCTATCGGCGGAACTTTTTCTAGACCATTACCTATTTTGGAAGTTTTGATTCGTGATGATTATACACTTAACTTATAATGCTATTAATCTTCCTACAAAGCTCTGTTAGCTTTTCTAAGAGCCAAATTATTTATATTATTGATAATGGTTTTAAAAGTTATTTATTATCAAAGAAATAATATAAAGAATGTGCATTTTTATTTCTTGCAAACTAAATGAATGTTTTTTCGCAATGTTTTATAAATGTTTAGTTTCAGTCCATTGTCAGTCATTTTCAAGGAGAATAAGTTGAAAGGCCTAAATTATGTGGACTGGAGGAGGAACCTAAATATAGTACTCACTGTCGTGGAGTACAAGTATGTTCATACGAATCCCTGTCCTGAGATTGGGGAAGAATCTATTGATCAAGAGCGAGAGGCCGAGAAGGCATGGAAGAAAGCTGATGAGATGGCTAAGTGTTATATGTTGGCTTCCATGTTTAGTGTGTTCTAATCTAAGCATGAGCACATGGCCACTACGTATGATATAGATTTGTCATTATGTACAATGTTTGCTGACAAGAACTAGCCCACAAGACAGGAAGCTCTTAAGGCAATCATGAACACTAGGATGGCTGAGGGTGCATCTGTTCGAGAGTATCTGCTCAAGATGATTAACTACTTGTTGGAGGTCGAGGTCCTAGGCGCAACAATAGATCCTGAGAGCCAAATTGACATGGTTCTTAAAACTCTGCCTGATTCATATTCTTAATTCAAGTTTAACTACAACATGAACAAGTTGAATATGAATCTCACAGAGCTTATAAAAGAGCTCCAAGCGATAGAGAAGATCATGAAGCCATGTCAAAGGTTTTGGTCTCTTTGGTATGCTTCTTCTTCTAGAATTAAGGCAAAGCCTAAGAAATTTAAGAAGAGGAAGGTCTAGAACAACGCAAGGGCCTAGCCCAAAGCATTCGGTCAGGCCAAGCCCAATGGGAAGCCTAAAGGTAAATGCTTCAAGTGTGGCAAGAAAAGGGATTGGAAGAAAGATTGTCTGGACTTTTTAGCCAAGTCAACCTTAGGTATTGCTCTATACCTAGAGTTTATTTTAATGGTTGGATCAATATCTTCTAGAATAGTTGATTCTGGAACCACTAACCATACCTGTAACTCTTTGCAAGGGTTCAGAAGGACAATGAGACTCAGCAAGGGTGAGTATGAACTTCAAGAAGGTAATGGAGCAAGAATATGGGTTGAAGTAGTGGGAGATCTTGAGCTTATTTTTTATTATAATAGGAAGTTAATTTTAAAAGATATTTTATATATTTCTTATTTTAAACAGAATTTGATTTTAGTTTCTAAATTGATGAATCAAGGATATTCTGTTTCTTTCTATTCTGGTGTTTTTATCAGTAGAGATGTATACAAGAAATACATATGGAAATCTCTTTTATATACATCTAATTAGAAATCAAGTAAACAATATTCAAACAGAATCTGATAATAAAAAAAGAAAGGCCATATCAAATGACTCGTACTTGCGGCATCTAAGATTGGGAAATATAAAATCCAATCGAATTCAGAGGGTAATCTATGATGGACCTTTAGGTTCATTGAGATTAGAAGAATGGCCTCAGTGTAAATCTTGCTTTAAAGTTAAAATGACCAAAAGGTCCTTACCAAAAAGACAGATAGAGCCATAGAAATACTAGCATAGTTCATACGGATGTTTGTGGTCCGATAACTACACCAACTAGGGGAGGCTACAAGTACTTTATCATTGTCACAAATAATCACACTCATTTTGGTTATATTTATATGATGAGACACAAGTCTAACTCTTTTGATAAGTTTAAGGAGTTTAAGGCTGAAATAGAGTGTCAAACAGGTAAATTAATTAAAACTTTGAGATCAGATTGTGCTGGAGCATACCTCCTCAGAGAGTTTAAAAATTACTTGGTACATCATGGCATAGTATCTCAGTTAATTGTACCTGGGACCCCCCAGCAGAACGGAGTGGCTGAGAGAAGAAATAGAACTTTGATGGAAATGATCAGAAGCACGATGAGTCATGCATTTCTTCCTATTTCTTTTTAGGGGTATGCTTTAGAAACAGTGGCATATATTTTGAATTTGGTACCTTCCATATCAGTACCTAGGACACTCTATGAAATGTAGACTGGATGAAAGTCTAGTCTAAACCGTCTCAAGATATGGAGTTCTCCAATTTATGTGCTGACAAAAGGAAGTAAGCTAAAACCAAGATCAGAGTTATGCTACTTCTTTGAGTATCCAAAAGGAACGAAATGTGGATATTTCTATCATCCCCAAGAGCATGATGTACTTGTTAAAACTAATGCTAGATACTTACAGGTTGAACAAGTTATATCCATCCGGGTTCAAGTAAAATAGAGGTAGAAGAGAAGTTGATTACCGATTCAACTTCAAGTACTTCTAACATCCCGATCGAGGAACTAAGAGAAACACCACCTGATATCTGAGCCTTGTCATATTGGGAGGATCAAAAGAGTTCTAGAAAGGGAGACCAGAGAGATCTACAATCTAATCTCTGATCATCAGGAATAAGATCACACTAGATACGAAGAGGCCATTGTTGATGCTGATGCAAATAAATGGCAGCTAGCTATGAATGTCGAGATTGAGTCCATGTACCTCAATTAAGTCTAGGATCTTGTCATTACACCTAATGGGATAAAACCCTTTTAGTGTAAATGGGTATACAAGAGGAAGAGAGGTGCGGATGAAAAGGTTAAAACCTATAAAGCAAGATTGGTTGCTAAAAGTTATACTTAGAAAGAAATGATCGATTTTCACTAGTAGCTATGCTTAAGTCTATCCAAATTCTCTTTGTCATCACATGTCATTATAACTACGAGATATGGCAAATGGATGTCAAGACGGCCTTCTTAAATGGCTATCTTCGTGAAGACTTGTATATGTCTCAACCAGAAGGTTTTGTTTCTAGAGGTCAAGAACAAATGGTCTGTAAGCTTATGAAGTACTTCTATGGACTTAAGTAAGCGTCACATGCACGGAACATACGTTTTGATGAAACTGTGAAAGCTTATGGTTTCGTTTAAAACGTGGATGAACTATGTGTATAGGAAATCAGACAGTGGCAAAGTGATTTTCTTGGTACTTTATGTAGATGACATTCTACTCATTTGAAATGATGTAGGGATATTGTCATCCGTTAAGGTTTAGCGATATAGTTAATTTAGCATAGAAAACATGGGAGAAGCTAGCTACATTCTAGGTATTAAGCTTCTTAGGGATAGGAAGTAGAGAATGTTAGGCTTATCCTAGTCTTCTTATATTGACAAGATATTTGTTAGGTACAACATGGATCAATGTAAAGGGCTATTTAGACATGGATTATCCTTATCTTCTAAGTAGTGTCCTCAGACACAGAAAGACAAGCAGAGATTGTAACACCCCATACCCTAGGTACCTAAATAGGGCAGGATATATCCCCATCCAAATAACTGGGGTCTTTATAACGAGGTACAAAAGGAAAAAAATGTTTAAGTAAAATTAAAGAAATAATCTTATTACATCTGGAAGCAAAACTTATACAAGTTTGAAAAATCAAAACTAACAAATATCTCTTGAAATAAATTCAAACATAAATAAATGAATAAATTGGAGTTCATCTCCTATTGCTTCACCTTGCTCAGAATAAAGAATCCCCTGAAATGATGATATAAAAGGTGTGAGACTGGAATCTCAGTAAGTCTCATGTGTGCAAGTGTCAATTATAACCATTTCGTTCATGCAGGTTTATCTAAATCACAAAATCGCGTTTGCAAGTCAATTTCTTCAATAGCAGTTATACAAAAGAGCCTTGCTCAAAGAGTCCAAAATAGTTCATAATAAATCATCGTTTCATCATATTCATAATTCATTAGGTAGGGATTAGCAAATGATCCAAACAATAATATCATAATCTATATCATGGTTACCACCATGATAGTGTCCCAATGTATTCTTTCAACAATGGGCAGTGGAGGATCCTCCCACTAGGTAAGATACTCCTCCATCTCTATATCTAATACTCCGGTTGTCCAATCTAGATCAACAATGTCCACATGGACCAATATGCTAGCTCAGACGGCTTGACTATGTAGTATTGTCGCCTCTCCAAGTTGAGTTCATCTTCTGGAGGTGGCCTCCTACCAGAAGACTCACTCTTACTCTTCAAAATTAGTACTACTAGCCTACCCCCGCTGAGTACTCAACGCTCCCCATTTAGGGACAGAATCATTTTTGCTTTTTTCAAAAGTCTTTGATTAGCTTGATTGCAAAACGTGATTTTTCATAATAGCATTTCCAAATCGTATAGTGATAGTATAAGAAATCGTTTTTGAGTTTGAATAATTAAAATTTGATAAACTCATTTAGAAAGTAAAACACCTACGTTTCCAACCTAAGTATCAAAATACAGTGTAACTCATCTTGTTAGGCAAATGTTTCAATCCTCTTATCAAAACATCATATTGATATTACTTCCAAATATTGTAAAAATTACTTGCAAATATTTAGCATTTACCAAAACGGTTATGTAGGGACTTACTTAGATAAATCAACGGCTAGACCCAATTCAATTGATGTCCTTTACTTCCACTCCTTTATTATCTAGAGCAAATAATTCTATAATTAGGATCTAATCATTCCATCTACTATTTCATGCAACTTAAATTCTTATGATCTCACTAATCACCTAGTTAATCTATGGTGTCTAGATGATTTACTTCATTAGATCACATATAAAACTTCCCTTTGCCATTCTATTGTTCATATCCATGCATTTATCCAAATCAATTCACCATATGACAACTCTTATATTCAACTAGCATAAAATCATCATAAACAGCCCCATAAACATTAAAAGATCTCATCTTTGCCAACCTAGAATAGATCTAAATTCATCATGACAAGATACATGAATATCCTATATCATACATGCTTCCATGCTTGACTCCATAAGCATTCATAAGTCCATACACTAAAGATTAATACCTTATTCCTTAAATATCTCTTTGACGGCACAACAAGAGCAAAGATGGAGCCTTTGGTGTTTGACAGAGTTTACTTTGGAAAAAAGAGTTAGGTGGTGGCTCTTGGTTTCCTTGATTCGAAGATCATGAGATGATAGGGGTAAATCAGTCCCTTTTGGTTCGAAATTTAGAAGAAAAAAAGAAGAAGAATTGAATCAAAGTTGAAGGGGTTTGAAGAGTTTCTTACCTTACTCTTAGGGTTCGATTTTGGTGGAGATCGGTGTTGTTTTGGCTGAGTTATTGTAGGGGGATGGTGGCTGAAATTTCTGGGCAGTAGAGGATTTTAGGGTATGATTTAGGGCTGGTTTGATGGAAGGAATAGGTTAGGGTTGGTGTTTTAGTGTTTAGGAGAAGTGGATCTTGCTTTGGACTCTTTGATCATAAGAGGGAAAAATGGCAGCTTTTGGTCTCTCTCTTGGGATGGCCGACTTATCAGGTTTTGGAGGGTTCTTGGGCTATTAGGGTGGCCAAAAATAAGAGAGGGAAAAAAGATGAAAGAAGTTGGTTTTCTGCCTTCCTCTTGGACAAAATTTGGAGGAGAAAAGAATAGGGTTTTGTGTGTAGCTTTTGCCTAAGACAAGAGGGAATTTGAGAGTAATGAAAAGCTAGAATTTTTGTGAGAGTGGGTGGTGAACAGTGGCCGAAAATTAGGTGGGAAGAAGAGGAAATTTTTTGTTTTTGATTAGCTTAAAAGAACCTTGATTGATTAGGATTACTTAGGAAAGTTTCCCCCTTTATTTAGGGAACTTGAAAGGAAATAAAAACTCATCAAGGTGGGCTAGGGTTAGTTTTATTCTAGAAAATTCAGTTAATAAAAATGGTATGATGATCCAAGAATTAATTTAGGTAATGCCCTAATTTATTTTAGGCAAAAACAATTAATTGAGGAATAATCATATTAGGTGATAAAATCTAGATTCTAGGAATAAAGCTGAAATTTCCTTTCCTTAAATACTAGCTTTCGAGAATGCCATAAATCTTAGGAGAATATTTATTTCCTTTAAAGTTTTGGACAAGATCTCTTTATTTCCAAATAAACTCTTTTAGAGGAAATAACTTTGGGAAACTTTCCTTCTTTTGAAAGTAGTAGTTATAATATGATTTCTAAAAGAAACGTTCCTATAATCTTCTTTCCATAATGAAACACTTGAGTAAGATCCTTGGGAAATTTTAGATGATAAAATAATTAAACTTCCTAAAAGTTTGAAATAAAATATTAATTAGAGAATATTAGGAATTTAATTTATATTAAAGTCTTTTTAATAAAACCTTAAATAATCAAAAACCCTTATTATAGGAAATTGAAAAATAAGAAGGTTGCAGTCCCTAGGATTTTTTGCCAAGAGAAGGGAAAATAATTGGAAAAAACTTTAATCAAAGGTGAGAAGGAAAGGGTTTGCAAGAGTTGGGATTCGAACTCAAGTCACCAAAGAATACACTCCAAGCTCTTATCACTATTCCACAATAATTCTTGTTTAAATATTCCTCCAACAAATTCCCTTAACTCCCACTCTCTTACTCCATTTCCCCTTCTAATAAATTCTAGTCAATAAAATAAAAGCTCAACTAACTCAACCAACACAATTATATCAAAGCAAATAAATTCATGAAACAACCAACTCATAGATCACATATACCCATGAAAATGGTTCAAGTTATAAAATGAAACATAAAATGTTATGCCACGCATGACTTCCCCCATATAATAAATGTGGACAGGGTATTACAGAGAATGAGCAGGATCCCTTATGCTTTGGCTGTGGGAAGTCTTATGTACATTATGCTTTGTACTAAGCCAGATATTTGCTTTGCAATTTGCATAGTTAGTAGATATTAGTCAACCCTAGGAGAAGCTCATTGGTAAGCCGTAAAACATATACTCAAATATCTCAAGAAAACAAGAGATTATATGCTTGTATATCGTGCAAATGATTCGGTTCCTACCGGTTACACAAACTCAAACTTCTAGGAGGATAAAGAAGAAAGAAAACCCACTAGTGGATATGTCTTCACTTTGTCAAGAGGAGCTATTTCATGGAGAAGTATCAAGTAATCCTGCATTGCTGATTCTACCATGGAAGCTGAGTACTTTGCTGCTTCAAAAGCTTCTAAAGAAACTGTGTGGCTCTAGAAGTTCCTCGTAGAACTTGGAGAAGTACCGCACATGGACAGGCCTGTCACAATTTATTGTGATAACACTAGAGTGGTGTCACAATGTAAGGAACCTTGAAACCATAGGAAGGGCAAGCACATAGAGAAGAAGTATCACCTCATCTGAGAGTTCATCCAGAAATGGGAGATTGTGGTCGATCAAATTTTCTCTATCAATAATCTGGTAGATCCATTTACCAAACATTTGATAGAAAAGGTGTTTCACAGACACTTAGATATTTTAGGGGTAGGCACTAGTGGACTTTCTTAGTCTTTGTAGTCCAAGTGGGAGATTGTTGGAAAGAATGCCCTCGAAGACTATGTATTCTATGTAAATATATTGCAATAAAATATTTATTCATTCAATTTAGTCTATTTTTTTTATATTATTACACATTTAAGGTCTAGGTATGACAAGTAATAGTCTATGTGTTAAGTCATTCTTCACAGTAAGGTGTAAACCATGGGTACTTATTATACAAATAAAATTGAGTTTTTAATCGTTTAATAAAATTAGACATTCCATCAATGTAAAACTATTATGCCATGAGTTCTAATGATGAATGGTTTACCTTTAATCAATGAGTAGTTCACTCACATCATTGGCATAAACGTATTTTGACTACGTAGAACGGGACCCATAGTAGTGGTCTATTTTAAAGTACTATAATTAAAGAGACCAAACTATTATAACTACAGTGTTGACGGATACCATCATACTTAAGTATGAGTTGGTGGTCTGGCAAAGTTAGGGTCTTGTACATTGATGTATGTTGGGTGAGATTTCTTTTGTGAGATCAATAACTTTGTACGTTGGGCATATTACTCTAGTTAGTTAAGACAGACTCATGCAACAGAGTTTATGTGCTTCACTTTGTGAAGTTAAATCACCATCTTATGATTGTCCAAAATAATCTAATAATCCATGGCCCTGGGAACGTAACTCTAGAATGTATACTTTTAGGTAGTTTCCAATAATAAGCAAGTACATTCGAGTGAGTCATGGATTATTGAACTAGAAATCTAAGGATGATAGATGTCTTTGAGATGGGTGTAAGTACATTTATCCTGTCTAATTGATAGGTGTTACATAGAGAGATATTTTCGTCATTTCACCTTTAGGTTGGGGCATTGCTTCAAACAATATTATTCTTGGGGTCAATATTTCTATATAGTGATAAATGGAAATATTTACAAAGGTAAAATATAGCTATTTAATAGTAAGGGCATTTCGGCCATTTTAGTAGTCATGACCAACACGTCTCTTGGTCCCCGAAGTGGCTCAAGTCACCATAGTGTTGTTTAGACACAATCTGGGCTTAATGGATAATTGTCTGGAAGAGAATAAAATTTATTCTAATAGTCCAATTATAAATAATTAATTAGTCTTGGGTTTTGATAAGGTCCAAAAAAGATAATTAATTAATTCAGAAGATTAGGCTAGAATAAATTAATTAATTGGGTTGATATATGTTGACATATATTAAGAATTCAATTAGAATTAATTAATTAGTCTTGGGTATTTAATGAAGCCCAGAAAAGATAAATAATTAGTTAAGAGGATTGAACCAGTCTTGGATTGGTTTTGGAGCACAACACCAAGCCCATTAGAGCTTAATCAAGCCCTAGGGTTGGCCAAAATCAAATGTGCAAGAGAGCAGAAAAAATAACATTGGTTGTGGTGTGAGTTCTCCTCCCTGGAAAAAAGTTTGTCGTCTCACCTTTCTCTCTAGTTGACGATTTTTCTCTTTCTCCTCTCTAGAAAGATAGTATCTTCACTATTCAAAGAAGGAGCATTTACCAAGCTAACCCAAGAATAAGGTAGATTCATACTCTAGAAGATGAAGAGAAGAAGCTTGGAGACACTTGATGTATAGGAGTAGAAGATTGGCAAAAATACCGGTCAAATAACAAGCGGCTCTTTCTCCCCTTCCAATGCAAGTTCCAGTGCAATCCAGCCCCTTGTTGGTTAATCCTCGATCAATAAAGAAAAGTAAGTAATCTCTCCTAGATATGGCTCAAAAAATTAAAAAATTTTCTATTGCGTTTTCTTTGATGTTTTATGTTTTGATCCTTCATTTATTGCATTGCAGTTTGTTATTAAAGGGTTCATGCCAATCTAGTTGACTTCCTAGACTTTTGGGTGGTCATAATGTGTTGCTAGATACTGCTCATGATATTCTAATTATGGGATTATTAATTAATGAATTAATAAACCAATCCTGATTAGAATTAATAGGTTAATTCTAAATTATTAAGGATTATTAATCTCAAAGATATTTGGATTAATTCATATTCGCTACCAATAGATCGGGAAACTTAATAGGTCACACACAATAGATGTAACACCCTACTACCTAAGCCCATCAGGGGTGGGGATGTCGCCCCGTCCATAGGAAAAGGGGTTTTTATAACTAAGTCACATAAAATAATATAAAAGAAATACTTTAAAAATAAACTTATTACAACCCAACAATCCATGAACAAATCCAAAATAAATTATCTACTACAATCTCTCAAAAGCAATACATAAGAAAAATAACAGAGAGTCTTCAAAATCACTAGTAACAATCTAGCTAATGACCTTCATAATAGAATCGACCTGAAAACATAGTATAAAAGGTGGTGAGACAAAAATCTCAGTAAGATCGTGTGTGCTTTGAGTGTTTTAGGTAAAACAGTTCATTCATACAAGTTATAAAAGTTTCATAAGAGAAACTGCTAGCAAGCATTAAATATATATTAAAATAAAGAGTGGTGTTTTGCTTTCCAAATCATATTGGTGCACAATAAATACAACCACCTAAAGAGGTAGCCATGGGTTACCACAAGTTGGGCCCCATGACATTATAATGGTCAGAATGCCACACGTGGAGCATGTTGACAAAAGGTAGGTGTAGGCCTACCGGGTGAGATACTCCTTCATCTCTACACCCAAACTTACCAGTTCTCCACTCCGAAAATACACAGTCCACTTAACTGAAACTTACTAGCTAGGACTGGTATGATCTACCGAACTGGCATCCTATCCAGGAAGAACTCACCCCTCAGAGGTAGAAACCTACTGAGAGACTTACCCTAACTCTTCAAAGACTAGTCCTAGTAGTCTACCCTTATTGAGTACTCAACGTTGTTTGTCCCACTTGGGAGAAAATTGATCATACAACAATTTACTTGGAATAGCAATTAAGGATTTCTAAAATTCTTTTCAAAGTTGGATTTTGGAAAGAGTTTAGCGTTTTCAGTAAAATTGCTTGTTTAATTTCCAAATAATTTGCTTGACTGAAATAAAAAAGAAAAAATGGTCCTTAATTTCCTTTACAACGAATGATCATACACATTAAATATGGCTTGCCACAATAATTTTTTATCTTCAGATGACTCCATGCAGGAGCTTACCTGATCCTTTGCTCTGCTTGAATTCAAAAATCCTCCAAGGTTAACCTAACCCCGCCTGGGATAAATGATGTGTATGAAATTGGGTATAAAAATTATATAAAAATAAACACATTCCCAATCAAGTTTAAATTAAAATATTAACCCCAAATTACACATATGAGCAAGCGCACTCATCATTAAGCATAGCATAGGGTTTAAAATGAGTGTCGATCCTCAAGGAACAAGTATGCCTTAATCACTTTTATTTCATTGTTTAACTGACTTAATAAAGTGAAAAAGAATAAAAATGAAAATAAAATAAAATAAAATAAAATAATATATACATGTCAATAATGGAGAATTATATAACCCAAACTATTATTTTGACAAACATGACCTTACAGTACCTAACCATTATCATAACAAATCATTCTCTTGGCATCACGAAGGATTAAGATGCATTCACTTCTTTTTCAATCTATGAAATCACTATCTTTTAGACAAATTAGCATCACATATTTTGTCTCAACTAATTCACCCAAAAGATACATTAAACACAATCCTTGATTAAATCTCCATATCATGGCAAACTTAAAACATGAAATTAACCATTGAATCCATATTCTGGTAGACATCAGTTAATCTTTAATTGCCCAGTTCTTAGCAATTAACCCATTTTTCAAGAAAGTTAAGAGATAAAAAATATGAAATTAGTGAATTAAAACCACCATCAACCACGATCTAAATTCATGAACACATTCCCAAACACAAAATAATAGGCTAAATCACTCATGAACATATGCTTGAGTTAATACATACTATCACAAGGCTAATTTCCTACTAGGCATATTCATTATTCATGGCTTCAATGGAAATAAGAACATAAAAATCCTATTCACCATAGGTGTCATAACATCTAACATGCTTTAAACATCCATAACTCTCATAAGACATGATGAACATACATTGATTCCAAAGAAAATTCATATAGCTTAGTCATATATAACAATTCTCATATCCTAACCCCATCACCTTCATCCACATGCATACACTCAATCCCCCATTCATATCCATTCCTCCTAGCAACATTTAAGAGACATGAATTCAGAATTAAAAAGGAGGATTAAGGAAAAAATACTTGATTTTTTATTACTTTGATGAAGGATAAAGAAGGTCCACGCACAATTGAGAGTCTTGAGTTGTTTAAGGGAAAAAAAAAACAGTCATGGTTGATGATTAACAATTTCGGCCGAGAGAGAGAGAGAGAGAGAGAGAGAGAGAGAGAGAGAGAGAGAGAGAGCATTATATGGTACATTGAAGATTGAATGAAAGAGGATGAACAAGAAGGTTGTTCTTGATTTACCTTAATGATATTCTTGAGACCTTCAAGAAAAAAGCTGTTTTTTGATGCGATAGAAAATTCTTGTTTGCGTGATTTTATGTTACAAAGACCAAAAATGAATAATACGGATTAAGTAGGAGTAATCTGGAGTATTTGAGAGTGATTGGAGGTGTTTATGGTACGTTTTGGCTTGAAGGAGTGTAATGTCTGTTCTTGGTGAGAATTGAAAGAATTTGAGAGAAGAGCTGCACGAAATCTGGAATGATGTAGGTCGAGTGGTCTAGGGTGATTAGGAGTTTTGGTTTTCAGCTAGAATGAAAGAGAATAATATGTTCTTGTTTGAAATTCGAATGGAGAAAATTGTGGAGTTGTTTGAGGTAGAAGATAAGCTAATGGTGTTTGATTAATAGGGGTTTCTTTGCTCTTCAATGGTGCCAGCTAGACTAATCAGTTTTATGGCAAGGGAATGAAGGCTGTTTAGGTTATAAGGCTAGCTGAAATGCAGTCTTCAATGGCAGGGGAAATTCTGGTTTGCTAGCTTAATGCAAGAGTGTTTTCATGGAGCAAAATTCTAGAATTTTGTTTTTTAAATTTAAATGTATTTTGGATAGAGTGATCTTAGGAGATTTTTTAGGTGTGATTATGGAGTCCAAGTACACAAGGTAAGTGTGGAGGTTAATGGTATTCAGTCCATGGCTGAACAAGGTCCATTTTGCAGAGGTTTGAAGGTGGTTTTTCGGCCTAGGCCTAAGGAAACAAAACTGGAATTTTCTGGTTTCAAGGTTGTTCAAAGCTTCGAATGTTGTTGAATTTTCTGTTCAGAATTTCTGCATTTCATTAGCCTGATTTACAACTGATTTTGAGGGGAGTTTGAGGGTCTTTTAAGGTTGGTTTCCAGAGGTTTTGCTGGATTGATGACAGGAAAAACAGCTTCAATTTCAGCTTGGTGTGCAGCGAAATTACACAAGAATTTTTCTGGTTTTGTGCAGTTTATGCAGTCCGAATTTTGCGCAAAAATTTCAGTCCTCAAGCTACATGAATTGACAATTTTTTTGGCAGCAAATGAGTAAGAGTACTGACTAAATTTTTCAAATGCTGGACAGTCCAAAATTCTGGAAAATTTCCAAATTTCCTTCATTAAAAACATGAACAACATGAAGGTAAGCTTGAAGGTTCTGCCATGGTGATTTATTTCTCTTGGATTCTTCTCCCTAATTTCGGCCAATCCTCTAACTTTCAAGATTAATTTTCTAAATTCAAGGCTAAGGAATTATCTCAGAATTTTTTGGAATTAAAATAAGAGATTTAATGAATTTTGAATAATTTAAATTGTGAAGATGTTAGGACAAAGCTAGAGGTAATAACAAGGACAAGAATTCCTCTAGAATTCCGTTTAGGACATGATTATATGATTAAGACATTCTCTTCATGTCTCCCCTAGGACAACATTCATATCATTAAGGAATGTAAGAAAAAAAAATTCAAACCTAACTAAGATAATCATGAATAAAACTTAAGTGATGAGATTTGAACTCATGACCTTAGAGATTAATTCCAAAGCTCTAACCACTTAACCACACTAACTCTTGTTCTTATTTTTTTCACCTAAATATTCTTCTTATCTAAACCTCAAGCCATCTTTCTATTTTGACCTCAAGCAAAATTACCGTTTTACCCTTCATACTCAATAAGCATAACTAAGCCTTTTAACCTATAAACCATAATTCTAAAGCACATAAAATCATTCAAAAATATATATTTTATGTAGAATAATATGATATGCATCCCGACCCCTTTACTCCAAGGTTGGTTTTAGGTGGGGTTTCACAATAGAGAATTAAGTACATAAAATGTTATTTGATAATATTATGGGGTTAATTGCGAGAAGAAATATTTATTGTGGTTAAAGTATAATTAGTTATAATTTTGGGCCAAATTGTGATTGCTAAAACTTATGATTTCCAATTGCAATTTGTGAATTCTAATTTGATTAGAATTCACAGAAACGTGTGTTTCTACATTTTTGGGGGGATTACTCTGGAATGGATGCCGATTACATTTTAAATATAGCAAAGAGAGAATGGTTCTCTCTGGAGAGAACAAAAAAAATCAAAACATACGCACAACATTCCTCTCACTCTCAGCTTTCTATTCTTAGAAAATAAAAAAAAAACAAAAAAAACCCCTTGCCGCCTTCATGTTCTCTGCTAGCACAGAAAACGTTTTGGTTCCTTGAGTATCCTTTGTGTAATATTGCTAGAGGGAGTCTTACACTTAGACTCCAGCTGTGAAGACATGGTGCTCTGGTTTGTGCTAGATCACACCTTCAACAATTAAAGTTTTTGAACAATAGAGACATAGGTATATTTTTTTTGTTTTTGATCCGTATCAACACACACATGTGGTCCTCTTGTATAGAATCATTTTTTATTTCCACTGCATAATGCATATCTGATGCATGTAAGGATTCTACCAGTGGTATCAGATCATTATTTTGCCATGAAACGGTTTCATTGGAGTCTATGTTTTTTTCTGTGAAAATTGTTTCACTCGAGTATGATGTCTGGAAGTTGTTTTGGCTTATTTCTTGAAATTGTTTCAAGGATCGTGGGTCTCTATTGTGTTCTAAAATCATTTTGGATGCATCTTATTTTTTGGAAAATTTAATTTTGTGGGTTCTAGATGCAATGCATGGTGATTTTGTAAAGGTTACAGAAGGTTTCAAAAACTGTTTGAAGTTGTTTTATGTCTCGGTTTATTCATTACGAGAAATTGATGTAAACTTGTTTGATTTTCAAGAAAATTAGTTTTTTGAAAATTACTGTTTCTTTCAATGTAAAAAATATATTTCTATGTATTCTGCTAGTGCAAAGTAAGAAAGTTTTTTGTCTGGCTTAATTTTCTGCATAATAGAATGTCTGTTTTGAAAGAAAATTGAATGTAGATGGAAATTATTTGGTGAGGTTTTGAATTGTGGGTGTGTGAACACTATTAAATGAAGATGAACAGAATGTCTATTCTATGAAAAATGCTGCGAAATCTATCTAGAAATAGTTTATGGAAAAAAACAAAGAAGTTAAAAAAAAGGTTTTTTTTTTTTTTTGCACCAAGCAAAAAAAAAATTTAAAAGGGGACCCACGATTAGGGATTAAATTATATTTTATAAATTAATATATTTTCTAAAATATTGATTTTATAATATATATTATTATTTAATTCCTAAAATATGTTTTTAGCCATTAATAATTTTTCTAAAATATTAATTTTAGATTTTATCCTAATTAAATTTCTAGAATATAGTTTTAGAAATTAAATCTAAATATTTCTTTTAGATTTTATCTTAATTTAATTTCTAGAATTTGATTTTAGAAATTAAATCTAAAATATTGATTTTAGATTTTGTAAAACCCCACCCTAACCTACCCTAGAGTTAGAGGGATGGAGTGCATATCATATCATCTTGCGTAAAATATATTTCTTGAATGATTTCATGTGCCTTAGAATTTTAGTATATGAGTTTTATAGTTTATTTATACTTGTTGAGTAGTAGGGGTAAAAGGGGAATTTTGCTTGAGGACAAAATAGGAAGAAGGCTTGAGGCTTAGGTAGGAAGAGAATTTGGTTGAGAAAATAAAAACAATTATTAATGTGGTTAAGTGGTTAGAGCCTCTAAGGTCTTGAGATCAAATCCCTTCACTTAAGTTTTATTCTTGATTATCCTAACCAATGTTTGAAATTTTCTTTTCTTACATTCCTTAAAGCTAGGAATGTTGTCTTAAGGAAGACATAATAGTAATGTTCTAACCATGTGATCTTGTCCTAAAAAAAAATCTAGAAGAATTATTTTAGCAAGCCTTGTCCTAACCTATTTAAATTTAAATTACTCCTATTTCTTTAATTCTTTTTAATTTCTCTAAAAATGTCTTGGACAATTTCTTTCTTGAAGTTTCAAAAATTCCAGCTTTTAGGGATAGGAAGATGACCGAATTTGAGGAAGAAAAATAGGAAGGAGGTCTTTCAAGAACTCCATTTTCTTCTTGTTATTGTTTCTGTGAAAATCTGGAAAATTTTCTAGAAATTCTTCTTGGTTGGTTCTCGAAAATTCCAGCAACCATTACCTATGTAATTCTTGCTAGAAACCAACCATTTTGTGCAAAGATGAAAGCTGGAAATCCTTGGAATTTCGCAGCTTGAACAAAGCTCATCCAATCCAGAAATTTTCTAGAAAACCACCAAGACTTAGACATGAATATTAAGCCAACCATTCATGCATAAGAACACCTGAAACTCTCTCTTTCTTCTCCAAGATGGTGGCTGAAAAATCACCATTAATGGGCCTTCAAACACACCTACATTTCAGCTTCAAATCCTGTTCAAAGTAGTTAAAAAATTCTGCTCAAAATCCTTCCATATCCTAAGAACTCGTGTAGCTAAAATTCCAGGATTTTTTTTTCGATTTGCCTATCAAAGGCAAGAACCAATTTCTTCATCAATCATCTTCATATTTTTGGCCACCTTACAGCCATGGACAAAACATCTTGTCTTTCTCATCTACCATCGCCATTAGAGCTCCATTAACATACCTCAAAACACTCATATCTTTACTCCATTCAAAACTTTTCAAAATTCAAAATTAAATTCCAGATTTTTCTTCCATTAAACTCTCACCTAGCTAGTTGATTAAACCAGAATTTTCTCTTCTCTTGTACAGCATTTTTGGCCAAGCTAAAAGACTAAAACCATCCTTCATTTGATGATCAAAACATAGCTAGTCTAGCCACCCACCATTGAAGGACAAGAAACCTTCAAGAAGAAAACACCATTACCAATCTTCTACTTTAAACATCTCCACATTTTTCTCAATTTGAAATTCAAAATAGCTGAACTCTCTCCCTTCCTCTGGGGTTAACCGGAACTCCTTCTTTAGCTAGGCCATTCGTCTATCATTCACTACACACACTCAATCCATTTTCTCTCAATTTCTTCTTGTGTTCTCAAGAACACACATTAAACTTCTTCAACCTTCAATCAACTCTATTCATCCCAAATCACTCCAAAAACTCTCAAACCGACTAGCATAGCCTATACTTAGTCATAGGCCACTCCATAGCACGAAAATAACTAAAGTTGATCTTTCATTCAGATGAAACGTACTTTTTGCTCAAGAACACGGAGAACATTAAGAAGGTAAATTTAATCATCTTGAACCTTCTTTACTTCTTCATCACCATTTCATTATCATCTTAACCTCTCTCTCTCTCTATCTCTCTTACTCTCTCTTTCTCTCTCTCTTGGTCGAACCATTAGTGGCCATTCTTGAACATACTTCAACTAAGGAAGGACCCCTCAAGCACCTAAAGATCTTCATTGTCCAAGGCGATATCTTCAACTAACGATCATCAAACAAGTATTTCTTTCATGACCTTCTCTTTAAATTTTCTAACTCAAGGCTTTTAGATGATGGATTTAATGGGTTGATTTAATAGTGTTGGTTTGGAGATATGTATGTGGGCAAATGGAATAATTTTAAGACATGAAGATTGAAATGAATATTGAGGCTTAAAAGCTAATGTTGGATTATGCTTTGAGATCATTGTATGTTTACTATGATTAAAGGCTTTACGTCACTAGTATGGATCTTTTGATGTATGATGGACATTATACCACCATTGTGTGATTATATCTTCATGATGTTATTTTTTGTCAATAAATCTCTAGATAATAGTATCGCTAATACAAGTCTATTTTTGGACAAATCAATATGTTATTTATTAAATGTATAGTGTATGAATATATATAAATTTTTGTACTAGTAATTCATTATGGTCATTGAAAATTATTGTTAGAACTACTTTTATTATTATTATTATTATTATTATTATTATTATTATTATTATTATTATTATTATTATTATTATTATTATTATTATTATTATTATTATTATTATTAGTATCATGGTTTAATTTAATTTATTGATTTTGGACAATATTAAATATTTTTGAAATTAATAATTACTTCAGATATTATAATTTGATAAATAAAAAATATTTTTTATTAAACATTATTAAATATAAATAATAATATATTGGAATTAATTGAGATCAAATGTCTTTTATATTCACATTATTATTAGTTAGCCTTGCTAAGACTTTTACTTGCACGCATATAAATTATTTGTAAAAAAAAAATATTGTTAATTATTATTAGAATAATTTATTAATTATTAATATTATTTATTATTTATTATTTATTACTAAAATTATTCATAATATATTATTAATATTACTTATTATTTGTTAATAATATTATTTATTATTTATTATCAATATTATTTAGGACTTATTATTAATAGTACTTATCACTTATCACTAATTTTATTTACTATCAATATTATTTATAATTATTATTGTTTGTTAATAAATAAATATTGTTATAATTTGTTATTTATTATTTACAACACCGACATTATTTTAATTTATGTAATTCATCTTATTCTATAAAATGCTTTAGCAATTAATGATAGAGCTTAAGGCTTTGATGCCATAATTGGATGTTATTGTAACTAGTTGGGCTACACATGTTATGTTGGGAGTTGTTTGTACCTATGCAAATTTGTTGCTTAGTTGTGCAGCAATGGGGACTTATACCCTATATTTACCCCAGGTGGGGCTAGTGTGCCATGAACCATCTTGGAAGGATATTGTATCATGGAAAAAGCAAGAGATCAGGTAAGTCCATGCATAAAAATGTTTGTGAACAAATGCATCTCTACAAGTCATATGGACTGATTGTCGTGGAAGATGTACCATGAGATGTAATTATGGCCAATTTATTCCTTTTTCTAAAATAAAATCATTTTTGTCAAGCAAATAATTTTTTGAGCAAAACAATAAATTTTCCTTAAACAAATTTTTACCTAAGGTTGTTCAAAAACCATAATTGCTACTTCAAAGAAAGCTCTTCATTAATTTTATATTTCCTAAGTGGAATAAATATAACATTGAGTACTCAATAAAGGTAGACTACTAGGACTAGGCTTTGAAGGGTTGGGTAAGTCTCTCAATAAGGGGCCATCTCTGAGGGGAGAACCCTGCCTAGACAAGATGACAGTTCTTGTTGGTCAGGCTGGTTCGAGCTAGTAGTACAATTCAGGCGGACTAATTATTTTCGGAGTAGACAATTGGTAAGTTTGGGTATAGAGATAGAGAAGTATCTTGCCCAATGGGCCATACACCCACCTTGTATCAGAATGCACAAAGTGTGGCATACTAATCATTCTCGTGTCATAATGCACAAAATGTGGCATCCTAACTATTCTCTTGACATGGTACACAAAGTAC
Source organism: Voacanga thouarsii (assembly GCA_026120185.1). NCBI lineage: Eukaryota > Viridiplantae > Streptophyta > Magnoliopsida > Gentianales > Apocynaceae > Voacanga > Voacanga thouarsii. The sequence continues at coordinate 5,406,828 of JANUWF010003376.1, read as the reverse complement.
GGTGCCATGTCCATTCATGATGCATGACTTCATAGTCAACTTTGTTAGAGTGGTTATTTCTTTTCAAGTTGAGTATTTTTACTTTACAAATGTTGATAAAACACCACTTAGTGTTCAAAGATAAATTTCTAAACTTGCAGACTTATTATTATGACTTGTTCAAAACTTGCATACATGAACTATTTTTCCTGAAATACCATGAGCACACACAGGACTCGTTGAAAAATATTTATTACACATTTTATATCATATCTTTAGGTCAATCCTGCTTGGAATGTTGATTTTCTTATGTTCCTATGAGTTTGGAAGATTTATTTTGATGTATTTATTTATTGGATGATTTAGTTACCATCTATTTATTTCAAGACTCGTATAAGTATTGTTTTAGGATTGTAATAAGTTTATTATTAAGTTATTTTCTTTTATATTTTCTATTACCTAGTTATAAAGACCCCTTTGTCTTTAGGACGGGGTGACATCCCCGTCCCTTTTGGGGTATGTAGGTAGTGGGGTGTTACAAATTTTGTTTTATTTTTTCAAAATAGTAGTTCTGGAATAATAAAATTATATTTTTTATTTTTTGTTTAAGCATAATTAACGGCATGGTGGATGGTTATGGACTAAAACTAAATTATATCTGTTTAGGTATTTTTACAGTTTTGGTTTTTATTAAATTGGACCTGCGTGTCCTGCCTTTTCTAAAATTTTTGTGTAATTCTTTTCTCATCTAACTCCCCTCGATTGTAACTTGAGGTTTCTCTATTTAGGAAATTTATGTAATTAGAATATACAGGTTAGATAGGGATAGAATTATTTTAATTTTGGAGATGGCGACCAAAACAAGGTAAGAAGGTAAAACCTACTTCAATCATGCATGAACATATAGGGCTAACTATGTTAATTTTCTTTTTGGCTTGAGAAAATTAATTTAGGAAAAAGTCCATAACCATATCACGTAATCACTTTATTACAATGATTATCAATTTATGTGATTTATTGATATATTTATGCATGTCATTTGATGAAGTTTAAGAGGAACAAACAAACAAGGATCAATCATTTGATCCTACATCTATTGAGAGAATAGATGAATCTTCTACTACACAACATCCTCACAGGTCAAGTATAATACGTGTGGCACTTGAGAGATATAGATTTCTCATAAGTAACCACAATGACGTATTACTCATAGATGAAAATGAGCTTACTACCTACAGGGAAGTTGTGAACAGTTTAGAATCTGACAAATGACTTGTGCCCATAAAATTAGAGATGGATTCCATGTACGCTAACTAAGTATGGATTTTGGTTGATCCACCCCAAGGAATCAAATCTATTGGGTGCAAATGGTGTTTCCAGAAAAAAACCAACATGGATGGTAATGTAATTACCTATAAAGCATGACTAATGGCTAAAGGTTATCATCAATAACATAGTATTGACTATGACAAAACCTTCTTGCCAGTAGCCATGGTAAAATCCATCTGGATACTCCTAGCCATTGCCACTCATCATGATTATGAGATCTGGTAAATGGATGTAAAAACAGCTTTTCTAAATGGAAATCTGAATGAGGAAGTGTATATAATACAACCTGAGGGTTTCATATCCAAAGATAGCACAAAGGTGTGCAAGCCGCAAAAGTCTATCTATGGACTTAAGCAAGCGTCTAGGAGTTGGAACATCTGTTTTGATGAAACAATCAAAGAGTTTGGTTTCATTCAAAACATAGATGAGCCTGTGTATACAAGAAGATTAGAGGGAGCACAATCATTTTCTTATTACTTTATATAGATAACATATTGCTACTAGGAACTGTTGTACCCATCCTTCAATCTGTTAAAGTTTGGTTGTCAAAGAAATTCTCCATGAAATACTTTGGAGAAGTAACATATATTCTTGGAATTAGGATCTATAGAGATAGGTTAAATAATTTGCTAAGTCTTTCAAAGTCAACATACATAGATAAAGTGCTAAAGAGGTTTAGCTTGGAGTAATCCAAAAAGGGATTCTTACCCATGTTTTATGGGATAAGCCTTTCAAAGTCGATGTCTCCCAAGACATAAGTTGAAAGGAATCACATGAGTAAGATTCTATATACTTCGACAGTTGGATCTATCACGTATGGTATGATATATACAAGGCCCGATATATCCTGTGCTCTTAGTTTGACGAGTAGATACCAATCTAACCCTGGTGAGCATCATTGGGCAGCTATGAAGAATATCCTTAAGTACTTAGAAATGACGAATGATCTGTTCTTTGCATATGGAGAAGGTGATTTGAAAGTAAACGGGTATACTGATATCAATTTTTAATTTGATGAAGATGATTTCAAATCACAATCTGACTACGTGTTTATGTTGTGTAGTGGGGCAATAAGTTGGAAAAGATCCAAACAAGAGACTATTGCAGACTCTACGATAAAAGCTATGTATATAGCTGCTTCTAAAGCTGCTAAGGTAGCAATTTGGATCAAGAAGTTTGTGATAGAACTGGGAGTGGTCTTTAGCATTGTTGGTCAAATATCATTGTATAGTGACAACGACGGAGCCATTGCACAAGTAAAGGAACCATGGTCTCACCAACGATCCAAGCACGTACTACGATGATATACCCTGATCCGGGAGATCATATATAAGAATGATGTAAAGATAGAAAGAGTTCCCACGGATGAGAATATAGCTGACCTGCTTACAAAAGTAATATCCCACGGAGAAGGCAATCACTTGTACTTTGTATTTGACATATTTATTTCATAATACAAGGCATCATTTATCTTTTAGTTTATCATCCTTACTTTCATATTAAATAACTGTTAGATAAAGTCCCTAGTACAACACTGTATTAAGGAAATCATGATAGAGATCATAATGTGAGATTTCTACTACACTGAATTGTGTTAGTACTTAAATAATCTCTAGTCATAGAATTAATGAGATTGGACATCATTAATGCATTAAGACTAGTGAATGTTAGACTTCCTGATATAATCAGGCGGTGGTTCGCGCATTCGTAAGTATTGTAATACTCAAAGTTAACACGTGAAAATTTGTTAATAAAACAAGTACATTAGATGACCTAGCTATGAGATAATTAAATGGATAACTATTTAGTGCCAGTGATAGATTCTCACTATAGCAAACATGCAAGTATCCTTAGACTTGAGATCTCCAAGGTACTTTTTTTGCTGAGCATTGTACTTTGATTCCAATCTCTGGAGCCAGATCGAGGGCTGCCTATGGAATGGATATTGGGTATAATGTAAGGTAAACAAAAGTAGTTGAGAGGGCAAATAAAGGATTCAGCACTCTTAATAGTAGGGGCGAATATCTTATGGCCACTTATTGGAATTACTACTCGTGAAATCCTTGATCAAGGTGATTGTGTATTGTAAACAATTCCAATTAATACACGTGTAGAGTAGTAGATTCCTAGTACTAGTACTAATATATTCGAGCCAGAATTAATATATATTCTAGAGGGTGTCAGCCCTAATTCCCTACTTTAGACCAAATGAGATATTGTATGGTAAAATAAGTTTATTACATTGTAATTTGTTATTGAAGAGTTCATGTCAAATCACTTGACTTCTTAGACTATTGGGTGGTCATAATATGTTGCTAGATACTGCTTATGATCTGCTAAATATGGGTTTATCAATTGATGAATTAATAAACCAATAATAATTAGAATTAATAGGTTAATTCTTAAATATTAAGGTTTATTAATCTCAAAGACGTTTGGATTAATTCATATTTGCTACAAATAGACCAAGAAACCTAATAGGTCACACACAATAAAGGATTAAGTACTCAAGATGTTATTTGATAACATTGTGGGGTTAATTGTAAGAAGAAAAAGTTATTGTGGTCAAATTATATTTAGTTATAATTTTAGGCCAAATTGTGATTGCTAAAACTTATGGTTTTCAATTGCAATTTGTGTATTTTAATTTGATTAGAATTCATAGAAATGTATGTTTCTGCATTTTTTCGGGGATTATTCTAGAATAGATGCCAGTTATATTTTAAATATAGCAGAGGGAGAATGGTTCTTTTTGGAGAGAAAGAGAAATCAGAACACACAAACAACCTTCCTCTCTCTCAGTTTTCTATTCTTAGAAAAAAATAAATAAATAAACCCTAGCCGCCTTCACGTTCTCTACTAGCACATAATACGTTTTAGTTCCTTAAGTATCCGATGTGTGGATATTACTAGAAGGAGTCTTGCATTTAGACTACAGTGGTGAAGATGTGGAGCTCTAGTTTGTGCTAGATCGCGCCTTTAGCAGTTGAAGTTTTTTGAACAACAAAAACACAGGTATATTTTTCTATTTTTGATCCGTATCAACACACACTTGCAGTCCTCTTGTCTAAAATCCATTTTTATTTCCACTGCGTAATGCATATTTGATGCATGTGAGGATTCTAATAATTTGAGGCTAATTTGAGATACTTTGATGTAATAACTAGGCATATTCCTTCCTATTTGATATTTTACTTATAGAAAGTGTTTTGGATGAATTTTTGCAAGATTTAAGAGATTTCGAGCAAAATGAGAAAATTTCCAGCGTGTACCTGGCACCAGGTCTTGCTACTACGCCAGGTCCACTCTGGAGAAACAGAGAAAAACAAAGCACAAGTGAAGGGTGAACAAGAATGCACTTGGCGGCAGTTGAGTCAAAGTGATGCGATGCTAGGTATGGTCTGTTCTGTGATGATTTTGTGCACGAATTTAGTATCTTCTAATGAATTTTGGTATTTTTCGAATTCTAATGGGCTAAAACTTTTCAAGCTATGAATTTTGGTATCAAGGGAGCTTATAAAGACAAGAAAATCAGAGGAAAAGTAGTGAATCCAAGGATTAAATTGCCAATCACTCACAAGAAATAGGAGATTCATCATTCAAGAAGCATTATTTAAGAAGGTTTCCAAAGAGAAGAAGAAGTACTTGTCTATGAGTTCATTCTTTTACTTTTATTTATTTTTTCCTAGAATAATAATGTAATTAATATTTTCATTGTAATTTGACATTATTTTGGGATTCATGATTTTTGGATTAATTTAGCTATTTGATCAATTTTCTATCATTCTTGGTGTTTGATTACTTGTACTTATGGAAGAGTCGATGAAGCTAGATTTACTTCTAATTGACTTAGGAAATGATGTTAGGAGTTGGTTTAATTTTATAAATTTCATATTTGTTATTTCTTAACGGACTTGGGAAACGAAGTTAAAATAAAGAATCTAAGTAATCAAAGATTAGTTAATTTTGCCTAGAGTATAGGGCTATTGATTAATTTCATGTTCATTATCACCTAGAGTATAGGGATAATTGTTGAAGGATGAATTTAGTGCATCTTTTTGGTTATGTTGGTTTGATTGGGAAATCTGGTAATATAATAATGAGATAGTGAATTATTGACATGGGAAATGATTGAACTCAATTCTAATTCTATCATGATACCAAGATGATGATTAATTGAGATAGTTGCTAAATGATTCATTGTCATGTATTCTAGGATAGTTGTCTAAATTGCATATTCCTACATCCTTGAGTTGTATATATTTCTTTATTTTTTTTATTATTATTTTATCATTTTATTTGGGTAGGTTAAACAATGAATGAAAAGTGACTAGTGTGTACTTGTTCCTTTGAGGATCGATACTTGTTAATTTCCTATACTATGCTTGCGATGAGTATAGTTGCTCGTATGTGTAATTTAGGATTAATATTTAAATTAAAAATTGGCTATAAGAAGTATTTAAATTTAATGATTTTTATGTACTCTAAATTTACGCATCAAGTTTTTGGCACCGTTGCAGGGGAACAATATCATGAAAGTTAGGATTTCATTAATTTAACCATGTTTACATGTTTATATGTCCATATGTCTATATGTAAATGTTATATATATTCTTTGTGTAAATAGGTGCTATTTGAAAGCATTATCAAGCATTCGATTTCTTAAATATCCTAGGTATGACATATCTCGTGTGATCTATTCAATTTCCAAATCCTGATTTTGTTAAAGTGTTTTCCAGATATGCAAAATGTTCTCTTGATGTGCTCAACTGCGAGCTTCCTATATGAATTTGGAAACATGATGAACAATATAAATCTATTCTTGATTTCTTGAACTTGTCAATCCTTAAATCCAATATATGACTAACTTAAATAAACACTTGGCGTAAGAACTAACTTGACAACTTGGCGTAAGAACTGACTTGAATACTTGGCGTATGCACTAACTTAACTACTTGTCGTAAGCATTGACTTAAATACTTGGCATATGCGCTAACTTGAATACTTGGCATAAGCACTAACTTGAATACTTGGAGTAAGAACTGACCATACTTGAATACTCAAATACTTGAACACTTGAATCAGAATATCTTATGCTAGTATTCTGAATACTTGAATCAGCATGTTTTCAGTCGAAATCCTAGAATACTTTTTTTGAGAATGTTTTCACACGAGAATTTCTGAACTAGCTTTTGTTGAGATTATTCTTCATGAGATGTTTTCAGCTGAAAACACTAGCACACATGATAAGGGCTAAATTAGTTATATTTTCTATAGTTATTTGAGATTCTTTTGTGATATATTTTGTCCAATAACTAATTATATTCCTTCATATTTGAGATTTTACCCTTGGAAAGGTATTCTGTGCATTATTTCAGATTTTAGGGTAAAACAAAGAAAAAACATCGCAAAACAGAATAGAGGCGGCGCCGGTTAGGACAGTGGAACCAACACCGGCCATGTGCTGATGACATGAACTTCGAGGCGGCAAAAAATTGTTGATACACGGTGGAATAGAACTGAACCGACGCCGGCTACACTCTGGACAACATTGCATGGAAATAAAAAAAAAATTGACAAACAAAAGAAGAAACAGAACACAACCGGCATCGGCGCCAGCGCTAGTAGCCAAGGCGGCAGTGGCTGCGCTCTAAGGAAAAGAATGGATTTTGATTTTTCTACGCGATTTTTTGTAATCTGTGAAGTTTTAGTACTTTCCTACTTCTACTCAGCCAAGAACGTTACAATGACGAGTTTAGGCACTTCATAAGCCTATAAATAGATGCAAAACACAAGAGAAAAAAAAAGGAGAATTCGTTGATCATCATAGAAAATCACTCAAATCAAAGGAGAAATTCTTTAATTCAAAGAAGGTTGTACAAGAAGGTCTTCAAAGGAAGAAGAAGGAGGCTTGTCTATGAGTGCTTTCTTTTACTTTGTTTTCTTTTTCTTGATAATGATATATTAATTTTTTTATTATAATTTGACATTGTTTTAGATATTCATGATTTGTAGAGTTGTTTGATCTTTTGATCAATTGATTGTTATTCTTGCTATTTGATTACTTGTGTTTATTATGATATTAATTGGTTGGTTCTTTCCATTAACTTGCTTGGACAAAGGGGTTGATGGTGGTTTCAATTCGTTAGTTTCATATTTGTTAGCTCTTAACTTGCTTGGACAAAGGGGTTAAGAGTAGGGACAAAGTAGTTCAAGGTTAATTGATGTCTGCCAGGATATAGATTCATTGGTTAATTTTCTGTGTAATTTGCCATGAATGGGAATTAAATCAAGGACTGTGGTTAATGCATCTTTTAGGTGAATTAGTTGAAACAGGATATACGATGCTAATTTATCTAGAAGATAGGGATTCGTGGATTGGACAAAGAAGTGGATCTACCTTAGTCCTTCATGATGCCAAGAGAATAATTAGTTATAATAATGATTAGTTACTTTAAGATCATGATTATCAAAATAATAGTTTAAGTTACATACTTTTCCATCATTGACATGTATATATTTGTATTTTATTTTTTTTTATTTCTTTTTACTTTATTAAGTCGGTTAAATAATAAAAGAAATGTGACTAATGCATACTTATTCCTGGAGAATCGACACTCGTTCGAACCCTATGCTATGTTAATGATGAGTACACTTGCTCTTATATGTAATTTGAGGTTAACATTTTAATTTAAACTTGATTGGGATTATGCTTATTTTTATATGATTTTTTTATACCCAAATCCGGACATATCAGTTTTTTTTACGCCGTTGCCGGGGAACAATAGCATAAAAGCTTGGATTTTGTTGATTTAACCATTTAAATATGTAAATATATACAATTGTTCTTTTTACAGAAAGGTGCTATCTTTTGTATCTTGGATATCTTGTATACCTTTGTAACCTAACCTACTAACTTTGACTATGTAACTTTGACTAATTTTGTAATCTTTTAATTTTGTTTTAATCATAAATTCTGTAGCTAACTTGTTGTGTGTTTTTTCTAGGTGTTATTATTGGTACATGACCCAAAAATCCGAAGGCGAGATAGTCGATTTTGACCCTGAAATTGAAAGGACACTATCAAAGATCCACCAGACAATCCAAAGGAACTTGATCATCGACATGGATGGTGCTCAGAATAACAATGCTGGGAATGATAAGAGTGTTATGGATGACTTTGTGAAATCCACAATCTTGGGCTCAGGCTCAAGTATCAATAGGTCTAGGGTGGATGCAAACAATTTTGAAATAAAACCCAATATTATCCAAATGGTTCAAAATATGGTTCAATTTGACGGGCTACCTGAAGAATATCCCAATGCTCATTTAGCTAGTTTTCTTGAGATTTGTGACATGTTTAACATTAATGGTGTTTCTGAGGATGCCATAAAGTTAAGACTTTTTCTTTTTTCTTTGAGGGATAGAGCCAAATCATGGTTAAAGTCTTTACCTACAGGTTCCATCACTACTTGGAATGCCCTAGCTAAAAAATTTCTGGCCAAATATTTTCCTCTAGCTAGGATAGTAAAACTTAGAAACGAGCTATTCGCCTTCCAACAATTAGATTCTGAGCCTTTGCATTAAAGTTGGGAGAGATTCAAGGAGATGCTAAGGAAATGCCCACACCACGGATTTGAGCTAGGAATGTAGATGCTAATCTTTTTGAATGGCCTTACGTTCGCAACACGCTAAGTGGTGGACTCTTCTATAGGGGGTTCTATCAATCATAAATCCCCGGAACAGGTATTCAATCTTGTTAAAAATCTAGCTTCTAATAACTATTCTTGGGGAAGTACAAGGTCTAGAGCTCGTGTGCAAAGAGTACACAAAGTGGATACTTTGGCAGCATTGGAAGCTAAGGTAGACGCTTAACTCAAAAGTTGGAACAAATGATGATGCCTCAAGGCCAGTTATTGAACGTAAGTTGTGATTTTTGTGGAGAGGGACACCCAAATCATGAATGCCAAAACATAGGTTCACTCCAAGAAACCATGGAACAAGCGGCTTTTGCAGGAAATGTCCATCTAGGTAAGAACCCTTATAACTCTACCTATAATCCTTGTTAGAGAAATCACCCTAATTTTTCCTGGAATAATGGAAACCAACCTAGGCAGGGCTCTTTCAATTTTGGAGGAACTTAAAGGAACCAAAACCCTACGAACAATAACGCAGCACCTTCAAAGCCACCATTGGAAGATTGACTGGCCAATTGGTAAGTACAACGGAGACTAAGTTCCAAGGGGTCGATGTTACAACGAGGAACCTAGAGGCCTCCATGCGAAACTTGGAAAACCAAATTGGTCAACTAGCTAAATTATTGGGGGATTGTCAAGCCGGGACATTGCCAAGAATCACTGAGGAGAATCCACGGGATCAAAGCTGTGGAAAACACTGAAGCCTTTTTCTTTTACATTACTTTCAGTTTTATGCTTGAGACAATTTTTTATTTCTGTCATTTTGAGTGATTGCTTTTCATAAATTAGAGTGCATTATTGATCATTATTGTGTGTTCATCATTTGATTATATATATATATATATATATATATATATATATATTATTGGAGAACCGGACAAAATGCAACCGGCGCTAGCTAGGGCTATGAGGAATCGGTTCCTGTCGGGTAAGGCGCATAATAGAGGCCATTTTTGCCACTTTTTCATTCAAAATCTCCAACTCCTTCTCAAAACCTCTCTAACCTACGCTGGCTTCACCTTCCCAACTTCCCAACATTTGATTTTTCACCTCCTAATCACTTCTATAACATCTATCTACCTCTCTTTTGTTCATCCTACAGATCAAAAATCTCAAAATCTTCCATTTTGTATACAAACTCCACCTTCAATCTACAAGTAAGGAGCTTGGATTTCTGCAAAAAGCTTACATCTTTTGCTTGTCCATGCATACACGAGTACAAATGTATGATTTTTATTCACTTCCCATGGTTAAAATAGTGTATATGACTTTTTCTAATTTTAGGGACAATTTTAGCCGAAAATTTGAATTTTTTATGTTATTTTGAATTGTGCATTACTCCTTGAGCTTCATGATTTTGGATAGTGTAGGAGTTAATGGTTCTTGGATGCTTAATTCATGCACATGATCATTAGGAACTTCATGCATATATTTAAGGCTAGAATTGTGGCCATTCAAGATGGTTGAATAATCGCTATATATGGAACTTGAATTGGTTTTTAGGTAATGCCATGCTAATGCCTACATTCACATGATCATGTATACTGAAATGCATTGGGGATATTCAATACGTTTATTCTTTACAGTGAGCTTTACATGTATTGTTGCAGGTTGTGTTGAATTGATTGGAGGGGGTTGAATTGATTGTTGATTGGAGTGTATACATTGACGGCGTTTGGGCTTTGTGGTTGTGAGATTGGTTGAGGGTTGAGTGAGAGTTGAGTATTGTGTTTGAAATGGGTAGCTAGACCCCATTTTACTTTTTTGCACTCATTTGTTATAACCTCCTATTTTCACCACTCCTTACTTGATAACATGTCTCAAGCACGGGGTAATTCCTCTAAAAGAGTACGAGCTTCCTCTTCCTCAGCCTCTTCATCCATTGATCCTTTGCTCCTTAGACTAACTGAGTTTATTGATCCCTCTTGTAAGGAATAGTACAATAGGAGAGCATCAAATAAAATCATTGTAGAACGTACTTTCGCACCTACCCTAGATTGTGCCCTTAAGTTAGGAATGATGTTTAGGAGGCTAGGATAGAGTTCGATAGTGCAGCTAAAAGGGAAGTATTGTCCCGTGCTCATTAAAGAATTTTATGCTAATATAATTGACAAGGGCAATAAACACCTTCCCTATATTGAAACAAGAGTGAAAGGAATTCCCATTGTCATCACACAAAATCACTTAGCTAACCTTCTCCAGGTGTTTGATGATGATTCATGGTAAGGGATAGACGTGAACAATCAAAAAAATTTTTCTGGCCCGAATTGGGATGCCCGAGGGACTAGAGCCACTATAGGGTTGTATAAGCATAATTCATTTCAAGCCAATAGTTTCTATTTGAACAATGATCTGGATGCTAACTTTAGAGCTCTAGTGTATATTTTTGGGTTCAATGTTGTACCCCGTGCTAGTGATTTTAATGAGACTCGCCTCATTGACACTTATATTTTGCATTGGATGATGAACATTCTGCCTATCCCTCTTGCACCCTTGATCATACAATCTATTAGGGATGTGGTTCATCACCTTCTCTCTACAAAAGCCTTCGTCTTCCCCCTGGTTATAATGAAAGTTCTGAAAGACTTTGGTGTTCGTCTTGAGGGAGAACTGATGGAGGCTACCACTAAGCATGACATGGTGACAGAACAAATATTGATAAGTTGTGGGTACAAGTACAACTCGGAATTGAAAAAATGGCTAACCCCTCATGAGGTCAGACATCCCGGATAGGTTAGGTTACCCACCGTGGAGGAGGAGCAACTGCCACCACCTGCATGTGCACGCGCTAGTAGTTCTCAGTCCTAATCCCGGACTGACTTTGAGACTACTTTGCTGGGACGATTATACCAGCAAACAAAGTTGCTCCTACGCTTGCAGGGGTCTATGGCTGACATGGCGAGATGACAAGCTACTATGGAGCAGCAATTGGCGGAATTGAGGAAGCATTCTTCCGGGCAACATGGTGGTAAGGGAATTTCTGCACCAACTGATGATGAGGAGGAGGAGAAGGAGGACTGATTGTGTTACATTTTCTCTTCCTGTTAACTCTTGTTTTTCCTTTCTCTTTTAATGTCTTTTCTAGTTAGTTTTTTATTTCTTTTTGTTCTTGTACTATTTTCTTTCTTTTGTTTTTGATTTGTTTTTTTCTTTTCTAGTTTTTATGCTTTGGTGTGCTCGTTTGTATTTTTCTTTTCTAGGTACTTTGCCAATGCTCGTTCTTCAGGATTTCCGCTCTTGTACCGAACATTGCACCATCTATGGAAGTGTTGACTTTCTTATCTCTTCTTCTTTATATTTTTGGTCCGATGGCATTGTTTAATTCTAGTTATGTTTATTTGGGCATTAAGGACAATGTCCCGTTTCAGTGTGGGGGAGTGATTTAATTGAAAATTCTTCTCTGCATATACTTTATCATATCTTTCTTGTGAGTAGAATTTTCAAAATTTTTTGACTTTCTTTGAGATTTCAAGCTGTATTTTTAATGCATATCTTTATGATAGATTATAGAGCATATGTTCTAGATCATTTATTGCTTATGCATGATTATTTTCATGCACTTGGACGAAATAGTTCTTGATCAAATGCTTTACATTGCTCTTAAACCTGTTTTTCTACTAAAATCCATGGAGCATTTTAGAACTTACTTGAATACCTCTCAAGACAAAATAAGAAAGACATTTATGATTTAACTTAGAGATGATGGTAATAGGCTTTTTTTGGATAGTTTGAGCTTTTCAAGTCTACCTATTTTTATATTATCCATAGTGCTTATTTTAAGCCTAAATTATTGGTCACAATGCTTTGTCCATTGCTTATTTATAAGAGTTTGAATAATTTTTTCAAATCTTTATGCTCTTAATGGATGGAAGCATATGTAGGAGAATGTTTAGGAAGAATACTTGGAGAAAGATCATGATTCGTTACTTTCAGTCATGTATCAATAGTTGTGTTGAGCTGGAAAAAGAAAGGAAAAAAAGAGAAGAAAGAGAGAAGAAAGATTGGGAACAAGAAAAGAAAAGAAAAAAAAGATGCTAAAAAAGATGGAAAGAGAGAAGTGAAAAACAATAGCAGCAGTCAAAGAAAAAGTAAAATGAAAATTGAGAAAGAAAGAAAAGAAAGATCACAAGAGGAATGGTGATTAAGCGGTAAAAATTGAGCTCATATCAAATCCTTAAAACCATTGTTGAAAATATGAGTGATCTTGTGAAAAATAGAGAAGAGTTGATAAAAGAAGTGAAAAGATGAGAAAAAGAAAAGAAAAAGAGTAAAAATGCAAGATTGGCTTGAGTTGAACTGTAATTGCTAAATAAGGTTATGGGTTTGATTGATTTTTGGGAATAGGAGAGCAAGAAGAGTTGGAAATTATTGATACATTTTGTTTATCCTTTTCTTGTGAACTCTCAGCTGCTTTGATATTTGATTTTCCTATACCCTTTGTTTGACAAGCGACATTACAAGCCTTTAGCCTTACATTACAAGCTTGAAAGTCCTATTTGACCTAAGTAGAATCATGATATGTCTCAGATTAGTGGAGAGAGTGTATAAAAAGTAAGCTTATGGAATGCATAATCTTTTTGAACTCAATTCTTTCCAATGGTTGGAGAATATTGTTAAGTATTGGGATGGTTCTACTAAGTAATTTTTCACTTACACACGTCTTGCATTTGTTGTGAAAGATGTAGTAGCATGTGTTTTATGTTCTTGAATGAAGAAAGCATTGAAGATATTGTTTTGAAATTAATTGAGTGATTGTCAAACCTTGTGTTTTCTTACTTGTCTTTGATACTTTGCTTGAGGACAAGCAAAGAGATAAGTGTGGGGGAATGTGATAGGGGCTAAATTAGTCATATTTTTCCTAATTATTTGAGGTTCTTTTGTGATACATTTTATCTAATAACTAATCATATTCCTTCATATTCGAGGATTTACCCTTGGAAAAGTATTCTGTGCATTATTTTAGATTTTAAGGGTAAAACGAAGCAAAAATGTCATAAAATAGAATAGAGGCAGCGCCGGCTAGGACAGTAGAACCGGTGCCGGCCATGTTCTGATGACACGAACTTCAAGAGGCTGGAAAATTGTTGAAATAGGGTAGAATAGAATCGAACTGGCGCAGGCTCCAGTAGCCAAGGTGGCACCGACTGCACTCTAGACAACATTACGTGGAAATCAAGAAAAAATCGACGAACAAAGGAAAAAACAGAACATAACCGGCACCGGCTCCGGCAGCTAAGGCAGCGCCAGCTGTGCTCTGAGGAAAAGATGGGATTTTGATTTTTCTATGTGATTTTTTGGTAATCTGTGGAGTTTTAGTACTTTCCTACTTCTGCTCGGCCAAAAATATTACACCAACGAGTTTTGGCACTTCCTAAACCTATAAATAGATGGAAAACACAAGAGAAAAAGGGAGAATTCGTTGATCATCATAGAAAATCACTCAGATCAAATAAGGAATTCTTTAATTCAAGGAGAGTTGTATAAGAAGGTCTTCAAAGAAAGAAGAAGGAGACTTATCTATGAGTGCTTTCTTTTACTTTTTCTTTTTCTTGACAATGATGTATTAATTGTTTTATTGTAATTTGACATTGTTTTAGATATTCATGATTTTTAGAGTTGTTTGATCTTTTGATTAATTGATTGTTATTCTTAGTATTTGATTACTTGTGCTTATTACGAGATTAATTGGTTGGTTCTTTCCATTAACTTGCTTGAACAAAGGGGTTGATGGTGGTTTCAATTCGTTAGTTTCATATTTGTTGGCTCTTAATTTGCTTGGACAAAGGAGTTAAGAGTAGGGATAAAGTAGTTCAAGGTTAATTGATGTCTGCCAGGATATGGATTTATTGGTTAATTTTATGTGTAATTTGCCAGGAATGGGAATTAAATCAAGGACTATGGTTAATGCATCTTTTAGGTGAATTAGTTGAGACAGGATATGTGATGCTAATTTATCTAGAAGATAGGGATTTGTGGATTGGACAAAGAAGTGAATCTACCTTAATCTTTCATGATGCTAAGAGAATAATTAGTTATGATAATGATTAGGTACTTTAATATCATGATTATCAAAATAATTGTTTGAGTTACATACTTCTCCATCCTTGACATGTATATATTTGTATTTTCTTTTATTTTTATTTTTATTTCTTTTTACTTTATTGAGTCGGTTAAATAATAAAAGAAATGTGACTAATGCTTACTGGTTCCTGGAGGATCGACACTCGTTTGAACCCTATGCTATGTCAATGATGAGTACGCTTGCTCCTATGTATAATTTGGGGTTAATGTTTTAATTTAAACTTAATTGGGAATATGCTTATTTTTATATGATTTTTTTATACCTAAATCCGGACACATCAACACACGGGACTCACTGAGCTTTATGCTCACACGTGTTATCTCTTTTGAAAAATTTAGGATCAGAGGTGCAGTGGAAGCGCAGTGAGCACCCAAAGGCTCATGCAACTTCTTGGACCTGTTATACCTGTGAATGTGTGTATCAGAAGCTAAATTCTTGTACTTTTGTTTTTTGAAAAAAAAATTTGCTGCCTTTCGAGTGAAGTTATAAATACCCCTTGTTTGAGCAATTAGACAGGGCGATATCCCACAAAAATTACAGCCTACTACATCATGGAAATGTAGGGTGTTACAAATGCTATCAAAGCATAGTGGAACCCTTAATAATACTTCCAAAGGAATATAGCTGAGCTTCTAACGGGACATTAGGGAGTCCATCATAGTATGAGTAAATGTGAATTTATAGGGATAGTGTGTTTCATGTAAATGTGACATGTGACTTTGAGATATAATTTCTTTTGATGAGCCAGAAGAAGAGTGATTTGAGATAATTCAAATATCTTTGAAAATGGTCTATGACCACGAACTTGAAAAATAGTAAAGGGATTAAGATCAGGGAGACCTTATATTTGAATTATTCACTCATTCTGACTTCCTATTTTGGTACCAATAATAGTGAGATGATGAATAAAGAAGGTTGAACACTTAAAGGCCCTGTGTGTATAGTGCGATATGAATTATGTGGATAAGAAAATGCACACTTGTATAGCATTCCAGTATTATATTTGAATGCTAAAAGTTTTGGTTTATTATAATGTGTGAAAGGATATAATTATATCAATACTAATGTACTAGGAATCATCAGACATTTGAAGTTAAACGTGCTTAGGTTAGAGAAATTCTAGGATGGGTAATCCCTGGAAGTATTGAGATGTATATATTTGCTTGGTGTTTCATGAAGTAAATTTAAAGAAAAGAAGAAGAATGGAATATGTTCAATGTACCATCACAAGGGCGGACATACTTACGCGCAGTATTGGAAGAGATTAAGAGCATGTTATCAATGTGGAAAAATGGGACATACTTTAGCCAGTTGTCTATATACTAATAAACTGGAAGATGCCCCCTGCTAATAAGGAATTTAAATCTAGAGAGTCACGGGGAAACAAAAGACCCCTCAAAATTCATGTAGAGTAAAGAGGGAGCAGATGGAAGAAGAAACCAGAATTAAACATTTAATGGAATTAAGGCAAATATAAATTTCGAATAAGAAATTTCTTGAAGGAGGGGAGAATGTAACAATCCTCACTTTTGGACTTTAATTGATTACTACTATGTATAGAATAAGAATTTATATAACTTACCAGAACAAGAAATGATCAGTAGAATGAGATGAACATCTTGATGCAATAAAAATATCCAGGGGTATTATTGAAAATTTGGAATTTATAGGAACTTGAACAGATTTTTTGGATTTGTTCTGCTCGTACCCTAAATCTTCAGATTGCAACTACTTTTAGTAGAATAAGAATTTAAGGGTATAGTAAGAACAAAAATTGGTCAATGTAATAAGATGAGTATTTTTGTATAAATTAAGCTATCGGAGGTATTAGGGGTATTTTCGTAATTTTAACAGCAGTCGGGATTTTGACAGTAAATTTTACAAGAGTGAGAAAGAATTGAAGATTTTGATGTTACCATTGAATTCAATGGAATTTATAGAATTTATTGGTCGAATAAAATATTTTTCTAATACAGACATGCATTTTGGTTATTTCTGAGAAAAATTCTGAAATGCAGTAGAAATACAAAACAATGGCCGAATATGATTGGTGGATGAAAAAAAGTGTCAAATGGTGATTGGTTATTACATAAAGCTTATTGAATAAGTTTTGGAAGAAAATAATTAAAGAAAGAGGTTGGCGAATAATAAAATGACACTTGGAATGATAGCCCAAAATAGCCACCATAGCATTTAATGAATTGGTCACCATTCTTGACCAAGAATGGTGGTTGAGGAGCTGAATTTTAACAAGAAATTCATCCATAAGGAATAGAGAAAGAAGAGAGAAAGAAAAGGGGAAAAAAAGCTAGAGAAAAAGAAAAGGGAGAGAGAAAGACAGAAGTGTGTGTGTTCTTGGGACAAAATCAAGCCAGGAGATCCCATATACAAGGTAAAAGTCTATGCTTCAAGAATTAAAGTCATAGATACGTGATTATTTTGGTATGAGTTTTAACATAAAAACATGAGATTTATGGCTATGATTTGGATTAAACGTGTACTATGTGACCCTTTATGTGTGCAAGTGTGTGTGTGTCGGATGGATGAAAGCTTCATATACTATGTTTTATATGGTAAATGAAGGTGTTTGAATGGTTGTTTGGGTGGTTGTTCATGGCTGCACAAGAAGGTGTAAGAAAATGGAAAGGAAAGATGGAATTAATTGTTGCAGAAAATGAATTGTTAATGTTGTTGATTGCACTTGTTCAACTTGATGTTGGAAAATATGATTTTGCTAGGCAAAGTATCTTTGAAAATCAGATAATTGAAGTCCATTATGATGGAATTTATGATGCAATATGATAGAGGCTAAATTAGTCATACTTTTTCTAGTTATTTGAGGTTCTTTTGCAATACATTTTGTCCAATAACTAGTCATATTCTTTCATATTTGAGATTTTACCCTTGGAAATGTATTTTGTTCATAATTGTAGATTTTTAGGGTGAAACAAAGCAAAAACGTTGCAAACCAGAGGAGAGGTGGCGCCGGCTAGGACCCTAGAACCGGCACCAGCCGTGCACTGTTGAAACAAACTTTGAAGCGATAGAAAAATTGTTGAAACAGAGCAAAACAAAACTAAGGCAGCGCTGGCTATGAAGCTGGAACCGGCGCCGGCTGCATTCTGGACATGCTGTACAAAATTCGGAGAAAAATCGATAAACGAGTAGAGAAGCAGAACACAACCGGCGCCGGCTCCAAGAGTCAAGGCGCCGCCGGCTGTGCCCTGAAGCTAAGGCGGTGCTGTGATTTTTCTACGTGATTTTTGGTAATTTGAGGAATTTTAGTATCTTCCAACTTCTACTCAGCCAAGAACTTTGTACCTACAAGTTTAGGCACTTCCTAAGCCTATAAATAGATGAAAAACACAAGGGAAAAGGAGAGAATTCATTGATCATCATAGAAAATCATTCAATCAAATGTGGAATTCTTTAATTCAAGGAGGGTTGTACAAGAAGGTCTTCAAAAGAAGAAGAAGGAGGCTTGTCTATGAATGCTTTCTTTTACTTTGTTTTCTTTTTCTTGAGTAATGATATGTTAATTGTTTTATTGTAATTCGACATTGTTTAGATATTCATGGTTTTTAGAGTTATTTGATCTTCTGATTAATTGATTGTTCTTCTTGGTATTTAGTTACTTGGGCGTATTATGAGGTTAATTGGTTGTTTCTTTTCATTAACTTGCTAGACTAAAGAGGTTGATGGTAGTTGCAATTGATTAATTTCATTTTTATTGGTTGTTACTTGCTAGACCAAAGAGGTTAATTGCTGAGGATTGGGTAATTAAAGGTTAATTAATGTTTGCCAGATCAAGGATTCATTGATTAATTTCATGCTTTAAATTTGCCAGACCAAGGAAATTTAATCAAGGATTGTACTTAATGCATCTTTTGGATGAATTAGTTGAGACAGACCAAGTGATGCTAATTTATCTTAATCCTTTATGGTGCCAAGAGAATGATTGGTCATGATAATGGTTAGGTACTTTGAGATCATGTTTGTCTGAACAATGGTTTGAGTTACATAATTCTACATCCTTGACATGTATATATTTTTAGTTTTCTTTTGTGTTGATTTTTCTTTTTATTTGTTTTTCACTTTATTGAGTTGGTTAAACAATGAAAGAAAGATAATTGATGTCTACTTGTTCTTGGAGGATCGACACTCGTTTGAATCTTATGCTCGGTTAATGATGAGTACGCTTGCTCATATGTGTGATTTGGATTAAACGTTTTAATTTAAACTTGATTGGGAATGTACATAGTTTTTGTATGATTTTTATGCCTAAGTCCGAACACATTACACTACAAAAAAAGTATCTTTTGGAAATGCTTTTATTTGCAACATCGCAAAATTTGTGGTGAAAGCTTAGTTTTTACCACAGTTTGAAATTCCATGGCATATAAACCTTTATTGTAACACTTTATTTTGTCACAGCTACATTTCTGTAGATAAAGTTCTTTTTTACCATAGATTTAAAATCGTGGGTAAAGAAATTTTATTACCCACAGTTTTACTAAACTGTGAGAAAAGCATATTTTTTCTTATTTTATCAAATATTAAAAAATGTCAACATAAAATGGAAGCTTTCATTAGATATTAAGGTTGAGGTAATTGTATATATTCAAGCGGTTGTGTGTTCAAATTTTGATATTACTATTTTATATAGTTTTTTGGATCAATTATGTAGTTTTTTTTTTTTGGTATATTTTTCTAGATATTATATTACATTATGTGCTAAAATATATCTGATTACCTCTAAAATTTGTCATAACACTTTCCTTAGTAAATTTAAGAAATCTAACGGTTGGATCATTAATTTGATATGCCTATCTTTGTAAATGCGTTAGGTTTTGGATATGTTTCTAGATATTATGCTAGATAATGTGCCAAAATATATCCGATTACCTTTAAATTTTGTCATAACACTTTTTTTAGTAATTTTAACAAATCCAACAATTTGATCATTAATTTGATAGGCCTATCTTTGTAAATGCATTAGGTTTTGGATATTTGTCTAGATATTGTGCTAGATAAAGTGTCAAAATATATCCGATTACATTTAAATTTTGTCATAACACTTTTCTTAGCAATTTTAACAAATCCAACAAATTAATCATTAATTTGATAGGACTATCTTTGTACATGCATTAGGTTTTTGATTTTTTTTTTTAGATATTTATGGTAGATTATATACCAAAAAATATTCGTTTACCTTCAAATTTTGTCATAACACTTTTCGTAGTAATTTTAACAAATCCAATTGTTGGATCAATAATTTGATATACCTATCTTTGTAAATGCATTATGTTTTGGGTATTTTTTAGATATTATGCTTGGTTATATACCAAATTATATATGATTACTTTCAAATTTTATCACAACACTTTTCTTAGTGATTTTAATAAATCTAATAGTTGGATCATTAATTTGATACGCATATTTTTGCAAATGCGTTAGGTTTTGGATTTTTTTTTTTTTAGATATTATGCTAGATTCTCTAGCAAAATATATCCGTTTACTTTCAATTTTTGTCATAGCACTTTTCATAGTAATTTTAACAAATCTAATGGTTGGATCATTAATTTGATACGCTTATCTTTGTAACTGCGTTTGGTTTTTTATTTTTTTTAGATATTATGCTAGATTATTTACCAAATTATATCTGATTATCTTCAAATTTTATCATAACACTTTTCTTAGTGATTTTAATAAATTGGATCATTAATTTGATGCACATATATTTGTAAATGTGTTAGGTTTTGGATATTTATTTAGATATCATGCTAGATTGTCTAGCAAAATATATCATATTACTTTCAATTTTTGTCATAACACTTTAAATAGTATTTTTAACAAATCTAATGGTTGGATCATTAATTTGATATGCTTATCTTTGTAAATGCATTAGTTTTTTTTTTTTTATAGATATTATGCTGGATTATGTTCCAAATTATATCCAATTACCTTCAAATTTTGTTATAACACTTTTCGTAGCGATTTTAATAAATCTAATGGTTGGATTATTAAATTGATATGCATATCTTTGTATTGGATATTTTTTTTAGATATTATGCTAGATTGTCTAGCAAAATATATCCGATTACTTTCAATTTTTGTCATGACACTTTTCATAGTAATTTTAACAAATCTAATGGTTGGATCATTAATTTGATATGTCTATCTTTGTAAATGCATTATGTTTTGGATATTTTTTTAGATATTATGCTAGATTATGTACCAAAATTTATCTGATTACCTTCAAATTTTGGCATAACACTTTTCTTAGTGATTTTAACAAATCTACCGGATGGATCATTAATTTAATATGTCTATCTTTGTGAATGCATTAGGTTATGGATATTTTTTTAGATATTATGCTAGATTATGTGACAAAATATATCCGATTACCTTCAAATTTTGTCATAACACTTTTCTTAGGATTTTAACAAATCTAATAGATGAATTATTAATTTGATATGCCTATCTTTGTAAATACATTAGGTTTTGGATATTTTTCTAGATATTATACTCGATTGTGTACCAAAATATATTCAATTACTTTCAAATTTTGTCATACCACTTTTATTAGTAATTTTAATGAATCTAACGATTAGATCGTTAACTTGATATGGTTATATCTAAAAATGTATTAGGAATTTAGCTTTTATATAGAGATTATTCTAGATTATGTGGTAAAATATATCCAATTATCTTCAAATTTGGTCATAATACTTTTTATAGTAATTTTAACTAATTTAACGATTAGATTGTTAATTTGATGTCCTTACCTTTGTAATTGCATTATGTTATGGGCTTTTATATACAAATTATACTGTAGTATGTGGTAAAATATATCCGATTACCTTTTAATTTGGTCTTAATACTTTTTGATAATTTTAACTAATCTACCGGTTGGATCATTAATTTGATGTTCTTATATTTGTAAATGCATTAGATTATGGGCTTTTATACAGAGATTATACTATATTTGTTCTGTTGTTATGTGTTTGAATTTATAATTACTATCAATTATGATTCTTCTTCCTCTCCTTTTCTTCTGTTTCAAGTTTTGCATATATATATATATATATATATATATATATATATATATGTTTGTGTGTGTGTGTGTGTGTCCTACACTTTTTCTCCTTTTTAGTTAATTTTTCTAATATTCATCTAAAAATAATTGTGTATTATGTTATATAATTACTATATTGATGCCACTCTAAAAATGTAAGAATAAACTTATATTTTTTTATAATCTTTATAAGAGATTGGTACATTCAAAATATTACATATAAATCTCAATTCTTAATATAATAAGTATTGTTATCATACATAAAACATTACCTTTAAATTTTTAATTATTTTTATACCAATTCAACCTTTAAATAACTGCAGAGCTCTCGGATCTCTTTGAAATGGAGAGGACTATCATGATTACACTAAAACTACGCTTAGATAGTAATTAAATTACAAAATTTTTAATATTATTAAAATTTTAAATATAAATAACTTTTACTGTTCAAAACTTTCATTTCTTGATAAAATATTAATTTTTTTCTTGAACCACACATATACTTTTTCTAATTTAATTTTTAAATTCAAAATTTTTAATAAAATTTACAATCCCAGCTGGTTGCTTCTCTCATTTGTTTGTTTAGCACGGGGGGAAAAAGGAGTAAAGAAAAGAAAGATGGAAGGAAAGGAAACGAAAGAAGAAAAATGGAAAAAAGAAAAAAAACCTAATAAAAGAAAAAAAATTCCCAATTTGGCATTCACTCCCGCTCACCCCGCTCTTCTTCCCATGTCCCCAACTACTACTTCTACAATATTCTGCTATGCTGCTTTGCCGTCACACCATCATCATCACCGCCAATGCTTCTAGGGTTTTTGTTCTCAACTCTCATTTCCATCCAATCACAATGCACTTCATTGTGTCCCAGCTTGGAATCTCCCAACCTTAAATAGTTGATGTGTTACTCCCTTTTAAGCTAATCGTTTAATTTGCAACTTTTGAGGCAGTAAATTGTTGATTTTTTGTGTTTTTGAGAGAAATTTTAGCAATGTTGGATGGGATTTAAGTATAATTAGCTTAATGTCTGGGACTCCAAGGGTCAGATTGATGAACCAAGCAAAGTCAAAGGTTCGACCAATGCTTGCACTTGTGGGTAACAAGGCGAGATTGGCAGTGGAGTTGTGGAAGCTAGTGATAAAGCCAAAGATTAATATGAACAAAGCTCAGGAGATCAATGGGAAGAAAGCTTCGGCGGTTATGGGGGATTCGTGTATGTTAGAAGATCTGTTTGTTTTTGCAGCTTCATGTATACTGGTTGCTCTTCACTCGTCTTTTGTAGCATCTGTATTAGTTGAGGGAAATGCTGAAATTTCTAAACACCTTGAGTGGATTTGCATATTGGCTCATCACATAGCTGAATCAGACACTGATAAAGACTGCTACAGGGTATGTAAGAACCTGAAATGCACCTATTACTTAACTTTTAACTTATCTCCAAATTTTTTTATTCGATTTTTTAACCTATTAAATTTCTGTTTCCTTGTTAGGTTCTACCTAATATGTGTTTCTGGGGCAATGATTTTCTTTTCTTTTTTTCTTTTTTTTTTGTTGCATAGATTTCGTTTATCAGTTTTTTGTTTAAACCTTTACACATTGAGGCCATGTGCTAAACTACCAAAGCATCAGCATTTCTAGTAGTACCTGAATCAAAAGGTCTGAATTCTCTTTCCTTCCAATATTGTCTTTAAATTCAGCAATTGCTACAATTTTCATTCTATTTTTACTTTTGTCTTGCTTATCTTGTGTAATTAATGTTGAATTATTTCTTTTGCTATTTGCCAAATTTTTATTGAGAATTTCTTCCTGTTATGATTTATTGAGACTTGTCTTTACTATGTCCTTTTTCTTTTGAACTATCTCCACTGAATCACATGTGATTATCAGAGCTACCTTAGAAAATACTAATACTGGCTGAATAGTTGTTTTCATCTTGTAATCTAAGTTGAAATGAAAATCATGAATCCAAAAAATTAATCTCTTTTGAAAACCATCTTTCTTCTCCTGGAGAAATCATACATGTGTAGACACAGACAGACAGTTACTGTATCAGCATTTGCATGCATGCAATTTGTAGGGAATCATGTAGGGTTGCTATATTATTCAAATGTGGATTAAATGTCTTCTCCTCAATTTTTCTGTGCTAACCACTGCCCTTGAGGATTTCACATTGTAGATCTGCAAGTCCATTGGAGAAAATCTAGTCCAGTGTCAGAAGAGAGATGAGGGAACAAGAGATTAGTTTGACAGGACACATCTTTAAGATTATATGCATTGTATGAATTTTCTATCATTAGAGGAGATACATCCTCCAATTCATGGACTGAGTTGTCAGATGTTAACCAGTTCTACTCTTTCAAACTTGAAAATGTCCTTGTCATATTTATTTTTAGACAAATTCTAGCCATATAATTACCAGCTCATAATAAGCTTGATTGACCAATTTGTTTCATAATATGCTTTCCAATTCTTTATTTTAATTAGAATAAATGTAAGCGTCATTCTTTATGATTTTTATTTACTTGATGTCTTGGTGAACAATTTTCTCCTAGGTGGTGGTGGTGACTTCAATATTTGAGCAAAATGTTGATGTTTTAGGTTAACCGTAGGCAAATTATTTGATATGCATACTTCTGTCATAATGTACTTACTTTTTGTTATCTTCTATACCAAAGGATTTATATCCTTTTTTCTTTTATATTCCGTGTAAAATTCAAAGTATGGTCTAGGTTAAAGATTATTTCCTCAAAATTATAAAGTCTTCTGAATTTGCTATTAGAATTCCTAGCTTATGTTAACGGATTTCACATTTGCTTGATGAAGCATCTCTATTTATTTCATTGTGGCTCAAATATCTATAGGAACGGATACGAATCCATTTTCTCTTTATGCACATGCTATTTTCATATTTCAAGTGCCACATTGAGTTAACCGTTGGGTATTACTAAGTTTTCCTTTATTAATGTGTGCTTCCAACACTTTCATTTCTCCTAACTAGAATACAAAATTGCTGATTTTTTTCTCTCTATCTCTCTAAAACTTGAAGGGAAATCTTGACAAGTCCTCTCATACGCAAAACTAAGTTTTGAAAAAAAAGTGCCTTGGAAGAATTTTCTCTGTATTCTATGTTTTCTCTCTATTCTTCCAAGGCACTCTTTTTAACTAAAACTTAGTAATTAGGTCTTCAATTTAGGTAGGTCTATTTGACCATCAAAAGGTCTTCAATTCTTCAGACATGATATATGCCTGTTCCATATCATATTAATAAGTGTATATCATTAAAGCTGTTATTATCATATATGGGCATCATGTGAATCATTATAGGACATGGTTGAAATTCAAGTGAAATAGGAAGGTAAAAAATCCTTTTTTTTTTTTTTTTTGGGTAGGAGTGTGTGTTTAAGTTGGTAATTTTTTTTAAACTAGCAATTTTTGTTTAAGGAATGTAACCTTTTTTTATTTTTCCTTCTTGTTCGGTGTTGAATTGTGATATATTCTAAATCACTTATGCTGACTTGTTACTTTTATATAGCCTTTTTTCTTCTTTTTTTTTTTTTATTGTTGGGGCGAAGAGGTTGCGTGGCAGTGCTAAATATGCATTTGAAAGTATGCTTGGTCAAGCATCATGATTATTTACTGAAATGTCTTGCCTTTTCTTTCTCTCTTTAAATATTCAACTAGCTATGACATGCCTCTAGCTTCATTCTAAGATGGCCAAGCAAACTTCTTAAGCGCTCAAGTTGACAAAAAACACAACCAGGGCTTGGGGTATAGGTCTGACAATGGATCTTTCTAAAGGCATAATTAAAATACCCAATGGAAATGTTGGATTGTAGATGTTGAGATGTTTCTTTAGCAATTCTTGAGGAGTGATTGGAAATTTGTACATTTATTTTTCTATTTTCTCTTCTTCTTTTGTGCATTTTTTGTTTGTTATATTTCTACCTTTTTGTTTTGCTGATTTGTTTCTTTTGAGTACATACATTCGTGTTGGAAGGCCGTAACAGAACTGGAAATAAAGAAATATGGAAGTTTAAGGAGGTTGAGGCATGAATGGCCACTCCAAATCAGTTACTGCTATAGATCTATTGGAGAAAGATGAGTGGTGTAGTGCTAGTAGCTAGTGGTGTTGCCATAAAAAAATCTATTGAAGCGATGAGATAATGCCACCATTGCTGGTAATATATGCATGTTCTTTATTTGCTCAGAATTTTAGTATCGGTAGTACACTGGGGTGAATTATCTTAGTTCTTCTATCTCTTTGTTTTATTCTTGGCCCTTTTAGGTGTTAGTAAAATTTTGAAAAGCTTATTCAAATTTCTTCTTCGAGATCCATGCTTTTTTGGTTATATTGGTACCACTATCAATGCCAAAGTTGTTAAAGTTTTTGTTTTCTGGTGGAGCAATAAATTAGTTTATCATAAGCACGTATTTTACTACTACTACTACTACTACTACTACTACTACTACTACTAATAATAATAATAATAATAATAATAATAATAATAATAATAATAATAATAATAATAATAATAATAATAATAGGGGAGGTTCTATATATCATTAGAGAATTCAAATTGAAAACTAAGCTTACTATAAAAGGTCTCATTATGGCCATGTCACTTATTGGCAGAACTATAATTACAATATTCTTTGGTGTTGTTGCTGATTGGCTGGGCCGACGTCCTATGCTAATTATCTCACCTATCCTATATTTTATTAGTGGTATTAGATGTTATGGCCTCCAAATGTGTATGTCCTACTTTTGGCTAGGCTTAGTTGATGATTCTGGGGTTAGGTTGGTTGTTACTCTAGTTCCTATCTATATATCAAAGACAGCACAACCGGAAATAAGGGGATTGTTTAACACTTTAACTTAGTTGTTCACTAGTTCCTTGGGAATGTTTGTTTCATATGGCATGGCTTTTGGAATGTAATAAATGAGTTCACTAGGGTCTATAATTTTTCTAATTGATGTCCTTTCATGTTTGGCCTAGTGGGTTTCTTCTCATGGCAACTCCTTCAGTTTGAGGTCTTGAAATTAATCCCATGAAGTCCTAATTGAGTTCAAATGAACTAGATTAGACAATTAATTCACTAGAAAAACTCTCTTATGTGTTGTAGTAGTGAACATGTCAATGTTTTAAAACCAAGTCTTCTACCAAAAGGTAGTTTCCTTTAGTAATAGTTAGCTTCTTTTCTTAGACTATGTTTTTTAGAAATTTGTAGTGTAATTTTACCTTTGAATATTGGAGAACTACTATAATACCCCGCCTAAAACCACCTTTGACTATGGGGAAAAAAAAAAGTCATGCATTGCATAGCATTTCGCATTTCACGTGTTATCTTAAAATTATTCTTGCATGGGTGCATGTGATTTTCAAAGTTGCTTTTGCATTTGATTTATTTGGTGTGAAATAATTGTGTTGTTTAAGAGTTGGTTAAGTGAAGATTAGTCAAGGAGATGGAAGGGTGAGAATTAGGTTGGAAAGAATTTCTTAGAGAAATATTAGCATTGGAGTTCGTTTGGAATAGCGGGGAGTTGGTGATTTCCTTTGGTGACTCGAGTTCGAATCTTACCTCTTGCGAATCTTAGTTTTCTTTTTGAAATTTCTTTTCCCTAGACTTCTACATGTCTTGGCCGAAAAAGACCTAGCCATCCTAGTGAATTTTCAGCGCCATCGTTCTAAGGAAATAAGTCTCTATATTTATTTCCTAAATTCAAGGATTTTTTTATGTGAATAAAGGTTACTATTATTTTCAGCTTTTGTTCCCTTTGATTTTCGAAAAAAATCCTAGCGGAATAACTAAATTCCAACTTGATTTTAACTTACTAGATTTTGTAATGGATAGTTGGAATTAAAGTGTTATCTTTCTAGTTGGATACCTTGTGGATTTTGAACCTAGAACCTTAGCTAAAAATCTGGAAAATTTTCTAGCTAGGTGCCGCCACTTTTTGAAGGAGTTTTAGCCCAACTCAAAGTCTTCCAACACTAGGAAATCTTATCCAAAATCCTTTAGCAAATCAGATTTTATTTCAATCCTACTTCAACTAGGTTTTGCTTCCTTTTTCTAGCAGAATTTCGGCAGCCTTGTGCAAGTATAAGCTGTCCGAAATTCCAGCACTCCTAAGTGTAGTCCAACTCTTCAAATCCTATCTCAAAACATCTAGAACACTCCTCATCAATTCAGATTACCTTAGCTACACAAAAACCAGATTTTACTCACCAAAATTCCAGAAATTCGGCCAGCTTAGGAACCAGAATTTCGGCTAGCCTTGCACAGGAAATTTCGGCCAGCTTGCACTCCAACTCAAATGAAAATTCTGCACACCAAAACCTACCAAAATCCTCAGCAGATTAAGCCAATTTTCAGTGCCTAAAACCCTCGCATTTTCTCTGTAAATCGCAATAGAACAACAGCTAAAACAGTCTAGAATTTCTCCCCTCTAGTTCAGTGATTTTCACACAGCACATGAGCTATTCTTGCACAGAATTTTAGTTCTCAAAACCTACTGAAACTCTTCCTTGTTTTGGCCAAAAACTCTGAACGCACATAGCCCTTCTCTTCAGCAATATTTCAGCTAGCATAAGGTAGCAATTGCAGAATATTTTCTCCTCATAAACCCTCCCAAATTTGGCAGCAACAAGGTGCGTAGCAAGCTGCAATTTTCAGCCTTGCTGTCCACGAAACCTAAAGCCATTAGGAGTCTTTCTTAACACCACCATCTAAGCCTAAACCAATCTTCTCTAACCCTAAATCACAATAGCCGACTACCCTCTCCATTCTACATGAAAATTCCAGCAAGAATCTCCCTACAATTTTCGAAAATCACAAGAATAATTCCTAGCAAGAAACCGATTACACTCTAAGGTAAGCAAAAACCATCTTAATCTCTTGATTCCTTTCTTCCATCAATTCTTCTCCTTTTCTTCCCTTGAATCATGCCACCTAAAGGCTGATTTCATCCCTTTTACCTACTTTCGGTCAAAAGGAAGGATAGAAGGCAGCTTTTCTCTTCTACTCAAACGAACTCGGGACAAACACCATAGGAGCATCGAGATCTTGTTAACCCGGTTGTCGCAAGGTAAGGGAATCCTTACTGTTGATGTCGAAATTAAGGTTTAATATGGTTAATGATGTCCATTAGCATGATGAATGGGTATTTCGAGTCGAGTAATTAATTAAGCATATTCGATGCATAGCAATGCCATATTTTACTGTGGTAACGATAGATATGAGTTGTGATGGTCAAGTCAAGCCTTTTTGATATAATATTCATGTCTTTGATGAATATATGGTCATAGAATATGAACTTTGGGGATTGGTTAATTTATTGGGAATTAGATAGTGGATTGTGAATTGTTATGGGAATAAATGAGTTTAGAGCATGTTCGAATCGATTGAGACCCTGATCATGATATTATATGGTTTTAGATTAGGAAGATATTTAAGAAAAGCAAGCTGTGATTTTATCCCATTTATCTGAGGCATATCAAGTAAGTCCTTGCATAAACTCTTTTGTTAAATGTTGTGATGGCAAGTCTATGTTGTAAAGCTTTGTGATGCTACTGTTAAACTATGTTTACTTGGGTTGTAAACGTGGATATTTATTCTTTAAACGGTTTTGTCAAGCTAATGATTTTATCAAGAAAACTATTATTTATTCTAAATTTTTAGAAAACACTTTTAAAGAAAAACATATTGTACAAAGCTAAGGTATGGGAATTTTGAATTAGGAATTGACGGATATGTTCATTGAATACTTAACAGGGGTAGGCTAACAATACTAATCTTGGAGGGCTAGCGTAAGTCTTCTGGCAGGAGGCCACCTCTAGAAGATGAGCTCTGCTTGAAAAGGCGACAGTATTGGTTGGTCAGGCCGGTCTAAGCTAGCATTTGTACCTGGTAAGGTATTATTTATTTTCCCAGCATGGACACCTGGATGGTTTTTTTGGGTGTAGAGAATGAGGAGTATCTCACCCGGTGAGCTGTACACTCACCTTAATCAGAACGCCCAATGTGTGGCAATTTGGTCCCGGCAAGGTGCACAAAGTGTGGTGGCTTGTCCTCTGAAGTCCAACGTGTGGTGACATGACCTTGACTCGAGTGGTGGATTTATTTTGTATAAAGTGCAATTATGTGAAAAACCTACTCCTTGCAAAAGGGAAATTATTTATGACTTGTCAAATATTTCTGCAAATATTTTTCTCTATGCATACACGAACTGTTTAAAATACCATGTGCACATACAGGACTTACTGAGATTTAACCTCACACTATTTTATATCATGTTTTCAGGAGATAGGCTATGCTGAGCAAGCGAGGCATGTGATAATTGAAGCTTTTGCTATTTTTATGTTTTGGTTCTAGGAGATAACTGTTGTTTAAGCTTCTGAACGATATTCATTTTATTTCGTATTGCTTTATTTTGAGCTTAATGTAATAAGAGTTTTCTCTATTTATCTAAGTTTGATTTGTTTGGGGTTTGCCTTTATATTTTATACCTCATTTTAAAGACCCCTTGTCCTCCGGGATGGGGCGACATCCCCGCCCTTTTAGGGTACGTAGTAGTGGGGTGTTACAACTACCATAGAAGAAAATAATTTTAAAAAAAAATAATTGAAGCAATTGTAATATAAAAAGTAAGATGGAAAGAAAGAGTGAGAGAAGGAAAGTTTCAAATTATTTTTGTCCAAAACATCACTTCTTTTCTTTTAAATTGTCATCTTTTTGTTGTTTTCCTCATGACCATATCCAGTTGGAGTGACAAAAAGACATACCTAAATTAAGTGTTTTTTGCTGAGAAGTGAATATTGCAGGATGTTAATTGGGCTATTGACAATAAAATTTGACCAAAAAAATCCTGCTATGAAATTTAATTAGTCTTTTACTTAATTTGCAGTGTAGTATGTTCATTTCTTCTTTTTTTTTTTCTAGGTTTGACTGCAGTATTCTTTTTAAATAGTTCTGCATTTTCTATTATAAGTTTTGGTATTCCTTTCACTACACATTTTTGGTAATTATAGCCGGTGCTAAATCAATCTTCTTACATTAACATGTGAATGTTAATGTAGATTAGATTTCTTCAAAGCTTCTTATGTTCTTTATGATTTCAAATTTTATGTTAAAGTGGATGGTTACATATATCTGAGACCAAATTTGTAGTGACTTTAGAAGTTCAGATTTGTAGATTTATTAAGAAGTAATCTTGTCATTTTTTTTCTTAACGACAGGAGGAATGAAGATCAAGGTGGTTGAAGGTTCATTTAACTATAGCATTGTTTTTTGTCCTTAATGAGTTATTATGACTTTTGATGGATGACATGGTTAGAATTGTGGTTTGGTTTTAGACTATTTTGAACTAATATCAATGATTAGATTCATGATACTTATTAGACTCTTAGTTTTTTTGGTGTATATTAAGTTATTATTAATGGAATATGGCATTTTGAATGTTCATTCAATGGACAATAGTTGATTGTTAATATTAGAGGCTTTCATAATTCTATATGTACAGTAGATGATGATCCTGTTAAAGTAGAGGGAAAAATTTATTATCAAAATGCAGATGTAAAAAAAATTGTCAATATCATCATATTGAATTGAATGTTCATTCACTACAAATGTAAAAGATTTGGAAATTTGTCCAAAAATTGTGGCAAAATCATGGCAAAAAGGAATCACTACAGAAGCTTTAAATCGTGGCAAAAAGTATTAATTACAATAGCAAGGGAATCGTAGCAAATGGGCATTACCCACGGTTATGTCAATTTAGAAAAGAACCCTGACAAAAATGATTATTTTGAGCTGATATTTAATTGTAACAAATAAAATTCGTCACAGTTGTAAAATTTTGGAAAAATTGTGACAAAAAATTGAAAATTTTGCCCACGGTTAATAACTGTTGGGAAAAGCTATGACAAAAAGTTCATGAATAAATACCACACTTTATTTATAACCACTACAAAACTATGGTAAATCCATGGCCAAAGGTATTCGCAAGGGTTACACAACTATGCCAATCTCTTTGCAATAGCCGTAACGCTCACGCCACGAAAACCGTGGCATTTCCGTGGCAAAAATGAATTTACCACAGTTTTGGCCAATTTCACCACACTTTCTCTTGCGTTGCCAAAAGTCACTTTTTTTGTGGTGATGGTTCAAGTGTTATATAGTTGTTAGGACTAAAGCAGAATAGATGGTATGAAGAAAGGAAATAAAAACATAAATTCTGTTTTGAAGAAACCCCGAGTAGTGTTGAAGAACAAATAAACTGTAAACATTAGCTTTTTTATTTGGATCCTCATGGCCTGAAACTTGTATCTAAATGTCTTAAGATCATTTTGGGACTGATTTTTCATGATTCGGAGTTGTGAATAAAAAGTTAGGCTATAAATACCAAAGGTTGTCATTTTAGCTACGGGATTGAAGTGCTGAGACATTATGGATATAACTGAATGAAACGAAAAGGGAAATGAGTATTTTGTGAATTGAAAATCATCAAGGAAGGTCTTGAGGATATTTTGGAATTAGTTGGGCATCAATCGGACTTGTGAATCATATGTTGTGACAACAATATTATGGTGTGCTAATGTGAGAAAAATGTAGAAGTTTGATTTAAAAAAGTAAAGCTCTGAATTTATTTAATGTGAGCTATTAAAGGCATGAAGGATTAAGGATTCATGTGAAAGTCTTGAAAATATGTTTGTAGAAAAGAGTAATGAAAAGGAATTGAGTTACCTCGAGAAATATATTCCCTTTTGGTATGAAATGAAGAAATAAGAAATTTGGTAATTTCCTTAGCAACGTGTAATTAGCAATATGTAATGGTTGTAAATCTTGGAATACTAAAAGAAGTTTGGAATGATAACCGATGTAGGTTATCTACTTTAAAGGTCTCGCAAAGGCTTAAGGATAAAGAACATAATATAACGAAGGACACGAGGTGAGTCCCACTGCCTTTTTAAATCTTATTTTAGCTAAGTGTTTCCCTGAAATGATCATGTATTTTTTTTATATAGTTAATGCTTTCCTGATATATTATGGGATGGATGTTACACTTGAATTTGACAGCATTATCAAGCACTCGATTTCTTGAATATCCTGGACATGAAATATCTCTTGTGATCTTTTCAATTTTCAAATCCCGATTTTGGTAAAGTGTTTTCCAGATATGGAAAATGTTCTCTTGATGCGCTCAACTGCGAGCTTCCTATATGGATTTGGAAACATGATGAACAATATGAATCTATTCTTGATTTCTTGAACTTGTCAATCTTTGAATCCAATATATGACTAACTTAAATACTTGGCATAAGTACTAACTTGAATACTTGGCATAAGCACTAACTTGACTACTTAGCATAAGTATTGACTTGAATACTTGGCGTATGCACTAACTTGAATACTTGGCATATGCACAAACTTAGCTACTTGCCATAAGCAATGACTTGAATACATAGCATAAGCACTGACTATACTTGAATACTTGAATTAGCATATTTTCACTTGAAATCTTTAAATACTTAGTGTTTGAGAATGTTTTCACATGAGAATTCTGAACTAGCTTTTGTTGAGATTACTCTTCATGAGATCTTTTTAGCTGAAAACACTACCACATATGGGACTTGCTGAGCTTTATGCTCACACGTGTGTTATTTCTTTTGAAAAATTTAGGATTAGAGGTGCAACAGAAGCCTGGTGGACTCTCAGAGGCTCATGCTACATCTTGGACCTGTTATACCCGTGAATATGTGTATTAGAAGCTAAATTCTTTTACTTTTCTATTTTGGAAAAATTTCTGCTGCCTATCGAATGAAGTTTGTAAAGACCCCTTGTCTGAGCAATCAAACGGAGATATATCCAACAAAGTTACAGCCTACTACGTTATGAAAATATGGGGTGTTACATTCTCGTTCTATTGGTAGCAAATATGAATTAATCTAAACGTCTCTAGGATTAATAACCTTTAATAATTTTTTATTTAACTTATTAATTCTAATAAGAATTGATTTATTAATTTTCTAATTAATAAATCCATATTATGCAGATCATGAGTGGTATGTACCAATACATCATAACCACCTAAGCATCCAAGAAAGTCAATTGGCTTGGCATGAACCATTCAATAACAAACTACAGTGCAATAAACTCCTTTTACCCTATAATATCTCAATCGGTCTAGAGTACAAAATTAGGGTCAACTCCCTCCAGAATATATATTAAATCTAGCCCAAATATATTCATACTTGTACCAGGA
This sequence comes from Voacanga thouarsii, assembly GCA_026120185.1. Lineage (NCBI taxonomy): Eukaryota > Viridiplantae > Streptophyta > Magnoliopsida > Gentianales > Apocynaceae > Voacanga > Voacanga thouarsii. The sequence continues at coordinate 5,372,404 of JANUWF010003376.1, read as the reverse complement.
ATATACAATTCTATATGTGTATCAATTGGAACTGTTTCTAATACACAATCACCTTAGCTAAGGATTTTATGAGTAGTAATTCAAACAAGTGGCCATGAGATATTTGCCCCTACTGTTAGGAGTGGTGAATCCTTTATTGACCATCTCAACTACTTTCGTTTACCTCACATTTTATCCAATATCCAATATCCATTATCCATTATTTTATCCAATATCCAATATCCATTATTTTATCAAAACGGATGTTCCAACTCCTAGATACTTGCTGAAGTCCATAGATAGACCTTTGCAGCTTGCACACTTTTGTACTATCATTGGATGTGAAACCCTCAGGTTATGTCATATACACTTCCTCAGTCAGACTTCCATTTAGAAAATCTATCTTCACATCCATTTGCTAGATCTCATAATCTTGATGAGCGGCAATGGCTAGGAATATCCTGATGGATTTTAGCATGGCAACTGGTGAGAATGTTTCGTTATAGTCAATTTCGTGTTGTTGACGATATCCTTTAGCTACTAGTCATGCTTTATAGGTAACTACGTTACCATCCATGTCAGTTTTCTTCTTGAAAACTCATCTACACCTAATAGGTTTGATTCATTTGTGTGGATCAATCAAAGTTCATACTTAGTTGTCGTACATAAAATCCATCTTTGATTTCATAGCCACAAGCCATTTGTCAAATTCTGAATTGTTTAGAACTTCCTTGTAGGTAGTAGGCTCATTTTTATCAATGAGCAATACATCATTGTGGTCATTTATGATCAATCTTTATCTCTCAGGTGCTATACGTATCCTAGTCGGCCTACGAGGATCTTGCATAGTAGAAGCCTTATCTATTCTATCAAAAGATGTGGGGTCAGACGATTGATCCTTGTTTGTTTGTTCCTCTTGAACTTTATTAAGTTCAATTTTACTCCCAATGTCCCATTTGAACTTATTCTCCTTCTCTAAGAAGACAGTATACTTCAAAACAAGCACTTTATTTTCAGAGGAGAGATAGAAGTAATACTCGAAAGATTCTTTCAGATATCCCACAAACAAATACTTGTCAGACTTATTGTCAAGTTTGTCTAATTACGGCATTTTGACAAAGGCAGGGCAATTCCATATTTTCAAGTGAGATTGTTTTGGTTTTTTACAAATATATATATATATATATATATATATATATATATATATATATATATATATATCTCAAATAGGGTGATATCAATAGTTTTTTATGGAACTCTGTTTAGAATATAAGCAGAAGTCTCTAGTGCATATCCCAAAATGATTTTGGCAAGTCTGCAGAAGCTATCATGGTCCATATCATACCTAGAAGGGTTCAATTCCTTCTCTTTGATACACCATTATGTTGAAGTATATGTGGTGCAGTCCATTGAGATAATATCCCATTATCTCTATGATAACCCTGAAACTCATAGCTTAAGTATTCACCTCTTCGATCTAATCTTAGTGTCTTAATTCTTTTGCTAAGTTGTTTCTCTACTTTATTCTTGAAGTCTTTGAACTTTTCAAAAGCTACAGATTTATCTTTTATTAAATACAAATATCTATATTGTGAAAAATCATTGATAAAGGTTATGAAATAGTTATAACCTCCTCTTGCTTATATAGACATTAGGCCACGTACATTAAAATATATAAGTTCTAATAACTCTTTGGCCCTATCTCCTTTTCCAAAAAAAGGAATTTTAGCCATTTTACCTAGTAAACAAGACTCCCAAGTGCTATATAATTCATAATCAAATGACCTTAAGTCACCAAGCCTGTGTAACTTAGAAACATAATTCTTGTTTACATGGCCTAAATGGTAATGCCCTAAGTAAGAGGTGTTTGGATTATAAATCTTTGGTTTCTTATTATTTATATTGAGAATTGGATTATCCATGTCTACAACATATAAACCATTAACCAAAGTTGTAGAACCAAAATGAATATCATTCAATGAAAAAGAACAACATTTTTTCTTAAATATCAAATGAAATCCATATAAGTCTATGCACGCAATTGAGATAATGTTTCTCATTAAAATTGGTACAAAATAATAATTTTGTAGTTCTCAAACTAATCTTGAAGACAAGTTCAGCTTGTATGTCCCCACATCAAGTGTAACAACCTTTGCTCCATTTGCAGTACACAGGTCCACGTTGCCTTTTTCTGGACTTCTACTGCCTTTTAGTCCCTGCAAGTTATTGCAAAAATAAGATCCATATCCAGTATCCAATACCCATATCTCATTTCTAAAAGTAGTATTTATCTCAATCATAAATATACTAGGAGTAGAAGTAGAAGTGTCTGCAAGCTTCGCCTTCTGCTTCTTTTCCTTGACGGTCTCAAAGTAGGTTTTGCAGTTGCACCTCCAGTGGCCCATTTTGCCACAGTGATGGTATAGGCATCTTTCTTCTTCACACCACCTTTAGACTTAATGAGAGCCTTCTTCTTCTTCCTTTAAACTTTCTTCTTGGAAGAGGAAGATTCTACCATGAAGACTGTATTGAAATCCTTCTTCATAGAGGACTCCGCAGTCTTGAGAAGATTGATCAACTTAGGAATGGTGGACCCTATCTTGTTCATCTGATAGTTAATCACAAATTGTAAAAAATTATTAGGCAAAGATTGTAGAATTAAGTCATGGTCCATCACGAACCCACAAGACCCAAGCTTCTCAATCAAGCCTAGAATCTTCAACCTATGAGTGGCCACAAAGGCACCCTCATCCATTTTGCAATGGAATAGTTACTTTGAGATCTCATATCTCTCTGTTTTGGCTTGGGCATAAAAAACAGCTCTTGAAGATGGAGAATCATCGATTGAGCATCTATATACTCATGCTGTTTTTGCAGCTCAGGAGTTATTGACGCTAGTATGATACAAGATGCCATATCACTATCCTCCTTGGGCTTCTTATGGACATCATGCTCATCAGCATGAGCATCTTGAGCTAGTGGTGGCGGAATAGGAGCATCTAGCACGTAGAGCAACTTTTCTGACTTGAGAACAATTCTCAAGTTTTTATACCAGTCGAGATAGTTTAACTCAGTTAATTTGTTGGTCTCCAAACTGCTATGTAAGTTTAGGTTGGTAGACATGATGTATATGACCTAGATGTAAAGATAGAGAACATTAGCTAGTTGTATATCCACATGTAATGCAAATAATTAGGTCTTTAATTAGGTGTATTATTACTCCATTATTTTTCTCAAACTAATAGCACACACTATTAATTTGGGAAAGCCTGTTGGAAGCTTTCTTAGTGGACCGGTATCCAAATTCCTCAAAAATAACCTTGTTTTTTCCCAACAAGCCACTCTTCAGTTCAATGGTAGGTATCCAATACCAATTACATCGTATGCAATTACCGGATCATTAGGTAATTAACATTTTTTTATCATAAAGCCTTTTGGGCTACTCCAATATTTCTTCTATATTTCTTTATACTTGAGTTAGCCTAACCAGAATAAAGAATTTAGTTAAACCTAACCCATTAATCAGGAATATAATTCCATAATAATTTAATTTCATAGCTTGAACATGCCCGATGTCGAGTAGGCATGGGTTAGCCCAGTAACCTGGTCTCAGAAAAAGACTCTCGTTCTTACTATACTAACGGAAGGAATTATGTTTAATATTAATTGAGTGATTTATTCCTTTTAGTGATTTCTCAAATGATATGCATAAATATATCAATAAATCACATAAATTGATAATCATGAAAATAAACCGATTATTGTTGGGATGTATGCCCTCTTATACTAGGTTTCTAATGTAATTTTAACTTGTATTAATAAAAGTATTTTTCTTTGAAATTGTTTGTTAAATCTTCTTTATATTTATGCACAATTTTTATTGGAAAAGACACATTGTGTTTAAGTAAATGGTTCATGTAAATGGAGGTTTTTTCTTAGTAAGGTATGGACCATAGGATACTTAACACATAATCTAATGGGAATCTAAATAGGGAATGGGAATCTCATCATGGCAAGGTTATTGTGTTATGAATTCTAAATAGAGAATGGCTTACATTTAGCCATTAAGTAGTCTTCTCATTTCATAACATAAGCTTATTTCATATACGTAGAATAGGACCTGTAATAGTGGTTTCTAAAAGTACTATGGGATAGAAACCTAGACTATTACTGCTACAATGTGGACTTGTACTTTACAGCTTGAGTATGAGTGGTGGTCTGATGAAGCTGGAAGTGTATGCTTTGATACACTATATTTAAGGTTCTTTAGAAGGACCAATATACTTGTAAGTTGGGTATATGTAACTAGGTAGTCAAGACAGACTTGTACAAGATAGTGTCTACACTATATCGCCCCTTGTGGTTTTCCGAATGATCTAATTATCTAGGGCCCTGGGGAACATTACTTGGGTATTGGCTTTAGGGTAGCTCCTTTGGAAAGAGAAAATATTCCAAGAAGTCGTGGATCATTGGAGTAGAAGCATAAGGATGGTAGATATCTTTTAGAGAGGTGTTAGTACATTCTTTCCTCTCTAAATGCACGACAGTGTGCAGAGGAATATTTTAGTCATTTCACCTGTAGGACAAAGACATAGCTAACGCAGTATTGTCTTTGGGGTTAATATTTCCTTATGGTGATATTAGGAAATATTTAAAATATAAAATACACCTATTTTTATAGCAAGGGCATTTTGGTCATTTTAGTAGCCAATGTGATGTGTCATTTTGGTCCTCGAAATAGTCCGTAAGTCCGAATTAAATTTAGATTGAGAAAATGGTCTCAATTAAAAAGGATTTTGTTTTATTCAAAAAGTCTAAATTTTTTTTACTGGAATAAAATAAAGGAACGAGAGAAACTAAATTTATTATCCAGTTTAATTAGTTAATTAATTATTCAGGGGCCTAAACTCAGATTGAATAATTAAAAAATTAATCTGGGCTTAAACTAGTTAATTAAAAGGCTTAAATAATTATTTTAGTTTATTTGGACTGATTAGTTATTCATTGGGTTATATTAATAGGTCTAGGAAATAAATAATTAATGGTTATTATTTTTGGGCTCATTGGGTCCAAGAAAAATAATAAATTTATTTGGTCAAATAGCCTGGACTGAAGGATTTTTTTATTCACGGAACAGAAGAATCAAAGCTAAGCCAAACCTCTTCTGTTGATAGCCTCCAGGAGTTTTGAAATATCAAAACCCCAATGTTTTGGTGATTGAAGTGAATAGTCGTGGTTTTTGTTTTGGAGACTTACTGAACACACTAAAAAAACCAGATGCCTTCCTCTCTCTCTCTTTCTCATACATTTCTCTCTTTCCTTGTTTTCTTAATTTTGCTAATCAATAGCAAAGGTTCAAGAATTTTTTTGAGACAAGATTATCCTTGCCTAAGTTGTTTTACCATTGAGTAATAGGTGGTGGAATATTCTATGTTCTCAATAGGGTTTTTGCGTTCATGACACGTAGAAGCAGAAAGATCGTGGGTAAAAAGCCAGAAACACCATCCGGGCGAGGGGCAACTCTTGTGATCCAATCAGCTTCCTCAAAGCCAAAGGAAAATTTAGGATGCACAGGTATCAATTTAACTCTTATATTGTACGGTGCCTTTGTTTTTCCTAGTTTTATTCACTGCATGCATTGCTTCTGTTAGTTTTCAAAGCATCAAGTGGTATCAGAGCGAGTTTCTTTGAAAGGCTTAGGATTGATGCATGCTAGTTAATAAAATTGGCAAGACTAATATTGAATAATACCATGAGATCCTTCGCTGTTTTGGTATGGGTAGGTTGTCTGTTAACCTCACCGTTGAGGTATAAGAGCCTCTATAAATTTTCTATACTTTGATTTGCCTTCGTGTAAACCTAATTTTAAAGGGTATAGGTAGATGTGGTGCTTGTTTTGTTGAAAAAAATATAACAAGAGGTTGCCTAGATTGATTGCGAAGGAAGTTGCAAACTTTTGGAAAAAAATCACAGAAGAAATAGCAGGAAAAAAAAAAAAAGGAAGAAGACAATCAAGCTGCCAAGCGCAGCCTTCAAGCCGAGTCAAGCTGAGCCGAGCCGCTACTCGGTCTGCCTAGAGTGAAGGCAGCGTGCAGGCCAGCTGTAGCTTGCAGCGGTAGTCGGGACTAGAGAGCCTCGACTCGGCCGCTACTCACCCAGGATGCTCCCTAGGGCAAATTGGCAGGTCGCGGGAGCTCGCCTGTGGTCCCATGGGCCATGATCCTGTACGGCGAGTGCACAAGAGCAGAATATATATATATATATATATATATATATATATATATATATACATAGACATATATATTAAGCGGAGTTATTATTTTTATAATAGTTAATATTCTTTGAATATTTTGCATTAAAAATAATAGTAAAAGATTTTAGGATTAAACAAGATCATTAATTAATTTAATTAATGTGTTAAATTATTTTACTTGGGCACTTAGGGTTAAAAATAAAAAAGTATGAAAGCGTTTACAATTTTCTAGCATGCTAGTTATTTTAAGTCCTATGTGCTTGTTTTTACAAAGACCAAAGTCTTTGGGATATTTTATTTGACAAGGAGAAATATTTTTCTTTAATTAAATGGTTATTTTAACTTAAACAAAAATTAATCCTTGGTTATTTTCTTAAAGGTTTTTTATCCTTGACATAGAAAATACTTTGGATTTGGAAATTTTTGTAAGTTAAAATGGAAAGCCATTTTAATTCATTTTAGCAAAGGAAAAATTATTTTTGTCAAATAAAACCTTGAGATCAAAATCTATAGAAAATTTTAAATGGAAAATTTTTTTTAATTATTAAGTTTTTAACTTAAATAAAATTAATCCGTGAGGAAAAATTTCTCAACGAGTATAAACCTTGATATAGAAATTTTTATGGATTTAGATATTTTATTTTAAGTTAAAGGAGAACTTAATTGAAAATTTTCAAAAGATTTTTTTTCCAAGAAAACCTTTAATTAAAAACAAAGTGGGAGAGGGATTCCAATGGCTTCACGGCATCCATCACGATCCTCATTAGAGATCGTGGGTCTCCTCGCGTCATCCTAGGAGTGAACTTGTATAAAATGGAGATACCACAAAGATCTAGAACAAATAGAAGGATGTAATTAATAACTCGGGACACGTACTATGATCGGCCAACTCATATTGGAGGTTATAGTGCATGATATATCCATAGGAAATGAGAAGAAATGGCCATCCCCTCGATGAAGTTATCTTCTAGATGAACGAGTATAAACCTTGATATAGAAATTTTTATGGATTTAGATATTTTATTTTAAGTTAAAGGAGAGCTTAATTGAAAATTTTCAAAATATTTTTTTTTCCAAGAAAACCTTTAATTAAAAACTAAGTGGGAGAGTGATTCCAATGGCTCCATGGCGTCCATCACGATCCTCATTAGAGATCATGGGTCTCCTCGCGTCGTCCTACGAGTGAACCTGTATAAGATGGAGATACCACAAAGATCTAGAACAAATAGAAGGATGTAATTAATAACCCGGGACACGTACTATGATCGGGCAACTCACATTAGAGGTTATAGTGCATGGTATGTTCATAGGAAATGAGAAGAAATGGCCATCCCCTCGATGGAGTTATCTTCTAGATCATTACCTATAAGGAAAATTAATTTGCAGTGGTTTACACACTTAGCTTAGAAACTGCTATGTTGGGTATCTCTCATGCATATCATATGTGGCGTAGCGGAAAAATATGAATGAGATACCAACTCAAGATCTGCATATGTGTGGAAAACAAGACATAAAAAGAACAAAGGTAACAACTTTACCTTTCTTTGAGCGTCTGAAAAATAAAATTTTTTCTTCTTAAAGTTTGAGGCTCGATCCAGTAATCCTCTTGATCAAACACCACGAGAGTTGAATGTCCAGCCACTATAATTTCAATGTGTGATTATCTCTAACAGAAATCCACATGGAGGATCACACTCAAGCACCAAGACGTTTATGTGCTAGCATAAACCAAAGTGGCAGCTAGGGTTAGGGTTTTCGCTTCCTCTTTGCTGAAGAAAAATGAGAGAGAGAGAAGAGAGAATCATGTGAGGTCGAGGGTTTTGGAGTTATTTCGTGAATCCCTTTTCACCCAAGGTTTCATGCATATCACTTATATGTCACGAAAAATTACTGCAAATTGAGAATTCTAAAACAATTAGAATTCCCTAATTGTAATTGGAAACATCAAGTTCTCACAATTACAATTTGGACCATAAATTATAACTAATTATAATTTGTCCACAACAACTTTTCTTTCTCGTAATTAACCCCACTATGTTATCAAATAACATCTTGAGTATATAATCCTCTATTGTGTGTGACCTACTAGGTTTCCCAGTTAATTGGTAGCGAACAAGAATTAATCCAAATGTCTTTGAGATTAATAATCCATAATTAATTAGAATAAATCATATTTATTCTAATAAGGATTGGTTTATTAATTCATCAACTAATAAACCCATATTCCTAGATCATGAGCAGTATCTAGCAACATATCATGACCACCCAAAAGTCTAGGAAGTTAAGTGGCTTGACATGAACCCTTCAATAACAAACTACGGTGCAATTAACTACTATCCATGAGTATTGAGACACTCAAGGTGAATGCATGGATGCTTGTTAATGGAACAAGTTCATTGGATGACCTAGCTTTGAGATAATCATATGTATAACTATTTAGTGCCAGTGATATAATCTCAATATAGCAAACGTGCAAGTATCCTTAGATTTAAGATCTCCAAGGTACTTTATTTGATGAGCATTGTACTTTGATTCCAATCTCCGGAGCTTGATCGAGGGCCGCCTATGGGATGGATATTGGGAATAGTGTGAGGTAAACGAAAGTAGTTGAGAGGGTCAATAAAGGATTCACCACTTCTAATAGTAAGGGCGAATATCTCAAGGCCACTTATAGGACTTACTACTCGGAAAGTCCTTGGCCAAGACGATTCTGTACCGGAAACAGTTCGAATTGATACACATCTAGAATAGTGGGTTCTTGGTAAAAGTACTATTGTATTCGGGCCAGAATTAATTCTGGAGGGAGTTGGCACTAATTCCGTACTCCAAATCGAATGAGTTATTGTATAGTGAAAGGAGTTAATTGCACTGAAGTTTGTTATTGAAGGGTTCATGTCAAGCCACTTGATTTCCTGGACTTTTGGGTGGTCGTGATGTATTGCTAGATACCGCTCATGATATGAGAATATGAGTTTATTAATTGATAAATTAATAAACCAATCCTGATTAGAATTAATATGATTAATTCTAATTAATCATGAATTATTAATCTCAAAGAAATTTGGATTAATTCATGTTCGCTACCAATTGACTGGGAAACCTAATAGGTCACACATAATAGGATTATATACTCAAGATGTTATTTGATAACATTGTGGGGTTGATTGAGAGAAAGAAAAGTTATTGTAGACAAATTATAATTAGTTATAATTTGTGGTCCAAGTTGTAATTGTGGGAACTTGATATTTCCAATTATAATTAGGAAATTCTAATTGTTTTAGAATTTTAGATTTTCAGGGGATTTTGGAACATATATTGGATATGCTCAAAACCCCAATCCAAGGGTGATGCACACGAAAACAAAAGCTTCTTCTCCCTCTTTTTCACGTTTTTCCTGGGAAAACAAAACAACCCTAGCCGCCTTATTTTTCTGCTAGCACAGAAATATTTTGGTGCTTGAGTATTCCTCTGTGTGGATTACTGTTAGAGATAATCACACACTGTGATTATAGTGGTTAGACATCCAACTCGTGTGGAGTTTGCATAAGAGGATTGCTGGATGGCGCCTCGACTTAAAGAAGATCAATTTTATTCTTCGGACGATCACCCAAAGGTAAAAGTTGTTACCTTTATAATCATTATGTCTTGTTTTCCACACATAAATGGGTCCTGGGAGGGTATCTCGTTTTATTTTCTACTGCATTGTATACGTACGAGCAACACTATCTGATCAAATCAGAATGTCTAACACATGCTAGTCTTAACACATTAATGATGTCCTGTCTCATTAATAGTATGACTAGGGACTATTTAAGTACTTATACTATACAATGTAGTAGGAATCTCATATCATGATCTCTATCATGTTTTCCTAAACACAGTGTTGTACTAGGGACTTTATCTAACAGTTATATTACATAACAATAAACAAAAGAAAATGTAAAATAAATAATGCCTTTTATTAAAATAAAATGTGTCATATACAACGTACAAGTGATTGCCTCGGGCATAACACTAACAAACTCCCACTTATACTAGAGCCAATCATTCTTGTATCTAATACCGAATGACTCAATATGCCTATTATGTTTCTTTTAGGATAGTGCTTTTATAAGCGGGCCAACTATGTTCTCATCTGTGGGAACTCACTCTATCTTTACATCAGTCCTATCTATGATCTCCTGGATCAGAAGATAGCGTTGGAGTACGTGTAATAGTCTATTGTTTTGAACTTTTTCAACTTATTGCCCCTCCGCACAATGTAAACAGGTAGCCGGATTGTGATTTGAAATCATCTTTGTCAGATTAAAAACTGGCATAAGTATACTCGTTTATTTTTCAAATCACCTTCTCCATATACTAAGAACACATCCTTAGTCCTTCGTAAATACTTAAGGATGTTCTTTACAGCAACCAAATAACCCTCACCAAGGTCAAATTGGTATCTACTCGTCAAGCTGAGGGCACAAGATACATCGGGCCTTGTATATATTATAGCGTACATGATCGATCCAACTGCCGAAGCATATGGAATCTTACTCATATGATCCCTTTCAACTTGTGTCTTGGGAGACATCGACTTTGAAAGGCTTACACCGTGTGACATGGGTATGAGTCCCTTTTTAGATTGATCCATGCTAAACCTCGTTGAAACTTTATCTATGTATGTAGACTGTGAAAGACCTTGCAACCTTGGATCTATCTCTATAGATCCTTATTCTAAGAAAATAGGTTACTTCTCCAAGGTTCTTCATTGAGAATTATTTGGACAACCAAACTTTAACTATTTGCAAGACAAGTATATCGTTTCTTATTAGTAATATATCATCTACATAAATTAATAAGAAAACGATTGCGCTCCCACTAACCTTCTTGTATACACAAGGCTCATTCATGTTTTGAATAAAACCAAACTCTTTTATTATTTCTTCAAAATGGAAGTTCCAACTCCTAGAAGCTTGCTTAAGTCCATAAATAGACCTTTGCAGCTTGCACACCTTTGTGCTATCATTGGATGTGAAACGCTCAGGTTGTGTCATATACAATTCCTCAGTCAGATTTATGTTTACGAAATCTGTTTTCATATCCATTTGCCGAATCCTATAATCATAATGAGCAGCAATGGCTAAGAGTATCCTAATAGATTTTAACAAGGCTACTAGCGAGAAGGTTTCTTTATAGTCAGTACCATGTTGTTGACGATAACCCTTCGCCACTACTCGTACTTTATTCGTAACTACGTTACCATCCATGTCCGTTTTCTTCTTGAAAACCCATTTGCATCTAATAGGTTTAATTTCTTTGGGTTGATCAACCAAAGTCCATACTTGGTTATTGTACATGAAATCCAACTCTGACTTCATGGCCTCAAGCCATTTGCCAGATTCTGAACTGTTCAGAACATCCTTGTATGTAATAGGCTCATCCTCATCTATGAGTAATACGTCATTGTGGTCACTAATGAGAAATTCATATCTCTTAGGTGCCACACATATCCTACTAGATCTACGAGGTTCTTGTGTAGTAGAAGGTTTATCTATTCTCTCAATAGATGTGGGATTAGACGGTTGATCCTTGTTTGTTTAATCTTTTTAAACTTCACTAAATTCAATTTTACTTCTACTGTCCCCTTTGAGCATGTGCTCCTTCTCTAAGAAGACGGCATGCTTCGAAATAAATACTTTATTTTCAGAAGGTAGGTAGAAGTATTATCCGAAGGATTCTTTCAGATATCCCACAATCAAATACTTGTCAGACTTACTATCAAGTTTGTTTGACTATGGCCTTTTGACAAAGGCAGGACAACCCCATAATCGCACGTGAGATAACTTTGGTTTCTTACCAAAAAGCATCTCAAACGTAGTAGAATCAACTGATTTTGCCGGAACTTTGTTTAGTATATAAGTAGAAGTCTCTAGTGCATACCCCTAAAATGATTTTGGTAGGTTTGCAGAAGCCATCATGGTCCGTATCATGTTTAGAAGGGTTTGATTCCTTCTCTTAGATATACTATTATGTTGAGGTCTATATGATGGAGTCCATTGAGATAATATCCCATTATCTGTAAGATAATTCAGAAACTCTTGGTTAAAGTATTCTTCTTCTCGATCAGATCTTAGAGCCTTAATATTTTTGCCAAGTTGTTTCTCTATTTCATTCTTGAAGTCTTTGAACTTATCAAAGACCTCAGATTTGTATTTTATTAAATACAAATACCCGTATCGTGAGAAAATCATCGTTAAAGGTTATGAAATAGTTATAACCTCCTTTTGTTTGTATTGACATTAGGCCACATACATCAGAATGTATGAGTTCTAATAACTCCTTGGCCCGTTCTCCTTTTCCTAAAAAAGGAGTTTTAGCCATTTTACCTAGTAAATAAGACTCGCATGTGCCATATGATTCATAATCAAATGACCCTAAGTCACCAAACTTGTGTAACTTAAAAACCTGATTTTCATTTACATGGCCCAAACAATAATGCCATAAGTAAGAGGTGTTAGAGTTATCCATTTTAGGTTTCTTATGGTTTATATTGAGAATTGGATTATCCAAGTCTAGAACATATAAACCATTAACCAAAGTTGCTGAACCATAATGAATATCATTCAATGAAAAAGAACAATATTTATTCTTAAATATCAAATGAAATCCATTTAAGTCCAAACACACAACTAAGATAATGTTTTTCATTAAAACTAGTACATAATAACAGTTTGTAATTCTAGAATTAATCCCGAAGGCAGGTTCAGCTCGTATGTCCCCACAGCAAGTGCAGCAACCTTTTTCCCATTTGCAGTACATAGGTCCATATCGCCTTTCTCTAGCTTTCTACTGCCCTTTAGTCCTTGCAAGTTATTGAAAAAATGAGATCCATATCTGGTATCTAATACCCATATCTTATTTCTAAAGGCAATATTTATCTCAATCATAAACATACCTGGAGTAGAAGTAGAAGTGCTTGCAAGCTTCTCCTTCTGGTTCTTGCCCTTAATGGTCTCCAAGTAGGCTTTGCAGTTGCGCCTCCAATGGCCCGTCTTACCACAATGATGGCATGGGCCCTTGGTAGCAACATCATTGTTCTTCACACCACCTTTAGGCTTCATAGGAGCCTTCTTCTTCTTTTAAACTTTCTTCTTAGAAAAAGATGATTCTACCATTAAAACTGAATTGGAATCCTTCTTCATGAAGGACTCTACAGTTTTGAGAAGATTGATCAAGTCAGAAATGGGGGACTTAATCTTGTTCATCTGATAGTTAAGCACAAATTGTGAGAAACTATTAGGCAAAGATTGCAAAATTAAGTTAATACTTAAGTCATGGTCCATTGCGAACCCGAGAGATCCAAGCTTCTCCATTAAGCCCAGCATCTTCAGCCCATGAGTGGCCATAAAAGAACCCTCTGTCATTTTGCAATAGAATAGTTGCTTCAAGATCTCATATCTCTCCATTCTGGCTTGGGCATCAAACAGCTCTTGAAAATGTAGTATAATCAATTTGGCATCTATATGCTCATGCTGTTTTTACAACTCGGGAGTCATGGATGCCAGCATAATACATGATGCTATATAACTATCCTCCTTGTGCTTTTTGTGGACAGCATGCTCATCAACATGAGTATCTTAAGCTGGTGGTGGCGGAATAGGAGCATCTAGTATGTAGAGTAACTTTTTCGATTTGAGAACGATTCTCAAATTTCTATACCAGTCGAGGTAGTTTGATTCGTTTAACTTGTTGGTTTTCAAGATGCTACGTAGATTTAGGTTTGTTGGCATGATGCAAGTATCCTAGATGTAAAGATAGAGAGAATTAGCTATTGTATATGCACATGAAATGTAAATAATTAGGACTTTAATTAAATGCATTTTTACTCTAATATTTTACTCAAATTAATTGCCCCCACTACCAATTCGGGAAAGTCTATTGGAAGCTTTCCTAGTGGACCGGTATCCAAATTCTTTAAGAATAACCTTGGGTGTACCCAACCAGCCACCCTTGAGTTCATTGGTGACAGGGCCTAAATTAGTCATATTTTTTTCTAGTTATTTAAAGTTTTTTTGTGATACATTTTGTTCAATAACTAGTCATATTTCTTCATATTTGAGATTTTACCCATGGAAAGGTATTTTGTGCATTATTTCAGATTTTAGGAGTAAAACAAAGCAAAAACGTAGCAAAAAAGAATAGAGGCGGTGCCGGCCAGGATAGAGGAACCGGCGCCGGTGTGCTGTTGGCATGCACTTCGAAGTGACAGAAAATTGTTGAAACAGGATCGAAATAGAACCAGGCCGGCATCGGATCCAGAAGCTAAGGCGGCGCCGGCTATACTCTGGACTACATTGTGCTGAAATCAAGAAAAATCAACGAATGATTGAAGAAACAAAACACAACCGGCGCCGGCTCCAGCAGCCAAGGCGGCACCAACTATGCCCTGAGGATAAGACGGAATCTTTATTTTTCTACGCGGTTTTTGGTAATCTGAGGAATTTTAGTATCTTCCTACTTCAACTTGGCCAGGAACCTTACACCAATGAGTTTAGGCACTTCCTAAGCCTATAAATAGATGAAAAATACAAGAGAAAATGGGAGAATTCATAGATCATTATAGAAAATCACTCAAATCAAAGAAAGAATTCTTCAATCAAGGAGGGTTGTGCAATAAGGTCTTCAAAGGAAGAAAAAATAGGCTTATCTATAAGTGCTTTCTTTTATTTTGTTTTCTTTTTCTTGAACAATGATGTGTTAATTGTTTTATTGTAATTTGACATTATTTTAGATATTCGTGATTTTTAGAGTTATTTGACCTTTTTATTAATTGATTATTCTTCTTGGTATTTAATTACTTGGGTTGATTACGAGATTGATTGGTTGTTTCTTTCCATTACCTTGCTTGGAAAAGGAATTGATGGTGGTTTCAATTCATTAGTTTTAGATTTTTTGTCTTTTAACTTGCTTGGAAAATGTGTTAATTGTTAAGAACAAGGTAATTAAAGGTTAATTGATGTCTGCCAGGAATGGATTCATTGGTTAAGTTCATATTTTAAATTTGTTAGGAATGGAAATTTAATCAAAGGATTGTGTTTAATGCATCTTTTGGATAGATTAGTTGAGACAGGAATGTGATGCTAATTGAACTAGAAGGTAGTGATTTCATGGATTGGAAAAGAAGCGAGTCTATATTAATCCTTCATGATGCCAAGAGAATGATTAGTTATGAAAATGGTTAGGTACTTTAAGGTCATGTTTGTCTAAGCAATGATTTAAGTTGCATAATTCTCCATCCTTGACATGTATGTATTTTTATTTTATTTTATGTTCCTTTTTATTTCTTTTTCAATTTATGGAGTCGGTTAAACAATGAAAGAAAAGTGATTAATGTATACTTTTTCTTGGAGGATCGACACTCATTTGAACCCTATGCTATGTTAATGATGAGTACGCTTGCTCATATGTGTAATTTGGGGGTTAATGTTTTAATTTAAACTTGATTGGGAATGTGTTTATTTTTATATAATTTTTATATCCAAATAAATACGCATCAATTGGTAGGTATCCAATACCAATTACATCGTATGTCACTACCGAATCATTTGGTGATTAACAACTTTTACTCTTAAAGCCTTTTGGGCTACCCCAACTTTTCCTCTAAATTTCTTTATGCTTGAGTTTGCCCAACCGGGATAAAGAATTTAGTTAAACTCGACCCATTAATAAGGAATTTAATTCCATAGCTTGCACATGCCTGATGTTAAGTAGGCTTGGGTTTTCCAAATAACCTGGTCTTGAAAAAGGACTCTTGTTCTTACTATATTAATGGAAGGAATTAAGTTTAACATTAATTGACGGATTTGTTCCTTTCAGTGATTTCAATAAATGACATGCATAAAAATCGATAAATCACATAATTGATAATCATGGTAATAAAGCGATTACGTGGCATGGTTATGAACTTTACCATAAATTAATTTCTTTAAGCCAGAAAAGAAATGAATATAGTTAACCCTATGTATTCATGCATGATTTAAGTGGAAGGTCTTACCTTCTTGCCTTGTTTTGGTTGCCATCTCCAAAATAGAATAATTCTACTCCTATCTAACATATGTAAACTAATTACATAATTTCCTAAAGCGAGAAAACCTCGAGTTACATTCGAGGGGAGTTATATGAGAAGAGAATTACACAAGAATTCCAGAGAAGGCAAGATATGCAGGCCCTATTTCATAAAAAAAACCAAAACTGTAAAATGCATGAACATATGTAATTAGTTTTAGTCCATAACCATCCACCATGCCATTAATTATGCTTAAACAAGATAAACATATAATTTTTATTATTCCAAAATCACTATTTTGGAAAAATAAAACAAATTCTAAAATCAATATTTTAGAAAAATACATTAATTTTAAAATTTTCAAAATCATTATTTTGAAAAATAAAATTGTTTGTCTCAAAATTAGTTTTCAGAAAATGCTTTTGGGTCCCGTCTCTCATCAAATGAGATTGTCCCATTCAAAATTCTATTTCAATTTTTTGTTTAAATGGCTAGAACGTCACGACACAGAGCAAAACCGGTGCCAGTTAGAAGCCCGAGGCAGTGCCGGCTCCAGTCTGGTTTTAAAAAATTTTGCCAGAAACGATTTCTGGATGTCGTGAAACAGCACGGAACCGGCACCAGCTAGAAGCCAGAGCCAGTGCCAGCTGTAGTCGGGAAGAGGCAGAGATTTTTTGAAAATTTTCCAGAAAGAATTTTTGGAACCCTTATCTTCTGCAATAGTTTAGTGAGAACAATTCTTAGCAGAATTTTTTGTTTTGAAGCTCAAAATAACAACCAATTTGTTAGTTTAAACAAAACAAAATAGAAAATTAAATGCACAAGATGAAATGGAAGGCAACAAACATGTTCAAGAAAACATTTTTCTGTAAAAACCTTTCAGAACATAAAGAAAACATTTTGCGAAATATGTTGTACCTATTACACAAGCATATTGTGCTACTGACCCAACCCACAATGCTTGTAACAATTTTGACTCGTGTGAAAACAATTTTCACAGTGAACAAAGACATACACGATTACACAAAACAGCTTTTACGCAAGAAACAATGTTTGCAAACCACACATAGCAAGCCTCTAATACCACTGTTGGGTATCTCTCACACATATGATATATGGCGTAGCGAAAAAATAAGAACAAGATACCAACAAGAGTTGAATGTCCAGCCATTATAATCACAGTGTGTGATTATCTCTAATAGAAATCCACACGAAGGATCACACTCAAGCACCAAGATGTTTATGTGCTAGAATAAACTAAAGTGGTGGCTAGGGTTAAGGTTTTCATTTCCTCTTTGCTGAAGAAAAACGAGAGAGAGAGAGAGAGAAGAGAGAATTGTATGAGGCGTAGGGTTTTGGAGTTATTTCGCGAATCCCTTTTCACCCTAGGTTTCGTGCATATCACTTATATGTTACAAAAAATCACTGAAAACTAAGAATTCTAAAACAATTAGAATTCCCTAATTGTAATTGGAAACATCAAATTTCACAATTACAATTTAGATAATAAATTATAACTAATTATAATTTGGCCACAACAACTTCTCTTTCTCGCAATTAACCCCACTATGTTATCAAATAACTTCTTGAGTATATAATCCTCTATTGTGTGTGACCTACTAGGTTTCCCAATCAATTGGCAGTGAACATGAATTAATCCAAACGTCTTTGAGATTAATAATCCATAATTATTTAGAATTAATCATATTAATTCAAATCAGGATTGATTTATTAATTCATCAATTAATAAACCCATATTCTCATATCCTGAGTGGTATCTAGCAACACATCATGACCACCCAAGAGTCTAGGAAGTCAAGTGGCTTGACATGAATCCTTCAATAACAAACTATAGTGTAATTAACTCATTTCACCATACAATATCTCATTCGGTTTGGAGTACGGAATTAGTGTCAACTCCCTCCAGAATATATTAATTCTAGCCCGAATATAATAGAACTTGTACCAGGAACTCACTACTCTAGATGTGTATCAATTAGAACTATTTCCAATACATAATCGCCTTGGCGAATGACTTCTTAAGTAGTAATTCCTACAAGTGGCCGTGAGATATTCGCCCTTACTATTAGGAGTGGTGAATCTTTTATTAACCATCTCAACTACTTTCGTTTACCTTATAATGTACCCAATATCCATCCCATAGGTGGCCCTCGATCTGGCTCTAGAGAATGGAATGAAAGCACAATGCTCAGCAAACAAAGTACCTTGGAGATTTCAAGTCTAAGGATACTTGCACGTTTGCTATATTAAGATTATATCATTGGCACTAAATAGTTATCCATGTGATTATCTCATAGCTAGGTTATCCAATGAACTTATTCCATAAACTAGCATCCACGTGTTAACTTTGAGTATCTTAATACTCACGGATATGAGAACCACTGCCTGATCAAATCAGAAAGTCTAACACATGTTAGTCTTAACTCATTAATGATGTCCTGTCTCATTAATACTACGACTAGGGAATATTTAAGTATAACACTATACAGTGTAGTCGGAATCTCATATCATGATTTCCTTCACATAGTGTTGTAGTAGGGACTTTATCTAATAGTTATATTACATAAAAGTAAACAAAAGAAACTGTAAGATAAATAATGCCTTTTATAAAAATAAAATATGTTATATACAACGTATAAGTGATTGTTGTAACACCCCCACTACCTAGGCCCATCAGGGCCGGGGATGTCGCCCCGTACAGAGGACAAGGGGTCTTTATAACTAGGCTACATAGAACAAAATAAAATAAAGACTTTAAAATTAAACTTACTACAACCCAAAAGATAAATACTGGTACAAATCCAAAATAAATTATTTGCAACAACCTCTCAAAACGTCACATAAAGAAAATAACATGAGTCTTCAAAGTATAGGATATAATCTACCTAATGACCTCCACAGCAGGATCTTCCTGAAAACATGGCAAAAAGGTGGTGAGATAAAAATATCAGTAAGCCCGTGTGTACTTTGAGAGTTTCAGGTAGAATAATTCATGTATGCAAGTTGTAAAAATTTCATAAAGATAAGTGCTGGAAAGCATTAAATAAGTATTGAAATTAAGAGTGGTGTTTTGCTTTTCAAACCACACATTTGCACAATAAATACAACCACTCAAATGGGTAGCCATGGGTTACCACACGTTAGGCCCCATGACTAAATAACGGTCAGAATACCACACTTTGTGCAAGCTCACAAAAGGTAGGTGTACAACCTACCGGGTGAGATACTCCTCCATCTCTACACCCAAACTTATCGGTTGTCCATTCCGGGAACACACAGTCCACATGACTGAAGCTTGCTAGCTCGAACCGGCATGACCTACTGGACTGGCATCCTATCCAGGAAGGACTCACCCCTCAGAGCTGGCCACCTACTAAGAGACTTACCCTAACCCTTCAAAGACTAGTCCTGGTAGTCTACCCTTATTGAATACTCAACGTTGATTGTCCCACTGGGGAGAAAATTGATCACACATTGTTTTATTTGGAAATAGCAATTAAGGGTTTCTAAAATTCTTGTCAAAGCTGGGTTTTAGAAAGAATTTGGCATTTTGTGTAAAACTGCTTGTTTGATTTTCAAACGATTTGGTTGACTGGAATAAAAATGAAAAACAGTCCTTATTTGCCTTTGCATAAGGAATGTCCATACACATCTCATTTGGCTTGCCACAGTAAGTTTTGGTCTTCAAATAATTCCATGCAGGAACTTACCTGATTCTTTGCTTGCTCAAATTCAAGAGTCTTTCAAGCCTGACCTAACCCCGCCTGGGTTAAACACAAAACATAAGGTTACACTCAAGCTAAATTGACTTACACAAGTAATCCTAATTCAACTTATTACCATCACATCCCTAATGTCCTAAGCTTGAAGGCTAGCTGATAAAGAATTTTATAAAATAAGTCTAGTTTGCTAAGTTAAAATAACTTGGGGTTCTAAAATAATTGCTAATGAATTATAGACTCAATTGATAATTCTTGAGTGTTATTATTAATAAATAAACAAAGGTTTGAATATTGAATAATACTAAGCCCAAAATAATATTAATAAATGGTAATTTAAAAATAGCTTTATTGTAAATAAATAATAAATTACAAATAATTTTTAATTAATTTTTTAATAGATAATAAATAATTAGTAATAAATAAAATTAATAATAAATGAATTATGTTAAATTTTTAATTAATAAATAACAAATAGATTTTAATATAAATAATATTTAGGAATATAGGTAAAAGTTTTAACTAGGGCCTACAAGGTTATTAATTAATTCTAACATTTTATTTATTATTATTTATATAAAAGATTTATCTATTATATATATATATATATTATTTTTAATAAAAGATTTTATTTATTTGATAAATAAAATATTAATATTCCAAATAATAATCCAATCCAAATTTTTCTAGAGTTTCGAATTTTGTAGAAAAAAATATAGTAGTAATTCAAATTAAAGTAATAAAATTTGTTAATAAAAATAACATAGACTTAACAAGAAAATAATCTCTCACCATGACTTTCCTATTGCTAGAAGAGATTCTTAAACACATTCTCCAACATCAAATAATAAACCAATCCATTCATGAACACATGCTTGACTTATCACATACTATCACAAGGCTAACTTTCTTCTAGGCATAATCATCATTAATGGCTTCAATGGAAAATAGAAACATAAGAGCCTAATCACCTTTGGTGTCATGATGTCTAACATGCTTCAAACATCCATAAAATTCATCAAGCACGAAGAACATACATTGATTCAAAAGGAAATACACACAACTTAGTCATATACAACAATCATCATGTCTTAACTCCATCCCCTTAATCCACATGCATATACTCAATCCCCCATTCATATTCTATCTCCCTATCACCTCCTAAGAGACATGATTTCAGAATTTAAAAAGAAGGTTTTGAGAATAATTACTTGATTGACGAGTACTATGGTGAAGGCTAAAGAAGGTCCACGCGCAACGGAGAGTCTTGAGTGATCCCACGGAAAAACAGCCATGGTTGATGGTTGATCAACCATTTCGGTTGGAAGAGAGAGAGAGAGAGAGAGAGAGAGAGAGAGAGAGAGAGAGAGAGTATTAGAAAGGTATATAGGGAATTGAATAGAAGAGGATGAACAAGAAGGTTGTTCTTGATTTACCTTGTTGATGTTCTTGAGACCTTCAAGGAAAAAGCTAATTTTGATCCGATTGAAAATTCCTGTTGGCGTGGTTTTGTGTTATAAATACTAGAAATGAAGTCTAGGGATTAAATAGAAGTGATATGGAATATTTGAGAGTAATTGGAGGTGTTTAGAATAGGTTTAGGCTTGAAGAAGTTTAGTGTGTGTTCTTGGTGTTCTTGGTGAAAATGGAGAGAGTGTGGGAGAAATGCTGCACGAAATCTGGTAGGGTGCTGGCCGAATGGTCTAGGGTGAAGGGGAGTTTCAGTTTTTAGCTTGTGGGAGATAGAGTGATCATATATATATATATTTTTTTTTTGAAATTTAAATGGAGGAAGTTTTGGAGTTGTTTAAGGTAGGAGGTTAGATATGGTGTTTGATCAAGGAAGGTGTCTATGCTCTTCAATGGTGCCGGTTGAACAAGGTGGTTTTGATGAAATGAATGGAGGTCAATATTGTTCCAAGGCTGGCCGAAATTTAGTCTTAAATGGTAGAGAAAATTCTGGTTCATTAGCTTGATACAAGAGTGTTTTCATGGAGTAAAATTCTGAAATTATTTTGAAGTTCAAAAAAAAAGTTTGAATGGAGTGATCTTAGGAGGGTTTTGTGGTGTGGTTATGGAGTCCATGTATTCAAGGTAAGTGTGAAGGTCAATGATGTTCAGTCCATGGCTGAACAAGGATCAATTTTACAGAAGTTGAAGAGTGATTTTCGGCCTAGGCTTGAAGGAAGCAAAGCTGGAAAAATTCTGGTTTCAAGTTGTTCAAAGTTTCGAAGATTGGTGAAGAATTTCTGTGCAGAATTTTCGCACTTCTTCAACCCGATTTGCCGCTGGTTCTTGTGGGGCTTTGAAGGTCTTTCAAAGGTGATTTTCCAACATTCTTTCTGGAGAAATACAAAGGAGTTTTGCTGGCTTGAAAATGGACTAAAACAGCTTCATTTTCTTGATTGAAAGCTGCGAAATGCCCAGAATTTTTTCCTGGTTTTGCACAGTTTGTGCAGTCCGAAAATTGTACAGATTTTCCAGCCTTCAAGCCACATGAAATGACCATTTTTCTGGTAGCAAATGAGTGGGTTTATTGGCTGAATTTTTCGAAGAGATGGTCTGCTCTTCGAAAAATTCTTGAAAATTTCCAGATTTTCCTTCACTAAAATATGAACGACATGACGGTGAATTTGAAGGTTCTATCATGGTGATTGATTTCTCTTGGAAACCCCTCCTATCTCCCCTCCTATTTTCGGCCAACCTCTCTTCTCCAAGATTGATTTTCGAAATTCAAGGATGAGAAATTATCACAGAATTTTTTTTTTTTTTTGGAATTTAAAAGAAAGATTTGATGGGTTTTGGTTCATTTGAATTATGAAAATGCTAGGAGAACTGTTATTGTTTGACAACTCGGCATACGGTACACTTTCGATCCATTTATCCCCGAAATCCAATACACAGGCTCTCAGCATATCCTCTAATATCTGAATAATCCTTTCTGACTGTCCATCGGTATGCGGATGCACCGTCGTACTGAACTTCAGACTAGAACCCATCGATTCTTGAAACTTGCCCCAAAATCAGGATGTAAATCTCGGATCACGGTCGGACACAATACTTGAAGGCACTCCGTGTAATCTGACTATTTCCCGCACGTAGGTCTGAGCCAACTTTTCAATTGAATCCTTTACATTCACGGGTATGAAATGCGCCGACTTGGTCAATCGATCCACCACTACCCATATGGCGTCTTTTTGGTTTCTTTCCATAGGGAGTCCGGTAACGAAGTCCATGGTCACCTCTTCTTATTTCCATTCCGGTACTGGCAACGGTTGCAATAATCCTGCCACCTTCTTGTGCTCCGCTTTGACTTTCTGACAGGTTAGACACGTTGAGACATACTTAACCACGTTTCGCTTCATCCCAGGCCACCAATAAGACTTTTTCAGATCTTGATACATCTTGACCTCTCCTGGATGAATGGTGTACTTGCTCTTATGCACTTGTTCTAAAATTCTGTCCCTCAACTGGAGCTCCTTGGGTACACACAAACGATCCCAGAAGTACAACACCCCCATTTCGTTCTGACGGAACTCACCGCCTTGCCGCTTAAGCTTCTTGTCCTTGAAAAACTGAAATTCTGCATTACTCTGCTGAGCTTCAACAATCTCCCGCCGTAGATCTAGTATCAACTTCAGGTTGCTAATAATGATCCTCTCTTCTTGCACTTCTACTCTTCTATCCAACACATCCTGAACCATTTTTACCTCCTGTACTCTTAGCTGGGCCATTCTGACTTTCCGACTCAGGGCATCAGCAACGACGTTGGCTTTCCCGGGGTGGTAGTTGATAGGACAACGGTACTCTTCCAAAAATTCCATCCATCTTCGCTGTCTCAAATTCAAGTCTTTCTGGATGAAGATGTACTTCAGGCTTTTGTAATCAGTGAACACTTCATATTCCGCTCTATACAAATAGTGCCACCATTTCTTTAATGTGAACACGATGGTAGCCAGCTCTAAGTTATGCATGGGATAATTGACTTCATGAGGCTTCAATTTTCGAGAAGCATAGGTGATCACCTTCCTATCTTGCATCAAAACTACTCCCAAGCCTTCCTTCGAAGCATCCATATATAGTGCGTAAGGTTTATTTGCCTCTGGTAGACTCAGCACAGGCGCTGTCATTAACCTCTGCCTCAACTCTTGAAAACTCTTTTCACATTTTCCATTCCAATCAAAGGATACGTCCTTTTTCAGTAGCCGGGTCATATGAGATGCTAGCATTGAAAACCTCTTAATAAACCTCCGATAGTAGCCAGCCGATCCCAAGAAGCTTCGAATCTTTGTGATGTTCTCCGGTTGCTTCCAGTCCGAAATGGCTTCAACTTTTGCTGGGTCTACTTTGATCCCATCCTTGGTCACCACGTGACCAAGAAATGCCACACTATCCAGCCAAATCTCGCACTTGCTAAACTTGGCGTAAAGCTTGTGCTCCCTTAGCTTTTCCAATACCAACTTCAAATGCTCTGCATAGTCCTCCGGGCTCCTGGAGTATATAAGTATGTCGTCGATGAGGACCACCACGAACTTGTCCAAGTAGGGTTGGAACACTCGATGCATCAAGTCCATAAATATCACAGGTGCATTGGTTACCCCGAAAGGCATCACCACAAACTCATAGTGACCATATCTTATATTGAAGGCCGTCTTAGGAATATCTTTCTCCTTTATCCTCACTTGATAGTAGCCTTGCCTTAAATCCAGTTTGGAGTAACAACTGGATCCTTGCAACTGGTCGAACAGCTCGTCAATTAATGGCAGAGGATATTTATTCTTGATGGTCAGGTTGTTCAAGCCTCAATAGTCAATACACAACCTTAGAGTCCCATCCTTTTTCTTTACAAATAGCACAGGTGCTTCCCAGGGTGACCTGCTAGGTTTGATATAGCCTTATCTCACCAACTCTTCTAATTGTTCCTTCAATTCTTTCAACTCTGCCAGTGCCATTCGATACGGAGTTTGAGACACCGGTTCTGCTCCTGGGACTAGATCAATGGTGAACTCAACTTCTCGCTTGGGAGGTAGAGATGTGAGTTCCGAATAAAACACGTCGAGAAAATCTTTTACCACCTCAGTATCCTCCAGAGTGCACTGGTCCTTCGACTTGTTTATTACATAAGCTAAATATCCTTGACATCCTTGCCTCAACAATTTCTGGGCTTTAGCCCCAGCTATCAAAAACTTCAATTCTTTTACTTTCTTGCCATTGAACTCCAACACATCACATCCTGGTCTAATGAACTAAACTGACTTATTCTTATAGTCTACTCTACCCCCATGCTTCGCTAGCCAATCCATTCCCAATATCAAATCATAATCATCAATAGCTAAGACTATTAGATCTCCCTCCAAGCTTTCTCTCCCCACTTCAACCTTACAATTCTGCACATACCGATCCGCTTGCACCATTTTCCCCAAAGGCGTACTTACTAATAATGTAAAAGGTAGTTCTACTCCATCTCAACCCAATTGATATGCACAATTCTTATTTAAATAGGAATGGGTAGATCCAGGGTCTATCAATGCATTAACGGAACGTCCTTGGATAGTAAACGTACCTTCCACTACTGCTGCATCAGCTCCAACCTCCTCCCGATTGAGAGCGAAAACTTTTGCTTTCACTTGCGGCTTCTGCGTTCCACTCCCGAAAGCTCCCGAGATATTGGCTCGATTGGGCCCCGAGTTCTGAGCTGGGTTCCCTTGTCTAATTCGGAGAAGCTTAGGGCAGGCGTTCCATAGATGGTTCGGGTCTCCGCGTGGTAGCATTTCTGCTCGCCTCTTCTGGACAAATAATTTCTCTCGATGTGGCCCCTTTTTCCACAGTGCCGGCATAATGGAAGATTCTGCGCAGGACTAACCGGTGTTGTTCGGGCTTGATTTCCCCGATTCTACCATTGCTGGTTGGCAGGGCGCTTGCTAGGTTGCTGCCTCTGAAAAGATCTCGGTGGCCGTCTTGTCGGTACGAACGGTCGTGGAGCCAATCGGTTGCGATCCTCATTCTCAGTACGGGTGGCTACGTCCATAGCCCCCGAGTAAGTCATCGGTGGAGAGGGTGCTAACACCCTTCTTAACTCTTGCCTTAATCCCTTAACAAATTGCCTCATTCTGTCCTGTTCAGTAACCACCAGCCTCTTGCAGTACTTTGACAATTGCGTGAACTGTGCTGCGTATTGGGCTACCGTCATGCTTCCTTGCTTTAGATTCTGGAACTCATCTTCACGTTTCTCAACTATCCACTGAGGGATATATTCTGCCCGGAATGCTTCCACAAAATTAGCCCATGTCCAGTCTTGGTCAATCATCTCCCAGTCATCCTGAACCCTTTGCCACCATGCCGAGCTGGACCCCTCAGTCAGAATGTAGCAAACATCACTATTTGCTTCTCAGTGTACTAGAGCATAGCAAATATATCCTCCATTTGTTCCACCCATTGTTCAGCTTTTTGGTCTTGTTCGGCCTCCCCCAAGAAGATAGGAGGTTGAAATTTCAGAAATCTCTCCAATGCCTCATCTTCCCCTTTCGGATTCCTCTGCTCAGTCAAGGTTTGTAGAATCTCGGTTACCTTGTGGAACGCTTGCGTCAGAGTTACGCTAACTGGTTCTTCTGATCCCATTTCTGGCTCCAGTTCGTTCTCATCTCCCTGGTTCGGTGATGGCATTTGAGTTGTATCAAACTCTGGTGTCACGGGCTCTGCCTCAGGAACCCTTCTGCTGGATGTGGCTGTACGATGTTTGGGTGCCATTCTAAACCATTCCCCAGATAATGAGTTTATGCACCAAAGTTAAAAAAATCCAAATTGAGCATGCATTCACATTCAACTTTAAGCGGAAGAAAATTATATGCAAGTTTTGTATAAAGAATTTAATATAGATTTTTCCTCAAGATTTAGAGTACTCCAGGCACTCTTATTTGCATAAATTCGGAATTAAAGCAGTAAACATGGGAAAAGAAAAGAAAATCCTTAGCAAAGGAATTTATGGAAAGCAGTAAATAAACATCCCAATCGTAGCAGCACTTGGCCTTTCCAATCCTCATTACAGTCTTCAAAGTTGGCCTCATATAACCCTCCCCCAGAATTCCTAGTGAAGTCTATCCCAGCCCCATTTGCAAACCCATCTATTGGCTCCTTCCCAGGTCTCCTAGAACTCTCCCCGGTTTCAACCTGATTGGGTGAGGTTACAAAGGAAGGTCTAGGTGGAGATTCATAATCTATCTCCTTGGGTCATGGGTCATCACTGTCAACTGCCAA
Organism: Voacanga thouarsii; assembly: GCA_026120185.1. Classification (NCBI taxonomy): domain Eukaryota; kingdom Viridiplantae; phylum Streptophyta; class Magnoliopsida; order Gentianales; family Apocynaceae; genus Voacanga; species Voacanga thouarsii. The sequence goes on along the minus strand of JANUWF010003376.1, from coordinate 5,345,127 downwards.
GTCAACTATGGGACTAGGAGGGAGGGGAACATATTCCATGTCTATCTCCTCGTCTTCACTGTCAGTAACCAGGTCGATCACGGGTATTAGGGGTGGCTCAATGATCTGGACCTCATCGTCAATACTGTCATCTAGGGGAATGATTGGCTGCGGTGCAGGCTGAGGCACTGGTAGGTCCTCCGGGTAGATAGGAATGGGAGGGTGCCATTGCTGCCCTTTCCTTGCGGTTCTAATCATTCTAACCATCCTACAGCATACACAAGAGAGGTCAGATAAAAGATTTGAACTTAACAAAGTAAAACATATGCAATCAATACTTACCTAAACCTAGTCTCTGATACCACTTGTAACACACCACTACCTAGGCCCATCAGGGCCGAGGATGTCGCCTCGTCCCAAGGACAAGGGGTCTTTATAACTAGGCTACATAGAACAAAATAAAATAAAGACTTTAAAATTAAACTTACTACAACCCAAAAGATAAATACTGGTACAAATCCAAAATAAATTGTTTGCAACAATCTCTCAAAACGTCACACAAAGAAAATAACACGAGTCTTCAAAGCATATGCAATAATCTAGCTAATGACCTCCACAGCAGGATCTTCCTGAAAACATAGCAAAAATGTGGTGAGATAAAAATCTTAGTAAGCCCGTGTGTACTTTGAGAGTTTCAGGTAGAATAATTCATGTATGCAAGTTGTAAAAATTTCATAAAGATAAGCGCTAGAAAGCATTAAATAAGTATTGAAATTAAGAGTGGTGTTTTGGTTTTCAAACCACACATGTGCACAATAAATACAACCACTCAAATGGGTAGCCATGGGTTACCACACGTTGGGCCCCATGACTAAATAACGGTCAGAATGCCACAATTTGTGCAAGCTGACAAAAGGTAGGTGTACGACCTACCGGGTGAGATACTCCTCCATCTCTATACCCAAACTTATCGCTTGTCCATTCCGGGAACACACAGTCCATATGACTGAAGCTTGCTAGCTCGGACCGGCATGACCTACCGAACTGGCATCCTATCCAGGAAGGACTCACCCCTCAGAGCTGGCCACCTACTAAGAGACTTACCCTAACCCTTCAAAGACTAGTCCTGGTAGTCTACCCTTATTGAATACTCAACGTTGATTATCCCACTTGGGAGAAAATTGATCACACATTATTTTATTTGAAAATAGCAATTAAGGGTTTCTAAAATTCTTGTCAAAGCTGGGTTTTAGAAAGAATTTAGCATTTTGTGTAAAACTGCTTGTTTGATTTTCAAACGATTTGGTTGACTGGAATAAAAATGAAAAACAGTCCCTAATTGCCTTTACATAAGGAATGTCCATACACATCTCATTTGGCTTGCCACAGTAAGTTTTGGTCTTCAAATAATTCCATGCAGGAACTTACCTGATTCTTTGCTTGCTCAAATTCAAGAGTCTTCCAAGGCTGACCTAACCCCGCCAGGGGTAAACACAAAACATAAGGTTACACTCAAGCTAAATTCACTTACACAAGTAATCCTAGTTCAACTTATTACCATCACATCCCTAATGTCCTAAGCTTTAAGGCTAGCTGATAAAGAATTTTATAAAATAAGTCTAGTTTGCTAAGTTAAAATAACTTGGGGTTCTAAAATAATTGCTAATGAATTATAGACTCAATTAATAATTCTTGAGTGTTATTATTAATAAATAAACTAAGGTTTGAATATTGAATAATACTAAGCCCTAAATAATATTAATAAATGGTAATTTAAAAATAGCTTTATTGTAAATAAATAATAAATTACAAATAATTTTTAATTAATTTTTTAATAGATAATAAATAATTAGTAATAAATAAAATTAATAATAAATGAATTATTTTAAATTTTTAATTAATAAATAAAAATATATTTTAATATAAATAATATTTAGGAATATAGGTAAAAGTTTTAACTAGGGCCTACAAGGTCATTAATTAATTCTAACATTTTATTTATTATTATTTATATAAAAGATTTATCTATTATATATATATATATATATATATTATTTTTAATAAAAGATTTTATTTATTTGATAAATAAAATATTAATATTACAAATAATAATCCAATCCAAATCTTCCTAGAGTTTCGAATTTTGTAGAAAAAATATAGTAGTAATTCTAATTAAAGTAATAAAATTTGTTAATAAAAATAACCTAGACTTAACAAGAAAATAATCTCTCACCATGACTTTCCTATTGCTAAAAGAGATTCTTAAACACATTCTCCAACATCAAATAATAAACCAATCCATTCATGAACACATGATTGACTTATCACATACTATCACAAGGCTAACTTTCTTCTAGGCATAATCATCATTAATGGCTTCAATGGAAAATAGAAACATAAGAGCCTAATCACCTTTGGTGTCATGATGTCTAACATGCTTCAAACATCCATAAAATTCATCAAGCACGAAGAACATACATTGATTCAAAAGGAAATACACACAACTTAGTCATATACAACAATCATCATGTCTTAACTCCATCCCCTTAATCCACATGCATATACTCAATCCCCCATTCATATTCTATCTCCCTATCACCTCCTAAGAGACATGATTTCAGAATTTAAAAAGAAGGTTTTGAGAATAATTACTTGATTGACGAGTACTATGGTGAAGGCTAAAGAAGGTCCACGCGCAACGGAGAGTCTTGAGTGATCCCACGGAAAAACAGCCATGGTTGATGGTTGATCAACCATTTCGGTTGGAAGAGAGAGAGAGAGAGAGAGAGAGAGTATTAGAAAGGTATATAGGGAATTGAATAGAAGAGGATGAACAAGAAGGTTGTTCTTGATTTACCTTGTTGATGTTCTTGAGACCTTCAAGGAAAAAGCTAATTTTGATCCGATTGAAAATTCCTGTTGGCGTGGTTTTGTGTTATAAATACTAGAAATGAAGTCTAGGGATTAAATAGAAGTGATATGGAATATTTGAGAGTAATTGGAGGTGTTTAGAATAGGTTTAGGCTTGAAGAAGTTTAGTGTGTGTTCTTGGTGTTCTTGGTGAAAATGGAGAGAGTGTGGGAGAAATGCTTGCACGAAATACGGTAGGGTGCTTGGCCGAATGGTCTAGGGTGAAGGGGAGTTTCAGTTTTTAGCTTGTGGGAGATATAGTGATCATATATATATATATATATATATATATATATATATATATTTTGAAATTTAAATGGAGGAAGTTTTGGAGTTGTTTAAGGTAGGAGGTTAGATATGGTGTTTGATCAAGGAAGGTGTCTATGCTCTTCAATGGTGCCGATTGAACAAGGTGGTTTTGATGAAATGAATGGAGGTCAATATTGTTCCAAGGCTGGCCGAAATTTAGTCTTAAATGGTAGAGAAAATTCTGGTTCATTAGCTTGATACAAGAGTGTTTTCATGGAGTAAAATTCTGAAATTATTTTGAAGTTCAAAAAAAAAGTTTGAATGGAGTGATCTTAGGAGGGTTTTGTGGTGTGGTTATGGAGTCCATGTATTCAAGGTAAGTGTGAAGGTCAATGATGTTCAATCCATGGCTGAACAAGGATCAATTTTACAGAAGTTGAAGAGTGATTTTCGGCCTAGGCTTGAAGGAAGCAAAGCTGGAAAAATTCTGGTTTCAAGTTGTTCAAAGTTTCGAAGATTGGTAAAGAATTTCTGTGCAGAATTTTCGCACTTATTTAGCCCGATTTGCAGCTGGTTCTTTAGGGGGTGTGAAGGTCTTTCAAAGGTGATTTTCCAGCCTTCTTTCTAGAGAAATACAGAGGAGTTTTGCTGGCTTGAAGATGGACTAAAACAGCTTCATTTTCTTGATTGAAAGTTACGAAATGCCAATAATTTTTTCCTGGTTTTGCACAGTTTGTGCAGTCCGAAAATTGTACAGATTTTCCAGCCTTCAAAACACATGAAATGAACATTTTTCTGGTAGCAAATGAGTGGGTTTACTGGCTGAATTTTTTGAAGAGATGGTCTGCAAAATTCAAGAAAATTTCCAGATTTTCCTTCACTAAAATATGAACAACATGAAGGTTCTATCATGGTGATTGATTTCTCTTGAAAACCCTTCCTACTCCCCTCCTATATTCGGCCAACCTCCCTCCTCCAAGATTGATTTTTGAAATTCAAGGATGAGAAATTATCACAGATTTTTTTTTTTTTTAGAATTTAAAAGAAAGATTTGATGGGTTTTGGTTTCATTTGAATTATGGAAATGCTAGGACAAAGCTAGAGGTTATAAATAGAACAAGAATTCCTCTAGAATTCTTTTTAGGACAAAATGATAAGATTTAGAACATTCTCCTCATGTCTCCCCTGAGACAACACTCCTATTTTTATGGAATGCAAGAAACAAAAATTCAAACTTAATTAAGATAATCATGATAAAACTTAAATGATGGGATTTGAACTCATGACCTTAGAGATTAATTCCAAAGCTCTAACCACTAAACCACAACAACTCTTGTTCTTATTTTCTCACCCACATATTTTTCTTATTTAATCCTCAAGTTATCTTCCTATTCGGACCTCAAGAAAAATTACCATTTTACCCCTTCTACTCAATAAGCATAACTAAGCATTTTAACCTATAATCCCCAATTCTAAAGCACATAAAATCATTCAAAAACATATATATTCATGCAAAATAATATGACATGCATCCCGACCCCCTTACCCTAGAGTTGGCTTTAGGTAGGGTTTCATAATTGCCTTTTGGGCATAGCACTAACATGTTAATCTTCTCAAGAAGCTATGTTTGCTTTCCTAAGAGCTAAATTAATTATGTTAAAGATAATAGTAATGGGTTTAGCTATTATCAGTTTAATACAAGGATAAAGTGCATAAAGTTATTTTGTTTTCACAATACTGAGAATTTATTTTATTTTTAAAAATGGTTGATCGAGGTTCTTTTAGTCCCTTAGCCATTATTCTCAGTGAGAATAAGCTAACGGGTCCAAACTATATGGACTGGAAAAAAAACCTGTACGTAATACTCATAACCGAGGAGTATAAGCATGTCCTTTAGAAGACCTGCCCTATGATCGGGGAAGGTTCCATTATTGAGGAGCGTGAGGCTGAAAAGGTATAAAAGAAGGCTAACGAGATGGCCCGATACTATATGCTAGCCTCTATATCAAATATGCTCCAATCCAAACATGAGCACATGGCAACTGCATATAACATAAGTATGTCACTAGCCACAATGTTCATGGATAAGAGCTAGCCCACAAGGTAGGAGGATCTTCAAAGAATAATAAACACCAAGATGGCTAATGGAGCATAAGTCCGTGAGCATATGCTCAAAATGATTGCTGCTTTCGAGGAAGCAGAAGTATTCGGGGCTGTCATTGACCTCAAGAGCCAAGTGCACATGGTTCTTGAATCTTTGTCAAGCTCCTTCACTTAGTTCAAGTTGAATTACAACATGAATAAGTTAAACATAAGTTTAACGAAGTTGATGAATTAGCTCCAAGTGGTAGGGAAGGTCATGAAGCCACAAGCTAGGGCTATGATGGCTATTTCTTCAAGAACTGAGCCTAAGCCCAGAAAGTTCAAGAAGAAGAAAGGGAATACAGTACACCAGCCCATGCCCCATCCCAAAGACAAACCTAAGAGAAAATGCTTCAAATGTGGGAAGAAGGGACATTGAAAAAAGGAATGTCCAGATCTTCAGGCTAAGAAAAAACCCACACGTAATGTTTTCTATCTAGAGTCTATATCAATAGTTAGATCGACTTCTACTTGGGTTGTTTATTTAGAAGCCACTGATCATATTTGTAACTCCTTGCAGGGGTTTAGAAAGATTAGAAGACTCCAGAAGGGCAAACATAGACTACGAGTGGGAAATGGAGCACAAGTTTGGGCCCTTGTAGTGGAAGAACTAAAACTTACTTTTGATTGTGATAGAATAATTATTTTAAAGGATATTTTATTTGTTCCTAGTTTTAGATAGAATTTGGTTTCAGTTGTGAAACTAATAAAGCAAGAATATTATGTTTCTTTCTATTCTGGTGTAACTATTAGTAGAAATGGAGAAGTTATATGTGAAAGTATAGAAAACCGAAAACATAGGTCACGCAGCGGAAGCAAAGATCAAAAACTGGAAAAAACCAAGAATAGGGGAATCCCGATCAGAGCCGGCATCGGCTTTGGCAGCCCTAGCTGGCTCCAGTTATGCTTTGGCAGGACACCGAGGTTAAATTTTTTTTTTTTTAACCTCTTTTCCTCTTTCTAAGAGTTGGCTAGACCAGAACGTGTGCAACCAGGGTAGGTGTGCTGGTGGTAGCCTCTGGTGCGACTCCTACAAGTCTTCTACTCTGTCTTTGCATGTAGGTGAACACCAATCCCTCAATCTTCCGGTATATGGCCTGCCTAAATCCATTTGGTGAACAACTACAGACTAAGGAACCTTTGTTCTGGAGAGAGAGAGAGAGAGAGAGAGAGAGAGAGACGTCTGGCTTTTTATAGTGAAGAAGTCGTCTCAGAGAGTGTATGTTCTACAACAACGTTGTTTCCAATCCTCATATTTAACCTAAATGAAACCCTAGGATAAACTGGATTGGGCCATTGGACTATTAGTTTAACCTTTTGAGCTTAATTAATTATTCTAATTAGAACCAACCTAATGACCCAATTAATAATTAATTTTTCAGCTCAAATAAACTAGTCCAATTAATAAGTCTATATTAGTTTAGTCCAGGTTAATCTTTAATTATTCAAACTGGCCAAAGCCCTGAATAATTAATTAACCCACTAAACTAACTTTATCAATTCTCACTCTATGGACCTTTATTTTATTCTAGCCCAATAATTAAATCAGGCATCTAGAAGGATTAATATCATCTTCCCCATAATCACTAAAGAAAACCCACGTGAGCCATAATGGCCCATGTGAGCCGCAACGGCTTGGAGTAAAAAAAATATCTTTTTTTTCGTTGTCTTCTTTGTCTTCCAGAAACGATTTCTGGAAGAAATGATTCAAGTCTTCTACGAAAATATCAGAGAACTATTCTCTGATTGATTCCAATTTTTTTCTTTTCTGTTTTATAAATTGGTTCAACTCTTCTTAGTAAACAAAACAAGAACAAATCAAAATTTGTTCAAAGGAAAATTGACAGTCTTAGGAAACTAGTCCCCTTTCCCAGTTATAGAAACAAATGCCTAGAAAAACATATTTTTCCCCCTCTACAAGAAATAACACAAGAATTAATGCTTTAATTCTTGTCATTAACTTTTACAAAAACATGTTCATGCAACCACAGCCCATAGAATCGATTATTTTTTTTCCACAAACATCTCTTGTGAAAATGATTTCCATAGATGACATAGAGGCAAACAACAAATGAATTTCATGGCAAAATCACAACCAATTAATGAATAAACTTATCTCTGATACCACTGTTAGGAATCTTTGTCAAGCAAATACAAGTTGCGCAGTGAAATAAATTCAAGAATTTCCCCCAAGAATGTCATTTATACGTAATAGGATTTGAAGCAGGTGAAGAAATTACCTCATGTGAAAGCCTTTGGGAATGAAAAATTTTTCTTTATCTGTTTGTGGCGCGATCTAGAAAACTCTAGGTACATCTTCTCCTTCATTCCTTCCGAGTCACTAAATCTCAAGATTAGAGATTTCTCTAATAGAAATCTACACAAGAATTGTGCTCAAGAACACGCTGGGATTTTGTGCTAGCAAAATCACTCGGCGGCTAGGGTATATTTTTGTTGAGAAGAAGATGTTTTACAAGAAAAAGAACTCTCCATTTTTCTAAAAACTTCCTGTGTAATTTAACAAAAATCATAAAATCCCTTGAAATGTATGTATGTATATATATATATATATATACCCCTTCATTATTTTGGTAATCAGAATCCATAGTAATCATAAATTCTTAATTACCAATTGTTTTTATATTTTTTATTAATTATAATATAGCCAACAAATTATAACTAATTATAATTTGACCACAATAACTTTTTCTTTTTACAATCAACCTAGTAATGTTATCATATAACAACATGATTACTTAATTCTCTATTGTGTGAGACCTATTAGGTTTTCAGGTCTATTGGTAGCAAAATATGAATTAATCTAAACGTCTTTAGGATTAATAATCTTTAATAATTTTAGAATTAACTTAGTAATTCTAACAAGGATTGATTTATTAATTCTCTAATTAATAAATCCATATAAAGCAGATCATAAGCGGTATCTAGCAACACATCATGACTACCCAAGAATCTGGGAAGTCATATGGCTTGACCTGAACCATTTAATAACAAACTACAACATAATAAACTCGTTTCACCATACAATATCTCTTTTGGTTTGGAGTATGAAATTAGGGCCAACTCCCTCAAGAATATATATTAATTATGTCCCGAATATATTAGTACTTGTACCAGGAATGTATTATTTTACATATGTATCAATTGGGACTATTTTCAATACACAATCACCTTAGCCAAGGATTTCACAAGTAGTAATTCCAACCAGTGGCCATGAGATATTCGCCCCTACTATTAGGAGTGGTGAATCTTTTATTGACCATTTCAACTATTTTCATTTACCTCACATTCTACCCGATATCCATCCCATAGGTGGCCCTCGATCTGGCTCCAGAGATTAGAATCAAAGTACAATACTCAGTAAACAAAGTACCTTGGTGATCTCAAATCTAAAGATGGTTGTATGTTTGCTATAGCGAGATTCTATCACTGGCACAAAATAGTTATCTATGTGGTTATCTCATTGCTAGGTCATCCAATATACTTGTTCTATTAACAAGTATCCACGTGTTAACTTTGAGTATCACAATACTCATAAATGTGAGAACTACCGCCTAATCAAATTAAGAAGTCTAACACATGCTGGTCATAACGCATTAATGATGTCCTATCTCATTAATGCTACGATTAGGGATTATTTAAGTACTAACACTATACAGTGTAGTAGGAATCTCACATCATAATCTCTGTTATGATTTTCTTAACACAGTGTTATACTAAGGACTTTATCTAACAATTATTTGACATGAAAGTAAAGAAAATAAACTAAAAGATAAATGATGTGTTCGGACTTGGGTATAAAAATCATACAAAAACTAAGTACATTTCCAATCAAGTTTAAATTAAAACGTCTAACCCAAATCACACATATGAGCAAGCGTAGTCATCATTAACCGAGTATAGGGTTCAAACAAGTGTCGATCCTCCAGGAACAAGTAGACATTAATCACATTTCTTTCATTGTTTAACCGACTCAATAAAGTTAAAAACAAACAAAACAAAACAAAACAAAAATAAAAATATGTACATGTCAAGGATGTAGAATTATGTAACTTAAGCCATTGTTTAGACAAACATGACCTTAGAGAACTCAACCATTATCATAACTAATCATTCCCTTGGCATCATGAAGGATTAAGATAGACTCATTTCTTTTTCAATCCATGACTCCCTACCTTCTAGGTAACTTAGTATCACATGTTCTGTGTCAACCAATCTTACCCAAAAGATGCACTGAACACCATCCTTGATTAAATTTTCATATTCTGGCAAATTTAAAGCATGAAATTAACCAATGAATCCATATTCTGGTAGACATCAATTAACCTTTAATTACCAGTTCTTAGTAATTAACCTCTTTTTCAAACAAGTTAAGAGACAACAAATATGAAACTAATCAATTGAACTACCATTAACCTCTTTTTCAAGCAAGTTAATAGAAAGTAACAATCAACCAATCTCGTAATCAGGACAAGTAATTAAATACCAAGAAGAACAATCAATTAATCAAAAGATCAAATAACTCTAAGTATCATGAATATCTAAAACAATGTCAAATTACAAATAAACAATTAAATATCATTGTTCAAGAAAAAGAAAACAAAGTAAAAGAAAGCACTCATAGACAAGCCTCCTTCTTCTTTCTTTGAAAACGTTCTTGCACAACCCTCCTTGAACTTGAAGAATTCTTCCTTCGGTTGAGTAATTTTCTATTATGATCAATGAATTCTTCCTTTTTCTTTATGTTTTTCATCTATTTAAAGGCTTAGGAAGTGCCTAAACTCGTAGGTACAAAGTTTTTGGTCGAGTAAAAGTTAGAAGATACTAAAACTCCTCAGATTACCAAAAACTGCATAGAAAAAATCAAGCACCGCCTTACCATCAGGGCACAGCCGGTGCCGCTTTGGCTCTCTGAGCTGGTGCCGGTTGTGTTCTCTTCCTCCACTTGTTCACTGATTTTTCTTCAAATTTTCCACAATGTTTCCCATAATGCAGCCGGCGCAGGTTCCAGCTTCATTGCTGGTGCCGCCTTAGTTTTGTTCTACCCTGTTTCAACAATTTTTTCATTTTTTCGAAGTTCATTTCAACAGTACATGGCCGGCACTAGTCCTAAGGTCCTAGCCAGTGCCGCCTCTCCTCTGTTTTGCGATGTTTTTGTTCCGTTTTACCCTAAAAATCTGAAATAATAAACAAAATATCTTCCCAAGGGTAAAATCTCAAATACGAAGGAATATGGATAGTTATTTAACAAAATGTATCACAAATGAACCTCAAATAACTAGGAAAAAACATGACTAATTTAGCCCCTATCAATAAACAATGCCTTGTATTATAAAATAAATGTGTCATACACAAAGTACAAGTGATTGCCTCTAGGGCACAACACTAACATGAATTGTCTGAAAGCCTTTTTATGATACAAGGATTCAATCAATAGGGTCAATGAGCCAGTAGTATTCTTCGACTCTATATATGATTTGAAGGTGTGCCTTCAAATGATCTCTTTCATGTTATTGATACTAAGACCTCCTACAGCATTTTACTAGGAAGACCATGGCTCCATGAAAATAGTGTGGTGCCATTAACCCTACATTAATGTTTTAAATATCGTCAAAATGGTGTGGTGAAGAAAATCGATATTGATGATAAACCATTCATTGAAGCTGAAATGCATATTGCTTGTACTAAATGCTATATTCGAAAAGATAATGAATCAACCAAGAATGATTCATCAATGGAGAATGAAGATAAAAAGGTTACCTTCTCTAAAAATGTTAAAGCTACAGCATGTGCAAAAGGCTCTAATATGCAACCTACACACAATAAGCCACTAACAGGGCTCGATTTGCCTCTTACAAAGGTTAACCCTGTTAAGTCACTAAATATTCCTATAAAAGGATTTGTTCAATAAATAAGGAAGTAACAGTAGAGCATGGTGAATCACCAACTTCACGTACAAATGAAATATTTGACCTAAATACTTATAGGCTCCTAGCAAAGACAGGATATAATTCACAAAGTCAACACTTGTTGGGAAAACTTCCTATAGATATAAACAAGGAAAACGCACATGGTTTAGGATCCACCTTAAGCATGCCAGCAGAAAAAGGGTACACTAACTTGGGTTACAAATAAGTATCTCCCATCTGACTCAAGATTAAAATGGCTAATGTTCAGCACATTATTGTAGTAGATGAAGTGATGTCAAAACCTCGATCTGTTTTTGGTAGGTTGGAAGATACAAGTGCATGATCATCTGTCTTCATAAGATATGGCCCAAAGGGGGGGGGGAATCTATTTTCAAGAGACTTGGAGTCACAGACACTTCAAAGGTGAAAAATCATAGCAAAATTTCCTCTAAGGCAAGAATGGTGGTGAATTGTAACGAAGTCCTAAAAATGATAACACAAGTAATAGATAAAATACATTGTGATGAAGAAAGTATAGCTTCTTGCAATTACATCACAATCTATGACGAAAAATGTGTTAAGAAAGAAGATAATAATCATGCTCCACTAGAACTTGAAGAAGGCATAAAAGTTACAGTTGATGAGCTAAAAGAAGTGAATTTGGGCACTATTAAAGATTCTTGCCCAATTTATATAAACCTTCTAAAGGAGTTCAGAGATGTCTTTACTTGGACATACAAAGAAATGCCTAGTTTAGACATATGAATTGCTATCCACTATTTAGCCATAAAAGATAGGGTGATACTAGTAAAACAAGCCCAATGGCATTTTTTACCTGAGCTAGTTCTATTAATTGAAACAAAAGTGATGCGTATTTTATTTGGGTATAAAAACCGTATAAAAATAAGCACATTCCTAATAATGTTTAAATTAAAATGTTAATCCCAAATTACACATATGAGCAAGCGTACTCATCATTAACAGAGCATACAGTTCAAACGAGTGTCGATCCTGAAGGAACAAGTATACGTTAATCACCATTCTTTCATTATTTAACTGACTCTATAAAGTGAAAAAGAAATAAAAAGGAAAATAAAATAAAAATAAAAATAAAAAATAAAAATATATACATATCAAGGATGGAGAAGTATGTAACTTAAATCATTATTTTGGCAAACAAGACCTTAAAGTACCTAACCATTAGCATAACTAATTATTCTTTTGGCATCATGAAGGATTAATATAGACTCACTTCATTTCCAATCCATGAATCCCTATCTTCTAGGTAACATAGCATCACATTCCTGTCCCACCCAGTCCTACCCAAAAGATTCATTAAACACAATCTTTTGATTAAATTTTCATTCTTGGCAAACTTAAAACGTGAAATTAACCAATGAATCAATTCCTGACAAACATCAATTAACCTTTAACTACCAGTTCTTAGCAATTAACCACATTTCCAAGCAAGTTAAGAGATAACATATATGAAATCAATGTTGGGTATCTCAGGCTCGTATCCTATACGGCGCAGTGGAAAATAAAACAAGATACCCTCTCAGGACCCGTCTATGTGTGGAAAACAAGACAAAAAGAGAGTAAAGGCAATAGCTTTTACCTTTGGGTGATCGTGTGAAGAACAAAATTTTCTTCTTCAACTTGAGCCATGATCCAGCAATCCTCGTGATCAACCTCCACGTGAGTTGAACGTCTACCCAATATAATCACAGTGTGTGATTATCTCTAATAGTAATCTACATAGAAGAATACTCAAGCACATAATTTTCTGTGCTAGCAGAAATTCTAAGTGGCGGCTAGGGTTCCTCTTCAAGATCAAATCGAGAGAGAAGAAGAGAAAAAGTTCGTGGCTATTGTTTCTTTTTATGTGTTGTTCAGCTATTGGCTAGGGTTTTTTGTGTGTTATTAGCTACTATATATCACACGAAATTCCCTTCCCAAAACTGAGAATTCTAATCCTATTAGAATTCCCTAATTGTAATTGGAAACATCAAGTTCTCACAATTACAACTTGTACCACAAATTATAACTAATTATAATTTGTCCACAACAACTTTTCTTTCTCTCAATTAACCCCACAATGTTATCAAATAACATCTTGAGTATATAATCATCTATTGTGTGTGACCTATTAGGTTTCCTAGTCAATTGGTAGAGAATATGAATTAATCCAAACGTCTTTAAGATTAATAATCCATAATTAATTAGAATTAATACTATTAATTCGAATCATGATTGGTTTATTAATTCATCAATTAATAAACCTATATTCCCAGATCATGAGCGATATCTAGCAACACATCATGACCACCCAAGAGTCTAGGAAGTTAAGTGGTTTGACATGAACCCTTCAATAACAAACTTCAGTACAGTTAACTCTTTTCACCATACAATATCTCATTCGGTTTGGAGTATGGAATTAGTGCCAACTCCCTCCAGAAATAATTTTGGCCCGAATACAATAGTATTTGTACCAAGAACCCTCTACTCTAGATGTGTATCAATTAGAATTGTTTCCAATACACTATCGCCTTGGCCAAGGACTTTCCGAGTAGTAATTCCTACAAGTGACCGTGAGATATTTGCCCCTACTATTAGGAGTGGTGAATCATTTATTGATCCTCTCAAGTACTTTCATTTACCTCAAAATGTACCCAATATCCATCCCATAGGCGGCCCTCGATCGAGTTCCGGAGATTGGAATCAAAGTACAAAGCTCAGCAAACAAAGTACCTTGGAGATCTTAAGTCTAAGAATAGTTGCACATTTGCTATATTAAGAATATATCACTGGCACTAAATTGTTATCCATATGATTATCTCAAAGGTAGGTCATCCATTGAACTTGTTCCATTAACAAGCATTCATGTGTTAACTTTGAGTATCTCAATACTCACGGTTATTAGAACCACCGCCTGATCAAATCATGAAGTCTAACACACGCTAGTCTTAACGCATTAATGATGTCATGTCTCATTAATACTATGACTAGGGACTACTTAAGTACTAATACCATCCAGTGTATTAGGAATCTCATATCATGATATCTATCATGATTTTTCTTAACACAGTGTTGTACTAGGGACTTTATCGAACAGTTATATTACTTAAAGTAAACAAAAAGAAACTGCAAGATAAATAATGCCTTTTATTAAAATAAAATGTATCATATACAACGTACAAGTGATTACCTTTAGGGCACAACACTAACAAACTCCCACTTGCACTAGAGCTAATCATTCATGTATCTAATACCGAATAACTCAACATGACAATCATATTTCTATTGGGATAGTGCTTTCGTAAGCGGGTCAGCTATGTTCTCATCCATGGGAACTCTCTCTATCTTTACATCATTGCTATCTATGATCTCCCGGATTAGATGATAGCGTCGCAGTACGTGTTTGGATCATTGGTTAGACCGCGGCTCCTTTGCTTGTGCAATGGCTGCGTTGTTGTCATAGTACAAGATTATTTGACCAATTATAGTAGGAACCAAACCCTGTTCCGTCACGAACTTCTTGATCCAAATAGCCTCCTTAGCTGCTTCAAAAGTAGCTATGTACTCAGCTTCTGTCATAGAATAGGCAATAGTTTCTTATTTGGAACTTTTCCAACTTATTGCCCCTCCGCACGACGTAAACATGTAGCCAAATTGTGATTTGAAATAATCTTTGTCATATTGAAAACTAGCATCAGTATATTCATTTATTTTCAAATCACCTTCTCCATATACTTAGAACATATCCTTAGTCGTTCGTAAGTACTTAAGAATATTTTTTACTGCCGCCCAATAACCCTTACCAGGGTCGGATTGGTATCTGCTCGTCAAACTGAGAGCATAAGATACATCGGGCCTAGTACATATCATAGTATACATGATAGATCCAACTGGCGAGGTATATAGAATCTTATTCATGTGATCTCTTTCAACTTGTGTCTCGAGAGACATCGACTTTGAAAGGCTTACACCATGTGACATGGGTATGAATACCTTTTTGGATTGATTCATGCTAAACCATTCTAGCACTTTATCTATGTATGGAGACTGTGAAAGACCAAGCAACCTTATGGATCTATCTTTATAGATCCTTATTCTAAGAATATAGGTTGCTTCTCCAAGATCTTTCATGGAGAATTGTTTGGACAACCAAATTCTAACCGTTTGCAAGACAGGTATATCGTTCCCTATTAGTAATATGTCATCTACATAAAGTAGTAAGAAAACGAATGCACTCCCACTAACCTTTTTGTATACACAAGGCTCATCCATGTGTTGAATGAAACCAAACTCTTTGATTGTTTCATCACAACAGATATTCCAACTCCTAGAAGCTTGCTTAAGTCCATAAGTAGACCTTTGCAACTTGCAAAAACTTTGTGCCATCACTGGATGTGAAACCCTCAAGTTGTGTGATATACACTTCCTCTATCATATTCTCATTTAGGAAAGCTATTTTCACATCCATTTGTCAAATCACATAATCATAATGTGCAGCAATGGCTAGGAGTTTTCTAATGGATTTCAACATGGCTACTGGCGAGAAGGATTCATCATAGTCAATACCATGTGGTTGACGATAACATTTCGCCTCTAGTCGTGCTTTATAGGTAACTAATTTACCATCCATGTCCGTTTTCTTCTTGAAAACCCATTTGCACACAATAGGTTTAATTCCTTTGGGTGGATCAACCAAAGTCCATACTTGGTTGTCGTACATGGAATCCATCTATGACTTCATGGCCTCAAGCCATTTACCAGATTCTGAACTATTCAGAACATCCTTGTGGGCAGTAGGCTAATCTTCATCTATGAGCAATACGTCATTGTGGTCACTAATAAGAAATCCATATATCTCAAGTGCCACACGTATCCTACTAGATCAACGAGGTTCTTGTGTATTAGAAGGTTCATCTATTCTCTCAATAGATGTGGGGTTAGACAGTTAATCCTTGTTTGTTTGATCTTCATGAACTTCACTAAATTCAATCTTACTCCCACTGTCCCCTTTGAGTATGTGCTCATTCTCTAAGAAGACGGCATGCTTTAGAACAAACAATTTATTTTTTGAGGGTAGATAAAAGTAATATCCGAAAGATTTTTTCGAATATCCCACAAACAAACACTTGTCAGACTTACTATCAAGTTTGTCCGACTGTAGCCTTTTAACAAAGGCAGGACAACCCCATACTCGCAAGTGAGATAACTTTGGTCTCTTACCAAAGAACATCTCAAATAGGATAGTATCAACCGATTTTGTCGAAACTCGGTTTAGTATATAAACAGAAGTCTCTAGTGCAAACCCCCAAAACGATTTTAGTAGGTCTACAGAAGACATCATGGTCTGTAGCATGTCTAGAACGGTTCGATTCCTTCTCTCGGATACACCGTTATATTGAGGTGTTTGTGGTGGAGTCTATTAAGATAATATCCCATTATCTCTAAGAAAACTAAAAAACTCTTGGCTCAAGTATTCTTCTCCTCGATCAGATCTTAGAGTCTTAATACTTTTGCCAAGTTGTTTCTCTATTTCATTCTTGAAGTCTTTGAGCCTTTAAAAGGCCTCATATTTGTATTTCATCAAATACAAATACCCGAATCGTGAGAAATCATCGATAAAGGTTATAAAATAGTTATAACCTCATCTTGCTTTTATTGACATTAGGCTACATCCATTAGAATGTATAAGTTCTAATAACTACTTGGCCCGTTCTCCTTTTCCTAGAAAAGGAGTTCTAGTCATTTTACCTAGTAAACAAGACTCGCATGTGCCATATGATTCATAATCAAATGACCCTAAGTCACCAAGCTTGTGTAACTTAGAAACACGATTTTCGTTTACATAGCCCAAACGACAATGCCATAAGTAAGACGTGTTAGAGTTATCCATTTTAGTTTTCTTATTGTTTATAATGAGAACTGGATTATCCAAGTGTAGAACATAGAAACCAATAACCAAAGTTGCTGAACCATATTGAATATCATTCAATGAAAAAGAACAACATTTATTCTTAAATATTAAATGAAATCCATATAAGTCTAAACACGCAACTGAGATAATGTTTTTCATTAAAACTAGTACATAATAATAGTTTTCCAGTTCTAGAATCAATCCCGAAGGCAGGTTCAGCTCGTATGTTCCCACAGCAAGTGCAGCAACCTTTGCTCCATTTGCAGTACGTAGGTCCACGTCACTTTTCTCTAGTCTTCTCCTGCTTTTTAGCCCCTGCAAGTTATTGCACAAATGAGAACTACATCCAGTATCTAATACCCATATCTCATTTCTCAATCATAAACATACCTGAAGAAGAAGCTTAGAAGAAGTAGAAGTGATTGTAAGCTTCTTCTTCTGCTTCTTGTCCTTTATGGTCTCCAAGTAGACTTTTCAGTTGCGCCTCCAGTGGCCCGTCTTCCTACAATGATGGCATGGGCCCTTGGTAGCTGTGTCCTTCTTGTTCACACCATATTTGAGCTTCATGGCAGCCTTCTTTTTCTTCTTTTGAAATTTCTTCTTAGAAGAGGAAGATTCTACCATTAAAACCGCATTGGAATCCTTCTTCATGGAGGACTCCGCAGTTTTGAGAAGATTGATCAATTCAGGAATGGTGGACTCAATCTTGTTCATCTAATAGTTAATCACAAATTGTACGAAACTATTAGGCAAAGATTGTAGAATTAAGTCAACACTTAAGTCATGATCCATTGCAAACCCGAGAGATCCGAGATTCTCTATCAAACCCAACATCTTCAGCCCATGAGTGGCCATAAAAGAACCCTCTGCCATTTTACAACGAAATAGTTGCTTTGAGATCTCATATCTCTCAGTTCTAGCATGAGCATCAAACAGCTCTTGAAGATGTAAAATGATCGATTGAGCTTCCATATGCTCGTGCTATTTTTGCAACTCAGTAGTCACGGATGCCAGCATAATACATGATGCTGTATCACTATCCTCATTGTGCCTTTTGTGGACAGCATGCTCATCAGCATGAGCATCTTGGGCTGGTGGTGGTGGAATAGGAGCATCTTACTCGTAGAGCAACTTTTTCGATTTGAGAACAATTCTCAAATTTCTATACCAGTCGAGATAGTTTGATTAGGTTAACTTGTTGGTTTCCAAAATGCAACGAAAGTTCAAGTTTGTTGACATGATGCAAGTGACCTAGATGTAAAGATAGAGAGCATTAGCTACTTGTATATGCACATGATATGCAAATAATTAGGACTTTAATTAAACGCATTTTTACTCCACTATTTTACTCAAACCAATAGCCCCCACTATTGATTCGGGAAAGCCTGTTGGAAGCTTTCCTAGTGGACCGGTATCCAAATTACTCAAGAATAACCTTGGTTTTGCCCAACAAGCCATCCTTAATTTCATTGGTAGGTATCTAATACCAATTACATCGTATGTAACTACCGGATCTTTGGGTGATTAACAGCTTTTAATCTTAAAGCCTTTTGAGCTACCCCAACTTTTTCTCTAAATTTCTTTATGCTTGAGTTTGCCTAATCGGGATAAAGAATTTGGTTAAACCTGACCCATTAATCAGAAATTTAATTCCAAAGGAATTTAATCCCATAGCGTGAACATGCCCAATGTCAAGTAGGCTTGGATTTGCCCAACAACCTGGTCTCGAAAAAGGACTCTCGTTCTTACTAAATTAACGGAAGCAATTAGATTTACTATTAATTGAGGTATTTTTTGACATGCATAATAATCAATTAATCACATAATTGATAATCATGGTAATAAAGCGATTACGTGGTATGGTTATGGACTTTTCCTAAATTAATTTCTTTGAGCCATAAAAGAAATTAATATAGTTAACCCTATGTGTTCATGCATGATTTAAGTAGAAGGTGTTACCTCATCGCCTTGTTTTGGTTGCCATCTCCAGAATAAAATAATTCTACTCCAATCTAACCTATGTAAACTAATTACATAATTTCCTAAAGTGAGAAAACCTTGAGTTACATTCGAGGGGAGTTAGATGAGAAGAGAATTACACAAGAATTCTAGAGAAGGAAGGACACGCCAGCCCCATTTCATAAAAGCCAAAACTGTAAAATGCATGAATAGATATAATTGGTTTTAGTCTATAACCATCCACCATGCCATTAACTGTGCTTAAAAAAAACATATACTTTTATTATTCCAAAATAACTATTTTTGGAAAAATAAAACAAATTCTAAAATCACCATTTTAGAGAATACATCAATTTTAGATTTTCAAAATCATTATTTTGAAGAACAAAATTGATTGTTTCAAAACTAATTTTGAGAAAATGTGTTTGGGTCCTCTCTCTCATCAAATGAGGTTTTTCCCTTTAAAAATTATGTTCTGCAATTTTTTTTTTTATAAAATAGCTGGAAGTCCCAAACAGAGCAGAACTGGTGCCGGTTTGGAAGCTGCAGCCAGCGTCGACGCCGGCTAGGAGGCCGGCGCCACTTTTGTTATGCAATAATGGCGACGATTTTCAAAAAATTCCAGAAACAATTTGTGGTGCTTTATTCTTTTGCAAATTTTCAGTGAGAACAATTCTCAGTAGTATTTTCTGTTTTGAACCTTTAAACAACAACCAATTTGTTAGTTTAAACAAAAACAAAATGGAAAATTAAGATGAAAATGAAGGCAACATCCATGTTGCAAGAAAACATTTTTCCTGCAGAAATTTTCAGCACCAAAGAAAGCATCTTTTCGAAATACACTGTGACTTTTACACAATCATATTATGCTACGGATCCAACACATAAAGATCGAAACGATTTTGACTTGAGTGAAAACGATTTTCACAGCAAACAAAGACAAACACGAAAATAGTTTTTCATGGCAAAACAATGTCCGTAGACCACACATAGCATGGCTCTGATACACTGCTGGGTATCTCAGGCTCGTATCCTATATGGCACAGCGAAAAATAAAATGAGATACCCTCCCAGGACCCGTCTATATGTGGAAAACAAGACATAAAGAGAGTAAAGGTAACAGCTTTTACCTTTGGGTGATCATGTGAAGAACAAAATTTTCTTCTTCAAGTTGAGGTGCGATCTAGCAATCCTCGTGATCAACCTCCACGTGAGTTGAACGTCTACCCACTATAATCACAGTATGTGATTATCTCTAATAGTAATCCACACAGAGGAATACTCATGCACGTAGTTTTCTGTGCTAGCAGAAATTCTAAGTGGCGGCTAGGGTTCCTCTTCAAGATCAAATCAAGAAAGAATAAGAGAAAAAGTTCGTGGCTGTTGTTTCTTCTTGTGTATTGTTCAGCTATTGGCTAGGGTTTTTCGTGTGTTATTAGCTACTATATATCAAACGAAATTCTCTTCCCAAAATTGAGAATTCTAATTGTAACACCCCGCTACCAAGGCCCGCCCGGGGCCGGGGATGTTGCCCAGTCCAAAGGATAAGGGGTCTTTATAACTAGGTCGCACAAATAAAATAGCGAAATAAAAATAATACTGTAACTTAAAATTTATTAAAACCCAGAATGAATCTAAGAATTCCCAAAAGAAAAACAAATCTATAAATAAAATCATCCACTCTCAACTCCCCAAAGCAATACATAAAAATAAAAGACAACATTCTCTTCCAAGGCAGATAACACTAGCTACTCATCCCCACAGCAGGATCGACCTAAAATCATGGTAAAAAGGTGATGAGACAGAAATCTCAATAAGTCCGTGTGTGCTTTGGGTGTTTAGTGAAAACAGTTCGTGGATGCAAAGTGTGAAATCTTTATAAGAGAAATATTGGCAAGCAATAAACATTATTCAGAAGCAAGAGTGGTGTTTTCCTCTTTTTGAAACCATACAAGTACACAATAAAATCAACCACTCATAAAGGTGGTCATGGGTTACCACACGTTGGGCCCCATAACCATACAACAGTCAGAATACCACACTTTGTACAGACTGACAAAAGAAATATTGGCAAGCATTGAATGACGTTAAAAAACAAGAGTGGCGTTTTGGCTTTCAAACCATACAGGTACAATAAAATCAACCACTCAAAAATGGTGGTCATGGGTTACCACACGTTGGGCCCCATGTCCACATGGTCAGTATGCCACACTTTGTGCATACTGCCAGTCAGAATGCCACACTTTGTGTAGACTGACAAAAGGTAGGTGATCGGCCTACCGGGCAAGATACTCCTACATCTCTATACCCAAACAACAACCGAGTGTCCATTCCGGCATAACACAGTCACTTGACTGAAATAAAAACTGCTAGCTCGGATCGGCATGACTAAGTGGTACTGACGTTTTTCTAAGTTGAGCTTATCTTCTGGAGGTGGCCTCCTGCTAGAAGACTCACTCTGGCTCTTCAAAACTAGTACTACTAGCCTACCCGTATTGAGTACTCAACAAAACGTATCCCACTTGGGAAAAATGAACAAAACATATTTCCACTTAAAAATGGCAATTAAGGTTTTCCAAAGTTTAGGGCAAAATTAGTTTTAGAGAGAATTTTAGGTTTTGAGTAAAATCGCCCCTTGATTTACAAATAATTTATTTATCTGAAATAAGAATGGAAATAATTCTCAATTGCCTTTACAGAAATGAGTGGCTATGCACCCTACATTTGGCTTGCCATAAAAAAAAAAACCATTTTTCATCAAACAGGTTTTATGCAGGAGCTTACCTGATCCTTGCTCACAACAAATATCTCCAATTGCTGACCTAACCCCGCATGGGGTAAATACAAACCACAATCAAACTCAAGCCGAAATCCACTTTCACAAATAAACTAACTCAACTCACTAGTACAACCATGATCCTAGTGTCCCAAGCTTTAAGGCCAAATAATAAATAAAAAGGTTTATAAGCCAAGGCTAATTTTGATATTTAAAATAATTAGAGTTTTGGGAAATATGTACTAATAAGTTGAAGGTTTAAATCTTGCTAAAATAATTTAGAGCATATTTGATGAAAAGTCCTAGGTGGTACTAGGTAAAATAATAATTTATTAATAATTAATTGCTAGAAAATAATTGATAATTAAAATTAGTTGAAAATAAATTTTAGTGAGTCTTGATTGAAAGATACTAAATAAATTTTAGAAGGTTTTGGTTAAAAGATAATAATTAAATTTTAATAGTAAATATTTTACTTATTATGATTATTTTCATAAAAGGCTTTATTTGATATTATCATTTTATATATAATATCTATATATTTTATTTTTTCTAGAAAAAGCTATTATTTATTTGACTAAAATCTCCTTATTATATATATAATATTCCAAATCTACCCCTCCTAGGGTTTTTGAAATTACTAGCCAAAAATCATAATATTAAATATTTTATTGAAGAAATAAAATTAGCTTAGGGACAACTAGATCATGACCATAGTTCTATTGCTAACCACAATCATGAACATTTACAACCTTTCAATTCATCAAATCATCCAAATCATGCATATAAGCATAGATGTAATGATATCAAGACATGATCTAACCTTTTCTAGTATAAATATGATCATGGCTTAAATAATCCAACATGAATATAAATCCTATTCACCAAAGGTGAAATAATCTCTAACATACTTGATCACAAATACTACCTATGACATGGAGACATGCATTAAACCTCAAATCATCATACAATCAACCAAGATAATCCATCCATGCATAAATCCCATCTCCTTCATATTCATACATACATTCATGCTTCAACCTCAACAATATATACTCAAACCTTATCCGCAATCCACATTATAACAACATCACCCTAAAGATATGAATCCAGGATTTAAAAGAAAGATGGAAGGCACTCACTTGGTTAATGAATGCCTTGAAGGAGTTTAGAATGGATCTCAACTCCTAGATGTCTAACTTTGTCCAAGGGAGATGGCGAAAACATGATTATGAGAGGAGAAGCCATCCGGCCAAGAGAAGGGAGGTTCGGCCACGAGAGGAAGAGAGAGAGAGAGAGAGACCATTAGCATGTTTATTCACATATGTTCTCACTAGAGATCAAGATTGGAGAAGATGAAGTTGTTAGAACAAACTTTACCTTGAAGGTGTTCTTGAATCTTCACAGAATTTTCTGGTTTTGATCCGAAGTAGCGAGTTGATTTGTGGAGTTTGATGTTAAGAATGGTGTTGATGGACTCACGGTAGTAAGTAGGTCAAATATGGAGGGTTTAGTGAAGGTTTGAAGTGATTTGGAGGGGTATTAGGTGAAAGAAAGTAGTAGGTGTTCTTGGTGAATTGTGTGTGTTCTTGAAGATTGAAGGGATTTGAGAGATTGTAGTGTAGCTGCCGAAAATTCTAAGGGAATTAGGCTAGCCGAATTTTTGAAGGGTTTAGGGAGTTGTTTCTTTGATTTGGAAGGAAAAAGGGAAGGTTAGTTGTCACAATCCTTGAAGAATATTTTTAGGAAGTGAATTTGGAAACTAAATATTCTAAGAATATCTTGATTGTTGGAGAGTTTTGGAAGTCTGTCATGGCTGACTATTTGAGCAGAATTTTGGTAGGATTAATGCTAGTCTATGGGAGCTTATGGTGTCCGAAGGTAGGGTGCTTAATGGTGAAGAAGAAGTCTGGTTATTTGGGGAATGCATTATGGGAAGTTGCTAAACAAAGGTGGCTGGAATTTTGGAAATCAACCAAGCTAAATTGCAGGGATTTGTTGGAGAGATTTTTGGACAGCCATTGCTGAATTTCGTGCAGAAGCTTAAGGGGGACAATGGAGCTCTGCTACTGGAGGTTTAAGGAAGGTTTTTGCAGAATAAGGTTGGTGTTTCGGCTGGGAGAAAAATAGAAAACAAAACTGGAACTTGGACTGCCCAGAATTTTCGTTGGGCAGAATTTTTCTGGGCAGATTTTCAGCTGCCATTTCCAGCCGACTTGCAGAGGGTTTGAAGGGGGACTTCAAGGGTTTTCAAGGCTGGTTTCCAGCCTTCTTCATGGAGTAAGAACATGGCTAAGGTTTTGCACAAAATCTGAAAGAAAACAGCTTGGTTTTGTACTCTCAAAGTGGCGATTTGTACAGGAATTTTTCCTGTTGTTGCTCCAGCTTTGAGCAGTCCGAAAATGGCCAAGAAATTCAGATTGTAAACTGATCCTAAAGACCATTTTTCTTACAGCATTTGGGAGGGAATATTAGCTAAGAAACTCGACACTTTGAAGGCACAATAAGCTGGAAAATTTCAGCTCATTCCAAGAAGGAAGATGAACTAGCTAGAGTGAATTTTTAGAAAGTTCACTAAGGAATTTAATTCACTTGAAATCTTCCCCCCTCTTCCATTGTTTCGGTCCATATGATGT
The DNA here is from genome assembly GCA_026120185.1 of Voacanga thouarsii. Taxonomy (NCBI): domain Eukaryota; kingdom Viridiplantae; phylum Streptophyta; class Magnoliopsida; order Gentianales; family Apocynaceae; genus Voacanga; species Voacanga thouarsii. Next base: position 5,320,620 of record JANUWF010003376.1, on the reverse strand, counting down.
CTTTTACTAAGACATTTCGAACCTTCAAAGCCACCGCACATTGCTAGAATTTTTCTAGAATAAAATTGGCTTGAACAAAATGAACAAACTAATGAATTGAGAAATATGAAAAATTAAGGATCAAGAGGAAATGAATTCCCCTTAGGAATTTTGTGTAGAGCAAAAGAGTAGGATTTGAAGACTCCTATCATGTCTCTCATAGGAAAACATCTCTACCCTACTCCAAACACCACTAAGGCCGAAAATGATACTTCCCAAGAAAAAATAAAATTTAACCAAGCTAAAGCTCCTATGATGGAATTTGAACCCAGGACCTCAAGAATTAATTTCCAAAGCTCTAACCACTACACCACAACAATTCTTGTTCTTATTTTTCCCCTAAAAATATTTTCCTATTCAATCCTCAGGCTATCTCCCTTTTTCCACCTCAAGCAAAAATTACCATTTTGCCATTCTCACTCAATAGTCATAATCAAGCCCTCTAGACTATAAAACACAAATCCGAAGCACATAAAATCATACAAAGATATATTTAAACATGCAAATAAATATGCTATGCATCCCAACCCCTTTACTCTAAGGTTGGTTACCACTGGGGTTTCACACTAATCCTATTAGAATTCCCTAATTGTAATTGAAAACATCAAGTTTTCACAATTACAACTTGCACCACAAGTTATAACTAATTATAATTTGTCCACAATAACTTTTCTTTCTCTCAATCAGCCCCACAATGTTATCAAATAACATCTTGAGTATATTCCTCTATTGTGTGTGACCTATTATGTTTCCCAGTCAATTGGTAGAGAATATGAATTAATCCAAATGTCTTTGAGATTAATAATCCATAATTAATTAGAATTAACCCTATTAATTCTAATTAGGATTGGTTTATTAAGCCATCAATAAATAAACAATATTCCCAGATCATAAATGGTATCTAGCAACACATCATTACCACCCAATAGTCCAGAAAGTCAAGTGGCTTGACATGAACCCTTCAATAACAAACTTCAGTGTAATTAACTCATTCCACCATACAATATCTCATTCTGTTTGGAGTACAGAATTAGTACCAACTTCATCCAGAAATAATTCTGGCTTGAATACAATAGTACTTGTACCAGGAACCCACTACTCCAGATGTGTTTCAATTGGAACTATTTCCAATACACTATCGCCTTGGCAAAGGACTTTCCGAGTAGTAATTCCTGCAAGTGGCGGTGAGATATTCGCCCCTACTATTAGGAGTGGTAAATCCTTTATTGACCTTCTCAACTACTTTCATTTACCTCACAATGTACTCAATATCCATCCCATAGGCGGCCCTCGATCGAGCTCCAGAGATTGGAATCAAAGTATAAAGCTCAGCAAACAAAGTACCTTGGAGATCTCAAGTCTAAGAATACTTGCACGTTTGCTATATTGAGAATATATCACTGGCACTAAATAGTTATCCATATGATTATCTCAAAGCTATGTCATCCAATGAACTTGTTCCATTAACAAGCATTCATGTGTTTACTTTGAGTATCTCAATAATCATAGTTATCAGGACCTCCGCCTGTTCAAATCAGGAAGTCTAACACATGCTAGTCTTAACACATTAATGATGTCCTGTCTTATTAATATTATGACTAGGGACTATTTCAGTGCTAACACCATCCAGTGTAGTAGGAATCTCATATCATGATTTCCTTAACATAGTATTATACTAGGGACTTTATCGAATAGTTATATTACTTAAAGTTAACAGAAAGAAATTATAAGATAAATAATGCCTTTTATTAAAATAAAATGTGTCATATACAATGTACAAGTGATTGACTCTAGGGCACAACACTAACAAACTCTTACTTGCACTTGAGCCAATCATTCATTTATCTAATACCGAATGACTCAACATGACAATCATGTTTCTTTTGGGATTGTGCTTTCGTAAGTGGGTCAGCTATGTTCTCATCTGTGGGAACTCTCTCTATCTTTATATCATTCCTATCTATGATCTCCCGGATCAGATGATAGTGTCGCAGTACGTGTTTGGATCATTGGTTAGACCGCGGCTCCTTTGCTTGTGCAATGGCTCCGTTGTTGTCATAGTACAAGATTATTTGACCAATTATACTAGGAACCACACTCAGTTCCGTCACTAACTTCTTGATCCAAACAGCCTTCCTAGCTGCTTCAGAAGCAGCTATGTACTCAGCTTTTGTCGTAGAGTCGGCTTTAATCTCTTGTTTGGAACTTTTCCAACTTATTGCTCTTCCGCACAACGTAAACACGTAGTCAGATTGTGATTTGAAATCAACTTTGTCAGATTGAAAACTAGCATCAGTATACCCATTTATTTTCAAACCACCTTCTCCATATACTAAGAACATATCCTTAGTCGTTCGTAAGTACTTAAGAATATTCTTTACAGCCCCCAATGACCCTCACCAGGGTCGGATTGGTATCTTCTTATCAAACTGAGAGCATAAGTTACATCAGGCCTAGTACATATTGTGAAACCCCAGTCAAAACCAACCTTAGAGTAAGGGGGTTGGGATGCATATCATATTTTATTTCATGATTAAATATATTTCTATATGATTTTTATGTGCTTTGGATTTGAGTTTTATTGTCTTGAAGTCTTGTTGATGAGTATTGTGTGAGAAGGGCAAAATGATAATTTTTGCCCGAGGTGAAAATAGGGAAATAGCTAGTGGATTGAATAGAAAATATTTTTTTTAGGGAAAATATCAGCAAGAGTTGATGTGGTTTAGTAGTTAGAGCCTTAGAATTAATTATTGAAGACTAAGGTTCAAATTCCATCATGGAAGCTTTAACTTCATTTAATTTTATTTTTGCTTGGGGAAGAGTAATTTCGGTCTTATGACCTTGGAGTAAGGTAGGGATGATGTCCTAAGAGAGACATGTTAGGAGCAACCTCATTCTACACCCATACCTACTCGAATTTCCCAAAGGGAATTCATTTTTCCTTGATCTTTGATTTTTCCTTAATTCTCAACTCATTAGTTTGATCAAGTGATCCTAGCCATTTTCTTTCCAGAAATTTCAATAAAGTGTTGTGATCTTGTAGGATCAAAATGTCTTGGTAAAAGACTTCTTATGGTCTGAAAAATGTGAAAGAGTTGTGGGAAGTTCCAAGGGGAAAAATCCCTCTAGTGAGTTGGCTGAAAATTCCCTTTAGCTAGTTCATCTTCCTTCTTGGAATGAGTTGAAATTTTCCAGCTTGTTGTGCCTTCAAAATGTCGACTTTCTTAGCTAACATTCCCTTCCAAAGACTGCCAAAAAAATGTTCTTTAGGATCAGTTTACAATCTGAATTTCTTGGCCATTTTCGGACTGCTCAAAGCTGGAGCAACAACAGGAAAAATTCCTGTACAAATCGCCACTTTTAGAGTCCAAAACCAAGCTGTTTTCTTCCAGATTTTGTGCAGCACCTTAGCCATGTTTTTACTCCATGAAGAAGGCTAGAAACCAGCCTTGAAAACCCCTGAAGTCCCCCTTCAAACCCTCTGCAAGTCGGCTGGAAATGGCAGCTAAAAATCTGCCCAGCGAAAATTCTGGGCAGTCCAAGTTCCAGTTTTGTTTTCTATTTTTCTCCCAGCCGAAACACCAACCTTATTCTGAAAAAACCTTCCTTAAACCTCCAGTAGCAGAGCTCCATTGTCCCCTTTAAGCTTCTGCACGAAATTCAGCAATGGCTGTCCAAAAATCTCTCCAACAAATCCCTGCAATTTAGCTTGGTTGATTTCCAAAATTCCAGCCACCTTTGTTTAGCAACTTCCCATAATGCATTCCCTAAATAACCAGACTTCTTCTTCACCATTAAGAACCCTACTTTCAGACACTAGAAGCTCCCATAGACCAGCATTAATCCCACCGAAATTCTGCTCAAACAGTCAGCCATGGCAGACTTCCAAAACTCTCCAACAATCAAGATATTCTTGGAATATTTAGTTTCCAAATTCACTTCTTAAAAATATTCTTCAAGGATTGTGACAACTAACCTTCCCTTTTTCCTTCCAAATCAGAGAAACAACTCCCTAAACCCTACAAAAATTCGGCCAGCCTAATTCCCTCAGAATTTTCGGCAGCTACACTACAATCTCTCAAATCCCTTCAATCTCCAAGAACACACACACTACACCAAGAACACCTACTACTTTCTTTCACCTAGTACTCCTCCAAATCACTTCAAACCTTCACTAAAATCTCCAGATTTGACCTACTTACTGTAGTGAGTCCATCGACACCATTCTTAACATCAAACTCCTCAAATCATCTTTCTACTTCGGATCAAAACCAGAAAATTTCTATGAAGGACAACAACATCTTCAAGGTAAATTTACTCTATCAACTTCATCTTCTCCAAACTTGATCTCTAGTGAAAACCTATGTGAATAAACATACTAATGATCTCTTCTTCTTCTTCTCTCTCTCTCTCTCTCTCATGGCCGAAATCCCTCTCCCTTGGCCAGATGACTTCTTCTTCCATAATCATGCTCTCGCCATCTCCCTTAGACAAAGTTAGACGTCTAGGAGTTGAGATCTACTCTAAACTCATTCAAGGCATTCATCAATCAAGTAAGTACCTTCAATCTTCCTTTTTAAACTCTAGAATCATATCTCTAGGATGATGTTGCTAGAAGGTAGATGGCGATGGGATTTGAGTATGTGTTGTTGTGCTTGAAGCATGAGTATATGTATGATTGTGAAGGAGATGGGATTTATGCATGGAAGGATTATATTGGTTAGTTGTATGTTGAATTGAGGTTTGATGCATGTCATAGGTAGTATTTGTGTCAAAACATGCTAGAGATTATGTCACCATTGGTGAATAGGATTTTTATTCATGATGGATTGGTAAGGCCATGATCATATTTATGCTAGTAGAGGTTAGATCATGTCTTGATAAATTTAGATCTATGCTTATGTGCATGATTTGGATGATTTGATGAATGGAAGGATTATATATGTTCTTGATTGTGGTTAGCCATAGAAATTTGACCATGATCTAGTTGTCCCTAGACTAATTTTATTTCATAAATAAAATATTTAATGATATAAAATTTTCCTAGTAAATGTCGAAAAATCCTAGGAAGGGTAGATTTGGATTATTATATACATAAAGGATATTTTGGTCAAATAAATAATAATTTTGCTAGAAAATAAAATAAATAAATATTATTTAAAATAAAGAAATCAATTGAAGCCTTTTATGGAAATAATCATAAATAGTAAAATATTTATTAAATCAAATCCCTTTTTAAAAGTTTACTTATTATTTTCCAAGCAAGACTCATTAAATTTAATCTCAACTAGTTTTAGCAATCAATTATTTTCTAACAATTAAACTATTATTAAATCATTATTTTACTTATTACTAGCTAGGACTCTTGAGCAAATAAACTCTAAATTTTCCCCAGCAAGATTTAAACTTTCAACTTATTAGAAATTATTTCCTAAACCATTAATTATTTTAAATATCAAATTAGGCTCAACCTACAAACCTATTTATGTATTGTTTGGTCTTAAAGCTTGGGACAATAGGATCATGGTAGTAGTATGGGGAGTTGATTTAAAATTGAGGAAGTGGATTGTGGCTTGGAATTGATTGTGATTTGTATTTGCCCATGTGGGGTTTGGTCAGCTGTTGGAGACCTTGTTGTTGTGAGCAAGAATCAGGTAAGCTCCTGCATAAAACCTGATTGATGTGAAATGTTTTTCTTATGGCAAGCTAAAAGTAGAGTGTATGGACACTCATTTATGTAAAGGCAATTGAGGGTTGAACTTTCTCTTATTTTAAACATTTGAATTATTTAAAAGACAAGGAGCAGATTTGCCAAACTCAAACTCTTTCTAAAGCCGATTTTTACAAGGACTTTGGAAACCCTCAAAATGCCATTTTTTTGTGGAGCAGTGTTTTGCTCATTTTATCCCAAGTGGGAAACGTTGTTGAGTACTCAATAAGGGTGGACTACTAGGACTAGTCCTTGAGGGGTTATGGTAAGTCTCTCAGTAGGTGGCCACCTTTGAGGGGTGAGTCCTTCCCGGATAGGATGTCAGTCCAGTAGGTTGTGCCGGTCCGAGCTAGCAGTGTTCTTTTCAGTCAAGTGACTGTGGTTGCCGGAATAGACATCCGGTTGTTGTTTGGGTATAGAGAAAGAGAAGTATCTTGCCCAGTAGGTCGACCACCTACTTTTGTCAGTCTGCACAAAGTGTGGCATTCTGACCATTCGGTTGTGGGGCCCAACGTGTGGTAACCCATAATCCTTTCTTATGAGTGGTTGATTTTGTTGAACATGTATGGCTGGAATAGCTAAAACACCACTCTTGCTTTTGACTAATGTTTATTGCTTGCTAATATTTCTCTTATAAAGATTTCACACTTTGCATCCATGAACTGCTTTCATTAAACACCCAATTTTTTGTTACCTCAAAGTTCGTGCCATCAATTCATGGTCAGCGCCGCCTTGGTTCTGTTTTGTGACGTTTTTACTTCATTTTACCCTTAAAATCTGAAATAATGAACAAAATACATTTCCAAAGGTAAAATCTCAAGGAGAAATATGACTAATTTAGCCCCTATCAAAAAGTGAACAAGCTCATTTTAACCAAATTTATTTAAGAAGTCAAATATCCTATTTAGGTTGTTAATGTTGTCCCTGTAAGAAAGAAAAATGGGCAAATTCAAATTTACTTGGATTTTAGAATCTAAATGACATATGTCCAAAAGGTTATTTTCTGCTGCTTTTTCTCGAATTGATAGTAAATGCAACCACTGGACATGAAGTTTATTTTTTATGGATGGATCATCTAGTCATAACCAAATCAGACTAGTACCAAAAGATGAGGAGCTCACTTCATTTTGTACTCCAAAAGGAATCTATTTCTACATAGTTATGCTTTTTGGTCTAAAGAATATTGGAGCCATATATTAAAGGGTAATTCAAAAAATCTTTGATGATATACTGCACAAGATTGTGGAATGCTATATGGATGATTTGGTGGTCAAGTCGTGTAGATAAGGTAATCATTTTCCAGATTTGAGAAAGACTTTTGAGTGACTCAAAAACCATTAATTGAAGATGAGTCCTCTCAAATGTTTCTTTGGCATTATATCCAGAAAATTTCTTGAATTTATTGTCCGTTATTAAGGTATTGAAATAGACCAATCAAAGATCAATGTAATTCTAAAGATGCTTAAACCAAGAAATATCCATGAACTAAAAAGTCTTCTAGAAAGGTTGGCCCATCTCTGAAAGTTCATCTCAAATCTTACTCGACGATATCAACGATTTAGTCGGCTAACGAAGAAGGGTGTACCATTTGAATAGGATGAAGCATGTTAAAATACTTTCAAATATATTAAATCTTTTTTTATGAAGCCTTATGTGTTAGCTACACCTATTCCTAGTAAGTCACTGATTTTATACATTACTACACAAGAATGCTCAGTGGGGGCATTAGTTGCTCAAGAAAATAAGAATAGCAAAGAGAATGCTCCCTATTGCTTAAGTCAGATGATTACACCAAATGAGTTAAACTATTCACCAATTAAAAAGCTTTTTGTAGCTTTGATATTTGCAATTTTGAAATTAAAGCATTATTTTCAAATGCATATTGTGCGCTTTATTTCTAAGACAAATCCTATAAAGTATGTTATGACAAAGCATGTGCTATATGATCATTTAGTAGGGTAGTACCTTTGACTTCAACAATTTGATATTTATCTTTGTACAGCAAAAAGATATCGAAGGGCATGTGTTGCGTAATTTCTTGGCTGATCACCCTATCTCCGCTGAGTAGGAACTAAGTATTGAATTACTTGATGAAAATATCTTGGTGATTGAAATTCTCCCGCCACGGAAGATGTACATTTGATAATGCGAAACATCGCCAAGGTATTAGAACTTGTGTGGTGTTTATTATTCTTGAAGGAGATGTATTACCATACTCTTTCACTTTAACTATAAAATGCTCCAATAATGTGGCTGAGTAGTAAATCCTAATACTTAGGTTAGAGTTGGCTGTTGATATGAAGTGACTACATCTTAGAGTGTATAAGGATTCACAGTTAATTGTTAATCAATTACTAGGTAAATATAATGTTAAGAAACCTGAGTTGATCCTATATTATAATTATGCAAGATGACTTATAAGATATTTGGGTGATGTAACAATTGGACACGTATTTTGAAGCAAAAATAAGCAAGCTGGCATTGGCAAAATTGGCTTCTAATTTATGCTTACATAACCAAGAAGCCTAAATTCTGATATGTCAAACTCAGGTTATACCCCCTATTTTTGAAGATGAAGATGATAAATGACATGGAATCCACTTTATTTTTATCTATGAAATTGACTAAGAAGATTGGAGAAAACCTTTTGTGGACTATCTCAAAAGTGGAAAACTCCTTGATGATCCACAAAGGCAAGCTGATATTCATCAACGTCCCACCCGCTTCTTTTGCTACAAGGATACACTTTTTCGATATTCTTTTGAAAGAGTTTTCCTAATGTGTTTAGGTCAAGAAGAAGCAATGCAAGCAATGGAGAAACACCATTTTAGGATTTGTGGAGACCACCGATTGGTCTAAAGCTTCATTTTCGCATCAAAAGAATAGGATATTATTGGCTGATTATGGTGAAAGATTGCCTAGATTTTTCTTGAAGGTGCTTAGCTTGCTAATTCAATGCCACTTATATACACCAACCTCCTAAGCCATTACACCCGACAGTTGCTTCATGGCCATTTGATGCATCTGGTTTAGATATCATTACACCTCTGCCAAAGTCATTTGGTGGGTATCTTTACATTTTGATTGAAACAGATTATTTCTCTAAATGGGCAGAAGTTGTAGCATTAAAAGAAGTAAAGAAGGAAAATTTTGTTAATTTCATATCCGTCAATATTATTTATCGATATGGTATTCCATAATATATCATCATAGATAATAGCAAGGATTTTTGCAATAGTTTGATGGACAAGATATATGAGAAGTTTAAATTCAAGTAATATAAATCTTCCATGTCTGGATCAATGGGCTTGTTGAATCTTTCAATAAAAATTTGTGCAATTATTACAAAAAAAAATGGTGATAAATCCAAAGGGATTAGTATCTTCATGTTGGTGAAATGCTTTGGGCATATAGGACCACATACTGCACTCCAACTTAAGCTACTTCATGTGCATTGGTATATGGTGTGGAAGTAGTTCTTCTACTAGAATAACAAATCCCTTCCTTGAGGATTGCTATTCAAGAAGGGCTCACTAAGAAAGATAATGTTCGTCTAAAACTTAAAGAATTAGAAGCATTTGATGAACAGAGGTTAGAAGCACAACAAAGACTAGAATGCTACCAAGCTCGTGTTTGCAAAGCTTTTAACAAGAAAATGCATCTTCATTCTTTTCAAGTTGGTGACTTCATGCTGACTATAAAAAGACTAATCATTGTTGGATACAAACAAAAAAGTTGACATCAAAGTGGAATGGTCCATATGACATTTAAGAAGTCGACTCAAATAGATCTTATAAAATAGCTGTTGAAGATGGATTAAGAATTGGCTCATTCAACGGTAAATATTTGAAGCGATACTTTGCATAAATAGATGCTTATCAACTGCACAAGCTTAAACTGCAAGTAGCTCATTGACTGCACGAGTTTAAACTGTAAGTTACTCCTCGACTGCATGAGCTTAAACTACAAGTTACTCCTCGACTGCACGATTTTAAACTACAAGTTACTCTTCGAATTCATAAGCTTATATTGCAAGTTGCTCCTCGATTACACGAGCCTAAACTACAAGTTATTCTTGGCCCGCAAGAGTTTAAACTATGTAAAGATAACCACTAGTATTGTAGTACTAATAGGAATCCACCCAAGTAACATGCCAAAGCTAAAGAAGGAGGATGGAACTACAAGCCACACTTCATGGCACATTGGAAGATTCCAAGACATGGAGGCTTATAGAGAGAATTCAAGCAAAACCAACCAATAAGATAAGGAACATGAAAAGTGTGAAGAGATGGGTGCCAAAGAGAAGGCCAAAAAAAGTTGTATTTGCCCAACAATTTGTATGGAAGGCCAAAGGAGCACAAGAGATGGTTGAGAACAAGTAAATGCACTGGCTATTGAAGAAGAGTACTGAACTGGTGCCAGCCCAGCAAGGTGAATTGGAACTGGCTCTTCTCAGCCTGTTGGCCGATTTGTTCATAACAAAGCTGGCATCGGCTTACCTATGCAAACCGGCTCTGGCCCACTTCGGGCAATGCTTTATTTTGCTTAAATTTTCTATTTTTGTTCAGTTTTGTTCCTAATTAAATTTTCATGACTTTTATTATATAATAGAGATATTTTAGACCATTTAAACATATTAATGGCTGGGATTACTTCTTACTATAGATAGGGTTGAATGGCTATATATATGCCACTATAACATTTAGTATGTAAGTTGAATATTATCTTTAAGATAAAAGAATGACTCCTATGAGAGTTCTTGAGGTTCTTCCTTAAATTCCAAGACCAATCTTTCGATTTCATTCCTTACCTTTGATTTATGTCTATAAACTCATAAACATAGATCAAACTAACCTATCAAAATGGAATCTTAGTTTCTTGCTAAGCTAAGGGTCTGGAGCAGAGGTTATCTTTGGTTGCTAAGTTCATCTACTTCACTTGTTCTTAACTCCTAGCTGGGTTGAGGGTTCTTGGGTATGAATTAGTAGACTTAATTCCTATTTTTCAGTGATCTATGTTCTCAAATTGGCTTAGGGTATTAGTATTTGAATTGGGTGTTTTTGTTTTACTTCAAAATCCTTATTTTGAGCTTCAATGTGGGTCTTATATTTTAACCCCAAATTAGCCACAAATTTCATCAATTAAATACCCCTCAAGAAAGATCATATCAAGTACATGGTTAAACGACTAAAACACTCTATCAAGTCTAAGTTACTAAATAAATGGATACTCCTAGCCCGTACGAGTTAAAATTGTGAATGATGCACCCACTAACCTATACCCATCTATTTTGAATTACGTTCGACTTGATTCTTAAGTTATCTTAAGATATATAGCCTACTTAGAAGAAAGTTTCTAGGTTCAGTCACATCCTTTTATCATTCTCCAATTTATCATTTGTTGCAATCAAGTTATGATTTATTGTGAAGCTGGCATTTGTAACAAGTGAAAATACATATATGCAAAAAAATGATTTTTGACACAAAATGGAGGAAATATAGTATTGAAGCTAATAAGAAACCAATCTTGTTTTACAAGAGAGCCAGGGGAAAAAAAAAAAAGCAATTGCTGAAAAGAAATTTGAAGTGCTACAAGACATCATGGAAAGAATTTAAAATTTTTTAAGTATTGTCGAATTGCCACTGAAGGACCGTGGAAAAATAAAAACATAGTGAAAATTGCAATTTAAATTATTTTTTCTATGCCAAAGTCTAGGAATATTTACTCTTTGTGCGTTTAACTTTAATAACCAGAGCCAAATTCAAACTCGAATGAGCTTTCTCAATTGGAATGCCGATTTGTTCCACAAGAATACCAGCTCGCCGTCAACTCATTCGCATCAAGCACCTACCATGTTTACTAATTCTTGATCTTCCAGAGTATTCTCAAACCTCTATGCACTACTATCTATGAAAGTAGAATTAGGGTGAAGTATTTTGGAAGTAAAACGGTAGAGCTATTTGTTGAGGAAAAACGAAGGAAGAAAAACAAGAAAACGGTGGCTTCGTTTTCTTAGGAAAAGCCAAACATGGTGCACTGCGTGATTCGATGAACCAACCCCAAACCACATATGAAAGACCTTATATATATATATCAAAGCCTGAACAACTTTCCTATTTTAATCCAACCAAGCCACTACCACCATCTCTATTTTTTTTTCTTTATTTCACTTTTCATTCTCAGTGGCAGCTTCCAGGGATTTTTTTAATTCCCTAAGCCATCACTCCAACCCTAGTAAGCTAGGGTTTTATTTTAACTAGCCCAAGACTAATTGCATAACTCTTTTATTAATTCATTGATCTACTTGGGCCCAATATAAAATTATCAAAGACAATTAATTAATAAACTAATTTAACTAAATTAGCCTAATAAGTTATTCTTCCCCAAATAAATAATTATAGGAGTCTTAAAATAATTTCTTTCAACATAAATTTCACCCTATAAGCTCATATAGTAAATAAAATTTACTAAGGTTATTTGAGCTACTCTGAGGATCAAAAGACATATTATCCTTGGCTATTAAATGACCAAAATATCCTTACTAACAAATAGTTGTATTTTATCATTTTAAATATTTCATTTATCACCATATAGAAATATTAACCCCGGAAATAATATTGCAAGTGTAGTGTTTTCGATTGACAGGTGTAGTGACAAAAATACCACTCTACGTAACACCTATCATTGAGATAGGGAAACATTCACTAATACATTTCTCAATAACATCTATCATCCTTTGATAATTAGTCCGATAATTCATGACTTCCAATATACATCCACTTATCTTAAAAAGCTACCCAAAAGCATACATACTTAATCATGTTTCCTAGGGCCTTGAATTAATTAGATTATCCTTGACAATCACAAGGGGATGATTTTTTCACGTAATGATGAATAGAAACTCTACTGTATAAATCCATCTTAATTAACTAGAGTTATACACCTTATGTACAAGGTTATTGGCCATGCATTAAGACTTCGCCTATCATACATCTAAGAAAACAAGTCCAACTTCACCTAACCTCCAACTTATGCTCAAGTCTTAGGGTACCCATCAACATAATTGCAATGTTAAACCAATATTTATTTATTTTAGTACTTTTATAAATATTATTATCGCGTGGTCCAGTTCTACGTATTCCAAATACACTTAAACTATTGACGTGAGTAGACTACTTATTGGTTACAGATAAACCATTCCCTATTTAGAAACCATAGTGTAATGATCTAAATCTTAATAAAGTGTCTAGCATTATCAATCGATCAAGAACATTTTTTGCTTATGTGTTAGTAGCCCATAATCTACATCTTACTGTGAAAGTACAACCTAATTACGTAGATTACTTACTAACATACTTAGACCTTGACATGCACATATATGTAGACAAATAAACATTAATGGACTATTATTTTCTAAAATACAAAAATAAGTTGTCCATTTTGTGCATACATTCCAACAAACTCCCACTTGCACTAAATGGACTATGATAGTCCATATGTGCCTACCCCTATGATATTCAGGTGTCTTCGAAATACCTTATCTATCAAAGCCTAGGTAAATGGGTCCACAAGATTATTTGTAGAGAAAATTGGATCAACCAATATCTTTCATTTCTAGATGCACTCCCAGATTAGGTGATACTTTCTCTTAATGTGCTTACCTTCCTATAGTTTCTTGGCTCCTTGTATTCTGACACAGCTCTAAAGTTGTCACATTATACGGTAATAGGCCTGTCCATTTGTAGCACAACTTAGGTTTTGTTAGGAACTTCCAGAGCCAAACTATTTCTTTTTAAGCTTCTGATGCCACCTCATACTCAGCTTCCATGGTGGAATTATTAATGTAAGATTGCTTAATACTTCTCCATAAAACAACCCCTCTAGACAAAGTAAAAACATATCCACTAGTGAATTTTCTTTCATATTTTATCTATTTAGAAGTCTGAATCAGTGTAACCAATAGGAAGTAAATTATTAGCTATATAAACAAGCATATAATCCCTTATTCTCTTCAAATACTTGAGTGTATACTTTATAGCTTGCTAATGTTCTACTCCTAAGTTTTACTGATATCTACTAACCATGCCTACTGCAAAATAGATACCTGGTCTTGTATAAAGTATAGCATACATGAGACTTCCCCCTGTCTAGGCATAGGGAATCCTACTCATCTGTTGTTTTTCTTCTTGTTTCTTAAGACACTATTTGAAAGATAAGGTCAATCTGTGCTTAAAGAATATAATTACCCCTTTACACTTATACATGCTAAATCTAACCAATATCTTGTCAGTGTAAATAGATTGGAATAAGCCTCATATTCTTTGCTTCCAATCTCTAAGAAGCTTTATACTATGAATGTAGTTAGCTTCTCCAATATATTTCATGCTAAATTGACTTAATAGCCAAACCTTTATAGATGGCAATGTCCCTATCATTTTCAATGAGCAGAATGTCATTTACTTAAAGTACTATAAAAGACGCGCTATTCCCATATGCCTTCCAATATACTCATGGTTCGTCTACATTTTGTATGAAATTATAAGGCTTTACAGTCTCATCAAAACATATGTTTCATGCATATGATGCTTTCTTATGTCCATAATGGACTTTTTATGCTTGTAGACCATATGTTGTTGGCCATCTTTCGCAATAAAGCCTTCAGCTTGGGCCATATAGATGTCTTCACTAAGGTAGCTATTGAGAAAAACTATCTTGACATCCATTTTCTATATCTCATAATCATAATAATATAAGTTGGCCAAGAGAAAATGAATGGACTTAAGAATGGCAACAAGTGAAAAAGTCTCCTCGTAATTGATTATTTCTTTCCGAGTATAACCTTTTGCAACCAATCTTACTTTATAGATTTTTACCTTTCCAATTGCACTTCTCTTTCTCTTGTACACGCATTTACACCCTATAGGTTTAAGCCCTTCAGATGCAGTAACAAGATCCCAGACTTGATTGAGATACATAGACTCAATCTTCGAATTTGATGCTACTTGCCATTTGTTTGCATCAATATTAGCAATGACCTCATCGTATCTAGTGGGATCATGTTCCTGATAGTCGGAGACTACCTCAAAGGCTTCTTCAGTCCATCTTTCTGGAACCCTAGATATCTTCCCACTATGACGTGGTTCATTTTATATAGGAACATTTGGTTGTGCCACTTTAGGTTTATTAACTAGTGTACTAGAAATTATAGTATCAATCAACTTCTCTTACCTTACTCGAGACCTTAGTAGATACACTTTGTTCATCCTCCACGTATCTAGTATGAGCACTCATAACTATTTTTTGCTCCTGGGAGTGGTAGAAGTATCCACCCCGTATTCCTTTTGGATACCCTATGAAGTAGCACAATTTTGATTTTAGGTCTAGCTTACTTCCTTTAGTCAATACATAACTTGGACAACCCTATATATTGAGACGATTCATACTAGGCTTTCGTTTAGTCCACATCTCATAAGGTGTCCTAAGTACATATTTGGAAGGCACCAAGATTAAAATATATGCTACGGTGTCTAAACTATATCCCCAAAAAGAAATAGGAAAAGTTGCATGTCTCATCATACTTTTGACTATTTTGATCAAAGTTCTATTTTTTTTTTCCTAGTTTAACTAAAGCAATCCTCTTCTGCCGTAGATATTTTATAGCATATTCGAGTATACAAAATAGGTTTCTCAATATAATTTAAGTCTGGAGTCAGCTCTAGAGCTTTATCATTCAAAACATGCTCAAGATCCACAATATACTGTTAAAGCTGTGACATATGGAATACATCATGGATACCTTGAAGTTCGGACCATAAGGCTAAGCGATAGGCTACCTTTCCAACGTTTCAAGTATTGGGAATGGTCCTATAAATCGCAAGTTCAACTATCCCTTTCATTTATTCTTTCTAGAACTCTGTCTTGGTGTTAATTTCAGAAACACTCTTTCTCCCTCTGCATATTCCAAGTCCCTTCGCCGACGAACTACATAATGTTTCTGCCTACTTTGAGCTGCTTCTAACCCTTCCTTAATTTACTTCACCTTCTAATGTGTCCTTTCTATATATAAACTTTCTTGTATCGCTTAACTATGTCCGAACTTTCCCCAATACAATAGTGATTAGCATTTACATCCATACAATGCTTCAAATGGTGCCATCCCAATAGTGGACTGATAACTATTATTGTAAGCAAACTCTGTGAAAGCTACGTTTTCAATCCACTTATTTTTGAAATCTAATGCACAGGCTCGCAACATATCCTCTAAAATTCGTATCACTCGTTTAGTTTGCCTATTTGTCTACAGGTGTGCTACAGTACTAAACTTTAATGTAGTTCCACATAATGCTTGTATCTGTCCCCAAAATTTTGAGGTAAATCTTGGTTCTCGATCAAAAACATTAATGGACAATACACCATGCAACCTCACAACTTCCTTTGTGTAGATTTTACTTAATTTCTCCAAGGAATCTCTTTCATTTATTGGAATGAAGTGAGCAGATTTTGTTAGTCTCTCTATGTTAACCCATATGGTATCTCTCTGACCTGTTCTTAATAGTAGCCCAGTAACAAAATCTATTGTAATTTCTTCCTACTTCCATTGAGGCATTATCAATGGTTGCAGTAACATACCGGGATGTTTGTGTTCACCTTTTACTTTTGACATGCTAAACATTGAGCTATGAACTGAGTGATGTCCTGTATCATTCTGACCCACCAATAATGTTACTTCAAATCCTTATACATTTTAACTTCTCCTGAATGTATCATGTATCGACTTCGATACGGGTCAACCAAAATGTCTTACCTTAACCTATCATGTCTGGGCACGCAGTATCGTCCTCAGAAATAAAAAATTCCTTCGTTATTCATTCGAAAGTCAGTGCTATTTTTCTCTTGAGTTTTTCTTTTCCACATTTGTAATTCCTCACCAGTCTCCTTAGATTCCTTTAATTGCTATAAAAATGCTGGTTGTATCAGAACATTGCTCCTTATTACTGGTCCATCAACTACTAAAGTCTCTAACTCTGGGACTTGTACTATTTGGAGAGAAGCAATCCTCCCATTATGGATCAATACATATATTACCACGTTTGCTTTTCTGGGGTAATTTTTAATTGGGCACCAAAATTCTATCCATCTCTACTGGCGCATATTCAAATCCTTCTGGGTAAAAATATATTTTAAACTCTTATAATCAATGAAAATCTAAAATGTTGCACGATAGAGATAATATCTCCACTTCTTCAATGCAAATATAATTGTTGCAAATTCCAAATTGTGGGTAGGGAAATTTTTTTCATATGGTTTTAACTTTTGGGATATATATACTATCACCCCTTTTTTCTTACATCAACACTCCACCTAACCCTTCTTTTGATACAATCATATACACCTCATATGACTTATTCATTTTTGGTAAAGCTCGGATAGGTGCAGCAAATAACCTCTGCTTCAGTTCCATAAAACACTTTTCATATTTGTCCTTATACAAAAAATGTTTTTTTTTTTTTTTTTGTTTAAGTGAGTCAAAGGTGATGCGATTTTGGAGAATCCTGCATTGAATCGCCTATAATAACTAGCCAACCCTAAGAAGCTACGTACCTCTGTTGGATTCTCAAGTCATTTCCAGTTGGTTATGGCTTCAATCTTTGTAAGATCAATGGTGATTCCTTCTCTCGAAATTATGTGTCTAAGAAAAGCCATTTTACCAAGCTAAAATTCACATTTCTTAAATTTAGAATACAATTTGGCCTCTCTGAGTTTCTCAAGTACCTTCTGGAGGTGTTCAGCATGTTCTCGAGGATCTTTGGAATATATCAGAATATCATCAATGAAAATCACTACAAACTGATCTAGATATGGTCGAAATACTCGGTGCATCAAGTCCATAAATGTTGTTGGAGCATTCGTAACACCAAATGGAATTGCCATAAATTCATAATGTCCATACCGCATGTTAAATGCAGTCTTAGGAATATATATCTACTTCATGAATTTTAACTTGATAGTACCCTTGCTACAAATCCAATTTCAAGTAACATTCAGCTCCATGAAACTAATCGAATAGTTCATCTACCATTAGCAATGTGTATTTATTCTTAACTGTCAAATTATTTAAACCCTGATAATCTATGCACAATTGCAATATGGAATCTTTCTTCCTAACAAACAATACTAGTGCACCCCAAGGAGAAGTACTGGGTCAAATAAAAACTTACTTTGGCAGTTCTTGCAGTTGTTCTTTTAATTCTTTAAAATCTACTAGTGCTATTTGATAAGGGGTCTTGGAAATTGGTTCTACAGTTGGTACTAATTTAATAACAAATTTGATTTCTCTATGAGGGGGTAGTTATGTTAATTTAGCTAGAAAACATCTACATACTCATTAACTACTGGAATCTCTCAAGTTTCTTAGGTTTAGATGGTTTGTTCAACAGATAAGCCAAATATCCCGTACAACCCTTATACAAAATTTTCTAGCTTTTACCTCGAGAATAGATAATTGTTTTCTTTTACTTTCTCACCCAAAAATTCTAAAATATTTTTGAAGGTTTGCAGAATTGCACTAATTTTCTTTTGCAATAAACTCAAGCATGATAGCAAGATAACTAATCCGTCCCTAAAATGGCATCAAAATCCTTGATGGGCAAATATATAAGATCTCCTCTCAAATTGATGCTCCCTAAGAATATGTCACATTCTCCATAAATTCCATCACTATTGAATTGTTGTCCTAAGGGAGTACTAGCCATTACTATAGGGTATTTCCTTACTCTCAAACTCCAAAGTGCAAGCAAAAGTGGTTAAAATAAATGAATGAGTAGAACCGGGATCTATTAAAACTTTAGCTTTTTTACCATGAATAGAGACTTTACCTTTCACCACTGCTATAGCAACCAAATCCTCCTTATTTAAAGCTACTACTCGTGCTTTCATGTGGGGTTTTATTCCTCTGGTGTGAGATGTAGATGTCTGACCTTGGTTTCCCTTGCCAGATCCTGTTCTTCCCCTAAGTATCTTTCCCGTCCTCCCGAGTAACCTCCTCGTTAGTTCATCCATGATATAGTCTGTAGGGGATGTGAACATTCATTAGCTTTGTGCCCCTCTTCACCATAGTTGTAACAACGTATAAATTACCTGTTTAGAATTGATCCCTATTTTCTTGGAAATTTTCCTCTCGTCTACCAACTGGTTCTTCCTAGTCTCTTTCATGCTAGTGGTCAAAAGCTTACTTTACTTCTCTATCTAGCATGATCCAGATCTTCCCCTTCAATTCTTGAAGTTATTTCCGCCGCAACACTATAGGTTGGTGGAGTAATACAGATTAATGTTCTTTTAAGCTTAAGTCGTATTCCCTTTATAAACCATCAGATTCTATCAATAACTGCCTAGACTAAAAGAGGATAGTACTTAGAGAATCTTGTAAACTCCGTTGCATATTTTCCTACCATTCTTTCTTTTTATCTGAAACTCTGGAATTTATCTTCTTTCTTTATATAACCCAGTGAGGAACGAACTGTCTTTTGAATTATTCTAAGAAATCAGCCCATGTCTACTCTCTTCGCTCTCTTTTGTGTACCTCCTTCATCTTGAGCCACTAATCTCTGGCTGGCCCTTGTAGTCTAAAAGTAGAGAACATTACTTTTCTTTGCTTAGAATAATTCAAAGCTGTGAATATATCCTCCATTTGTTCGATCCACGAGTCTATCTCTTACTCTTGTTTCGGCTTTCCATAAAACTGAGGGGGATGGAATTTTAAAAATTGCTCCAAAGCCTAATCTGCTTCTACCTCAAGGAGACATTCTTCTTAGGTTGGTCCATCTACCATTTGTCATATTACTTCGGTCATTTTCTATAAGGTTTAAACTAGCATTTTCCTTGGTGTTGGAACTTTATCCCTCTCAGTTGGACTTTCGTCCACTTTGACTTCTAGGAGACTTCGAGTTGTATGTTTCAGTGGCATCTGTACATACATATTTAGTTTTCTATATACAAAACGTAAGAAAAAAAAAAGAAAACATATAAAATCAACACATTGCACAGAGATAACAAAATACAACACATTTTATTTATATCAAAATTGAGTGACAACAATACATTATATTTTACAGCGTCACACACAATACTCCACTAAGTACATTATCTTACAATATTTACAACATACTAACACTCCCTAGTCACTTTCAGTACTGGATTCAGAAATTAGTTGTCCTAAGTTGGCTGATAAAATGTAATACTCTGGAGAGTCTGCTCCATAATTAACAAATTCTTCAAAGCCTTCTATTTACAAGGTCAGGGTATGAACGTCTAAAAATAAATAAAAGAGAAGTAGTCTTTGGATCATACTCTGGAGATAACGCTTCCTCTTCTAATTTCTTGACCTATAATACCTTTTCTTCAAACATGTTGGCTTCAGCCTTCTTAGGCATAATAGACTCATCTTGGGTAATGCTAGACACGGGTGATAAAATACATCTACGTTTGACTTATGACCCTGGGCCATTAGCACGCCACGACCATGTCTTCCTACTTTTCAGTTCTTCTAAACTTGAGAACATTCTCCTTTCTCCCAGGTGCTTTCCACCTTTGGTTTCTCTTCTACTGGTCTTTTACCTTTATCATTTAACTCTGCCATACCTATAGAATGAATAATAAAAAAAAAAATCACATGTCAGTCTTCATCCAAACTCACTAATTTGTCTCTGATACTAGTTGTAACACCCCTATTTCCCTAAATACAATAAACTTGTAAAACCTAGAATATTTAGGTGTCGCCCTGTTTGATCTCCCAAATAAGGGGTCTTTATAATGAATTGAAAGCTAAAATAAACAATTTTTAACTCCATTTTTTTTTTTATAAAAGTCCATAGGGTTGATAAACTATTACAAACCAAAAGTACATATAATGTACAGATACAAAAGTACATATAATGTACAGATACAAAAGTACTACATCGTTTAACTATTTTCATAACTCTAAAAGATATCACTTCAAAAGAGGGCCTAGTCCTGTGATATGCTGTTTAAGGACCTAAAACATAGAATTTAAAAAATGTGTGAGTGTAAACTCAATAAGTCCCATGTGTGGTGGTGTTTTATTGTAAAAGTAAATAAAGCATTTAACATGTAACTGTAAAGAGAAAATGCTAAAACATGCACTTGTTATGTACAGAAAATGTATGTAAGTTTCCCTGTGGTGGAATTATGCAATGCCTCAAAATTTACCTCTTAGTTCGAGGAAAGCAGGCACACCTCTTGAAGCTCGACCTGTGTACAAAGTCCTAAAAGAGCTTTGCCTTCGGCTATCCGGTATTGATGTGCATTGTTTAAAATATTTTTGCACTTAAACACATCATGCCAGAGTAGTAAGAGCTATAATGCATATCACCCCACTCTTAGGGATCTTTTACTTGCCACCATAAGAACGAGGACCCCATCCCTATCTTCTACTATATCAAGGTGGCAAGAGATTGAATATTCCTGGTGTCCCTATCCAGTATCATATGAACAACCTATAAACATGTATCAAACTAAGCCAGGGCTTCAAACAGCTAGCTAGGGACAGTTAATCCCATGTCTTGTCACTACATTTGGAGTAAGATGATTCACAGAATTGATTAGGTTATTTGGGTTCATCTATCTCTAACGCAGGCTAGTACAGTGATCAAAGCCCCCGTTGAGTACTTAACGTCTTCACTAAATTACCCGCTCAAGTATGAGAATAAGAGAAATGGTTTTCATTCAGGGCATAGTTATTTCTTTGTAGAATTTGGTTTGCTAAAAAGATATTGCCAATTTTAGTTCTTTTGAGAAATTGAAAGACAATCGCATTAAGGAATATTGTGTGCTTTTGGAAGATCTTGCAAAACTTATTGTTGAAAATTGCTCGAAAATGTTCATGCTCAAATACCTCATGAATTTTAGAAGCATGAGGGACTCACCTTGGTTGTGTCACAAACACGGATACTTGTTTTCCTAAAGTTATTAAGTCCTCTAGTTGAGTTCACCTATAAGTAAGAACGATACTTATTTTCTTCCTTACATAATAACCTCAATATAGCTTATATAATAAATTCCTTATGGCATTTATTGATTAATAAATAAGACTTAACCCCAGCTTTATATCTAAAATACTTAAGGAGGGTATAACGTTAAATGGCGTTCATCTATTGATATACATGATACTCTAAGTATGATAATAGTTCATGTTCTAATTTAGTTTTGTGTTTACACTAACTCAGAAAGCTTGCCTAACCTTCCTATACTTTAGGGAGAGTCTAGGTAAACATGAGAGTAAACAATATAAGATGCTATACACGAAATAGATCCAGTTCTACAAGGTGCAAGATTTCTAGTATTATATACTTCTTAAGCATTGTGATGATATAGTTATATATTATAATATTCTCCTTATGCATATATAAATTGTTAGTTAGCTATATAATATATCATGATCATCTTAGATAGCTAAATCAATTCTTCACGATCTAATATGCTTCACTTCTCACCAATCTTTTGTTTTTTTTATGCCTTAGAATATTTTTATCCATGTTCATTTTCTTTTTTTTTTTTTTTTGAATAAGAGATAACAATGCTCTAACATCTGAGATTATAGAAAGGGTATTTAGGTCTTCACGTGATTAAGAATAAAATCGTAAGACTTAGCTATATTTATTTAACTATATATATATATATATATATATATATATTATGTGACTCCAAATAAT
The DNA here is from genome assembly GCA_026120185.1 of Voacanga thouarsii. Classification (NCBI taxonomy): domain Eukaryota; kingdom Viridiplantae; phylum Streptophyta; class Magnoliopsida; order Gentianales; family Apocynaceae; genus Voacanga; species Voacanga thouarsii. The sequence continues at coordinate 5,298,144 of JANUWF010003376.1, read as the reverse complement.
CCTTCTATTACCTGCACTCATAGCTAAATGCTCCCTCCGTTTACTTTCCTTTCATTATGTTCTTCTAGAGGTTGGTATTACATATTCCCAACAAAATGTGCCTAATATGCATGGAATATACATCACACAACACTTTATTAATGTACTCTGCCATGTTAAACTCAACCTTGGCTTACTTGTTCACCTTCATTTTTTCACAATTGTTCCACTAATAGAGCTTGTAGGGACTAGGGTGTTTCATGGTTTCTAGCTCCAATTCCTGCACCAATGTAGCACTAAGCAAATTTTTTCAACTTCCCCCGTCAATAAGCACACTACATGGTTCTTCTTTGATAAGACATCTGGGAAAAAAATATTTTCTCGTTTTATTTCTTCTCTTTATTCTCTCTTACAAATATCCTCAACTCTCTTTGCTAATCCAATTAACAGACAAGTCAGCTTATGCATCATCCTACTTTACTACCAATTCTAACTCCTCCAAGTTCTTCTTTTTTGACATTTCTTGATTGATTAAATAGAGGATTGGCATAAGTGATGTGCTTGGGGTTTATTCTCATTTGGGGTTGTTGCTCAAACTCTACAACTTGTTTCTCAATATTCACATGTCTTCCTTTACCACCTTATGCCCCATAAAATGTTATATTTGCCAACTTGTTGGGATAACTAATTTTGATATGATTATAGGTGCAATTTTTACTCTTTTGCATATTATCATTCCTCTATCGTGGCTTATTAGGATAATTGTAAAAATAGTAGCCTTTTTCCTAACAATTAGAACAATCTTACTGCTCTTTCTTTTGCATATACTCCCTCCTCTTTGGCACTGCGTTCTTTACATATTTTTGCAAACTACCATTTAATCTCATTTTAGGTCTTCTTCCCATAAAAAATTTATCACTCCTATAATCTATACGCCTATAAATTTTCTTTTCTTATCCACCATGAATTATAACAAGTTTATAATTCACCTATAGGGATTTAATAATCGTAATTCAACCCCAAATAATTATAACATTTTATAATTAACACATAATATTTATTTCTTCTCACAAATTAATCCTATAATATTATCAATTAATATTTTGAGCACCAATTCCTCTATTATGTATAACTTATTAGGTTTTCTAATCATTTGGTAGTTAATATGAATTAATTCTATCATAATAGAATTAATAATCCTTTTAATAATTAGAATTAACGTATTAATTCTAATTAGGTTTAAATTATTAATTCTTTAAATAATAAATCCATATTTAGCAGATCATGAGGGGTATTTAACAATACATCATGATCACCCAAAAAATCTAGAAAGTCAAGCAGCTTAACATGAACCTTTCAATAGCGAAACATCAGTGCAATAAACTCATTTCACCACACAATATCTCATTCAGTTTAGAATATGGAATTAGTGCAAACTTCTTCATAATATTAATTAATTCTTGCCTAAATATTTTAGTTCTTGTTCCCTAAAATTTATTACTCATCATGTGTATTAATTGAAACTATTTCCAACAGAGTCTCTTTGTCAAGGACTTCTTGAGTATTGATTCGTACAAGTGGCCTTAAGATATTCGCTCTTACTATTAGCAGTGGTGAATTCTTTATTAACCCTCTTAACTACTTTCTTTACTTCACGTTGTACCCAATAACCATCCCATAGGCGATTTTGTAAGGACTACAAAGATTAGAATTAAAGTACAATGCTTAGTAAACAAAGTACCTTGGAGTTCTCGAGTCTAAGGATACTTGTATATTTGCTATAATGAGATTCTATCACTGACACTAAATAGTTATCCATGTAATTATCTTATAGATAGGCCATCCAATGTACTTGTTTAAAAAACAAGCATCCATGTGTTAACTTTGAGTATCACAATACTCACAGATATGAGAGCTATAACTTGATCAAATCAGGAAGCATAACACATGTTAGTCTTAATGCATTAATGATGTCCTATCTCATTAATACTATGACTATAGACAATTTAAATACAAACACTATCCAGTATAGTAGAAATCTCACATCATAATCTTTATCATGATTTTCTTAATATAGTATTGTACTTGGGACTTTATCTGCCAGTTATATTCACATAAAATAAACTGAAAGATAAATAATGCATTGTATTTTTAATTAAATGTGTTATATACAAAACACAACTGATTGCCTCTTGGGCATAATACTAACAAAAACCATACATTCCACTTTGAGCACTTATAGATGATGAACTTTGTGAATCATATGAATTCTCATAAGCCATTTTTCAAGAGAATTTTAAGTAGAAAACATAGAAGAAAATTTCCTCACTTCACTCCCTTACGTATTTAGCACTCAATAATGTCACTCAACCCCTTGTGTTTATACTTTTCTTTGGCTTTCATAAAGATAAGCTCACCCTCGTGCCTTTTTCAAGCTCTCAATTCGACACTTAAGTGCTTCCCAAATTCTCCCCAAATCAAAGGATTCATCTTAACTTGGTAAAGCAAACTAAACTTTAAGGAATAAGAAAAAAGGATTCTTAGAATCAATTTATCAAGCACATAGTAGGCATCAAAGAAAATTCAAGGAATCAAGGAATTTTAGGTAAGGTGATTCTACCTCAATATCAAAAAACATAGTTTAGCAATAAATAATCACTCAAGAATATGATTTCTCAAAGATAGCAAATTCAAGAGAACTAGTAATGGGAGTCTAAAATGCACAATGCTTTCCAAGCTTGAGACAAGTTCAAAAAGAAACAAACTTTCTTGTGGCTACAATAAATATTTACCTCACTAAAAATAATTTACTATGCTAGATGATATTGTATTTCATGAATGAATGCTTCGCTTAGTCGTGTATGAGCAATTACAAGTTATTGATGCAACATATCAAACACCTTGTATGCAACTCGTAGCTCAACTTTTGTTCAGCAAATTCAGCTATGTTTTAGGCCCCCAATGAACAATTTTTCATGCCAAAATTTTCTCCAAACATCAATGTATCGTGTATGCTCAATTCCACAACAAACCCAAACAACAAATTGAAGTTTTCAACTCACAAAAATGGCAAGAAAATTAGTTATGGGATTATGAAATTGCGGCAATATTTTGATGATTTTTTGCACTTGTTTTAGCTTTAAATCAATAATTCTTCATATCAAATGATTCTTCAAACATCATACTAACATATAAGATCAGTTTAATAGTAAGTTCATAGCATAATATTGAGTGTTTAGCATTCAAAAATAGCCCCAAAATAAGTTACCAAAATATAGAAATTATTCACAAGTTCTTGAGAAAAGTTTGTACCTTTTGCCACAATAATAATAATAATAATAATAATAATAATAATAATAATAATAATAATAATAATAATAATAATAATAATAATAATAATAATAATAAGTTAATTAGAATCAACACAATCAAGCACTAACACTAACAAGATATAAATTGCTAAAGCCTCTTGATTTTAAGAACAATGAACCAAGAATTGGTCACTTAACTCCCTACCAAATACACACACAAGAAACTTGGTGCAAATAAAACTAACCTATGTTAGGTTTGGTGAATCTACCCTACTTCAAAGTACCTTAATACCCTAATCTATCATGAAATTAGAACAATAAGGATGGGATTTGGAGGCACCCAAACTCAAACCTATCAAGAACGCTAGACAAATCTAGTACCCAAGAATAGAGAAAAATAGTTAGATTATCCCTTAGAAGTTTAGAGACATTAACTCAAAGTGGGACTAAAGCCTTTAATTTGGCCTTGATGAATGGGAATCACCTTTACACAACTCTCTTCTAGAGAGGATTTAGCTTCCTACCAAAATACTCAAAATATTCTAAGCAATCTTTTATAAGTGTTAAATGGCATATATATATATATATATATATATATATATATATATATATATATATATATATATATATATACACTAAACCCTAAGCTATTGGAGATACAAATTCTAATCAAAAGAGACCCTAAAATAAGATAAATTGGCCTTTAAAAATACTACAAAATGTGGTTAAATATAAAAAACCCGAGACAAAGCCAAAATAACTCAAATAAAACAAGAAAAACAGCTTTAGGGATGTTGCACGTCCAAGCATTTCAGATGAATAGCCATGACTGTTGGAATGTATGCCCAAAATAGGCTATGTATTTTCTATATAAAAATTTTTATTCATTAATGTTTGTTTATTTACATATATGTGGAAGTTGAGGTCTAAGTGTATTAATAAGTAGTCTACGTGGTTGGGTCGTGTTTTCACAGTAAGTTGTAGATTATAAGCTATTAACATATAAGTGAAAATTTTTTTTCATCAATTGATAAAGATGGATACTTGATCAAGGTTTAGATTATTACACTGTGATTTCTAAATGGTGAATAGTTTACCTTTAACTAGTGAGAAGTCCACTCACGCTAATAGTGTAAGTATATTTGGAATACGTAGAATTGAAACACACAATAATAATCTTTATAAAAGTGTTAAAATAAATAAAGATTGATTTATCACTGCTACTACCTGGGCAAGTATCCTAAGACTTATGTATAAATTTAAGGTTTGGTGAAGCTAGACTTGTGCACTTTGATGTATGATGGTGAGGTCTTATAGTAAGGCCAATAACCTGTGCGTTGGGTATATTACTTGAGTTAATTAAGACAAACTTATACAATAGAGCTTCATTATGTGAAGAAATCACTCCTTTGTGATCGTGTGGATAATCTAAATAATCCAGGACCTTGGAAAATGGGACCGAGTATATATGCTTTTGGGTAGCTCATTGAGATAAGTGGATATATATTGAAAATCATGAAATATCGGAATAGTTATCAAAGGATGGTAGATGCCATTGAGAAAGGTATTAGTGTATTTTATCTATATCAAAGACATGTGTGGCGTAAATGGGTATTTTCATTATTACACTTGTAGTCAAGGACATTGCACTTGCAATATTATTTTTTTGGTCAATATTTTTATATGGTGATAAATGAAATTTTTTAAATGATAAAATATTGCTATTCATTAGCAATGATATTTTGCTCATTTTAGTAGTCAAGAATAATATGTCTTTTGGTCCCCAAAGTAGTTCGAGTCACCTTAGCAAATTTATTTACTATTATTGGAAGAATTATTCTTGGAGTCCAAATAATTATTTATTTGGGTTAAAATAATTTATTAGGCCAATCTAATTAAATTGGTTTATTAGTTAATTATCTCGAGTAATTTTATATTGGGCCCAAATGGATTAACTAATTAATAATAGAGCTATTTAATTAGTCTTGGGCTAATTAGGAAAACCCTAGCCCACTAGGGTTGTGAGTAATGGCTATTATTTCTTTGGAAACAAAGAATTAGCCACCATACAAAGAAAAGAAAAGAGAACAACATAATATAGGTTTTCGTATTTTTTTTTTCTCTTTCAGAGATAGCCATCACTATTTCTTTTTCTTTTTTCTTTAGATTAAGTTCCTCCAATTAATTCTTTCGATATTATTATTTTTCACAGATTATTCTATAATAACCATCACTTTTGTACTTTATTCGGTTACTACTATGTATAAAATAAGAATTTATATAAGTAATCTGAACAAGAAATGGTCAATATAATGAGATGAACATCTTGGTGCAATAAAAATATCCAGGGGCATTATTAGAATTTTGAGACTTATGGGGACCTGAGTAGAATTTTGAATTTGTTCTACTCGTACCCTAAATCTCCAGACTACGATTACTTTTAGTAGAGTGAGAATTTAAGGGCACATTAAGAACAAATATTGATCAATGTGATGAGACGAGTATTTTGGTATAAATTAAGCTATCGGATGTATAAGGGGTATTTTCGTTATTTCGATCACAATTGGGATTTTGACTGCAAATTTTACAGGAGTGAGAAAGAATTGAAGATTTTGAATGTTACTATTGAATTCAATGGAATTTATAGAATTTATTGGTAAAATAAAATAATTTTCCAATACCGACCTAAAATTTGGTTATTTCTAAGAAAAATTCTAAAATGCGGTTGAAATTGAAACAAATAGCGTAATATGATTGGAGGATAAAAACAAGTGTCAAAATACCATTGGGGAAGTAAGATATTTGTGGGATTATTTTATTTCAAAAGCTTCTTGAATAAGATTAATAATTAAGAAAATTAATTAAATAAACCAATAGGAAAATAGTTGGAAATTAGATAGCCAATAATAGTTGACTTTGTAACCAATCTTGGTCACAATTGGGACCAAGAAATGGTGGTGGAAGCTGTATTTCAGCAGCTAAAAGTGGACAGCAAGAACGGAGAAAGAAGAGAGGAAGAAAAGGAAAGAAAAGCCAGTAAAAATAGGTAGAAAAATAAAAAGGAGAGAGAAAAAGGAAGTGTGTATGTTCTTGGTGTTCTTGGAGCAATTCAAGCTTGGAGAATCTTATACATATGGTAAAATATCATACTCCTTGAATTAAAGTTGTAGATTAAATTTTAAGGATTATTTTGGTATTAATTTTATTGGAAAATTCATGAGAAATATGAGAATTACTTGGACAATTGCTATGTTTTGGGGTTGTTTTGTGTGTGTTGTATACTGGCTGATTGGAGAAGCTATATACTACGTTTTATATGATAGACAAAGTGTTTTAAGGGTGGTTTAATTGATAGTTCATGACTGCACAAGGTGTAAGAAATGGAAAGGAAATATGGAATTAATTGTTGAAGAAAATGAAATGTTAATGTTGTTGTTTGTACTTGTTGAACTTAATGTTGGAATATGATTTTGCTGGGCTATGTACCTCTGAAAATCAGAGAATTGAAGACCATTATGATGGAATTTAAGATGGTTTAATTGGTATATAGTTGTTAGGATTAAAGTAGAATAGATGATGGTGTGAAGAAAGGAAACAAAAACAGAAATTCTGTTTGGAAGAAATCCCGAGCAGACTTGAAGAACAAATAAAATTACAAATTGGCTCGTTCATTTGCAACACTATGACCTGAGACTTGTACCTAAATGTCTTACGATCATTTTGGGACCAATTTTACCTGATTTGGAGTTGTGAATAAAACGTTATGATGAAAATACCACAAGCTGCCAAAACAATAACGGGTTTCAGAAGCTGAGACGTTGTAAGAAAGACTGGCTGAAATGATAAGGAAAATCAGTGATTCATGATTTGGAAATCGTAAAGGAATGTCTTGAGGACATTTTCAAACAAGTTTGACATCAATTGGACTTATGAATCAAAAGTTATGATATAAACAAACAAGTGTGACAAGAACGAAGAAATGCAGAATTTTGTTTAGCAAGAAATAAACTCAAGTATGGTTCTATTGGTGTTAATGGATGAAAGAGAGATCACAAGAACCTATGGAAACCTTAGATATTTGTTTGAACAAAGAGATGGGAAATGAATTAACGAGCCTTTGATCATTCAAAGTATTAATCTCATTTTGGTTGGACGAAGTGAAAAAGAAGAAAATAGAATATTTTCTATTTACATAATAGTTTTGGGTTAGTCATATATTAGAATGATAAGTGAGGTTTGGAATGACTCTCAATATAGGTCATTTATCTATTGGAATATATGTCCTCTAGACTAGTTTATCTGATGTAATTATTGAATTTATTAATAAAAGAATTTATTCTCAAAATTTATTTGTGAATTTAAATTTTATTTGTGCACGATTTACATTTGGAAATGACCCATTATGTTTAAGTAAATGATCCATATAAATGGTGGTCTTTCACAGTAAGGAATGGATCATGGGTTACTTAACACATAATTGTTTGTTCTTAACCGATTGATGAGAATGAGAATCTCAGCATGTATAGGTTATTGTATTATGAATTCCAAATAGAGAATGGCTTACCTTTAGCCAGTGAGTAGTCCACTCACTTCATAGAATGAGCGCATTTCATATACGTAAACACAGGACCTGTAATAGTGGTTTCTAAAAGTACTATTTAAAAGAAACCCAGACTATTACTGCTACAGTATGGACTAATACTCTACTGCTTGAATATGAGTTTGTGGTCTGACGAAGTTAGAAGCATATGCTTTGATATGTTGTAGTTGAGGTTCTTTTGTAGAGCCGATATACTTGTATGTTAGGTATATGTGACTAGTTAGTTAAGACATACTTTTACAAGATACTTTCAGCACTATACCTATAATACCCCACATTTTTATCTTTGACTAGCTACTATTTGTAATAGGATTAGAATTTGTATCAATAGCTAGACACAAAAGTTGATTGGTATAATAAGACAAATATTTTGGTATGATAATATTTGGTCGGGACTTGGAAGTAATTATTGGATTTGTTTTACCCGTACCCTAAATCTTTGGAAGGCTACAATTATTAATAAAATAAGAATTTGAGGGTATGCTGAGAAGAGAAATTGATCACTGGGATGAAACGCACGTTTTGGTATGAATGATGCTATATGGGTCACCAGGCGCATTTTTGTCATTTTGTTCGTGCCAGCGACATTGATCGTAAAATTGACCAAATAGAAATGGAATTAAAGAATTTAAATGTTACCAATGGGTTTAATAGAATTTTTGGAGTTGGATGGTGAAATAAAATATTTTTCCGTCACGGACCCGATTTTAGTCATTTTTGAAGAAAATAAGAAATCGCGGATAAAAATGGTGTGGGTGGCATTTGGTGAGTGGTAGCCCATGGACATGTGTCAATTTAAGATTGGTTGCATGAAGAGTTCATGCAAGACACTTGGAATTAAAGGATTTAAAAAAAATGAAGAATGATGTGTAATTTTGTGATTGGAACACATCATGTTGTAGGCCATTTAATTTAGGTCTTGGGTATTGTGATTGGCTAATGTTTAGACCAAGAGAAGATGAATGAATGGCTCGAAATTGGCCAAGAATTTTGTTGGCCTTCCAAGAAGAAATAAGGAAATTTTTGTGGAGGAAATTAAAGTGGTTGGTGTGTAAATTTTTCATTGGAACACACCTATACATTAGTCACCTTACAATTAATTGATTTAAAATTTTCTTGCCCAAATTTCTGATGAGAATGGTGGTGGGAAGGCTGTTATAATAGCCAGAATTTTGGCCAGCCTTGAAGAACGAAAAACAAGAGAAAACAATGAAAGAAAAGCTAGAGAAAAATAGGGAGAAAAAGAAAAAGGAGAGAGAAAGAAAGAAGTGTGTGTGTGTGTGTGTGTGTGTGTGTGTGTCTGTTCTTGGTATTCTTGGAGAAAAATCACATCAAATAGCCTCAAACACAAGGTAAAATCGTATGCTTCAAGAATTAAATTTTTAGATTTCAATACGGTGATCATTATGATATCAATTATAACATGAAAATATAATTTTCATGTCTTGATTTTAAATTAAAACTAGGGTTTGTAAACTTGGTGTGTGAACCTTCTATATACCTATGTGCTCTATGTATGTTGGCTGCCTAGAAGCCTTATGGATATTGTTTTGTGTAAGGAAGAACGGAATATTTATGGTAGTTTGAAGGATTGCTTTTGGTTGATGAGATGATGACAAAAGTAGAATAAAAATGGAAGTTACTTGGTTGGAACAATGAATTATACTAGCTTTTGTTTTGAAGAAGTGAAATTGTGTTGGATAAGTGTGACTCTTGTGAGCCATTAAAATCTGGAAAACATAGAATTAAAGATGATTTGAAGGAAAATTGAGTGAATTAATGGTTCGAAGGTGTTCAAGGCTAAAGGAAAACAAAGGAAAGCATGAATAGTAGGTTTGAGGCAAAACTACTGGGACTATTTTTGCCCAGTAGCATGTTATGGGAACTAGAACTCTGAATAAGGCCAATACAAAATTAAATTTAAGAGTCTTACAGTTGATTTGGTATATCATAGAGCCATATCGGAGTTGTGGATTGAAAGTTATGTGCAAAACAAAATGATGTGTCAAACCAGTGAAATTTCAAAAAAGTAGTCCAAAAATTGATGAATTTAAGGATGATAAATTGTGTGATTTTGGATGAAATTAAGGGAAAATATGAAGTGAAAACTTTGTATATGAAGGGAGAAAGGTTGAGGAAAAAAGAAAATGAAAAATATTGATCAAACGATGAAAAAATGACGTGAACGAAAGTTAAGCGTTTTCCTTAATAGTCAGCAACCCGTCGGTCCCGACGGCTAACGTCAGTTGAACATCGGCAAAACGTCGGGCATGTCGGCTATTTTTCGGCCAAACATGAATTGACTCGAAAGTGATATTTGGTGTAGGTTTAACAGTAAATAGCCAACAGAATGGTGAAAATGATAGAAATGGTAGTCGAACAGCCGTGAACGGAAAAATTTAGTCAGGACACAAGGTGAATCCCTTTGATTTCTAAAACATTTTGAAAGCTAGTGTTCTTCACTTTTCCATGAAATTCTATGTTTTGTACCATTTTGGTAATCTCTGAATATGTTTAAGGTTTATCTGAGCAACAATTATTTTATGCTATTTTGGGCTCGGTTGAATATCATAATTGGCTTGGAAACCTTACTGGATGATTAAAGTATGAATTTTGTGAATTTAGTCATTTTGGATTAAATATTTAGGATTTTCAGAAAATGATAAATTTTGGAATCAGGTATTCATAAATTGACTGGAATACCCTTATTGGAACATTTTATGGAAACATGTTTGGAAACTTTGAATTTAATCCTCTTTTAGGATTAGAATTCTGGATTTCTTGAAATGAGTTCCTTTTAGAATGGGGTATTTGGAAAATGATCCAAATATACTTATTGGAATGTTTATGAAAACTTTTGGAATAAGGTATACGATAAATGATCGAAATACCCTTATTGAAATTTTTGTGAATACTTTTCAAATCGGGTAAGGATAAAATGACCCGAATACTCTCAAAAAGTCTTTTGGAATCGGATATAGGTAAAATGACCTGAATACTCTTAGAAATGACTTTTGTGATTGAGTATGGGAAAAACGACCTAAATACTCTTGGAAACATGTTTTGATGTGTGAATAGAACTCTTTATCCTGTTTCAACATGATTTTGGAAAATGATCTTTTGTGATGAGATTAACTTTTGAAAAAATGACCATTTGACCACTGAAATTATTTTACTGGTCTAATGTGCCATGGAATGAATTGATTAGCTTTGCGGAGTCTATGTGAATAATGATTTAACTTGCAAGTCAATAGGAACAAATTTTGAAAAAATTATATTTTGCCCCAAAATGGTTTTCTTGATAAGGAAAATGGTTTCTTGATGTGCTCAAGTATGAGCCTTTTTCCTGAATTTCTGGCATAAGCACTAACTTGAATTGCTGGTGTATACACTAACTTAAATTCCTGGCATAAGCACTAACTTGAATTCCTGTGGCATATGCACTAACTTGAATTCTGGGCGTAAGCACTAACTTGAATTCCTGGCATATGCACTAACTTGAATTTCTGCTATATGCACTAAGTTGAATTCCTAGTGTATGCACTAACTTGAATTCCTAGCATATGCATTAACTTGAATACCTGACGTAAGCACTAACTTAAATACCTAACATATGCACTAACTTGAATACATGGCGTAAGCAATAACTTGATTCTCAGTAGTACATTACAGTGTACTTACTTATCCGGTAATGCACAGTTGAGTGCTGTAGGCTGCGGTTTAAGCACAATGATACGTGGCATTGAAGGCGAAGCCTTGAAGCATTGCATACAGGCCGACCTTCAGTTGAAGAAATGCATGTGATGTGGAAATTGGGGCAATGATTTGGAATTGAAACAAAGTTTTCTAAAAATGATTGAATTCTGAATAAATTATTTTTTTTTAGAGTTTTGGAATTGTTCCTAGTGAACAAATGAAATGTTTTTCCTACTAGGGTTTTATGTACTTTGTCTCCTTACTAAAGCACTAGCACATATGGGACTCACTGACTGATTTTCACTCACATGCGTGTTATTTTTCTTGAAAAATTCAGGATCAGAGGCGCAATGGAAGCGCGATAGACTTCTAAAGGCTCATGCTACATCTTGGACCTATTGTATTCGCAAGTGTATGTATCATAAGCCAAATTCTTGTACTTTTTCTATGCTGAAAAACAAATTTCCGCTACCTTTTGAGTAAACTTTGTTATAAAGACCCTTGTTTGAACAATTAGACGGGGTGACATCCCACAAAATTACAGCCCTCTATGTTATGGAAATATAGGGTATTACAATACCGCCCCTTGTAACTGTTCAAATAATCTAATTAACTAGGGCCCTTGGGAACATGACTTAGATGTTTATTTTAGGATAGCTCATTTGGAAAGTGAAAACATTCCAGGAGTCGTAGATCATTGGACTAGAGATTCAAGGATGGTAGATGTCTATTAGAGAGGTGTTAGTACACTCTTCCTCTCTAATTGCATGGCGATGCATAGAGGGGTATTTTAGTCATTACACCTGTAGGTCGAAGACTTTGCTAACACCGCATTGTCCTTGCGGTCAATATTTCTTTATGGTGATATTAGAAAATATTTAAAATGTGAAATATAGTTATTTATATAGCAGTGGTAATTATGGTCATTTTAGTAGCCAATGCGATGTGTCTTTTGGTCCCCGGAATGGCCCTTAAGTCATTAAAGATTTGAGTTAAGGAATTGGTCTTGATAATTATGGATTTTATTTTATTAGTCTAATTTATTATTGGACTAGAATAAAATAAAAGGTTCAAGAGAAAGTATTTATTTTATCTAGTTTAATTGATTAATTAATTATTCAGGGCCCAAGGCCGAGATTGAATAATTAGAAAATTAATCTAAATATAAAACTAGATAAAAGGCCTGATATTTTATATTGGTCAATTTGAGCTTGTTAATTATTTATTGGGTTGTTTAATGAAGACTAGAAAATAAATAATTAATATTTATTATTTATGGGTGTTCAAGCCCAAGAGTAAATAATTTTATCTAGCCCAATGAATAAGACCAAGGGTAAAATAAAATAAAAATAATAATTAATTAATTAAAATAAAAAAAAAAGACAACACGGGATCCAGTGTGAAGGATAACAGAAAGCATGGATGATTTCTGTTTTCACGTAGATGGCATTTCTCTCTCAGGAAGTGTGGAAAGGAAATGAAAAGGCCATTCATGCATTCTGCGAAGAAGGGCTTTCTCAATTTTCCAAATTCATAGAAACCCAGCTGAAATTTTTTTGACGAAGAAGTCTTCAAAGGTTTATCAAAACCCAATCTTTAACTTTTCACCGGTTGTACTACGGATACCATTTCAGAAGATCAAAGGCTTCGCATGAATGAGACGCAGTAGACGTTTGTAAAGACGTGATCCAATAGCCTTAAGTATCCTTGTATAGATATCTACACCAGTACGAAGAGGGCCACAAAGGTAAATTTTTCATTTTCCTAGCATGCTTTTTTTTTTTGTGATGATTTTTGCCATTTTAAGCCTTCAATATCTTCAAAACTTCGTAAAGGACTAAGAGTACTATATACGTTATCATATTGAGCTAGGACATGAGGTGAGTCCCACTGTTTTTTAAATCTTGTTTTAGCTAAGTGTTTTCCTAAAACGATCATGTGCTTTCTTGATACAGTAAATGCTTTCCTAATATATTATAAGATGAATGTTACACTTGAATTTGAAAGAATTACCAAGCACTAAATTTTTTGAATATCCTAGATATGAAATATCTTGTGTGATGTTTTCAATTTCCAAATTCTGATTTTGGTAAAATATTTTCCTGATGTGCTCAAGTGCGAGCCTTCTATATGGATTTGGAAACATGATGAGCAATATGAATCTTGAATTCTTGATTTCTTGAACCTATCAATCCTTGAATCCAATATATGACTAAGTTGAATAATTGGCATATGCACTAACTTAACTACTTGGCGTAAGCACTAACTTGAATACTTGGCATAAGTACTAACTTGACTACTTAGCGTAAGCATTGACTATACTTGAATAGTCAAATACTTGAATACTTGAATCAGAATATCTTATGGTAGTATTCTGAATACTTGAATCAGCATGTTTTTACTCGAAATTCTTGAATACTTATTTGAGAATGTTCTCACATGAGAATATCTAAACTAGCTTATATTAAGATTATTCTTCATCAGATTTTTTCAATGGAAAACACTAGTACACACGGGACTCGCTGAGTTTTATGCTCACACATGTGTTATCGCTTTTGAAAAATTTAGTATCAGAGGCACAATGAAAGCGTGGTGGACTCCCAAAGACTCATGCTATATCTTAGATTTGTTATAGCCTCGAGTATATGTATCGGAAGCAAAATTCTTTGTACTTTTCTATTTTTGAAAAATTTCCGCTATATATTGGATGAAATTGTTATAAAGACCCCTTATCTGGGCAACTGGACGGGGCCACATCCCATAAAGTTACAGCTTACTACGTTATAGAAATATGGGGTGTTACATATTCAACGTTCACCGGTAGATAACTTATACGAGGTTCGAGAACTTTTTAAAAGATCGAAAAGTAGCAAACTTGGTGCGTGTTTTAGACGCGAAGGATTCAACGCTTGGCTAGAATTCCTATGGAACAAGTAGTTGTGGCAAACCAAAGCATTCCATCAAATCCAATTCCTCCAGTTATTCAATCTAAGTGATATAAAATTAAGTATTCAAAACCTTTGGCTTGGGAAAAGTTTTAAATAATATTTTCTACTGTGTTTTTATTTTCCCGCCATCCTTCAGTGCCTATGTCAAGCCTAACTTCCAATGCCTGTTCACGAGCAAATAGACATGCGTGCATCTGGCCATGTGCCAACTCTAGGGGCTGAATTTTCTAATAAATGCACAGTTTGTGCATACTCGTGCTTCAAGCCATACATCCCCTATTTCTTACACTTAAGCTTGATCTTCATAACTTCTTTTGCTTTGCAATGAGTGCCCTTAACCTACCATATGAATTGGGGTGTACTTTGATCTCCTTTTGGTCTTCTTTTTGATATTCGTTGCTTCATACATCTCTTGGCCTTTGGTTTATTGGCTTGGTTATCTTGAAAACCTCTTTAAAGCTTATTGAAAATGAGTTTCACCCAAAGAGCTTTGAGTTGTTGCTTGAATCTCTCTCTCTCCCCTCCCCCTTTTTTAGTGTAGCCTTCATTGCATGGATGATTCCTATTAGGATCTTACACTACTGCAAATAAAAAGCGCTGGTGATCAACCCTTATCAAGCTCATCATGAGGGGAGTATAGGAAGGGAAATCCCATACTATTGCAAGTAAAAAGGAACTAGCACATTTTAGGGCAAATTGTAACTACTTTCATAAATCATGGGACGACAATATTTAATGCATTTTGATTTCAAAGCATACATGAGGTTCATAAGATAAGGATATAAGCCTTACAATGATTTCAAATACAATGCATATTGAGCCTTACTTCGAGTTAGTTTTAGTGAAAAATTACTGGCACACACAGGACTCACTGAGTGATTTTCACTCATATGTTTCTTTATGTTCTTATGTTTTAGGTCTTATTGTACGGCTTAGTGATCAAGCAAAAATGTACTGAAAGCTTGATAGAGAGAAACAAGAGATATGATGTATTGTATAACATGTATAAGTTTGAGTTTAGAAAGTTGTATGGGGTTTGAATACCTAATGACGATGTAATGTAAATCATTTTGGATGAGTATATAATGTTTTGTGTAATTTTAAGTGCGTTGCTTCACAAATGTATTTGTGATATTCTGGTTTTAAGTTTTTACTTGTTATAATGACCCTTTGTAAAAGTCTCGAAGAATATTCCTTGCATAAAGAAAAGAATAAATGCCTTCATAAATTCATATGCTTAAACTTTATCATTTCAGAAATAAACAAACAGCTAGAATATGTAATACCCCGTCTATTTCTACCTTAGACTCATAGGGAACATGGGCATTGTTTAGCATTTATCATGAGCATATAGATTTTTAAAACCTTTATCTCGGTGACAAATGATTTTTCATTTGTTTGTGCAAGATTGAACCTATGTCGTATGTGGATTTTCTAGTAAGACTATAGAAATTCTCTAATTGGACTTGGTGAATTATTTTGGAAATTAGAATTTATATTAGCATAAAACATGCTTAGAAGGAAGGTGAAGGAAATTCATTGAAGAATTATTATGGTCAAATGGTTATAGCTTGGGAATTATCTCTTGGAGACTTGAGTTCAAATAACAGCTCTTGCAAATCTTTTTCTTTCTTTTTCCTTATCTTTTCCTTCCTAATTCCTTGGCCGAAATCCCCTTGAGTAGCCACCATCTTGAGGGTTTAGTCCCTAAAATATAGGAGTTCAAATTTTGTAGATAGTTGTTTGATAAAATTAGAATTTCTTTTATGGTTATATCTTTTAAAATCAAATTAATTCCTATTATATAGTAGCGATTAATTTTCTTCTATAATCAGATTTTTGTTTACAAAAGCCATATCTAGTATCCTATGTGATGAAGGATTTCGGCTGGCTATAGGAAGAAATACCAGCTGCCATTATTTGAGGAAGAGAATTCCTCTATTTTCAAAATTCTGGGTTTCGAAATTTTGAGAAGAAAAATGCAGCATTTATCCATTATATTATCAACTATTTTCCCTTAATGTGTTATCTTAATTTCAACTAAAATTCCAGCTTGTAGAAGGCCTTTCATTTGCCATTCTTGAGGGACTTTGTGTCCTAATTAAACTCCTAAGAAGCTTGGGAAGGATTAGCTAAAAACTAGGAAGAATCTCTATCTAGATTTTTTTTTTTCAAAAAACAAACCAGAATTTTTCTTCACGTGAAACTCTTCTTTTCTTCCTTCTTAATTTCAGTCACATTAGCTCTCTCTTTTCCTTTCTTGGTCTAACAACAGACCCCCATTAGGAGCTTAAATTCTCTCCATTATTCTACCTTTGTAGGCCAAAACAAGATAGGAGAAGATAGAACTTTATTCCATCTAAAACTCTAAGCATCTATCTTCTCTCTTTGGATAGACTTTTAATTTATCCAAACTACTACACCAGGAAACCAAACCTTAGCATTTTCGGCCTTCACACACAGTCAGACATGCACAAAATTGAAATAGCATCTCTCACACACAACAAAGGAACCGAAATTCTGATGCACTCATAGTAGAATTTCGGCCAACACTCGCACAGGCACACAACCATTTCATCTTTTATTCCAATCGAAGCACAACATATCTAGAATAGGACTTTCAATTATCTTGAAACTCCAAAACCCTGTCTACTCTTTTTGAGTGGTATTTTCCTCAACCTAGAACACTTCCTCAAGGGAGCTTTTGCGTATCAATTTGGGTGTACAAAAATCATACAATTTTAAGTCCATCATTAGGCAAGTTTTAATTAAAGCAGTAATTTCCAAATTACACATATGAGAAAGTATACTTATTGCAAGTATAGTATATGGAATTAACGAGTATCGATCCTCAAGGAACAACTATTATCAGTTACTTTTCATTCATTATTTAACCGACCCAATAAAATGATAAGAGAATGAAAAAGAAAATAAAAAATATATATATACAACTCAAGGATGAAAGAATATGTAATTAGACAAATATTCTTGGTGACATGATCATGAATTACTTAGCAATTATCATAATCAATTATTATCTTGGTGTCATGAAGGAATTAAAATAGAATCTAATCGTTTCCCAAATCATGGACTCACTATCTCCTAGTTAAATTATTAAATGTACTCTATCTCACTAATTAACTAAAAGATGCATTAAACTCACACCTCAACAGTTATCCCTATACTCTAGGCGATAATGAATATGAAATTAGCCAATAACCATATACTCTAGGTGAAATCAACTAACATTTGATTACCTTGGTTCTTTATTCTTAACTTCATTTCTCAAATCCGTTAAGAGATAACAAATATGAAATTAGTGAAATTAAATCAACTCCGAACATCGTTTTCCAAGTCAATTAGAAGCAAATCTAAATTTATCAATTCTCCAATAATAACAAGTAACCAAATACCAAGAATGATAATCAATTGATCAAAGAACTAAATTAACCTTAAAATTATGCATCTCAAAATAATATCAATTTATAATGAAAACATTGATCATATCATTATTCTAGAAAAAAAAAGGTAAAAAAAAGAACTCATAGAAAGCCCCTTGATAGGGGCTAGAATCACTATTATTTTTCTAGAATATCATTGATACTACTTTATGATTAATGCCATTAATATTTGGAAGTAATTGAGCATGTATTCTTTATGAGTAATTTTTGGGATAAAGCATCCTTGTTCATATTTAACTTAGCCTTATGCTTATATGCTTTACATTGTGAATTAAATAGTATGGCTAATTGAGCATTGTGATTCTGAGCTGAATATGGCTTCATTGAACACTATTGAATATTCTGGATTTGATCAAGCTTGTTGATATTGTGTTTGGATTGGAATATGTCTATTTTTCTTGCAGGTTTGTAGGAGGAAGTTGAGTGGTGTTTTATTGATTATAACATCAAATCTTAAAAACAAAAATTGGCATTCGGATTAAAACCAGATTTTTCCCTTGAAGTCTCAAGAACATCATCAAGGTAACCAAGAACAACTCTTTTGTTCATCTTCTTCCCTTCAACCTTTAACATATCATACTAATGCTCTCTCTCTCTCTCTCTCTCTCTCTCTCTCTCTCTCTCTCTCTCTCTCTCTCTCTCTCTCTCTCTCTCTCTGCCGAAATGGTTGCTACAACCATGGCTCTTTTCTTTCTCCTCTCTTGGACAATTCAAGACTCTCAAGCTCGTGGACCTTCTTAAATCTCCATCGAAATAATTATCAACCAAGTATTTCTCCTTAACATTTCTTTTAAATTCTAAATTCATGTCTCTTAAATGTTGATAGATGGGATAGAATATGAATGGGGGATTGAGTATATGCATATGTATGAAAGGGTTGAGATTGGAACATATTAGATGTGAAACCTTAGGTTGTGTCATATACACTTTCTTAGTCAGATTTTCATTTAGAAAAGCTATTTTCACATCCATTTTCCAAATCTCATAATCATGATGAGCAGCAATGGCTAGGATCATCCTTATGGATTTTAACATGGCTATTGGCGAGAAGGTTTCATCATAGTCAATACCATGTTGTTAACGATAACCCTTCGCCACTAGACGTGCTTTATAGGTAACTAAGTTACCATCCATGTCCGTTTTCTTCTTGAAAACCCACTTGCACCTAATAGGTTTAATTCCTTTGGGTGGATCAACCAAAGTCCATACCTGGTTGTCATACATGGAATTCATCTCTGACTTCATGGTCGCAAGCCATTTGCCAGATTCTAAACTGTTCAGAACATCCTTGTAGTTAGTAGGTTCATCTTCATCTATGAGCAACATGTAATTGTAGTCACTAATGAGAAATTCATATATCTCAAGTGCCACACGTATCCTACTAGATCTACGAGGTTCTTATGTATTAGAAGGTTCATCTATTCTCTTAATAGATGTGGGGTTAGACGGTTGATTCTCGTTTGTTTGATCTTCATAAACTTCACTAAGTTCAATCTTACTCCCACTGTTCCCTTTGAGCATGTGCTCCTTCTCTAAGAAGATGTCATGCTTTGAAACAAATAATTTGTTTTCGGAGGGTAGGTAAAAGTAATATTCGAAAGATTCTTTCGGATATCCAATAAACAAATATTTGTCAGACTTACTATTAAGTTTATCTGTCTGTGGCCTTTTAACAAATGCAGGACAACCCCATACTCGCAAGTGAGATAACTTTAGTCTCTTACCAAAGAACATCTCAAATGGGGTAGTATCAACCGATTTTGTCGGAACTCTGTTTAGTATGTAAACAGAAGTCTCTAGTGCATACCCTCAAAATGATTTTGGTTAGTCTGCAGAAGCCATCATGGTCCGTACCATGTCTAAAAGGGTTCGATTCCTTTTCTCAGATACACCGTTATGTTGAGGTGTATGTGGTGGAGTCCATTGAGATAATATCCCATTGTCTTTAAGATAATTCAGAAACTCTTGGCTCAAGTATTCTCCTCCTCGATCAGATCTTAGAGTCTTAATACTTTTGTCAAGTTATTTCTCTATTTCATTCTTAAAGTCTTTGAACCTTTCAAAGGCCTCAAATTTGTATTTCATTAAAACAAATACCCATATCGTGAGAAATCATTGATAAAGGTTATGAAATAGTTATAACCTCCTCTTGCTTGTATTGACATTGGGCCACAAACATCAGAATGTATGAGTTCTAATAACTCTTTGGCCCGTTCTCCTTTTCCTGGAAAAGGAGTTTTAGTCATTTTTTCTAATAAATAAGATTCGCATGTACCGTATGATTCATAATCAAATGACCCTAAGTCACCAAGCATGTGTAACCTAGATGCATGATTTTCGTTTACATAGGCCAAATGACAATGCCATAAGTAAGAGGTGTTACAGTTATCTATTTTAGGTTTCTTATTGTTTATATTAAGAATTGGATTATCCAAGTCTAGAACATATAAACCATTAACTAAAGTTGATGAACCATAGTGAATATCATTCAAAGAAAAAGAACAACATTTATTCTTAAATATTAAATGAAATCCACAAAAATCTAAACACGCAACTGAGATAATGTTTTTCATTAAAAATGGTACATAATAACAGTTTTGCAGTTCTAGAATTAATCCCGAAGGCAGGTTCAGCTCGTATGTCCTTACAGCAAGTGCAGCAACCTTTGCCCCATTTGCAGTATGTAGGTCCACGTCACATTTCTCTAACATTCTACTGCTCTTTAGTCCCTACAAGTTATTGCACAAATGAGATCCACATCCAATATCTAATACCCATATCTCATTTCTAGAGGTAGTATTTATCTCAATCATAAACATACCCGGAGTAGAAGTAGAAGTGTTTGTAAGCTTCTCCTTCTGCTTTT
This sequence comes from Voacanga thouarsii, assembly GCA_026120185.1. Classification (NCBI taxonomy): domain Eukaryota; kingdom Viridiplantae; phylum Streptophyta; class Magnoliopsida; order Gentianales; family Apocynaceae; genus Voacanga; species Voacanga thouarsii. The sequence goes on along the minus strand of JANUWF010003376.1, from coordinate 5,277,283 downwards.
TGTCCTTAATGGTCTCCAAGTAGGCTTTGCAATTGCGCCTCCAGTGGCCCTTCTTACCACAATGATGGCATGGGCCCTTGGTAGCTGCGTCCTTCTTGTTCACACTATATGGGCTAAATTAGTCATATTTTTTCTATTTATTTGAGTCTCTTTTGTGATACATTTTGTTCAATAATTAGTCATATTTCATCATATTTGGGATTTTACCCTTGAAAAGGTATTTTGTTTATTATTGCAGATTTTTGGGGTAAAACGAAACAGAAACGTCGCAAAACAGAGGAGAGGCGGTGCCGGTTAGGGCCCTAGAACCGGCGCCGGCCATGCACTGTTCACATGAACTTCGAAGCGATAGAGAAATTGTTGAAATAGAGCAAAATAGAGTGGAACCGGGGCCGACTCCAAGAGTCAAGGCGGCGCCGGCTGCATTCTGGTCTTCATTATGCAGAATTTGGAAGAAAAAATCGGCGAACGAGTAGAGAACCAGAACACAATTGGCGCTGGCTCTGAGAGCCTAGGTGGCGCCAGTTATGCCCTGAATTTAAGGCGGTGCTTGATTTTTCTACACGATTTTTGATAATCTGTAGAATTTTAGTATCTTCCAACTTCTACTCGACCAAGAACATTGTACCTACGAGTTTAGGCACTTCCTAAGCCTATAAATAGATGAAAAACATAAGGGAAAAGGGGAGAATTCATTGATCATCATTGAAAATCACTAAATCAAAAGTGGAATTCTTCAATTCAAGGAGGGTTGTGCAAGAAGGTCTTCAAAGGAAGAAGAATGAGGCTTGTCTATGAGTGCTTTCTTTTACTTTGTTTTCTTTTTCTTGAACAATGAGATGTTAATTATTTTATTGTAATTTGATCTTTTGATTGATTGATTGATTGTTATTCTTGGTATTTAATTACTTGGATTGATTACGGGATTGATTGATTGTTTCTTTCCATTGGCTTGCTTGGAAAAGAGGTTGATGGAGGTTTCAATTTGATTAATTTTATATTTGTTGTATCTTAACTTGCTTGGGAAAGAGGTTAATTGTTAATAACTGGTAATTAAAGGTTAATTGATGTCTGCCAGAGTATGGATTCATTGGTTAATTTCATGCTTTAAATTTGCCAGAGTATGGAAATTTAATCAAAGGATTGTGTTTAATGCATCTTTTGGGTAAGACTGGTTGAGACAGAGTATGTGATGCTAAGTTATCTAGAATATAGGGATTCATGGATTGGGAAAGAAGTGAGTCTACTTTAATCCTTCATGATGCCAAGAGAATAATTGGTTATGATAAAGGTTGGGTACTTTAAGATTATGGTTGTCTAAACAATGGTTTGAATTGCATACTTCTCCATCCTTGACATGTATATATTTTTATTTTATTTTATTTTACTTTCCTTTTTATTTCATTTTCACTTTATTGAGTCAGTTAAACAATAAAAAAAGGTGATTAATATATACTTGTTCCTTGAGGATCGACTCTCGTTTGAACCCTATGCTTTGTTCATGATGAGTAAGCTTGCTCATATGTGTAATTTGGGGTTAACCTTTTAATGTAAACTTGATTGGAAATGTACTTAGTTTTTATATGATTCTTATACCCAAGTCCTTGCGCATCACACACCACCTTTGGGCTTCATGGGAGCATTCTTCTTCTTTTGAATTTTCTTCTTAGAAGAGGAAGATTCTACCATTAAATCTGCATTGGAATCTGTCTTCATGGAGGACTTTACAATTTTGAGAAGATTGATCAACTCAGGAATGGTGGACTCAATCTTGTTCATCTGATTGTTAATCACAAATTGTGAGAAACTATTAGGCAAAAATTGTAGAATTAAGTCAACACTTAAGTCATGATCTATTGCAAACCCGAGGGATCCAAGCTTCTCTGTCAAGCCCAACATCTTCAGTCCATGAGTGGCCACAGAAGAACCCTCTTCCATTTTGCAACAGAATAGTTGTTTCGAGATCTCATATATCTCAGTTCTGGCTTGGGCATCAAACAGCTCTCGAAGATGTAGTATATTCGATTGAGCATCCATATATTCGTATTGTTTTTGCAACTCAAGAGTCATGGATGCCAGCATAATACATTATGCTGTATCACTATCCTCCTTGTGTCGTCTGTGGACAGTATGCTCATCAGCATGAGCATCTTTAACTGGTGGTGGCGGAATAAGAGCATCTAGCACGTAGAGCAACTTTTCTGATTTGAAAACGATTCTCAAATTTCTATATCAGTCGAGATAGTTTGATTCAGTTAACTTGTTGGTTTCCAAGATGCTACCTAAGTTCAAGTTTGTTGACATGATGCAAGTGACCTAGATGTAAAGATAGAGAACATTAGCTATTTGTATATGCATATGATATGTAAATAATTAGGACTTTAATTAAACGCATTTTTACTCCACTATTTTACTCAAACTAATAGCCCCCACTACTGATTCGGGAAAGCCCATTGGAAGCTTTCCTAGTGGACCGATATCCAAATTCCTCAAGAATAACCTTGGGTTTGCCTAACAAGCCACCCTTAAGTTCATTGGTAGGTATCCAATACCAATGACATTGTATGTAACTACCGGATCATTGGGTGATTAACAGCTTTTAATCTTAAAGCCTTTTGGGCTAGCCCAACTTTTTCTTTAAATTTCTTTATGCTTGAGTTTGCCTAATTGGGATAAAGAATTTAGTTAAATCTGACACATTAATAAGAAATTTAATTCCAAAGGAATTTAACTCCATTGCTGGAACATGCCCGATGTCAAGTAGGATTGGGTTTGCCTAACAACCTGGTCTCAAAAAAGAACTCTCGTTCTTACTATATTAATGAAAAGAATTAGGTTTAATATTAATTGAGGGATTTGTTCCTTTTAGTGATTTCATTGAATGACATGCATAAAAATCAATAAATCACATAATTGATAATTATGGTAATAAAGCGATTACATGGTATGGTTATGGATTTTACCCTAAATTAATTTTTTTGAGCCATAAAAGAAATTAATATAGTCAACCCTATGTGTTCATGCATGGTTTAAGTAGAAGGTCTTAACTTCTCTCTTTGTTTTGATTGCGATCCCCAAAATAGAATAATTCTACTTTTATCTAACCTATGTAAACTAATTACATAATTTTCTAAAGAGAGAAAACATCGAGTTACATTCGAGGGGAGTTAGATGAGAAGAGAATTACACAAGAATTCTAGAAAATGCAGGATATGTAGGCTCTATTTTATAAAAAAACTAAAACTGTAAAATGCATGAATAGATCTAATTGGTTTTAGTCCATAACAATCCACCATGCCATTGACTATGCTTAAACAAAATAAACATATACTTTTTATTATTCCAAAATCACTATTTTGGAAAAATAAAACAAATTCTAAAATCAATATTTTAGAAAAATACATTAATTTTAAATTTTCAAAATCACTATTTTGAAAAATGAAATTGTTTGTCTCAAAACTAATTTTGAAAAAAATACTTTTGGATCCCGTCTCTGGCAACGAAAACGGCTGTCCTGCTGGCCAGTTAGTGGGCTGGGGTCAGGGGGTAGCGCCCTTTTGGAAAACTTTTTATGTTACCACCTCTCATCAAATGAGATTTTTCCTTTTGAAATTCTATTCCAATTTTTTTTAAAATAGCTGGAACATCACAAACAGAGTAGAAACAGCACCGGTTTGAAGGCCAGAGCAGGCGCCAACTTTGTTCTGGTTTATAAAAAATTTTCTCTTCCAAAAATGATTTTTGGACATCGCGAATATAACGGAATTGGCGCCGGTTTGGAAGCCAGAGCCGGCATCGACTGTAGTTGGAAAGTGGTGGCGATTTTTCAAAAAAAAATTTACAGAAACAGTTTCTGGTGCCCTAATCTTCTGCAATAGATCAGTGAGAACAATTCTCAGCAGAATTTTCTGTTTTGAAGCTAAAAACAACAACCAATTTGTTAGTTTAAACAAAATAAAATAGAAAATCAAATTCACAAGATGAAACAGAGGGCAACAACCATGTTCAAGAAAATGTTTTTCTGCAGAAAAATTTTCAACACATAAAGAAAACACCTTTCGAAATATGCTAGAACTTTTACATAATCATATTGTGCTATGGACCCAACCCACAAAGCTCAAAACGATTTTGACTCGAGTGACAATGATTTTCACAGCGAACAAAGATAAACACAAATACATGAAAATAGTTTTCCATGCCAAAATAATGTCCGTAGACCACACATAGCATGTCTCTGATACCACTGTTAGGTATCTTAAGCTCGTATCTTATACGGTGCAGGGGAAAAATAAAACGAGATACCATCCCAGGACTCACCTATGTGTGGAAAATAGGACATAAAGATAATAAAGGTAACAGCTTTTTACCCTTGCTTGATCGTCCAAAGAACAAAAATTTCTTCTTCAAGTCGAGGCACGATCCAGCAATCCTCTTGATCCAACTTCACGAGAGTTGAATGTCTAACTACTATAATCATAGTGTGTGATTATCTCTTACAGTAATCCACACAGAGGAATACTTAAGCACCAAAATTTCCTATGCTAGCAGAAAAAAAGTGGCGGCTAGGGCTGGTTCACGTTTTCAACAAAACGAGAAAGAGAGAGAAGAACATTGGTTATGTGTTTAGGGTTGGATATTTCGTATGTTGTGTGTCAGCTAAGGTTTTTTTTTTTTTTTTTTGTCCCTTCTATATGTTACAAGAAATACTTGCTGAAAAATCGTCCATTCCAGAATTATAAAACAGTTAGAATTCCCTAATTGTAATTGGAAACATCAAGTTCTCACAATTACAATTTGGATCACAAATTATAACTAATTTTAATTTGTCCACAACAACTTCTTTTTCTCTCAATTAACCCCACTATGTTATCCAATAACATCTTGAGTATATAATCCTCTATTGTGCGTGACCTATTAGGTTTCCTAGTTAATTGGTAGAGAACATGAATTAATCCAAACGTATTTGAGATTAATAATTAATAATTAATTAGAATTAATCCTATTAATTCTAATCAGGATTGGTTTGTTAATTCATCAATTAATAAACCTATATTCCCAAATCATAAGCGGTATCTAACAACACATCATGACCACCCAAGAGTCCAGGAAATCAAGTGGCATGACATGAACCCTTTAATAACAAACTTCAGTGCAATTAACTACTTTCACCATACAATATCTCATTCGGTTTGGAGTACGGAATTAGTGTCAACTTCCTCCAGAATCAATTCTGACCCGAATACAATAATACTTGTACCAAGAACTCACTACTCTAGATGTGTATCAATTGGAACTATTTCCAATACACAATCACCTTAGCCAAGGGATAACTGCCTCAATGATCTGGACCTCATCATCACTGCTATCCTCCATAGGGATAACTGGCTGAGGGGCAGGCTGGGGAATTGGAAGGTCTTCCTGGTATATAGGCATAGGCGGGTGCCATTGCTGTCCTTTCCTCGCAGTTCTAAGCATTCTAACCATCCTACAACATAAACAAGATAAGTTAGATATAGATTTAAACTTAAGTAAATAGAACAAACACTATCAATATTTACCTATAACCTAGGCTCTGATACCACTTGTAACACCCTGCTACCTAGGCCTGCCATAGCCGGGGATGTCGCCCCGTCCGAAGGACAAGGGGTCTTTATAACTAGGTCACACAAATAAAATAGCGGATTAAAAATAATCCTTTAACTTAAAATTTATTACAACCCAAGAATAAATCCAAGAATACTATAAACAAATCCATAATAAAATTTATCCACTCTCATCTCCCCAAAGCATTACACAAAATAAATTTATCAGAAAGTCTTCCAAGGAAAGCAATATCTAGCTACTCATCCCCACAGTAGGATCGACCTGAAATCATGGTAAAAATGGTGGTAAGACATAAATCTCAGTAAGTTCGTGTGTGCTTTGAGTGTCCAGTGGAAATAGTTCATGAATGCAAAGTATAAAACCTTTATAAGAGAACACTGGCAAGCAATAAACATTAGTCAAAATCAATAGTGGTATTTTGGCTTTTCCAACCATACATAATCAATAAAATCAACCACTCAAAAAGGTGGTCATGGGTTATCACACGTTGGGCCCTATAACCGGTCAAAATACCGATACTTTGTGCAGACTGACAAAAGATAGGTGATCGGCTTACCGGGTAAGATACTCCTCATTCTCTATACCTAAACAACAACCGAGTGTCCATTTTGGCAAAACACAGTCACTTGACTGAAAAATAAACTGCTAGCTTGGACCGACACGACCGACTGGACTGACATCTTATCCAGGAAGTACTCACCCCTCAAAGGTGACCACCTACTGAGAGACTTACCCTAACCTTTCAAAGACTAGCCCTAGTAGTCCATCCTTATTGAGTACTCAACGACGTTTCCCACTTGGGAGAAAATGAACAAAACACTATTCCACATGAAAATGGCAATTAAGGGTTTCCAAAGTCTTTGTCAAAATCAGTTTTGGAAAGAGTTTTGAGTTTGAGTAAATTTGCTTATTGATTTTCAAATAGTTTGTTTGTCTGATATAAGAAAGAAGTTAATCCTTAATTGCCTTTGCAGAATTGAATGTCCATGCACTCTACATTTAGCTTGCCATAATAAACATTTTACATCAATCGGGTTTTATGCAGGAGCTTACCTGATTCTTGCTCACAATAAAAGGTCTCCAACAGCTGACCTAACCCTATATGGGCAAATACAAACCACAATCAAATTCAAGCCAAAATTCACTTTCTCAATTTAAAACAATTCAACTCACTACTACCATGATCCTAGTGTCCCAAGCTTTAAGGCTAAACAATAAATAAATAGGTTTATAAGCTAAGCCTAATTTGATATTTAAAATAATTAATGTTTTGGGAAATACGTACTAATAAGTTGAAGGTTTAAATCTTGTTAAGCTAAATTCAGAATTTAGTTGGTGAAGAGTCTTAGGTATTAGGTAAAATAATTATTTATTAATAATTATTTGTTTGAAAATAATTGCTAGCTAAAATTAGTTGAAAATAAATTTTAGTGGGTCTTATTGAAAGATAATAAATAGTCTTTAATAGGTTTTGATTAAAAGGTAATAATTAAATTTCTAATAATAAATATTTTACCTATTATGATTATTTTCGTAAAGGCTTTAGTTGATTTTATCATTTTATATAATATCTATATATTTTATTCCTTGAACAAAAGCTACCATTTATTTGACTAAAAGATCCTTTTAATAATTCAAATCTACTTCCTAGGGTTTTTTTGAATTTTCTAGCAAAATCATATTATTAAATATTTTATTAATGAAATAAAAATTAGCTTAGGGATAACTAGATCATGACCATGTTTCTATTGCTAACCACAATCAGGAACATATACAACCCTTCAATTCATCAAATCATCCAAATCAAGCATATAAGCATAGATCCAAATTTATCAAGACATGATCTAACCTCTACTAGCATAAATATAATCATGGCTTCAATAATCCAACATAAATATAAATCTTATTCACCAAATGTGACATAATATCTAGCATACTTGATCACAAATACTACCTATGACATGAAGACATGCATTAAACCCTAAAACACCATACAATCAACCAAGATAATCTATTCATGAATAAATCCCATCTCCAACATATTCATACATATATTCATGCTTCACTCTCAACTCATCACAACAATATATACTCAACCCTACTCATAATTCATCTTCTATCAACATCATCCTATAGATATGAATCTAGAATTTAAAAGAATGGTTAAAAAGGCTTACTTGATTGATGAATACCTTGAAGGATTTTCAAATGGATCTCAACTCCTAGATGTCTAAATCCATCCAAAGAAGATGAAGGAAGTATGGCCATGGTTGATGAAATCATTCGGCCAAGAGAGAGGGAGTGTTCGGTCAAGAGAAAGAGAGAGAGAGAGAGAGAGAGAGAGAGAGAGAAGAGAAGAAGAAAGTCCATTAGCATGCTTAAACACATATATGTTCATTAGAGATTGAATATTAGCGAAGACGAAGTTGATTGAATAAACCTACCTTGAAGGTATTCTTGAGCCTTCACAAAATTTCTGATTTTTTATGCAAAAGTGCGAGTTGAATTTTGGAGTTTGATGTTAAAAATGGTGTGGATGGACTCACGGTAGTGTATAGATGAAATTTGGAATTTTTAGAAGAAGTTTGAAGTGATTTGGAGAGGTATTAGGTGAAAGGAAGGAGTAGGTGTTCTTGGTGTGCTATGTGTTCTTGAATGTTGTAGAGAATTGAAAGCTTTTGGATTGGAGGCTGCCGAATTTCTAAAGGGATTAGGGTTGGCCGACTGCTTGTAGGGTTTTGGTAGATGATTTTCTAGTTTGGAAGGGAAAAGGAAAGGCTAGTTGTTGAAATCCTTAAAGAATATTTTTGGGAAGCAAATTTGAAAACTAAATATAACAAGAATATCTTTGATTATTGGAGAGCTTTTGGGAAGCTGCCATGGCCGATTGCTTGTGCAGCATTTCCGCTGGATGAGAGCTGGTTGAAGGAGGCTAACGGTGGCCGAAAACAAGGAGTATAATGGTGGAGGAACGGTCTGGTTGTTTGAGGGATATTTTAAGGAATGTTGCTAAATTATGATGGCTGGAATTTTGGTAACTAATCAAGCATGATTGCAGAGATTTGTTGGAGAGATTTTCGGGTAGCCATGTCTGAATTTCGTGCAGAAGCTTGGGGAGGACAATGGAGTTCAGCTCATGGCTGTTTAAGGAGGGCTTGTGCAGAGAAAGCTGAGGTTTCGGCTAGGGATGAATTAGGAAACAAAGCTGGAAAGTTTTCCTGTACAGAATTTTCGCAAGGCTAGAATTTCTGGGCAGCTTTTGGCTGCCACTTTCCAATCAACTTGCAGAGAGTTTGAAGGGAATTTTAGGGGTCTTTCAAAGCTGGTTTCCAGCCTTCTTTATGGAGGAAAAACGTGGCTAAGATGCTGAACAAAAACTGAAAGAAAACAGCTTGGTTTCGGACCTCCAAAGCTGCGATTTTTCCAGGGATTTTTCTGGTTTTGCACAGCCTTTGTGCATTTCGAAAATGGCCAGAAAAATTTAGGTTTCAAGCTGAACAAAAGGCCATTTTCTGGCAGCATTTGGGAGGGAATAATGGCTAAGAATTTCGACACCTTGAAGGCACAAGAAGTTGGAAAATTTTCAGTTCTATGCATGAAGGAAAATGAACCTAGCTAGAGTGAAGTTTTAGAAAGTTTACTAGGGAAATTAATTCACTTAAAATCCTTCCCCCACTTCCATGGTTTCGGTCCATAAGATATCTTTTACTAAGACATTTTGAACCTTCAAAGTCACAACACATTGCTGGAATTTTTCTAGAATAAAATTGGCTTGAACAAATTGAACATCCTAATGGATTGAGAAATAGGAAAAATTAAGGATCAAGAGGAAGTAAATTCCCCTTAGGAATTTTGTGTAGGGCAAAAGAGTAGGATTAGGGTACTCTTATCATGTCTCTCTTAGGACAACATCTCTACCCTACTCCAAAGCACATAAGGCCGAAAATAACACTTCCCAAGAAAAAATAAAATTTAATCAAGCTAAAGCTCCTATGATGGAATTTGAATCCAAGACCTCAAGAATTAATTTCATAGCTCTAACCACTAAACCACAAAAACTCTTGTTCTTATTTTCTTTCTAAAAATATTTTCCTATTCAACCCTCAAGCTATCACCCTTTTTCCACCTCAAGCAAAAATTACCATTTTTCCCTTCTCACTCAATAATCATAATCAAGCCCTCTAGACTATAAAATTCAATGAACATAAAATCATATAAAAATATATTTAAATATGCAATAAAGTATGTTATGCATCTCAACCCCCTTACTCTAAGGTTGGTTTCTACTGGAGTTTCACAAAAATTATTTTCATAAACCTTCTATTTTTCAAAAACCTCTCTTTTTTCTACATTCATCTTGCCTATCTTCTATTTTGAGCTTTAATTTCTTTTCAAAAGGTTTGATGAGGAAGCATGATGAGTGGAAAGAGTTTTTGTTTTGTTTTGTTTGTCAAGTAGTTTGTTTTTCCTCTCCAAAATAAGGAAAATATTTTCCATCTTATGTATGAGGGAGTGAGTCGTGTCTTTATTTGCTTTCTTAGGTTTTTTTTTTTTTTTGTATTTTTCTTCAATTTATTTTCTTTTATTTAGGTGTTTTTTGTTTGCTATTATTTTCTTTGTTCTTTTATTTGTGTTTTATTTTCTAGGTAGGAATAAAGTCCTCTTGAACAAGCCATTCTCTCTATTTTTAGTTTTGATATCTATTGACACTTTAGTGCACTTGGGAAGTATTACTTAAATTTTCTACCCCATTATATTTTTGGTCCCTTTGGAGATGCTTTCTTGTGTTTATTTTTTGCCAATGAGGACATTGTCCAATTTAAGTGTGGGAGAGTGGTTTGGTGATACACTTTGTCCAAGTTTTTATCAATTATCTTGGTGTTTTCTTGATATTGAGCTACTTTGGAAAATTTTGAAATTGAGAGACAATTTTGTTTTGAACACAAAGTTTGGAAAGTTGGAGCTACTCCGTCATGACAATATCTTCAGTGTATTCTTCTTCTTTCTTTATTCTTGTCTTCTTAGTTGTACTTTTATTCTTTTATTTTTGGCTATTGAGGACAATGTCCAGTTTAAGTGTGGGGGGGGGGGGGGAGAAGAAAGGTTGAAAAAAATACTTTTCCATATGGATTTGATGAATATAGTTTGTGATTTGTGATAATTTTTTCAAATTTTAGTGGTTTCATTGTTAAGCAAGGTTACAATTCTTCTTTTTCTTACTTGGAAATGAGTTTTGTCATTCATTAAGTGAAATTTGATGAAATTGGTTTTATTGGAAAACATATTTGTCAAGACTTGAGAATTTTAATTAATCTTGTTTATGCATTGGTGTTTGAATATTATTTGACTTATCTAGTTGAAATATGGAAGATATGATGAATATGGAAAGATTTTATTGGCTAACTTTTGTATTATGAGTTTAAATTTTGCTAGTTTTGAGTTATGATGAAAAAAATGTGAGCTGTAAAAAGATTTTTTTTTAAAGGAAAGATTGAGAAGAATGATGCACAATTTAATTTGAGTTGAGAAACAATAATGAGTGAAAACAACACTATTGTTGGTATGGATTAGAGAAAATATTCTTATTAATGATCTTTGATTCTATTAAGACCTTTAGCTGAAAAGGAGGTCAATATGGGGAGAAGTAGCAAGTGTATTCGATGCACTCTCTTGAGGATATTTCGAAGGCAAAAAGGCAAGCAATGGCATAAAAGAAAAGAATTGTTGAAAAAATGATGAGTGATGGCTGTAAAAGGGGCCAATAAAGTGTGTGAAGAGTAATCCATGCACCTGAGGCTATCAATTCCCTAAGTTATTGAAAAACTTTGAGAGGAAAAAAAAAGAAAAATTCTAAGTGCTTTCCTCACATCATAACTTAAGAGTGCAATTTTTGGATTCATAATGCTTGAGTTGGTAGATATGTGATTCATATTATCTATATTTTTACTTGAAAAGTGAAATAACATTCTTAGACTAAAGTATACACCTGATTAATTTGACTTCAAAAGATTTGTGATGTCTTGGCTAATGTTTCAAGGTTTGAAATTATTTTCAAAGGGTATGAATGACAAGGATTGTATCTAAAGTTTGAAAAGAAGACATGATATTTGCTATGATGAAGAAACTTTTGGAATAAGAAGAAAACCTTATGTTGTCATGATATTTTTTCTTAGATAAAAGTGTTTTACTTGAGGACAAGCAAATGTTCAAGTGTGGGGGTATGTGATAGGGGTTAAAATCACTATTCTTTTTCTAGTTATTTGAGATTGTTTTAAGATATATTTGTTGTAATAACTAGGCATATTTCTTCTTATTTGACATTTTACTTGTAAAAGTTATTTTTGAAAAATATGTGTAGATTTAAGTAAACATCAAGCAAAAAGTGCACAAAACTATAATGTACCTAGCTCCAGGCCTAGCCAGTGGACTAGGCGCCAGGTCCATTCTATCCAGCAATAGAGATTGAATGAGCTTAAGTGGTTTTTCCAGAATAGACCTGGCACCAGATTTGGCAAGTGTACCTGGCGCCGGGTCCATTCTGCTTGCTAAAGGAAAGACGGCCAAAAATAGAGCAAAACAGAGGAAGAATAGAATGTACTTGGTGCCAGATGGGTCGAAGGTACCCGGCGCTAGGTAGGTTCGGGAGGTAAAATTTCTGTACATGGATAGGGATTATTCAAGGATTTTGATATTTTCTTGCTCTTACTCAGTCAAGACTTCCTCCGCCATAAAATAGGTATTCAAAAGGCCTATAAAAGCATAAGAGAGCACAAGGGTTTGACATATACAACCAAGAGAGGTGAATTAAAGAGCAGAAACTTTGATTTTCTCATTAAAGGAGGAATTCACCCAAGCCAATGAGGATTGTTCAAATGGAGTCTTGAAGGAAGAAGAAAGAGGCTTATCTATGAGTGCTTTCTTTTTTATTTGTTTTCTTTTACTTTAGCAATGATGTGTTCAATGTTTTCATTATAATTTAACTTTATTTTGGGATTCTTAATTTTGGGGTAATTTAGTTATTTGATCAATTCTTTGTCATCTTTGGTATTTGATTACTTAAATTCATTAGTTGTTGATGCGAGTTCTTCTAATTGACTTGAGACGATGATGTTAGGAATTTCACTGCGTTGATTTCGTATTTGTCTAATCTTAATAGACTTGAGCGACGAAGTCAAAATTATAGGACTAAATGATCAAAGATTAGTTAATTTTCCCTTAGGCAAAGGGTTATTAGCTGATTTCATGTTCATAAGGAATTAAGCCTAATGCATGTTTTGGTTATGATTAGCTTGATTGGCAAATTTGTTAATATAATCAAAATATAGGATTTCATGGATTGGGGCATGAAGTGAGATTTACCTAAGTAGAATCATGACTTGTGAAATGATTGAGTTTTACTTTATATTCCTTCATGATGCCAAGATGATAATTAGTCAAGAGAATTGCTAATTGGTTCATTATTATATTTTCTAAGATAATTGTCTAAATTGCATAAACCTATATCCTTGAGTTTCATATGTTTTATTTATTTTTCTTTTTATTCTTTTCTTACTTTATTTGGCTCGGTTAAACAATAAAAAAAAAGTGATTAGTGTGTACTTGTTCCTTTGGGGATCGATACTCGTTAATTCCCTATACTATTCTTGCAATGAGTATACTTACTCACATGTTTATTTTGGAATTAATGTATTAATTAAAATTTGATTAATAGATGGATTTAAAATTGATTATTTTATATACCCAAAATTTAAGCATCATTTGTAATAAGTAAGAAGGAGAAAGTGACATTTTGCAAGACTTTGAAAAGTGTTAAGATGCTAGACAGATACACTGCCAGCTTGTCTTAGTGCGTACACCTTAATCCACCTAAGCTTTCTGGACTTAAAAGCCATGACCATCATATTTTGATGCAACAATTGCTGTGAATTGTTCTAAGAAAAGTTTTACCTACATCTGTCCACTATCCCTTAATAAAGCTTAGAAGATACCTTAGAAAGTTGAGTTGTACTGAGATTCATCCAAATAATGTGTTTCAATTAGAGCAAGAGATTGCAGTTATTCTTTGTGAATTAGAGCGAGTCTTCCCTGATTCATCATTCAGTATCATGATGCATCTAACTATCCATTTAGCATCCGAAGCTAGGATAGCTGGGTCAGTTCATTATCAATGGATATATTCTATAGAAAGGTAAATGTCTCTTTCATTTCATATTCAGGTTAATCTTGCTTGCAATTTCAAACACATATAGTAATGGCATTGAAACTATTGTATGAAAGTTGAAGTTAAATTTGTATTTGAGCATGTTAAAGTCCTATATTCATAATAGGAGTCACCCAGAAGTTTTTATTGCTAAAGTGTACTTGGCTAAGGAATGTTTGACATTTTACTCGTTGTATCTTGCTGACTATGTTGAGATAAAGTTCAATCGACCAAGTAGGAATGTGGATCATAAAACTAATTCATATGATGGGTTAGAGATTTTCAAAATAACTGGACGTCTACTTGGAAAAGGTGTACCTACAAAATTCGATAACGAAACATTGAAGAAAGCACATTAATATGTGATGTTTAATTCTCACTCTATAAAACCTTACATAGAGTAAGTATAAGATAAATGACTTATATTCTTCATTAGATTAGTGCCCATAAAGCCACGCCTAACTAATGCATAGTATGTGTATGCAGCCAACATCATGGACTAGTGTAGCAAAGGCATCCTTGTGCAAGTTTTGCATGAAATTGAGCATATCCATTGTGAAGAATTTGCAAATTGGTTTTGCAATTATGTAAGTTTCATCTCAAATGGCATGCTTAAGTTATACTTTAATGATGCTTAAGCTTATACTGACTCTTGTCAATTTTCTAGGTGAAGGCATTGCAATTCAATGATTATGATATACTTTCTAAGGATTTGAAGCATCTGGCCAGAGGACCCAATCAAATTAGGTTTGAATACGATAGGTTCTTAGTGAATGGCTTTTGGTTTCATACTAGAGAATTTGAATTTTAAAGGAAAACTCAAAATAGTGGCATTTCTATAAATGCAACAACGACTAGTTTTTCAAGTGTTAGGGACAGAAATCCAATTTTAGAAATCCAATTTGAAGTTGACGGTCATACTGATACGCATGTTGTACTAGAGGTTGATGGCCAAGTCATGCAACAAAGTGAAAGTCAACGTATATTTGTATTTAGTGTCTTCTCATATGCTTTGTATATTTTTGTACTTCTTAATGATTCACTAACTTTATTTTTATAGGAAAGTTAAGTGCCAGAAAAAGTGGGCCCATTCGTAAAAGAGGGCCAACCTATATGACCTCTGTTTCGGGCCGCCCTCGAAATGCTAAGCCATTGGAGATTTAATTCAACAACTTTGGACAGCCAAGTGGAATGAATCATGCTAAATTGACCGAATATTTGGGAACCATAGCAAGGAATGGAACGTACGCTCTAATAGATATCAAAACATGGTGTCAAATTCCTCAAGACAACAAGAATGAGAAGTTTCATGTTTTGAAGGTATTTTACATTGTTATATAACATGACAGCTATATATTTGACTTTTGCTATTTTTTGTCCATATACAGGAGAAGTTTAATGTACCACTTGGCCTTAAGCCTACTCTTCTAAGTGAGGGAACGCAGAAACAGGGGAGCCATGGACAGAAAAAAAAAACAGAGAGAAAAATAAAACGCGAGCCATAAAGGCCATGCGGAAGCGTGAAGATCATACTTTTGCATTCCTTAACCCTCCTAGGTTGCGTAGGAATAGATTGAACGGCTGGAATCGCCTCGCTTTGCACACTTGAAGGAGCTTCCGGTTGAACACTCGCTAGCCTTCGACTTCGCCTTGTTTGCATTAACGCTTAGCTCTCCAGCTCTCGGGATATTCCTTAGCCTAACCTCTAGTTGGTGAACACAATGAGAAAGAGAAACGGTCTCAATTCTCCTTGGTTCGCTCGCTATTGGTTAGCAAAGAATAAGGAGAAAACCAGAAGAAGAAACGTGAGAGTCCAGAGAGAGAGAGACGTGAATCTCCTGAGCCAAGGGAAAAAAAATTAGTTTTTTTTTTTTCAAAGAGTTGTTTTTGAGTTAGCCTAAACTAGGTCTCCCAATATCTGATAAACATATCCCCGGGATTTCAAAACACTCGGATGTTATCTTGAGAATCAGTTTGGCCTAACCCTAAACTCCTTTTAACCGTATCTGGAAAAACTCTAAGGTCCAAGCTATTGGGCCCGAAAAATATTTATTATTTTTCTTGGACCCAAAAAGCCCAAAATAATAAATATTAATTATTTATTTCTTGGGCTTACATAAGTAACCCAATAAATAATTAATGAGCTCAAATGAACCATAATAATTAATCTTTAATTATTTATTTCTTGGGCCTATATAAATAACCCAATAAATAATTAAACATTAATTATTTCCCCTAGTTTAAGCCCAGGTTAATTTCTTAATTATTCATACTGGACCTAGGCCCTGAATAATTAATTAACCAAATAAACTAGATAATTAATTTCTCTCAACTCCTATTTTATTTATTTATTTATTTTATTCCAGTCCAATAATAAATTAGACTTCCTGAATAAAATAAAATAAAACAAAATAAAATAAAATCCTCTTCAACTGAGACCAATTCCTCAACCCAAAAATAGTTAGGACTTACGGGCTATCCCGAGGACCAAAAAGACACATCGCCTTGGCTGCTAAAATGACCAAAATACCCCTGCTATATAAATAGCTGTATTTTGCATTTTAAATATTTCCTAATATCACCATAAGGAAATATTGACCCCAAAGACAATGCTGCATTCGCAAAGTCTCCGACCTACATGTGAAATGACTAAAATACCCCTCTACACATTGTCGTACATTTAGAGAGGAAGAAGTGTACTAACACCCCCCTAAATGACATCTACCATCCTTAGGCTTCTAGTCCAATGATCCACGACTTCCTGGAGTGTTTTCGCTTTCCAATGGAGCTACCCTAAAGCAAACATCCAAGTCATGTTTCTAAGGGCCCTGGATAATTTAGACCATTCGGACAACCACAAGGGGCGATATAGTGCAGAAACTATCTTGTATAAGTCTGTCTTAACTAACTAGTCACACATACCCAACATGCAAGTATATTGGCCCTACGATAGAACCTCAACTATAGCAAATCAAAGTATATGCTTCCAGCTTCGCCAGAGCACCAACCCATACTCAAGTCGTAGAGTACTAGTCCACACTGTAGCGGTAGTAGTCTAGGTTTCTACCATACAGTACTTTGAGAAACCACTACTACAGGTCCTGTTCTACGTATTCGAAATACGCTTATGTTATGAAGTGAGTGGACTACTCACTGGCTAAAGGTAAGTCATTCCCCATTTGGAATTTATAACATAATAACCTAAACATAATGAGGTTCCCAGTCTCATCAATAGGCTAAAAACAAATATTTATGTGTTAAATAACCCATGATCCATACCTTACTGTGAAAGATCACCATTCACATGGATCACTTATTTAAACACAATGGGTCTGTTCCAAACGAAAATCGTGCACAAACAAAAAATAAATTCACAAACAATTTCTAAAAATAAATTCTTTTATTAAAATATTCGATTTTACATCAGAAACCGAGTCTAAGAGGGCATACAATCCAACACTAAGTTCAATTGGCATAAAATGGAGGAGCTGGAAAGCATCACTGAAGAATGAATGGTATGATATAGAAAAAGACATCTATCACCAAACTCCATGTACCGATGATCGTGTGATACAAACTCAACGGACTAATCTCCTTAAATGGAGGGATTGAGTTGAAGGGAAGGTAGAAGAATCTCTCCTTATACTCATTCAATTTTGATGGGCTAATCTCATGAAAATCTGTTGATGAATTTTTTTAAAAAAAATTCAGACAATGTCGAAAAAGAATAAAAGGAATAGAAAAATGAAGAACATGAATCATAAGATAGGGAAGAAACCACATTGTCAAATTCATGATGATATGGAAACTTTATAATTTTGGAACAATTTCAATTGCTATTTTCACATACTTCTATTAACTAATAATAGAAATTGAATAATTCAGACAAATGAGCAAGGTCGTTCCCCAACTCATGTACAAATGTTCAAGAAATGTTACACGGATACTAATAGAACTTTTTCCAGCTCTCATGTTACTAGTGCAGTGGTAATTATACAATCATGAAGCATAAGTATTTGTTTTATAGGAATATGCCTTTCTTTCTTGTTAAATAGACAAGTTTGTTTTTTTTATCAATGGATCTTATTGTAGACTGTGAATGCATCTCTACCACTTCAGTATGGGAACATGTCTATTTGCTCAATCTACCACTTGAGTATTAAACTACAACTTATTTTTATAGGTCTGTTGTTTTACATTGAACTAGTTTTGAGAAAAAAAGAATGGAGAAGGTTGAACTATAATTCAAGTTGTATGTTTTGCCAGATGGTTGACAGAATGTAAACCTACTGTGAAATGTTAGCAATGACTTGTATTCTGTATCTAGTTTTTAAGAAGAGAAGAGATGTTCTCTTATACAGTTGGGATAGCTGGGGTGTGATATTAGTCATTTTTGTTGTATATCAACACTTTATAACATGCTCATGAGTGGCTTAACTCTTCTTAATCAATGAAATCAGATCTCTTCCACCTTACTATAGATACACCCTTGCATTTCTACATTGTGCATTACACAAACACTTAAATCCATACTAGGGATGGACGATTCAGTATCTTGAGTTTTAGTGGTTTTAAAACTTGATATCATGACTTACTAGTGATAACTATAGCTGCACATAATGTGTATTCTGGGGTTTATTTCATAATTATTAAAATATTTGGAGACTTAAGTATGTTTTGTATGGCTTCACTAGGACAAATCATGTGTATGCATTCTCACCCACTGCTATAGAAAATTTTTGGTTAGTCTGGGATAAGTTCTCAAGGCTTAGCTATACTCTGAAGTTGACAAAATTGAAAATCTAAAAGACATAGCAATTGACATATTGGAATTGGATCCAAGTTCCAAAAATAGGATAGAGAATTGCATGCAACACTAATTCTCAGTTATAACCATGTAAATTTGATAGGTTTTTGGTCTATGATTGTACCTTTTGTCTGTGATAAGTTACTGGCATATTACTGGCTAGTTACTCCAAAATATGTGTGGTAAATGTCATGTAGTTTAGGATATTCTCTCTTTTAAGATTTTTTTGAGATGGGGCAAATGTTTTGTAGCCTAAATGCTAGCATCTTGTTGGTGAATTTCACAGTTCCAACTGCACTAGGAGGTTTAAATGTGTGATGGTATTAAAACATGTCTGACTTGAATGTGTTCTGGTTTTTATATTAAAATTGTCAAAATTGGGTTGCCAATGGGAATCTATAAATCTTTGAATGCTGTACATGTAAATTGTTTGTTTCTCACACTAAATATTACTATAAATTGTCACAATAGAGACTAACTTTTGTAATTACTTATCTATCTTAAAGAATGAAATGGTTGAAGGAAGTACACAACTCCCTCTTGGCTCAGAAGATAGACTTGGTCCAAATGATATCTTTTCCCAAGTTGTTGGACTAGATAGATATGGCAGAGTCCGCACGTTTGGCAGCAGTGTCCACCCTTCGGATGTGTGTGGTGAAATTCCAAGTTGTACAATATCTTTTTGTATTATTGAAGAGCAAAGAGATGAAATTACAAGTATAAAAGCACAGTTGAGTGAACAAACAAAAGAGCTTGCGGAGGTACGTGCTATGTTACTGCCTCAAAGAAATAGTTCATCCTCACCTGTTTCAAGAGTTTCATCAATGGGTTCTAACAATAACACCACCAAATTAAAGGTATACAAAATATTACCACATCATGTCTATCTTACTTGTTTGTATTTATAGCAAAGTATGCATATAAATAGATGTCCTACTCATTCTTCTAGCATATTATTCATGCCATGTCTGATATTCCTATTGGCCGCTTGTTGTTCAGTTGTTATTTCTATGTGCTGGAATCTACAAGGCTTTGGCATAAATCTAGCATATGATTCGACCAATGCATCTAATGTCTATTGCCTAATCTTTTGGCATTTTTGAGTGTTGTGTAGCATTTTTTAGCATCTAAGTCAAGTTTCCTTTATGTGGTGAGCATGAGCTATTTGGCTTGTTTAACTAACTCTCTTTTAACTAAATAAAATATATATTGTAGGTTCATACCTATGTTTTACTTTTAAGCATGTTGGATAAATCTAAAGTAGTTGCAAAAGGCTTCATTCAAAGTTTGGACCTATCCCACAATGTTGGGGGTACACTGTTGGGGGAGGAATTGTGTGAAGTAATGGTTTTGATTCCATTTCATCGTGAAGAGAAATTAATGATACTATTAGATCTTATTCAAACTGTTGTAGATTCCATTAGATTAGGTATTACTTGGGCACGGAATTTAGTAATTATCTATAATTAATTTAATAATTTTTCCTTCTCATAAGGTTTTATAATATTGTTACTAAATTCATTCTATATTATAATAACCTTGTAGGTGAAGATTCGCAAAGAAGATTAAATATGTATTTCAATATCGAAACAATTTGGGATTGGGGCAAGATAAATGATACTTGGTTTTTTTTTGTGGCCAAATACTTGGCTTTATGCTTGAATTTAAATACTTGATGATTTATTTAAAACTTAAAACTCATTTTTGAACAACTTTTGTTCAACGACTATGAATATTAAATTTTAAATGTTATGAAATTTATAGGCTTTCTTTTTAATATGCACTACTTTTGATTGTTTTGACTTTTAATGATGTATCTTTAATAATTATGTGTCATATATATATATATATATATATATATACACACACACACACACACATATTTATATATATACACGACAGGAAAAAAAGCTTATTTTTTGGATAAACTCCAATTTATTATTACGATTTTTATGAGATATTTGACCAATTTTTCTGATGCCAAATTTATTGTGACGCTAATTTTTGTCATATTTTCAAATGTTTTATGACGGCGGAAATCATCATCCAAACATTCTATTATGACAAATATTTTTGTCATATTTTCCAACGTTTCATGATAGTTAAAACCATTATTCAAACAGTCTATTGTGATGCTTTTTTTTTTATCATATTTTCCAACGTTTCATGACAACAAAAACCACCATCCAAATAGTCTATTGTGATGCTTTTTTGTGACATATTTGCCAACATTTCATGACCATAAATTCCGTTATCCAAACATCCTATGGTTACAAAGAATTGTGTCATATTAACGTACTTTTACTAACGTTCAAATGTATCACCAAACCCACCCTATTGTAACCAAAAGTTTGGTCATAATAACAGGCATTTATTGACTCAATTCTCTGTTACTTAAATTCACCTATTATGTTTTTCTCCGTCACATTTTCCGATCTATGATGTCGCTATTTGGCGTCACCGAACATATTGTGATGGTCGTATGCATGATGCCCGTTCAAAGCATCAGCACCACAATAGTGTCACTATTGCTATCTTTCCATATGCTTTTTACCATTAGTATAGCCCTTTTTTTTAGTAGTGTTATTTTGTCCCAAGAGATCTTTTCAAGAGTGCTAAATACTTACATGCAATATGAGAGGATAATTCCATACTCTTTGCATTCATGATGTTTGATACTTCACACCTCAACTATGTGGATAACACTATTTTGTTTACCATAGTAGCCAAGAAAAATTTGGTGGGGATCTTAGATTTCATCTCATCATACGATTTGGGCTTATGGTCAGCAATTTAATAAAGGGAAGAGTTTTTTTATAATTTCAGATAAGGCTAGTCCTCAAAAGAATGCCCTCATCCATTTAGAGCTTGGTTTTGTTAGGAAAAGCATGCCTTTCTTATACTTGGGTTGCGTGGTTTTCAAAGGACACAAGAAGAGAATCTATTTTCATACATTGGTGGAAAAATTAGTTTCCTGTGTGAAAAGTTGGCACCATAAGTCAGTAGGATTTGATGGCAGACTGGCCTTAGCGATGTTAGTACTTACTTTAATATGGCTTCATATTTTGCAAGCTTTGTCCCTTCCTTTGCTAGATTTCGTAGAAATAGAGAGGCATATGGCAATTTTTTTTTTTTTTAGGAGAATCTGAGTATGGCTTTAGGAGGAATTGGCACCATTGGCAATCTTAATGCTTCCTGATGGAAGAGAATGCACTATAAGAAGAAAGGGCTTTCCTGAAGAGAAAAAGCCACACCACAGCGGGGCTTTAGTGACGCTTTTGATGTCATGATGCTTTGGAACAGCATCATCCAAAGTCACGTCATAATAGGTGTTGTATTGTGACGCTAAAAAGTGTCAGAAAAAGTGTTATGTTATGACACTACATAGCATCACAATAGGACATTTGTTGTGAAGCTAAAAAGCGTAAGGAAACATGACACTACATAGCATCACAATGGGTCCTATGTTGTGATGCTAATAAGCATCAAGAAAGGTATCATGTTATGACCCTATATAGCGTTACAATAGGTATTATGAAACTATTGAGCATAAGAAAAAGTATCATGTTCTGACACTATTTAGCATCACAATAGGTTCTGTAACACTTAAAGCATTAGCAAAAGTGTTATATTATTATACTTTTTAGCGTCACAATAGGTAGTGTCGTGTGGTAATACAAGTTAACATCACAATAAGTGTTTTAATACAAAAATATTGCTTTATTGGTACATATAGCTATGTTATCTAAAAATAAAATATAATTGCTAAATGCATTGATAAAGGTCAAAACAATCCAAAGTAGACTACATTGAAGAGAAAATCAACTCAAATATAAATTTCATAACATTCATAGTAATCAAACAAAAATAGTTTAAAAATACAAGTTTCATAATATCATTTCATTAGGACCATGAAAAATTCTGAATGTTATAGTTTTAAGTACAACTGCTTTTCTATGTAGACGCTTAAGCTTTTGGTGTTAGGGGTAGATGCAGTCTAAGTGAGCTTCAACAACCATTTTCCTCTTCAGGCAACCTTTATCATTTTGATGACATTCCTCCAGGCCCAACAGTTTTCCAGAACCATTGAAGTCAAGTCAAATAGAAATACTAAACAAAGATATATGTATGCTAAAAAGAATCTAAAGAAAAATTTATTTGTACTTTCTAAGCTAAAGTTAATACCGCATGAAATAATGCATACCAACAGAGAGATAGGAATAGACTACAACTTCGTCAAACAATAAGGATTATCATACACAAATCAATAACTGTGCAATAGCCATAAATAAGGATTATCAGACATAAATCAGTAACTTTACAATAGGCATAAAATAGCATTAGATTCTACAACATTCCTAGGTTGGTTTCCTCTAGCTATCTTAAAGCTGCTAAAACAAAGGATATTGGAAAAGTTGTTTCAAATTTTGAAAATGTAATTTTCCTCCAGAAAAATACGCTGGTTCTTGCATTCTCCTTCTGCAAAAAATATAAAAAGAACAAATATGGAAACTACCACTAATAGTTAGACAACAATGCAATCCAAATATGTTGGAAGTACCCATGTATTCTCATGTACATTCAAATAACCCTTTAACCACCAAAAGTAGATAACCCAGAAGTATATATCCAATAACTCATTATGCTTATATATTCTACTAATATAAAAATGGAGTCGTTGGTACCCCATATTAGTGAGACATTACGAAATATCTAAGGACCACTATTGGTATCTTTTGTGTTTTGCTAGAGTCAATCTACACTGTAGCCCACTGGTATGAAGGCTGCTCAGCCACAATTTCTTATCCTTTCTCCACTTCATAAAGAAAATTTTCATTTTCTTAATGATCATGTCCATGATGTTAGTGGATATTTCACTTAACTAGTAATTATCTCTAAAATGGCTTCGCAATTTTTTCAACTCTTATCCTCAAATATCAATTTTATTCTTTTTTTAGGCATGATCTAGTTATATAAGTCACTCGTAATAAAAGTGGAGAAAAGATATAAGTCACTCGTAATAAAGATTTCAACGTTGATAACTTTGATTCACTGACATTAACTTTTTTTTTTTTTAAGATATGTGCTAATTCAATCATTAAATTATATAGTTTTAAACTTTTTTCTCAGGAGTCCCAATGTCACACTTATTTACTAGTACACTTCTTGTTCTTATTCCCAAGAACCACACTCCTACCTTATTCTCAGAATTCAGGCCTATAAGTTTATGTAACTTTTGTAATAAGGTCATCACAAAAATCTTGAGTACTCATCTTGCTCCTATCTTATCCCGCATTATGTCTCCAAATCAAAGTGGATCTATTAAGGGACAAAATATTATTGATAAGGTTCTTTTAGAACAAGAACTGGTTCAAGCCATTGATAAGAAAGTTATTAGCAACAATGTTATTCTTAAGTTGGATATGATGAAGGCTTTTGATAGGGTATCCTGGAAAACCATAGAGCTTGTTCTAGAAAAGCTAGCGTTTGAAGCGCTTTTTCCACTCCTGGTTAGCAATGCTATTTCTAACTATTGATTCTTTAAGTTGCTGAATAGTTAGGCCTATGGATATTTCCAATCTCATAGAGGTCTTCGCTAAGGGGACCCTTTATCTCCACTTTTATTCATTATTGAACAAGAACTTCTCCCTCTATCTTTAAATCACTATATAGCGGATGGATCTTTGGTCAACTATGCTCTCCCCCAACTGTATTTCTCTCTCTTATCTTAGTTTTACATATGATACTATCATATTCACTACCGTCTCCAAAAAAAAATCTAGATTTTATAGCTAGTTTCCTACAAAATTATGAGGCAGTTTCTAGACAACTTGTAAATGGATACAAAAGTTCTTCCATCATCTCTTCTAAGGCATCATAAAGTAGGGCAGCATTGGTTTAGGACAAACATCATTTTCTATGAAAGAGCATGCCCTTCATTTATTTAGGGTGCTCTATCTTTAAGGGTTGACATAGGAGCAAATATTTTTAGCCACTGATTAATAAAGTTTAGCAGTGTCCCATGAGCTGGCGAAGCCGATCTTTTTCCATCAAGGGTCGATTAGTGTGACATATATAGACCATATAGCATGAGCATTTATGCATGTAAATATATTTGGCATGGTATGAATGAATTTGTTTGAGTATGATTGTGGAAGAATTCTTGAGCATTAGTGATGTATGAGATATCGCAATTTGAAATAATGACGGGTAGAATATCCTAGCATTAAACTACTTATTAATTAATAAACAATCATGTATTTATATATATACACTTAAAACATATTTGTGTATTTGCTATTTATATTTATTAAACACTTCTTATATGTTTATTTCACTTATTTGATTGTGTATTATTTTGAGGTAGTATTTAAATATTATACTAGCAAGAATTTCTTTTTAATTTATTTTATTTGGAGAAAAATTGAACTTTATAGCATTAAATATATATTTAAGTTAGTAGAAATATTTAGAGGGAGCTATTAGGCTCCTAGAAACTTATTTAGCCTCCACCTAGGATTGGGAAGTGGAAAAAGCCCAATTCTTGCGTAATTGAGAAATTATTTTAAAAAGGGATTTAACATTTATTTTTTTTTTCCCAATCCTTTATTTCTTAGAAAAACATAGAGAAAATTACTTCCTATTTTTCGTCAAGAGTGCCGCCACTTTGGGCTTCCCTAATCCCTTAGGATTTTGGTTAATTAATTAATTGGAGCTTTTACTTAGATAAAACCTTTAGAAATAGGTTTTCGTATTAATTCTTTTTCTATTTCCTAAATCTATTAAAACTCACCCATATAAAACCAATGTATTCAGATTTTTTTGAGCTATTTTCCCTACCCTAGCCGTCACTTCCTTCTCTCCCTCTTCCCTCACATGAAATCCTCCCCCTCTTTTGGCCAAAGTTTAATTATTCGGCTTAAGAAATTTCTGCACAAAGTCGCAACTTGGGAGCATTGTTCTAATGTCAGTTCCTTTACATTTATGGTGGTAAAGGAAGCTAGAAGTCACCTACTCCTCTCTCTAAGGTTGCTCGAGTTAGGCGTAGCAAACGGTAATGACAAAATCAATCATTTTCTTTAATTTTCTTGACTATCGCCATTAAAGAGGGAAAATTAGGGTTTTAGGTTTCAAAAAAATTATAATATGTGCTCTTTGTCTGAAAATTGATTATTATCATTTAATCATGCTTAACTAATAAAAATAAACCGCCTTCAAAAGAATTGATGAAAAGAAAACACTTTAATGCATTATTGTTGAAATTTGGAAAATTGGTGATACTATGCTAGTTGTTGGATTAATTGCCAAATAAAATAGCAAAGTAATTTATTATTGTAACGGATTTTGATATTGTTTAACAAACATGTTTAGGGTGTGATTTATGTTGGATATCATGCAAGAAAACCCTTAGATTAATCTCAGTAATTTTTTATGGACATGAGAAAACAGAGTATTCTGTTTGCCGATCAGCCAGTTTGAGGAGGTTATTTCATGGTGAAAAATGCTGAATTTGGGGGAGGTCAAAACTGATAAAATGTATCCATAGGTGCGTGTACATTACCTATAAGATTTCAGAATTTTCTGATGAGGGGATCAAGAGTTACGAATTTTTCTTTACACCTTGGCAAATCCAGACAAAGAGCTATAGTAACGTAAAAAAAAATATTGTGGATACAAATAAAGTCTAATTTGCATGCAAGACTACTTGAATTCTATTCTATATGTATTAAAGTGTATCCCTGTATAAATTGAGGTCAATCCGAGGTGTATTCATAGGTAATATGTTCTTCAGAAAACCGAGATACTTTGCTAGGAATTCTGTTAACCTAGAAAAATTTAAGGAAACTATCTAGTATTAATTTATTTGTGTTCCATATGTGTAATAATTGTCTATATAGGCATTAGGATGTAATAATAGAGTTAATTTCATCAATGCTAGTATTACCATTAATTTTATTGATATTACTATTATTGACAAAACTACTATTTCTACGAAAACATTACTCACAATTATGGTAGTACTAATATTATTAATGTCCCTATTGTTGTTGTTGTTGTTGTTGTTGTTGTTGCTGCTGCTGCTGCTGCTGTTGTTGTTGTTGTTGTTGTTGTTGTTGTTATTGTTGTTGTTGTTGTTGTTGTTATTATTATTATTATTATTATTATTATTATTATTATTATTATTATTATTATTAAATTACCTATCCATTAATTAATATATCCCCTTAGTTAGTTATTTTCCTATTGCTATAAACAAATAGTATTTTAATTAGCTAAACAAATAATTAATAATAATTTATTCACTTAAGTCCTTTGGTCACTTAATATTTTTATATAAACACATATTAATTGACTCATTTATTTTCATGGGCAACTTCCATTTTAATTAGCTCGTCCATTCTTTAAGTAATACATTTATGGGTAATAATTACATGGAATGACACTTAGGAATGAAGTAGAAGTTTAGACAAAGATTTAATTGGTAATTGATTATTTCTTGCGTATAGAGAATTAATTATTAAAAGAATATGATTTCCTAAAATACTAGGAGTAAATTGTGACTTGATTATTTTATGACTTGTAGACATGGAAGGTTATCAAGTGCAAGGATCCACTTATTTGGAGTAAGAAATTAATTTACTATAGTAAGGCAAGTTCTTGCATTAAAATAGTTTGTGAAATATAGCAATTTCAAGTTGTCAAATATTTTGTCGTATCAATGAAAACAAGGATTGTTATGATAAATGTTTACCATGGCTTGTTTCCTGATTGTATTTCATCTCACGCACTATTTTCTAAACAAAAGAATTTTCAAAACGACTTACTTGGTTTTCTTTTACACTAAATGTTTTGAATAAGGTTTACCAAGTCATGCTGGATATTTTCTTTTTGTCTAGTATTTGAGACTAATGGGTTTCCTTGTTGCAATATCATTGAGTATCTATAAGGGTAGACCACTAATACTAGCCTAAGAAGGACCAAGCTAGCTTCCCGGTAGGTGGCCACTTCCGGAAGGTGAACTCAATCTTGATTAGGCAACGTTGTTAATAAGTTAGGCCAGTTCGACCTAGCAAACTGATTCCAAGTGGGACTAAATTTATATTTTGTCATGGACAGCCGAAGTTAGCAGAGGTATGGGAGATGGAGGAGTATCCCTACCTATTGGGCCGATCACCCGCCATACTGTAGTACATAAGTAATACAATACAATTAGCAAGGGTCATGATACAGGTTTTCATGATTCAAGTCTATGATGCAAGGTTTCATAGTCCACTTTTTTTGAGTTGTTCATTTTCTTCAAATAAATTTATTTATTGTAAATGCAGGTTGAAAATTCCATTCTTGTGTTTAAAATTGTTGATTTCAATTGCAATTGTGGCTTTCAGTATTTTGAAATTGCATGTCAAGAAACTGTTTCAAATGTACTCTCTCACACATAGAGGACTTACTGGGAAATTTATTTCTCATGTTCTTTGTGCATGCTATCAGGTCGAGAGCACTATTGACAAAGTTGGGCTAGAGTTCAAGATCTTGTACTTGATATTTTGGTCATTTTGCTTTGAGACAATGTTTTATCATCTATTATTTTAAGACTATGTATAAGTTTTATTTGGATTGTAAATTGTTTAAGTTTGAATTGATGTATTTTTTGGTAAGTCCTTTATTACCTCATTTTAAAGACTCCTTGTCCTTTGGACGAGGCGACATTCTCTCCCTTTTGGGGTATTAGGTAGCGAGGTGTTACATGGTATTAGAGCCTAGGTTTAGGCGGTTACCTTAGTTTAATGGATTTAGAATTTAAATTTTGTGATTTTTGTTAAGTTATGTGTATTTTTCGTGGAGAAGATAGTTAGAATGTATAAGACTGCCTGCATTGCCATGGTCCTTATGGAGCCCTGTACTTGTCATAACTCATGCACTTGTTGATATATATGAATTGTATGGTAGTAATAACATAGAAATTAGAACTTGAAAATTAAACATATAGCCTAGGATAATGATCCTGGGGTGCTAAATTTCATGGAGTGTAAGACTGAAGCTAACATCATGTTTAGAGGTTTTTTTTTCATTATTATTAATGGAACAGATTCTAGCTTAAGGAATCTAGAATTGTTAGTTTAGTCTAAGTTGAGTTGAGCCTAGGATTGAGTATTACCTTTAAAATCAAGGATTTAGTGTAATAACTCGTCATTCAAAATGAAAACACACATATATATAAAAAAAAAATTAATGATACATTTTCCCTCCCTATTTATTAATAATATTATTAAGATTATAAATTAATAATATTATTCATAGTGTTATAGAATGACCATCCTTAGTGCTATTATTATTAATATTAGTATTATTAGTATTATTACTAATATTGTTATTATTTTATTCTATTCTATTTTATTCTATTATCATTATTATTGTAGTTTAATGGTAATAATATTATTATTTTTTATTCTAGTATCCATTACTATTATTTTTATATCTATCAATTAATACAAATATTTCTTGGTAATATTAAATTATAGTATTATTACATTCAATAATTATATTGAATTATTATATTATTCTTACTATTGTTATATATATATATATATATACACACACACACACAACAACTAATACTATAAATACCTTAATTATATTATATTATATACTAAGATATTTTAGGGGGCCCACAAGAAGTAAATGAAGATGGCCCACAAGCTTGATATATTTGACCAAGATTAACTATTCTTAGACTTTCTTTAATTAAGCTTAATCAAGCTAAACTAGATTAGGGCAAGTTAACTATAATTATGCATGGCCATGCAAGGTTAGCAAATATATTAGTTTTGAGACTTCTAGGGAGTTCTACAAGCTTCTACATAGTTCCACAATCTTCGTTTAAGTTCTATGAAAGTCTAAAGACTTCTAGAAATGCCAACTCACCCTAAGTCATTTTATTAAGATCAAAACAAGACCAAGAGGATTGAGCTATATAAATAGGAGCAAGGAGGGGAGAATTTTGGCCAAAGCTGGGAGGAGAAGAAGAAAAATCAGAAAAATGAAGAGAGGAAAGGAAAAACAAGAAAAAAAGAGACTAAGGGAGAGAGAGAGATTTCCAGCAGCAAGGAGAAGACAACCGGCAGCAAGGAGGAAGAAAAGGAACCGGCAGCAAGGAGAAAGAAAGGAGAAGGAAGGAAAGGAAGGAGTGTCATAGCTTTGCCTTCATCTTGGAAATGTAAGGGATCACTTCTAAAAACTAAGAGAATGATACTAGAAGATGGAAGCTATTTGCACATGAATTTGTTGATGTTGAGTAATGAAAATATTTTGATTTTATGATGGTTGTTGGTTGACCGGTTGGGTTGGTGATGAATTGAGCATGGTTTTCAGTTCATTTGAGATGTATTGGAGTGATGGTATGCTGAAATTTTGGAAAAGGAAAAGGATGGAAATGATAAAGAAACAAAAAGAGCTAATTGATGGTGATGAATAACTAACTTGTGTTGTTTGGAAACTTCAAAGTAAATCTGAGTAAGTATGACTGGAAATGAAGCATAAATAATCCTAAACATGTCCTAGACTAGTTAGAAAGGATTTGGAACAAGTTGTGTGAAGGTTGTGAGGGTTTTGAATGGCTAAGAGATCATGAATAGAAAGAATGGTGAAAGCTGTTAAAAATTTACTGGTTTGGTAAGCTTGGAATAATTTATTTGTTTGAACAAAAGAGAAGTGCTGGGCTTGAAAACCTCTTAGAACAATGATTTTGGGATGTTAAATGAGGTATTAAAGGGTTTACATGTGGTATGATATGTTGAAGAAACCATAGAAATAAATTAAAACAAGTTGGGCTTCTAAACTGTAATTTTGAACCTCCAACTCGGAACAGTAAGTTTAGCTGAAAAACTGAATGAAATGGAGAGATATTTGAATACCCCATAACTGAAGTTGATACAAAAGTGTCCTAGGAGTATTTTGGAAGTAGTTTCACCTCAGTTGGACCTGTATTGAAAGAGATATGTACAAAATACTGGAAGATGACAAAACTGAACTCCAAACTCGGAACTGTAGAATTAACTGAAAACTGTACAAAATGGGATGGAGTTTACATGCCTCATGACCCAGAATTGATAGAGGGATGTCTTAGGAATATTATGGAAGTAACATCACCTTATTTGGACCTAAAATGAATAAGTTATGTGAAGAATAGTGGAGGATGGTAAAGCTGTAAAACCAGAAAACCATCAAAAGCATTAATTCAATTATTTGTTTAAGGAACTTATAGAAACCTTATTCGAACCATCAAGAATTTGAACCCATTAAGTAATAATACGGAGATATACTAATGGTGTAGGTAAATCAAGTCGAGGGACCTTCTTTTAGGACTATACGAGTGCCACTTCGACTTAATATACATGGTAAGTCCCATTGATTTTTAAACCTTTTTAAAGGCTAGTGTGCTTTGATTTTCTATAAAATGCTATGTTTTATGCCATTTTGAAAATCCTCGAATATGTTTAAGGTTTACATGAACAACAATTACTTTTATGCTATTTTGGACTCGAATAAATTTCATATTCAGCTTGGAAACCTTTCTGGATATTTAAAACACGAATTTTGTGAATTTAGTCCTTTTCGGATTACATATTTGGGATTTCTGAAAAATGGTAAATTTTGGAATCGGGTATTTGGAGAATAATCCAAATATCCTTATTCGAATATTTTATGAAAACTCTTGGAACTCGGGTATTCGGTAAATGATTGAAATATCCTTATTGGAACTTTTGCAAATATTTTTCAAATTGGGTAAGGGTAAAATGACTCAGATACCTTCAAAAAGTCTTTTGGAATCTGGCATGGGTGATTTGACCCGAATACCCTTGGAAAAATGACTTTTGTGATCAAGTACGGCCCCAGAAAATAAGAAAAGTTTTGATTTGAAAATCCTGCGGGATCAGATGACCCTCTAGCCTAATCAGTCAGATGGGGTTGGTGTTGTTGCGTTGAGTACTTAGCAAGGACTTTAATCTTTGTATTAGCCCATGTTAGAGGTAGACGACCCCAAGTAACCTAATCAATTCTGGGGTTTGTCTTACTCCAAACAGGGCGATAGGACATTGTGATGAGTCGTCCCTGGCTAGCCGTTGTGAGCCCGGCAATTGCCTAATGATTATGATGGTGGGTTATTCACATGATACCAAGCGGGGACCTCGGTGTGTTCAATACCTTACGACCTCAATGGTGATTGACGTCAGGATTGGGACCCCTGGCTTATGGTGGCAAGTAAAGGATCCCTAAGTGCACGGTGAGGTACATTTGTACGTTGCTCACCCTTCCGACATATCACGAGTGATGTGCTGTAAGGCGTAGTCCCTGGCACAAGAGACTATGTAGCAGAAGGCAAAGTTCCTTGAACTTTGCACGCGGGTCGCACTTCTAAATGGGGAAGAACCCGCATTTATTGAATTAGGGGCCATGTGTTTGGAAGCCATTGTTTTTTCAAAAGTACATGATAGATTGAACCTAAATTCATCAATTACTGTTGTTTTTCCTGTTATAAAATTTATTTCAGCAAAGATATTGAAAATTGACTTCCTCTTCCAAGCAACACACTGGCACACACGGGACTCACTGAGTATACTACTCACACGTATGTTTGCCTTTCTTTTTTTAGGGATTGGAGTTGAAGAATAACGACGGTATTCCAGGACTTCTTCTATGGCACTGGATAGCAAATCTTTTGGAGTGGTCATTGTACATAGACTATGAGATGTTTTAGCTTGTGTATTTTGGAAACTATGACAATATACCTATCATGACTCATATATCTATATAAATAAAGAGCATGTTTCATATATTTACTTAAGTTTCAACTTTACCGCTTACTTTAAGTTTATATCGTTATAAAGACCCCTAGTCTGAGAATTCAGACGGGGTGACATCCCACTTGAGTTTGGCCCACTATGACAAGGTAAAAATGTGGGGTGTTACATTTAGAATTTAAGAATGACTATGGTTATCTGTGTTTGAGCCTTTTTATTGGTGATTTGAACTTGAAAATCTTGTTTGTGTTGATAAGTAGATATGGGAGGAAATTTCATCCTTGTGTATTGTAATGATGGCAACCTTTATAAGGTTGTAAGAGAAAGTTTATGTTGATAGGAACAGTTAGATATTTTAGGGAATGTGATAAGTATACTTATGTGAGACTCTTTAGGTATAAAAGGAGTACATGTGATAAAGAGATATATGATCTTGGTTCTTATGCTAGTCCTCTGATTTTGACTATCTTAGTTCTGATTTAATGGATGAGACCTTATTATGATGAATGTAGCTTAGAAATGGTGATTATTGCTAGGATTTTGGAATTTGGCATCTATGCTTTGAAGACTTTTTATTTTTTGTTATGCCTGCTAATTATATGTGAATAGTGAGTTATTATCTGGAATGCCCTATGATTACGTGTAGCGTATATTATATGAAATATCTATGCAATATCTTTATATGTCTTTTATCTAACTGAGCATGCTATATGCATTTACTTGTTTTTTGTACATGACATATTTGTACTTTAATTTTGGGCTAGAATTATTGGGTTGATGAGGGATATTTGGATATTGCGTGCGAGTAGAGTTTAGAAAAGCAATGATTATGGAAAGTAGATACTATTTACAATTGTACTACTATAGTAGTTGCAACCATACTAATGAAGGGGGAAGACCTAGATAGGATGACTTTAGGAATGATTCTAAAGACACAAAACTTTGATGCTAAAAGGCCGATAGAGAAACAATGGAAGAATGTGGGAAAACACGTAAGGATTATTTCGACGAAAGCTACTCCAATTTTGGCAATTTACCGTCACTACAAGAGGAATAAAAACATGTAAATAGATTATTAGTTTAAGGAGTATAACTAGAGATGCTTCAAACATGGAGATTCTACGCATCTGAAGGAGAGTTGCTCGAGACTACTTCAGTTTAAAGAAGGAAACCTCATTCCACCAACTAATTGAAGAAATGCAATTAGAGTTGATGGAGATAACAACCTAATACCACAAAAGAATACTCAAGATCTTGCTTGGGAACAAAGAAAACTTGGAAGCTAAAGTGACTCAAAAACATCAAAAAGTTGAGAAGATTTATAGGATTAGAGTATTACTATTATTTTTTGTTAGAGGAATTGCAACCCTTACATCACCTCTAATTTGGCTACAACGGAGATGTACATTGCAATTGTAAAAGAGGAAGAATGAGAAGAATTTTCAAGGGCCTAAGAGAAGATTAAAGTTTACACTTGTCAAACTTCAAGCATTATACCTGGATGCATCAAATTAAGAAGGGAAAGCAGTGTCAGTAAATTCCTATGGTGATGATTCAATCTAACTTCCTTACTCTTTCTTCTAAGTTTCCTCATACAAAGTATATCCTCTCACTTATTCTTGATGTTAAGAACTCTCTTCCAAGATTTTATTATAGAGAGCCACCATAGCTACCTCACTCATTATTAGACAATTTCTCCTTATGAAATGCACCTATATTGTACCCGATTTCTTTATATCATTTACATGTTGACAGTCTATTCCTTATCTCATTGGACTTATTCCATCTATTTCTTATTCTTCTTCATTCTTTTGATTTACACATTTTCTCATGTGCTTTCTCTTTTCAGCTATTTCTTACCAACTTTTTTCTTCTCTATTTGTTGTGAATTTTCTTCTAAAGATTTAGTTGATTAAAGCAAACTTTGCTACTCTAGTCAATGTTTGCAATTATTTTTCATTGAACTTTTCAACAATCTTCTAAATGCTTTCTATGTTATCTCTATGATGACTTTCTATTTTTGCTTATTGAATTTACTCCATTAATTTCATGTTTTATTTCATTCTTTTAAGTTAACACACGTTGATTTGTGTTTTCTCTAGGTAACATCTCTTATCTTTGAAATCTTAATGTTACCATCTTCACAAATCTTTCACTCTTTTATTTTTGTAATTCTTTGTGATAGTCGAAACTTTCTTTTCTTTGTCAAATGATATTGACTTGATATGCTTATCTCTCTACCCAATGACTCCTGCTATTCCTTATAAGTTTTCTATTAATGGCTGAGCATTCACAAAACCTTTCCTTATCACTTAATAGAAGTGTTTGATTCTTCTCAATCACAATACTTTCATCGACAATCAATCATTACGATAGCTTCACTCTTTATTTTCTTATAGTTCTCATTATTGCCCAAAACTTTCTTCTTTCTTCTTTTCTCTTAAAGTAATATTGCTTTCATCTGCTTATTTTTGTGCTCAACATATTCTTTAAATTTACCTGTTATATTAAAACTTGAATATCCAAGAACTTCTCTTATTCAATCATCGGAAGTATTCAATTCTCGTCAACCACAATAAATTTCTTTAGCAGTCAACTATTTCAACCTTCTCATTTTACTTATTTATGTTTCTTTAAATTATTAAATATCTCTTAGCATTAAATTTGGCCTACTCTTCATTCCTATGTTGTATTTGAACTCACATAGTTCCCTTTGAACTCATAAGTTCACCTTTAGGAATGGCATGTGCAAGAGATTGAGACTATAACTTATGTTTTACGAAAAACTTTAGTCACACGACATCGACTATTCTACTTATCATTTGAAACTGATAATATTCATATCTATGTTGAAGAAAAGAGGACATACGTGATTTGTATTTTAAGCAGCAAAGATTTGTTAGAAGAATATGAGTGTTGCACAGAGCTAAAATGAGAAATCATTAATACACAACTGAATAATAAAAAATTTCAAGCCTTCAATGAGATCAGGACTTTAGAGTAGATGACAATAAAGTGACGCATTCTTATGATCAATTGTACGTGCAAAATAAAAAAGATTTGAAGAAAAAATATTTTGAAAAAAGCCCACAAAAAGCCCTTACACTATGGTTCTGGAAGAGACAAAGATATACAACTATGTGAAGAAGATGATTTGTTGGCCAAGAATGAAAAATTGCATGCTATGTGTTTACTTGACTTGTAGGAAAGTAAGAGCTAAGCATAAGAAACTTGTTGGAATACTCCAACCCTTACCTATAACCCACTAGAAGTAGGAATATGTCACGAATAATGGTATTACTTGTTTACCAATGAGCAAAAATCAAAGGACCAAAGTTTAGACAGTAGTAAACCATCACATTAAGACAATTAATATTATTGCAAAGTCACTAGTTACTCAAACCACCAAGAAAAGCAATGCAAAACAACTATCACAAGGCGTTGATTACAAGAAATAGAGATAATTATTTGCTTGTTCATTATCTTCGTACTTTGGAATCGGTATAGTTTCTCATCCCCGTCAGGGCTTGTGTTCTGGATTATAGCATCCATTAGTTAGGCTTGTGCTTTGTTCTCATGGATGGTTTAATTGAGATACATGACATGTTCCACGTACTTCAGTTGAAAAAGTATAACCCCAATTTGGATCATATGTTGAACGAAGAACCATTGGTTCTGCAACCTGATCTGAGTTACATTGAGAATCCCGTCAAGATTTTGGATTGGAGTACCAAGACTCTTCTGAATAAGTAGATTCTTAGGGTGATTTGTGGGATCATCATGGTGCACAAGATGCCACTTGGAAACTAAGAAATGGGTGAGGTAGAAATATCCAGAAATACTTTGAGGTATGGTATAGTAGGAATTTCGGGGGCGAAATTCTCTTAAGAAAGAGAGAATGTGACACCCTACCCTAAATGCTCCTAGAAATTGGGGAAATATATAGACCATATAGCATGAGTATTTATGCGTATAAACATATTTAGTATGGCATGAATGAATTTGTTTGAGCATGATTGTAGAAGAATTGTTGTGCTCTGGCGATATATGAGATATTGCTATTTGAAATAATGATGGGTAGAATATTATAGCATTAAACTACTTATTATTTAATAAAAAATCACGTATATATATATATATATATAATATATTTGGGTATTTGATATATATATATATATATATTAAACACTTATTATATGTTTATTTTATTTATTGGTTGTGTATTAATTTTAGGTAGTATTTAGATATTAGGCTAGCAAGAATTTCCTTTTATTTTATTTTATTTGGAGAGAAATTGATTTTTATTACATTAAATATTTATTTTAGTTAGGAGAAATATTTAGAGGGAGCTAGTAGGCTTCTAGAAACCTAGTTAGCCGCCACCTAGGATTAGGAATAGGAGAAAAACCCAATTCTTTCATAATTGGGAAATTATTTTAAAAAGGAATTTAACATTTATTTTTTTCCCCAATCCTTTATTGCTTAGAAAAATATAGAGAAAATTCCTTCCTATTTTTCCTCATGAGTGCCACCATATTGGGCATCCCTAATCCCCTAGGATTTTGGTTAATTAATTAATTGGAGCTTTTAATTAGATAAAACCTTTAGAAAATATGTTTTCCCCTTAATTCTTTTTCTATTTTCTAAATCTATTAAAACTCATCCGTATAAAGCCAACCTAATCAGATTTTTCTGAGCCATTCCCCTACCTTAGCCGTCACGTCCCTCTCTCACTCCTCCCTCACACGAACCCCCCCCCTCTTTTGGCCAAAGTTTAATTATTCGGCTTACGGAGAAATTTCTGCACAAAGTCGCAACTTGGG
The DNA here is from genome assembly GCA_026120185.1 of Voacanga thouarsii. Taxonomy (NCBI): domain Eukaryota; kingdom Viridiplantae; phylum Streptophyta; class Magnoliopsida; order Gentianales; family Apocynaceae; genus Voacanga; species Voacanga thouarsii. Next base: position 5,240,050 of record JANUWF010003376.1, on the reverse strand, counting down.
AGAATTGTTATAAGGTCAATTCCTTGATGTTCTTGGTGTTAACAGAAGCTATAAGTCACCTACCCCTCCCTCTAAGGTTGCTTGAGTTAGGCGTAGTAAGAGGTAATGACAAAATCAATCTTTTTCTTTAATTTTCTTGACTACCGCCATTAAAGAGGGAAAATTAGGGTTTTAGGTTTCAAAAAAATTATAATTTGTGCTCTTTGTGTGAAAACTGATTACTATTATTTAATCATGCTTAAATATTAAAAAGAAACTGACTTTCAAAAGAATTGATGGAAAGAAAACACTTTTATGCATTATTATTGAACTCTGGAAAATTAGTAATACTATGCTAGTTGTACGATTAATTGCCAAAGAAAATCGCAAAGTAATTTATTACTGCAAGGGCTGTTGATATTGCTTACCACACATGCGTAGGGTGTGATTTATATTGGAGATCATGCAAGAAAACCCTTAGATTAATCTCAGTAATTTTTTAAAAACATGAGAAAACAGAGTATTCTGTTTTACCGATCAGCCAGATTGAGGAGGGTATTTCGTGGTGCAAAAGACAGAATTTGGGGAAGTTAAAAACATAGAAAATGTATACATAGATGTCTAGAAGTTACCTGTAAAATTTTGGAATTTTCTAATTAGGAAATCAAGATTTATGAATTTTCTTTACACCTCAGCGAATCTGGACAAAGAGCTACAATAACGTAAAAAAATATTGTGGAACCAAATAAAGTCTAATTTACATAGAAGACAACTTGGATTCTGTTCTATATGTACTAAAGTGTGTCCCTGTATAAATTGAGGTCAATCTGAGGTGTATTCATAGGTAATATGTTCTTAGGAAAACCGAGATACTTTGCTAGAAATTCTGTTAACCTAGGAAAATTTAAGAAAATTTTCTAGTATTAATTTATGTGTGTTACATATGCATTATAATTGTGTATGTAGGAATTAGGATGTAATAATAGATTAAATTTCACCAATTCTAGTATTACCATTAATTTTATTAATATTACTATTATTGACAAAACCACTATTTCTACTGAAACATTACTCACAATAGTAGTAGTACTACTATTATTAATATCCCTATTATTATTATTATTATTATTATTATTATTATTATTATTATTATTATTATTATTATTATTATTATTATTATTATTATTATTATTATTATTATTATTATTATTATTATTATTATTATTATTATTATTATTATTATTATTATTATTTATCACTCATTAAATTACCTTTCCATTAATTAATATATTCCCTTAGTTATTTATTTTCCAATAGCTACAAACAAATAGTATTTTAATTAGCTAAACAAATAATTAATAATCATTTATTCACTTAAGTCCTTTAGTCACTTAATATTTTTATATAAACGTATATTAATTAACTCATTTATTTTCATGAGCCATTTCCATTTTAATTAGCTAGTCCATTCTTTAAGTAATACGTTTATGGGTAATAATTACATGGAATGACACTTAGGAATGAAGTAGAAGTTTAGACAAGGATTTAATTGGTAATTGCTTGTTGTTTGCTTACAGTGAATTAATTATTAAAGAATATGATTTCTTAAAGTATTAGGAGTAGATTGTGACTTGATTATTTTATGATTTCTAGACGTGGAAAGTTATCAAGAGAAAGGATCCACTTATTTGGAGTAAGAAATTAATTTACTACAGCCAGGTAAGTTCTTGAATTAAAACTATTTGTGAAATATAGCAATTGCAAGTTGTCAAATGTTTTGTGGTATCAATGGAAATAAGGATTGTTGTGATAAATGTTTAGCACGCCTAGTTTTCTTATTCTATTTCAACTCATGCATTGTCTTCTAAACAAAAGGATTTTCAAAAGCGACTTGGTTTTCTTTTACACTAAATGTTTTGAACAATGTTTACCAAGTTATGCTTGATATTTTCTTTTCATCTACTATTTGATGCTAATGGGTTTCCTTGTTGCAATATCATGGAGTACTCAATAAGGGTATGCTACTAATACTCGCCTAAGAAGGAGTGAGCTAACTTCCCTGTAGGTGGCCACCTCCGGGAGGTAAAGTCAATCTTGACTAGGCCACAGTGTTAATAAGTCAGGCCAGTTAGAGCTAGCAAACCAATTTCAAGTGAGATTGCATTTTGATTCCGACATGGACAACTGAAGTTTGCCTGAGTATAGGAGACGAAAGAGTATCCCTACCCGTTGGGCCAATCAGCCACTATAATATAGTACAGAAGTCTTACAGTACAATTAGCAGGGGTCATGATATAAGGTTTCATGACTCAAGGCTATGATGCAAGGTTTCATAGCCACGTTTTTGTTGAGTGGTTGATTTTCTTGAAATAAAGTTGATTATTATGAATGCAGGTTGAAAACGCCACTCTTGTGTTTAAAACTATTGTTTTCGATTGCAATTGTGTTTTTCGGTATTTTAAAATTGCATGTCACGAAACTATTTCTAATGTACACTCTCACACACACAGGACTTATTGGAAAATTTATTTCCCACTTTCTTTGTGCATGCTTTCAGGTTGAGAGCACTATTAATAAAGTTGGACTAGGGTTCGAGATCTTGTACTTGACATTTTGGTTGTTTTCTTTCGAGATAATGTTTTATCATCCTTTGTTTTAAGACTATGTATAAGTTTTATTTAGATTGTAAACCATTTAAGTTTTAATTGAGGTATTTTTTTTTTTTTTTTGGTTAAGTCCTTTACTACCTTGTTTTAAAGACCTTTTCTCTTTTAGACGAGGCGACATCCCCGCCTTTTTTGCGTACGTAGGTAACGGATTGTTACAATTATTGCTAATTGAATAGGTTCTAGCCCGTATCCCTTTACAATTGCTACAAACCATTCAGCCCCCTAAGTCTGTATTACTAGAAATTGAGAGGATTTGTACAGGATTCCTCTGGGGTTTCTCAGAGCATGGTGCAAAAAGAATATGGAGATCTTGAGCTTCGATGGCTTTTTCTTTTGCAGAAAATGGTCTGGGTTTGAAAAAGTTAAGCAAGCTTTGGTGGCGATTTAGGGAGAATAACACACTTTGGGCTGAATTTTTGTGGAAAAAGTATAATTAAAGCATGGCTCATCGTTCTTAGACATCATCTAAGGCTTCTGATTCGCACACTTTGAGGATGATACTGAAATATTGCATGCAAGCAGAATCTCAAATTGTCTTCGTACTTTGAAAAGAAGAGATATCTTTCTGGTGTGATAATTGGACTGGAATGGGCAACCTGACCACTTTGAATGCTCATATTCAACACTTTTTTCTTACCATTTCTGATTGTGTCCAAAATGGATTCTGGAATGCGTTTTTCCTTCAAAGCTTACTAGATAATCATCTAGCCTACAAGCTGCTCACTTCCCAACCCCCAAGTACAGGAAAGCTAGACATTATGGTTTGGAAGTCCTCCACTTCAGGCTCTTTTGAATCTACCTTAGCTTGGAACTGTATAAGAACTCTAAGGTTTGTATCCAATTTCTTGCATTCGTTATGGTCTTCCAAGCTTCCTACAAAAATAAAAATTTTTATTTGGAAGATATGTAATTCTTGTTTGCCATTAGATATGGGGCTTCAGAAAATGGGTTTTTAGCTGGCTTCTCAATGTCCTTTTTGCACACAGGCTTCATAGAATAATCTTTTTCATGGTTGTGTGGCAGAATAATTGGGTTTTGATCTACAGTGTAGGGCATTAATATCCTTTCATGATTTTATTAACACTTGGTGGTGCCAGCCAAGGAAGCAAGAAGAATCTGTCAAATATTCATAGCACATTATATTTGGGAGATATGGAAGGAAAGATGCCATATACAAGCTAACAATGTTAGTCATATGGCCGTTTACATAGTAGGTTGTAGTATTCTATGGATGTTTACTCCTTAGCATGGCCTTACAGTGTTAGGGGACCTACTTGGAAAATTTATTCTCGACATCATGTAAAACATTTACCTTTAATCCCTCCAAGGACACTTGTTGTAAGGTGGTTTCCTTACTCAGATAGGAATTTTTTCACTTTAAATGTAGATGGTGCAGAAAGGAATCTAAGACCAAGAAGGGTGGGTGGCATTATTTGCAACGCTAAAGGAGAGATAATCTTTACATTCTTAGTTAGCTTACAAGTAGTGTCCAACATTATGGCATAAATAAAGGGTTTACAAGTTGGTTTGCGCCATTGCTTGCATCATCACATGGATTCTCCAACCTTACTCTATTAGAATTCTTGTTGTCTTCTCTACTTTCTCTTCTTTACCTCACTTGGCAAGAGGATTGTATTCACTAGATAGGATCTCCTTTCCCTCTCTTCGAGTACAATTGTAATTCTTCTTTCCTACATGAATAAATAGTGTAAAACCCCCAACATATGTGGCCTAAATACCTAGGGATGTCACCCCGTTCTCTTAGACCAGAGGCCTTTATAACAGGGAAAAAATAAATGAGAGAAAATCAGGGTAAACTAATTACTCACATAGAGCTCAAAGTTGGAAATTAAATTTACTGTCTAGATGAATCCTTAATGCTTGGCACACCACAATTGGGCAGAAATAAAAAACAACAAGATAGGGTAGAAATATATAAGTATTAAGACCTAATTCTATTGCAAAATGATCTTTAGCTCTCAGTCTTGATAATCTTAGACTACCCTAAAAATAATAGTTAGAAAATTCGTATGAGATTATAAATAAAATTAGTAAGTCCATAGTGCACAAATGGCAGTTAGAAAATCAATGACATGATGCATGAATGTAATAATTCAAATGGATGTAATTGTCAGAAAATTTAATATGATACCTCAAATTCCATTAACTTTTTGAGAGAAAAATTCAACAAGTATGATCAAGTATGATATCTAGAAAATAATTTTGTTAGGTAAATTATTTTCAATCAAAAACTTGATACGAATGTTCATTGATGTAAAGTCTTGAATCCGTCATTAACAAGCTATATTACGTATCGAGATTGTAGGGTGTACATCCCTCCTGAGAGGATACCTCACCATCCCTCTCATAATAAATAGGCTAGATGTCTCACATCCATCCTTCGGTTCCTCTTAGATGTCATGTTGCTAGCTAAGGACCCGACTCAACTATTAGGACTGACGCCCCGTCTGCAAAAGATAGTTTTTCGGAGATGGCCAATTAACTAGAATTCTCTTCTGATCTAACAAGAGCTAGTCCTATAGTCTCGTCCCTTGAGTACTCAAGTCTAAAACAGTGCGGTTCAAGAAATTCCCATTTAGATATGAAATATACAATTTCATTTCCCAAAATTATTACTCCAATTTTCCAAAACTCAGCTTTCAAAATTTATCCTAACCTGAAACCGAAAATCATATTTTCTTCCCAAAATTTTTCGAAAACTGAAAATTCCTTGGTCCATTCTATTACTATTTGTTTAAAGTGTAATAAATTATGTAGTTTTCTAATTTGTTTCAAAAGAAATATCGACAAGAGCCAAATATTATGCTATGATTTCACAATTATGTGCATGAATGAAAATTTGTAATTAGGTGCAAACATTGATGCATGGCTCCTAATTAAACGTATTATTTCATATGAAGATTCTCTAAAATTGTTCATGCAAAATTTTCATGTAGGAGACATAATGTACATAAGAGCAATACCAAATGCAATAAAATGAACTATTCCAAAATATTATTTTGATACATAGTAAAAAAAAATCATATGATGAACTTATCAGTGTCATGATCATGTATTTATGATCATATGATCTCTTATGAAATTATTTTACATAACAAAGTCATGACATGCAAGGGCTTACCTCTTGTCCAAAAGCTTAGCAAATTAGCTTCAAGTTGTCTTAGGTGCTTCTTCCACCTAAGTCCAACTCTGAATCTAACATAAATTTCACAAAAGTTAACATTTTGTCCACAAGTCCATAAGAGCATTTCAAATAAATCCCTAAGGGGAAAAAGAGATTACTTATGCTGTAAGTTATTTATTAGTTTCTAATGCTAATGTTAATAAACCTAAACCTTTACTTAGTTAAACCAACCCCAACACAACTTATTTCTCAAGTAAGCTAGGAAGGGAAAATGTCTTGCAAAGATTAAAATAACTTTAAGCTTTACATACATAAATTATTAGGGTATTATTTCCTAAAAATAATCAAATAATGATTGGGAGTATATAAATAAATATCATATATTTCTAATATTTCAAAATATCCCATAATATTTTTTTATGTTTATTTGAAATTTAGTTATGGCAATTCTCAAGGAAAATTCAAATTCTTTACTTTTAGATTAAAACTCTGTTTTCAAAGAAAATCAGGGATTTCAAAGATTGACTTAATTTATCAAGCAAAACATTTTATTTCTTAGTGAAAAATTTTAGTTTGACATCTCTAGATGTTAAGTAAATTATGATGTAATCCTTTTCCCAAAAATCTTTTGAAAAATAGGTCAATCAATTTTTAAAATTGAGTTCGACAGAACAGTACCATACTAGAGCAGTAATTTATAAAAATTCGTATCTCACAATCTATAAGGAAATTTTCAGTGATTCTTGAACTAAAATTTTCCTAACATCTCAAAGTTCTTTCAAAAAACTTAATCCAAACCTCTAATAGGAAGCACGTTTTTTGTGGGTTCAAACTTGGGTTACGAATAGGGGTTTTCTAGTAGCTTATTCTCATTCAACATCATACCACAATTTTGAATCACCAAACCCTTATAAACCCTCAAATAAGTTCCCATCACAACTTAGATCCTATAAAACATCATATACAAGTTCTTATGATCATAGTTTGGCTTAAAAATCCAACACCCAAATCAAAATCCAAAAATTCTAGCAAGCATTCTGCTTTCCCAACAATTATCCTAAAGCATAAAAAAGGCCAAAACTTCCCCAACTAGTCAAGATAGAACATCACACACTTAGGGCCACATTTCCACCACATAAATACAATCTCATTCATCAAAATTTGCAGCATTCAAAGCATAGTTTCATGGAGTAATTCTTTAACAAAATTTTCGGCATTCATAGAGCAGCTTTTGAGTTTGAGAAGAGAATACAACAAGACAAGCATTCCATTCACAAAAAACCAATTTTAAGTCGTTCTACATCTTCCTAGACTTCATTTATCAAGTCCTCATGGAGAAATCACACAAACAAGGCATTAAAGCCATTTTTTTTTTTCTCGAAAAACTAGCAGTACACTAAAATTTTCGATTTTCAAGCTTATTAAGTGAGCAAAATGAGTTCTTAATATAAATGACTTCATTTTTCAGATCATAAACCAAACCCCTAACATAAATAAAATTGTTTTGCATCATATACTTCCACCTATAACGCATAAAATTTCCAAAATGCAAACTGTCCAGCAGAGACATTTTCGGGCATATAGAATGAAGCTCTTGTAGCTTTAATCTTCTACAATGAAAGATGACAAGATGAAGGCTTGATCTTCAAGTTCTTGGCCCTCCTATGAAGTTTTTTTGCGAGGACTTCCAAGAAATAAAATAGAGGAGTTGAGGCTATGCTTCCTCTTTTGGTCACAAGAATAAGAAATGGAAGTGAAGATGATGATGATGATGATGTTACCTCAATCTTTTAACTCAAAAAACACAGAAAAATGTCTCTTCAACCTCCAAGGAATGATTCTAGCTTGTGAAAGATGGATTGCAAGGCCAAGAAGTAAGTATGTGAGATTGTGTTTTTGGTTGGGTGGGAAATACCCACGTTGCTAGCAGCTTGGCAGAAAAGGGGGAAAACTTCTCTTCTCTTCTAGAGAGAAGTTGGAGAGAAAAAAATGTTTTTGAGAGGGAGAGAAGGTGGTGGCTGGCTAGGGTGGGTACGAGGAGAAAAAAAGATGATTTTATACTAAGGTTTCTGAGCATTTAAGGATTGAGATGAAATCATTTAAATATAGCCAAAATTTAAGGGCTAAGATGAAGGATAATTGGTTGGGTTAAAATGATTCATGAATCTTAGATATAGGTCTTAGGTCATGGAGTCAAAATTGGTCTTGACACGAAATTTGACCAAGACTAGTTAATTATCAAACAAGGCCAAACTCCTAATTAAAATTAAATTTGCTTAAGAGGGTATTTTTCACAATGGGAGGTTCACTGCTACAATATTATTTGAAATATGATACAACAATTAATTAATTTAACTAAATTGTCTACTACAATTAATATAATGCATAACACACACACACACACACACACACACATATATATGTATGTGTGTATATATATATAATGCATAACACACACACACACATATATATGTATGTGTGTGTATATATATATATATATATATATATATAATGCATAATTACTCACTTATCAATCACCTACTACTAACCATACAAATAATTAACTACATACACTTTCTTTCTTTAAGAGAATTCATATAAGGAGAATATGAAATAGCCACATGTAATGCATTTAATTGATGAAGCAGTATTAATTCGATCAAATAGTTAATTCCCTAGCTCTCAATTTAGTAGGGCTTTACAAATAAAGTTGTTGTTTAAAAAAAAAAAGTGTAGAATAACTTTAAAAAAAAAAAAGAAAAATCAATCAAATTAATGTTGTCACTTCTTCCACAATGAAATCTGACTAAGCTTGGTACGAAAAATGCAAAATAAAAGACATATACATCATGTACTTTGATTAATTGTCCTTTTAAAATTATGAATGTAAAAAAAAATTTACAAAGTTTAGCCAGATTTTGTTACAAATATAATGTTTCTGACCAATTTGCCTAATATAAAATAATTTCAGAAATTTAAAAATTAAAGCAAAAGTTTAAGAACATACATCCTATTCACCGTATAGTTTAAAAACTATTTCAAATAATTAGCTTTGTGGTGATGATCATGTTACTATTAGAGAACATAAGATTTTTTTACAAAGAAGGTACCATACATTGTTGCGTCCAAGCAAATTTGCACAATCAAGGTTGATCTTCTAAGGCAGTATACTAGCATCGACCAAAAATAGGATAGAGACACGTGTTTCATAGTTCAAAAAGTAACCTTTAATGAATGAGGACCAATTTGTTTTGGCAGTTTTTGAGGGATTGGAAAAACTGTAAATAGAAAAATGTAGTATAAAAGGCTATTAAGTCATCAAGAACCAAGCTCATAGGATCCTCAGTTTCACAAAGAAAGTGCCATGACAAATATAAAAAATAGCAACTAGCCAAGTACTTAATATTTAAATCTTGAACTTAGCTTGATAATTAACTATCAATTTATTGACACAGATTCTGTATATTCACAAATTAGTGTTTTCATGGCATCGTCACCATCAAATGGATCTAAGAAGCAAAAAGCCTTTGAAACTTGGTAACTAATAGTGTTCTAGTTCACAATTCTAATACCATATCAACAGTACTATAGGGAACCCCAGAGAGAAAAAGAGAGAGACTGATAGACCCGTTGAACTAATTAAGTGTATAACTTTTTCTTTTAGACTTTTATGATCTTCAATGGAAAAAGATGAGTAGAATTCAATGTTACATAATGCCAGATCCTACTTACAATATACAACGCCAATATCAGCTTATCCTAATGACACAAAAGGACTGCTGATAGCTGAACCTCATTGTTGTGTATTTCTCTACATACAGGATCTATAATCATTGAATAGAATTGAAACAGAATTGCTTGAGGAGGCTAGTGTAAATTGAAATATATTACTTGAGTTTCTTTCTTCAAACTTTTGAGGATAAGAACATTTTATGCAACATAACACTTGAGGAGAGGCTAGTGTAAATTCAGAAACAAGAAATGTCCATGTAATGAGAACACCTAGCTACCAATGTAATTTACCCCAGAATATAAGCCTTCAAATACAAGCGAAAGAACTAAAAATGATTAACATGGTAAGCAATCCCCTTTCCCCCTTAATTGGTTTAGCTAGTGTACTAGTTCCTCAAGATAACTTGATAACTACTACTAGTTAGCAATATTGATTTCCCATATTCTCTTGTTTTTTAAGTGCATAAAATGTTCTAGTCAAGGAAGTGATTTACTATATTAGACATGATGACATGATCTACATTGATAAGATTTCAAGTTTGATTACCTAAATATCGACTGAATCTTACACATAATACTTATTATAGTGAATTCGTACTGCTTCTAATTAACATTACAAATTCATGGCAGCTAATAATAAGCTACTCATTACAACTAGAAAATACAAAGGTAGCAAGTAGATAATGCATTACTCATTCCATTAATTGGAAAATTTACGAAATTAAGGAATTTTTTCTCTTTTAAAAACAAATAAAGAAAAGTTTCACCTGCATCTCATTCAACCAAGCTTCCTCTAGAAACTTTTACAAAATACATACAAGTTTTTCTTCAATATCTCCTTGTTGGCTTGGAATGCCCAATTATAAAGTCATAGGACTAAATATTTCTCCAGTTAATTAGAAAAGTGTATGTATTCCAATTAGTGATGTGGTCTATATAATTTAGACTTGTTAGCTGATTTCAATTTTTTTTATAAAAAAATCATTGCAGCTCAAGGCAAAGAACTCAATTTGCGAGTGGAGAAGTAAATTAAGTTTTAAAAAATGGAAGGATGGAAAACAAAATCATAGATCAGTTTTAAAAGTGGAGAATAAGCATCAAAAGGAATAAATCAGTTCACTTACCACCAAAAGGACAAACAACAATGTGCAAAAAAAAAAAAAAAGCATAAGATGCTTATATATACATATTTCTGTACACAAATAAATATGCTACAACTGTAGCATACCTACATTTACAATTAAATACATAATGAAAAAAATAAGCAAAAATCCAATTCGTAGCCTGTTCTTTTTTCTAATTCTAATAAATTATACTAAGAAAAATCCAATTCATAGCCCTTAGTGTTGTAGAATAAATGAGAAGTTGACTTTAACTACAAACTTTAACATTTATTTTTTATTAAAAAATAGGATTGCATTACTTGATCCTGTAAGAAACAATGTTTATGAACTACGCATTAAAGTAGCACAAGCTACCTGGTGCTTTATCAAATTCTAGTCCATGAAAATTTAAGATCACCTGCCTTTTATGCTAATACAATTGTTTCAAGAAACTAAGGATCCTAATTCAGATATATCATTTAAAACACCTTTCAATTTCTCAATAGATTAGATATATAGTTCCCACGATACTGTGCTCACAAACTAGAGAAATGACTTATTCAAAAGGGGGACAAGAAATGCCACTGGACAAATTGATTGCAAAAATTTCATAGAATGCAAAAATTGATTATGATGTAAAAGTAATTTACAAAAATCTACCTCAGTTTCAACAGGTTTCAGAGAATTCACCTCCTCACCAAAATTCAACCATGCAAAAACAGGGCCTTTCTGAACTCACTTCAATTCCTACCTCATCCAAATTCGTATTTGAAACTCAACAACATCTAGAGACTTGAATCAAAAAAGAAGGTAAAATATCAAAATATGAATAGGGAAATGAAAGAATATCTTACAGTTGCTATAGTGCATGTTCTAGTTTTCCAAAAACCATAAAACAGTTGCACAAGAAATGAAGGTAAACCAGAATTATATAGGACTCTTTACTAAATATCTGTGAAATTGATAATAATGGAGCATCTCCTATTCAAAAATAGAAGTTTTACTAAAGACACTGTATTTAATTTCTTTTTCACTATATTTTTCTCCAGTCTCTATTTATATAACACAATTTTCAATTTCCTGTTCACTAAATATCTAGAAGGCACACAAAGCTAATTTTCTTCAATTTCCTTTTATATGAACATACTGGCCTTCAAAGAACTATTACTTTATTTGCATCCACATAGCAAACTTAATGGTAATAAAGATTAAGCTATTGGATATACAAAGTATGTTGTGCAAGGTTCTTCAGACAACTGACTTAGAACACTATATAGAAAGGGTTTAACCAAAACATTTCAGAAATTTATGCTAAATTACTCAACAATAAGGTTCAAGTCACTGATAACATGTAAGAGGAAGCAAAGTGCACAAAAGATAGCACCTCATGTCATTTATAGAGCCATAGTGTGATTCAACATACACAGTGTGTAAGTAAATGAAAGCAACTCAAAAAAGTGTACAAGTTTTAAGTATGTGAATCAACTATCATACTAATACCATTTATAACTGCCAAAATTTCCTAATTATACCAAACACATTCCACTAAGCTAAAAAAAACACCTAGCTTGAGAGAGAGATAATATAGATAATATTCCTCAATAGAAATTAAAGTAAGCATAATACTTTTTACAAAGAAAAAGATAAGTATATTTGTAGGAACTTGAATAAATTAGAAGCACTTAAGTAATCATGAAAAGTGAAAATCACAAATTCCATGCAGTTCAAGTTTGATAAAATAGGCAGAAGGGAACTATTGCCATAAATTAGAACCATCCTACAAGCAGGACCATGGATGGTCTTGTCAAAATTATGTTATTTTTTTGTATTTTAAAACATTTTTTCATTCAGTTTTGTGAGAGATGCATATGTTGTTCTGCTTATAAAATGTAGTTGTTTAAGCCAGTTCTAAAGCCTTCTCATGCTAAACAAAGTAAACTTATGATGCAGCTGCATCAGACAACAAGCAGTTTCAGGGTCTATTGATGATGTTTTTTAGTGCTGAAAGAATTAACAATAATAGGCCACAATCAATCAAATTTTAATAAAATACTAACCACTAAAACCACACATATGAGCAAGTATACACATCATATAGTATAGGAAATAGCAAGTATCGAATCCACATGAACTTAGGCTCTCACCTGACTTTACCCTAAGCTTTATTGTTTAGCCAATAAAACAAAGAAATAGAAGTAAATAACCTACTAACCTAATAGAGTATATGTAACACCCCGCTACCTAAGCCCAACAGGGTCGGGGATGTCGCCCCGTCCAAAGGACAAGGGGTATTTATAACTAGGTCATACAACAAAAATAAAATAATACTTGAAAATTTAAAACTTATTAAAACCCAAAAAATTCAAGAACAAATCCAAAATAAATTGTTCACTATCATCTCTCAAAGCAACATATGAAATAAATAACATAAAGTCTTCAAGAAGGCAACTTTCTGGCTACTCATCTCCACAGCAGGATCAACCTGAAATCATGGCATAAAAGGTGATGAGATAAAAATCTCAACAAGTCCGTGTGTGCTTTGAGTGTTTCAGGTAAAACAGTTCATGAATGCAGGTTGTAAAAATTGCATAAAAGAGAGTACTGGCAAGTAAGAAATAAGGATTAAAATTAAGAATGGCGTTTTCCTATTTTCAAACCATACAAGTGCACAATAAATATAACCACTCAAATAGGCGGTCATGGGTTACCACACATTGGGCCCCATGTCCATATAACGGTCAGAATACCACACTTTGTAGAGACTGACAAAAAGTAGGTGTACGGCCTACCGGGTAAGATACTCCTTTTTCTCTACACCCAAAAAAACTGGTTGTCCACTCCGGCAACACACAGTCTACATGATTGAAACTTGCTAGCTCGGACCGGCATGACTAAGTAGTACTGTCATTTCTCCAAGTTGAGTTCATCTTCTGGAGGTGGCCTCCTGCCAGAAGACTCGCTTTTGCTCTTCAAAACTAGTACTACTAGCTTACCCTTATTGAGTCCTCAACGTTGATTGTCCCACTTGGGAGAAAACTAATAAAACACAGCTTTACTTGAAAATGGCAATTAAGATTTTCTAAAGTCCATGTCAAAATTGATTTTAGAAAGAGTTTAGTGTTTGAGAAGAACTACTTATTGGTTTTCAAATAATTTGTATGACTAAAATAAGAAAGGGAATAGTCCTCAATTGCCTTTACAAAAATGAGTGTTCACACACTTCACATTTGGCTTGCCATAGTGACCTTTTTACATCAAATAGGTTTTATATAGGAGCTTACCTGATCCTTTGCTTGAGCTAATTCAAAGATCTTCAAAAGCTTACCTAACCCCGCCTGGGGTAAACACAAGCAATAATTAAACTCAAGACAAATTTGCTTCCATAAATAATCCTAGTTTAACTTACTACAATCATGACCCTAATGACCCAAACTTTAAGGCTAAATGATAAAAAGGATTTTATAAAATAAATCTAGTTTGATAATAAAATAACTAGGGATTGTGAAATAATTACTAATAAGTTGTAGGTATAAATCTTTGTTATTAATAAATAAACTAGGGTTTATTTGATAAAGAGTCCTAAGTCCTAGATGATATTATTAAAATAATAAATTATTACTATTCTCTTAATTAATAATTAATAGTTAGAAAATAATTGATAAATAAAATTAATAATAAGTAAATTTTAATATACTTTGATTAAAAGATAATAAATAAATTTTATTGGTATTTATGAATATATGACTTATAAGATTAATATTTTACCTATTATGATTATTTATATAAAAGGCTTTATTTAATATTATTATTATATTTAATATTTATATATTGTATTTTTAATAAAAGACATCATGCATTTGGCTAAAATATCATTATTTCATATATCAATCCAATTCCAAATCTTTCTAGAGTTTTCAAAATCATTAGGAGAAAATATAGCATTAAATTTTATTAATGTAATAAATTTGGCTAACTTAATTAGTTTAGAATCAATAAGGTCATGATCATAATTCTACTATTGCTAGCCATATTCATGAACATAAACTCTAACATCAATCAACAAACCATTCAATTCATGAATAAAAGCATAGATCTATATCTACCATCACATGATCCAAACTTCACTATACATCATCATATTCATGGCTTCAACAAGAATACAAGAATATAAAACTCTATTCACCAAAGGTGACATAATATCTATCATGGTTAATGACTCATACTAAGTCACGACATGAAAAGCATGCAACAAACCCCAAAACATCATAAAACTTAACCAAGACAAATCATCCGCATACTTCAATCCCAACTCCATCATATAAAAACATACTCAATCTCATATTCCATCCTTTTCCAACAACATCCAAAAGACATGATTTTAGAATTAAGGAGAGGGTTAAGAGACATACTCGATTGATGACTACCTTGATGAAGTCTCAAGAAAGTCCACACGCTTGGAAGGCTTGATCCGACCAAGAAGGAAGAAGAGAAAATGGCCATGGTTGAAACAACAATTTCAGCCGAGAGAGAGAGAGAGAGAGAGAGAGAGAGAGAGAGAGAGTATTAGTATATTTTAATAAAGATCGAAGAGGAAGGAAGATGAACACAATCGTTCATGATTACCTTGAGAGAGTTCTTGAGTCTTCAAAAAAAATTCTAGTTTTTTATCGAAAAGTATAATCTTGTTTTCAACGTTTGATGTTATAAATTACTGAAATGGATTTTAGAGGGTGAGTAGACGTGATCTGGAGTTTTTGGGAGAGATTTGAGGTGTTTAGAGTGGTCTTAGGCTTGGAGAATGGTGGTGCATGTTCTTGGTATTCTTGGTGTTCTTTGGAGAAATGGAAAGAATGGAGGAAAGGCTTGACGAAATCTGTTGAGTGGTGTTGGCCAAATGGATTGGAGAATCCTTGTAATTGAATTTTCAGATTAGGGAAAAGAAGGAAAGTTAGTTTTTTGAAATTCAAAAGAAGTAATTTATGGAGGGAATTAAGGTAGAAAATATGGTAAGAATAGCTTAGTTGATGGAGGTCCTTGGAGCTGCTATAGCCAGCTGGAATTAGCTGAGGTTTTGCTGAGATGAATAAGGTTGAAGAAGCTACAGGGTGGCCGAAATTCTGTGTGTTATGGTGGAGGAAATTTCTAGTTGGTTGAGGCTTAAACCATGGAAGTTTCATGGAGTAATTTGCTGAATTTTTGAATTCCAATTGAAAGCTTGATTGTAGTGATTGAATGAGTGATTTAAGGAGTGGCTGTGGAGCTCTTTTCATGCAGATCAATGGAGGAGGTGATGAAGTTTAGTTCATGGCTGACTAAGGTTGTTTTCACAAAAAAATTAAAGTGAATTTCGGACAAGGTTTGAAGAGGGAGCAAGGCTGGAATTTCTGGTTTGATTTTCACATGACTTCCTGGAATTTTTGTGCAGTTTTTTCTGCAATGTTCCAGCTGACTTACAGTGATTTTGAAGAGGTATTGGAAGGTCTTTTAAGGCTAGTTTCCAGCCTTCTTTATGGAGAAAAGGCAGAGGTGAAATACTGGTTTGAAGGCTAGAAGGAACAGCTTGGTTTTTGGCCTGCTAAGCTGCGAAACTTGTCCAGAAATTTTCCTGGTTTGCATAGCTTTTGTGCAGTCTGATTTTTGGCCAAAGATTTCAGCCTTCAAGCTGAACAATTTGGCTATTTTTCTGGCAGCATTTGAGTGAGAAAAATGGCTGAAGTTTTCGAATGTTGAGCTGATCAAGAAGCTAGAAAATTTTCCAGATTGCTACATGAAGAAGATGAATACTTATAGGGTGAAGTTTGAAGGTTCAACCATGGAGATTAATTCCCTTGGGAACCTTCCTTAACACCTTCCCCATTTTCAGTCAAAATTCCATCCTCCAAGAGGCATTTTCAAAACTCCAAAATTACAGAACCTTGTTGGAATTTTCTGGACATAAAAATGGCTTGGATAAATTGAGCAACTTAATTGATAAAGAATTATGGTGAGCTAGACAGCAAAAAGGGCATGAATCCCTTAAGAATTTTTGTAGGGCACAAGAGTAGGATTAAGACATTCCCTTCAAGCCTCCCTTAGGACAACACTCCTACTTCTACTCATGGCATGCAAGGGCCAAAAATATCACACCCTATAAAAATAAAATTTAATCATGATAAACTTAATTGGTGGAATTTGAACCCAAGACCTTAGAGATTAATTCCAAAGCTCTAACCACTAAACCACAACAACTCTTATTCTTATTTTCTCTCTCAAATATTTTTCCTATTTAATCCTCAAGCTATCTCCCTATTTTCACTTCAAGTAAAATTATTATTTTGCCATTCCTACTCAATAAGAACAATTGAGCCTTCTAGACTATAAATCACGAATCCAAAGCACATAAAATCATTCAAAAATATATTTATGCATGCAAGAAAATATGATATGCATCCCGACCCCCTGACTCTAGGGTTGGTTTTAGATGGGGTTTCACAGTATAGAATAGATCAAATTCACATAAGAAAAGTCGGAAGGATTATCAAGACATAAGAATAAGGAATACATGCAATGAAGACATCACCCCAAATCTATGACAAGTAAAGGAAACACTTTTAATCTATTAAGTCCAAATTCAAATTCCAATGCGTTAAAGATAAATTTCATTCCCTCTCGAGTTATGAAAATCCTATTCTTAACTTAATCAAAGGGTATCTCTACCTCTCTAATTAAGTCCAAGAAGCATTAAGATTAACTCAATTAAACAATTAATGTCCTTATCTCAAGGTAACATTAAAGTCTTTATGGAAAAAAATAAAAAACCCTATCTTTAGATGAAATTAGTCTCTCTTTGATTACCTAGTCTTTACTCTTATCCTTTCTCTCGCGTTAATTAAGTGATCACAAGTATTGAATTAATTGGTTAGTACCACTCTCCTAACCTCTTTCTCAAGTTTGTTAGAAAAGAACCAACCAATTCAACAAAACAATAAAATCAAGTAATCAAATAATTGAATTTGGAATCGCTAGATCAAAAGAAATCTAATCCATGGACATAAACTTACGGTTTAATCCACAAATACAATTAAAATATAATAAAATCAAATTGTTAATAAATTACAAAGAAAAGGAAAAGAAATCACTCATCATAGACAAGCAAGCCTTCTTCTTCTTCCTTGAAACATTCTTGATCAACCTCCTCTTCTTCTCCAAGAATTCTCCTCGATACTCTTCAATCTTGGTATTCTAGAGACTCTCTAGGAGTTTTCTAATTACATGGAGTGAAAATTGGTTTAGAGATTGTTATTCTCTTGTATTTATAGCTTTTCAAGTTACCAAAATCACTCCTAAAGACTACTAGGCTGAGTATAAGTCAGATACCAAAAAGAATTCTTACCATCTTCCAATTCTACACAATATCGGATCTCAAACTGCCTTAACTGACCTAAGCCGGTGCCAGGTCACTTCGACTGGAATTCTCCAGTTCCTCTACTTTTCCCCATGTTTTGCTCTATTTTTTTAGAATTAAACCCCGATTGGCTCAACTATGTTTAGCAGGCTACGGGTCAACACTGGAATTCCACAATTTCACTCCAAATCCTGTACATAATTGCCAAAAACACTTTTCACAACTGAAATATCAAATAAGAAGGGAAATGACTAGTTATTGAATCAAAGGTATTACATAACAATCTCAAATAACTAGGAAAATATAAACAAATGAAGTCCCTATCATCTATTCATATCCACAATGCATAATAAAGTAAGAATATAAACTCAAGCGGTGTGATTTTTTGTTTGGTACAAGCTATAATAAAGTACCAGCAACTTATATAATGGCCAAAATTTAGCATAAAATATAACCATGCATAACATCCTCGCAGGAAAATAAATGAAAAAACTTTCAAACTTTTCATTTGAGAGCTGAGTGCAACTAGACATACAGCTAGCTCGTTTTTCATTATCAGGGATAATAGTCAAGATAATCACATTCATAAAGAGATTGTGTTGGACCAAGAATCATCACATTAAAGTACCTTATATTGTCCTCAGATGGAGATGTACTTATTCTAGGTGTTATATTAATAGATCAAGGGAAAAAAAATCATTGTACCTATGATCAACATGCATACTATCAATATTCTATCAAGCAATATATAGGCACCATAAATACCTTAGATATGCATAAGACAACCCTTCTACAAATCAAACATGACAACATAAACCCATTGACATGAGTCACCTAAATTCCCTCACCATCCCACATTAAAAGTTTTATCTTCTCTGGTATTAAAATTGATGCAACCAATACAAATAGCAAATCCTTCAAAAGCATGCATGAAATTCAATTTGGCATATTTGTACATAATATATTAAAGGTAATAAAGGTCTATTCAGGAGCTTTCATCATAGTAAGCCAGTCACTTGTATACGTTAAACACATGGCATCCCAGGATATTGAAGGTATTAGTGTATCAAAGATTAAATCCAACACAAACAAAAAGATATTTCCACCTAAAGAGATACCTCAAAAAACATAAAAAGATATTAAGAATTTCTAAAGTAGGCATTTTGAGAGCTAAAGAGCTACCACAAAAACAAACATCAACAAATAGTTATCAAAGTATAAGAAACAACAAATAAAAGGCAACTTCTTAAACAAAAAAACAAAAAAAAAAAAAGGAACATATAAGACAACTAAAATTCTTTAGCTAGAATTTCTTCCCATTAGAGCAATGTAAAAAAAATGAAATATAGGTTAATGTGGACATAAAGCAATATATAGAAATATAATGTGAAGAAATACACTACAAGAAATTCTTCTTTGGAGCTCAATATACAAAAATACACTACAAGAAAAGGCAAAATTGCTATCGCATTTTGCGATCAAAAAATAGTCGATTGCAATATTGCGACCGCATTGTCACTACACCAATTCGATTGCAAATTGCAACCAAATTGTGACCGATCAAATACAGACATAGATATACCAACATAATTGCGATTGATAAATCAAATCCCATAAAAAAAATTTGGTGGAAATTTGGTTGCAAATTTAAAAATGACTGAGTTGCTACCGATTAGTGAACAAATATTGTGACAGATATTCTTCTAGTCGCTAATTGGTCGCAAAACCTCATGCCACTATTTCGGATCAGCCAAACCCTGATGCCTAAGCAATTATTTGTCCCTAATCGGTCGCAAAGGTAGTCTCATATAAGTTGCAAATCAGTTGCAAATCGGTCGCGATATAATTTTATAACCTATTTTGTATTTTTTTATAATCCACAGTGAAAAAAGAAGTTGTCCAAAATGTAGCAGGGTCAAATATTTTGTAAAACAAAATTTATAATTGGAATGTGAATCGCAGTTGTTATATATTACCTAGAATACTTGAAATATCATAATTCTTGAGTCGAACATCTATTCGATATAAATGACCATAGTTACATATTTGAATTTTCCTAACTTTGTTGTTGTTGTTCGTTAATTTGACCCAATGACAAATAACAAATTAGTGTTGCCAAAGTTTATTATAACTTACAATTAAATATAACATTAATTTATATATACATTAATTATTCTAATAACAAATAATTAATAAAATTTGAATGGTTATTAACTTTTTTTTTTAATGTGTATGCTCAATAGTTTTTTAAATCTTAAATAAATATTATATTTTTTGAATATTCAATCTATTAATAAAATAAATAAATTTAAGAAAGAATAAATTAATATTTTTTAATTAAATAAAAACTTACATTATTATTACTGTATACTTTCACAAGTTTTATAAAATATGAAAAAGAAAAAAAAATAAAACTTTCAATATATGATAAGGGGGTGCTATTATCTGTAAGCATAGTGTTCAGCAGTAAATGGCCATTTTTGCAAAACTCTCATTATCTTGTCATAGATCCATTTCTAAAATAACAACCGCTATTTTTTTTTCTTTCTCTCAGTTGCAGTTCAGATGTTATTGATAAATAATTGATTTCTTTACTTATTTAATACACCGAAAAATGTTATAATAGATAATTATGAAAAAAAGTTAAAAAAAAAGAACCCATTGCAAAAAGTGAGGGTTACCGACCAAAAAAAAAGCCTGGGAGATTAAAAAAAAATCAAGAGCTTGAAAAAGTAAATACAGTTTGAAAAATTTTAGGTGCATTTGGTGCATGTGAACTTATGTGAAGAAAGTTGTACCACGTGTAGATGAAGCTATACACTCACAAAATGGTACAATTTTCTAAAGAGTTGGTACAATTACCAAAGCACCTGGTGCACTTGCAACTGGTGCACTAAAGATTTTCCCAGATAGCTTTAACATTAACTCAAGCCAAACCCATCCCTTTTGTCATACCCCCCTCAACCTTCATATGGTGTACAAATAGAAGGTTTCTCGGCTATAGGATTCACGGCTTTCCCCTTTGGCAATCTAAAATCAGGCAAACACCCACCATTTCTGTGATCAACGGACGTCCTCCCTTCAAGTAAATCTATTTCCTCATCACTGCTTGGCCATCTCAAGCCCGTCCCTTTCTTCAGCGAAAACCCTGTTCTCCCTATCAGAGTCTGCAACCTTACAACCCTCTGATTTCAGACTAATATTATCGCTCATATACCTTCTCCTTAATTGATCAAGAGTTAAGGAAATGAAGTGAACAAAGATCTGGAAAATGTGGGTGTTGGAGATTTTCGTTGGAGTAGTTATAGCCAACAAGAAAGTGGAATCTCTTGCAAGCATCACCCTCCCCTGACCAGAAGTACTACCTCTGTAAGAACGCCACTCCTCTATGTTCCCCTTCTCAAGGCTTCCCATTAGGGTTTTATGATGTTTTGTTTGTTAATAATGTTTCTAACAACTATGAATTTAAGGGGAAGATATATGCTTGGTTCTCTGTGATTTATGGTTTCTGCGTCAACAATGTACATTTTGTTTTCTATTTTTTTTTCTTTTTTAGAATATGTATGTGTAGAAGCTGAAAGAATTTAAGGGGAATGATTTATGCATTAACTATTTGTTATGCCACTAGGTAAGGTGGAATTCTAGTGTGGCCTTTTGTTGAAAATTGTCCTTCTGGGGAAAGTTTAATGGTGGAATATTAGAAGCAACCTGGATAGATTATTTTGGATTTGGAATCGTAGAATTTGTCTATAGAAATTGTACTGTCAGTTATAAAGAAATAGTCATTAAAACTACAGAATTCTAAATTTGTTATGCTTGTTCTAAAGCCTCCAAATTGACATTGAATGCCATAACTCTTATTTGTGTGTTACTTTTAGTCGTTGCACCCGATTCACTTGCATTAATCCATACAACTTGAATTGAACAAAGATAATAATTTGGATCAGCATTCTCAACAGTGATCGTCAAATACTTTGAATTATATGTTATATGCTTTTTGGTTCTTTTGGAACATGTTACACTTCTACAAGCTTTGTCATTATATAGATTTTTGTTTACATGTTTTTCCTTTCTATTAGCCTTTTTTAACAAAAAGAAGAAGAAAAAATAAATTATAATTGGATTATTGTAGGCTATTCCTTCTTTTACAAGTTCATTTCTACATCTTTTCAGTGGTAAATACAACCTACATTACTTAATACCTTGTGCCATTGATAAGGTTTGCTCTCGTTTCCATTTGAAATGCCTCTCTTTAAGCAATATACTTTTAAATGACATTCATATTAGAGTAGGAAAGTCTATTTAAGTACCTAGACATGGCCTCAACAAGATGAAATTGTGCCCCATGAGTAGTGTTGGATTTTTATACCTGATTTACTTGAAGAATTAATTATTGGATGTGCCAGTCAGATTTCAAATTCATATTGAAGTCTCCTTGGGAGTTCATGTATTTGCCTAAGATTGAATAGTAGTCTTTATTTATATTTTCTAGTTCGACTTTTTTTTTTCTAATTTATGATATTTTTGGTAAAGAATATTACCGCTATTTTGTTCAAATTATTCCTAGATAACTATCAATGAAATGCTTCAAATTTCTGCTTGATAACTATAAAACATTCATGAAAATCTGCAACTAGTTTCATGTGTTATTTCTGGACTAAATGAGATGGTAAAATTGCATTCTAGTTATATGCCATGGATAGTTTTGGATGTCATAGTTGGAAATAATACTTCATTTTGACACTAAATATCTCTTGTTATGGTAGCTTCTTTATCTGAATATTTTAGAAACCAACTTCTGATTATAGATATTGGGTACAGGCTACCATGAATATGTTACATTGATATTGGTCGCCAACTGCAACATTGTTCTGTTGAGAGTGAAATTAGCTTCTAGTGAGCTGTATTTATATGAATTATTAATTTGGTGAATGTATTGTGGTTGAATTCATTATTTTGGTATTAGCTTTGGGTTGACGATATAGCTAAGAGTGTGTGAAGTAATATTTGATTAATTGGTTTTATTGTATTAATATATTTGAGATTTTATTGAGTATAACTACTTTGATGGACTGAATTGTTGTGGTGATTGCCATTATTAATCTACTTGAGCCTTGAGTTGATTTTTGGAAGTTATGTTGTGAATTAATTGGGGACTTGAATTTCTTCTATTGAACTTAAGTGGACTGATTTAAATTAGTTGTTGATATTGGCCAATTGGTTGTGGTGGAATTAGTATTTAGAAAAAAGGAGTAAAGTTGGTGCAGTTGATTGTAGGTTGACGGTGGATTTTTGAGTTAGTTGTGGTTTGTGTGAATTGAAGTAAAATTGTTGAGGGGATTATTTCTGAGTTGATTGTTATGTTTGGTGTACTTGGTATTGGAAAGTGTGCAGGAGCAGTTTCTATTCACTCTTATATGAATTCTTGTGTGTGGCTTTTCTTGGTGTTGTGGGTGTTTTTGTAGGCTATGTTTCAGCTCAACTCAATAGGAACAAAAATAGAGATTCTTGTAACCAAAAAGGAGAAAACCAAATAACTACCTACACTTTTTCAAACCCTTGAAGAATAAAGCCTCAAAGACCCTCAAGATGAGTAGAAAGTTCTACTATAATCTCACCCCAATATCCTTGAAGCAACAAAGGCAAATAAGAACAAATAGAATAGAGAAAATAGGCACCCAAATATTGTATTTCAAACAAACCTTAGAAGAACACAGTAACTAAGACCCATTCAAAGAAAACAACATTGGATTATCCAAAAGATTTATAGACTCTTACAAAAGGAGGACTAACCATTTAGTTTGGCCTTAAGCAAGATGAATAAGAAGGCTAGAGCCTCTTAAGATTCTCTTCTTAAATTTGAATTAAAGTGAAGTGTGCTATATTTTCAAATCACTAAAGGCGCTATTTATACTATCCTAACCCTAGCTAAGTAATCCCTGAGGTTTAATTACAGTTTTGGGTCATAATAAGTCTTTACAAGCAATTAAAAGTGAAGAAAGTCAGAGAAAAGTATTAAAACGTAGAACAGTCGTCGATTGCCCAGGGTGCAGCCGACGCCGGTTTGGGCATCACAGCCGGCGCCGGTTGTGTTCTATCTTTGGGCAGTTGAACAATGGATGACCCTGTTGTTGAGCAGAATGAGGCCAGTGCCGGTATGGCTGCTTGGAGCCGACGCCGGCCGTCCTCTGGTGGCCTTCTTTTTGGACGAGTTTCGTCCGTCTTCGTCGCCGGCCCTTGTCCTTGCATGGCCACACCTCCCCTTCCTTTATCTTGACCTCCATGATGAAGCAGAGTCTCATCATCTCCTCCTTCTTGAAAATGATTCATCTCCGAATTATTGCCATCATCTACATGGAATGCTTTCACCATTGCCACATTCTTAGCTCTATCAAGGTTCATTCGTTCACCTATAGGCAAAAAAATCAATTCGAAAGGAGTTAGGGGATTTAAACCATTCACAATTTCGAAAGGAGAATAAAAAGTGGTGGAGTGAAAAGCCCTTTTGTAAACAAACTCAAGGTGCGTCTAGCATTCCTCCCAATTGGTCAAGTTTTCCTTGATTATGGTCCGCAAGAATTAGGTGAGTGTTCGATTGACCACCTCTTTTGGAAAAATAACTTCAAATTCTTAAGGAACAGCTGCAATCTCATTAGGCAAAGATAATGAAAAATCATTAGTAGAAATATAAGAACCTTTGCATAAAAGAAGAATAACAGGTTTCTTAGCTTCTATAACCTCCATGACCTCACTTTCTTTTGCACAAAAATTCACTCTTCTTTTACCTCCCCTCTTTTGTCCTTACTCACTCATACCAAACTCTTTTCTTGCCTTTCTTTTTCTCTCCTCTCAATTTCTTGTTTTGGCCTAACATCCTACGCTCCCTTCTTCTATTCTTTCTCCTTCATGATTCTTTGATCTTTGTTCACCTCACTAGGGGCCATGGGGGTGAGGGTAAACTTAATTCCCTCCTTGAGTAGGAAATAAGTATTCTTCCTCCCATCATGCTTAACATGCCTATCATATTGCCAAAGCCTTCCTAGGAGTAAGTAACCCGCTTACATAGGTACCACATCACATAGCACTATATCCGTATACTTCCCCATCTCAAAAGACACCAAAACTTATTTGTTCACTCTCAATTCCCCACTATCATTCAGCCATTGCAATTTTTTGGGCTTGGGGTGTTTTATCCACTTCATGTCCAATTCTTCAACTAAGATTCTTCAACTAAGTTTGCACTAATCACGTTAGTGCAACTCCTACTATCCACAATGACACTACAAATGGTCTTGTTGAATAGACACCTAGTGTAGAAAATGTTCTCTCTTTGTTGATGATCTTGATCCTCAATGGCTTGTGAATTCAATGACCTTCTTGTGACCCTCACCAATGAGTATTCTTGATCAACAATTTCCCCTTCATCACTTTTGTCATCTCCATTTCCCTTTTGGTCTCCTTGATACCTTTCTCCCTCTTCTTCTTCGTCGGTAGAGACTTCACCATAGGAATTAGTATACATCGTTCTCTTGTTTGGACACTCATAGGAAGTATGCACATATCCAAGGCACTTAAAACATTTGATATCCCTATTCTTTTGTGGCCTCTCTATGGTTTTTTCCTTATCCTTGTTCCATCCTTCCCTAGGTTTCCAATCCTCTCTAGGCTTGTAGAAGTCCCTTTGGAATGGTTTAGGGGCTTCATCCTTCTCAATTGGCAACTTGCCAAAAATGTTGGGGTTTGGAAGTGATGGTCTAGTAATTGCCCTCCTTTTTAATTACCTCTCAATCTTCATAGCGGCATGTACCATATCTTCCACTCGATCATAGGGGTGCAATTCCACTAAATTGTTAATCTCCCTATTTAATCCTCCTAAAAACCTTGTTCTTGTTACTCTAGGTCTTCACAGATTTGAGCTCTATCAACATAACTTCCATCTCCTTATGGTAATCTTCCACACTCTTGTTCCCTAGCTTGAGTGATTGGAGCCTTTAGTAGAGATCATTGTAGTAATGGTGTACTATAAACCTTGCCCTCATCATATCTTTCAACAAATTCCAACTAGCCACGGTTTTCACTCCCATTTGTCTCATTTGAGCACTAACTTGCTCCTACCATACCAAGGCATACTCCAAAAATTCTAAAATAGCAAACCTCACTTTTGACCTCTCACTATAGTTATGGCTTTCTAGAAATATCTCCATTTTGCTCTCCCACTCAAAATATGCTTCAGGGTCACTCTTACCATAGAATGTGGGCACTTTCAATTTAATATGGCTCAACTCCTTCTCCACATCATTTCCTTCTCTCCTTCCTCCTCTATTACCCCATCCTCTATGATGTTCCCCAAAGGCCTCAACTTGTTCCCCCTCATACCACTCATCAACTCCCTTAGCCCCCTTATATTGATCCCTCCATTCCTTCCTTGGCCCCTTCCTCGTCCTCCTCTCAAGCCATGTCTTCCTTATCTCATAGGAGCTTGTTGGAAACCCCCAATAGAGTGTTCATCCCATTCTTTCCCTTGTTGGGCATGTAACGGAAGAGTATGGGCATCACCATCCCTCATCCTTGGACTTAGCACTTCAAATCGCTTTTGGCCTCTGCTTTGTGCAACGGTAGAAGATTGCCCAAAATGATTTATCAACTCCCTCATCATGTTTTGGAATTCACTTTGTATAGTCCTTATCATAGCTTGCAAGTCTTCACGCAAACCCCTAGTATCAATAGGTTCTTCTTGAGGCCTACTGGGTCCACTTGGGTTAAGCTCAGAGATCTCTTATTCATAGGCCATGGTGATGGAATATTTACTTATACCTGCAAAACAAAGAGATTAAAAAGAAAAATAGATCTTCACTGCTCTTCCTTGCGTGTTGGCTCTCAAGGTTGATCACTCCACGCTCGTGTTTGCTCTTTTAGACTCTTTTAATGATAGGCTCACCCTCTTGCCTTTTTTCTCAACACTCATGCCTTCTTGTTCAATCCCAATTCTCCCCAATAGCTAAAATTTTAGTCCAACTTAGTGAATCACACAAATCAAAAGAATTTTCCAATTAGGGGGTCTTAGGGGATTTTCAACAAACACTTGTTGGGCACCTCAAGCAAACAAGTTTTTAATCGAGAATTTTTAGAAAAAGTGGACTTAATCAACACAATACAAGCACTAAACACAAACTAAACACTTCTAAGCAAGAAACAAACAAGAATTATCAAGAACAAAGAAACAAGAATAACTAGACTAGGATGATGGAGAACAAGATGATCACAACTGTGCACTAGAATAAATTGAGTTCAATGAATATGTAATTCAACAATAGAGTGATATACTAAGTCCTAATATCCCAATGAATGAAAATTAAGAATCAAAGATCCCAATTAAAGCCAAAAATGTTCTCATAGAACACTTATCAAACACCTTGAACGCAATTCTTGTCACTTAAGAACAATCAGCATTTTCACCCATATTGAAGCCAAATTTCACCACAATCACAAGATAAATTTGTTCCCGAGGATTATAACAATATCAAGGAGCAATTTCCCAACAAAAAAAATCAAGATATAACAAAAATTTCAAGACCTTTTTAGAGCAATTTTTTGAGTGACGAGATTTTTCTCTGTTTTCTTTTTCTTCACTTTGTAGGGTTCCTTTTCTTGCTTTCAAGCTTTGACGGGAATCAAGATTTTCCTTGCTCTGATACCAAACACTTTGATACGAATTCTTGTGTGTGGCTTTTCTTGGTGTTGTAGGTGTTTTTGTTGACTATGTTTCAGCTCAACTCAATAGGAACAAGAACAGAGATTCTTGTAACCAAAATAGAGAAAACCAAATAACTACCTACACTCTTTCAAACCCTTGAAGAACAAAGCCTCAAATACCCTAAAGATGAGTAGAAAGTTCTACTATAATCTCACCCCAATATCCTTAAAGTAACAAAGGCAAACAAGAGTAAATAGAATAGAGAAAATAGGCACCCAAATATTGGATTTCAAACAAACCTTAGAAGAACAAAGCAACTAAGACCCATTCAAAAAAAACAACATTGGATTATCCAAAATATTTGTAGACTCTTATAAAATGAGGACTAACCCTTTAGCTTGGTCTTGAATAAGATGAACAAAGAGGCTAGGGCCTCTCAAGATTCTCTTCTCAAATTTGAATTAAAGTGAAGTGTGTTGTGTTGTGTTTTCAAATCACTAAAGGTGCTATTTATACTATCCTAACGCTAGCTAAGTAATCCCTGAGGTTTAATTATAGTTTTGGGTCATAATAAGTCTTTACAAGTAATTAAAAGTGAAGAAAAATGGAGAAAAGTATTAAAACGCGGAATAGTTGTTGACTGCCCAGGGTGCAGCCGGCGCCAGTTTGGGCATCACAGCCGGTGCCGGCTGTGTTCTGCCTTTGGGCGGTCGAACAACGGATGAACTTATTGTTGAGCAGAATAAAGTCGGAACCGGTATGGCTGCTCCGTCCTCTGGTGGCCTCTTTTTTAGACAAGTTTCGTCCGTCTTCATCGCCGGCCCTTGTCCTTGCATGGCCACACCTCCCCCTCCTTTATCTTGACCTCCATGATGAAGCGGAGTCTCATCACACTCTAAGGTGGCCCTTTGAAAATAGAAACAGGATTCAAGTAATTGATTTACATTGTAAGGAGTCTTAGTTTAATGAGGATTTCTTGTCTAGGCCAAATCTTGTTAAATGAGACATCCTTCTTCACCCATCCCTATCTTTGGTCTGCTTCAATATTTGTTGTATGCTTTCACTAGTCAATGTAGTATGGTATCATTGAAAGTCTTGTAAACAAAACTCTAATCGTAAAAGCTTAGAAAATCTCAGGTTTTGGACCATAATTAGGCTTTTATAACATATCCTCTATATAGATACATATCCATAAAAATGCTTAAACAAGAAAAAAAAATATCACTGCCCAACACATATTAACTTATATTGCATGGGAGAAATAAAATAAGAATTTCCAACCATAAAAACCTTCACATACTTCAAGCCTTCTTTCATTTTTCCTTTTATGCTACTTTACTTCACTGAATCCCATTCCTTTGAGGTCTATAGTCACTAGGTACAAAAAACATGCACCTGTTCTAGTTTAACCTTAAAAATTTCCTTCTATAGAACCTTCGCTTCACAAGTTTCCTGCTTTAGCTACAAAATTATGTGAGGAACAAAGATATCCAGCTCTTCAATTTCAAATTATATTTAAAAACATAAACATGCTAAAAACAAAGTCAGCTAAAAACTTAACTTCTCATTTTGTAATGTTGGTGACTTGAATTGTTAAAATTTGTAGCTTATTATACACATATAGAGAATTTGGATGAGTTCACTAATAGATAGGAATAGTTAACAAAAAATTATTCAAGTTTAAGCATGTAGAATATTTTCTTTCTGTAATGTTGTTATTTTGGAATGGTGTTGTTTTGGAATTCAGTTACATAAATATGGGAAAAAAAGTCTATTCAACATTTAGATAATACATTATTTTGCTCTATTTCTATAGTTGATCTTTAAAAAACTTTTTTTGGAATAAATCGTTCTGGATTATTTTTCTATTTTTTATTTTTTGGGTCAGTTAGGGAAAGGATTATGTGCTCAAACATGCTATTTTTCTAATCATTCTTTTTGTTGATTATGGAAGGAATTGTGTGGTCAAGTTTCATTGATAATTTCTGGAGAGGCAATTTAGGAATGCCATTATTTTTCCTTGATAGAGCAACGTATGCTGGCTTTTTAATCATCAAACAAACAACCAAAATAGATGCGGTAGTGGACAGATTTCAATATATGTTTGTACAACTTTTGATGAATTTGTGTTGTACATATCTTACATCACCGTATGAAAGTGTTACTGAAGGTGTAAAACTACTAGATTTTATTAACTAGGTTTATTACCATTGCTTCTATATCTTTTTTACTTTTAAGAGCTTTATTTCACTATTTTTAAATTTCTTTTCTAGATTTTTAGTAGAAAACTCCTTGCAAGATTCCATGCACTGAATAAATGCAATTTCTTGTGAGCAATGATTGAAAGTTTAAGATTGAATTGCGTGAGAATCATATGGAGAATAAGAGACTTTGGAGAGAGTATGTAGAAAGTTAAAATTTTTTCTCCAGCTTCATAATAGTAACTTTGAACAGTTATTGCAATTGAGTTAAATCAGTTAATGATCCATATTAAGTTATAAAGAATTTAACAATTTTTATTCTTGATATTACTTAAATATTTTAGAAGTTAAATCATTAACTGAAGCACCATTGAAAATTCTAGAATTTCATAGGGTACTGATATGTCTTTGAGGTTCTGTTATATGGTTTTATTTAACTTGGGGTCTTACTGTAAGGATTTTTCTTATAGTAGTTCTAAAAGGACATTTGCAGTCTTTGGTTTTTTAAAAACCTATTAGACCTATTAGTTTATGATTATGGTGGGATTTAAAAGAATGGGAAATTGAACTGTTTCTACGGGATTCTCCTTAACTATTGGAGCTGCAAGATCTGCAATTTTTTCTCTCTTCTAGTTACTAAGCTTATGAATATGTACCATGCACTGAAATATTCTTTTGGATATGGTATATTCTATGGGGATCTAATTATGTGCTATGTATATTAGGCGTTCATATAAACATGATTAGGCATCTATTTGGTGTTTTGCGATGATAGTTTACCATTAGAAGCCCACGTATGATGCACAATGTCATGATCTTAAATCTACTTTGTCATTTAATAACTTCGATAGATACTAAGCTTATGAATATATACCATGCATTGAAATATTCTTTTGGATATGCCATATGCTATGGGGATGTAATTGTGTATTAAGTATATTGGGCATCTATATAAACATGATTGGGCAATCATTCGGTGTTTTGCGACGATGGTTTACCATTAGAAGCCCACGTATGATGCACAATGTCATGAACTTGAATCTACTTTTGTCATTTAATAATTTCCATACTTACTAAGCTTATGAATATGTACCATGTACTGAAATATTCCATTGGATATGCTATATTCTATGGGGATTTGATTATGTGCTAAATATATTGGGCGTTCATATAAACATGATTAGGCATCTATTCGGTGTTTTGCGATGATAGTTTACCATTAGAAACCCACGTATGATGCAAAAATGTCATGAAATTGAATCTACTTTTGTCATTTAATAAGTTCCATAGTTATGAAGCTTATGAATATGTACCATGTACTGAAATATTCTTTTGGATATGCTATATGCTATGAGGATCTAATTGTGTGCTAAGTATATTGGGCATCTATATAAATAAGGTTGGGCAATCATTCGGTGTTTTACGACAATGGTTTACCATCAGCAACCTACGTATGGTGCACAATGTCATGAAATTGAATCTACTTTTATCATTTAATAATTTCTGTAGTTATAAGCTTATGAATATGTACCATGCACTGAAATATTCTTTGGGATGTGTTAAATGCTATAGGGATTTGATTGTGTGCTAAATATATTGGGTGTCTATATAAACATGATTGGGTAACCATTCAGTGTTTTGAGATGATAGTTTACCATCAGAAGCCTACGTATGATGCACAATGTCAGAAAACTTGAATCTACTTTTGTCATTTAATAATTTCCATAGTTAATAAGCTTATGAAAATGTACCATGCACTAAAATATTCTTTTGGATGTGCTATATGCTATTGGAATCTGATTGTGTACTAAGTATATTGGGCGTCTTTATAAACATGATTGGTCAATCATTCAGTGTTTTGATACGATGATTTACCATTAAAGCCCACGTATGATGCACAATGTCATGAAATTGAATATACTTTTGTCATTTAATAATTTCCATAGTTATAAGCTTATGAATATGTACCATGAACTGAAATATTCTTTTGAATGTGCTATATGCTATGTGGATATGATTGTATGCTAAGTATATTGGGTGTCTGTATAAACATGATTGGGCAACAATTCGCTGTTTGTGACGATAGTTTAGCATCAGAAGCCCATGAATGATGTACAATGTCATGAAATTGAATCTACTTTTGTCATTTAATAGTTTCCACAGTTACTAAGCTTATGAATATGTACAATGCATTGAAATACTTTTTCAACTGTGCTATATGCTATAGGGATCTTATTATGTGCTAAGTATATACAGCGTCTATATAAACACGATTGGGCAACCATTCGGTGTTTTGAGACGACAGTTTTGTAGGATTTCTATCATGCATAATCAGATTAAGCGTAGCGAAAAACAACAAGAAATCCAAGCCATGGATCACGGGTTTACAATAGAAATGGGAAAAGGGAGAAGATTGCGTTTATTACCTCGTGAAGCCGGAATTCAAAAATTTCAGAAATAAAAACGCAGGCGCGATCCAGATTATCCAAAACCGTTCACTGCAGCTCAACTGAAGTCCAAGAAAGAACTCCCTCTAATGATAATGCACACAAGGTTGAATGCTCACAATCTCACAATTCTATGCTAGTAGAATTCGGGAGGCTAGAGTTTTGATCAAGAAGAGAGACGGCTAGGGTTTGATCAAGAGAGAGGCAGAGAAACGGTTTCTCTGTTATTGCATGAATGGTCTGTCTCTAACCCTAAGGAAACCATTTCCTCATATTTATAGATTTATAATTACCATAAATTGCAACTTAGTCCTTCAACGTCCAATTGTCAATAAATTGGTCCTTGAAGTTTACTTAATTACAATTAGGTCCCATGAATTATAACAAACTTATAATTCACCTATAAATATATTCCCTTCTCTTAATTAACCCCACAATATTATCAAATAATATATTTGAGCATTCAAACCTTTATTGTATGTGACCCATTAGGTTTCCTGGTCTTATTGGTAGCATAATATGAATTAATTCTAACAATATTAGAATTAATAATCCTTAATAAAATAAAGGATTAAATTTATTAATTCTCTAATTAATAAATTCATATTTAGCATATCAAGAGCGACATCTAGCAATGACTCTTGACCACCCAAAAGTCCAGAAAGTCAAGTGGCTTGACATGAACCTTTCAATAGCAAATTATCAGTGCAATAAACTCCTTTCAACATACAATATCTCATTCGGTCTAGAGCATGGAATTAGTGCCAACCCCCTCCAGAATATTATTACTTCTGGCCCGAATATTTTAGTACTTGTTCAAGAAATCCATTACTCGATATGTGTATCAATTGGAACCATTTCCATCACATAGTCGCCTTGGCTAAGGACTTCATGAGTAATGATTTCTACAAGTGGCCTTGAGATATACTCTCCTACTATTAGGAGTGGTGAATCCTTTATTGACCCTCTCAACTACTTTCGTTTACTTTACGTTGTACCCAATATCCATCCCATAGGCGGTCCTAAATAAGACTCCAAAGATTAGAATCAAAGTACAACGCTCGATAAACAAAGTACCTTGGAGATCTCAAGTCTAAGGATACTTGCTATAATGAGATTCTATCACTGGCACTAAATAGTTATCCAAGTGATTATCTCGTAGCTAGGTCATCCAATAAACTTTTTCAAAACAACCATCCACACGTTAATCTTGAGTATCCCAATACCCACGGATATGAGAACCACTGCTTGATCCAATCAAGAGATATAACATGTGCCAGTCTTGGCGTATTAATAATGTCCTGTCTTATTAATACTATGACTGGGGATTATTTAAGTGCAAATACTGCATAGTGTAGTAGGAATCTCACATCATGATCTCTATCATGATTTCCTTAACACTGTGTTGTACTAGGGACTTTATCTAACGGTTTGTACACATATTTAGATATAACAATCAAACTGAAAGATAAAGAATGCCTCTTATTAATTTAATATGCAATACACATGGTACAAGTGATTGCCTCTAGGGCACAACACTAACAAGTTTACCATCAAAAGCCCATGTATGATGCACAAAGTCAAGAACTTGAATCTACTTTTGTCATTTAATAATTTCCATAGTTACTAAGCTTATGAATATGTACCATGCACTGAAATATTCTTTTAGATATGCTATATACTATAGGGATTTGATTGTATGCTAAGTATATTGGGTGTCTATATAAACATGATTGGGCAATCATTCAGTGTTTTGCGACGATGGTTCTCCATCAGATGCCTACGTATGATGCACAATGTCATGAATTTAAATCTACTTTTGTCATTTAATAATTTCTATAGTTACTAAGTTTATGAATATATACCATGCACTGGAATAGTCTTTTAAATGTGCTATATACTATAAGGATCTGATTGTGTGCTAAGTATATTGGGCGTATATATAAACATGATTAGGCAATCATATTAGGAAAAACCTAGTGAATATGGTAAATGAATAAAAATGACTAATCGTAGTGTTCATATCCAAGCACAATCCAGTGTTTTCCTGATATATGACTAAATGCTTTCCTGATAATGTGTATGTTACAGATGGATAATTATAGTTGGATGTCTAAACATTATAACTCTTAGGGACAGGGGCTTAATCCAGAGTTTATTGAGGGAATCTATAAATTCATTGAGTTTGCATCATTAAATGCTCTTCCAACAAACAAGGGTCATATTAGATGTCCTTGTTCAGGTTGTCAAAAAGAAAGGTTTTATTCTAAAGAAGAAATCATATCCCATTTGTATCGGAAAGGGTTTGTATCTAATTATACAAACTGGACTTGTCACGGAGAAGCATTGGTCCGAACAACCCACAGGAGTGTTCAAGTCAAATCATTCATAGAATTAGCATCCGAAAGCCCATACCGTTAGATGATAATTGACGTTGCAGGACCAAGCTTTGACCCGGATCCTCAATCTCATGCTGATAAATCCCTTAATCTAGAGACACAGAAATTGTACATGTTAAGAGCTGCTAATACACAAATATGGAATGGATGTGCTACTCATTCACGGTTATTTGTTGTTTCTAGTTTTCCAAATATTAAGTCCAAAAAATATGTCTGAAAATTATTTCAACCAAATTGCCCAACTTATGAAAAAAGTTATGCCACCGAGTAACAAGATGGCGGAAGACTTATATCAAACTAAGAAGTTGGTAACCTGTAACACCTCATATTTCCATGACGTAGTGGCTATAACTTTGTGGGATGTTGTCCCATCTGATTTCTCAAATAAGGGGTCTTTATAACAAACTTTACTCAAAAGGGCGGTGGAAATTTTTTTCCAATATAGAAAAAGTATAAGAATTTGGCTTCTGATACATACATCCACGGGTATAACAAGTTTAAGATGTAGCATGAGCCTCTGGTTGTCCATCGCACTTCTGCTGCGTCTCTATTCCTGAATATTTCAAGGAAAATAACAGTGTATGAGTGAAAATCACTCAGTGAGTCCTGTGTGTGCTTGTGCTTTAGTAAGGGGACAAAATACATAAAACCCTTGTGGGAAAACATTTCATATGTTCACTAGAAGTAATTCTAAAACTCGCAAAAAAAGAATTAATTCAGAACTCAATCATTTTTGAAAAACTATGTTTCAATTCCAAATCATTGCCCCAATTTCCACATCACTGGCATTCCTTCAACTGAAGGTTGGCCTGTATGCAAATCTCTCAAGGCTTCACCTTTGGCACCACATATCATTGTGCTTAGACCGCAGCCTACAACACTTAATTGTGCATCGCCGGATAAGTAAGTACACCACAGTATACTACTGAGAATCAAGTTAGTGCTTACGCTAAGTATTCAAGTTAGTGCATACACCAAGTATTCAAGTTAGTGCATACGCCAAATATTCAAGTTAGTGGTTACACCAAGTATTCAAGAAAAAGGCTAGTACTTGAACACATCAGGAAATCATTTTCCATATCAAGAAAACCATTTTTGGGGCAAAATATAATTTTTCAAAATTTGATCCCACTGACTCGCAAGTCTGTTAGTAGTTTCCATAGGCTCTGCAGAACTAATCAATTCATTCCATAGGCACATCAGCCCAATAAAACAATTTCAAGGATCAATACGACGTTTTTCAAAAGCCAATCTCATTACGAAAGATTATTTTTCAAAATCATGTTGGTGCAGGATAAAAAGTTCTGTTCACACACCAAAATATGTTTCCAAGAGTATTCGGGTCGTTTTTCCCATACTCGATGTAACACTCCACTACCTAGGCCCGCCAGGGCTGAGGATGTCGCCTCATCCAAAGGACAAGGGGTCTTTATAACTAGGTCATACAAATAAAATCGCGGAATATAAAAAAAATAAAACTTTAACCTAAAATTTATTACATCCCAAGAATAAATCCCTAAGTACTAAAAAAATCCATAATAAAATTTATCCACTCTCATCTCCCAAAAGTATTACACAAAATAAATTATCAGCAAAAATCTTCCAAAGCGGACAATATCTAGCTACTCATCCCCGCAGCAAGATCGACCTGAAATCATGGTAAAAATGGTTATGAGACAAAAATCTCAGTAAGTCCGTGTGTGCTTTGAGTGTCAAGTGAAAACAGTTCATGAATGTAAAGTATAAAACCTTTATAAGAGAATTACTGACAAGCAATAAATATTAGTTAAAATCAAGAGTGGCATTTTGGCTTCCAGCCATACATAATTATTAAAATCAACCACTTAAAAGAAAGGATCATGGGTTACCACACGTTGGGCCCCATAACCGGTCAATATGCTGACACTTTGTGTAGACTGACAAAAATGTAACTGATCGGCCTACCGAGCAAAATACTCCTCCTTCTCTATACCCAACAACAACCGGATGTCCATTCCGGCAAAACACAGTCACTTGACTGAAAAATAAACTGCTAGCTTGGACCGGCACGACCTACTAGATTGACATCTTATCCGGGCAGGACTCATCCCTCAGAGGTGGCCACCTACTGAGAAACTTACCCTAACCCCTCAAAGACTAGCCCTAGCAGTCTACCCTTATTGAGTACTCAACGTAACATATCCCACTTGGGAGAAAAATGAACAAACACAGTTTCACATGAAAATGGCAATTAAGGGTTTCCAAAGTCTTTGTCAAAATCCGTTTTAGAAAGAGTTTTAAGTTTGAGTAAATCTGCTTATTAATTTTCAAATAATTCAATTGACTAAAATAAGAAAGAAGTCAATTCTCAATTGCCTTTACAGAATGAGTGTCCATGCACTCTACATTTGGCTTGCCATAATAAACATTTTATATCAATTAAGTTTTATGCAAGAGCTTACCTAATTCTTGCTCACAATAAAAGGTCTCCAACAACTGACCTAACCCCACATGGGCAAATACAAACCACAATCAAACTCAAGCCAAAATTCACTTCCTCAATTTAAAACAACTCAACTCACTACTACCATGATCCTAGTGTCCCAAGCTTTAAGGCTAAATAATAAATAAATAGGTTTATAAGCTAAGCCTAATTTGATATTTAAAATAATTAATGTTTTGAAAAATATGTACTAATAAGTTGAAGGTTTAAATCTTGCTAAGAAAAATTTAGAGTTTATTTGATGAAGAGTCCTAGGTGGTATTAGGTAAAATAACGATTTATTAATAATTTAGTTATTAGAAAATAATTGATAACTAAAATTAGTTGAAAATAAATTTTAATGAGTCTTGCTTGAAAAATAATAAATAAATTTTAATAGGTTTTGATTAAAAGATAATAATTAAATTTTAGTAATGAATATTTTACTTATTATGATTATTCCATAAAAGGCTTTATGTGATCATATAATACCTATATATTTTATTTCTTTCAAAACCACTATTTAATTAACTAAAATATCCTTATTATATATATAATAGTCCAAATCTACCTTCCTAGGGTTTTTTCGAATTTACTAGAAAATTTATAATATTAAATATTTTATTGATGAAATAAAATTAGCTTTTGGACAACTAGATCATGATCATATTTCTATTGCTAACTACAATCATGAACATATGCATCCCTTCAATTCATCAAATCATCCAAATTATGCATATAAGTATAGATCCAAATTTATCAAGACATGATCTAACCTCTATTAGCATAAATATAATCATGGCTTCAATAATCCAACATGAATATAAATCTTATTCACCAATTGTGACATAATCTCTAGCATACTTGATCACAAATACTACCTATGACATGGAGACATGCATTAAACCCTAAAACACCATACAATCAACCAAGATAATCCATTCATGCATAAATCCCATCTCCAACATATTCATACATATATTCATGCTTCACTCTCAACTCATTACAACAATATTTACTCAACCCTATTCATGATTCATCTTCTATCAACATAATCCTAGAGACATGAATCTAGAATTTAAAAGAATGGTTAAAAAGGCTTACATGATTGATGAATACCTTGAAGGAGTTTCGAATGGATCTCAACTCCTAGATGTCTAAATCCGTCCAAAGAAGATGAAGGAAGTATGGCCATGGTTGATGAAATCATTCGGCCAAGAGAGAGGGAGTGTTCGGTCAAGAGAGAGAGAGAGAGAGAGAAGAGAAGAAGAAAGTCCATTAGCATGCTTAAACACATATATATTCATTAGAGATTGAAGATTAGCGAAGATGAAGTTGATTGAATAAACCTACCTTGAAGGTGTTCTTGGGCCTTCACAAAATTTCTGGTTTTTGATCCAAAAGTGCGAGTTGAATTTTGAAGTTTGATGTTAAAAAAGATATGGATGGACTCACGGTAGTGTATAGATGAAATCTGGAATTTTTAGAAGAAGTTTAAAGTGATTTGGAGAGGTATTAGGTGAAAGGAAGGAGTATGTGTTCTTGGTGTGCTATGTGTTCTTGAAGGTTGAAGAGAATTGAGAGCTTTTGGATTGGAGGCTGCCGAATTTCTGAAGGGATTAGGGTTGGCCGACTACTTGTAGGGTTTTGGTAGATGATTTTCTGGTTTGGAAGGGAAAGGGAAATGCTAGTTGTTGAAATCCTTAAAGAATATTTTTGGGAAACAAATTTGGAAACTAAATATAACAAGAATATCTTTGATTATTGGAGAGCTTTTGGGAAGCTGCCATGGCCAACTGCTTGTGCAGTATTTCGGTTGGATGAGAGCTGGTTGAAGGAGGCTAAGGGTGGCCGAAAATAAGGAGTATAATGGTGGATGAATGGTCTGGTTGTTTGAGGGATATTTTATGGAAGATTGCTAAATTATGGTGGCTGGAATTTTGGTAACTAATCAAGCATGATTGCAGAGATTTGTTGGAGAGATTTTCGAGTAGCCATGTCTGAATTTCGTGCAGAAGCTTGGGGAGGACAATGGAGTTCAGCTCATGGTTGTTTAAGGAGGGTTTGTGCAGAAGAAAATTGAGGTTTTGGCTAGGGATGAATTATAAAACAACGCTGGAAAGTTTTCCTGCACAAAATTTTCGCAAGGGTAGAATTTCTGGGCAATTTTCGGCTGTCACTTTCCAGTCAACTTGCAGAGAGATTGAAGGGGATTTCAGGGGTCTTTCAAGGCTGGTTTCCAGCCTTCTTTATGGAGGAAAAATGTGGCTAAGATGCTGAACAAAAACTAAAAGAAAATAGCTTGGTTTTGGACCTCCAAAGTTGCGATTTTGCCCAGGGATTTTTCTGGTTTTGCACAGCCTTTGTGCAGTCCGAAAATGGCCAGAAACATTCAGGTTTCAAGCTGATCAAAAGGCCATTTTCTGGCAGCATTTGAGAAGGAATAATGGCTAAGAATTTCAACACCTTGAAGGCACAAGAAGCTGCAAAAATTTCAGTTCTATGCATGAAGGAAAATGAACCTAACTAGAGTGAAGATTTAGAAAGTTTACTAGGGAAATTAATTCACTTGAAATCCTTCCCCCTCTTCCATGGTTTCGGTCCATAAGATATCTTTTACTAAGACATTTTCAACCTTCAAAGCCAAAACACATTGTTGGAATTTTTTTAGAATAAAATTGGCTTGAACAAATCGAACATCCTAATGGATTGAGAAATAGGAAAAATTAAAGATCAAGAGAAAATGAATTACCCTTAGGAATTTTGTGTAGGGCAAAAGAGTAGGATTAGGATACTTCTATTATGTCTCTCTTAGGACAACATCTTTACCCTACTTCAAAGCACATAAGGCCGAAAATAACACTTCCCAAGCAAAAATAAAATTTAATCAAGCTAAAGCTCCTATGATGGAATTTGAACCCAAGACCTCAAGAATTAATTCCATAACTCTAATCACTAAACCACAACAACTCTTGTTCTTATTTTCTTTCAAAAAATATTTTCCTATTCAACCCTCAAGCTATCACCCTTTTTCCACCTCAAGCAAAAATTACTATTTTGCCCTTCTCACTCAATAATCATAATCAAGCCCTCTAGACTATAAAACACAAATTCAATGCACATAAAATCATATAAAAATATATTTAAACATGCAATAAAGTATGATATGCATCCTAACCCCCTTACTCTAAGGTTGGTTTCGACACTAGGGTTTCACACTCGATCACAAAAGTCATTTCCAAGGGTATTCAGGTCATTTTACCCATATCTGATTCCAAAAGACTTCGGAGGTTATTCGGGTCATTTTATCCTTACCCAATTTGAAAAGTATTCACAAAAGTTCCAAAGAGGGTATTTCAGTCATTTACCCTATACCTGATTTTAAAAGTTTTCATAAATATTCCAATAAGGACATTTGGATTATTTTCCAAATACCCGATTCCAAAAGGAATTCATTTCAAGAAATCTAGAATTTTAATCCCGAAAGAAGATTAAATTCAAAGTTTCCAAACATATTTTTATAAAATATTCCAATAAAAGCATTCCAATCAATTTATGGATACCCGATTCCAAAATTTACCATTTTCTGAAAATCCCAAATATTTAATCCAAAAGGACTAAATTCACAAAATTCATGCTTTAACCATCCAGTAAGGTTTCCAAGCCAATTATGATGTTCAATCGAGCCCAAAATGGCATAAAATAATTCTTGCTCAGATAAACCTTAAATATGTTCGGTGATTTCCAAAATGGTACAAATCATAGCATTTCCTGGAAAA
Organism: Voacanga thouarsii; assembly: GCA_026120185.1. Lineage (NCBI taxonomy): Eukaryota > Viridiplantae > Streptophyta > Magnoliopsida > Gentianales > Apocynaceae > Voacanga > Voacanga thouarsii. Next base: position 5,199,057 of record JANUWF010003376.1, on the reverse strand, counting down.
GTGAAGCACACTAGCTTTCAAAGAGTTTTAGAAATCAAATGGACTCACCTCGTGTCCTAAACAACTCTTTCCGTTTATGGCCATTTAATCATTGTTCCTACCATTTTTAACGTTTCGTTGGCCGTTTACGATAATCTTACACCAAATATCATTTTCGGGTCAAATTGTGCTTGGCTGAAAAATAGTCAACGATTAGCCGACGTGCCCGATGTCTAGCCGACGTCCTCGGCTGTTAGCCGTCGGGGCCGACGGGTAGCCAATGGTTAAGGAAAACGCTTAACTTTCGTTCACATCGTTTTTTTGTCTTTTGATCAATTCTTTCGTTTTCCTTTCTCCACAACCTTTCTCCCATCATATACAAAGGATTCACGTCATATTTTCCCTTAATTTCATCCAAAATCACACAATTAATCATTCTTAAATTCATCTATTTTCGGACTACTTTCCTGAAATTTCCCTAGTTTGCCTTATCATTTTGTTTTGCACATAACTTTTGATCCACAACTCCAATTTGACTCTTTAATATACCCAATCGACCATAAGACTCTTAAATTTATTTTTGTATAGGCCTTTTTCAGAGTTATGGTTCCTATAACACGCTTCTGGGTAAAAACAACCCCAATAGTTTTACCTCAAACCTACTATTCATACTTTCCTTTGTTTTCCTTTAGCCTTTAACACATTGGAACCATTAATTCACTCAATTTTTGTTCAAATAATCTTTAATTCTGTGATTTCTAGATTCCAATAGCTCACAAGAGTCACACTTATTCAGCATAAATTTACTTTTTCAAAACAAAAAGCTAGTATATTTCATTGTTCCAACCTAGTAACTTCTATTGTTATTCCACTTTGGTCATCATCTCATCAACCAAAGGCAATCCTTCAAACTACCATAAATATTCAGTTCTTCCTCACACAAAATAATATCCATAAGGCTTCTAGGCAGCCAACATACATAAAACACATAGGTATATACAAGGTTTCACATACAAAGTTTACAAACCCTAGCTTTAATCCAAAATCAAGACATGAAAATCATGTTTTCATGTTAAAATTGATATCATAATGATCACCATAATGCAATCTACAACTTTAATTCTTGAAGTATAGGATTTTACCTTGTGTTTAAGGCTATTTGAAGTGATTTTTCTCCAAGAACACCCACACTTCTTTCTTTTTCTCTCCTTTTTCTTTTTCTCCCTATTTTTCTCTAGCTTTTCTTTCCTTGTTTTCTCTTGTTTTTCCTTCTTCAAGGCTGGCCAAAATTTTAGCTATTATAACAGCCTCCTCACCGCCATTTCTCATCAAATTTTAGCCAAGAAATTTTTAATTCAATTGCTTGTATGGTGGATTTCATGTAGGTGTGTTCTAATCACAATTTTACACACAAACCATTTTTTCTCTCCACAAAATTTTCTCTTATTTCTTCTTGCAAGGCCAACAAAATACTTGGCCAATTTCCAGCCATTTATTCATCTTCTATTGGTCTAAACATTAGCCAATCACAATACCCAAGGCCTAAATTAAATGGCCCACAAAATGATGCGTTCTAATCACAAAATTACACATCATTCTTTATTTATTTTTGAAATCCTTTAATTCCAAGTGTCTTGCATATACTCTTCATGCCTCTCTTAAATTGACACATGTCCGTGGGCTACCACTCACAAAATGCCACACGCGCAATTTTTAACCGCAATTTCTTATTTTCTTTAGAAATGACCAAAATTGGGTCCGTAACAAAAAAATATTTTATTTCACAATTTAACTCCAAAATTCCACTAAATCCACTGGTAATACTTAAATTATTCAATTCCCTTTCTATTTGGTCAGATTTAAGGACAAAGTCGCAGCGCGCTCAAAATGACAAAAATGCCCCCGATGACCCAGATAGCATAATTCACACCAAAACGTGCATTTCATCGCACTAATCAATTTCTCTTCTCAATATACCCTCAAATTCTTATTTCATTAATAATAGTAGCCTTTTGAAGATTTAGAGTACGGGTAGAACAAATCCAATAATTACGTCCAAGTCCCGACCAATTGTTATCATACCAAAATATTCATCTCATTACACCAATCAACTTTTATTCGGGCTATTGATATAAATTTTTATCCTATTACAAGTAATAGTGAATCAAATGTAAAATGCGGGGTATTATATTCTCCCCTCTTTACAAAAAAATTCCATCCTCGAAATTTAGATTTGCCTTAACTATATCAAACGTTTATTTCTAATTTCTTCTTCCTTTCAAATCTACTTCATGAAATACCAGGCAAATATATATATCTCAATACTTCCCATATTCTTTCAACTTAATAAGATACCTCCACACATATCATTTTCGTATGATCTATAATTAAACCTCCGGTATTTATATCATTTTGCACAAGGATCACGCTTTCGTTTCCATAAACAAACCTAAATCACTTCATTTCAACTTTCATGGGCACTTCCCATGGGTTACCCATCTTAGAATTTCTTTAATCTAAGCACTTTTAACTTCAAATGTATAATAACTCCTGGTTCATTGGATTAATATAATCATATCCTTTCACATATTATGATAAACCAGGGCTTCTAGCACTCAAATATAACACTGGGACACTATACAAGTGTGCATATTCTTATTTGCACAATTCATATCATACTATACACAGAGGGCCTTTAAATGTTTAGCCTCCTTCATTCCTCATCTCACTATTATTGTTCCCAAAATGGAATGTTCAAAATCAAAAAATAATTCCTATATAAGATATCTCTGACCTTAATCCCTTTACTATTGTTCAAATTCGGGGTCATAGACCTTTTTCAGAGATATTGATTTTGTCTCGTATCATTCTTCTTCAGGCTCATCAAAATAAGTTATACCTCGATGTCACATGTCACATCTATTCCAATATCCAATTTCATAAAACACACTACCTCTATAAATTCAAACTTACTCATACAATAATGGACTTCCCAATGTCCTATTAAAGGCTCAGCTATATTTCGCCAGAAGCTCTATTATGGTTCCCACTATTCTCTGATACCATTTGTAACACTTCATCTTTTCATAATGTAGTGGGCTATAACTTTGTGGGATGTCGCCCCGTCTAATTGCTCAGACAAGGGGTTTTTATAACAAACATTACTCAAAATGGCAGTGGAATTTTTTTTCCAACATAGACAAAAGTACAAGAATTTGGCTTCTGATGCATAAACTCATGGATATAACAAGTTTAAGATGTAGCATGAGCCTCTGGGAGTCCACTACGCTTCCGCTGCATCTCTAATCCAGAATTTTTCAAGGAAAATAACACATTTGTGAGTGAAAATTACTCAGTGAGTCCCGTGTGTGCTAGTACTTTGTAAGGGAACAAAGTACATAAAACCCTTATGGGAAAACATTTCATTTGTTCACTGAAAATAATTCCAAAACTCTATAAAAAAAAAGAATTTATTCAGAACTCAATCATTTTTAGAAAACTGTGTTTCAATTCAAAATTATTGCCCCAATTTCTACATCACAGGCATTCCTTCAACTGAAGGTCGGCCTGTATGCAAAGCTTTCTAGGTTTTGCCTTTGGCGCCACGTATCATTGTGCTTAGACCGTAGCCTACAGTACTCTACTGTGCATCACCGAATAAGTAAGTACACCGCAATGTACTATCGAGAATCAAGTTAGTGCTTACGCCAAGGATTCAAGTTAATGCATACGCTAGATATTTAAGGTAGTGCATACGCCAAGTATTCAAGAAAAAGGCTCGTGCTTGAAAACATCAGGAAACCATTTTCCATATCAAGAAAACCATTTTTTGGGCAAAATATAATTTTTTAAAATTTGATCTCACTGAATTGCAAGTCAGTTAATAGTTTCCATAGGCTCCGCAGAGCCAATCAATTCATTCCATAGGCACATCAGGCCATTAAAATAATTTTAGGGATCAATAGGGCATTTTCCAGAAGCCAATCTCATCACAAGAGATTATTTTTCAAAATCATGTTGGAATATCATAAAAGGTTCTGTTCACACATCAAAATATGTTTCCAAGAGTATTCAGGGTGCTTTCCCCGTACTCGATCACAAAAGTCATTTTCAAGGGTATTTAGGTCATTTTACCCATATCCAATTCCAAAAGACTTTTTGAGGTTATTCTGGTCATTTTACCCTTATCCGATTTAAAAAGTATTCACAAAAGTTTCAATGAGAGTATTTAGGTCATTTAGCGTATACCCGATCCCAAAAGTTTTCATAAACATTTCAATAAGGACATTTGGATCATTTTTCAGATATCTGATTTCAAAAGGAACTCATTTCAAGAAATCCAGAATTCTAATCCCAAAAGAAGATTAAATTCAAAGTTTTCAAACATGTTTCCATAAAATATTCCAATAAGGGCATTCCAGTCAATTTATGGATACTCGATTCAAAAATTTACCATTTTCTGAAAATCTCAAATATTTAATCCAAAAGGACTAAATTTACAAAATTCATGCATCAACCATCCAGTAAGGTTTCCAAGCCAATTATGATGTTCAATCGAGCCCAAAACGGCAAAAAATAATTCTTGCTCAGATAAACCTTAAACATGTTCAGGGTTTTCCAATATGGTACAAAACATAGCATTTCATGGAAAATTGAAGCATACTAGCTTTCAAAGGGTTTTAGAAATCAAAGGGACTTACCTGGTGTCCTATGCAACTATTTCTGTTTACGGCCATTTAATCACTGTTCCTACCGTTTTCAACGTTCCGTTGGCCGTTTACCGATAAACCTATACCAAATATCATTTTTAGGTCAAATCGTGCTTGGCCAAAAAATAGCTGATGGTTAGCAGACATCTAGCTGACATCCAGTTGATTTTTAGCCGGCGGTTAGCCATCGGGGCCGACAGGTAGCCGACAGTTAAGGAAAATGTTTTACTTTCCTTCATGTCGTTTTTTCGTTGCTTGATGAAATCTTTCGTTTTCATTTCTCCACAAACTTTCTCCCTTTATATACAAAGGATTCACTTCATATTCTCCCATAATTTCATCCAAAATCACACAATTAAGCATTCTTAAATTCATCCATTTTCGGACAACTTTCCTGAAATTTCACTAGTTTGCCACATCATTTTGTTTTGCACATAACTTTCGATCCACAACTCTGATTTATCTCTATGATATACCCAATCGACCATAAGACTCTTAAATTTAATTCTATATAGGCCTTTTTTTTTTTAGAGTTATGGTTCCCGTAATACGTTTCTGGACAATAACAGCCCCAGTAGTTTTACCTCAAACCTACTATTCATTCTTTTCTTTGTTTTCCTTTAGCCTTTAACACCTTGGAGCCATTAATTCACTCAATTTTCCTTCAAATCATCTTTAATTATATGATTCTAAAATTCAAATAGCTCATAAGAGTCACACTTATTCAGCGCAAATTCACTTCTTCAAAACAAAAAGTTAGTATAATTTATTGTTCCAACCTAGTAACTTCCATTGTTATTCTACTTTGGTCATCATCTCATCAACCAAAGGCAATCCTTCAAACTACCATAAATATTCAATTCTTCCTCACACAAAACAATATCCATAAGGCTTCTAGGTAGCCAACATACATAAAACACATAGGTATATACGAGGTTCACACACAAAGTTTACAAACCCTAGCTTTAATCCAAAATCAAGACATAAAAATCATATTTTCATGTTAAAATTAATATCATAGTGATCACCATAATGAAATCTACAACTTTAATTCTTGAAGTATAGGATTTTACCTTGTGTTTGAGGCTATTTGAAGTGATTTTGCTCCAAGAACACCCACACTTCTTTCTTTTTCTCGCTTTTTTCTTTTTCTCCCTATTTTTCTCTAGCTTTTCTTTCCTTATTTTCTCTTGTTTTTCCTTCTTCAAGGCTGGCCAAAATTTTGGCTGTTATAACAGCCTTCTCACCACCATTTCTCATCAAATTTTAGCCAAGAAATTTTTAATTCAATTGCCTGTATGGTGGATTTCATGTAGGTGTGTTCTAATCACAATTTTACACACAAACCACTTTTTCTCTCCACAAAATTTTCCCTTATTTCTTCTTGAAAGGCCAACAAATCCAGCCATTCATTCATCTTCTCTTGGTCTAAACATTAGTCAATCACAATACCCAAGGCCTAAATTAAATGGCCCACAAAATGATGTGTTCCAATCACAAAATTACACATCATTCTTCATTTATTTTTGAAATCCTTTAATTCCAAGTGTCTTGCATAAACTCTTCATGAAATCTCTCTTAAATTGACACATGTCCATGGGCTACCACTCACAAAATGCCACACGCACCATTTTAACCGTGATTTCTTATTTTCTTCAGAAATAACCAAAATCGGGTCCATAACGAAAAAATATTTTATTTCACAATTTAACTCCAAAAATTCCACTAAATCCACTGGTAATACTTAAATTATTCAATTCCCTTTCTATTTGGTCAGATTTAAGGTCAAAGTTGCAGTGCGCTCAAAATGACGAAAATGCCCCCGATGACCCGGATAGCATAATTCACACCAAAACGTGCATTTCATCGCACTGATTAATTTCTCTTCTCAGCGTACCCTCAAATTTTTATTTTATTAATAATTGTAGCCTTCTGAAGATTTAGGGTACGAGTAAAACAAATCCAATAAATACATCCAGGTCTCAACCAAATATTATCACACCAAAATATTTGTCTTGTTGCACCGATCAACTTTTGTTCTGGCTATTGATATAAATTCTTATCCTATTACAAGTAATAGTTTATCAAAGGTAAAATGCGGGGTATTACATAACCAGACCTAGCTTACCAATGCAGAAAATCGATGTCTGTGTCAATGGTTGTAAGCTCTATTAGAAAGATGAAAGTAATAGTAGAGTGTGTAAATTTTATGGCCATGAACGCTATGCGCATAAGAAGAAGGTTGGGTAGAATAAATTGTGGAAAGATGTTGCTTTTAAGAAAATGTATTATTTTTCAATCACTCCACAGCTACAGAGATTGCATGCATCTAACACCACTGCAGAGCATATGAGGTGGCATATGGAGAGTGCAAGTGAGGATGGTATTTTGAATCATCCACAAGATGGAGAAGCCTGGAAGCACTTTGATGCATGCTATCCTGATTTTGCATCAGAGCCTAGAAATGTTAGACTAGGCTTGTGTACAGATGGATTCTCACCATTTGGAATTTCAGGAAAACAGTACTCATGTTGGCCCGTCATTGTGGCCCCTTATAATCTACCACCTTAGGTGTGCATGAAAAATCCTGTTATGTTCCTAACTATCATTATACCAGGACCAAAAAATCTAATACATAAGGTAGATGTATATATACAGCCATTAGTGGATGAACTCAATTACTTATGGGCATCTGGTGTCGTGACATATGATATTTCAAAGAGGCAAAATTTTCAAATACGGGCTGCCCTTCAGTGGACAATCAATATCTTCCCTACTTATAGAATATTGTGTGGGTGGAGGATATCGGGGAGGTTAGCTTGTTTGTATTGCATGGAGCGTACAAAAGCATTTCAACTCCCTTCTGGAGGAGCAATTGTGGTTTGATTGCCATCGTCAATTTTTACCTATTGACCACCTATTTCGAAGAGACAAAAAATCCTTCAGAATAGACAAAGCTGAGGATCTAAGTCCACTACCACCTCGTCTTACTGGTGACCAATTATGGAATAAAGTTAAATTATTTCCAAAGATAACTGAAACTACAACTAAACTTGAAAAACACAATGGCAAGGGTGATTACCATAATTGGGCAAAACGAAGCATATTCTGGGATTTATCCTATTGGCGAGATAATCTTATCCACCACAATATTGATGTAATACACAATGAGAAAAGTATGTTTGATAATGTATTCCATGCAGTGATGGATGTGAATGGTAAGACCAAGGACAATGTCAAGGCTAGACATGATTTGACCGTGTTCTGTAATAGGCCAGATTTAGCAATTCATCAAGTAGATCGAAAGAAAGGTACAAAACCTAAAGCTTGCTACTCATTGATAAAAGAAAAAAGGAAGCTTGTACTGGATTGGGTTAAGGATATTAGGCTTCCAGATAGGTATGCATCAAACTTAGAGAGGTGTGTTGATTATAAAGATTTGAAAATATCTGGCATAAATAGCCATGATTGCTATGTGTTCATAGAGAGATTACTTCCAAATGCCTAACGGGAACTACTTTCCCAAAAAATATGGAGTGTTTTAACGGAGTTGAACCTCTTTTACAGAGACTTATTCTCTCAAAAGTTGTCCGAGTCACACATGTACAAACTAGAGAAAGATATTGCTCCTCTGATTTGCAAGCTAGAGAGAACCTGTCCACCAGGTCTTTTTTATGTAATGGAACATCTTCTACTTCACTTACCTTATGAGGCAAGGGTTGGTGGGCCTGTATAATATAGGTGGATGTATCCATTTGAACGGTATGTCTTAATCACTCACAAATGTTACTGGTTAGTTTTGGTTAAATATTTTTTTAGATAACATTTTTCATCATCACAAGAAAAAGATAAAAAAACAAGGCAAGGGTAGAAAGGTCAATCTGCAATGCTGACCTTGCTGAGGAAGCATCAACATTTTTCTCCTACTACTTCGAACTTCATGTGGAAGCAAACAATAGAACATCATCTCATAACGAAGAATGTGCTCTCAATTCAACTGAAGATGTTCTGTCAATATGCAAGTCAGTGGGGCAGAAAATAGGTAGAGCAAAAAAGTGATATTTGAAGGATGAAAAGGTTATTGCAATTACAAATTATATATTATGCAACTGTGAAGAGGTTGAACCATATGTTTAGTAAGTAATGTAGATATATTACATAATCTTGATAATGTATTATATGCAATTCAGAGATTCATTAGAAAAGTTTAGTGATCATAACACTATGATTACTTGTGATGTTTCTAGGAAATTCAAAGACTATTAGCAATCTGTGGAACCGAATATCACATATCTAAACATTGACCTAAGATTTGACAAAGAGTTCACTCAATAGTTTACGGAATTTGTAAGTGTAGAATCTTTTGCATCCAAATTGATTCATAGAGTTCAATGCAATATTTTGTTATTTATTCACATTCTGTCAACTGCGTCTACAGGTTAATAATAGCTTGAATCATGTGGATAACCAGTGCCTAAAGGCCATTTCTTGGGGACCATCTCTAATTGTGGAATCCTTTAAATGAGACTTTGTTAATGGATATAGGTTTCATACCTATTAACACAGTGAAAGGCAAAAGACATGCAATAGTGGAATTTGTGTCAAAGGAAGTGATAACAATTTGGCTACTTCTAATTACTATGGAGTCTTACAAGAAATCACTGAGTTTGAACTCCCTCTTACTCCTGTTCAAAAAGTGGTAATGTTCAAATGTGATTAGTTTGATCTAACTAGTAATCGGGGAGTGAATGTTCACCCACAGTATAAACTTGCGGATATCAACCATAAAAGGAGATACCCCAGTTATGACCCATTCATCTTGGCCCATCAAGCTATTCAAGTTTACTATAGCCCTTATCCCAAAGTTAAGACATAAAAAAGTGATTAGCTAGCTGTGCAAAAATGGAAAGATCGCTATGTCATTGACATTTCTCGTTTTGAAAATGCATATCAAGATGATGCAATTTATATAGAATTGTCTATTATGATGGGGTTAATGATGTGGGATCTTTGTCTCATGAATCCGATGATAAAGAAGTGGTAGAATTGTTAGTTGAGTTACTAGGACTTGAAGAATAAGAAGATTTAGAATTAGGTGAAAATGATGATGATGAAGAGAAAGAAGAAGAATGGAATACAAGTGAAGAGAGTTCAGAGAATAAGGAAAATGAATTGTTAGAAGAATTCGATGAATAAAAATAGTAAGTCCAACGAAACAAGCTATCAAGCATTAGTAAAAAATGTTGTCAAGCATTTTCTTTCTTATATAGCCTCCAACAAGATGTCAAGTATTTATTTGTTGCTTCTATGCAAAACATATTTACATTGAATAGGATATTACATGATCCATACTTGTGTTTTGATCATAACTTGTACTTTGATTTTTTTTTTTTTCTGCTTTTTTTGCAATGATGGATAATCTAAATATCATATGTGCGTCAACCAATAAGGTCAACAGTATAGACCACTCTTCCGAGGAGTATTATTCTCAGTCTTCTACTAGTGCTACTTCTTAGCCTTCTCCGACCTTAGGCAGTTACCCTTCACCAGTGCTGCGTATTCGCACTTCTCCTGTGATAAGGTCATAGTCAAGGACGGAGGTTGATACTCCAACTAGCACAACTATACCATCTGCCTCATCCTGTGTACTAGATGCAAGGACATTGATTGAGCCATATGGTGATACATAAGTATAGTATAAGAATTTGTGTTTGTCATTAGATTCATAATGTTTTTTATCTTTTCATATGTTGTTTGCCTAAGTTATTTTTATTCTAACTTTCAATGTTATAATACTATGTACATGAAACAAGATAACTTTGCAATCAAAGTGTACATCATCCATCAGTGATATCATTCATAAGAGGTATTTTGGACCATATCTCAGCTTTGCTAAGGTGCATGTGAAGGCTTCTAGAGGAAACAAAGCACGCAGCGAAAGCAAAAATTAAAGAAACTGAAGAACAAGAAAAATCTTGAACGGAGCCGGCGCCGGTTCCGACAGCCTCAGCCGGTGCCAGTCCCGCTCTGTATGGATTCCGAGGTAAAAAAAAACTTAACATTTTCTTCTTATTTTCAAAGTTGGCTAGACCGAAATGTGTAAAATTAGGGTAGATGCACTGGTGGAAACCTCTAGTGCAATTCCCGCAAGCCTCGTACTCCGTCTGTGCATGTAGGTGAATGCCAATCGCTCGATCTTCCAATATATGGCCTGCCTAATCCCATTTGGTGAACAACTTACAGGGCTAAGGAATATGTTTGAGAGAGAGAGAGAGAGAGAGGGTTGTGTCGTTCTTTTTCCACCAGAAAAGAAGCAGTGAAAAACAACGTCCACCTCTATTCTCCTGTTTAACCTAGATAAAAATCCTAGGTTAAACTAGATTGGCCCATTAGACTCTTAGTTTAGCCTTTTGGACTAAATTAATTATTCTAATTAGAACCAAATAAATAGCCTAATAAATATTAACTTTTCAGCCTAAATAAACTAATCCAATTAACAAGCTCAAATTAGTTTAGTCATAGGTCAATCTTTAATTATTCAAACTGGGCCAAAGCTATGAACAATTAATTAACCCACTAAACTAATTTAATTAATTCTCTCTCTCCATGGACCTTTATTTTATTCTAGCCCAATAATTAAATTAGACTACTTAAATAAAATAAATTCTATTTAATTTAATTTAAGACCAATTCCTTAGCCTGTATTTAATTAGGACTCACGGTCTATACTGGGGACCAAAAGACACACCTCCTTGGCTACTAAAATGACTAAAATATCCTTGCCATATAAATAGCTATATTTTACATTTTAAATAATTTCTAATATCACCATAAGAAAATATTAACTTCAAGGACAATATTGCGTTAGCAAAGTCTCCGACTTACATGTGTAATGACTAAAATATCCCTCTATACATTACCGTACATTTAGAGTGGAAGAAATATAATAACACCTCTCTAAATGACATTTACCATCCTTAAGCTTTTAGTCCAATGATCCACGACTTCCTAGATTATTTCCGTTTTTCAAGGGAGCTACCCTAAAGTAAACATCCAAGTCATGTTTCCTAGGACCCTGGATATTTAGATCATTTAGACAACCACAAGGGGCGATATAGTATAAAAACTATCTTATACAAGTCTGTCTTAACTAACTAGTCACACATACCCAACCTGCAAATATATTGGCCCTACGATAGAACCTCAACTATAATATATCAAAGTACATGCTTCCAGCTTCGTCAGATCACCAACTTATACTCAAGTCATAGAGTACTAGTCCATGCTGTAGTAGTAGTGGTATAGGTTTCTGTCATATAATACTTTTAGAAACCACTACTATAGGTCCTGTTCTACGCATTCAAAATACGCTTATGTCATGAAGTGAGTAGACTACTCACCGGCTAAAGGTAAGCCATTCCCCATTTGGAATTCATAACATAATAACCTAAATATGATAAGATTCTCATTCTCATCAATCGGTTAAGAATGAATGTTTATGTGTTAAGTAACCCGTAATTCATACCTTACTGTGAAAGACCACCATTCATATGAACCACTTACTTAAACACAATGGGTCTTTTCCAAACGAAATTGTGCATAAATAAAATGTAAATTCACAAATAATTTTTGAAAATAAATTCTTTTATTAAAACATTCGATATTTACATCAGAAACCTAGTCTAATAGGGCATATTTCCCAACAATCTCTCACTTTCACTCTAAGACTAAGTAAGTCCGTAAATGCCCATCCCTATGGCGTCTAAGTACCTCTTGAAGACTCACTCAGCTAAAGGCTTGGTGAATGGATCTGCTAGATTGTTGTCTGAGGCAATCTGTTCCACCACGACTTCCCATCTCTAGATGAAATCCCGAATCAGGTGGTACTTCCTCTCAATGTGCTTCCCCATTCTTGTAGTTCCTGGGTTCTTTGGATTGCGATACTGCTCCAGTGTTGTCACAATACATCACAATCAGCCTGTCCATGTGTTGCACGACTCCAAGTTTTGAAAGGAACTTTCAGAGCCAAACTGCTTCTTTGGATACCTCCGAAGCTGCCACATACTCAGATTCCATGGTCGAGTCAACAATGCAAGATTGCTTGATACTCCTCCATAAAATGGCTCCTCCAGACAAGGTGAAGGCATATCCACTAGTGAATTTTCTCTCATCCTTATCTGTCTAGAAAACTAAATCTGTGTATCCAATAGGAACCAAGTCATTAGCTTGTAAACCAGCATATAATCTCTCGTTCCTTTGAGGTGCTTGAGAATATGCTTTACAGCTTACCAATGAACCTCCCCAAGGTTTGACTAATATTTGCTAACCAAGCCTACGACAAAACAGATATTTGGCCTAGTACACAACATGGCATACATAAGACTTCCCACAGCCGAAGCGTATGGAATCCTACTCATTCTTTCATTTTCTTCATGAGACTTAAGACAGTCCCTTGAAGAAAATGACAACCCATGTCTGTAAGGAATTAGAACTCCCTTGTATGAGTCCATGTTGTACTTGGCCAACATCTTGTCAATGTATGCTACTTAGGATAATCATTACATTCTCTGCTTCCTATTTCTAATAAGTCTAATCTTGAGAACGTAGCTGGCTTCTCCCAAGTCCTTCATACTGAATTGACTAGATAACCAAATCATTGTAGATGATAATGACCCTATATCATTTCCAATAAGTAGAATGTCATCTACATACAAGATAAGAAAAACCACATTAATACCTTCAAGTTTCCTGTATACGCATAGCTCATCCTCATTTTGAATAAAACCATAAGACTTTACAGTCTCGTCAAAACAAATGTGCCATACTCTCGATGCCTGCTTAAGTCTATAAATGGACTTCTTAAGCTTGCAAACCATATGTTCTTGGCCTTCAGAAATAAAGTCTTCCAGTTGGGACATATAGATGTCTTCGTTAAGATGGCCATTTAAAAATACCGTCTTGACATCTATTTGCCATATCTCGTATGTAACACCCTGCTACCTAGGCCCGCCAGGGCCGGGGATGTCGCCCCGTCCAAAGGACAAGGGGTCTTTATAACTAGGTCACCCAAATAAAATAGCGGATTAAAATAATACTTTAACTCAAAAATTTATTATATCCCAAGAATAAATCCATGAATTCCTAAACACAAATCCATAAATAAAAATTATCCACTCTCAACTCCCCAAAGCAATACATAAGAAAAAATAACAACATTCTCTCCCAAGGCAGATAACACTAGCTACTCATCCCCACAGCAGGATCGACCAGAAATCATGGTAAAAAGAGTGATGAGACAGAAATATCAGTAAGCCCCATGTGTGAGTTGGGCTAAAAAGACAAAACACTTTTCATGATGCATGCACTAGCAGAATATCAAAAGCTTGTCATGCCTTCTTTACAAATTTAACTCTCACTTCTTGGAAGATAGTAGTAAGAAGTCATGGAGCAAAATGCTCTTGAAATATTCTGTTTGGAAAGATATGAATAATTAAAAGATTTTGAGCTTTGAATAAAATTCCAATGACACTTTAGAACAGTTCCCCGAAAATAGCTCAACAATTAAAGCAACCAAGTTAATCTGACAGGGCACAGCGGTGGCTCTCACACCAGGTGAAGCACTTGACCCCCGACAGGTGGTGAAAGGGCACAGAGGTGGCTCTCACTCCTTTGAAGCACTTGACCCCCAACACCTGGTGAAAGGGCACAGAGGTGGCTCTCACTTCTGTGAAGCACTTGACCCCCAATACCTGGTAGGTGTACATCCTACCGAGTGAGATACTCCTCCCTCTCTCACTCAATCCAAACCGATTGTCCCACTTCCGGCCGTCGATTCTACTAGAACCCCGTCGCTAGCTGAGGACGGCTCAACCTTCTATACTGACGCCCTGATCGAAAAGAGTCAACCTCTCGGAGGTGGCCACCTGCCGAGAGATATCCCCAGACCAACCAAAGGCTAGTATAAAGGCTTAGCCCCCATTGAGTACTCAACGTTATTCAATCTTCACAATTCATGAGGCTCCAAAGTGGAACCTACAAAATTAGCTCAATACAGTTCCAAACAACATTTTTCAACTCGTACAAAAATTTTAGAAGTCGTGGTTTTAAGTCAATAACTCATTCCACAAATTCATAGTGGAGGAGCCACATGCTTAAATAAGTCATGCTGTGATTTTCAAAAATTAGATGCATGCCCAAAAATTTATCTCTTGCGTATTCAAAACAAATCAAAATGTTTGATGCTTGGCTCCTAAGTCATGCCTGATACATTTTAAAAATTTATAAATCTAGAAGTTTCTAAAATTAGAAGTTTTCCGAATGTAGAAAGTTTCCAAAATAAGAAGGTTCCAAATGTAGAGGTTTTCAAAATTAGCTACCGTGCTAAAATTTCTTATTTGCAAGAGATACTCACCAACCTTACTTTCAAATCAAGATAATAAAATAAAATCAATTTCATGAATGCAAGGGAACTTACCTTATCCTTAAGCTTAGGGTTTGAACTCTAGTAGGTTGGTCCCTACCCTTGACAATCTTCTAAATCTATCAAAGAGTTCATATAAATTAATTATAGCACTTTCTAGATCATCCCAAAAGAAAATCAAGCCCAAAATCGACTTTCACAAATAAAACAAACTCAACTCACTACTACCATGATCCTAGTGTCCCAAGCTTTAAGGCCAAATAATAAATAAAAAGGGTTTATAAGCTAAGTCTAATTTGATATTTAAAATAATTAGTGTTTTGGAAAATACGTACTAATAAGTTGAAGGTTTAAATCTTTCTAAGAAAGATTTAGAGTTTATTTGATAAAGAGTCCTAGGTGGAATTAGGTAAAATAATGATTTATTAATAATTTAGTTGTTAGAAAATAAATGATAACTAAAATTAGTTGAAAATAAATTTAACGAGTCTTGCTTGAAAGACAATAAATAAATTTTTAATGGGTTTTGATTAAAAGATAATAATTAAATTTTTAGTAATAAATATTTTACTAATTATGATTGTTTCCATAAAAGGCTTTATTTAATATTATCATTCTATATATAATATCTATATATTTTATTTTCTAGCAAAAGCTATTATTTATTTGACTAAAATATCCTTATTATATATAATAATCGAAATTTACCCCTCCTAGGGTTTTTTGGAAATTACTAGCAAAATCCCATTATGAAATATTTTATTCATGAAATAAAAATTAGCTTAGGGACAACTAGGTCATGATCATATTTCTATGGCTAACCACAATCATTAGCATATACAATCCTTCAATTCATCAAGTCATCCAAATCATGTATATAAGCATAGATCTAGACTTACTAAGGCATGATCTAACTATTACTAGCATAATTATAATCATAGCTTCAATAATCACACAAGAATATAATTCCTATTCATCATAGATAACATAATCTCTAGCATACTTGATCATAAAGACATACATCAAACCCTAGAACACCATATATTCAACCAAGATAAGCAACTCATGCAAAAATCCCATCTCCAACATATTCATACATATATTCATGCTTCAATCTCAACTCATCACAACAATATATATTCAACCCTATTCTTGATTCATCTTCTATCAACATCATCCTAGAGACATGAGTCTAGAATTTAAAAGAAGGGTTAAAAAGGCTTTCTTGATTGATGAATACTTTGAAGGGGTTTCGAATGAATCTAAACCCCTAGATGCCTAAATCCGTCCAAATGAGATGAAGGAAGCATGGCCATGGTTGATGAAATCATTCGGCCAAGAGAGAGAGAGAGAGAGAGAAAAGAGAAGAAGAGAGTACATTAGCATGTTTAATCACATATATATTCATTAGAGATCAAAGATTAGCGAAGATGAAGTTGATTGAACAAACCTACCTTGAAGGTGTTTTTGAGCTTTCACAAAATTTCTGGTTTTTTATCCAAAAGAGCAAGTTGGATTTTGTAGTTTGATGTTAAAAATGGCACGAATGGACTCACAACAATGAATAGATGAAGTCTGGGATTTTTAGAGGTGGTTTGAAGTGATTTGGAGTGGCATTAGGTGAAAGGAAGTAGTAGGTGTTTTTGGTGTAGTGTGTGTGTTCTTGGAGATTGAAGGGAATTGAGATATTGTAATGTGCAGCTGCCGAATTTTTGTGAGAGATAGAGCTGGACGAATTTCTGTAGGGTTTGGGAGGTTGATTCTCTGATTTGGAAGGGAAAAGGAAAGGTTAGTTGTTAAAATCCTTGAAGAATATTTTTGGGAAGCAAATTTGGAAACTAGATATCGCAAGAATATCTTTGATTATTGGAGAGCTTTTGGAGATCTGCCATGGACGAATTTCTGGGCAGTGTTTTGGCTGAATGAAAGCTGGTTGAAGGAGGATTAGGGTGGCCAAAATTATGGAGTATAATGGTGAAGAGAAGTTCTGGTTGTTTGAGGTATATTTTATGGAAAGTTGTTAAATTATGGTGGCTAGAATTTTGGTATCCAAATCAAGGAATGATTGCAGAATTTTTTTGGAAATATTTTAGGCATCCATGGCTGGATTTTCATGCAGAACTTTGGGAGGACAATGGAGTTCTGTTAATAGAGGTTTAAGGGTGGTTTTTGAAGAAAAAGAATGGAGTTTCGGCTAGGAGAGAATTAGGAAACAAAGCTGGAAAAAAACCACTGCACAGATTTTTGCAAGGCTAGAATTTTCTGGGCAGTTTTCAGCTGCCCTTTTCCAGGCAATTTGCAAAGGTTTTGAAGGGGAATTTCTAGGACTTTCAAGGCTGGTTTCCAGCCTACTTCATGGAGGAAAAACATGGCTAGGGTTCTGTACAAAACTGGAAGAAAACAGCTTGATTTTGGACCTCCAAAGCTGCGATTTGTACAGGATTTTTTTCTGGTTTTGCACCATCTTTGTGCAGTCTGAAAATAGCCATAAAAATCCAGATTCTAAGCTGATGAAAAGGGCCATTTTTTGGCAGCATTTGGAAGGGAATAATGGTCAATAATTTCGACACCTTGAAGGCACACAAAGCTGGAAAAATTTCAGTTCTATGTACAAAGGGAAATGAACCTAGCTAGAGTGAATTTTTTAGAAAGTTCACTAAGGAATTTAATTCACTTGAAATCTTTTCCCCTCATCCATTGTTTCGGTCCATATGATGTCTTTTACTAAGACATTTTGAACATTCAAAGCCACAACACATTGCTGGAATTTTTCTTGAATAAAATTAGCTTGAACACAATGAACAAACTAATGAATTGAGAATTAGGAAAAACTAAGGATCAAGAGGAAATGAATTCCCCTTAGAAATTTTGTGTAGAGCAAAAGAGTAGGATTTCAAGACTCCTATCATGTCTGTCATAGGACAACATCTCTACCCTACTCCAAACACCACTAAGGCCGACAATGATACTTCCCAAGCAAAATAAAATTAAGCATGCTATAGCTCTAATAATGGAATTTGAACGCAAGACCTCAAGAATCAATTCTAAGGCTCTAACCACTACACCACAACAACTCTTGTTCTTATTTCCTCTCTAAAAATATTTTCCTATTCAATCCTCAAGCTATCTCCCTTTTTCCACCTTAGGTAAAAATTACCATTTTGCCCTTCCCACTCAGTAATCACAATCAAGCCCTCTAGACTATAAAACACAAATTCAATGCACATAAAACCGTATAAAAATATATTTAAACATGAAATAAAATATGATGTGCATCCCAACCCCCTTACTCTAAGGTTGGTTTCGACTGGGGTTTCACATCGTAGTTATAATGACATGCGATGGCATGGAAAATACGGATAGACTTAAGCATGGCTACTGGGGAAAAAATCTTCTTATAATCGATTCCCTCTTTCTAAGTATATCCTTTCACCACAAGCCTAGCTTTGAAGGTTTCCATCTTCCCATCTACTCCCCTCTTTCTCTTGTATACCCACTTACACCTAATGGGTTTTATCCTTTCAGGTGAAGCTACAAGATCCCAAACCTGATTGAGGTACATAGACTCAATCTAGGCTTTCATTGCTTCATGCCATAGATTTCCATCAGCATCAACAATAGCCTCCTCATATCTAGTGGGGTCTTGTTCCTGATAGTCGGAGACTAACTCGAAAGCTTCTCCAGTCCACCTCTCTGGAACCCTAGACACTCTCCCATTACAACGAAGCTCCATTTGTACAGACTCTTGAGCATGTGCCTCTTCTTGTTCCACAATTGGGCCAGGAGAAGTTGATTCCGAAGATAACTTCTCCTCAAGTTCCAACCTAGTTGAACCTTTAGTGGAGGTACTCTAATCATCCTCTAAGTATCTAGCATTTGTACTAACCAATACTTTCTGCTCCTTAGGACAATAAAGATAACCACCCTTTGTCTCTTTTGGATACCCAACAAAATAGCATAATTCTGATCTTAGTTCCAACTTGTCTCCCTTGACCAGTATATGAGTTGGACAACCCCATATCCTGAGATGATTCAGACTTGGCTTACGCCCAGTCCACATCTCATAGGGAGTCCTAGGTACTAACATGGAAGGCACCAAGTTTAGAATGTATGCCGCTGTTTTCAGGGCATATCCCCAAAAAGACACTGGAAGAGTAGCATGAGACATCATGCTTCGGACCATTTCCTTCAATATCCTATTCCTTCTCTCAACTACTCCATTCTGCTGGGGTGTCCCTAGTGTAGAGAGCTAGGATTCTATCCTATGATGTACCATATTGTCCTTGAATTCACCAAGAAGGTACTCTCTATCACGATCCGATCATAAGGTCTTGATTAATTTACCTGTCTGACGCTCCACTTCAACCTTAAACCCTTTGAACTTGTTAAAAGAGTCAGACTTGCGTCTCATCAGGTAAATAAAGCCAAACCTTGTACAATCATCCGTGAAAGTGATGAAGTACTCAAAACCCCCTCTAGCTGGTGTAGACAAGGGACCACACACATCAGTGTGAACAAGACTCAATACCTCCTTAGCTCTATCCGCCTTAGAGGTAAATGACATTTTGGTCATGTTTCCCATTAGGTAGGATTCACACTGAGGCCAATTTTTCAATCTCAATGAGCCCAAAGGCCCATCATGGATTAACCTCTGAATCTTGGTTGAGTTGATATGACCCAACCTTAGATGCCAAAGATATGAGTCATTGACATTGGTTTTTCTCTTCCTTGTTAAAGGTTCAGATTGAGTGTTATTTAATTAATTGTTAATAGGGTTCAAGAAGAATAGATTCCCATACATGTACCCAGTACATAAAATTTCTCTATTTCTACTGATAGTGATACTAGAATGGAAAGATACAAAATATCCTTGATTTATTAGTTTCGCAACTGAAATCAAATTCTATCGAAATCCAACTACATATAAAATATTCTTTAAAACCACTATTCTATTACAATAAAAAAAAATAAAATCTAGCTCTCCCACTGCAAGGGCCCAAACTTGTGCTCCATTTCCCACACGTAGCCCATATTCGCTTTTCTTGAGTCTTCTAATCTTTCTAAACCCCTACAAGGAGTTACAGATGTGATTAGTGGCTCCTAAATCAACAATCCAAGTGGAAGTTTATCCAACCATTGATATAGACTCTAGATAGAAAATATTACCCGTGGGATTTTTCTTGGCTTGAAGATCTGGACACTCCTTTTTCTAGTGTCCCATCAGTCCATATTTGAAGCACTTGTCCTTGGGTTTGTCTTTAGGCTAGGCTACTGCGTTGCCTTTCTTCTTCTTGAACTTTCTAGGCTTGGGCCCAGTTCTAGAAGATGAAGCCTTAGCAATCATAGCCTTAGATTGAGGCTTCATGACCTTCTCTGCCATCTGGAGCTCCTTCATCAACTCAGTTAAACCCATGTTTTACTTGTTCATGTTGTAATTCAACTTGAACTGAGTAAAGGAACCCGGTAGAGATTCGAGAACCATGTCCACTTGGCTCTTGGGGTCAATGACAGCCCCTAAGATTTTTGCCTCCTCGAAAGCAGTAATCATCTTGAGCATATGCTCTCTGACTGATGCTCCCTCAGCCATCTTAGTATTTATGATAGTTCAAAGAGCCTCTTACCTTGTGGGCCAGCTATTATCAGCGAATATCGTGGCTAACGATTGACTTATGTCATACGCAGTGGTCATGTGCTCATGTTTGGATTTGAGCACATTATACATGGAGACCAACATGTAACAATGAGCCATCTTATCGGCTTCTTCCACGCCTTCTCAGCCTTTC
Organism: Voacanga thouarsii; assembly: GCA_026120185.1. NCBI lineage: Eukaryota > Viridiplantae > Streptophyta > Magnoliopsida > Gentianales > Apocynaceae > Voacanga > Voacanga thouarsii. Next base: position 5,178,166 of record JANUWF010003376.1, on the reverse strand, counting down.
ATTCCTCAGCGGTGGAACCTTCCCCGATAACAGAGCAGGTTTCGTAAATGACATACTTATACTCTTTCACTGTGAGTATTATGTCCAGGTTTCTTTTCCAGTCCACATAGTTTGGTCCCATTAGCTTATTCTCTCTGAGAATAATAGCCAATGGACTAAAAGAACTTCCCACCATTTCTGAAAAATTAAAAAATAAAAGAAAAAGATTTAGTTTGTAAAAACAATACAAATTTGTGCACTTCATCCTTATATCAAATATAATACAATTAGTTTGGCTCTTAGGAGAACTGACATAGCTTCTTAGGAAGATTAATAGTTTCCTAAGCTAAGTGTGTTAACCACCATAAATTAATTTCCCTTCAAGGTAATGATCTAGAAGATAACTCCATCAAGGAGATGGTCGTTTCCTCTCATTTCCTATGGACATACGCACTATAACCTCCAACGAGGGGCTGGCCGATTATAGTTCATGTCCCGGGTTATTAATTACATCCCTCCATTAGATCTAGATCCTTGTGGTATCCCCATCATATACGGGTTCACTCCCACGGTGACGCGAAGGGACCCATGATCTCTAATAAGGATCGTGATGGAAGTCGTGGGGCCACTGGAACCCCTCTCCCACTTAGTCTTTTAAAACAAGGGTTTTCTAAAAAATATCATTTTGAAAATTTCCATTAAGTTTTTCTTAACTCATAAATAAAATATCTAAATCTATTAAAATCTCTATGTCAAGGTATATATCCTTTGGGAGATTTTTCCATGGACTAATCTTATTTAAGTTAAAAACTTAATAAGTTCAAAAATTTTCTAATTAAAACTTTCTAGAGATTTTGGTCTCAAGTTTATTTGACAAAATAATTTTTCTTGTGCTAAAATAAAACAAAATGGCTTTCTATTTTTAATTTACAAAAATATCTAAATCTAATATATTTTCTATGTCAAGGATTAAATCATTTAAGAAAATATCTAAGGATTAATTTTTGTTCAAGTTAAAATAACCATTTAATTTGTAGAAAACTATTTTCTTGTCAAAAACATTTCCAAAGACTGATCTTTGAGAAAACGTGCACAAAGATACTTAAAAATAAATAGCATGCTAGAAAACAGTAGACGTTTTTATGCTTTTCTATTTTTTAAACCTAAATACCCAGATAATATAATTAAACACATTAATTAATTAATTAATGGTTTTGTTTAATCCTAAAATCCCTTACAAATATTTTTTATGCAAAAATATTCCATGAATATTAACTATTGCAAAAATATTAATTTTGTCCGGTATGGACCCAAAAACAAAAAGAAAACACTAGAAAAATTACAAGGAAAATTTTTTTTTAAAAAAAAAAATCTCCTTGGTCTACTGCACCCGCTGCACTGGATCGAGCACCCACCAGCACTGCGGTCCACTGCACCCCCCACACAGAACCAGATCTCAAGGGCGACTAGCATGTGGACCGGACTCCAGACCCAAGCTGGTGCCGGTTCGGGCGGCCTCAGCCAGCGCTAGTTCCGGTCTGTTCGAGTCTTCCTTTTATGATTTTCTTGCGAATTTTCTGCAGCTTTTTTTCTGCTTTCCTGCAACTTTCTTCCTCTATTAGCTCTCTGATTTCAATCCAAATACAATGAAATCAACAAAAACCAACAACTGCCTATACCCATTAACATTGGGCTTACACGATTTGCTAAGAAAAAACCAGATTACATCTCACCTATACCTCCATCAGAGAGGTTTACCAGAGAATCTATCCATACCAAAAACAGCGAAGGATCATAGTTTAATCACACATATGTGTCCATTTTTATTCAACTAGATGCATACTTCCTATATTTGCACAAAACCTTCATGCTCTGATATCAATTGAAGGCTTCTAGGGGAAAACAAAGCACGCAACGGAAGCAAAAATTGAAGAAACTGAAGAACAAGAAAAATCCCGAATGGAGCCGGTGCCGGTTCTAGTAGCCTTAGCCAGCGCCGGTCCCACTCTGTACGGATTCAGAGGTAAAAAAAACCTAACCTTTTCTTCTTGTTCTTAAAGTTGGCTGGACCGGAATGTGTGGAACTAGGGTAGATGCGCTGATGGAAACCTCTGGTATGATTCCTACAAGCCTCCTACTCCGTTTGTGCATGTAGGTGAACGCTAATTTCTCGATCTTTCAGTATATGGCCTACCTAATCCCGTTTGGTAAACAACTTACAGGGCTAAGGAATATGTTTGAGAGAGAGAAAAATGGCTGTGTCATTCTTTTTCCACTAGAGAAGAAGCAATGAAAAACAATGTCCTCCTATATTCTCCTGTTTAACCTAAATAAAAACCCTAAGTTAAACTGGACTGGCCCATTGGACTCTTAGTTTAGTCTTTTGGACTAAATTAATTATTATAATTAGAACCAAACAAATGGCCCAATAAATTATTAATTTACCAGCCCAAATAAACTAGTCCAATTAACTAGCCCATGCTAGTTTAGTCCTAGGTCAATCTTTATTTATTCAAACTGGGCCAAAGCCCTGAATAATTAATTAACCCACCAAACTAATTTAATTAATTATCTCTCCATGGACATTTATTTTATTCTAGCCCAATAATTAAATCAAACTACTTAAATAAAATAAATTCTATTTAATTTAATTTAAGACCAATTCCTTAGCCTGTATTTAATTAGGACTCACAGTCTATCTTGGGGACCAAAAGACACACCGCATTGGCTACTAAAATGACTAAAATACCCTTGTCATATAAATAGCTATATTTTGCATTTTAAATAATTCCTAATATTACAATAAGGAAATATTGACTCCAAGAACAATGCTGCATTAGCAAAGTCCCCGACATACAGGTGTAATGACTAAAATATCCCTCTATACATTGCCGTACATTTAGAGAGGAAGAAATGTACTAACACCTCTTTAAATAACATCTACCATCCTTAGGCTTCTAGTCCAATAATCCACGACTTCCTAGATTGTTTCTGCTTTCCAAGGGAGCTACCCTAAAGCAAACATCCAAGTCATGTTTCCCAGGGCCCTAGATATTTAGATCATTTAGACAACCACAAGAGGCGATATAATATAGAAACTATCTTATACAAGTCTGTCTTAACTAACTAGTCACACATACCCAACATGCAAGTATATTGGCCCTACGATAGAACCTCAACTATAGCATATCAAAGTACATGCTTCCAGCTTTGTGAGACCACCAACTCATACTCAAGTCATAGAGTACTAGTCCACGTTGTAGCAGTAGTAGTCTAAGTTTTTGCCATATAGTACTTTTAGAAATCACTACTACAGGTCATGTTTTACGTATTCGAAATACGCATATGTCATGAAGTGAGTGGACTGCTCACCGGCTAAAGGTAAGCCATTCCCCATTTGGAATTCATAACATAATAACCTAAACATGATGAGATTCCCATTCTCATCAATCAGTTAAAAACGAACGTTTATGTGTTAAGTAACACATGATCCATACCTTACTGTAAAAGACCACCATTTACATGGACCACTTATTTAAATACAATGAGTCTTTTCCAAATGAAATTGTGCACAAATAAAATGTAAATTCATGAACAATTTCTGAAAATAAATTTTTTTATTAAAACATTCGATATTTACATCAGAAACCTAGTCTAAAAGGACATATTTTCCAACAGCCTGGGATGTTAAAGAAGTTTGGTAGGGCGAGTTCATGGTACTTTTCACCTACTCCTACTTCTTGGAATGCTGTTTTATTAAAGAAATAATATTTTACCTATTTCACATGCTCCACTTTTTTTTTTTTTTTTTTGCCATGAATGCCATGTATGGTTTCAATAGTCTCTCATATAATTCAAGAAAACAAATTATCTATTTCAATTCATTTGGACATGTTCTTTTCAACTAACGATGTAACTAATGCCTTATTTTATGTTTATTCTGCTTTAGAATATACTTGCATCAAATTCCTTATTAACTTAATCATACTGCTCCTTTTGCAAAAATTGTATAGATGGGATCTTCCACATGAAGGGAGTATCTGGAAGGCATGGAAGGCTCATTGTGCAAGTAGATTAAAAGATCACTTGCACAGAGTCCACAAATCCCAACAAAAACCACATTGGATCCCTGATACTATTTATTAGAAGTTGTGTGAAAAGTAGGCTAAGGAAGATTATGTGAAGAAAGGCAAGCAAATGTCCTTGAATAGGACCATGTGCAAAGCTGGCCGGGGTGCATCCAGACACTTTGGTGGATCTGTCTCCTTTCCGGATCATGAAGCTAGAATGGTATGCTTAAATTCACAATTTTTTTCTAGCTACCACTTCTACCATCCTATTATTCTCACTCCTACTACGTCACTCTAGTATTATGAATGCTTTTCACTTTTTTACATTTTTGTATAGAGAGAGAAGATGGGGGATCAATTCACATACCATAAATGGTAGGAACAACTCTATACTGTTCACAGAGATTGTCCTGAAAAAAGACAATTCGTAGACCCTAAACCTAAAAAACTTGGGTAGATATTCTCTTTATTATCTAGTTGTTATTTCTAAAAATGGAAAACAGTCTTTTTAGTATGACGACTAGTCCTCTCTCGGTCGCTAGTCAGACCAGTATTTGATTGTAACAAATCCAAATCTCCTCCTCTCTGATATGGTGTGTAATGAATACTGGAGAGCAGATGTGGTTGATCACCTACTGGTTCCTTCACTTTCACGAATAATTCTTGTTGATCATTCTCTAGAAATCGATTCAATAGAAAATGATGTTCAATTGTGGTTTCTTACTGAGTATGGGGAATTTAGTATCTCATCTACATATGAATTCATCCGGTTGAAGTGTACTCCCAAGTAAAGTTAAGGTCTTCCCTATATATATATATATATATATATATATATATATATATATATATATATATATATATATATATATATTGCCTTTAATTTATTTATTTTACCAATAAAAATTAGATTTCTATAGGATGTTCTCAGGATGCCAGAGTTGCCTCTGCCTCTGCCGTCAGACACCAGTTGGAATCTATGGTCTTTTGCTTCTATATTTTCTCCTGATTCGCAATAATTAATCAACACAGAAATTATTAAACCATGTCTACATAAAGGTGAGCTAGCTATTGTCTTCTCGAATGAAGAGATTTCTCATCTTGTAGGGCCATTCAAATATGCTTTGGTCGAAAAGTTCTCACAAGGTAAACCTTCAATGGAGGCTATTTTGACAGGAGTTTTACACAATTGGGCTCAAGGTCGAAGCGAAGTTTGGATGGCTTGAGTTTAAGCACATACTCATATTGCTCACAAATGAAGAAGACTATCTGAGGCTATGGCTAAAGGGGCTTTAGTTCTTGTTGAGATTTCCCTTGTATATACTCAAATGGACTTTGGACTTTAGGGTCTCTTCTGATAGTGCCTGTATAGATGGATTTTGAATATCTACCTATTCATATTTTAAAAAAAATCCACCCTATATTCATTAGCTTCCACGATTGGGCATCCATTAAAACTTGATGAGGCTACAGTAGCTCTCACACAACCTAGTGTAGTGCGGGTCTGCATCAAGCTGGACTTATCTAAACCAAGGCCTAAGCGCCTTTAGATTGGTTGTGGTTAGAGTGTTGGATTTTATCAGCCTATGAGTTATAAGAATCTTCTGAAGTACTATTTCTTATATAGGGACATGAAGATTTTAAATGTAGCTAAGATGAAGACGATTGGCCAAAGATACGACTGGAAGGCACAAGACGACAACGTCCATAAGAAAGAGTCCAATTGTAGGGGGTTTCCTAATATGCGTTGGACTCCTAAGAATGTGCCTACTATTTAGCATTTGGCTTCTATCAAAATTCAACAACAAAAGAATAACGCCACAGAAGATACAAACTCTTCAGCATTGAACAGGCAATAGGAGATTCAGGATAATCCATCAGTGATGGAGGCCAGGCAAGTTGCCAAGGATAAAGATTCTAGGTTTGTGGATCTAGAGCAGGAAAAGAAGGACGCAGAGGACAGCTTCCTAAAGTCACCAAAGTCTCCTAGGAACATGTCTTTATTTGAGCCAGATTCACGGGATGACCATTCTCATATTTTTTGTACCCGTGTCCCATGCTTACCAATGAACCCTTAGTGATATTTCAAGTGGCCCTCAACAAACCTTTTCAATTGGTTTTCCTTCTGGTAGACTTGCTGCCTGTTAAGGTTATTCCAAGTTTTCAGGCTCTTGCATTGGCACATGCTGACACGGTCTTGGATCAATTTATTGTTGCATCTAATGGGCAACAGTTGGCTAATCTAGCTATTTCTGATGCGCAATTAGCCTCTTCCATTAACGTAATTTGAATGCTATCAAATGCTACTCAGCATGAAGGACGGAGTTTACATTTTCTGCATAATAGTTTGACATCCTCTGACCTAGTAGATGATATTGGGATTAGACATAAATATTAAAGGAAAAGATTTGTTCAAAAGGTTATATATCAGACTCCTCTAAAAAATCATTGCACCCAAGTTTCGAACATGAACTAAATAAGCATTTTTGTCAATTGTATAAGCAGAAGAAGCGCAAGAAGAAGGAGAAGGTTCACTCTACTGGCACACCTTTTTCAAATTTGTATATTGATTTAGTGATTACACTGGCAACACACTGGCAACGATTATGACCCAGATATTCTTCTTACTACCGGAAAAGGCAAGATGAATCGGCTGTAGAAGTAAACTCCACTTCATCAAAAAAGTTGCGGGGTTCCATGTTAAAAGATGTAATTAATCATATAGCTTTTCCCGTATTCATTTTTTATTATCAATAAAATTTACAGCCACCTTTTTTGTGGTTTTAATTTAAAAAAGGTTAAGGTCTTCCTTTGGAAATTATTCAATAATTTCATTCCACTCAATTCGGTGGTGACTTCCTTTGGAATTCCCTTAGCTTCTAGATGCTATTTCTATTGGAAAAATTCTGTAACATTGGAGCATATGTTTAAGGACTGTCAGTCTATCACTTCACTATGGCAATCTAAGGCATCGTCATTGAGAGTTCTCCTGCATCTGCTAGAGCTTATTCTAGGGTTTTTATCGCATTTTTTCTCTGGGAAACGTGGAAGGCTCGTAATGAATTCATTTATGAAAAGATCCATGTCCTCATTGGTGATCTCTTTTCACCCAATTTGAAAACTATAGCTCTAAATATTCTATCATCTTCAATTATGTGGAGGGCTTCAGTACCACCTTGAGTTCTTCCATTCAATTGAAATCTGTTACAAGAGGGGTTATTGTTAATGTTGATGGGGCTTCTAAAGGAAACCTTATATTGTCAGGGCTTAGGGTGCTCATTAGAAAATCACAAGGTCATTTTCTCTTTTGATTCTCTAAGAACATTGGTCATGCATCCAATCAGTAAGCAAAAATTCATGTAGCCCTTTATGGTTTGCAGTGGTGTGTTCGGTTTCATCATAAGGAGGTTATTTTGCTATCTAACTCTCAAGTTATTATTAATCAGATAAATGGGCAGAATTTTTGAAAAATGGGGTTGGTTTTGAATGGAATTACGACAGTGGGGCGGCTCCATCAGAATTTGCGTTTGTAGTGAGGTTGTATTTATAGAATGCGACCATATAATTATAGGTCGCATTCATGCGACCAAATCCTGCTTATTTTTGAATTTTCAGTGATGAATTTGCCTATTTTCATATTTTGGAAAATATAGGTCGCATTAATGGTCACATTTCATTAATGCGACCTGTATTACTCATACCCTTCAGCCACTTGATACACATCAAGTCATCACAAAGGCTATAAATTTCCCACCTTGATAACATTCAATATATAACAATATATGTAGTCTATTGAAATATTTAAAATATAAATTCCAATATCATAAGTACCGTAGTCAAAATACAATACAACAGAATACAAACAAATAGATGAAGGAATGGGCTTATCTCTCTAAACTGTAAAAGTATTATTATTACAATTCCTCCTAGTATGTCTGCCTCTATAACAATTGCTGCATCTTGGAGGAGAATTGGGTGTCAATAATCTATATCATAAGGTGTCCTCATTGTTCATGGACGGCCAAGAACTTTATTCCTCATTATTTCCTCCAAAGGTGCAAGTATAAAAGTTGAAGGCCTCCAGTATTGTTCATCCTCCACAGGGAAAAGTTTACCTTCATATGCGAACTTGTAATTCCTTCTAGTATAGAACTCCAGAATAAAATCAATGGGATTCCAACCTTTGTGATGACATGCGATAGGGTCTAAATTAGTCATATATTTCCTAATTATTTGAGGCCATTTTGTGATACATTTTGTGCAATAACTGGTCATATTCTTTCATATTTGAGATTTTACCCTTGGAAATGTATTTTGTGCATTATTTTAGATTTTAGGGGTAAAATAAGGCAAAATCGTCGCTAAACAGACTAGAGACGGCGTCGGTCACGTGTTGTTGGCACGCACTTTGAGACGATAAAAATTGGCAAAACAGGGGCTGAACAAAACACAGCCAGTGCCAGTTCGAGAGCCCAGAGGCGATGCCGACTGCGACTTGGAAGAACTTAGCGCGAAAATTGAGAAAAATTGACAAACGGACAGAGAAATAGAATACAACTTGTGCCAGCCCTAGGCAGGACAGGCGGCGCCGGCTGTGCACTGGTACAGAGGTCGTGCCTCAATTTTCGTGCACATTTTTGGCAATTTTTAGAGTTTTGGTATTTTCCTACTTCTATTCAGCCAAAAACCCTATAGGGACGAATTTAGGCACTTCTAAAGCCTATAAATAGAGGAAAAACACAAGTCAAATGTATGAATTCAAGGAGCAAAACAAAAAATCACTCAAAATCAAGGAGAAATTCATCAAATCAAGGAGGATTGTACAAGAGAGTCTATGAAGAAAGAAGAAGGAGGATTGTCTATGAGTGCTTTCTTTTAACTTTGTTTTCTTTTCTTGAATAATGATGTATTAATTGTTTTATTGTAATTTGGCATTATTTTCGGTATTCATAATTTTTAGAGTTACTTTGATCTTTTGATTAATTGATTGCTATTCTTGGTATTTAATTACCTATGCTGATTATGAGACTAATTTATTATTTTTTTATTAACTTACTTGGAAAAGGGGTTGATGGTGGTCTAAATTTATTAATTTCATATTTGTTGTCTACTAACTTGCTTGGAAAATTGGTTAATTGCTAAGAACTGGGTAATTAAAGGTTAATTGATGTCTGTCAGGATATGAATTTATTAGTTAATTTCACGTTTTAAATTTGCCAGGATGTGGGGTTTTAATCAAGGATTGTGTTTAATGCATTTTTTTAGTGAATTAGTTGAGACAGGATATGTGATGCTAATTTATCTAGAAGATAGTGATTTCATGGATTGGAAAAGAAGTGAATCTATCTTAATCCTTCATGATGCCAAGAGAATAATTAGTTATGATAATAATTGGATACTTGAAGGTAATGATTGTCAAAATAATAGTTTGAGTTACATAATTCTCTATTCTTGACATGTATATATTCTTATATTTTATTTTATTTTCCTTTTTATTCTTTTTCACTTTATTGAGTCAATTAAACAATGAAAGAAAAGTGATTACTGCATACTTCTTCCTTGAGGATTGATACTCGTTTTAAACCGTATGATATGCTTAATGATAAGTACGCTTACTCATATATGTAATTTGGGGTTAACATTTTAATTTAAACTTGATTGGGAATGTGCTTATTTTTTTTATGATTTTTATACCCAAATTCGTACACATCAACATGTTGTAAACTCATGCAAACAAGGTATACCATATATACTCCACTTTTGGCAGCTAGATGTTCTCTCTCTCAAATTGACATTGTAAACATTTGGACTTCTACTCCCTTATTGAATTGATGATCTGATCCTATATATACCGGTATGTGCATTAAATTTAGTCACAACTTGCCCTCTAGATTTGTCCTCAAAATAAGAATACAACTTTCACATTTCAGCTGATAAAAGGTGTCTGAAGTTAGATGCCTCATCTCTATGTTCATTAAAATACTTAACTAACTTCAGAAATGAAGTTTCAACCAAAACTTTTAGTGAAGATCTTGCTTTCTTAAGAGCACTGTTCATGCATTCAAACAAACTAGTAGTAATTGAATCATAGCTATGCCCTTCATCATCTGACAAAGTCTATTTCTCCAAACCAATTTCCATCAAATATTTAAATGTATCTTCTTTTCAAATCTTGATTTCATCTAAATATGATTGACACTCAGTCCTTTTACGTTCCAAACCCGCAGCGTACATCAAATTTATCAAATTAGTGTCCTTATACTTGGCATGAAAATTTCTCTTAATGTGTCCGAGGGAATATCTATGAACAGCCAAAGGTTTTTGCCACTCATTCATATGTCGTACAACATTGATTATGCCTGACTGTCTATCTAAAATTAGACATATATATCTTTCCAAAATGACATGTTGAGGCAGGAGCTTTAAGAACTAACTCCAACTCTCTAATGACTCCTCGTCCATGATGGCAAAGGCAAGGGGGAAGAGGTAACTATTTGCATCCCAAGTGGATGCCACCAATAATTTGCCCCTATAAAGTCCCTGTAAATGAGTGCCATCAATAGATGCCATTGGATGACAATATTTGAACCCAATAATTGAAGGCTTGAATGACCAAAAAAGGAAACCAAAAGCTTTTATATCACCTACACTAGTCCAATGGTGTCTCCACTTCATAATAGTTCTAGGATTAGAATCCTGCAATGCAAGTATATATTTTAGTAGGGCAATCCATGTAGAGGGCCAATCACCATAAACAAGTTCCACAGCTACTTTTCGGGCTTTCCAAGCTTTCTTATAAGAATAGCCCGTCCTCCACGGTTTTTGAACTTCTGCAATAACATCACTCACATAGCATTCGGGGTCATTTAAAACCAAATGTGTCAAATTATGTGCTATAAATCGATGATCTATGTTTCTATTAACATTGTTCATAGTTGTAATGACGTTTGTGTGTTCTTTGTTCAAAACTGATATCTGCCACTCTCTATGAATCTTTTTATGTATAATAAGAATATGCCAAGAGTAAGGATTGCCGGCACTTGCATGCTTACACTTTACATACCAGTAGTCTTTCTTACTCTCCAAGACCCTGAATTCTTAACCTGCTTGAATAGACCACTTTCTTACTGCATATAGCCTCCTTCTTATTTTGAAACCTAATGTTTAGATAAAGATCAATATTAGTGTCAGACCAACTTCTTGTGACATCAAATGAGTGCCCGTGAAGCGATTCATTAGCACACGCACCAGACCCTATGTCATCAAATATTGGAAATCTTATTAATTCCCATGTAGTATTAGAATGCCCTGCTATGTCATTCTTATCATCCTGTAAAGGAATATTGGGATCATGACATAGACTATTTACTGGAATGTCATCTTCTTCACTATCATCTCTATGCACCATCGAATCAACATTTGCTGCAATAGTGGCCATATGTGACTGCGATGCGATACCATGTGGGGAAGTGGTGTTATGACAACAGTTTTCCTCCTCCTGATATGTACCAAGTACTGGACTTTATGTAGAAACCAAGAAATGTTCGGAGCCGATCAAGTCACATCTATTTTCTAATCATTTAGATGTGTGCTCAACATTAACTATCCTATCATTACTACCTGTTAAACTAATGTATTCAGTTCTTCTGTTGTTTAAGGCTGCCCCTGTATTTTCTAGTGGTTGGTAAAATGGTTGGGGATGCATGTAGTTAGGGTTTTGAGATACCATGCCCATAGGGAGCAAAGAGAATGAATTGTGCTTGTCTTGAATCAAAGGATCCAAACCCGTGACATGATTAAGCATTGTAACGAATGAACCCGAGGCTAGGGATACCTCAAATAAATGACTCGGGCATTGGGAAGTCACCTCTGAATAAGTAACCTGAAGTTGAATGCTCTGAGATTTAAATTCATGTGGTAACATCTATAAAACCTCCATATCATCGTCATCACTTAACTCATTTGCAGTATATTGTTGGTCAAACCCATAAAGAAATAGATGTCTTAGTATAATCTTGATTATCATATTTTTTTCCTTCCAAACCAATATATGTACGAACTTTTTCAACAAGTTCGGAGTAAGATATCCGACGTCGAAGAATGCATGTTTTTTTAATTGCCCTGTCGAACCATATAGAGCCTCGATAATCATGTTGTATTTGACAATCCCAAAAAAAACACAGCACAAGAGGTCGGTCCAAGTCAGCCATGATAACAATGTTGGCACAATTTGAGATACACAAAATATTAATATTATCAAAAAAATCATCCGCATTGGTATCTTGGAAAAACCTTATCTAAGAGCATAGTTTTGCAATTGAGATATAAATATCTCTTTGTAATATGCAAAGAAAAAAAGAAGTATAGTTTTGCAAATAATAGATGCATTTCAATTTAGGGTAAAACAAAAAATGATAACAAGTGTAAATAAAATCACCGGACGAAAAATGAAAAGCAAATAGAAGTATAGTTTTGAGATGAAGTTACCTCAATACTTAAATTTGTAAGATGACTAATCCCCCACTACATTCATTTTCGGAATTTGCAGATAGCCCATTATGTTGAGATATTTCCCAGCAAATAGAAGTGTGTATTGGCATGACATAGATCTAGATCCAGAGCAGTGGGAAGATGGAAACACGTTCAAGTTGTATTTTACTAATGTGATGGTCGCATTACATGAATGCGACCTTAAGGAACCTGTTCACCAAATATGACCTTAAGGAACCTGTACACCAAATACACAACATGTACTCTTTCATTTTAAAACATATTCACTTCAAAACATATTCACTTAACAATTACAACCATATACGCATCATTGGAGCATACATTCAACCAACACACAATGTGAAAACAAATCTCCTTTATTGCAAAACATATTAGCATAACAATTAGAAATGGGGAAAAACATGTACAAACCTATGATTTTCTACACTAGTCTTCTTATTGTTCATTGCTAAATCTCAGTTATATGGCATCTAATGAGGTAAGAGTACACATAGCTGGCGAGGATTAATCTTTCTCCTCGGTCTCCCAGTGAAGTTACCATTATGGCTTGGGACTGGAGTGGCAGCTTGTGGGTCTTCTTGGGGAGTATAGGCGGGATCTGGATTTTGTTAGGGTAGGTCTGTAGCTGATCTTGGTTGCCTACGACATACTACCCACTGAATGGTCGAATGGGGAGGCCATCAATAGTAGTCTACACACTCGCAGTAGCCTACTCAACATTACTGTACAGATCCTCTGGCATCCGCGGAGATACAACCGGAATAACTACGAAATCATCATTGAAGAAATCATCTGTGCTAATCTTGGTCTGCGTGCTATCTCCCGTCTCCTCCTAAATCTCAGGCTCATGGTGCACATTCGGAACTGTCACATCATCAACCTCAGTAGGATGGCCAGGTGGAGGATGTGCTCGAACTTGGGGTCTCTTGCCCCCACGCCACACTCCTGGGTGTGTACATCCATCAATAGGGTCCCAAGGCCTCGACATAGGCTAAGTCACTACGACGGTTGGCTCGCCTGAATCGACCGGTATTGGACTACTATCGTGTTCCTAATGACATGCTACAAGTCCTCGAGCAAATATATCTTGTATGTCAATAAATGCCCTTCGAGACACCGAGTCGGCACTATGAGTGTGACGTTCAGGCACTGTCATAGCATGCCACATAATATCAGCCTGAAATCATCATTGAAAAAATTAGTTGATAATTAAAGGTCTTTTCAAATTATTAACTCCTATATTACCAAATGAATTACATACCATGACAACTATACTAGACCCAGTAGGATGATATCTCGACGATAGAGAAGTACGAGTAATGGGGTCCTCAATCCTTATTTGGGTACAGTCCCTATACCATTGCATATAATCCACTAGGACTGAAATGCCCATCATTTTGGCCTGGATAAGGTCTATTCGATTTACCCACATCTGAAGATACGACCCATGGTATATGTTGTAATCTCTAGAGAGATTGCTTCTCCTATCAATCTCATGCAGGTCAATCCTCATATTGTAATCTATCAGTATAAACTGAAGCATCCCAAATTGTCACATCACCCGATCCGAAAAGTATAGCTCAACCACCTCCAACTGATCAGGGCGTGCGTGACCTCTAGATATCGGGTCCCTCCAAATAACTAGGGGGGAAGAGACTAACTAAATCAGTCTGATAAAGCTGCCAAACAAACTGTCATACAAATAATGAATGTTAGTGTCAAACAAATGAAGAGTTGTATATAAAGTATCGACATAGCCAAAAAATATATGTATATACTTACATCCTCATCTGAGAAGGCATCGAGTTGGGAGCGATATGTCACGAGAACGTGTGTAGACATTCGAAAAAGCTATACTGGTACATCCCATCGAGCACCGTAAGGTGCAAGCAGTGGGAGATCATCACGAGGCATACTCTACTCTGGTCGTACAACCCGAACATGCTACCATGCCCACTACTACAACATAGTCACAAATGTGTTAGACTCATAGCACACATGTTTATAAGATAAAAAAATATATAAAACATATTTGAATACGTACCTGGAGTAAAACCATCAGGACACAAATCTCCGATGCCGACCCAAAAGAAGCATGACATAGACATCTATACAGGAATGCTAAAACAGCACTACCCCAGCTGAGCATGCCACATGCCTCCAAATCCTCGAAGGGAGGTAAGTATCTCAAGTGAAGAAGGTTCCCTGGCTTATCAGAAAAAAGTAGCCCTCCAATCAATAGGAAGATAACATATTGAGCACGCTGCATGATGATGTCATTAGTCGCATCATCAGTGAAAGGAAACTCCAAGGCCTCCTCAATAGGACCCTTCCTAATCCTATTTCCCCGTATGTCCTCGGCCCATGGCCTAATGCCAAGAAGGCTATTGCAAAGGTTAATCTAGTCAAGTTTACTATAGTGATAAGGAGGCCCTATCATTGGATCCCTATCTACCCTAAGACCCCATAATATCGCTACATCCTCCAGTGTCACGATAGCCTCTCCTAAAGGGAAATGAAATGTATGGGTCTTCTTATGCCATCACTTTACCAGTGCAGTAATGAGAGCATGATAAACCTGGATATGTCCAGCTCACCTAACTCCACCAAAACCAACCCTAACTCCACCACTCTATCGGAAAGGGGCGTATGCTTCCAAAATACACAATCGTATCGTCTGTACACCAATGGAATCTCACAAGCACACTGATCTCCAAACCATACCAAAGACGAACGATGATTCGACTAAAGAGATAATAAATTGTCGACGAGAGGCCTCGGATGGATATTTATGTGCATGTGATCCATTGTACCTATTTAAATTAGGTTCACACAATTAAACTACGATTGTATCTATATGCATGATTAGTAGTCAAAGGACCATGGAATATTTATCTTCCTATCCTTTATTCATGTATCTAACAAAAGCATATGCTTATGAATAAATAAATCAATACACGATATCATGGAAATATAAAAACATATTCACTAGTTTGGTGAAACTTGGAGATTGTGGGATGGAACAACATATTCAAACTTCAATCAAGAACATATTAAAGTATGATCTATTAAGTTCCTCAACTATGAACGTATATGCTTGGATAAATGTTTAAACATTTTTTGGTTACCCAAAATTAACACCAATTCCAATTGTAGCTATGAACGTAGGTAATTGTAGCTTCATTTTAAACATTTCTTAGTAGTAGAAAATTGTTTACCCAAAAATAACAGGGTAATTTGTAGCATCAAGTTGAATGAAAACAGCATAAACTTAACGTGCAGAACCAAACTTTAAAGCCTTAATAAATATGATTATATCCATTGTTCTAGAAAATTTTACCTTGAAAAATTGGTCCCCACGCCCAGTAGAACAGAAGCACAACCGCAACAAAGGATGGGCTCCTTCGTTCGCCGAGAATAGAGGTTGCTGGTGGTGGAATCGATCAAAAAAGAAGGGAGCCTCGGCGCAGAGAAAAAGAGAAGACAAGGATGAAAGGCTTCAAAGTGAGGCTGTTCAGATATGTTAATGCGATGTGAAATTTAATTTTTTCCAAACATTTTTGTTTTATGAAAAAAAAAAAACATTTGATCGGATCTGGTCGACCTATAATTACGAATGCAACCTCACTAAATACGAAAATTCTGATGGAGCCACCCCATTGTCATAATTTCATTAAAAAACAACCCCATTTTTCGGAAATTCCACTGAATAGGGCTTATACTAAGGCCTGGAGACTTTATTCCCTTTATGGGAGGATTGACACTACAGGAGAATTACCATTTTGCAATTGCCAAAAACCGTTGCAAAATCGTCACTGACTCGGTTTGCGATGTTTTGGCCATCCCAAAAAATGCCGTCGCTAATTGCAACGGCCAAGACAAATTGTCACTATTTGCGACAATTTTTGTGAGGGCAAGAAAAAATCGTCGCTATTTGAGACAGTTTTCGAGAGTTTTGCGACGAATATTTTTAGTCAAACTTTGACGAAGCAGAAAATTTGCTACCATTTTGTGACGAAATTCATAAGTCCATTACAAAATCCTTGCAAATTGTGACGGTATTGCGAGGGTCTTTGCAAAATCATCGCAAATTGTGAGGGACTTGGCCTTTGCAAAACCGTCGCCATTCGAGGGAAGTGGTCACCCCCAAGTCGTGGCCCTCGCAAAATAGTCGCAAATTGCAACGGTTTTGCGAGAGACTTTTTCACCTAAAGCCTCGCAAAATGCAAAACCCTCGCAATTTCTGAGGATTTTGCGAGGGACTTTTTACTCCCAAAACTTGCCCCTTTCAAAATCATCACAAATTGCGAAGGTTTTGAGAAGGTTATCGTAGCCTTCGCAAAATCATTGCAAATTGCGACAAAGTTTTCTAGCCCTGGCTAAATCATCACAAATTGGGAGAATTTTGCAATGTTTTTTTATAATTTTCTATTATTATATTTATTTTAAATTATTAGTTCCTTGTAAATCAATCCTGAAACACTACATAAACAAATGCTAAAACTATGTTCATAACCCAAAAAATAAAATAAAAATTTGAAACTAAGCACGAATAAATATAATTAAAAGACTGAAACATAATACAATATAAATACATAATAAGGATCTAAAAAAATAAAATAGTTCATAGAAATAAGTAACAGTGTATAAAGAATATAGAAATAAATACAACAAAGTCTATGTAGCTAAAGAAGGAGCAGCTGCAGAAGGGGGTGGAGGAGGGGAACAGAGCCCCTACGTGGGCCTGGGTGCTCATCAGCTGGATCAAATCTATCGTCAGCATTGAGATCTTCATCTTCAAGATTAGTAGCTGCTATGCGTGCTTCTATCTCCTCTATGGATGGCATAGATGGTATAGGAATGCCCACCTTCAAAAGAACGATGTAAATAATCGTAAATAAAAATGATAAAAGAATAATAACATTAAAACGTTATATCTATTCACTAATTTAAAGCAATAGAATAATAGTATAATAACGATGGATATGTCAAAATAAACATTGTCCTTGTGAATTGAATTTTAAAAGAATTTTGACAGAGTCTCCCCTATAGTTGGACATTTTCCAGGCATAAAGCCACTTCAAGATTTGACAATCAAAACGTTGTTACAAACAACAAAGACGGATCTTTCAAATATAGAAAAATGTAAAAGGTAACTAGGGGTAATCATTCATTATCCAAGAGGAGTGATCACCCATCACTCACAGGGAATAATCACCCATCACTCACGGGGTTCCAATTATTATGTTAGATATAGTTAAAACCAAGTAAAAATTTATAAATGCATATGTCCTTGTGAATTGTATGTCAATACAGCAACAATACACTATATAAATTACCTTGTTTACACCACAAAAAATTTTGACAGAATGTCCCCTATAATTGGACATTTTCCAGGCATAAGGCCACCTCAAAATTTGACAATCAAAATGCAATTGCAAATAACAAAGACAGATCATTCATTTATAGAAAAAAAAAAAAAAGAAACTAGGGGTAATCACCCATTACCCAGGAGGAGTAAACACCCATTACTCACGAGGTTCCAATTATTAAAAATACACGAAAGAAACATGTGCTTACCACTTTCAATTATTCCTACTATGTTTTTCATCCCATTAACGATGATAAGGAAGGTTGGTAAGAATAGATATGCTATACATGCTATATACATGGAGGTGTGGTAAGGACATATATTTTGATTTAGCAGTTTGGCACGACACATATTAACATTGATTCCAACAATTATTCACTTTCCATATTATCAAGGTACAGTTCAATATACTCATCATTTACTAACAATGATGGCCTAACCATGATGTAAAATTCTTTATAGAAAATTCTTTACCAATGAACAGTCAATGAGAAAAATAAGTAATTTACATAAGAAGTCTTGTGAATGGCATATGAGCAAAGTAAATAGGGAAATGAAGAGAAAAATGGCTAAGGAGGATGAATATAGATTAGCATGTTAAGGAATATATTGCCACGTATTATAGAAATTGGAAAATAAGGAAACGTTTAATTTCCTTACTCATGCTTATTGATAGCTTGTGAACTTCTTCAATTTGTAATGTAGGCATGTGAGTGTATCCTATTTCAAGTCCTACAATCCATTAAGCAAATCATGTTTCAAGAAAAATGCTCAAGTCTAAGCATATTAGAAAATTAAGTGTCAAAATGTTATTTTGTAAAGTAGTAGAACTCAGCACAATACCTTGTATTTCCCGATTTCACAAGTCCACATTTGGCTTGTAGAAATCCTTTTTCTTACCCATTTAACTCCTTCCAAACAATCATGACATAATCACATGCACACACACAATTTAATGAAAAGATTTTATGACATAATCACATGCCCTCACACAAATTGGAAAACATGCTCAAAAACCATAAAGAATGATATGGCAATATGGCTACATCTATGAAACAAAAACATCAAAGGATAAAATTTCCACAATAAAATGAGGGTAATTAAGACTATCTAGAGCTGCTGAGACTACCACTACTGCCTCACCTGATTCAATAGCTGCAGAGTCTTGAAGAAGAAGAATGGCAACTCAATTACATCGATCGACCTTTCTCTCTAGGGCTACCCCCTCAGAGAAGGAATCGAATTCAATGTAATTCGGCTTTCTATGCCCTTGAAAGTCTAGCATGAGGATATTGACCTATAAAGGTAAGATAAAGAATAGGAGGCCTTCCCATATAGGAATTTCTTTGTCCCTTCGAGGCCGATCTTCGCTTGGGTTAACCCCTCCTGTTTAGTCCGACCTTGAGATAACATCGTTATAAGAGGTTTTTCGAACCTACTAGTCTCAGCATATTCTACCCTTGGCCTTGGTTGAGTAGCCAAAGCCCTTCCTTCGAAGTCAATACCAGGACATCCACTTATCGCAACATCAGCTGCTACAGAATCCGCGGTTTGTACTGCTATTCAATCTTTTATTAAGTTAGCTTGGCACCTTTAAAATTTCCCCAAACATTTGCAAGAGCATATTCCACCAATTAATCAGAGACCCACGAATTGCTGATAAAAATCTACACCAGTAAAACAAGTATTATGCTTTGCAATCACATTCTCGACAAGCATAGTAAAGGTCCAAAATGAATATAGCTACAAAATCTACTTATAATCATAGACAGCATTAGTGTTTATGTCATAGCTTTTACTTTTAAGTCTGTTGAAAAAAATAATAATGCCGCAACCAACTCAAAAGGCATGGCATTAAATTTTTGAAACTGACCTAAATCAAATTAGTTGAATCAAAAGGAGAAACCTATTAATCATCTGGCCCATGCAACCAATTTTAGGATTACTATACATTTAAATAGAAACTTGTCTATAATGTTATAGTGTGATCAGACCTACCTAAGGAAGAGAAAATAGGTTATTTTTGCATTGTATATTCCACATTGATTGAGTCTCTTCTCGGTGCTATTACACAGACTTATAACTTGATGCAAAGTTAACTAAAATATAACTAAAATATTTAAACCTCAACAAAAATATTGAAAAACTAAATTTATATCATCAAAACAGTAGGCTGCCAAAGATCTACTTATTTTTTTCTTGCCTTTAGTATTTAATTTATATCTTTTTATATACTAATCGAATTCATGTCAAATTTGTCCTAAATTATTCCTAAGTTATTTACAGTTCACTTTCCATACCACACGATTGATGCATAGTAGAAAATGAATAAGAGCACTAAAAGGTTTTCAAAGCATATGCCTGACACAAAAAATGCTTTATAGCTCAACCCAAGCAAATTCATCTCAAACCCATCATCATCAAACAAAGTTCGACCCAAATTATATATGCTATTTAAAAAAAAAAGAATTTTGAGAAACATACCTGAGGGGCTGCGGCCCAGGTTGGGGGGAGCGGGGAGGGGCTGTGGCGCAAGCTGGGGGCGCGCTACTGCACGGGCTGGGGGGGAGTAGGGAGGGGCTGCGACGCAGGTTGGGGGAGCGGGGAAGGGCTGCGGCGCGAGCTGGGAGGGAGCGCTGCTGCGCGGGCTGGGAGGGAGTGGGGAGGGGCTGCGGTGCGAGCTGGGAGGGAGTACTGCGGCGCGGGCTGAGGGGAGGGGCTGCGGCACGGGCTAAGAGGAGCCCGTCGGGGAGGGGCTGGGGCCGGAGCCGGCACAGGCGAGGGGGCAGTGGGCTTGGGCAGGAGGAGGTGTTGCGGGGGGCGAGGGCACGGGGCGTGGGGGCAGGGGTTGGGGGAGCATTGGGTAGCAAAAGATAAAGAAGAGAATGTGAGGACGAAGAAGCAAAAAAAAAAAAAAAAGAGGGAGTGGAAAATTTGCAAGTGTAGGAATTTTTTTGTTTTTTAAATCCCTAACTATTTCGTCGCAATTTGCGACGAAAAAATAAAACCCACACAAATTGATACGAAAAACATTACAAATTGATATTTACATTATAATTTTCACTAATTTTTTTTAGTGATCTCAATAATAACAACAATAAATAAATTATTTTTTATATATTTTACTTTTTATACCACTTAATCAAAGTGATAGATCAAAAAATTAGACATATATATATATATATATATATATATATATATATATACACACACAAACCTACATGTTATAATATTTACATTACCATGTAGGAAACAAAAAATATTACAAACTGATCTCTACATTATAATTTTCACCATTTGTTTTTATTGATGTCAACAATAACAATCGTATTTAAATTATATATATATATATATATATATATTACTTTATACACTACTTAAGTAAAGTGATAGATTAAAAATTAGATATATGTATATACATACCTACATGTTATAATATATATATTAAACCAAAGAGATACTTATATACATTGTGTATATTATATAAACATATATATTTACTTATATATTACAATAAGTATATAGCATAACAAAATTAACTATATATATTTACTTATGTAATACATTAAGTTTATAACATAACATAATTACATATACAAATTTATAATAAAATGTACAATTTGAGACACGTTATTAAAAATATTTCAATAAATTTGTTAAAATACATCACCACACAAACACATAAATAAAAATTAAAAAATATATAGATTAAAAACCTATTTTGTCACAAAACCCTCGCAAATTGAGACGATTTTGCGAGGGAATAAGCAAATTCATCGCAATTAGTGACGGATTTATGACGAATTTACGACGAATTAGGGTATTCAAATTTTTATTGTGAAAAAATTCAAAAAAATAAGTGGAAAGGGATATTCAATTCATTCCGTGCAAAAATTTAAAATTTCTATCCGAAAATTTCACTTATGAAAAGGCGGATAATTTAAAATTTAAAATTTCGTTGCAAATTTGCGAGGGTTTTGCGATGATCTAGACTTTTCTCTTTTTTTTTTTTTTTAAATATGAAAAGTCTGTCGCAAAATCCTTGCAAATTGCAATGATTTTACAATGGACATTTAAAAAATTTTATTGAAATATTATTTTCCATTAAAAACAATCGACTTTGCGAGGGTTTTGTGACGGTTATTAACCGATCTGTCACAAAACCCTCACAATTTGTAAGGGTTTTGTGATGGCCTAAATTTTTCTCTTTTAAATGTGAACAGTTTACCGCAAAATCTTCACAAATTGCGAGGATTTTACGATGGACATTCAAAAAAAAAATTATATAAATATTTTTTCATAAAAAACTAACCAACGCAAAAGATGAACATTCAAAAAAAAAATTATTTAAATATTTTTTTTAATAAAAACAACTAACCGTCGCAAAATCCTCGCAATTTGCGAGGGTTTTATCCATCGCAAAACCCTTGCAAAGTGCAAGGGTTTTGTGACGAGCTAAATTTTTCTCTTTTTTTTAAATATGAAAAGTCTGTTGCAAAAACCTCACAAATTGTGAGGGTTTTGCAACGGACATTAAAAAAAATTAATTTAAATATTTTTTCATAAAAATCAACCATCGCAAAACCCTTGCAAATTGCGAGGGTTTTGCGACGGATTATGAAAAGGCTGTTGCAAAACCCTCGCAATTTGTGAAGGTTTTGCAATAGACATTCAAAAAATTTTTTACTTAAATATTTTTTAATAAAAACAACTAACCTCGCAAAATCTTCGCAATTTGCGAGAGTTTTGTGACGGGCTAAAGTTTTTTCTCTTTTTTTTTTTAAATATGGAAAGTCTGTTGCAAAATCTTCGCAAATTGCGAAGGTTTTGCGATGGATATTTAAAAAAAATTTATTGAAATATATTTTTTAATAAAAACAACTAACCGTCGCAAAATTCTCACAATTTGCAAAGGTTTGCGACGGTCTAGATTTTTCTCTTTTTTTAAATATGAAACGTCCGTTGCAAAATCCTCGCAATTTGTAAGGATTTTGTGACAAACATTCAAAAAAATTTCATTTAAACATTTTTTCATAAAAACAACCCTCTGTCGCAAAAACCTCGCAAATTGCGAGGGTTTTGCGACGATCTAGATTTTTCCTTTTTCTAAAAATATGAAAAGTCCGTCGCAAATTGCGAGAGTTTTGTGATGAACATTCAAAAAAAATTTCATTTAAATATTTTTTCTTAAAAACAACCATCCATCGCAAAACCTCGCAATTTGCGAGGGTTTTGTGACCTATAGACTTTTCTTTTTTAAAATATAAAAAATCCATCGCAAAATCCTCACAATTTGCGAGGTTTTTGCAATGGATATTTAAAAAAATTCCCATTTAAACATTTTTTTTTCTAAAAACAACCCGCCGTCGCAAAACCCTCACAAATTGCCATCGCAAAACTCTCGCAATTTGCGAGAGTTTTGCGACGGCACACTAACTAGACTTTTTATTTTTGTATTTTTTAAATTATCAAAAATCCATCGCAAAATCCTCGCTAATTGCGAGCATTTTGTGACGTTTGTAACAATTTTTCTCTTTTGTTTAAATATTTTATTCTAAAAAAAATTTAACTGTTGCAAAATCCTCACAAAAATAACGATGGTTTTGCTACGAATTGCGATGGCTATTTTAGCTGTCGCAAATTGCGAGGTTTTTGCAACAATGTTGGTCAACTCGCGAGTTTAACGATTATTGTCGCTAATTAGCGACGGTACTATAACTGTTGCAAAAAAATCGTCACAAATTGTAATTTTTCATGTAGTGTGAGCTTCTGGGTTTTTGACCAAAATAGGTTCCTTTTAGAATCCCCACCCGTAACCGCGTTCGAAAATACCCCATACCCCCTGGTGGAGGTTCCTCGCGTTTGCCTAACGCAAGGTACGCTGACATCTCGCGTCTAGACGCGAGGTGACTTTTTAACAGTGTTAGCCCCGTGTGATGGGTGCGTCACGTCTGCTAGACGCGAGGTGAGGCCCTGTGTCGTCAGATGGCCGACATCTCCTTCTTGTTTTTTAGGAAAAATAGCTTTTTCATAGGCAGATGCCTCCTCCACCGACAGCCTCCTCTATATCGGTTTCTTCTCCATGGCCATTTCTTCTCTACTTCTTCTCCACGGCCATTTCTGGACAGTCTCCTCTTTTTATCTGCTTCTTCTCCGCGGCCATTTCTTCTTTGCTTCTCTTTGCCGGCCAAAATTTCTTCTGCTTCTCTAACTTCTCTTCTACTTCTTTCTCATTGTCATCCTTCATATCTGCTTACAACATAATGTAGTAGAAGGGAAAGGGAACCTGGGCAGCAACTAAGACCATCGTCCACTGCCTTACAGGTTTTTTTTTTTTTTTTTATTGATCGTTGGTTTTATGAAATTATTTGCTACCATCTAAGCAAGTAAAAATGCTAAAAAAAATCATGTTTTTCTCCATTTCACAGAATCAAGACCATAAGGAGGAAGAGCTTGAGGTTCTCTTTGTATGGTTGCATCGAAGTCAAAAGAAGGCAAAAGCAGAAACTGCATCGGGTATTGTACTGCCACATTATCTATTTCATAAAATCTTTACTTAGGAAGAAGAAATTTAATAGCAGTACATTTTCATTCCATCCTTGATCACAAGTTCCTACAATGAATAAAAGAATTTGTTATTGTTAGTGAATTATTATTTTATTATATTATATAAACTATTTAGATATATATTTTGTGAAAATATGAAAATTTTTAAAAGTTATTGCTGTTTATTTTGGTGAGTATTTGCTGTAGTTTAATTTGATTATTTTGGTGAGCATGAAATTATTGCAATTTACGGACTGCAATTTGAGTAAGATGCGGGAGCGCTCCATTTTTTTTCCAAGTGAAATTGAAAAAAAAAAAACATATAGTGAATTTAGAATAAATTACAAATTATTTTTCAGATAGAAAAATTTAGAATAAAAAGTTATAATAAGTTTAGAATAAAAAAAATACTTGTATGAAATAAATTTGGGAATGATGTTGGGCTGGAATTGTCTAATGGTCTGGAACTTTCAATTTAATCCATTTGGAATATATAATAGAGCACATAGATAGATATAGTTTTATCCATCATTTTAGAATTTTTCAAACATTAAATTTGGATACAATTAAAAGACCCATCCTTATTTTTTTTAGATACAATTAAATTTGAAATATTAATATTTCAATTTTTTTTTAAATTCAAATATTTTTGAATTTGAATATTTTGAAATAGTCGTTTGAATTAAATAATATTAAAATATTATGTAATTAATTTCAATTTTTGTAAATTGAAACCAAAAATAAATATTTTATATACAATTTGAACTTTGAAGAAGACTTAATTTTCAATATTGAATATTAAGAAGAAACTTAAATTTATTTTCCAAAATTTTTTAGATATATATTTTATGAAATAAAAATTAAACAAGAGTATTTCTCTAAATAAATTAACATGAAGATTAATAAATTTTTTCATGCAATTTACTACGTTAAATTTGTAAATTTGTAATGTCTAACTAAGAAAAAAATTAATTTATCCATTCAAGTATTTAGTTTTAAATAAAAAAAAATTAATGTTGAGTGAAAGATTTTTTTTTTTAAAGTCCTTTCATTTTTATATACAAATTAAAATTGAAATATTAAAATAAAATGTATGAATTTATCTAAGATTTTAGTTTTTGAAATTAAAATTAAACGATGGTATTGAAATAAAATTAATTTCAATAATTAAAAAATAATATTAAATTATTTTATGGACAATAAGCATATGAAGTTAAATAAAAAAAATAATATTTTATCCTTTTCAAGTATTTAATATTATTTTTTTATGTAAAAATTAAGTAGAGAATATCAAATCTGTATATTAATTTTTTATTATTGTAGTTGTTAATTATCTTAATTAGTTCATACTATATTTCTTTGTAATTGTTGTCAAGAAATAAAAATAAAACTTTTGTTAGAATTTAATTGAGATACGAGAAAGATTTGAGATTTATAGAGATGTTATGAAATTCGATTATTTTTTATTGTAATAAAAAATTAGTTAATATAATTAAATTTAAATTGTTAAATATTTTTTATTTTTATTTACGTTAAATGAATAAGAATATTAATATTTGAATTCTACATGGAAATATAGTTGGATGCCAAAGCCTTTCAGATTTTTTCAAGAGAAACTCAAAGAAAAAAAAAGTTAGAGTAAAATTATAAAATAAAAAAAAACTAATTAAATTTAGAATATTAATATTTTCAAATTTTCAAATATTTGAAAATTTAAATATTTTGAAATAGTCATTATTTGTTTCAAGTGAAAACTTATCTAATTAATTTCAATTTCGCTAAATTAAAACCAAAATTAAAATTTTATATACATCTTGAATAAGACTTAATTTTGACACGGGAATATTAAGAAGACACTTAGTTCATGCTGAATTAGTTCGAATTAGTTCATGCTAATTTTTTTTTTGTAATTGTTGTCATAAAAAAAATGCACAGATTTTGTTAGAATTTAATTATTTAATAGAAAGCATATGTTCTGATTAATTGATTTATTTAATATTGGTTGGTATAATATAATATTTATAACATTTGTTAGAATTTAATTATTTAATAGAAAAAATATATCTAACTTATTTATGTACAATGTCATTGGAACAACCTGTAAAATTACAATTCTATTGGGATTGTGAGATTATTCGCACCGCAAATGGTGATTTTTTTTTACGGTCCCTATCACAAGACATTACTTGTTAGAAATCGAGTAAATTATGCTACCTTAGTCAATAAAATATGTGCGATTCGAGGCATGGACATGTCTACTGTAAAGTTGCAAATCACGATGCGAGAAGACACTTCTGTTGGTAATGTCGGGAGGTCTACAATGGGAAATATTACTGATGATGAAGATATGGAAAATTTGTGGTACTATGCATCCATTGCGGGGGGACAACCAGTTGATTTGCATGTAAAGTATGAGATGTTGCAGACCCCTGCAGTTGCTCCAAGTGTTGAAGTTCAAGCCAATCTTATGCCAACTCTATATCTACAAATACTACCGTTACCAAGTAGTTCTCTGCCTATGCATCATGATGTGTTTCAGTCACATTATAACTCCCTAATGAGATTCAGCTAACCTAAAGCACCTTCGATACAAGAATATCGTAAGCACATTCAACCATCCCATACACAGGCAGTTTTGCCATTGTTTCCAAGTGCTGATTTGGGTGTTCCGTAGCACATCACTCCAGTTGATGATTGGGTTACTTGAGAGCTCGTTTGGGTTGGTACTCCTGAGACAACTGTAGATGGTTTAGGACCTACATTGGATGTGGATGGACCTGTTGCTGATGAGAGTCCTGACGAGGATGATGGAGACGATGATGTTGGAGCAAAAATGGTCGGTCCTTCTGCGATGCCGGGTACTTCTGCATTCCCTGGTCATTCTGTAATACCTCAGCCTGCTTATGGGGTCAGCGTACCAGAGCGCTTATACAATTCACCGTATTCTGAGTACCTTGATAGGTTGAATAATTCTCCAGATAGAGAATATGATAACGATGGAATCGCAACAGATGGTTCTGGAATGAATTTCTGGTCAAAATCAAATAATGATTTGTGTGTCGGAATGTGGTTCAAGGACAAGGATGAGCTACTGTGGGCTGTTAGGTCATGGTCCGTGCGAATAGGTCGAGAGTTTACGGTCCTAGAAAGTAAGTCTACACTTTGGATTGCTGAGTGCAAAAATTCTACTGACGAACATCGATGTTATTGGCGGATCCGTGCGCGAAAGAAAGCAAAGTACAATTTATGGCAAATTACTCGCTGGCACGGAGAGCATATTTGTTTAGTTCGAATAGTCGATAGAAACCACCACAATATGAGCGCTAATTTTATGGCAAAGCACATTATGACTATGATACACGATAGGCTTGAGATTACAGGGCACGAGATTAATAGTCATATTCAAAATGTATTGCATTTCAACTCATCTTACAAAAAAGGATGGAATGCCAGGAGGATGGCTATTGAGATGGTTTATGGGGATTGGCCTTCTTCATTCGAGCAGCTGCCACGATTCATGCTTGCACTGCAGGATTCGAATCCAGGGACAGTAATTGAGTGGCAACATTTACTATTTGACAGCAACGGTGCCAAGACTTTTGGATCTATTTTTTAGACTTTCAAACCATGTATTGATGCTTTCGTTCACATAAAGCCAGTAATCAGCGTTGTTGGGACATTCCTTGGGGGTATATACAAGGGAAAGCTTTTGACAGCAATTGGTCAAGATGCAAACAATCATGTATTACTCTTTGCATTTGCAGTTGTGGATGAAGAAACCAATGAGATTTAGGGATGGTTTTTGTGGTTACTGAGGGCACATGTTCTGGGGGATCGTAGGGTATGTTTGATATCAGATCGGCATAAGGGGATAGTGAATGCGGTACATCGACAGCCTCTCTGGCAAGAGCCATTAGTAGTGCATAGATTCTATCTCAGATATATTCGAAGTAATTTCAATGCGAAGTTCAGGAACCACCAACTGAAGAAATTGATGTATACGGCTAGTACGCAGAGTAAGAAACGTAAATTTTTTAGGAATATGGATGAAATAAATATATTAAGTCCCCTTGCAAAGGCATGGCTTGATGTGATTCCATTGGAGCAGTGGACTCTTGCTTACGATGGTGGGTATCGATACGGGAATATGACAATGAATTTGGCAGAATCATTCAATAGTGTTGTCAAATGCATACGTGCTCTACCCATCAAGGTGATCGTCGAGTCTTTATTCAAGAAAACAGTTAAGTAGTTTAATGACCATAGACAGGAGGCCAATCACGGTCGATATCACTTTCCTTCTAAGATATGGTCCAAATTTATACAGAATCAGACAAAGGGGAAAAGCCATTGTGTGCAAGCTTATGACAAAGGTTGGGGCATTTTTTGTGTTGTGTCAGGATATCGCGAGCATGATAAGGGAAATAATACATATCAAGTTGATCTTGGTTTGAGAACATGCAGTTGCGCCAAGTGGGAAATATATGGAATACCTTGTTCACCCGCATTTACAACTTGTCAGCAGGTAGGGTTGAATCCTGAGGATCTCATGTCACCTTTGAACACGACACTGTACAACAAAATGATATACATAGGACAGTTTAGACCTATTCCCCATGAGGATTATTAGCGCACTCCCCCTTTTACGTTGGCACCGAATCCATACCGATTTAAGAACTGTCGTCGTGGTCGTATGAGGATATCGAGGATTAGAAATGAGATGGACGAGCGCAACCCTGATTCGCTGCCACATTATAGGAACTGTCACAAGACTGGACACAACAGGAGAAATTGCCCCAACAACGCCATTCAACGGGGTTGATATGTTTTTTGTAGTTCCCTGTAGTATCTTTAATTTATGTATTGATGTATCAAGTTTCAATGTTGTATTATGTACACCTTATGTATTGCTATATAACTTGTGCATAAAATGACATTTGGGGGAAGTGTTAACCTTAAATTGATGTATTGAGTACTCTGTTTTAATTTGTCTTTACTTTATTCGATTTGTTTACTGTGTTCTACAAATTTATTTCATGCCTTTACTGTATAACATTTTTTATATATTTTATATCCATTAATAAAATGACAAATTCTTTATTGTCTTCGTTTCAAGACATCATGTACGAGCCTACGCCTGATGGAGTTGACCCCGGCCCAATTATACCAGACGTGTTAACTATGCAACATAGACATAGATCTACACATATTTGGGCAGGACAGTAATCAGATATTGTCATTAGTGCAAGGCGCAATGACAATGCCTTTTGGGTTGCTCTGCCACTCGATTCTTGTGTCCAGCAACTTATGGAGTTGGTCGGGGTTCGGTGGAGTCATTCGTTTACCGTACACGAAGATTGATCATCCACTTATTACAGCGTTAGTAGAGAGATGGCATCAAGAGACGCACATCTTCCACTTACCAGTCGGAGAGGCCATAATTACTCTACAAGATGTAGAGGTCCTCTTCAGCTTACGTGTGGACAGTGAGCCAATTATTGGTCGTGGATCGACTTATCCGCAACCAGAGTTGTCAAACATGTGCAAAGCACTGCTTGGTTTTTGACCCACGGGCATAGACTTAGACGAGTCCCGTTTGAAGTTGAGCTCTATGGAGAGAGCCCTTACTCAGCCGCTCCAGCCATACGCGACACCGGATATGGTTGCACAGCATGTATGGTGTCGCATCATGCAACTTATTAGTGGGTTTCTATTCTCGGACAAGTCTAGGAATCGGGTTCATTTACGCTTCCTACGATATATATGTGATCTACAGTTGTCTGGCACAATTAGTTGGGGTAGTGTAGCACTGGCTCATTTATATCGATGTATGTGCAATGCAACAAACTATACGGTGCATTAAATAAGTGGCCCACTTTTATTGATTCAGGTTCGAAATAAAATCAAATTGAAGTTAACTATTTTTTTTAGTTTGTATTCAAAAAATGATCGTAGGATATGGGTCTAAAACTAAAACTCTACTCGTATTATGATAGTTATGGGTTTGAGAGCGCATTCCAATCATTAGACCGAACAGAGTACGACTGATAGAGGATATACCCCCCGACGTGCCTAGAGGTTCAGCATGGCAGGGTCCACTTTAGCTTTCCCGCACCCCAACACGCGTTCTACTTGCGTACAGGGATCAATTGGATCGGATGTGATATAATCATTTAAGTATAACTATTATGAATTTGTAATCAATTATAATAAATATGCATTAATTTACTATTTACTGTTATATATCGTATTTCACAATTTATATGGTGTCCTTATGACGAGCACATGTTAGCATCCCTACCCCCGTATTGCACACACGGGAGAAATATCTAGATGTCTGTTACATCTCTATTGTGTTGGGAGACGATAGAGTTTCATCGCCTTGATCGAGTGTAGCAACAGTTTAGATTGGTGCAGCTAATTCCTTATGCCATTGACACAGGGGTAGATTTGCATTATCGTGACATGCGGACGACTAGTGGTGGGTGAGACGATGTTGATGCGCTGCACCTCGCTAACTAGATAAACCGCCAGGCATATGTTTTGATAGGACAACCCACTTTTGGTGAAAGTGTGGTCTCAGATAGATATGTTGAGTGGTATTGGAGGCGCATACAATGATTGATTGGCAATCCAACTATACAGCAACCGAACCTCGTGGGCTATCAATCTAGTAGTACAATAGCTGAATTTTGTATAAGTAAAATTTTTTCTCATGTGTATATATATAGAAAATTTCTAATTTTGTATATTTTTATTAACAATTTCTTAAAATGCATGTGCAAACCAATGCGCTCCACCGAATTTTGCATCTAAGCGACACTACACCAACTCAACGTGCTGAACCATTACTGGCACAATCAGTCGGGAGGATATCAGATATTGCCAAGCATACGTTGACTGCTGTTGGAGAAGCAGATCGTATATTTTGCATACCGTACGAGCCATCAAGACGATCTTATACTTCCGATCCGATATCGCCGATTCTACAATAAGTCCCTCGAGAAGTACCACCGATTCAGAGAGGCAGTAGGCGGACACGTTGTCATGCTGTGGCTGACGAAGTCCCTCAGCAGGATCACTACTCACCTATGCCAGCAGATGAAAGTGATTATGTGGCAGGTGATACTACTGCTATTGATGAATTCGTCACTCCACGCACCTAGTTTTCAATACTAGGCGCCATTCTTCTATCGGTGAGTATGATATTGGTCCTTCTACTGAATGGTCTCGTAGATGGCATACACAGTCTGAAGAGATTGCAGGTCCCTCATATGCTACAGAAGAACATAATGAGGTACAACCTGAACCACAACCTCAAGAACAATCTCGAAGACGAGTTCAACCTCCGAGGAACTGTTGAGGATTTCATTGTAGGACTAACTTTCATCCATTTTTTTTGATGAATTCATATGTAATAAAGTTATTTGGTAGATCGACTTATTTTTACTAAAATATTCAGTTATAATTATCGAAAGCGCCGTCATGAAATATTAAATAGTAATTCAATCACTCGAGTATTATATAATAAATATTAATGAAAGATTCACGACTTACTTTTCACTAAAATATTCAAGAAAATATCCAACTATAATTCAAACTATTATTCGCTAAACATAAAATTTAGTATTCGCATATTTTCTTTAATTTTTTTACATATTATTAAATTTTGGTAAAAAATAGATCATCCGAATTAAAATATAAGGGGATTATAGATTTACATAATTGAGATTTAAATTTGAACATAGTTTTTAGATAATGGAGTTTATAAAATTTAGATAATTGATATTTGAAATATTTATACTTTTTGCAAATAATTGATATTTATAGTATCAATAAATAAATATTATAATTAAACTCTAACTAACAATTAAATTCAAAACGTGTTATAGTTAATTTTTAATAATTTACTGACAATATTTCCAAATTTATTTAGAAATTATAATTATTTTTATCCCTATTTATAAAAAAAAAATTTGGCAAATTTCAAAAATACAAAATTAATTGTGAATCCATAAAAAAAATTAATAATAAATATTTAATTAATGTAAAAAAATAAAATTTAGACAAATAATACATAAAAATAAATTTGTATGAATAATTAAAATTTAAAAATTATAATTATTGCGATGAAAATATTTTGACAAAAAAAAAGTGCCGTCACGAAATATTAAAGAGTAATTCAATCACTCGAGTGTTATTTAATAAATATTCATGAAAGACTCACAACTTACTTTTCACTAAAATATTCAAGAAAATATCCAACTATAATTCAAATTATTATTCACTAAAAATAAAATTTAGTATTCACATATTTTCTTTAATTTTTTACATATTACTAAATTTTGATTAAAAAAAATAGATTATTCAATAATAGAGTTTATAAAATTTAGATAATTGATATAAGACGATTATAAATTTACATAATTGAGATTTACATAATAGAGTTTATTCAATAATAGATTATTCGAATTAAAATATAAGAGGATTATAAATTTATATAATTGAGATTTAAATTTGAACATAATTTTTCAATAATAGAGTTTATAAATTTTGGATAATTGATATTTTGTAAATATTTATAGTATCAATAAATTCTAAATTTGTTATAATTAAATTTTAATATTTTATTGATAATATTTTTAAATTTATTTAAAAATTATAATTATTTTTATTCCTATTGACAGAGTGAAATTGAAAGCAATATTATTGTAACAAAAAAAATTATTGCCCGTGAATGTGTTGAAAAGAGAAGAAGAATCGCTACGTGAGAAGAATCGTGGGCAGAAGCAAGAAGCGAGGAGAGAAGAATCTTGGTGCGCTGGCATTGTGTTTGCGCAACGTGAGGAGACAACACCTCGCGTCTAGCAGATGCGAGGATACCTGTTCACAAGAATGAATTCATCTTGCGTCTTTCGGGCACGATGTGTCAGTATATCTCGCGTCTCGGAAATATAAGGAACCTCTTCCACGGGTGGGATGAAATTTTGAACCCGATTATAGGTGAGGATTTCAAAAGAAACCCATTTTGATAAAAAACCAGTGAGCTTTTTGAACGTAAATTCACATCACGTCAGTTCGCGCATGTTTTTAGGGAAGGCACTAGTGTTGATGATTATCTTGCGAATTTTGTTTGTACTATTTCTGATTGTCAGTCCTTTCATTCCTTTTCAATGGTTCCTACTGAGGCCATAGGTTTATGTCATTTGGATAGGTGGTAGATCCCTTCTCTTTCCTTCTCTTCGTATCACAACTCATGTAACTAGCTGAAATGTTATGCCCGTTTTTCTTTAATTCAATAAAATTTGGCTTCGACATTTGATATATATATATATATATAAATATATATATATATATATATATATATATTAAATCTTACGTAAATGAGCCTACACGTTCCCTATTCTTTCAACATGCTATTGTCTAGCAATCTGGCATGGACCTGGAGTTCACTTGGCTACAGCTACGCACCATTTTCTGCCCTCTTTTGTGATTGAAACGTACCGCAGTTCTGTCGTACAAGGCTCAATTCAAGAGTAGAGAATCTTTCTTCCTGACACATATTTAGGTTATGGCGTACTTTTCACTGACTATTTGTAACGGTGTAGCATTTTTACTTATTACTTATTCATGGGTACTCAGTTAATGGGGTTAGACTTCTTTCTAATACTAATAAACTTAGATGGTCTCCGTTTTATTAATACCAAAATACATCACACGAATAATAATTTTACCCGACAGTTAAAACTGAAAAATGGCTCCATTGGATTACGTAACTGTCAAAGTGGAATATTTATGGAGAGAAAAAAATAAGACAATGTAGGTAAATTATGATCAAATGATGCATTTTGATACTATTAAAACACGGTCAATATATCAGTTCTATAAATATTGGAGTGATGCCATTCCTAATTTTAGTAATACAACTACATGCATGGGTGGACGATGTATTACATAAGATAGAAAGAACCGAGTACAAAACGTGGTGATAAAACCACTAATATGGACTCCAAACTACCCCTTCAGGCCTATTATAACTTCTAACAGAACAAGGAATCCTGAAAACAGAGCTCAAAATTTGGCAAGTGAATTTACCACTGTAATATACCAAAAACACGAGCTAAAGTGACACTACTTGGCGCAATTTTTCAGCTTTTTAAGGATATCATCAGCACTGGCTTGAGCCCATCTCTGCATTCCTGGAAAATCTGGGATCCGCATTGTGACACTGCCAGAGCACTTCATCTTCATGGTGGATCCAATGAATGATGAGTAAGCTACAACGTCTACAATAGCATCGGAAAACTTGTTTTCAGAAACATCAGGAGCAGCTTTCTCTAATGAAGCAACTGCAGCGTGATATGCCTGGAAGCATCTCATGAGACATTCCTTGTCTGCTTGCCCGAAGGATGTATCATGCAAACGTTTCTCAATGTTGTCACGGAGAAACTGCTTGGTTTTTTCAGTTGTGCCATTCAAGTGAAATTTAATGTACTCTGCAGGACATTCAGGCGATGCGGGAGATTGTGCCGCCGAGACATTCTGTGTTTGTGGAGGATTTGCAATGGTTGCTTCAGCTGTGAAGTTCACGAGAAAAAAAGAGAAGAGAATGGTTGACAAAGCCTGATTGTTGAAGGCCATTTTCGTTTTGAAAGGAGAAACAAGAGAAACAATAGGATCAGAAGAAGGGTAAATGGATGATGTACAAGAGAGAATTACGGGGGCTATACATAAATGTATATATATAGGTCAAAGTGTTCTTGGGATACTTGCGCTTGTGAGAAACTCATGGATTTCAAAGTACTTTTTATGGATATTCAGCAAAGTAAATCAACCTTTTTAAGGTCAGCGTCAAATTAGTATAATGTTGGTTTGAACGTTTTTTTGGGTAGGAAAATGATGCATTTTTGGAATATAAGGACTTTTGTCGTGGAAAATAATCTGTCGTTTTATAACAGGGAAAAGTAAACTTTACATCTAAATTTTTTTCATACATGAATCTAAGTTTTCCGTGCAATGTTACATTTTCTACCATTGAATAATTTCAAAATGATCAAATTTAAACCAATAACCCACCAATAAAAACAATTCCGAGAAGATAACTAGATATGTATATTTCGTAATACACTTCATATATAACGAAGAGTAAGAGACTTAACTAATTAACTTGTATCAAAAGAAATTAAAAAAGGTTAAACGATTAACTCTATTTCATTCCATTCCGCAAATTAGTGAACATTGGGTGTTAGATGTAACATAATTCGTGAAAGATTTTAATTTGATTTAGCATCTATGACATATTGCCTTCTCATTAAACAAATTATTCATATCTATTATTATTATTATTATTATTATTATTATTATTATTATTATTATTATTATAGTTGTTGAATTCACCGAGTATTGGTGGGGTTTGGCAAGACGCTTACTAATTTATTAAAAATAGAATCAAATCACAAAGGCAGATTACATGGAGGGGGCATAAGGCCTGACCACCGAACACTTTGAGCATGTTTTGTTCTAGTGGAAGGAACGCCATTACTATCTAAAAATCATAAGCCTTGAATGTGCTGTGGGAGAGATTGAAAAGATGTGAATAGAAATTTGGAAGTAGAGCAAACTAGGTTTGCTAACTTGTCCGCCATAGTGTTAGCTTCTCTATAAATGTGCATGAAATTTACACTTTTAAAAGTAGTGGCCAGCCAATGTTGCTAATTATAGGATCGATATATTTACATGTTAACTAAATTAAATTCTATAAGTACATGAAATCGAATTATACATTTGTAGATGTCTTCAACAATACGATTCTTGAAGCTTTTGGCCTTTTGGTAATACTCCAAACCCCTAAACTTTCTTCAATATAATCTCTCGGGATAAAAAAAATTGCTAATCGTATTTTTCTCTCTTTGTAAAGTGTGAACTCACACAAAAATTGAGAGAATATTGTTTCTCACATTACATGAAAATATAGTCATAAACTAATATGTATAGTTGACTCTATTTCAAAATACAAATCTTGATAGAATAAGAAAAGTATAATTGGATACGACTATTTTCACTTATCATATTCCATCTCAAATATGATTTTTGGTCTCCTGCAATTTTTATTAATAAATTATAAATATTTATAATTTATTATTATCTCATAATTAGGAGTTACTGAAGGGACTTGACCGGATACTATTAGATTAGGTTCCAATAAATTATTTTGTCAATAAAAAATAATTTATTAATTACATTCCACTCTACTAAAAAAACGTAATTGCACTCTTAGAATAATTGCTCAATAATTATATCCTTATGATTGATCGATCTAACAAATTACCCCATCGATCAATATAATACTTTAGATGAGACAGTATGACTACAGTGTCCCTCATTCAAATCCTCAATTCTCATATTAAATTTGACAGTACCATGTGACCATGTCACACTTATAAATTGAATTCAATAGATACTATTGAATTACTGACTCAAATTTAACTATCTCTTAGAAGGTGACAAATTCCATATTGCATAATAATTATTTCATATTTATTTCACTTTAATTCCCAAGATACCGAGATATTGATTATTGAGTTAATCTCACTCTTTGGTAACTTGAGTAACTTCAAGTTAGTAAATACAAACAATTGTTTGTTTATAATTAAGGTATTATGTACGACAATATTTTAATGTTTTGTTTGTATGGTCTATTCCACAAATAACTATTGATGGTCCATCCAATTTATCAAAATATACCCTTAATTTTATTACTAAAGTCAAAGATAGACTTCAATAAAATTAAGACGATTTCATCAAAATAAACTGCCCAAATTTATTTTAAATCAAGGATAATTTATTTTGAAGTAAATTATAAATCAAATCTTTTTGTGTTTAACAAATAAACACTTGATTTATAATATCTAAATAATTTGTGGACAAAACAGGCTCATATATATATATATATATATATATATATATATATATATATATATAAACATACGTTATTTAATTTCCAAATACAAATATTGTATTTACTCAATGGGCATATCTAACAAAATTCTCCCACTTGTTCTAGAGTAAATGGAATATGTTAGAAATACTTATACTTTCTATATGACTCCCAAAAATAGTTACAGACAAACTTTTAGTAAAAAGATCAGCAAGATTTTTAGCAGAAGAAGTCTTGTATACATCTACATCCCCACGTTGAACAACCTCTCTAAGTAGGTGATATTTACGTTCAATATGTTTACCACGTTGATGGCTAAGTGGTTCTTTTGCAT
Organism: Voacanga thouarsii; assembly: GCA_026120185.1. NCBI lineage: Eukaryota > Viridiplantae > Streptophyta > Magnoliopsida > Gentianales > Apocynaceae > Voacanga > Voacanga thouarsii. Next base: position 5,140,421 of record JANUWF010003376.1, on the reverse strand, counting down.
TTGCCACTACACCACAGTTATCATAGTACAACCTAATGGCTTGAGATGCAGAAGGAACCACCTCAAGTTCTATCAAGAATTTATTTAACCATACTATTTTTTTAGCTGTCTCACAAGCTGCCACATATTCAACTTCCATTGTAGTGTCAGCAATACAACATTTTCTGATATTTCTCCACACGACTACACCACTAGCTAAGGTGAAAATAGAGCCTAAAGTGGATTTGCGAAGATCTATATCAACTTGAAAATTAGAATCAGTGTAACCTATAGGTACCAATTCCGGAACATAGTAAACTAGCATATATCCTCGAGTTCTACGAAGATACTTGAATATAGGCTTCACTGATATCCAGTGTTCTGGTCCTGGATTTGATTGATATCTACTGACTATTCCAACAGCATGACAAATGTTTGGATGAGTACAAAATACAGCACACATGAAACTTCCTATAGCTGATGCATACGAAACTCACTTCATGTATTCAACTTCCTTTGAAGTTTTAGGACTGTGCTTCTAAGATAACTGGATTCTATGTCTGAAAAGAAATTAACCTTTCTTGGAATTTTGCATTGAAAATCTCGCTAGTATTTTGTCAATATATGAAGTTTGGGATAAAGCTATTTGTCAATTCTTTATATCTCAATGCCCAAAACATATCTTACTTCTCCCAAGTCCTTCATATCAAACTATTTACCCAACTAAATTTTCACCAATGTTAATGTCCTTACATCATTTTCAATAAGAAGTATGTCATCAACATACAGTATGAGAGAAATCACCTTACCATCTATAATTCTCTTATAGACACAAGGTTCATTAGGATGCTGACTAAAACCATAAGATTTAATGGCTTGATAAAACTAAATATTCTAAGATCTAGACGCTTGTTTAAGGCCATAAATGGACCTATTAAGCTTGCAAACTTTATGTTTTGGACCTTCTTAGATAAAACCATCTGGCTGTACCATGTAGATACATTCGTTAAGATTTCTATTAAGGAATGCTATCTTGACATCCATTTGCCACACTTCATAGTCAAAGTGAGCTGCAATGGATAAGAGGATTCTTATAGACTTTAGCATGGCCACATGCGAGAAAGTTTTCTTATAGTCAATAACTTCTCATTAGGTGTAACCCTTAGCAACTAATCTAGTCTACTCCTCTCTTTCTTTTGTAGACTCATTTGCACCCAATAGGTTTTACCCTATTAGGTAAAACATAGATTTCATTTATAAATCCATTGCACTCTTCCAATGGTCCGCATCTATATCCTCTACAGCTTCTCTATACATAGTAGGATCCTCTTTTTCCTTAAAAGAGATTGCTTGAAAAGCCTCTCCGTAGAGTAAGTATCTAGAGGGATGTCGAATGACTCTTCCACTATATTTAAGCCGTGGAAGTTCTTGGATGATTGGACTTTCTTACTCCTCATTGATTGGAACCAGATATGTTGATTTCTCAATGACTGGAAGTTGAACAAAGGTAAATGTTCTTCCACTCTATGTGTCGAAAAGCCAGTGGGTATAGAAGGCGTAACATTTATTTCTCTCCCACTAGAATCTAATATGTTAAGTGGCATAGATATGAATCTACCACGTAAATCTTGAATATGGATTTCTGTAACCATTTGCTTGGGATTATCTCCCTTAGTTTCTTCTAAAATAACCCTACTCTTGGATTCACGTTCTTCTATATACTTGTTCTCTAAGAAAATTGCATTTGTACTTACAAATATTTTCTTATCTTAAGGACTACAAAAGTAGTATCCCCTTATTTCTTTCGGATACCCAACAAACAGACATAAATTTAATCTTGATTCCATTTTATTCATCTTTCCCTTTAGCATAAATGCAGGACAACCCCAAATACGGATATGTGTTAAATTAGGCTTCCGTCCATTCCACAATTCCAATGGAGTCTTAGGGATAGACTTAGATGGAACCATATTCAATATATATATTGCAGTTTGTATAACATATCCCTAAAAGGATGTATTGAGTGTAGAGAAGCCTAACATTGTTCTGAACATGTCAACAAGGTCCTGTTTTTCCTTTCTGCAACTCCATTTTGTTGAGAAGTGCCAAGTGCACTTAGTTGGGATAAAATCTCATTTTTTGATAAGTAAGATCTAAAGTCATAGGATAGATATTCTCCACATTGATCTGATCGAAATGTCTTAATGTTCATTCCTAACTGCTTCTTAGCCTCAGCCTTAAATTCTGTGAATTTTTTTGAAAGCATTAGACTTATGAGTTATTAGGTAAACATATCCATATCTTGAGTAATCATCCGTAAAAGTAATGAAATACTCATACCCACCTCTAGCTTGGACACTAATTGGTCCACATACGTCAGAGTGCACTAATTCTAAGACTTCCTTGGCTCTATTTCCTTTGGAAGGAAATGATCTTTTGGTCATTTTACATTCCAAATAAGACTCACAAACTTGAAAAGGTTTCACCTTTAAGTAACTTAAAAGACCTTCCTTTATAAGTTTTTGAATCCTATTTAGATTAATATGACCAAGTCTAAGATGCCATAAGAGAGTCTTATTAGTGGGAGATAACTTAATGCGTTTATTAGATTTAGGATGATATAATGAACGGTTAGTAGGTTTCAAAACATACAGATTATTATTTAAATATCTACGACATATCAAAGAGTTATTCAAAAATATCTTTACTTATAATTTATAAAATTTAACAGAATACTTTTGTTTGAATAACAAAGAAACCAAAATTAAATTTCGATAAATGTTGGAAACATAATAACAATCTTTCAAAACCAAATGTTTATTATCAAAATAATGATAAATATCTCCAACAGCTCTTGTACTGATCATGTGCCAACCCTTAGAGTCTGCTCTCCTTCATTGAAATGTTATTACTTGGAACCCCTGCAATGAATTGCAAATATGATTAATGGCTCCAGAATCTACTATCCAAATATTTGTAGAATCAACCACTAAACAAGTTCTAATATAGGATAACTCACCAGTACCTTACTTGTGTTTAGCAAAGCAATCTAAGCATTGTGTCTTCCAATGTCCTTTTTACTTGCAATGGAAATATTTACCTTTAGGCTTTTCATTCACTTTTGCTTTCTTAACCTGTTGCTTAGGCCCTATTATTTAGTTTCTTGTTATTTCTTCCTTTACCTTTAGGCTTGAAAGAGGAAGATCCAACATGAGTTAGAATAAGAGCTTTACCACTTTCCACTTTTAGGGTAGTCTCGGTACTCTCAAGCGCCTTCATTAACTCTGTAAAAGATATCTCTATCTTGTTCATGTTATAATTAACTTTGAACTATGAGAATATCTCTGGGAGAGTTTCTAGAGCCATATCAACCTGAGTCTTAAGCTTAATTTCTCTGTCACGTTAAACTGAGTGATCAATTCTAACATATGATCCCTCACGGGCATTTCAGGTTTCATGTGCATATTCATTATGCGCCTTATTATTGCTTGACGGGCCTGACGTCCTTTGTGTTCAAACATTTGCTGGAGGCTTTTTATGATTTCTATAGCAGTTGTCATGTTCTTTTGTTTCTGCTGCAATACATTTGAGATAGATCCCAAAATGTATCAGCGAGCCATCTTATCATAATTTAACCACTTATCATAAGCTTCATTTTGTGCGCGTGTGGACTAGGCTTAGCAGGACATGGTTCAGTTAGCACGTATTTGAGCTTCTCAGCAGTGAGTACAATTATGATGTTTCATTTCCAATCAATGAAATTTTCTCTAACCAGTTGATTCTTTGTTAAAATTAGGGATAGAGTGTTGGAAGTCATTTTTTTAAAATTCAATTAAATAAAACATATGAGTCATTCATCATATCATGATGCATAATCAATATAAAATATTATAGCACGATGTATGATAATATGAAAATATTTTAAGTAGTAATAAAAATTACTATCAAAATACGATAACTTAAAACTCTACAGTAACATGCACCTCTTTAGGAGAAAACAATATAATTTATAGTTAGGTTAGGATCCACAACCCAAAACCCCAAAGTAATATGCACCTCTATAGGAGATAACAATATAACTTATAGTTAGACCTTGATTTTTCTACTAAAATTAATATATCTTGCATCTAAATGCAATATTAGTTTTAGTGTCATTAATATTTTGGCCATCATAGATATTATTTAGATATTGTATAGGAAGTCCTTATAATATCTTTGATTTAAGTGTAATCCCTATATTCAGTTTTTTTAAATAAGGTTTCCAATCCAATCACATCACCTCTAGGTTAATTATGAATGAATTAAATTAAAAAATAAAATAAAATAAAAATTTGATACCCAATCTAGTAACTAATAAAACGTAGCCTTTCTATAGGGAGACTATTTAAATAGCACGAAACAAACTTTAATTTTCCTAATAGGCTAAGAGGGGAGGCCTAAGGTTAATTAAAATTAACCATTTTACACTTAATTTTTTTTAAATAAAAAATATTAATTTATTTATGCATAACTAAATAGTACCTAGAGCAGTATTAATGCAAACTATATGGCATGTTAACATAAATGATACATAATTCAATAAAATAATATAGTAAAAACTATAAAATAAAAATAATTTTATGGCCAACCTAGACTCATGAAATAATATTGCAAAAATACAATTGAAAAATTAATTGGCTAACAAAATAACCAGCTCTTCAATCTTTTACAATCTTAATTTGTTGAAGCAAGTCTCTATCACAAGATTTAGTAGTCCAATGGTTAGCACTTGGGGCCTTCACACATGAAACCAGGGATCAAATCCCATCTTTCCCTTTTTTTTTTTTTTTTTTTTTAAAGTTAAAGAGGGAATGCCTAAAACCGCCAGCCCAGGGCGCGACCTAGACTGGTGCGCGTTGGCTTGGCTTGGCCTAGGGTGCACTCCTAGGCCAGGCCAACGCGCGCCAGCCCAGGCCCCGTCCAGGGTGCTAGCCAGCTTTGCCATGCTCCAACGAATTACTCCAACAATTCTGTCATCTTATTTGTTTGCACCAAGCTCCGTAGTCTTTACAAATTTTATTTTTTGAATAACAACATAAAAAAATAATAAATAACTTAAAAGGGAAACATGGAGATATAATCCACCCATTTTGTTACAAGATTTGATAATACTTATACATATTTACCAAATAAAAAACTATGGCCATAAAATTATTTTGAACAGAATTAATCAAATCATTCACTATAAACATAAATGCATTATTCCTACACCGCTCAACTAAATATACACATAAAATATTTAATCTTAACACATAAACACATATCAAAACCAGTCTCTGATTCCAATTATTAGTTATAGCATCGATATATTTATGCGTTAACTAGATTAAATCCTATGAGTACGTGATAACGAATCATACCTTTGTAGATATCGTCTTCAATAATAGAATTCTTGAAGCATTTGGCCTTCTAGTATTACTCCAGACCCCCAAGCCTTCCTCAATGTAATCTCTCGGGACTAGAAAATTGCTAGTCGTATTTTTCTCTCTTTGTAAAGGGTGGATTCACACAAAACTTAAGAGAACGTTGTTTCTCACGTTACATGAAAGTAGAGTCATAAACCAATATGTATAGTTGACTTTGCCTCAAAATACGAATCCTGATAGAATAAGAAAAGTATAGCTTGGTACAACTATTTTCATTTATCCTATTTCGTCTCAAATACGATTTTTGGTTTCTTGCAATTTTTATTAATAAATTATAAATATTTATAATTTATTATTATCCCATAATTAGGAGCTACTGAAGAGACCTGATCGGAAACAGTTAGACTAAGCTGCAATAATTATTTTGTCAATAAAAAATTATTTATTAATTGCATTCCACTCCTCTAAAGGAACGTAATTACACTCTTAAACTAATTGCAATTACTAGAGTCAATAATTATATCCTTAGGATTGATCGATCCAACAAATGCATCCGACATTACAACTATTGGAGAGGACCAGGATGTTCGGTGCATGAAATAAGTTATTGCAGGTACTTTGAGAATCTGTTTGGATAGAAACAAAGTGGTATCCTTTTTCTTCTTTCCATTTTTAAGGCCCTCATACACCGTTAAAATTTCTACTCAAATATGATCTCCAAAACCTGTGAATTTTGAACAGGCCATAATGAGTGCTCCGCGATTTGTGCGTAAAACTTCTCGAATCCCAAAGCTTCTAGTTAGCTTGGCTACTCTATATGCATTATACACCAAGAAGTGTCCCTCGGGTAACCATCTAAGAGGAATATGTACAAGATGTGGCTTTGGTGATGTACTTATCTGATACCCAAGAGAAGTGGCTGCCCTAGCACATGAACAAGGTAGTGGGAAAGCAGATTTTTTTTTTTTTTTTTTTGTTAAAGAGAGATTTTATTACTGTAAAGAAAGAAGATACATCCTAGATTACAGTTGGATCCTAAAGGAGGGGAATGAAATACTGTCTAAATTACACAATCCTCTAGTTGTTTGGGTGAAGCAAATATAGAGAGGACATAAGAGATTGAAAATGTGCATAATTTGCTAAGTAATCCCCAACCTTATTGCCTTCTCTAAAAACATGACAAATTTGGTAGCTTTTAAATTGCAAAAATTTTTACATGAACCCGTTACATGGTCTCACCTGTGCATCAGGTGGCCCCAAGAGCTCCCAAATGTTGACACCTATCTTGCTATAATATTTTATTCCAAAATTCATTTTTGGGCATTTTCTGAGTTTATACATTTTTTTCCATTGACCATGGTTAGCCATGGTTATCAAATTTTGGAATGATCTTGCTACACTATGTAGATATCCCGCCACAGTCTTGATGAAACCCTTGAATGGGAAATTATTTACACACTCTTTCTATCATCTACCCACTTGCATCTCTACATTTGAAATAGTAGCTATGACAAAGCCCACTCAGATATACCTCATTAGTAGCCATTATACTTCTAATTTCGAACTGGGTTACTGAAATTGAAGCCACATTCCCTCCATTAATAATCTAGCACAGTTGCATTCCCAACTTGGTCGATGATCTAACATTACCTTTGAAACAATAGTTTCAACAAAGCCCACTTAGATCTACCTCATTGATGCCCATTCTGCTTCTAATTTTGACCTGGATTGCAGTAAATGTAGCCGCACTACCTTCATTAATAATTTCCTCAATTGCATTCCTAGCTCGGCTGACGATATAATACTCCTCTTTCGATCTCTCTCTTGTTCCCGTCAGTTTGAAGAAGAATAGTAGAAGGAGCAAGCATTTTTCTTTTGATTTCAGCTTAGATTAATTGCTTAAATCACAGTTGCATTCCTTCCATCAATCATTTTCCAGCTGCATTCCTATCACAGATCGCTGTGGTTTTCAACAACTCACTATATTCTTTTCTGCTTTTGCTACTGATTCCATTTCTTTTCATGTTGTTTTACTGAGACAGTGTATATATTTGCTTTCAACAAGTCAATATGTTCTTTGCTTTTGAAGATTCTGGTTTAGAGAGATTAATAGAATGTACATGTGTGTACATTTTCAAAAGATAATATGCAACTGTTGACCATTCACATGTTGATGTCCATTCTATCCTTGTTTGTTCAATAATCTAAAATCTCTTCAACACTCCCCTCTGCTTTATGGTCTATGGATGTGAAATGAAAATTCCATAAAGATACATGGAAGAATGTTTTCTATGTTACACAAAGTTCATAAATATATAAAAGAATAGAGTTAACTCTTATACGTCCCCTTAGTTAAATGATGCCATAAACAGTTATGTCAAGCATTTCTCCATTTTTCCTTAAACATTGCACTTTGTCAGAGATGAAGAACTGTTGTAACTTCTGAGGTTTATTGTACCTCTTCAGTGTATATTTCTTTTTTATTTATGTCCTTAGAGGTGCTTTTTTGGAATATAAATTAATATAAACCTTCTAAATTTTGGATTCTTATCAATGCAATTGCTGTTATCTTTTAGGATAAACATCATTCATAATCTTTAATAACCAGAAATTCAAGTATTTCACTGCATTTTGCACTTGTCAAACAAAAAAAGTTCGATTATTTAATTGTCTTGTTTACTTGTGAGACATTACAAAAACCTCTCTCTCATCATTTCAATTGGTTAGCCTAGGAGCACCCATGTGCTCTAATACATTTCTCTTGCTGCTTGAATGTTTGAATCTTGAATTGGTTCTTTGTGTTTTATTTTGAGATACTATGTTTTGGATGCTAGAATTGTGACCAATAAGTTTTTAATCCAATGCGATTTTCATGCATTTCAGACTTTCCAGATATCTCTTGAAAATGCTTATAGATTGTTGGGGATATTAAGTATTCTTTCTTTGTTGATCTCTTACTAAAATTGATATTCTTATCGACTCTTCTTTTCCCCTTTTTATTTTCAACTATTTTCTTAACATCTTTCTTATTGGGGTTGAGAATTTTAAAATATGATTTTATAATATTTCAATCCTTGGGTGCTTTAAATTTATTTTCAAATGTGTTAGCACTAAGAGCTTTCTCCTGTACTTTGATTTATAACAGACATTGATGAGGAATAACTTGTATGATCTATATGTGATAGGACATGTTTGACCTCAATTATTCCAAGGCATGCAAATAAGATTGCTAAGCAATTCTTGAGCAATAGAATCCAAGAATGGGTGATCGAGTAGAACACCAAACTTAAGAGATTGCATACCAAGAAATCCTTGTGTAAGAACCTTAGACTAAGAATCGTTATTAAGGTATTTGATGTGTAAATTCCTATATCTTCTTTACCTTAAGATTCTATTTATTTCTACATTAAAGCATACAAACAAAAAGATTTCAAGTTTTAAGTCTTCAAAATTTTAGATTGAATAGTTTGGATGGTTCTACATCTAAAAAATTCATCCAAAACTCTATGAACAATGTCAAATCATTTTTGCCTAGAAAAGTGTCATTTTGGACTCACTATCGACCAATTCTTGAGTCCAAAACTCTGGCAAATTTGACTGTGTGAAACTAGCTATTACTAACCGTTGGAGTTCTATCTTTTTATATTATAAAAGGTTTCAAAACTCAATTTTAAAGTAGATTTTTGTCCTATCTTTCTAAGAAACACTCTTACTCTCTAGAATACAAAAATCTCCCTTTTCATAGTGCTTCAAAGTGAAATCAAATTGTTTCAAAAAGGTAAATATAGTTTGTGCTCATGTGTTTGTATATTTGCTCGAAAGAGTGAGAATCCTCTTTGTGTATCAAAGTTGTGGTGTAAAATCCATTTGGGGTAAACCTTGATTTGTAGATTGATTGAGAGGTTTTGATAAAACCAAATGTGGTGATCCTCTTATGTAATTAGTGTAGATAGATACCACTGGGTTGGGGGAATGAAATCTGATTGAAAATCCTTAAGTGTGAGCTTAAGGCAGTGGATGTAGATCTTGGTATATCGAACCACTATAAATCTTGAGTTCTCTTTCTCTACATTTAATTTCGGCCAGCTGCAAACTTTCTTGTGTAAATTTTTTTTAATCTCTCAAAAGAAATCTTTATGGTTCTCACTAACCCATTTTCATTTTTGTATTAATTGCATCGTGTGTCTTATCTCACTCAGATTGTAGTTGATCTTTAAGACATTTTGAAAGCTTCTTTGTATCAGTTGCATACAAAGGAGTTTCTCAAAATAGATTTTTTGAAAAGCATTTTAAATTTTCTAAAAACCTTATTCACCCCTCCCTCCTCTAAGGTTTTTTCATTTGCTATCAGAGGAAGGCTACTTTATTATTGGTCTAACAACCTCGTAGAAAAGATCCTTATGGATAACTCATCTGCTCTTCTTTATGTTGAAGGATTCTCAAGAAACCGACCTACTTTGTTTAATGGAAACAATTATACATTCTAGAAAAATAGAATGAAGATTTACATTTGTTCAATCAACTTTGTGTAGTAGAATCTGATTGAGAATGGACCATTTGTCTAGTCAAAATTTGTTGGTGGTAGAAAAGTGCCCAAATAAAGTAACAAATATGATGATGAAGACAATACCAAAATGATTTTGAATTTTCAAGCTATGAATATTCTGTGTAGTGCCCTTGATGCCACTAAATATAACCGAGTTAGTGGCTTTGATTCGGCCCATGATATGTGGAGATTATTTAAAGTCACCCATGAGAGGACAAATTAAGTGAAATAGTCTAAGTTGGGAATTTTGATTCATGATTATGAATTATTCACTATGAAGCTAAATGGGAGTATAACTGATATGTTTACTAAATTCAGAAACATTGCAAATAGACTTAAAGCCTATAGGAAAATCTATGCTCTTGGAGAATAAAATAGAAAAATTCTGGATGCTCTGCCTAAGAGCTAGCAACCTAAAGCTCTAGCTGTGAAAGAATCCAAAGATTTGAAAACCTTACCGACTGAAGGGCTAATTGGCTCTCTCCTAATGCATGAAATGAAACTCAAAAGGTTTTAAGAATCCAATGATCATGATAAATACAAAAGGAGAATAGCACTAAAAGCTGCTAATGAGGACATTGAAAGTAGCCAATTTGATAGCAGTGATGAGACTAGAGTAGATACAGAAGAATTGACCATGATTGTAAAGAAATTTAGAAGAATGTTCAACAAGGAAACTTTAAAAGAGGAAAGAAGTCCATGAAAAGAAAGGGACTGACCTCATCATTTAAGCCTTAATACTATGAATACAAGAGCACGGAACATTTTATTATTGACTGCCTAATAGCCAAAGAAAAAGAAGGCAGAATGTTTAAAAAGGAGAAGAAGGATCTAAAAACAAAGAAGGGCAAAGGACTAATGGGAACTTGAGACCAAAATGAGTCTGAATTTGAGGAAAACGGAGACTCTGAAAATAAAACTGCTAACATATGCTTTATGACAGTGGAGGATAAGGTAAACTCTTCATTATCTAATCTTGTAGCTGAATTACATAATTCAACTTGTAACAGTATTGATGATCCAAATACTCTTCTTGTTGATATGCTCCGAGAACTGAAAAGATTGTCAAAAAAGAACAAGGACATGAAAGTAAAATTTGATTCTCTATCAACTAAAAATGACAACTTGATAAGTGAAAACAAAACTCTACTTGATTTCATATACTGTCTGAATATGGAAAATGAAATCATCTCTACCTTCTTAAATTGCTCTACTATTGAGAATAAATGTTTACATGATCGAATTTCATCTCTTGAAGTCATGAACTATAAATTTGATAATATGAAAATGAAGGTCGATGATCTCACTACTTGTATTAAAAAATTCATTGATGGTCGAAGTAACTTGAATAAACTTCTTAGAGCACAATAGATGGCTAGAAATAGAAATGGTCTTAGCTATAGTAATATGCACAAAATAAGAAAACACAAGTCCTACTTTGTAAAAACTACTTCTTCATATATGACACATAATTGTTGCACATATTGTGAAAAATCTGGACACAAAGCATCTATGTGTCATGTTAAGAAGAAAGTGAAATCTGGTGCAGGAACAGTTTGAAAAATTAGAAGAACCATTACTAACCCTCATAGACCCAAAAAAATGTGGGTACCAAAAATCACTCCCCCATCTCATGTATAGGTATATTCATTGGAGAAAATGAGCTTCACAAAGTGGTTCTTGAATAGTGGATGTTGTTAGGGATATGCCCTAAAATAATTTGTACTTATACTATTGTCATTATGTATTATACAATAATACGAGGCATTTCTTTCCATGAATAGTGCATTTAGTTTTGTGGTCATCAAGTACGTGACTTGATAGTGCATTTAGTTTTGTGGTCATTAGAAATCCTTCGACCTGAATTTATCATGGTTTCCTACTTGATAAATTCTATATTTTGACGTTGTCTAAAGTTGTCTATAACTAGATAATAAATTATACCACGGTTGGATATAGAATAAACTAGGGAGAGGAATATAATTGATAGTGAAGGAATTTGTCCCTCTCAATTTTAGGAGAGATGTTCATGGGACCCTTGATAAATTAGACTGTTAAAATGTATGGTCGTACTCAAATATATTAATTTGAGATATTAATATCATTTGTTTGAACAGTCTACTATGAGATCAAGAAATAGTTGATTATGCTTAATAAGAATGACATACTCTGTACCTTATGCTTAATCTGGATATCATGTGACAAAAATGACTAAATATAAAGTTATGGTTTGGTTCAAAGAGATTATTGATTTGTATTTAACCTGGATAGTTATAATATTTTGCTAGAAATCGCTTATAACTTGTGGGCCATTTAAATGTGATTTGGGCACACTGCCAGTATTAAATGAACCTATAGGGTCACACATTAAATGAACATGTTAGGTTATGTTTCTAGTAACCATGTTCGATGTATCTGGAAATATGTCTAGGTTAATTGAGCTTAGAAAAATGACTATATACAATGAATCTGGAAATATGCCCACATTCGATGTATCGGGAGGATGTCTAGATTATAAGAATTCGACTCGGTAAAATAATTAGTTAAATTACTGAGATAATGACAAAATATTGTCATATCAGTTTTAATTTAATTTAAACTTAAAAAAAATATGATAAGATATTATGAGAGTTGGATTCCAAGAAGTTCGAGCGGTTTTAAAAGAAAACTCTAGCCGTTTTCTTGTGGAGACCTCTCCTAAAATATTCGTGCCTCTATTACCACGAATATTAATGGAGGGGTTTTGTGGAGACCTCAAAACCCTAGGCACTAGTACTCTCGGGTAATGAGCTGGTTCACCGTGTGTATCCGATAGACGACATTTGTACATTAAAGCGTCTGAGTATGACTAGTTTGTCATGAATTTTAACATGCATAATATGGAGAAATCCATTACTGAATTGCATAGGATACTAAAACAAGCTGAACTGAACATTAAGAAGAATACTCCTAGTGTTCTAATGGTTCAAAAAGGGAAAGGAAAAAAGAATAATTGAAAGGGTAAAGTCATGGCTATTAAGGGCAAAGATAAGGCTAAGTCTAAGTTCAAACCCAAACCTAAGACCAAGACACCAAAGGAGGGAGCTACCATTGTGGTGAACAAGGATATTGGTTAAGAAATTGCAAGCTTTATTTGGAAATAAAGAAGAAGAAGGACAGTGAGATTGCCACTTCAGGTATTTATATTATAGAAATTAATTTATCTACTTCTAATTCATGGGTTTTAGATACCGGTTGTGGATCACACATTTGTGTAAATGTGCAGGGTCTAAAATGGAGTAGAGCCTTGGCAAAAGATGAGGTGGACCTATGAGTTGCGAATAGAGTAAAAGTTGTTGTAGTAGCTGTAGGAACTTTTGAATTAATTTTGTCTAGTGGGCTTATTTTAGAATTGAATGATTTTTTTTATATTCCTTCTATGAGTAGGAATATTATTTCAGTTTCTTGTTTAGATTTAGAAGTTTTTGAATTTGTTATTAGGAATAACATTTGTTCCATTAATAAAAATGACATTTATTACAGAGACGCCTCATTATCAAATTGGCTCTATATTCTTAATCTTCATGGATCTTCAAACAAGTCTATCTATAACATTAATACTAAGAGATTGAAATCCAATGATTTAATTAGACTTACTTTTGGCATTGTCGTTTGGGCCATATAAATAAGAAACACATTACAAGGCTTCATAATGATAGGCTTCTAAATTCATTTGATTTAGAATCTTACGAAACATGTGATTCTTGTTTATTAGGCAAAATGACAAGGAACCTTTTAAAAGACAAAATGAACGGGCAAATAATTTATTAGACCTAATACATACTGATGTATGTGGACCAATGAATACATATGCTAGAAGAGGATTTCAGTATTTCATTATATTTACGGATGATTTTAGCATATATGGCTACCTATATCTGGTGAAACATAAATTTGAATCATTCAAAAAATTCAAAAAATTTCAAAATGAAGTACAAAATCAGCTTGGCAAACGTATCAAAACACGTCGATCAAATCGAGGTGGTGAATACTTAAATTACGAGTTTGACGAGCATCTTAAGAATTGTGGAATTATCTCCCAATTAACTCCCCCTAGAACACCTCAATGGAATGGTGTATCAGAACAGAGAAATCAGACTTTATTAGATATGGTTTAATCCATGATGAGTCAAACTGATCTTCCAATCTCCTTTTGGGGTTATACCCTAGAGGCTGCTGCGTTCATACTAAATCAAGTTCTATCTAAATCGGTTCAGAAAATGCCATATGAGATATGGAGTAGGAGATGACCTAGTTTGTCATTTCTCAAAATTTGGGGTTGCGAAGCCAAATAAGATAAATGCATATTTGTGGGGTATCCTAAGGAAACTAAAACTCCTAAAAGAAAGTAGAGTAATTGTTACACGAAATGGATTCTTTCTTGAAAATGAATTTATTTTGAAAAGAATAAGTGAGAGTAAAATACATTTTGATGAGATTCAAGAGCCACAATTAGTATTCGAACCGAACAATGAATCTCGATTAGATAGCTCACAAGTCCAAGATGAACCTACTTCTACAGAATAAGGACCTCAAAGATCTGATAGGGTTTGTCAACAACCTGAGAGATATGGATTCCTCATTACTGACGATCACAATGTGGAGCTCATGGTCAATAATGAGCCCACTTCCTATCAAGAAGCCATTAAGAGTTCTGATTCTGGAAAATGGCTAGAAGCCATGAAGTCTGAGATGCAATCCATGTATAATAACTAAATTTGGACTTTGGTTAATCCACCTAGAGGCTAAAAAACTATTATGTGCAAATAGGTTTTCAAAAATAAAATAGACATGGAGGGAAATGTGCATACTTGCAAAGTATAACTAGTAGCAAAAGGTTATAGACAAACTCATGGTATATACTATGATGAAACATTTTCATCAGTTGTAATGCTTTTATCTATTAGAATTCTTCTTGACATAGCAATATATTATGATTATGAGATTTAGCCAACGGATGTCAAACTACGTTCCTTAATAGAAACTTACTTGAGGATGTGTACATGACACTGCCTGAGGGTTTTGATGATTCTTTAAATTCTAATAAAGTGTGCAAGTTTCAAAGATCTATTTATGGATTGAAGCAAGCATCTAAAAATTGAATTTTTGGTTTCATGAAGTAATTAAAGAATTTAACTTTATAAAAAATGAAGATGAGCCTTGTGTCTATAAGAAACTAATGGGAATGTAATAGTCTTTTTAATATTGTATGTTGAAGATATCTTACTCATTGAAAATGACTTCCCAACTCTACAAAGTGTAAATACATGGTTGGAAAATTATTTCTCAATGAAAAACTTAGGTGAAGCTGCTTATATTTGTGAAACCCCACCAAAAGCCAACCCTAGAGTAAGGGGGTCGGGATGCATATCATATTATTTTATATGAATATATATATATATATATATATATATATATTGAATGATTTTATGTGCTTTAGAATTATGATTTATATGCTAAAAGGCTTAGTTATGCTTATTGAGTAGGAGGGGTAAAATGATAATTTTGCTTGAAGTTAAAATAGGAAGATAGCTTGAGAATTGAATAGGAAGAATATTTGAGAGAGAAAATAAGAACAAGAGTTGTTGTGGTTTAGTGGTTAAAACTTTTGGAATTAATCTCTATGGTCATGAGTTCAAATCCTATCATTTAAGTTTTATTATGATTATTTTAATTTAAGGTTGGATTTTCGTCTCTTGCATTTCATAAGTAAAAATTGGAGTGTTGCCCTATGGGAGACATGAAGGGAATGTCGTAATCCTATTCTTATGTCCTAAAAAGAATTCTTGAGGGATTCATATGCTTTTATTCCCTAGCTTACTCTAAACTCTTTAGCAATTAATTTTGTTCAAAATTTATCCAAATCTATGTTTTAAATTCCAAAAAATTCAACAAGGATTCTTGCCCTTTGAAATTTCAAAAATGATTCTTAGAGGTTGGAGATTGGACTGAAAATAGGCAAGGAGTTAAGGAAGGTTCCCAAGAGAAATTAATCTCCATGGTTGAGCCTTCAAACTCCACTCCATACTGTCCATATCCTCCATGAAAAGAATTTGAAAATTTTCCAAATTCTTGAGCAGCCTAATCTTTGAAAATCTTAGCCATCTTCCTTACTCAATTGCTGCCAGAAAGATGGCCAATTTATTCAGCTTGAAGACTGAAATTCTTTTGCAAAAACCGAACTGCACAAAGCTGTGCAAACTAGAAAAAAAATTCTAGACAGTTTCGATGCATGGCAGCCGAAAATCAAAGCTGTTTCTACTGCTTTCAAACCAGTAAATTACCTCTACTTTTCCTCCATAAAGAAGGCTAGGAACTAGCCTGAAAGGACCCTCAAACACCTCTCAAAACCCTCTACAAATTAGCTGGAATATTGCAGAAAAAAACTGCACAAAAAATTCTGCAACCATTCAAACCACAACCAGAAAAATTCCAACCTTGTTCTCTTCAAGCCTTGTCTGAAAACCACCCTCAAATCTCTGTAAGTTAATCCTTGTTCAGCCTTGAACTGAACACCATTACCCCCCCATCCACTAACCTTGCACAACAGGACCCCATAACCACCCCTCAAATTCTTCCTACAATCACTCCAATCAAACTTCCATTTGAAGTGCAAAAATTCTAGTATTTGCCCCATGAAAACACCCTTGGAGTAGGTCTCATAACCAGAGATTCTTCTGCCATTAAACTCAGGAATTCGGCTAGCCTTATAGCTCCCTCAACCCTTATTCATTTCAGCAAATCTTAGCAAACCAGTCGGCCATTTGCAGCTCCAAGAAACCTCCCTCAATCAAACACCATTAACATATCTTCCACCTCAAAACACTCCTTAAATTTCTCCATTTGAATTTCAAACAACCAAAATTTTCTCTTCCTCCCTAAATTGAAAACCAAATCCCTGAACTCTCTCAATCATTCGGCCAACTCTCTTCAGAAAATTCGTCCAGCATTCACCTCTAATCCTCTCTATTTTCACCAAGAACACCAAGAATACACTACCTTTCTTCAAGCCAAAGACTACTCTAAACACCTCCAATCCCTCTCAAAAACTCCAGAACACGCCTACATACCCCCTAGAGTCCATTTCTGGAATTCATAACATCAAATCTTGAAAACAAAAATTTGCAATCGGATCAAAACCATATTTTTCTTTGAAGTCTCAAGAACATCATCAAGGTAACCAAAAACAACTTTTGTTCATCTTCTTCCCTTCAACCCTTAACATGTTATACTAATGCTCTCTCTCTCTCTCTCTCTCTCTCTCTCTCTCTCTCTCTCGGCCAAAATGGTTGCTACAACCATAGCTGTTTTCTTTCTCCTCTCTTGGACAATTCAAGACCCTCAAGCGCGTGGACCTTCTTAAATCTTCATCGGGATAATCATCCACCAAGTATTTTTCCTTAAACTTCTTTTTAATTCTGAATTTATGTCTCTTGGATGATGTTAGAGAGAATAGAATATGATTGGGGATTGAGTATATGCATATGTATGAAGGGGTTGAGATTGGAGCATGAGAATGATTGATCATGATTAAGTTTTATGAAATTCTTTGAGAATCGATGTATGTTCATCATATCTTAAGTGAGTATGAGTGTTTAAGCATACTAGATGTTATGTCACCTTTGGTAAACATGATTTTTCTGTTCTTATTATTATTGAAGCCGTGAGTATGATTATGTTTAGTAGGGATTTGGCCATGTGATAGTAGGTATGGATTTAAGTCTTTGTTCTTGAATAGACTAGTTTGTTGATTGATGTTGGAGTATATGCTCATGAATCTTGTTAGAAATAGGAAAATTATGATCATGACCTTGTTGATCTTAGGCTATTTTGATTAGCAAATTTTATTACCCTAACTAAAATTATTACTATGTTTTTCCTCCAAAGATTTAGAAATTCTTAGGAAGTTTTGGAATTGGAGTACTAAATGAAATAGTGATATTTTATTAGCCAAATAAATGATATCTCCTATTAAAATATAATATATATATATATATAAATATATAAATAAAACCTTTTATAAAAATGAGTAAAATATTAATGACCTTGTGGGCCATATATTCATAAGTATTATTTATACTTATTAATCAAAATTTAATAAAAGTTATTTATTATTATTTTTAATGTGTATTGATTATTAATTAAGAGAGTAGTAATAATTTATTTTGCTACTTAAGAATTACCATTTATTAATATCAATTAGGACTTAGGATTTTTCAATAATTAAACCCCTAGTTTATTTATTAATAACAACACTCAAGATTTATCATTTGAATCTATAAGTTATTGGTAATTATGTTACAAATCCTATTTATTTTAACTTATCACTAGTTATTTTAACTTATCAAATTAGACTTATTTTATAAAAGCCTTTATCATCTAGTCTTAAAGCTTAGGACATTAGGGTCATGATTATAATTAGCTGAACTAGGATTATTTATGTAAGCGAATATAGCTTGAGTATAACCTTATAACTTGTGTTTACCCCAGGCAAGGTTAGGTCAGCTTTGGAAGATTCTTGAGTTTGATTAAGCAAAGGATCAGGTAAGCCTCTGCATAAAATTATTTGAAGACAAAAGGTTTTTATGGCAAGCTAAACGTGAAGTGTATGGACACTCATTTTGTAAAGGTAATTAAGGACTATTTCCTTTTTATTTCAGGCAAGCTAATCATTTGAAAATTTAAACAAGCAGTTTTGCAAATTCTAAAACTCTTTCTAAAACCCAACTTTGGAAAGAATTTTAGAAATCCTTAATTGCTATTTCTAAATAAAGCAATGTATTATCAGTTTTCTTCTAAGTGGAACAATCAACGTTGAGTACTCAATAAGGGTAGACTACTAGGACTAGTCTTTGAAGGGTTGGGGTAAGTCTCTCAGTAGGTGGCCACCTCTGAGGGGTGAGTCCTTCCCGGACAGGATGCCAATCCAATAGGTCATGTCGGTCCAAGTTAGCAAGTTTCAGTCATGTGGACTATGTGTTTCCAGAGTGAATAACTGGTAAGTTTGGGTGTAGAGAAGGAGGAGTATCTCACCCGATAGACTGATCACCTACCTTTTGTTAGTCTGCACAAAGTATGGCATTCTGACCATTATATGGTCATGGGGCCCAACGTGTGATAACCCATGGCTACCCATTTGAGTGGTTGTATTTGTTGTGCACATGTATGGTTTGAAGAGTAAAACACTACTCTTTATTTTTAACCATATTTATTACTTGCCAAAACTTTCTCTTTTATAATTTTTACAACTTGTATACATGAACTGTTTTACCTGAAACACTCAAAGCACACACGGGTTTTCTGAGATTTTTTTTTATCTCATTACCTTTCATGCCATGTTTTCAGGTTGATCCTGCTGTGGAGATGAGTAGCTAGATTTGTTGCCTGCTTTGAAAACTTTATGTTATTCATTTTATGTGTTGTTTTGAGAGATCATAGTAATCAATTTATTTTGGATTTGTTCCTGAATTTTTGAGTTGTAATAAGTTCAATTTTTAAAGTATTGTCTTTATTTTCATTTGTGCGACCAGTTATAAAGACCCCTTGTCCTTTGGACGGGGCGACATCCCCAGCCTTGTTGGGTCTAGGTAGTGGGGTGTTACAATATTTTAGGTGTAAGGATCTATAGAGATAGATCTAGAAAGCTAATTGGTCTAAGTCAAAGTGTGTACGTTAATAAGGTATTGAAAAGGTTCAGTATGCAAGACTCTAAGAGAGGATTCTTGCCAATGTCACATGGTATTAAGCTCAGCAATACTCAAAGTCCTTCTACGAAGGATGAAGAAGAGTGCATGAATAAGATATCATATTCTTCCGCTATAGGATCTATCATGTATGCCATGTTATGTACTCGACCCGATGTCTCATCTGCATTGAGCATGATGAGTAGGTTCCATTCAAATCCTAGAGAGATATACTGGACTGCTGTCAAGAATATACTAAAGTCCTTAACAAGAACTAAAGATATGTTCTTAGTTTATGGAGGATAAGAAGGCGAGCTAGTTGTAAATGGTTACATTAATGCTAGTTTTCAGTAGCAAGACACCGTGGCTGATTCTACTATAGAAGCTGAGTATGTAGCTGCTTCAACTCAGCTAAAGAAGCAGTTTGTATCAAAAAGTTCATTACAGAACTAGATATAGTTCCTAGCATTGTGAACCCCATGGATATTTATTGTGACAATAATGGAGCCATTGCACAAGCTAAAGAACTAAAATCACATCAGTGATCCAAACATATATTTAAGACATTTTTATCTCATTCGAGAAATTGTTGATAGAGGAGATGTAAAAGTATGCAAGGTATTAACTGATGACAATGTTGCAGATCCACTGACAAAACCTCTCCCATCATCTAAACATGATACTCATACTAGATTAATAGGATTACGGTTTATACCAAATTGGTCTTAGTGCAAGTAGGAGATTGTTAGGGATATACTCTAAAATAATTTGTACTTATACTATTGTTATTATGTATTGTGTAATAATACAAGGCATTTCTTTTCATGAATAGTGTATTTAGTTTTGTGGTAATCAAGTACATGACTTGATAGTAAAACCCTATAATAAATACAATGACTATTCTTAAATTATTCCTAATCGATTATTATTAGTGGAACAATAATAAATTAAGATTAGTATATTTGTGACTTGATGGCTATATTTTATAGGTCATGGATACATGTGATATCAAGTCAAAATATAAATAAATATTATAGAACATTGTATTAGACATGACCTACTATGAGAGTACTTCATGGAACATGTCATAAGTACTTTCTAGCCATAATGATATTAGAAGTCCTTCGACTTGAATTCATCATAGTTTCCTACTTGATAAATTCTATATTTTGACGTTGTCTAAAGTTGTCTTTAACCAGATAATAAATTATACTATGGTTGGATATAGAATAAACCAGGGAGAGGAATATGATTGATAGTAAAGGAATTTGTTCCTTTTAATTTTGGGAGAGATGTCCATGGGCTCCTTGATAAGTTAGACTGTTAAAATGCATAGTCGTGCTCGAATATATTAATTTGAGATATTGATATCATTTGTTTGAACAGTCTATTATGAGATCAATAAATAGTTGATTAAATTTAATAAGGATGACATACTCTATGCCTTATGCTTAATCTGGATATCGTGTGACAAAAAGGACTAAATATAAAGTTATGGTTTGGTTCAAAGAGATCACTGATCTTCATTTAACCTGAATAGTTATAATGTTTTGCTGGAAATTGCTTATAATTTATGGGCCATTTAAATGTGATTTGAGAACACTGTCAGTGTGAAATGAACCTATAGGATCACATATCAAGCGGTTATGTTTCTGGTAACTAGGTTCAATGCATATGGAAATATGTCTAGGTTAATTGAACCCAAAAAAATGACTAGATATAATGAATCCGGAAATATATTCACATTCGATGTATCTGAAGGATGTCCAGATTATAAGAATGTGACTTGGTAAAATAATTAGTTAAATTACTGAGATAATGGCAGAATCTTATCATATCAGTTTTAATTTAATTTGAACTTAAAATAAAATATGATAAGATATTATGAGAGTTGGATTTTAAGAAATTCAGGCGGTTTTAAAAGAAAACCCTAGCCGTCTTCTTGTGGAGACCTCTCCTAAAATATTCGTGCCTCCATTACTAGAAAAAAAAAAAAATTAAGCCTCTCAAAACCCTAGGCACTAGCACTCCCGGGTAACGAGCTGGTTCGTTGTGTGTATTTGATAGAGGACATTCACACATTACAGCATTTGGTGATCGTTCGAGTTGCACGTACACCTAAAAGCAAGAAGATAAAGGTCTCGATTATGGTGAACAGAGGTAATTCTGCAATCCCTAGATCAATCTTATTCGTTTGGCTTTGGTTCTTGGAAGGTATTCATAGATGTTTTTCGTGTATTGGAGTCTACAAATACTAACAGATGCTCAAAACACATGATTGGAAATGCAGCTCTATTAGAAGATGTGCAAGTAACAAATGATGGATTCATTACCTTTGGTGACAAAAAGAAAGGAAAAATACTTGGTATAGGAAACATTAGTAAAAGATCCTCAACCATTATCAAACAAGTATTATTGATTGATGAGATGAAATAAACTTACTTAGCATTAGTCAATTATGTAACAATGGTTGTAAAGTTATTTTTGAGAAAGATTTTTGCTCTATTATGGACAGCTCAAATAATGAAACAATATTTAATCCTAACCATGTTGGAAATGTTTATGTAATCTATCTTGATGATCTTTTAGCCTATGATATTAGATGTCTTTCCGTGCATGATATTAATGGTTATCTTTGGCATAGAAGACTACGCCATGTATCATTTGATTTGCTAAATAAATTATCCTCAAAAGAGCTTGTTAGGGGTCTGCCCAAAATAAAGTTTGATAAAAGCAAAATATGTGATGCATGCCAATTTGGAAAACAAATAAAATCTTCTTTCAATCCCAAGAAAATGATTTCCACCATAAAACCTCTTTCATTAATACATATAGATTTGTTTGGATCAATGAGGACCACTAGCCACTGAACAAGAAAGGCAGACATCCCTATATAAAAAAGAATCAGCACCCTCTGCCCCTACTAAAATCCCTGTCTCTCTGGAAAAAGACAAAAGTGTGTGGTAGTTAAGAGGAAGTCCAGTAGGATTGCTGGGCAGCACTTCAGAAAGGGTGCTGAGTCCAAGATAAAGACTATTCATATTTCCTAAGTGATCGTTTTTGTGGATTGATTCCCGGACTCCCTTTGCTAGAAACTCTTTACTGCTTTTCCATTAACATTTTTTTTTTTCATTTCTGCTCCAGTATTTGAATATTTTACCCCATGCTTTTTAGCTACTTTCTTTGTTTCATATATATATCTCTTCTAGCCCTGATATTACCATTTATTCTCCTTATTCTACGTTTTGATTGATGACAAAAAGGGGAGAAATATGGTAGTTGGGATTGTGACTGTACTATGCTGTGATATGTTGTTGGAATTATGCACTACTGTTGACTGCTGTTGATGGTTATTATTGGTTATTACTGGCTTATGTACTGTTATGTTATGGATTAATGTTGAATGAACTACAATTGAATGTTGTGCGGTGTTATTCTATGGATTGGAAATAGTTATTGTGTTTTGGACTGCAACGTACTGTATATAGACTCTGAATATTCCTTAAGATCTTGTGAAACACTCTACAGAATTCATATTGGGATTTGGGTTTGATCAATTTTTCTTTGTATAAATAATGATTTATGATCATGTATTGGGTATATATAACACTACTAGATAAATGCAATATACCAACTAACTATTACCAACTAACCACATTTGGTCGATAATTATCAACCGATTACCAACCGAAATGAAAATTGGAAAAATTTAAAACTTTTCCAACCACTTACCAACAAACATAATCGGTTGGTAAATAGTTGGTTGGTAATTAGTTGGTAATCGGTTGGTAATTTAGTAGTAATATATTTACCAACTGATAACAATCGATTGGTAATATTATCAGTTGATAATCGGTTTGGTAATTTAATGAAAAATTTTTTACCAACTAGTTACCAACCGAAATATATTGGTTGGTAATATATTGAGTTGGTAATTTGGCGGGAAAATATTTACCAACTGATTACCAACCAATAACAATCGGTTGGTAATATATTCAGTTGGTAATCAGTTGATATTTTCATTTCAAAATTTTACCGACCGATTACTAACCGAAATGTATCGGTTGGTAATATATTCAATTGGTAATCGATTGGTATTTTAATTTAAAAATTTTACCGACCGATTACTAATCGAAATATATCGGCTGGTAATATATTCAGTTGGTAATCGGTTTGTAGTTTAATATAAAAATTTTACCCACTTATTATTAATGGAAATGTATTAGTTGGTAATATATTCAATTGATATTTTAATTTAAAAATTTTATCGACAGATCACTAACCAAAATGTATCAGTTGGTAATATATTTAGTTGATAATCGGTTGATATTTTAATATAAAAATTTTACCTACTTATTATCAATCAAAATGTATCAGTTGGTAATATATTCAATTGGTATTTTAATTTAAAAATTTTATCGACCGATCACTAATCGAAATGTATCAGTTGGTAATATATTTAGTGGGTAAATGGTTGGTATTCTAATTAAAAAATTGTACTAACCGATTACTAACCGAAATGTATTGGTGGGTAATATATTTAGTTGGTAATCAGTTGGTATTTTAATTTATAAATTTTACTGACCGATTACTAATCGAAATGTATCAATTGATACTATATTCAGTTGGTAATCAATTCACTACGAGAAAAAAGCACAATTAGTGACAGCAAAAAGTTATCACCAAATCCAAAATATTGTCAATAAAGAGTGTTTAGTGACAAAAAAACAAAAAGTTGTCACTGGGTTGTCACTAAAAGTGTATCACTAAAGGCTCCTAGTGACAACATTAATGGGTTGTCACTAAAGCCTTAGCATTAGTGACAATAGCTTGTAATCACTAAATGTCGACATGTATTAGTGATAATGTCTCTTGTCACTAATTCACTAAAGATGTTGTCACAATTGCTATTTTGTTGTCACTAATTAGTAATTATTTGTGACAACAATAAGTTGTCACTAATGTCCCATCATTTAGTGACAACTCTTGCAATTTTTAGGAAAAAAGAAAATAACAA
This sequence comes from Voacanga thouarsii, assembly GCA_026120185.1. Lineage (NCBI taxonomy): Eukaryota > Viridiplantae > Streptophyta > Magnoliopsida > Gentianales > Apocynaceae > Voacanga > Voacanga thouarsii. Next base: position 5,115,752 of record JANUWF010003376.1, on the reverse strand, counting down.
AAAAAGGTTGTCACTAAATGGATACCATTTAGTGAAAAAATAAGTCATCACTAAAAAAATTCAAAACAAAAAAATTTTAAAATTAAAAAAAAATTGAAATATGCTACGTGGCAGAAGGGTTCACCACGTGGCTACACGTGGCGGCCACTAGATGCCACATCACTGTATAAGTGGCGCCGCGCTGGCCTCGCCAGCCTGGTGCATGAAAATCCTTCCCCTCTCCTATGCGAACAAGAGTCGAACCTATGTCTCTATTATGGAGGCGTAGTGTTCCAACTGTTGTGCTATGTTGTTGTTTGTGCAAATTGGAAGAACATATTATATTTATTTACTTCTTACAAAATATTACAATTATATGAAATACACTTTTAAAATTTGTAAAATTTGATTTAAATAAATAAATAAAGTAAATTTTTTTAATCACTTTTAATTTTTAATTTGTTTCTATTTATCAGAGTATATAATTATTCTATACATATATTCCTAAATGATATAAATTTTATTTTTGAATTAATAATAAAAGTAAGCAATTTTTTCATACCTTTAGTTATATAACAAATTTCTTAGTTATAAATTTTTTAAATATAATAAATACTTTTGAATTTAGAAGACTCAGTTCATAATTTTTTAATTACGTAAATATTCATAACTAAATAGACATTAAACAATTTATCAATTAGGTGTATTAAATTCAACAATCAAAAAGTTATATTATATCTGTACACATAATTTTATTAATAGATATAATTGTTATTCTCTTTATCATAATGTAAAAGTTATTACTTTTATTTGTATGACAATATAAATATATAGGCGTCATGCACATGTATAGGATGTATTTCCATCATATTTATGTTTTTCTATATACATGCACATGTATAAATAGTAATTACTATAAATCATACAAAATTAAATAAGAATTATCTTTATTAATGCATATAAATTGTCAATATATTCGTAAATTTGATTCTTTTATTTTATATTCAAATTGATAAACTTTTAAATTTATATCATATACAATAAATATTATAAAAATAACAAGTTTTCAGTATAAAAAGTAGAAATACTTAGTAAAGTTACTATTTTTATCCTATACTTTTAATTACTATATCATATTTTGTCTTTCTGTATACATGCACATATATAAATTGTAATTATTATAGATAAAATTTATATATTTTCAAGTTATATGTGAATGTGTATTGAGACTTAAGGTAATATATTAGTTAATTATTAATGCATTTAGTCACTACTTGAATCCTTATATTTTTTAAATTAGTTCATTTTGATAATTATATTTAAATCCCTAAAGTTTCTAAAGGAAACCCTTACGACCATAAATTTTTTTTTAAGCACAACTTAGGTTAAAAATCTTTTGAAAAATAATGAGCCAAGTGTAAGAATAAATAAACAAACTTTTAAAATAATTATTTCAATCTTTATATTTTTTAACTTAGTTCATTTAGATAATTATATTTAAGTCCCTAAAGTTTTCAAAAGAAACCCTTAGGACCACAAGTTTTCAAAAATATTATTTGATTCATTATATTTTGTAACTTAGTTCATTTAGATAATTATATCTAATAAAAGCATAAAATTTTTTTTTTTAAGAAACCAAAAGACTAAATAATGCAAACTTGCTATAGAAAAATAAATTTGGTGTTTTTTATATAAGAAAAGAGGATGAATTAAAAAAAAAAAAAGGACCAAAGAATGTAGAATATTTAGAAACAAATAGAAAAATAGACACTCACATTAAAATATAATATAATATATGTATATATATTTTATATAATAATTATTTAATACTTATATAATATAATATGTATGTTTATATACATAATTTATTAACTTTAACATATATTTATTTTAAATAAAAAATAGAAAAACTAAAATGAGATGAATAAAAATAAAAGAATTCAAACAAAGTGGTGAAGTAGTAAGCAGACCCTATTACACTTCTAACTTTCTTCATTCGATGCCTCGCCACTTCTCTGTCTCGCTTGTGCCATTGTGCCCACCACCGACAGCCCTGTCTAATCTCCACCCATAGCCGATAGCCCTAGTTTGATCTCCACCGCTACCGACAGGCTCTAGTCATCGATTTGCAACAATGTTGGGGCTGCTAAAGTAGAATCAAACAGGTAAAAACCTTCAAATTTCTTACATTGCAACATTAAAATTTTAACCTTTTTAAGTATTCTCCGAGTTTCTTTGATCTTTTTGCTATCAACTAATAGGTGCTTCATTCGAACCATCGAAGAATCATTTTTGGGCCGTGAGAGGATTTCTATAGATCTAATTTTTTATTCGAACAAAGAGGTTTGTTCTCTCATCAGGGTTTCCATTTAGCTTCTATTTGTTTCTTCTATGGTTATCTAGTTCCTCTTCTTTTAAGCTTCAAGGATAACATTACAAGTCCTTCTAAATTATATCTGAGTAGTGGTTTGGTCTACTACTGCAAATGATTTCAGTAACTTGGAATACTTGTGTTGGATAAGAGGATATGTAACTTTCTCAGCTTATAAAGCCAAAATTTTTCTCTCTCTCTTTTTTTATTTTTATTTTTTAAAAATCCACTTTGAAGATTGAAATCTCCCACCCTAACCGGTTTTTCAAATTGTGCAAACTTGACTGCTCGTTAATCACAAATTAACATTTTCATTAAGCAATTTTGTCAACCAAATCTGCCACAGAGAGTAGAGTACATTCTTAGACATTGTAATAAAATAGCTGCTAACCGGCAACACATGTAATTTCTTCTATATTTTCCTCCCTTTCTACGCCCCTCCCTCTTCATTCTTTTCTGTGGTAGAGAGGTATTCCTGCTATACAAAGTCATTCTATTTTTATGATATAAAATTTCGCTTAGCAAAAAAAATTAAAAATAAAAGTTGGCCATCTTTTTGGACTTCCTATTTTGTACCCTTTTTTCCTTCTAAATCTTTAGGGTCTCTTACCTACTATTAATGACTTTTTCAAAGAAAGACAGATGATTTAGCACCTTAAGTCTACCAAGGAGCTACAAATTAAGAAATGGAAATTTATTCTTATTAAAAAAAAAGAAAGATAATCAATAAAGAAGATGCTATCAAAATTTTCAAAAGCAAATGAACATACTAAGAAATAGAATTTTCAGCCAAGAATCCAAATTTTTAGAAGTAGAATCTCATCTTTATTGCTGGGTAAATATTAATCCAAACATAAAAAGAATATATTAGCAAAGGAAAACTAAGAAATGCCACATGCATGACATAGTTGCACCAAAGTGCAACCATTTAATGATAAGTCAACATTATGAAACTGGCAACACAAATCAGGAGAACACTAAAACAAAAGCTTTCATTTCTTGTTGAAAGCCTTCATTTTTTCTGTGAAATAAAATGAATTATTATATAATTTGATTCAAGTTCTTAAATTTTTGTGTCTTTAATTTTAATTTTTGGATCACCTCCAAATTTAGAATAATGACTACCACTGCCTTAAGAAAACAGTATTGTTGCAATCAATGAGCATAGGAAGCAAAGATGAAACTAATTTTTTTTTTAAAACAAAATAAATGAATTTTCCACTTTTCTATATAACCTAAGGGTTGTTTTTGTTAATTTTTTCTTGCATTGCATAATCCTTTGCAAAGAAGATAAAAGCTAAGAGGTTGCTAGGTAACAAGCCTGTACGTTCCATTTGACCAATCGTACAATCAATGTTTTTTGGACCATATGAATCTTGGTTAAAGGTCCCAAATATAGTTCAGGATGTTTGGTTTACCGAGTGGACGGTAATTATTTCTTTTATTATAAGTGTTATATATTAATCATCTATATAATGTTTTGACAATCCTTATGGCTAATATGCAAAAACAGTTCCAATGGGATAGGATATATTATGGACTCATTAGATCAAAATGGGACAAGAAAGGTGGCAAGATCAAAATGGACCAAGTTCATTAAGGGAAAGTCTCACATGACTTTATGAAGGATAAAGACTATAACAAGCTGTTAGCAATTTGGGATGGTGACAAATTCAAGAAGATTTCAGAGATAATGAAGGCAAATAGAAATAGTGATTCTAGAGGTTTAAGAGGCTCACGTCACTTCGGCGGCTCTATACTGGCAACAATGCACAAGAGAACACTAGTAACTTTTCTTATTTTTAGTACTTTAATTCAAATTTATGAAAATAACTTGTTCTAAAGATACTTAGAATTAATATCTATATATCTAATGTACTTTAATATTGTTTTATAATTAAACCAAATATAGGAGGGGAAATATCATAGGGACTACTCACACTCTGAAATATATGTCTTCACACACACAACAAACACTGAAGATGAGGTTGAGCAAGTGCTTAAGAAGGAATGCCAATTGTTGGAGGGTGAAGATGTGGAGCTGGAAGGCCTAGAACTTGTCTTTATTGACAAGTGGTCTGAGGAAACATATGTATGTTTCATAAGTTAATAATGGGCATTAGTATTATTTATTCCATACTACTATTTCCATTATATTTAGCAAAGTGCAATTTGAGCATGAAAAATTAATAATATGATCTTTAGGGGTTTATGTGCTTACAAAGATTCCAGAAATTGATTCTGGATTTACAGCTAGAATGGAAAGAAGAGTTTCATAGCATCTACCTTGTTAATCCAAAATATACACATTAGATTACTGTTCTCAGTTTTTTTTCTTTTTTTTTGCTAGATGATTACTGTTCTCAGTTACTATTATGCCAGCTTGCAATCTTAATCCTCTTAGGTCTTTTCAACTCAAGTGAAGATAGCTTTACCGCTTCTAATTTTCCCATCCAAAATGGAAGACTTTAACATGCCTATTTATTACTTTCCATCTGTATAGCCACTTTGTGGGAGTTTAGGGAGGAGGGAATGGTTGGAGGTGTATGGTGTCTGTATGATTTTAGAACCATGCAGATGATATGTTGATTATAGTGATGCAGGTTGGAAATGTATAGCAAACCCATGTTTTGTGAGTTGTGACACATGAATAATTCTGTAGTAGTCCAAGTTTAGGCCTAAAATTAAAAGGATGGTTTATGCATTCCCCTTTAAGGCTGTTATGACTAATCCAAGTCTTCTTCTATAGTGACATTTTGCTAAGTTGTGACGCACCATTAGACTACTGGTTAAGAGTCTTGAGTTTCTTTCTCCAATAAACTGCTTTAGCTGAAATTTTTAGTAATTGAATCCTAGGTCATCAAGAAATTTTCTCAATTTATTTTCACATGAATCTTTCATTCTTTTTTGTGTGAATGTTGAAGCTTCTCTATTTTACACTTGATTTCCTAAATCTTTATATGGGATGTTCAATGGCTAGAAACGATCAAATCTATTTCTCTAATGACTTGATAGCTCATTTAGGATGCTTCACATAATAATATATAATGCTAAGTACATGATTTTACTTTCATAAATGTAATGAGATTAGGATAGAGTGGTAGAGAAGGAAAGAGTATATGAACTCTTATCTGTTTTGCAGAAGATGAGGTTGAATAAAAATGACTAAAGTCATGGATATCTCTCCATCATTTCTAGTTTCAAATATTTTTAGTAAATTGATTGCAAAATTAAACTCTAGTAATGAGGTAGGCATTATTTTGCTTCCTTCTAAGTAATATGTGAATAGAGGATTAATCTCTTGCATATGGTATATCTGAAATAAATTTATTATGTTTTCTTCCTTTAGTTGATTAATTGTTTCTTCAATATGACGATTAGATGATAATACCTTTGTATTCTATGAATGAATGGTTTATTTTTCATGTCATTGTAGTAAAATTTTTAATCTTGCTTTTTAGATTTACTTTTTGTTGAATTTACAAGAGTCTTAAAAGCTTTTAGATTCATTACTATGACTACATATGATAATTCTTGAGTAGGAAATTTGATGTTTTCATATTAAAATGTGTTTGTATGCATGAACTATGAAAATGGGGGGGGGAGGGGTTGTGGAGGTGCATTGTGAAACCCCAGTCGAAACCAACTTTAGAGTAAGGGGGTTGGGATGCATATCATATTTTATTACATGTTTAAATATATTTTTATATGATTTTATGTGCTTTGGATTTGTGTTTTATAGTCTTGAGGGCTTAAATGTGTTTATTGAGTAAGAAGGACAAAATGGTAATTTTTGCTTGAGGTGAAAATAGGGAGATAGCTTGAGGATTAAATAGGAAAAATATTTTGGAGAGAAAATAAGAACAAGAGTTGTTGTGGTTTAGTGGTTAAAGTTATAGAATTAATTCTTGAGGTCTTGGGTTCAAATCCCATCATTGGAGCTCTAGCATGATTAAATTTTATTTTTGTTTAGGAAGGTTGCATTTTTAGCCTTGTGTGCTTTAGAGAAGAGTAGAGGTGTTGTCCTAGGGGAGACATAATAGGAGTATCCTAATCCTACAAAACTCCAACCTAATTGTGTTCATTTCCTTCATGTGTAAACTGAAAATTTTTCCAGCTTCTTGTCCAGTCTAAGTGTCAAAATTTTCAGCCTCCTTTACCTCTCAAATTCTGCCAAAAAAATGGCCATTTCACTTAGCTTGAAGACTGAAAATCCTAGCCAAAATCGAGCTGCACAAATGCTGTGCAAACTAGAAAATTTTCTAGGCAAATTCACAGCTTAGGTGAGCTTAAACCAAGCTGTTTTCTTCCAGTTTTCTCCCAACACCTTAGTCACGTTTTTCCTCCATAAAGAAGGCTGGAAACCAGCCTTGAAAGACCTCTGAATACCCTTTCAATTCCTCTGCAAACTAACTGAACAATGGCAGAAAAATCTGCTCAGAATTTTCCTTCAAACTTGCGAAAATCACTGAACAGAAATTCTAGCTTGTTCCTTCTTCAGCCTTGTCCGAAATCTTCATCATTTTTCTGTACAAACTTCCCTTGAACAGCCATGAACTGAGCTCCATCATCTTCCCCAAGCTTCTGCTTGAAAAACCTATCCATGGCTGCCCTTAAAGTATCTCCATCAATTACTCCAATCAAGCCCTTGATTGAAGAGCAAAATTCCAGCAAACATGTTTAGTAAACTACCATAAATCATCCTTCAAATAACCAGAAATCTCCTCACCATTGTACTCCATATTTTCGGCCACCATTAAGCTTCTTCAAATAGCTTTCATCCAGCAAAACTCTAAGCAACCAGCCGGCCATTAGAGCTTCCCAAAAGCTCTCCATTGATCAAGATCTTCTCACCATATTTTGTTTCCAAATTTGGTTCCCTAAAATATTCTTTTAGGATTTCAAACAACCAGCTTTCCTTTTTCCTTTCAAATTAGAAAATTCAACTTCCTAAACCCTCCAAATTAGTTGGCCACTCCCTCCTACACAAAATTTCGGCTAGCCCTCTCCCTAATCTCCCTATTCTCTCAATTCTCTCCAAACCAAGAACACCAAGAATACCTACTAACCCTCCTCACGCCTAAGACCACTCCAAACCACTCCAATCTTCTCCAAAAACTCCAGATTACATCTACTCAACCCCTTGAATCCATTTATACAACTTTTAACATCAAAGTCCAAAATCCAACTCTCTCTCTCTTGGATCGAAAATCAGTATTTTTGTGAAGGCTCAAGAACACTTCAAGGTAAGCTTGTTCAATCAACTTCATCTTCACTAATCTTCAACCCCTAATGAATAAATATGTGTATAATCATACTAATGAACACTTTTTTTCTCTTTTATCTTTTCTCTTTCTCTCTCTCTCTCTCTCTCTTGGTTGAATGCCCTCTCTCTCTTGGCCGAATGATTTCTTCAACAATGGTCATGTTCTCTTCATCTCTCTTAGACGAATCTAGTCTCCTAAGAGTAAGATCCATTCGAAACTACTCCAAGGTACTCATCAATCAAGTAAGCCTCTTCAACCCTTTTTTTATATTCTAGATTCATGTCTCTAGGATGATATTGGAAGGAGATGGATTATGATTAGGGTTTGAGCATGTGTTGTTGTGATGAGTTGAGATTGAAACATGAATAAATGTGTGTATATGATGGAGATAGGATTAATGCATGATGATGATTGGTCTTCGTTAGGTTATATGATGTTTTAGGGTTTAATGCATGTCTCCATGTCGTGAGTGGTATATATGATCAAGCATGTTAGAGATTGTGTCACCTTGGTGAATAGGGTTTATGTTCATGTATGATTGTTGAAGCCATGAATATGTTTATGTTGGTAGAGGTTAGATCATGTCTTGGTAAATTTAGATCTATGCCTTTATTCATGATTTGGATGATTTGATGAATTGGAGTGGAGTGTATGTTCATGATTATGATTAGCAATAGAAATATGATCATGACCTTGTTGTCCCTAAGCTAATTTTATGTCATCAATAAAATAATTATTACTATAATTTCTTCTAGTAAATTTCGAAAACCCTAGGAAAATGTGTATTTGGTCTTTTATATAAAATAGTGATATTTTAGTCAAATAAATGATAGCTTTTATTAAAGAAATAATATATATAAATTTTATATAAAATAAAATATATAGAAAATAATAATAAAGCCTTTCATATAAATATTCATAATAGGTAAAATATTAATTTTGAAAGTTTCATATTCATAAATACTATTAAAATTTATTTATTATCTTTTAATCAAAATCTATTAAAATTTATTTGCAACTAATTTTAGTTACCAATTATTTCCCAACAATTAATTATCAATAGATTATTATTTTAAATAATTACATGTAGGTCCTAGGACCCTTTTTCAAATAAACCATAATTTATTTTTAGTAAGATTTAAACCTTCAACTTGTAGTACCTATTTTCCAAACCCTAATTATTTTAATAACAAGCTAGAATTATTTTATAAACCCTTTTTTTTGTTACCTAGCCTTAAAGCTTGGGACACTAGGGACATGATGGTAGTAGGTTGAGCTAATTTTATTTGTGAAAGTAAATCTTTGGCTTGAGTTTGATTATGGCTCATGTTTACCCCAGGCGGGGTTAGGTCAGCTGTTGGAGACCTTGTTTTGAGCAAGGATCAGGTAAGCTCCTGCATAAAACCTGTTTGATGAAAAATGTTTATTATGGCAAGCCAAATGTAGAGTGCATGGACACTTATTTCTGTAAAGGCAATTGAGGATTGTCCTCCTTTCCATTTCAGTCAAACAAATTATTTAAAAATCAATGAACAAATTTACTCAAATATTAAAACTCTTCCTAAAACTGATTTTGACAAAGCCTTTGGAAGTCCTTAATTGCCATTTTCAAGTGGAACTATGTTTTATTCATTTTTTCCCCAAGTGGGATAAGTTACATTGAGTACTCAATAAGGGTAGGCTAGTAGTACTAGTTTTGAAGAGCAAGAGTGAGTTTTCTGGCAGGAGGCCACCTCCAGAAGATGAACTCAACTTAGAGAAATGTCAGTACTACTTAGTCATGCCGGTCCGAGCTAGCAGTTTTCAGTCATGTGGACTGTGTGTTGCCGGAGTGGACAACCGGTTTTTGTTTGGGTGTAGAGAAGAAGGAGAATCTTACCCAGTAGGTCGATCACCTACCTTTTGTCAGTCTGCATAAAGTGTGGCATTCTAACCGGCAGTATGCCCAACGAGTGGCATATTGACCATGTGGACATGGGGCTTAATGTGTGGTAACCCATGACCACCCTTTTTGAGTGGTTGATTTTATTGAACGTGTATGGTTGGAAAAGCCAAAACACCACTCTTGTTTTTGACTATTGTTTATTGCTTGCCAATATTTCTTTTATGAAGATTTTACACTTTGCATCCATGAATTATTTTCACTGGACACTCAAAGCACACACGTACTTATTGAGATTTTTATCTCATCACCCTTTTTACCATGATTTCAGGTCGATCTTATTGTGAGGATGAGTAGCTAGTTGTTGCCTGCCTTGAAAGATATTCTGTTAATTATTTTATGTAATGCTTTGAGAGTTGAGAGTGAATGATTTTATTTTGGATTTGTTCATGAATTTTTGGGTTGTAATAAGCTTTAGATTTCAAAGTATTGATTTATTTTTGATTGTGTGACCTAGTTATAAAGACCCCTTGTCCTTTGAACGGGGTGATATCCTCGGCCTTGTTGGGCCTAGGAAGCGGGGTGTTACATGCATTGTGGACCAAGTCAAAGAAACTTTTCTGATTGGAAAGATGGCAAAATATTCAAATGATAGTGTTACTTTTTGACTTTTTATGTTACAACTAGATGATACTAATTCTTATGGATGTTCTTTGTTTTAAGCTTCACACTCACTAATATAGTTGAGATTTTCATGGTGTTTATTCTAAAATTCTTATCCATTTTTTTTATTTTGATATTTCTGCATTTGTTTATGTGTTAGCATCACTACCAAGAAGAATTGAAGAAATAGATGGCATCACTTGTTAGCCAGACACTTAAAGGGGTGCAGCTTTCAACAATAAACAGGGCTAATATTTGGTTCTGAGTTGTAGACAAACCTAAGAAAGGGAATACAATTTATGGCATGGGATCCCTAAGCTCCAGTTGTCTACAAAAATCTACTTCACACAAGTCATCATCATCTTCATCCATTTCATCAGTTCATCCTTTGCAATATGTGGAGACAATTGACTTTCAAAATACTATAAATGAGTTGGTGCAAAAGGCTATTGACACATAGATTCAAGAAGTGTTGAAGACAAATAAGCAGTTGATAGTGGAGGTTTTTTTGCTAACACGGAAGGTTAAGGATCTAAGTGGATCAAATCCACCAGAAAATTAATATTCCTTCACTGCATCTCTTAATTGTATTCCTTGTTATTAAACCTTAGACCTGCACTTCATTTCACCTTCATATTATGATAAACTTTTATGTTTAATAAAAGATGATGTTTGGTTAGGATTTGTGGTATTTTGTGAGGGAAATTATATTTGCTATGAATTTGTGGAAGGATGATGTTTGTGTTAGATTTGTGAATTTGTGGAAGGATGATGTTTGTGTTGGATTTGTGAATGTGTTTTGGCTTTATTATTTTATGAAATTTTCAAATTCAGGTGTTTGGTTTTATGTTCAGATGCACCAGAATTATGCCAAATCAAAGAAAAATTACTAATTGAAAAATCAGTTGGTAATTGAATATAATTCGGTTGATATTTCAATTGATAATTGAAAATAATTTGGTTGGTAATATATTAAATAATAGTTAGTAATTTTCAAACCAACTAGTTACCAACAAACAACTTAGTTGGTAATTTACCAACAAAAAATTACCAACAGATTTTAAATTACTAAAACAGTTGGAAAATTACCAACTGAATATTTGGTTGGTAAATAAAGAAAACTACTAATGGGAAAAAAGAATTAGCCACTGAACAACTCGGTTAGTAATTTACCGACAAAAAATTATCAAGAGATTTTAAATAACTAAAATAGCTGGAAAATTACCAATTGAATGTTCAGTTGGCAAATAAATAAAACTTCCAACCAGAAAAAAATAATTACCAACCAAAAGTCAGTTGGTAATTATCTACACAAATATCGGTTGGTAGCAACATGTATTGATTGGTAAATTAGTAAATTACAATCTTATATTAAATACAAATTTACCAACCAAAAATTATAAATTTACAAACTTCATTTGCAGTTGATAATTACCAACCGCAATAATCGGTTGGTATTATAAATTTCTGTTGGTAATTACCAACTGAAATAGTCAACTCACATGCCAAACTTAATGCTAAATTTCCAACCGAAGATTTTACATTACCGACCGAATTTTGGTGGGTAATTACCAACCGAAATAGTTAACTCAAATGCCAAACTTAATGCAAAATTTTTAACCGAAGATTTTACATTACCAACTGACTCCAAAAATTTCGGTTGGAAAATTTACAAGCTAAGCTTTTTGCATGTGATGCCATTCGGTTGGTAATCGGTTGGTAAATCATGATTACCAACCGAATTTAGTTAATTACCAACTGATTTTGTCGGTTGGTGAATCACTTTTTTCTAGTAGTGATATTAGTTTATGATAAGTATGATTTGTGATTTCTGATTGATTATGATCATAGTTTGCTGCAGTCTAAGAAGATTTAAGTGATTAATTGAAAACTAGTTTGATATCTTGTTTTAGTCAAAGGAGTTTGAAGTGTGTACATAAAGTTGTCATTGAGATTGGGGTTATTGAACAATCTGTTTTGAAAGCTATTATGATATGCGCTATGTAAAAAATCTCAAATGATAAGGATAGTTATTCATATATCTTTCATTCCTCAAAACTTTCCTTGAAGTCTGAAATTTCTTTTGAAAACTAAGCTGGATCAAAATCCCTAAAAACTCGTTGTTACCTGTACATAGTTAGGGGCAGTTTTTGAACTTTTATTTCTCTAATCCAAAAGTCCAGTACAGAAATGGATTTTAAAAGGGGATAGCTTCTGTCTAACTTTACCCTATTTTGGGCACCTGTTTTGGACATCCAAAACTTGAAGTTTAAAAGTTCCGCAGTCTCACTCCACCTAGTTTTGGATTTACATTTCGAAAGTCCAAAGTTAAAATCTAGTTTTCTCTAAAATCGTACTTTGTGATCTCATATCCTATATACCTTCATATATGCACATATTAAGGGGGAGCAGTTCATCATATGAATTGTATTCTATACCTCCTTGTGTACATATTCATACATTTTTTTGATTGCATCTATTCTCTTAAGGAATAGTCTATGATGAAAGGAATGAGGATATGGAGGTAGACTGGGCCATAGGCTCATTGAGCCATGTTTGTGAGTATATACTTTAATTTTCTATCTTAATCTCATAAGTAATCGTTGAGTCCTACAATGAGAGATTACATTTCAACGAAAAATATTCTCATTTTTCTCGGTCTAACATGTCCTTACTGTATATATCTTTTTTATATATATCACAATTCCATCAAGTTTGTCATCACTCAAAAAGGGGGAGATTATTAGTGATAGGGCCTAAATTAGTCATATATTTCTTAGTTATTTGAGATAATTTTTTGATACATTTTGTTCAATAACTAGTCATATTCCTTCATTTGAGATTTTATCCTTAGAAAGGTATTTTGTACATTATTTTAGATTTTAGGGGTAAAATAAGACAAAAACGTCGCGAAATAGAACAGAGGCGATGCCAGCCATGACAGGGGAACTAGCGCCAGCCACGTGCTGCTGGCATGCATTTTGAGGCGATATAAATCAGTGAAACAGAGCTGAACTGAACTAAGTCGGCACCGGCTAGGAGGCTAGAGGCAGCACTAGTTGCACTCAGGAAAGGTTGGCACAAAATTAAGAAAAATCGGTGAACGATTGGAAAGACAGAACACAACTGGCGCGGCCCTAGGCAGGACAGGCGCCGCCGACTGTGCCGTAATGCCGAGGTGGTGCCCTCATTTTTGCGTGTAGTTTTTGGTAATTTGCAGATTTTTAGTATTTTCCTACTTCTAGTCGGCCAAAAACCCTAGAGGAACGAAATTAAGCACTTCTAAAGCCTAAAAATAAAAGGAAAACACAAGAGAAAAGGGAGAATTCGTAGATCATAATGTCAAATCACTCAAATCAAGGAGGAATTCTACCAAATCAAGGAGGATTGTGCAAGAGGGTCTACAAAGGAAGAAGAAGGAGGCTTGTTTATGAGTGCTTTCTTTTATTTTTTTTTCTTTTTCTTGAATAATGATGTGTTAATTGTTTTATTGTAATTTGATATTGTTTTAGGTGTTCATGATTTTTAGAGTTACTTTGATCTTTTGATTAATTGATTGTTCTTCTTGGTATTTAATTATTTTAGCTGATTACGAGATTAATTAGTTGTTTCTTTCCATTAACTTACTAGATCAAAGGGGTTGATGGTGGTTTCAATTGATTGATTTTGTATTTGTTGTCTATTAACTTGCTTGACCATAGGGGTTAATTGTTAAGAACCAGGTAATTAATGGATAATGGATGTCTGTCAGACCAGGGATTCATTGGTTAATTTCATATTTTAAGTTTGCCAAGACCATGAAAATTTAACCAAGGATTGTGTTTAATGCGTCTTTTGGATGAATTAATTGAGACATACCAAGTAATGCTAATTTATCTCGAAGATAGTGATTTCATGGATTGACCAAAGAAGTGAATCTATCTTAATCCTTCATGATGCCAAGAGAATAATTAGTTATGATAATGATTGGGTACTTTAAGATCATGTTTGTCAAAATAATAGTTCGAGTTACATAATTCTCCATCCTTGACATGTATATATTATTTTATTTTATTTTTATTTTTATTTCTTTTTCACTTTATTGAGTCGGTTAAACAATGAAAGAAAAGTGATTAATGCATACTTGTTCCTTGAGGATCGACACTCATTTGAACCCTATACTATGCTTAATGATGAGTATGCTTGCTCATATGTGTAATTTGGGGTTAATGTTTTAATTTAAACTTGATTGGGAATGTTCTTATTTTTATATGATTTTTATACCCAAATCTAAACACATCAAGTTTTTGGCGCCGTTGCTAGGGAACAATGTCATGAAAATTTAGATTTTGTTGATCTAACCATGTAAATATGTAAATATGTAAATTTTGTAGAATTGTTCTTTTTTCAAAAAGGTGCCATCTTTTGTATCTTTTTTAGCTTTTGTATCTTTGTACTCTAACATGCTAACTTTGACTAACATTTACTTTACTAATTTGTTCTATTAATTGTGGTTATCTAAATTGCTTCTTATTTTTTTCTAGGTGTTGACCTTGGTACATGACCTGAAAATTTGAAAGCGAGATAGTAGATTTTGATCCTGAAATTGAGAGGACATTATCAAAAATCCATCGAACAATCAAACGGATCTTACTCGCAGACATGGACGGTGCTCAAAACAACAATGTTGGAAACAACAGGAGGGTTATGGATGACGTTGTGAAACCTGCAATATCGGGCACGGGCTCGAGTATCACTAGATCTAGGGTAGATGCAAACAATTTTGAATAAAGCCCAATATCATCTAGATGGTCCAAAATATAGTTCAATTTAATGGGCTACCGGAAAAAGATCCTAATGCCCACTTAGCCAGTTTTCTTGAAATTTGTGATACTTTTAAGATGAATGGTGTTTCTGAAGATGCCATAAAGCTAAGATTTTTTCCTTTTTCTTTGAGAGTTAGAGCCAAATCTTAGCTAAAGTCTTTACCCACAGGTTGCATCACCTTGAGATGCCCTAGCTGAAAACTTTCTTGCCAAATATTTTCCTCCAGCTAGGACATCCAAACTTAGAAACGAAATTTTTGCCATCCAATAATTAGATTCTGAACCTTTGTATGAAAGTTGGAAGAGGTTCAAGGAGATGCTTGTTCTACACGTATCCCTACTTGTCACCCTCTTTTTGTTTTTTTTTTCATTTCTATTTTCATGACATTTTCTAGTTATTTCTTGTACTATTTTCTTTACTTTTTATTTATTTTTCTTTTCTAGTTTTTATGCTTTGGTGCGTTTCTTTTGTATTTTTCTTTTTAAGTACTTCGACAATGCCTCTTTCCTGCAAGAACTCGACTCTTTTGTAGAAGAATGCCACTGTAATGGAAGTATTTTCTATCTTATCTTTTCCCTTTTTATTTTTGGTCCCATGGCACTATTCTTTTGTTTTATTTATTTGGCCATTGAGGACAATGTCCAGTTTAAGTGTGGAGGAATGGTTAGATTGAGAATTCTTCTTCATTCCTTTATACTTCATTATTCTTGTGAGCAAAATTTTCAAAAAAAAAAATTCAAATTTTTATTTAACTTTCAAGATGTATTTTTAATGCATGTCTTTGTGTTAGATCATAGAGCATATGATCTATATCAATTGTGGCTTATGCATGACTTCTTGCACACACTTGGACTAAGTAGTTCTTGATCAAATGCTTGAAATTGTTCTTAAACCTGTTTTTATGCTAAAATTCATTGAGCATTCTAGAACTTACTTGAATACCTCTCGAGGCGAAATAAGAAAGATATTGATGATTTAACTTAGGGATGACGATAATAGGTCTTCTTTGGATAGTTTGAACTTTTCAAGCTTACCTATTTTATATTATCCCTAGTGCCTATTTTGAGCCTAAATTGTTAATTTCTTTCTTAAAACCCTTTATCATACTTTGTCCATTACTTCTTTCTGAGAGTTTGATAATTCTTCCAAATATTTGATTCTTTTTTATGGATAAAAGTACTAGTAAGGAGTTGTAAGGGAGAAAGCATGTGTAAATGTCATGACTTGTTACTTTCAGTCATGTAGCATTGTTGAATGGAGTTGAGAAAAGAAAGGAAAGGAAAAGAAAAGAAAGATTGAGAAAACCAAAAAGCTGCTAAAAAATGTTGAAAAAGCTGAGAAACACACAAAAGCAGCATTTGAAAAGAGGAAGAAAAGAAAAGTTGAAAGGAGAGAAAAAGAAAAGAAGAGCACAAGAAGATGGTTGATTAAGCTAGAACAAGATAATTTTTTTTTGTTTCATTATGGAGGTATTTCTGGAAAAAAAAAACACTTGAGTTCACATCAAATCATTGGCGCCATTACTAAAATTTTTTATACTCTTGTGCAAAATGAATGATGAGTTAAGAATTATTGAGAAAAAGGAATGCAAGATTTGCTTGAACTATGCTATACTTGCTATACAAGGTTATGGGTATTGATTGGTTTGGAATAGGAGAGCAAGAAAATTTTGGAATTTCTTGGTATATTTTGTTTATCCTTTTCTTGCAAACTCTCATTCTCTTTGATATTTGATTTTCCTATATCCTTTGTTTGAAAGCTACATTACAAACCATTTAGCCTTACATTACAAGCTTAAAAGTCCTACTTGACCTAAGTAGAATCATGATATATCTCGCATTAGTGGAGAGAGTGTATGAAAAGTAAGCTTATGGAATGCATATTCTTTTGAACTAAATTCTTTCCAATGGTTTGAGAATGATGTTAAGTATTGGGATGGTTCTACTAGTCACTATTCACTTACACAAATCTTGCATTTGTTATGAAAGATATAGTAGCATATGTTTTGTTGTCTTGAAATAAAGAAAGCATTGAAGATATTATTTTGATAATAATTGAGTGATTTTTTTTTTTTTTTGAAAACTTGTATTTTTCCTACCTATCTTTGATACTTTGCTTGACAACAAGCAAAGAACTAAGTGTGGGAGAATATGATAGGGCCTAAATTAGTCATATATTCTTAGTTATTTGAGACTATTTTGTAAAACATTTTGTTCAATAACTAGTTATATTCCTTTATATTTGAGATTTTACCATTGGAAATGTATTTTGTACATTATTTTAGATTTTAGGGATAAAATAAGACAAAACGTCACAAAACAGAATATAGGCGGCGCTAATTAATAAGTAATTAAATAAGTAAATAAAGGAATAACTAATTAATAAGTAAATAAATAATTAATATATATTAGGCAATATAGATGTATGTTAAATATTATAAATAATAATACATAATAAAATAGTGTTCTAAATATTATGCTAAAAAATAAGTAGGTAAATAAATAAATATATAAATAATACTAGTAATAAATATTATAATAATGATTATTATGAATTATAATATGCACTAATAAATAACAATATAAACTACAGTAAAGACATCAATATTGTGATTAGGAATATGATAATACTAACAACATAGATCAAAATATTATATCAGAAGGAGAATAATTTGATAATCTTGTTACATTAATTAAACACATGAGTAATGAACTTATCCCAAATGATAAAACTAATAAGTGGAAGAACAATTTCGTCACAAAAATATTATTAACTATAAGTATAGTAGGGCTATATCAAAGTATAATTTTTCAACAAGTATTATATTAAAATAATAACATAAGTTATAATTTAACAACATATACCATATATAATTATATATTACGTAGTCTTATCCCACGTCCCGCAATCATCAGTTAAGCAATTTTTTTTTTTTTTTTTTTTGAGACAAAGCTACTAAATAACATAAATTCAAGTAAAGCATTTAGTTTCATAAATATACACCCAAATTTAAATATACAAACCCAAGACCCAATCAACACCAAAAGTGAACAAGGTCACGACACCACTGTTTTTAACATCACTCAAAACCAAAATTACAAAATGCATGCAATCATATTTTCAAAATGAATTCTCCTTGAGATCCCATTCCCATCGATACCACCATCACAATATGAATCCGCCCTTAACATTGTATGCCACAGTGATCAATAACATTCATTTTCCTAGGAATAGAAAAAAAAAATGAAGAATTCTTTTTAGTACCTTTAGAAGAGTAGCGCTCGAATCTGTTTAAAAGCTAGATGTATTGAGCTCCGATACAAGGCAGCGTCTTGAAGCCTCGAGAAGACTGGAGAAGCTGGCGTCAAAGGAAGAGAATGGATATGTGTGTGTGCATGCGCATCGATTTCTGGAAGGAAAAGTGAAGCCTTAGTCTTGGGATAAAAATGAAAGTGGAAACCACCGTTTGGAGAGAAAATGGAGAGTCGTGCAAGTTGAGGAAGAGTGAAATAAAAAATCTGATATTCTTGTGACTAGTTGATAGGAAGTGATAACTTGGTGGGTGAGTTCAGGAAAGGTGCTAGACATTTGAAAATCAAATAGAGTTCAGATAATCAACTTCAAATTCAAATAGGTTCCATAAAATAAGTAAACTCTAAATACGGCTTGGCAGTGATCATAGTTGAAAACGAATTGGCGTGAATATTGGCCAGATTAGAAGAAGAAACGGTATAAGCTTTGAGAAGAAATATACGTTAACAAAATGACTATACTTCTGCAAAGAAAAAGAAATTGGATGTGGTGTGAATCTCAAAAGAAATAATAGAAATATTCCCAAAGCTTAAGGATTTTGATTGTTTGCATCCTGTTGAATTTTGAATGAGATTTTGTCTTCGAAATTTGAATAAGATTTTGATTGTTTGCATCCTTTTGAATTTTGAATGAGATTTTGGCTTCCGAAAAATTTTGTAATTTCAGTTTGATAGGAGAAAAGAAGAAACGAAAATTTAAATTTAATAATGATAATGCAAGCTTGTCATGCTAAGATTCTAATGTTTAGTTTCATTGGCACATGAAAGAAAATGATTATTAGAGTTCACATAATTCAAATTCAATCTTCCATAAGATAAGAGACTCCAAGCTGGTGGTCCGCCGGTGCATGAGCTAGATGCAAGGTACTCAAACTGAAGGTAAACCCAAGTGCATTAGGAAATGGAGTGGGTTTAAAGAAGGAAAAGATGATGGCTTGATTTCATGGCAAAAGTCCTTTTAATCTTAAAGAAAATTCTTTTTGTGGGAGATATCATGCAAATTTCTAAGAGTCCACGAATTCAAGCTTTAACAAATTAGGACGAAAATGGCCATTGGATAGAGATGAAAACCAGCTAAAGAAAAGAAAAAAAAAAAAAAAAACAAGGTATTGAATGAATTTAATAAAAGATAGGGTTTGAACTACAATTGTTAGGAATTATTCACTAAGCTCTAACCACTATTCCACAACAACTCTTGTGTTCTCTACTCCAACTCAATTACTCCTTTCTCCTAGCTCCAAAATTTACCTAATTCCTTTATGATGAATCTAAAAAAAAAAAAAAAACTCTCTATTCCTAACACACAATAAAAACGCATATAAACAATTTTAAATTCCTTCCAATTTTCATCTAGGAAACATATGCAGATGCAGCATCCCATGAAATGTAACTCTTCCTTCTAACCTATGGTAGGTTTAGGTGGGGTTTTACACAATCCTAACAATCTCCTACATACACTAGACCCAATTATTTATGTATCTAATACCAAATGACTAAGCATGACCATCATTTTTCTTTTGGGATAATGCCTTTGTAAGTGAATCAGTTATGTTCTGATCAGTGGAATCTCTTTTTATCTTTACATCTTTTCTATCAATGATTTTTCTAATCTAGGGATAGCATCTAAGTAAATGTTTGGATCACTGATGAGACCATGTGATGCGTAAATTTTGGGTGCATAAAAAAATCATCAATTTAAAATCTATCACTTAGTCAAATTTTAATTAAAACATTAATCTCAAAATATACATACGAGTAAGTATACTTATCGTAAGTATAGTATAAGAAATTAATGAGTATCGATTCTTAAAGGAACAAGTACACACTAATCACTTTTCATTCATTATTTAACTGACCTAATAAAGTGAGAAAATAATAAAAATAAAAACAAAGAAATATATACAACTCAAGGATGTAGGATTATGAAATTTAGACAATTATCCTAGAAACCATGATAATGAACTAACTAGCAATTCTCTCAACTAATTATATCTTGGCATCATGAAGGAATGTAAAGTAAAATTCAATCGTTTGTCAAGTCATGAATCTACTTTGATAAATTTCACTTCGTTTGTCAATCCATGGAATCCTATATTTTGATTCATATTAATAGATTTATCAATCAAGCAAACATAACCAAAATATGCATTAATCTCATCATTATATTTTGATTCAATTAGTAGATTTGTCAATCAAGCCATCATAACAAAAATATGCATGAATCTCAATTCCTTAAAAATATGGAATTAGCTAATGACCTTATGTCAAGGCGACATCAACTTAACCTTTGATCATTTTCTAAAATCCTAACTTCATCGTTCAAATCAATTAAGATTTAATAAATGGGAAATCAATGCAATGAAATTCCTAACATCATTTTGTCGAAGACAATTAGAAGAACTCACATTAATAACCAATAATAACAAGTAATCAAACACTACAGATGATAAAGAATTGATCAAATAACTAAAACAACACAAAATCATGAATCCCAAAATAATGTTAAATTACACTAAAAACATTGAATACATCATTGTTTAAGGAAAAGAAGACAAAGAAAAAAGAAAGCACTCATAGACAAGTATCTTTCTTCTTCTTCCTTGAAGACTTTCTCAATCTTCTTTAATTGGGTGAATTCCTCCTTCAATGAATGATTTCAGAATTTTTCCTTATGAATCCACCTTTCCCTATGTATATCTAGGTATATCGCCCTTCTCTTATGTTTTATTGTGCTTTTATAGGCCTCTTGGATGCTAAATTCGTGGCTTAAGAAGTTTTGGCCGAGTAGGATTCGAAAAATATCAAAACCATTGGAAAATTTCTAATTTTGTGTACAAAATATTCACCATCTAGAGCCTACCTGGCACCGGGTACAGTCGAGCCACCTGGCGCCAAGTGCACTTTGTTTTTCCTCTAGAGTTTTGCTCTATTTTTGGTCAGCAGACAGAATGGACACGGTGCTAAGTACATTTGCCAGATCTGGCGCCAGGTTTGTTATGGAATTCCCCTAACGTTGGCTCAATTTCTGCTTCTTGACCAAAATGGATTCGGTACCTAGTCTATTGTCTAGGCCTGGCGCCAGGTCTGTTATGGATTTGTTCACTTTCTACTCGAAATCTACTTAAATCTGTATATATTTGTCAAAAATACTTTTTACAAGAAAAATGTCAAATAGGAAGGAATATGTCTAGTTATTACAATAAATGTATCTCAAAATAACCACAAATAACTAGAAAAATTATGGTGATTTTTGCCTTTATCAAATACCCCTATACTTGAACATTTGCTTGTCCTCAAGCAAAACACTTTAGTCCAAGAAAATTATCAAAAAAAATACAAGTCCTTTCTTATCCAAAAATTTCTTTACAATATTACCAAGGATTATAACTTCCTTCAAACTTTAGATACAAATCTTATCATTCACACCCTTTGAAAACAATTCAAACTTTGAAATATTGGACAATACATCACAAACTCTTGAAGTCAAATTAATCAAGTGTATTCCTTAGTCTAAGAAAATTATTTCACTTTTCAAGTTAAAATATAGATAACATGAATCATATAAGTCAAGCCATCTACCAATTCAAGCATTATAAATCTAAAAATTGCACAACTTAAGTCATGATGCAAGGAAAGCACTCCAATTTTTTTCTCTCTATTTTTTTCAATGACTTAAGGAGTTGATAGCCTCATGTGTATAAATTTCTCTTCACACACCTTATTAGCCCCTTTTAGCCATCACCCATCATTTTTTCAACAATTTTCCTCTAAAGAATTCTTTCTTTTTTTTTGCTTTAGGGAATTCATAGCCTCAAGAAAGTGGATTTTTCTTCACTATCCATATTGGCCCCCTAAATCAAGCAAAAATAATTTTTTTCTCTTCTTCAAAGAGAAAGCAATCAACTTATTTTTCCAATTCTTCAACTCACAAGAATTTTTCACAATCTTTCCACAATATTTTCTCTCAAAGATCTTTTATCAACTCACATTCCCCGTCACAACTTAAAGCAAAGAAAAATTTAAACTTATAATAGAAGAGTTAGCCAATAAACTTTACCCATATTCATCATATCCTCCATATTCAAACTAGCTGCATCAAATAACATTTAAACAACAATGCATAAACAAGATTAACCAAAATTTTCAAGTTTTACAACATATCCTATCCAACAAACCAATTTCATAAAAAAAATCCACCTAATAAATGACAAAACTTATAACTAAGTAAGAAAATGAATTACAACCCTGCTAATCAATGAAAACCACTGAAATTTTTGAAAATTTTCACAAAAATGATATGGAAAAAGACTTCTTCAACCTCATTCCCCCATCCCCCCTCAATACTTAAACTGGACATTATCTTCAATAGCCAATGATATAACAATAAAAATACAGCCAAGAAGACCAAAGTATAATAAAGGAGAAGAATAAAGTAAAGAGGATACTTCTATTACAACGTAGAGCCACCATGTTTGAATCCACCACAAGGAAGAGTCATTACAAGAGTACCTACTTAAAAAGAAACAAAATAAAGAGAAACATAAATCTAAAAAAAGAAAACGAAAATAAAATAAAATAAAAGATACCTAAAAGCTAGTAAAGGTCATTAAAATTCAAAAGAAAAGAAATAACAAAAAATAAAATAAAATATAAAAGAGTAAGTTAAGAGTCATCCTCATCATCATTGTCATCATCGTCAGCTACGCGACTGGAAGATGCACCAATAACTTGTTGGATCAAAGTGGCCAGCTTCTGATCTTGAATATCCTGGCACTAACGAATGTCTGCAATGGAATCGCGAAGCTAGAGAAGGATAGTCATTTGGCTTTCTAACTGAGCCTCTACTCGTGCCTCAAAATTAGTACGTGAATGAGAGCTAGTGGCACGAGGGGTAGGTCTAATAGGTGGCTCATCTTCTTCCTCATCAGGGGAAAGCTCTTCCCTTCCGGGGTACTATACCTCTTACGGCCTTTTCTACCACTTGGCCCTTTTATCATAGCGATATCCACACTGAACCAAAGTATGCTTCGTCACTAGTTCACGATCAGTAGTAGGCTCACTGAATTCTCCATCCAGCCACACTCCAAAGTTTCTCAAAATACACATAATAACCAAAGGGAATATGAGGGCTTTGGCTACAATATTAGAGGAAATAATCTCTCGCATAGAATGAATGATAATTGGGACAAGGGGAATATACTCATTTTTCCTCATCTTATCCATAATATGAAGATTAAGGACATTAGACTCGTTGAAGTCACGAGCCTTAGGATAGACGTTGAAAGCAAAGATATAGACTATGGCATGCCATTGGGCCTCAAGATCATTGTTTGAGTAATAATCAGTTTAACCTATTTGTCCTTTCCTCCACATACAAAAACTAGCCGTTATAGTCTTCACATCCTATGCAGGCTCAAATATGACCTTCTGGTTATTATGGTCCACAGCAATCTACTACCCCTGATCAGAGACTTCCAAAATTCTTACTAGTCTAGTCCTTTCAAACTCAATAGGAATCTCTTTAACTATAGGGGAGATAACTTGGAGATTATTTTTCTTTTTGTCTTGTATGTTGGTATAAAACTCTTTCACTTGCACAAGATAATAAGGACCTTCCATTCTAATGATAGGCTCTCCCCCCTCCCCCCCCCATGGCGCCTAAACATAGTAGAAAGTTATAGGGAATTGTCTAAAGAAGGCTTGTATCACTTTTCTACTATAATCTTTTTTGTGTTGGTGCTTGTCATACTAGATTTGGCACATAGGATCAGAAAATTGGGTAGGTAGAGTCTCGAAAGAAGGTGTAGATGAAGATGCCTCTCGAGCTCTCTTAGCCCTCGGTGCTAACCTTCTAGGGCGTCGAGACACGATGGAAAGATGAAGAAAACTTGTAGAAGAAAATTATGATTCTCTTAACTCACTATTTACAACCAATGCTTAACTCTCAACTTTCTCGCAATTACAACACCATTTAGCACCACCACCAACTCAACACAAAACACCACAAGATAGGTAATAAAACACCTCTCAACCTCCGCCAATAAACCTACAAGAAAGATAGACATATGCCAATCCAAACACAATATCGATAGGCTTGATCAAATCCATAATGTTCAATAGTGCTCAATGAATCAATATTCAACTTAGAATCACAATGCTTAATTAGCCATACCATTTATATTACAATGTAAAGCTTATAAGTACAATGCTAAGTTAAACAAGAATAAATATCCTTTTTCTCCAAAATTACTCATCAAGAATGCATGCTCAATCACTTCAAAAAAGATATAAAATATCAATGGCATTAATCATAAAATAGTGTCAATGATATTCTCATGCCATTGAAAGTTCAAAGAAAGCAATCTTAACAATCAAATCCTTCACCAAAAAATATTTAAGAATTTTCACCTAAAAATGCATAGAAAACTACCCAAAATTCATAAGAAAAAAAAATTTAACCATAGAAAGTGTAGAAAATTCATACCACAATGATCTCTAATGCATGGGCAACGATTCTATGCAAAAAGTTTGAAGAAATTGTGCCCCTAATAGAAGGATTGAAAAATAAATTTTAGGTGGAAAGATTAGATTTTTCTTTATTTTGATCCAAACTTTCAAGAACAAAGTAAAGATTTTATGTTTGGGAAGTGTTTTGAAGGTTTAGAAAGTGATCTGACGGTATTTTGAAGGTGAACTTAGTGATCGGTTGAGAGAAAATTTGAGAGGGATGAGAGAAATTTGAAAAAAAAAATGGCCAAGAAGGCCGATTTTCATATGGCGGCCAAACGGGCCTGGCGCCCTTCCTGTTTTGTCTGCACGTTACTGTCGGGTCGTGCTGGCCCGACGCCAGGTCTACTGCTCTGGCAGGAAAAAAATCATTTTTTCCAGAATTTAATGGAATTAAAGGGAAAGAACATAAACTCATGAAAAGAATATAGTCTAACAATTAAAAAGAAAAACTAAATAAATAAAAATAAATGAGAATTAAAAAGATGTCCAAAAAATAAATTAACTCAAAATTAGCATTTCCCACTGTCTTGGTCATGTGGGTTGGTCTCCGTGTTGCCTAGAAGTGATCTCGGTTGACGGTCACCAAGGAGTTTGGCTAGCTGTCCTATTTGATCTTCAAGGTTGCGCATGGACGCCTCTAAGTTTCTTGTTGTTATATCGACTCCTTGGAACCTTGTTTCTGTTCCACTTACCAGTTGGTTGACAGCTTCTCCAAGGATGGTTTAGTCTGTGGGGCAGTATACGGCAGTGGTGGTTGAATCCTTTGCATCCCAAAATTCGAAGAAGCTTGCCGAGGTTGGTTTTGACTATTCCATGAAAAGTTAGGGCAATTCCACCAATCTGGGTTGTAAGTATTGCTATAAGGAGTATTACCTTGCCGACCATTACCTACAAATGCCGTTTGTTCCAATGCTTCTTACGAAGATCCAATATTTTGGCACTCATGGTTTCGATGCCCTTTCCCACAAAAATCACAACTCACACTCATTACCTGTTCTTAGGAATGAGGCATCCCCAATTGATCCATTTTCTACATAAGTGCGTCCACCTTTGCCTCTAATGCAGTCATTGCATCTACCTTGTATACCCATGTATACGAGCCCTAAATCGTGGACTACCTTGAGCATAGTTATTCGTAGCTAGATTTTCAATCAAATTAAATACCTCTCTCAGGGTTTTGGAATTGATGGAGCCTCCTGTAGATGCATCAACTAATTGTCTCATAGTAAAGTTCAACCTACTGTGAAAGATCTGCATTTGCATTCCTAACTCAAATCCATAGTGAGGACATTTTCTTGACATTTTCTTAGCATTTCCTTAAACGTTTCCCAAAACTCAAAGTTTTTCGGCCTCTAATTGTTGGAATGCAAAGATGCCAGTCCTAAGTTTGGATGTTCTAGCTGGTGGAAAATATTTGGCCAAGAAATTTTCATTTAACACATTCCAAGTAGTAATGGATCCAGTGGGTAAAGGTTTTAACCATAATTTTGCTCGATCTCTCAAAGAAAAAGGGAAAGTATTAGCTTGATAGCATCCTTAGAAACACCATTCATCTTAAACATGTCACAAATTTCTAGAAAGCTCGTAAGGTGGGCATTGGGATCCTTCTCAAATAACCCATCAAATTGGACCATATTCTGTATCACTTGGATTACGTTGGGTTTTATCTCAAAATTATTAGCCTCTATCCTATGCCTCGTGATGCTAGACCTCGTACCTGAGATTGCGAGTTTAACAAAATCATTCGTAATATGCCTGTTAACTCCACTGTTACATCTATTGTTGGGTTGATTTACCTCAATTTCTTTCCTTACCCTTTCGCTTATAACTTTTTGGACCTAGGTGAGAGTTCTTTCGATTTTCAGATCAAGATCGACTATCTTGGCGTTGGATTGTCGGGCCATAAACTAAGAGCAATGTTTACATAAGACAGAAAATTTTGACATTATAGAATTTACAAGTTAGACAATTTACAAATGAAGTCATAAGGAATTACAACATATAGATACATTACCAATACAAGTATACAAGAAAACAAAATATGACACCTAGTCATATAAGGAACATATATATATATATATATATATATATATATTCACATATTTACATATAGACATATAAATATATAAATATGGTTAAATCAATAAAATCCAAATTTTCATGATATTATTCCCCGGCAGTGGTGCCAAAAACTTGACGCATAAAATTTGGGTGCATAAAAAATCATCAATTTTAAATCTATCTCTTAGTCAAGTTTTAATTAAAATATTAATCTCAAAATACACATACGAGCAAGCATACAAGCAAGTATACTCATTGTAAGCATAGTATAGGGACTTAACGAGTATCGATCCTTAAAGGAACAAGTACACACTAATTACTTTTTATTCATTGTTTAACCGGTCCAGTAAAGTGAGAAAATAATAAAAAAGAAAAATATATACAACTCAAAGATGTTGGTTTATGCAATTTAGACAACATGCATTAAGCTCGTCATTATATTTTGATTCAATTAGCAGATTTGTTAATCAAGCCATCCTAACCAAAATACTCATCAATCTCAATTCCTTAAAAACATGAAATTAGCTAATGATCCTATGTTAAGGCGACATCAACTTAACTTTTGATCACTTAGTTCTAAAATCCTAACTTCATCGTTCAAATCCATTAAGATTTAACAAATACGAAATCAATACAATGAAACTCCTAACATCATTTTATCGAAGTTAATTAGAAGAACTTGCATCAATAACTAATAATAACAAGTAATCAAATACCAAAGATGATAAAGAATTGATCAAATAATTAAATCAAAATAAAATTATGAATTCCAAAATAATGTTAAATTACAATAAAAACATTGAATACATCATTGTTTAAGGAAAAGAAGATAAAGAGAAAAGAAAGCACTCATAGTCAAGCCTGTTCCTTCTTCCTTGAAGACTCTCTTGAACAATCCTTCTTGATTGGGTGAATTCCTCATTTAATGGGTGATTTTGGAATTTTTGCTTATGAATCCACCTCTTTCTGTGTATATCTAGGTATATCCCCCTTCTTTTGTGTTTTCTTACGCTTTTATAGGCCTATTGGATGCTAAATTCATGGCTTAGGAAATCTTAGCCAAGTAGGATTCGAAAAATACCAAAATCATTGGAAAATTTCTAATTTCGTGTAGAGAATATTCACTCTCTAGAGCCTACTTGGAGCCGGGTACAGTCGGGCCACCTAGCGCCAGGTGCACTTTGTTTTTCCTCTAGAGTTTTGCTCTGTTTTTTTTGTCAACAGATAGAATAGACACAGTGCCAGGTACAATTGCTAGACTTGGCACTAGGTCTATTCTGGAATTCCCCTGACGTTGGCTCAATTTTTACTTCTTGACCAGAATGGACCCGGTGACTAGTCTATTGGCTGGGCTTGGCGCCAGGTCTTTTTGGTTTTGTTCACTTTCTACTCGAAATCTAACTCAAATCTACACTTATTTGCCAAAAACACTTTTTAAAAGTAAAATGTCAAATAGGAAGAAATATGCCTAGTTATTACAATAAATGTATCTCAAAATAATATCAAATAACTAAGAAAATATGATGATTTTAGCCCCTATCACCATGGTTCCTTGCTTGTGTAATGGCTCCATTGTTATCACAATACAAGGGTATTGGATCAATAATACTAGGTACCACACCTAATTCTGTAATGAACTTCTTGATCCAGACTGTCTCATTAGCTGCTTCAAAGGCTACTATGTACTAGCTTCGGTGGTTGAGTCGACAGTTGTATCTTATTTGGAACTTTTCTAACTAACTATCCTATTGACAAAAGTGAACACGTATCCTGATTGGGATTTATAATCATTCTTATCACATTGTAAACTGGCAGCAGTATACCCTTTAACTTGCAAATCACTATCTTCATATAATAAGAATACATCCATAGTTCTTCTCAAGTACTTAAGGATATCTTTGATAGCCACCCAATGATCTTCTACAGGGTTTCATTGGTATCTTCTTGTCAATTGAGAGCACAAGATACATCGATCCTAGTACATATTATAATATATATGATAGAACCAATTACTGAAGAATATGGTATTTTACTCATGTGATCCCTTTCATCTTGTATCTTAGGACACATAGCTTTTGAAAAGCTTACCCTATGGGTCATAAGTTAGAATCCCTTCTTGGATTGATCTATGTTAAACTTCTTTAACATTTTGTCTATGTATATAGATTGTGAAAGACTAAGCAACCTTTTTGATCTATCTCTATAGATCCTTATTCTCAGAACATAGGTTCATCTCTAAGGTCTTTTATGGAAAACTTCTTTGATAACCAAATCTTGACTTATTATAGAACATAGATATCATTTTCTATTAGCAAAATGTCATCTACCTATAATAATAGGAAAACAATTGTATTCTCACTAAACTTCTTGTATACATACGATTCATTCATGTTTTGTTTGAAACCGAATTCTTTAATTATTTCATCAAAATGAATGCTCCAACTCCTAGAAGCTTGTTTTAGTCCATACATGGATATTTGCAACTTGCACACTTTAGTGTGATCCTAAGATGTGAAACTCTCAGGTTGTGTCATTTACATTTTCTCAGTCAAATTTTCATTATAGAAAGTTATTTTTACATCTGTTTGTCAAATCTCATAATCATAATGAGCGACAAGTGCTAGGAGTATCCTAGTGGATTTTGAGCATTGCTACAGATGAAAAAGTTTCGTCACAGTTAATACCTTGTTTCTAACGATAACCTTTTGCAACCAATCACACCTAATAGGTAATCAGTTTACTATCCATGCAGGTTTTTTTTTTTTAAAACCCATTTGCACCCTATGGGTTTTATACTTTCAAGTAGATCAACCAAATTCCAAACTTAGTTGTCATACATGGAATCCATTTATGACTCCATGGCTTTAAGATATTTGTCAGATTCTGAACTATTCAGAACTTATTCGTAAGTGGTAGGCTCATCTTCTTCTATAAGCGATACGTCATTGTGGTCAATGATGAGAAATTCATATTTCTCAAGTGCCATACGTATCTTACGTGACCTACAAAGTTCTTGTGTATTAGATATTTTATCGATTTTATCAATAGATTTAGGATCAAATGTTTGATCGTTTGTTTGTGCTTCTTGAACTTCACTAAGTTAAATTTTGCTCCCAGTATCTTCCTAAAGCATGAATTCCTTTTCTAGGAAAACAACATACCTTGAAACAAACACTTTGTTTTCAATGGAGAGATAGAAATAATATCTATAAGATTCTTTTGGATATCCTACAAACAAACACTTATCCAACTTATTCTTTAATTTGTTTGACTTTGTTTTCTTCACATAAGTAGGACATCCCCAAATTCTCATGTGAGTTAACTTTGGTCTTTTACTATAAAATAGCTTAAATGGGTTAGTGTCAACCATTTTTTATGGAACTCTATTTATAATATAAATAGTAGTTTCTAGTACATATCCCCAAAACGATTTTGGTAGATCAGTAAAAGCCATCGTGGATCGAACCATATCTAATAAAGTTCGATTCTTTTTTTAGATACACCATTATGCTGAGGTGTATGTGTTGGAGTCCATTGAGATAATATCCCATTATCTCTAAGATAACTTAGAAACTCTTAACTTAAGTATTCACCTCCTTGATCGGATCTTAAAGTTTTAATACTCTTACCAAGTTATTTCTCTACTTCATTTCTATTTTCTTAGAAAAAAAGGTTTTATTCATTTTTCCTAGTAAGCAAGATTCACAAGCTCATATGATTCAAAATCAAATGAGCCTAAGTTACCACACTTATGTAATTTAGACATGCGATTCTCATTTACATGGCTTAAATGACAATGCCATATGTAGGATGAGTTTGTATTATCTTTTCTTGGCCTTTTATTGTTTATTTTGAGAACTTGATTTTCCATTTCTAGAATATATAAACCATTCAAAAAAGTTGCACTAGCATAATAGATATCATTTAATAAGAAAGAACAACTTTTATTCTTAAAATTTAAATAAAATCCAAGCAAATCTAAACAAGCAATTGAGATAATATTTTTAAGTAAAACTAGTACATAATAACAGTTTTCTATTCTAGAATTAATCTAGAAGGCAAGTGTAGAAGATAAGTCCTCATAGCAAGTGGTACAACCTTTGCTCCATTTGTTGTACGAATGTCGACATCACCTTTTTCAAGCTTCCTACTACTCTTTAGTCTCTAAAAATTATTACATAAATGAGATTCACATCCGGTATCCAATACCCTTAGCTCATTATTAAAGGCAGTATTGATCTCAATTATAAACATACTAGGATTAGAAGTAGAAGTGCTTGCAAGCTTCTCTTTCTCCTTCTTTTCCTTAACAGTCTCTAAATAGCTTTTGCAGTTGCGTGTCTAATGGCCTATTTTCCCACAATAGTGATATGGGCCTTTGGTAGCCATCTCCTTCTTTTTCACACCATCTTTAGGTTTAGTTAGATTCTTCTTCTTCTTTTTAGAAACAGTTTTCTTCGTAGAAGAAGAATCAACCAATAAGACTGCATTATTTTCTTTGTTCATAGAAGACTCCACAGTTTTAAGAAGGCTGATAAACTCAGGTATAGTAATCTCAATCTTATTCATTTGGTAGTTCATAACAAATTATGAAAAAAACTAACAAAGATTGAAGAATTAAGTCTATATTTAATTCATGATCCATAATAAACCCAAGTGTTCCGAGCTTCTCAATTAATCCCAGCATTTTAATTCCATGAGTGGCCACTAAAGTGCCTTCTACTATATTGGAATAGAATAACTCTTTAGATATCTCATATCTCTTCGTTCTTGCTTGTTTATCAAAAAGTTCTCTTAGATGGAAGATAATAGTACGAGCATCCATACTCTCACACTATTTTCAAAGCTCAGCGGTTATTGACCCCAGCATAATACAAGATGATATGTCACTGTCCTTTTTATGCTTCTTGTAGACTTCATGCTCTTCAGCAAAAGCATCATTAGCTGGTGGTGGTGGAATTTGAGCATCTAATACGTAGAGCAACCTTTTAGATTTGATCACGATTCTCAAGTTTCTATACCAGTCTAAGAAGTTTGATTCAGTAGCTTATTTGTTTCCAAAATGCTACATAATTCATTATCACGATGCAAATGACCTAGATGAAAGATAAAAGACATTAGACTATGTATATGTAGATGAAATGCATTGAATTAGGTATTTATTTAAACGCTATTTTATCCCATTATTTTCTTCAAATTAATAGCCCCTACTATTGACTCGAGAAAGCCCGTTGAAAGCTTCCTAGTTAACCGGTATTCAAATTCTTTAAGAATGACTTTGGGTATGCCCAACAACCAATCTTAAGTTCAATGTGTTGGAAAATATGCCCTCAAAAACTATGTATTATGTATGAACATATTACAATAAAATGTTTATTAATTTAATTTAGTTTATTTCTTATATTATTGCATGTTTAAAGGTTCAAGTATGACAAGAAATGGTCTATGTGTTGGACCATTCTTCACAGAAAGATATAGACTATGGGTACTTGTCATGCAAATAATATTGAGTTCTTAGTCGTTTGATGGAACTGAGCATTTCATTAACGTATGACTATTATGTCATGATTTCCAATTATGAATGGCTTACTTTGAATCAGTGAGTAGTTCACTCACACTATAGGCATAAGCATACTTCGAATACGGAGAATTGGACTAGTAATAGTGGTCTCTCTTAAAGTACTATAATTATAAAGACCAGACATTACTGCTATAGCGTGGATAGATACCTTCATATTTAAATATGAGTTGGTTGTCTAGCAAAGCTAGGATTTTATACTTTCAAGTATGTTGAGTGAGATTTTTTTTGTGAGATCAATATCCTTGTATGTTGGGGGTATTACTCTAGTCAGTTAAGACGGACTCATGAAAAAAAGTTTCTATGCTTCACTTAGTAAGGTTTTATCACTCCATTGTGATTGTCCAGGATATTCTAAATAATCCTGGGCCCTGGGAATGTGACTCTAGAATGTGTGCTTTTGGGTAGCTTCCAATGGTAAGCAAGTATATTCAAGTGAGTCATGTATTATCGAACTAAAGATCTAAGGATGGTAGATGCCTTTGCAATGGATGTTAGTACATTTATCCTATTTCATTTATGGGTGTTACATAGAGGGGTATATATGTCATTCCATCTGTAGGTCGGAGATATTGTTTTAAGCAATATTATTCTTGGGATCAATATTTTCATATGGTGATAATTGAAAATATTTAAAATGATAAAATGCAGCTATTTAAAGTAAGGGCATTTTGGTTATTTTAGTAGCATGAATAATATGTCTTGGTCCTCGGAGTAGCTCAAGTTACCTTGGTGTTGTTTAAACACAATTTGTACTTAATGGATAATTATTTCAAAGTGTAAAAAATTTATTCTAAGAGTCTAATTAGAATTAATTAATTAGTCTTGGGTTTTAAAGAGGCCCAAAAAAGATAATTAATTAGGCTAGAATAAATTAATTAATTGGGATGATATATGTTGACATACATTATGAGTCTAATTAGAATTAATTAATTAGTCTTAGATATTTAATGAGGTCCAGAAAAGATAATTAATTAATTAAGAGGATTGACCAGTCTTGGATTATTTTTTTAGCACAATACCAAGCCCATTAGGGGCTTGATGATTTTTAGCCATTAGGGCCTATAGAAGCCCTAGGCTAGCCAAAAATACGAGGAGAGAGAAAAGAAAAAAAAAAAAAGGTGGTTTTTATGGTTCTTTCTCTCTAGTGTGCCGTATTATTTTTCCTTCTCTGGTTCTTTTGCCCCTCTTTTCTCCCTCTCTCTAGAAGAGTGGTTTGATTATTCAAGAAGGAGCTCTCACCAAGCTAACGCCAAGAGCAAGGTAGAGTCATGCTCCGAAAGACGAAGAGAAAAACGTTTGATGTGTAGGAGTAGAAGATTGGTGGGAATTCTAGTTGAACAGCAGGCACCTCCTTCACCCCTTCCAACGCAAGAAGTTTCAGTGCAACCCATCCGCATGTTGGTTAATTCGCGACCAGCAAGAAAAAGTAAGTACTCTCTTCTAGATGTAGCTCGAAAAAATTAAAAATTTTCCACTATGTTTTCCTTTGATGTTTTTCCGCAATCTTTTATAATGGTAGGTATCCGATACCAATTATATCAAATGTAACTACCGGATTGTTAGGTGTTTAACATCTTTTAATCTTAAAGCACTTAGTGCTACCCCTACTTAGCCTCGAATATTCTTTTTACTTGGGTATGCCCAGCTGGGATAAATATATTAATCCATTAATTAGGAATAATATTCCATAGCTTGAAAATTCTCGATGTCGAGTAAGCTTGGGTATGCCCAACAACCTAATCTCAACAAAGAACTCTTATTCTTGCGATTTTAATAGAAGGCTTTAGATTTAATATTGTTTGAGAGGTTTTAATTATTTTATTAGCAGTCTCATTATTTGGCATGCAAAATATCAACACTCTGACATAATTGTAATAGACTCAATTACATAGCTTGGTTATGGATTTTTCTAGATTAATTTCCTTGAGCCAAGTAAGAAATTAATTACGGTTAAACCTATATGTTCATGCATGTTTTTTTGAGAACAAAGTCTTACAATCTTCGTGTTTCACCATGGTCTCCGTCTTCATAAATTCAAAAAATAATATATAATCCTATCTAACCTGTGTAATCTAATTACCTAAATTCCTAATGAAGAAACCTCAAGTTACATTCGAAGGGAATTAGATGAGAAGAGAAATTACAAGTGAATTATAGAAAAAGATAGGACGCGCAGGCTGTACTTATTCAACACAAAGTAATAAAATGCATGACACGATATTAATTAATCAAAATTAATTGGTTTAAGTCCATAACCAAGCCAACATGCCAAAATCATACTTAAAATAAATTAAGTAAATAAATATACGTCAAATAAAATTTTCCAAAATCATTATTTTAGAAAAATAAAATAAAAGTACATGAAATATAAATTTCCAAAATCATTATTTTGTAAAGGTAAAATAATTAGTTCCAAGATTAAAATCTTGGAAAGCTATTGGTTTTATTTTGAAATAGGAAAACTTATTGCAGCTAAAAAGTAAAAAAAAAAAAAAAATTAATAGCACCCCCAGGCTACCTAGGAACTTCCCTGGGTAGCCCAGGACTTTCCTAGGCCACCTAGGTTGCTCCCTGGGCAGCCTAGGAAAGGTTTCCTTGGCCGTTTGGCCACTGGGTATCTATATTTAATTTTTTTAGTTCTTTCCCTTTTTTTTTTTGCTCTTTCAATCCAATTTTAGAAACAATTTTCCTGTTGGATTTGGTTTTCAAAAAACATGTTAATCTCTATTAACAATTTGGTGTGATCACAATCACATAGATTAAAACGACATTTTCAAAATCAAAATATTGTGAAAACAAATTTCCCATACCCAAACATAATTTTTAAACAATTTTAAAATTTAGAATATTTATGAAACAATTTCATAATGCCAAAATTATTTTGAAACAATTTAAAAAAAAAACAATAAAACCTGTAAAACACATTATGAGATGTCTCTGATACCACTGTTGGATTTCAATGGTGTAAACTAGTTTACACACAGTGAAAAAATAAAACCAGTTTACACTCAAATGATCAGTTGTATGTAATAAAATGGGTTATGGGAAGGAAGAAAAATTAATTACCTTAAAAATGTAGATTTTAAAAATTTTTCTTCGCTAGCGGAACCCTTCTAAAAGATTGTCCAAGCACGAATTACTAAATTCCAAGGATAGGAATTTCTGTAATATTGATCCACAAGAGGATGTACTCAAGAATCACCAAAATTTTCTGCCAAAAAAAATATTATGGCAGCTAGGGTTTAATTTGGAGAAGAAAATAGGAAAATTGATTTTTCCAAACAAAATTAAGGCTTCTGTGTTCTCCTCCCCCCCCAAAAAAAAAGGGGGGGAGGGGGAGGGGGGAAGCTTCTTGTTTTCCAACCCAACATTATTCCACACATCTCATAGATATATCCATATATGTATGCATGCATTGCCTCTTACGAAGAAATAGAAACGTGTTTTTATTTCCTAAACCTTTTAGGAAACAAAAACAATGACAAAGCCTTTCTTTTTCTTTGTTTCCTAAACTCTTTTAGGAAAATATCACAAGCCCTTCATTTTTTTTTCCCTAAGGCCTTCATGAAGCACTATTTAGCCTTTTTCCAAATTATGGGCTTTAGTTTATAGAATTACAAATAGGCCCCTTAAATTATAACAAGTTTATAATTCAACCACAAGCCAATTAGACAATTATAATTTCACCAACTAATTTTAATAATTTATAATTAACCCATAATTGTTATGTTTCTCACAAATTAACCCCAATATTATCAAATAATATCCTGAGTACCAATTCCTTTATTGTGTGTGACCTATTTGGTTTTCTGGTCTATTGGTAACAAAGTATGAATTAATTCTAATCACTATAGAATTAATAATCTTTAATAATTAAAATTAACCTATTAATTCTAATTAGTTGAATTTATTATTTCTTTAATTAATAAATTCACATTTAGCAGATCATGAGTGATATCTAGCAATACACCATGACCATCCAAAAATCCAAAAAGTTAAGTGTCTTGACATGAACCTTTCAATAGCAAAACATTAGTGCAATAAACTCCCTTCACTATATAATATCTCATTCAATTTTAGAGTATGAAATTAGTGCCAACTCGCTCTAAAATATTAATTAATTCTGGTTTGAATATTTTAGTACTTGTTCCTAGAATCCATTACTCAACATGTATATAAATTGCAACTATTTCCAACACATAATCACCTTGGCCAAGGACTTCTTGAGTAAGGATTCCTACAAGTGGCCTTAAGATATTAGCTCCTACTGTTAGGAGTGGTAAACCCTTTGTTCACCCTCTCACATACTTTCGTTTACTTCATGTCGTACCCAAAGTCCATCCCATAGGCGGTCTTATAAGGACTCCAGAGATTGGAATCAAAGTACAATGCTTATAGAAAAAAAAAAAACTTAGTTTTCTCAAGTCTAAGGATACTTGCACATTTGCTGCAATGAGATTCTATCACTGGAACTAAATAATTATTTATGTGATTATCTCATAGTTAGGTCATCCAATATACTTGTTCAAATAACAAGTATTTACGTGTTAACTTTGAGTATCACAATACTCACGAATGTGTGAACCACCACTTGATCAAATCAGGAAGTATAACACGTGCTAAACTTAGCGCATTAATGATGTCCTATCTCATTAATACTATGACTTGGGATACTTTAAGCACCAACACAGTTGAGTATAGTTGGAACCTCACATTACGATTTCTATCATGATATTCTTAACACAATATTGTACTTGAGATTTTATCTAGTAGTTTTTATACATATAAACATATGAAACAAAGAACCCGAAAGAAAAATAATGTTTTTTTTATTGATTTAATGTGCCAAAATACATTGTACGAATAATTGCTTCTATGGCACAATCCTAACAAATCATGCAATTGTTCGTTTGCGTATGTGAAAGTGTAAAAAAAATGCCATTTCTGCATTTGTGTGAACTATTTTATGTAATATGATGATTATTGATAGATTATGTATTCTTATCATTTTATTTTTTGTGAGCAAAGTTTGATATTTAGTTATTCTTCCTTAGGTTTTACAAGATGTATATAAGGTCAGTGTTTTCTCATTTAACCACACTTTATGTCTTACATCCCATTTTTACATATACTGGAAGTGTACCAGGCAGAGAAGAATCTTGACTGTGCTGAAAATGCTAACAATACTTTCAATTGTGAATAGTGAGTTCTGTTAGAGTTGTTAGTACTTTATTATTGTTTTAGTTTGCTTTAGTCTGCTCTATTTGACTTTCAGTCATGCATATATTTATATATTTTACACAAAGTGCATGCGGGATAGTTGCATAATCAGCACGGGCAGCCTCAATGAAAATTCCAAGCGGTAATATAGCGATGAACTTCTATCACTCTCCTCTCATGTGCTGAGACTGCTTATCTAGATAATTTTCTTTTAGAAATTCACTTGCCTTCTATTTTACAAATTCACACTTTAAGTTATATGTTATTTAACTTACTTCGACTCGTCTACGTGCAAGAGCTTTTGTTAGTAAAATGTCAGTGAGGGATAGGTGCAAACTAGAAAAACTTACTATATCATTTTGGCATTAGTATACCTTTCTAGTTGTCCTTGTGGATAAGAATCTTAATTTGAATTGAAGCTTGGAGATGTTATTAGAATGACAGGAATTGTGATTTATTTTGCATTTGATTCTTCACTGAATATTTCTCTAAAAAGTTATCTATGTTTTTATTTTTAACTAGAATTGCCAACATGCAGAGGTGAGGATCTACAGTTAAAGTTCTTGCTAGAACTCTATGGTCTAAAAGTATAATTATCTATAAATGTCTGTAGTTAAAAATCTACTTTGATCAAGTGATTGGAAATGATAGTACATTATCTTGGCTGTATTAGCTGCCTAAGTCTTCAGGACCAAAGTAATTGATCCATGTTCTTCTTTCTTTCTAGTAATTTTAAATATTATTAGATATTACTCTCTTTCTATCCTAGGTGTTTTTTGTTTTGAGTGGAATATGCATATAAGTCTATGCAGTATTATATTGTTCAGTATCAATTAATGTTTTCTACAATTACTTGTTAGAAGATAATTATGTTGTTGAGTGACATTGATATATACATGAAGAACTGAGTCGATATGGAACTTCAAATAGGTTAATGGTGTCCGGCTGATTGACTCCAATATTGAGGAAAGGCTAGAATATAGTACATCAAGGGCTGATGGCATTATTGATGGCTTTGCAGAGACTGATATTGATGAAAAAAATTTGTTCTTTAATCAGTTTGTAGGTTAAAGAGAACTTCTATCAAATTCAGGGTGGCTTGATGTCTTTTTTGAGAATAGACAAAAATTAGACCCTGAATATGACACTAGTATATTATGTTGGTATGTTATTGAGAAAATGTTTGGAATCATTCTATTATCTCATTTTGGTTTTTAGCTTCAAGATTTCTATTATTGATGAGAGTCATACTGGTGACATTATGTATAACTGCGCGTAAGTTCATTGGCTGCATCGCTAGGACCAACATCAATGGCTACTTAATATTTCCATTTGCATGTTCAGCTGGCCATATCTCTTCTGGCAGAGTGACTAACTAATTGAAAGTTTCTAGGCAGGTTGAAAATGATGGTCATGGAATCAGTCTGATAGTGCAATCATGCTACTATTATTATTTTTTAGGAAAAGACAAAGGACTAGTTTGCAAAGAAAGAACATACAATAATATGAAATGAATTTCAAGAATTCATTGAACAAATTTATATATTTTGCTTAGTAGGAGAGCTATAGGATTGTAGTATGATAGCACGCAGTCTTTTAGAAGCTGATTAGTGTTTTTTGAAGTAGGAGGACTCTATATGGCAGGTTGTAACTTCTAGCCATTATGCACTTTGATAATGTAACTGATTTTCCAAGTCATGATTACAACTCATAGAAGGATTGATATCAAGTCATTCGTAAATTTGTTCAACCACTTCATCTTTTTTTCTAAATAATTATGAAAAAAATAGAAAAGAGAAATTAATTAGGACTGAACCATTGTGCTCTCCTAATATGCACCACACCAGAAATCAACAAAAGTCTCTGGTGGTTTTGTTAAGATATAGTGTACACAAAAGTCTTGGAAAAAACAGTAAAGTTTCTAATAGGGGAACAACAACATTCTTCCATTCAACTTGGTATTTTTGGATGACATGTAATATCTAAAAGGAAATTATTTTCCCAAAAAATTTAAAACAAAACTCAGTCAAGAAATTAAAACCAGCATTATAAATGTAAAGTATTTTGGCTAACTGCAATTCTTTTTTACAAGAGCCTTTTCACCAAGGAAACAAAATTTTTACAAAGATCTGGCTCTTCTGCTTAGAGTGAAACTATAAATAAGTTGCTACAACATAGAGAATAATTTCCTGCTACAATCTACACATGGGGAAACATCAACAAAATGTTTTCCTTGGTTTTATGGTGTTATTAGCTTCATTTTCGAATCAGCAATTTCAAAGGAGGTGTGGAAGTTGCAATGGATCAAATTCAACTGGTATAGATGCAGAAGTACTCTTAGAAGTGTCACCATCGATTCCTTTTGTTCTTGATGTATTATACGATGTCCACGCTTTCTCTATTTCTTGAAGAAATGGAAATAAGTTGAAGACATTCCTGGATAGCCATTTACTGATTTATGGCAATTCACCCACTCTTGTAAATATTCCTATCTGTCTTCCTTGGAAGACAACATAGAACTTTCTCGGTGACATTCACTACAAAAAAAAAAAAAAAAAAGATTAAAGAAAACAATCTAGATAGTTTGTATAATCGAGGTGATGTATTTAGGCACATTTGTTGCTTCTAAACCCACAAACTGCAAACAATAAAGTACTACCAAGTATATAAACTAAATAAAATTCTTTTGCTTGTACAGAGTAGCATCACTTTTCTTTTTAATATTACCCCAAATTAAACATTAAACAATACATCAAAATATAAAGGTTACTATGTAGGAAGGGTTTCAAATTATAGTAGGTTCTTCTTCTATTACCTTCTTCTAAAGTTTCTATCTTCTTGCAAATAATTCGTACAACATCTTATTATAAAAAAGTTAAAAAAAAAAAGAAATAATTGTATAAGACAATAAATATATTCTTTACCTAGTAAACTAACATGGCTAATGGATTATCAACAAACAAAATTTTGTGATGCAAACATACATATATGGAAGTCTGTAATTTGATCCACGAAAAATTTAGAGTTTTTGAATGTCTTATGTTGTCCTTGGACCCTCTATATTCCTTCTTAATTGGTTGTAGAGATCTACATCACCTCTTCTTTCCCTCTAAAGACAGTTTCATCTAACTGCTATTTTCAGGCTATCAACCCAATGGACAGGCTCCAATCTCTTCAATAGACACAGGAGTAACTCCTCAATATCAAGCAAATGATGTTGACATTCAAAATTTTACTCCTCCTTGATGGCTAAGAACAGATGAAATTCCTTAGATTGT
Source organism: Voacanga thouarsii (assembly GCA_026120185.1). Taxonomy (NCBI): domain Eukaryota; kingdom Viridiplantae; phylum Streptophyta; class Magnoliopsida; order Gentianales; family Apocynaceae; genus Voacanga; species Voacanga thouarsii. The sequence continues at coordinate 5,074,823 of JANUWF010003376.1, read as the reverse complement.
AAACTACCATTTAGGCTTGTTGCTCTAAATGCTATTGAAACGAGTAAGGTTCTTGGTGTAGTAGAAGTTGTTGAAATGATAAAACATTTGAATTTACCCTTTATAATTGAACAACTGGAATGAAATGTTCTTCTTGAAGAATAGCTAGAACTTGTTTAAAAGAGCTTAGATAACATAGGAGAAGATGGAACAAAAACTAGTTGGATAACTTGACTTCTATTAGAATAACGTGTTATGGAAAGTCTTTTTTGATAGTTAAATAGTTCAATCTTCAAGATATTTATAGGATTTCCACATTCTTAAAAACCTTATATATCATGTCCATTCTGAGATGCCATTATCTGCTCTGTACACATCTAGCTAGCTTTTATAATACAAACCCTTTATAAAATTTGAAACATAAAGATATGAAGAATGAATATGTTTTCCTTGTCTAGCTAAAAGAACTCAAGTTCTTGGAAATAAAATGAACTCCTAACATAGTTACTTTTTTTTTTTAGGCAATCAGTACAACTGCAAAGGCGTTAAAATGAAGGACCTTTTGATGGAAGAATCCATGCTTGATATTCAATACAAATGCACAGAAGAAACATAAATATAGCTCAATCCATTACCATTGAGTAAATACAACTAAACAGAGAAGGGAAAGAGTCTGCAAATTGAATTACTCTGTGCTACATCAGCCACACAACGGATTCTAGGACTTTAATACGAATCAAAATAAGATAACAAAATTCAAAAATAGGAGTCGCTGATACTATATCAAAATCAATTAGTCACTTAAACACAATTAGATTTCTAAACTCAAAATCATTATAAGACAAAAAAAAATTACTTACTCAATTAGCCACTCAAACTCAAAACTCGGACAACATCAGATTTCTAAAACACAATTATCAAGAGCTAAAATAACCATTATAATATTGGGTAGAGGAATTCAACATAGGAATTTAACATCAGATTCAGCCCAATAATTATCTGATAAATGAAAAAATTAAATCTTTATATGCCTTACCTATGTTGATGTATTCATAACCAAGCTTTGCAAGACCACTTGAAACGATTGAATCAGTTGCCAAAGAAATTTAAGGTGAAAAGGGTATTGAAAAACTTTTAAGTAGGGGGTGGGAGGTACTCAAACTTCTTCTGAAAATGGTACTAAAAAACTAGAGATTTAGTGAAGAAACCTTATAATCACGATCGGATTCAGCCCATTAATCATATGATATGCCAAAAAAAATTGAATCTTTAAGTGAATTCGTTGACTCCCAAGCTTCATAATGACTTAAGTTGTGCAATTTTTGGATTTATAATACTTAATGCATGTTTTGGTTATATTAGCTTGATTAACAAATCTGTTAATATTAATCAAAAGATAATAATTCCATGGATTAACAAACAAAGTGGAATTTATCTAACTAGATTCATGACTTAGGAAACAATTGAATTTTACTTTATATACCTTCATGATGCCATGATGATAATTTGCTGAGAGAATTGCTAGTTGGTTCATTATCATGTTTTCTAGGATAATTGTTTAAATTGCATATTCCTACATCCTTGAGTTGTATGTATTTCTTTATTTTTCTTTTTATTATTTTCTCACTTTATTTGGATTGGTTAAACAAGGAATAGAAAGTGATTAGTGGTACTTGTTCCTTTAAGGATCGATACTCGTTAATTCCCTATGCTATGCTTGAGATGAGTATACTTGCTCGTATGTGTATTTTGAGATTAATGCTTTAATTAAAACTTGATTAAGGGATGTATTTAAATTTGATGATTTTTATACACCCAAAATTTACGCATTAGATGGCTATCATTTGTTTCCAAAATAAAAAAAAACCATCACTTACAACCCTATTAGGCTAGGGTTTTTCTTAATTAGCCCAAGACTAATTAAATAGCTCTCTTATTAATTAATTAATCCTTTTGGGCATAATATAAAATTACCCAAGATAATTAGTTAATAAACTAATTTAATTAAATTAGCCTAAGACTAATTAAATAGCTCTCTTATTAATTAATTAATTAACTTGGGCCTAATATAAATTTACTCAAGGTAATTAATTAATAATTTAATTAAATTAAATTATCCCAATAAATTATTCTAGCCCAAATAAATAATTAATTAGATTTCTAGAACAATTCTTTCATTATTAATTCACCCTATATGCCCGTATAGTAAATAAATTTACTAAGGTTACTTGAACTACTTCGGAGACCAAAAGACATATTATTCTTGGCTATTAAAATGACCAAAATACCATTGTTAACAAATAGCTGTATTTTATCATTTTAAATATTTTATTTATCACCATATGAAAATATTGACTCTAAGAATAATATTTCGAGTGTGATGTTCTTGACCTACAGGTGTAATAACGGAACTACCCTTTTACGTACTACCTGTCATTGAGATATAAAAAATGCACTAACACTTTCCTCAATGACATTTACCGTTATTGAGATAGGAAAAATGCACTAACACTTTCCTTAGTGATATTTACCATCATTTGATAACTAATCCGATAATTTATGACTTCTAGTATGAACCAACTTATTTCCAGGAGATGTCCAAAAACATACATACTAAGTCACGTTTGTAAAACCCTTCCAAAACCTACCATAGAGTAAGAGGGATGTGATACATATTATATCATCATGCATAAAATATATCTCTTGAATGATTTTATGTACCTTAGAATTGTGGTTTTTTGGTTAAATCATTTAGTTGTGCATGTTGAGTAGAAAGGGTAAAAAGGTAATTTTACCTGAGGTCAAAATAGGAAGAGGGCTTGAGGCTTAGATAAGAAGAAGATTTGGTTGAGAAAATAAGAACAAGAGTTAGTGTGGTTTAGTGGTTAGAGCTTTGTGATTTAATCTCTAAGGTCTTAAGTTCAAATCCCATCACATAAGTTTTATTCATATTTATCTAAACCAATGTTTGAATTTTCTTCTTTCTTACATCCCTTGAAGTTAGGAATTTTGTCTTAGGGAAGACACAATGGTAATGTATTAACCATGTGGTCTTTTCATAAAAAGAATTCTTGTCCCCATTATTTTTGCAAGCCTTGTCTTAACCTCTTTGAATTTAAACTATTCCTAATTCTTTAATTCATTTTCATATCCATAAAATTCTTGGATAATTACCTTGCTTGAAATTTTGAAATTCCAGCTCTTGTGGGCTAGGAGTTGTCTGAAAATGTGGAGGAAGAATAGGAAGAGGTTTTAATTAAATCACCATAGCTATTTCTTCAACAAAAAAAAAAAAAAAAAACTCCATCTTCTTGTTCTTGTTTTGGTTAAAAATCTGAAAAATTTTCTAGATTTTCTTCATGGCTGATTTTTGAAATTTGCAACAAGCTTTCTCAACCTAATTCTTGCAAGGAACCAACCATCTTGTGTGAGGATGGAGGCTAAAATGCTTATTTTCGCAGCTTCACAAACTACACCAAACCAGGATTTTTTTTCCCAACAAACAAGCAACCCTTGAACATGATCATGGAGCCATTCATTAGTGCTCAAGAACAACCTGTAACTTTTGCCTTTCTTCTTCAAGATAATGGCTGGAAAACTACCATTAATGGACCTTCAAATACGCTTAAATTCCAGCTGCAAAACCGTTCCAAAGAAGACCAAAAATTCTGCACAAAACCATTTCAAACTTTAAGAGTTCTTTAGCTTCAATTCCAAAATTATTTTTTCCAGCTTTGCCTATTCAATGCTAGGGCCAAATTTCTTCAGCAAACTTCATCAAGTTTCGGCCTTCATACAGCCATGGACAGAACCTCAAGACTTCTCCATCTATCTTGATCAATAGGACTCCATTAACATACCTTAAAACACTCCTATCTTCTTTCTATTCAAATTTATTCAAACTTCAAATTAAATTCTAGATTTTGTATCCTTAAACACTCATCTAGCTAGATGATAAAACCAAAAAATTCCCGGCTATTCCATAGCCATTTTCAACCAGCCCAAAATTGAAACAACTCTCCGTTCATGATCAAACCAAAGCTACTTCGGCCATACATCATTGAAGGACAAGAAACCTTACAAGCGTAAGCACCATTACCAAATCCTATACCTCAAACATCTTAACTTTTCTCTCAATTTAAATTTTGAAAAAGCTGAAACTGTCTCTCTCCTTCTTGGATAACCAAAAGCTTCTCCTAGGCTAAGCCATTCGGCCATCATTCACACATACACATGAAATCACTCTTTCTCTCAATTTCTTTCAAAAACACCAAGAACACAAAAAACATACACTACACATCTTCAAGCATAAAATTTCAGCAAATCATTCGAATCATAACCAGAAAAGTTCCAACATTGTTTCCTTTAAGCCTTGGCCGAAAACCACCCTCAAACCTCTATAAGTTAACCTTTGTTCAGCCATGCACAAAACACCATTACCCCCTTCACTGACCTTGCACAACTGGACTCCATAACCACACCTCAAATTTCTCCTACAATCACTCCAATCAAACTTCTATTTGAATTTCAAAATTTTCAACATTTGCTCCATGAAAACACCCTTGGATTAGGCTTCATAACCAGAAATTCTTCTGCCATTGAACTCAGAAATTTGGCCAGCCTTAAAGCTCCATCAACCCTTATTCATTTTAGCAAAACACAGCAATCCAGTCGGCTCCATTACAGCTCCAAGAAACCTCCATCAATCAAACATCATTAACATATCTTCTACCTCAAAACACTCTTCAAATTTCTCCATTTGAATTTCAAACAACTAGATTTTCTCTTCCCCCCCTAAACTGAAAACTAAAATCCCAGAACTCCCTCAATTTTAAGGACATCACTCTTCAGAAATTCGTCTAGCATTTTCTCTCTAATTCTCTCCATTTTCACCAAGAACACATACTACCTTTCTTCAAGCCAAAGACTACTCTAAACACCTCTAATCCCTCTCAAAAACTCCAAAATACTCCTACATACTCCCTAGAGTTCATTTCTGGAATTTATAACATCAAATCTAGAAAACAAAAATTGGCATTCGGATCAAAACCAGATTTTTCCCTTGAAGTCTCAAGAACATCATCAAGGTAACCAAGAACAACTCTTTTGTTCATCTCCTTCCCTTCAACCTTTAACATATCATGCTAAGGCTCTCTCGCTCTCTCTCTCTCTCTCTCTCTCTCTCTCTCTCTCTGCCGAAATGGTTGTTACAACCATGACTATTTTCTTTCTCCTCTCTTGGACAATTCAAGACTCTCAAGCATGTGTACCATCTTAAATCTTCATCGAGATAATCATCAACCAAGTATTTCTCCTTAACCTTTCTTTTTAATTCTGAATTCATGTCTCTTAGATGTTCATAGAGAGGATAGAATATGAATGGGGGATTGAGTATATGCATATGTATGAAGGGGTTGAGATTGGAGCATGAGAATGGATGATCATGATTAAGCTCTATGAATCTCTTTGAGAATCGATGTATGTTCATCATGTCTTAAGAAATCATGAATATTTAAGCATGCTAGATGTTATGCCGCCTTTGATGAATAGAATTTTATGTTCTTATTTTCATTGAAGCCGTGAGTATGATTATGCTTAGTAGAGATTTGGCCATGTGATAGTAGGTATGGATTAAGCCTATGTTCATGAATAGAATAGGTTGTTGATTGATGTTGGAGTATATGTTCATGAAACTTATTAGCAATAGGAAAATTATGTTCATGACATTGTTGATCCTAGGCTATTTTAATTAGCAAATTTTATTATCCTAATTAAAATTATTATTATGTTTTTCCTCCAAATATTTCAAAATTCCTAGGAAGTTTTGGAATTGGAATATTAAATGAGATAGTGATATTTTATTAGCTAAATAAATGATATCTTTTATTAAGAAATAGTATATGTGTATAATAATAATAATAATAATAATAATAATAATAATAATAATAATAATAATAATAATAATAATAATAATAATAATAATAATAATAAAACCTTTTTATAAATAATAATAATAAGTAAAATATTAATGACCTTGTAGTCCATATATTCATTTGTTATCTATTAATCAAAATTTAATAAAATTTATTTATTATTAATTTTATTATGTATTAATTATTAATTAAAGATTGGTAATAATTTATTATTTATTTTAATAACACTATTTAAGAATTACCATTTATTAATATCATCTAGGACTTAGGATTCTTCAATTATTAAACCCTAGTTTATTTATTAACAACGACACTCAAGATTTGTTATTTGCACTTATAACTTATTAGTAATTATTTTACAACCCCTAGTTATTTTAACTTATCAAGTTAGACTTATTTTATAAAATCCTTTATCATCTTGCCTTAAAGCTTAGGACATTAGGGTTATGATTGTAATAAGTTGAACTAGGATTATTTATGTAAGCGAACATAGCTTGAGTATAACCTTATGTCTTGTGTTTACCCTAGGCGGGGTTAGGTCAACCTTGGAAGATTTTTGAATTTGAGCAAGCAAATGATTAGGTAAGCTCCTGCATAAACTTATTTGAAGACAAAAGATTACTATGGCAAGCCAAATGCGATGTGTATGGACACTCATTTTGTAAAAGCAATTAAGGACTATTTTCCTTTTTATTTCAGTCATGCAAATCATTTGAAAATTTAAATAAGCAGTTTTGCACAAATACTAAACTCTTTCTAAAACCCAACTTTGACAAGAATTTTAGAAACCCTTAATTGCTATTTCCAAGTAAATCAATGCTTTATCAGTTTTCTCCCAAGTGGGACAATCAACGTTGAGTACTCAATAAGGGTAGACTACTAGGACTAGTCTTTGAAGGGTTATGGTAAGTCTCTTAGTAGGTGGCCACCTCTGAGGGGTGTGTCCTTCCCGGATAGGATGCCAGTCCAGTAGGTCATGCCGGTCCGAGCTAGCAAGTTTCAGTCATATGGACTGTGTGTTTTCAGAGTGGAGAACCGGTAAGTTTGGGTGTAAAGAAGAAGGAGTATCTCACCCGGTAGGCCGTACACCTACTTTTTGTCAGTTTGCACAAAGTGTGGCATTCTAACCGTTATATGGTTATAGGACCCAATGTGTGGTAACCTATGGTTACCCATTTGAGTGGTTGAATTTATTGTGCACATGTATGGTTTTGAAAAGTAAAACACCACTCTTTATTTTCAACATTTATTTACCACTTGCCAGCACTTTCTCTTATGAAATTTTCCCCAACTTGCATACATGAACTGTTTTACTTGAAACACTCAAAACACACACAGGCTTACTGAGATTTTATCTCATCACCTTTTATGCCATGTTTTCAGGTCGATCCTGCTGTGGAGATGAATAGTTAGATTTGTTGCCTATGCTTTGAAGACTTTATGTTATTTTTCTTTTATGTTGTTTTGAGATATGGTAGTAATCAATTTATTTTGGATTTGTTCATGTAATTTTTGGGTTGTAATAAGTTCAATTTTAAGGTATTGCTTTTATTTTATTTTGTGTGACCTAGTTATAAAGACTCTTTGTCCTATGGACGGGGTGACATACCCTGCCCTGTTAGGCCTAGGTAGTGGGGTGTTACATAGTTATCCTTGCTAAAACTTTTAGTTACACTCATAAATATTATTTGTATTATAATTATTTTTATTTGTTATTTATTATTTATTATTTAAAATTAAGTATAATTTTTTACTAATATTACTTATTATTTATAATACTATTATTTATTTATTATTTATTACCAATATTATTTGGGATTTATTATTACTCATTATTTATTACTAATTTTATTTATTACCAATATTACTCCTTATTTATTATTAATATTATAATTTATAATTTATTTATAACATCTATTTATTTTAACTTATCAAACTAATCTTATTTTATAAAATACCTTATCTACTAGTATTAAAGCTTAAGGCGTTGTTGTCATAGTTAGATGTTGTTGTGGCTAGTTGACCTAAGAGTTATTTATTTAAGGCAAGTAATGTCTAGATGTTGGACTTATACCCTGTATTTACCCCAAACGAGGTTACGTTGACCTGAATTACCTTGGATGGCTTTTGTACCCAAGAAGAGCAAATGATCAAGTAAGTTATTGCATGAAGCTGTTTGAAAATCAAAGTTACCTTGGTAAGTCAAACACAATGTATACGAGAATATGTATTGTAAATGCAATTATGGACAATTTTTCTTTTCTTTTCAGTCAAGCAAATCATTTAAAGTTGAACAAGCAATTTTATACAAAATGCTAAACTTTTCCTAAAAACTAACTTTGACAAGGATTTTGGAAACTATAATTGCTATTTCAACGAGAATCATTGTATGATCTTTCTTTTCCCAAGTGGACCGAGCACAACGTTGAGTACTCAATAAGGGTAGACTATTAGGACTAGTCTTTCAAGGGTTATGTTAAGTCTCTTAGTAGATGGCCACCTCTTAGGGGTGAGTCCTTTCCGGATAGGATGCTAGTCCTTTAGGTCATACCTATCCAAGTGAGCAAGTTCAGTCAAGTGGATTATGTGTTTTCGGAACGTGCAACCGGTAAGTTTGGGAATAGAGATGGAGGAGTATCTCACCCGGTAGGCCGTACCCCTACCTTGTGTTAGTATGCACAAAATGTAGCATCCTGAACGTTCTTTTTTTATGGTGCACAAAGTGTGGTGCCATGGCTACCTCTTTTGAATGGTTATATTTATTGTGCACATGTCTGTTTTGAAAGGAAACCACCACTCTTCATTTGTGAAATTTATTTGAGGCTTGCCAGCACTTTCTTTTATGAATTTTTTTTGACTTGCATGCATAAACAATTTTACTTGAAACACTCAAAGCACACATGGGCTTACTGATATTTTTGTCTCACCATATTTTATTCCATGTTTTTAGGTCGGTCCTACTGTGAAGGTTATTGATTAGAGATTGCTTATATTTTGAAGACTTATTTCATTTCCTATGTATTTCATTTGAGAGACTTTAGCAACATTTATTTATTTTTTAGACTTGTTCATGTATTGCTTGGGTTGTAATAAGTTTAATTTTGAATTATTTCTTTTATTTTTTTTTTGTGAGTCCTAGTTATAAAGACCTCTTGTCTTGTGGACGGGACAGAATCCCCAGCCCTTATAGGGTATGTAGGTAGTGGGGTGTTACAAGTAGTATCAAAGACAAGGTTTAGGCAATTATTGATAGTATTTGCTTTATTTCATTAAGATTAAACTCTTTTGACTAATCTGAGTTGTTTATGCTATAGGATGGTTTGAATGTTTAGAACCACAAGGAAGGGGCGGCAATAGCATCTACCAATCCCTATCTACCTAGAAGACTTACCAGTGCCATAATCTACCCCACAATCCGCACCCCAGCCAGTCATACCTTTTGAGGAAAGAAGTGATGATGAGGTTCAGATTATTGAGCCACCCCTTATACCTATAATATCACTTATAGTGAGGATGAGGATATTGACAAGGAGTATGTCCCAGAACCACCTTGCCCCGTGATTGATTTAACTGTTGATAGTAATGATCCAGGAGAGATAGACTATGAATCTCCACCTAGACCTTCTTTTGTACTCCTACCTCATTATGTTGAACCTAGGAAGAGTTCTAGAAGATCCAAGAAAGAACAAATGGACTATGGGTTAATGGTGCAGGGATAGCCTTTGTAAGAATACTAGAGGATGGTTGTATGATGCTGACATCAAGGATTTTGATAAAGATTAGGGGCTAAGTTTTGCCATCCTTAGGAAGTCATTATTTACTACTTGTAATAAACTCCTATGCTAGAGGTTCATTTATGTGTAATGTTTCATTTCAAAATTTATGCAAATAAGAGTCCCTTGGTGTATTCTAATCTTAAAAAGTGCAATTATTATGCAAAGCTTGCATCTGATTTACTTTTACTTATGTTTGAACGTGAATGCATGCTCGATTTAAATATTTCAAACTTTGATGCATAAACTCATTATTTGGGGACATGGTTTAGAATGGTACTAAAGCGTCGTGTAGCATCATCCAACAGAAGGGTTCCTAAAGCAGAACCTGTGACTTCGAAATTTGATACAACACGACTATCATCACCAAATTAGGGGAATAAGAATGAACTTGAGCAGGAAGTGGGGTTCGGAGAGCCTACCAGTGTGACCATGGGGCAAGCATTCTACAAGATGACGGAGATTCTGCAAACCTTATCCGAATGAAGGAACCCAAAGGGAGAGGATAAAGCTTTGGGAAGGTTTCTAAAGTTCCAACCTCCTACCTTCTTGGGAGAAGCCAAACAAGACCTGAAAGCAGAGCAGATGGAGGACATCTTTCCCACCCTCCATTACACTGAGAAGCGGATGGTAAAATTTGCTGCGTTTAGGCTGAGAGGCCCAGTTCGGTCATGGTGGCAGCGAGTCCATGAAGACTGGGAAATAATCAATCAGGACTAGACGTAGGCCAACATTGTGGAGGCATTCAAAATGGAATATATCCCTCAGTAGATAGTGGAAAAAAGGGGGGACATGTTCCAAAATTTGAAGCAAGGGAGCATGACCATGGCTCAGTATGCTACTCGTTTTACCCAATTGTCAACGTATTGCAAGAGGCTGGTGGATACCAAGTAGAACTGAACTAGGCAATTTGTCAAGGGATTGAGGTAGGAGCTGAGAAGGGCTTTGGCACATTCTCCACCAATGACTTATTCGGGGGCAATAGACGCGACGACTCGGATAGAGAACGAGGATCGAAGCAGGAGAGTACCAAAACCGTTCTTGCCACTAAAGCAACATCTGAGACCCTTCCAGAGATAGCAAACTAATAAGCGACCTGCCCTCTAGTAATGGCAGAACCGAGAAAAGTAAGCGTGAACGGCACCAATTGGTCCTACACAGAATCTCCCGTCGTACCGACATTGTAGGAACAAGGCTCATGTAGAAAAGAACTGTTGGTCTAAAGGAGCTAAGTGGAAATGCTACCATTGCGGAGATCTGAAGCATCTCCAAAATGCCTACCCGAAACTCCTTCAAATTGGGCAAGGGAACCTGGCCCAGACTGAGGGAGCCAATTGAGCAAATACTACGGGAGCCTCTGGAAGAAGAACTCAGAAGCCACAAGTGAAAGAGAAGGTTTTCACTCTTAATCGGGAGGAAGTTGGAGAAGATGCATAGATAGTGGAAGGTACGTTTACTATCCACGGCCGTTCAATTAATCCATTGATAGACTCGGGATCTACCTATTCCTATTTAAACAAGAATTGTGCATATTTTTTGGGTTGGGATGGAGTAGAACTCATTTTACTATGTTGGTAAGTACTCCCTTGGGGAAAATAGTGCAATTGGATCGGTATGTGTAGAATTGTAACATTGAAGTGGTGAAAGAGAGCTTGGAGGGAAATTTGGTAGTCCTAGCTATTGTCGACTACAACCCAATTTTACGTTTAGATTAGTTAGCTAGGCATGGTGCTAAAATAGACTGTAAGAATAAGTTTGTCCAGTTCATTAGACTGGGATGTGATGTGCCAGAATTCAACGGCAAGTAAGTAACAGAATTGAGGTTTTTGATAGCTGGAGCAAAAGCTCGAAAATTGTTGAAGCAAGGATGTCAAGGATATTTGGCTTATGTGATAAATAAGCCAAAGGATCAGTGCACCCTAGAAAATACTGAGGTGGTAAAAAGATTTTCCCGATATGTTTCCAGCGGAACTTACTTCTCTTCCTCCCAATTGAGAAGTTGAGTTCACTATAGATCTAATTTCAAGAGCGAAACTAGTATCTTGAACCCCATATTGGATGGCACTAGCATAATTGAAGGAACTAAATGAGCAGCTAGAGGAATTGGTGAAGTAATATTACATAAGGCCTAGTACGTCACCTTGGGGGGCTCCAGTACTATTTATGAAGAAGAAGGACGGGACTTTGAGGTTGTGTATCGACTATCAGGGGTTGAACAATCTGACTATCAAGAATAAATATCCTCTACCGCTAATTGATGAGCTGTTTGACCAGTTGCAAGGCTCTAGTTGTTATTCCAAATTGGATTTGAGGCAAGGATATTATCAAGTGCGGATAAAAGAGGAGGATATTCACAAGATGGCCTTCAACACAAGATATGGTCACTACGAGTTCATAGTGATGCCTTTTGGAGTGACTAATGCACCAGCGGTGTTTATGAAATTTATGCATCGTATTTTCCAACCCTACCTGGATAAGTTCATGGTGGTATTCATTAACGATATACTTATATACTCCAAGAGTCTAGAGGATCATGCAGAGCATCTAAGGCTGGTATTGAAAAAGCTAAGAGAGCATAAGATTTATGCCAAATTTAGTAAGTGCAAATATTAGCTAGACAATGTGTCGTTCCTTAGCCATGTAGTGACCAAGGATGGAATCTAGGTGGACCCAGCAAAAGTTAAAATGGTTTCAGACTGGAAGCAACCAGAGAACATCACTGAGAGTAAAAGCTTCTTGAGATTGGCCAGCTATTGTAGGTGGTTTATTAAAGGGTTCTCAATGCTAGTATCACATATGACCCGATTATTGAGAAAGGATGTACCCTTTATCTGGGATGAGAAATGCAAGAAGAGTTTCTAAGAGCTGAAACGGAGGTTAATGACGGCTCTAGTGTTGAGTTTGCCAAAGGGAGATAAACCCTACACTTTATATACTGATGCTTCTAAGGAAGGTTTGATAGCAATATTGATGTAAGATAGGAAGGTAATAGCTTATGCCTCTCAGAAGTTAAAGCCTCACGAAGTCAATTATCCGACACATGATTTGGAGCTGGCAGCTATTGTTTTTATATTGAAGAGATGGCAATATTATCTATATGGAGCTAAGTATGAGGTGTTTCATAGATCACAAGAGCCTGAACTACATTTTTACCCAGAAGGACTTGAATTTGAGGCAATGGAGATGGATGGAATTTTTGGAGGAATATCGTTGTCCTATCAACTATCACCCTAGAAAGGTCAACGTTGTTGCTGATGCCTTGAGTCATAAAGTCAAAATAGCCAGACTGAGAGTGCAAGAGATTTAAGTAATGCAAGAAGTATTGGATAGAAGGACGAAAGTGCAAGAAGAGAGGATTATTGTCAGTAATCTAAGATTGATATTAGATCTAAAGAATCACCAAGAACACACACTTCTCTCTCTTTTCTAATTTTTCTTGATTTTTCTCAACTTTTTCTCTTGTTTTCTCTCCTTTTCTTTTCTCTTTCTTTCCTCCCTTATAGCTTCACAAAATATGGCTATTTTCACAGCATTTCCACCTCCATTTGTTGGTCAAAATTGTAACTAAATTGGTCACACATTGTGGCTAACTTAACACGTCATTTTCTCAAAATTTCACCATTTTCTTTATTATTTCTTAAGCTTATTTAATAAGCTTTTCCAATTACATAATCCAATTAATATTTCATTCCTCCAATGGTATTTTGACACTTGTTTTCATTCTCCAATCATATTATGCCACTTGCCTCAATTTCAATTGCATTTCAGAATTTATTCAAAAAATAACTATAATTCCAGCCCGTGTAGAAAAATATTTTATTCCACCAACGAAATCTATAAATTTCCCTAAACTCAATAGTGGGAATCAAAATTCTTGATTCTTTCTCATTTCGTCCCAATTTTCGGTCAAAATCCCGATTGTAGTCAAAATTACAAAAATGCCTCTGATACCTCCGTTAGCTCAATTTATATCATAATACTCGTCTCATCACACTGATCAATTTTTGTTCTTAATGTGCCCTTAAATTCTCATTCTAGTAAAAGTAATCGCAATCTGAAGATTTGGGTATAGGTAGAACAAGTCCAAAATTCCATTTAGGTCCCCATAATTTCAAAATTCTAATAATACCCCTAAATATTTTTATCATACCAAAATATTCAGTTCATTAAACTGATCATTTCTTGTTCTTAGCCTTCAAACAAATACTCAATCTATATTAAGTAGTCATCAGTCAAAGTGTACAAAAGAGGGATGTTACAACTTCGACCCACTTGGCGCCAGGTACATTCTGAAAATTTATACTTTTTGCTCAAAATCTCTTAAATCCTACACAAATTCATCCAAAACACTTTCTACAACCAAAATATCAAATAGGAAGGAATATGCTTAGTTATTACATCTAAAGTATCTTAAATTGGCCTCAAATAATTAGGAAAATAGTTATGAATTTAGCCCTTATCACATTCCCCCACACTTGAACCTTTGCTTGTTCTTAAGCAAAACACTTAAGTCAAGAAGAAAATCATAAGAAAACACACGCTTTCATTCTTCCAAAATTTGAATCATAACAATACTTATAACTTCCTTTCAAACTCTAGATAAAATTTTTGTCATTCGTCCAACCCTTTGAAAACAATTGCAACTTGAAGCATTTGATAAGACATCACAAAACTCTTGAAGTTAAATTAAATGAGTTTATACCTTAGTCTATGAAAATTATTTCACCATTCAAGTAAAAACATAGATAACATGAACCATACAAGTCAAGCTATCTACTAACTCAAGCATTATAAATCCAAAAATTACATAACTCAAGTAGTGATTTAAGGAAAATACTCCATTTTTTCCTCTAAATTATTTTTCAATAATCTAGGGAATTGATAGCTCAAGTGAATGGATTTATCTTCATGTACCATATTGCCCCCCCCCCTTTTACTCATCATTCATTATTTTTTCAACATTTTTTTCTCTCTTTTGCTTTCGAAAATTAATAGCCTCAAGAAATTATATTTCTCTTCACTATCTGTATTGGCCCCCATAATAAAGCAAAATCATTTTTCTCACAAACAACAATCAACTCACAATAAACGTGTTTGTTTTTCTTGCACAATCTTTACACTCAAAGATTTTTTTCCCTCACATTGCTTATCACAACTCAAAGTTAAGTAAAGTTTAAACCCATAATATAAGAGTTAGTCAATAACTTTCCCCATATTCAACACATTATCCACATTCAAACTAGATGAGTCAAATAATACTCAAACACTAACTCATAAACAAGATTAACCAAAATTCTCAACTCCTAACATATCCCATCCAATAAACCAATTTGATAAAAATTGACCAAATGAATGATAAAATTCATATCCAAATAAGAAAGATAATTACAACCCTTCTAAAATAATGAAAACCACAAAACATTTTGACAGAAAAATTTACCCAACATAAAGGCCACAATGTACACAATGGATATGGAAAATATCTTCAATGCTAAACTCTCCCCCCCGCTGAAACTGGACATTGTCCTTAATGGCAAAAAATATAAGAATGAAAGCATAGCTAATGGACCAAAATAGATAATGGGAGAGAATAGAGAAAAGAAAATACTTTTATTGTGAAATAGTTTCCACACGTGAGAATCCAACACAATGAGTCATTAGAGAAGGGTACCTAACTCAAAAGAAATAAAAACATAAAACATAAATCTAAAAAAGGAAAAGAAAATTAAAATAAAGGAAAAGACAGTTTAAAACTAAGAAAGGTCGTTAAAATTCAAACGAAAAGAAATAAAAGAAAAGCAACAGGATTAAAATAAAATACAAGTGAGCAAGGAGTAAATCAAGAGTCTTTAGACTTATCATCGTCGTCATCATCATCATCAGGATCTTCGGCGGCTCTACTTGTGGATGCACTAGTGGACTGTTGTATCAAAGTCCCCAACTTCTACTCGTAGATATCCTAATGTCTATGGAGAGTTTCATAGCTGGAGGAGGATGGTCATTTAGGTCTCCAGTCGGGCCTCCACCCATGCCTCGAAATCAGCACAAGAACAAGAACTACTAGTATGAGTGCAAGGTTGAGTAGGCTGCTTCTTCGGCTCATCCTGATCAGAGGGAAGTTCCACCATCCCTAGATGCGGATGCTGGACCTCATAAGGCTTCTTCCACCTCCTCCTTTCTCTCATCATATTGGTAGCCACACTGAACAAAAGTATGCTTGGTCACTAAGTCCCGGTCAGTACTTAACTCACTAATCTCTCCATCTAAACTCACTCCAAAGTCCTGTAAGATAAGCATAATGACCAAGAGGAATTTTAGGGCTTTGGCTGAGATGCGAGAGTAAACAACCTCCCGCATAGACTAAATAATAATAGGAGTAAGGGAGATAGGCGCATTCTACATCATCTTATCAAGAATGTAAACATCAAGGATCCTAGACTCATTGAAGCCTCTAGCCATAGGATAAACATTAAAAAAGACAATGTAGACTAGGGCATGTAACTGAGCCCCAACATTATTATTGGAGTATTAGGGATACTGGCCTATTTGCCCCTTTCTCCACATCTACAAACTAGTCCTCACAGCACTCATATCCCAAGTAAGATTAAAAAGAATGTTTTGATTATTATAGTTCATAGCTATCAATGGACCATCATCAAAGACACCCAAGATCCTTGCTAGTCTAGCCCTATCAAATTCAATAAGTACCCCTTTGACTATAGGGGAAATGACCAGGAGATTAGGTTTCTTCTTGTCCTACAAACACTTTTTACATGTTACCAAACTTACATAAACCCTAAGCCATCCTGTAAACCCATTCTGGAATCTTCTTTCAACTTCATAGTATGTTATAGTTGGTACCAGAGACCTCACATGCTCCTTGAATTCACAGTATCAATTATTGCAAGTATTTTATCATATTAGCAATATTTGGTAGTAGGTCCTTTGTGATCAAAATTGTATATGTATGTCAAAATATTCTTACTTTATATATAGCTTCACCTCCTCACTTTTAAGCAAGATGTAATTGGTAAGAGCTATTAAATCTTCTGTAGTCAAATACCGAGTTTTTAATTTTCTAATTGACCTTCTAAAATTAGCACAAATTGACAAGACCGGTTCCTGAACTAGAGCCTCATGGTCATCTACATCATTAGAGCTCTAGCAGTATGTCTCGTTTACAGTTGAGCCTCCAACTAATATGAGAAAAATGTAGATGCTTCTTCAACTACATACACATTACAAATCGATCCTTCAACTCTAGCTTTATTTTTTTACCATAGCCTTCAAATAATGCAAGTACCTAAAAGGAAATATAGCCATTGCTCAAAAACTGATTTATGTACATGGATTTGAAATTAGATTAACATGAGTAAACTATTACAATATATTACCATTCAAATGGATACATCCATTTTTATTATACAGAACCGCCAACTTTAGCTTTATAATGCAAATGAACAATTAGATGTTCCGCCACATCAAAAAACCTCAGAGGAAATATTTTCTCCAACTTGCATACTAGCTATGCTATACCTTTTTCCAATTTGTACATATGTGCAATCGGCAATTTAGGAGCACACAAATCCATATACAATAGACTTAATCCAGTCAAAACACTCTATATATTTGTAGGAAGAAATTCCCTTAGTGCTATGGGTGGCAATCTCTTCATAAATACGTGATAGTCATGACTCTTCATTCTAGACATCTTCAAGTCTTTTAAATTAACACACCAGCTCAGATTTTATGCATAACCATCAAGAAGCCTCAAATTTTTAACCCACTCAAGCAAAAGCCTTTTTTATTCTTTGGTTAAAATGTAGCATGCTTTTGGCATAGGCACTTTCCCATTCCCTTCTCGGCTTATCCACAGTTTTGAGTAGTTATAATACTTGAGCAAATCATGGCAAGCCTTTACGTTATCTTTGGTCTTTCCTTTAACATCTATAATAGTGTTCAACACATTCTTCTTATTATGCATCACATCTAAATTGTGACGAAAAGGATTTGTGCACCGCCAAGGCAAATCCCAAAATATACTTTGTTTCGCCTAGTTATGGAATTCACCCCTACCATTATGCTTCCAAAGTTCCATTGTAGTCTCCGTTATCTTGGGAAGATTACAAACTCGATTCCACAATTAATTCCCAGAATTACATGGTGGAGGTGGTGATTTTTCCCCACCTTTATCTCTTTTAAAAGACTTGGTTTCTCTTCTAAAGAGGTGTTCAATTGCCCAAAATTGTCGATGACAATCAAACTAACATTGTTTTCCACAATGTTGTAGTTGCAATGTGGGCAAGCAAGTCTCCCCACTATACTCAACCCACTCAACATGCCACATGCAGGGAAGTCACTGATGGTCTATTAAAGGCTACCAACAATTGAAAGTCTTGTTTCTTTGAAATATAATTTGTTTAGATACCATCAAACCACAACTGTTTCAATTCATCCATCAATGGTGGCAAATATACATCTAGATTTTGCTATGGATTTTTTGGCCTTAGGATAATAATTGTCAAAAAAACATCATCGAACTCTTCATACATATCTATGAAAGTAGGTTATATGGAGTGATAATAACTAGCCAAGATAATTATTGCTTTCCTGATATTCTAAATAGTGCAAAACCATTTTTGCACATTCCCAACCTAACATTTCTCACCTCATTTGCAAATTAAGAATAAGTTCGATTAAAATGCTACCATGCTTCACTATCTCTAGGATGATTCATCACACCTTACTCAGTAGGGCTCTTGAATGCCATCTCATGTGTTGTGCAATTGTTTTGGATATATAAAGTCTCTATAACCTTGGTGTAATTGTGAAATAATGCATTCACTTAAAGGGAATTTTTTTTTTTTTTTTGGTGCTGCTTATTTTTCCCACCTTCTTCCTACTCATGTATCGAAGATGACTACAAATAACATCATCTCTCTAAGAAAGCAAGCAACTATTAATGCAAACATCAATCTTCTGAACTAGTAAACCTAGTCCAAAAACTAACTTCTTTGTTTAGTAGAAGCCATCAGGCATCTTGTTCCCTTGAGAAAAAACCTCCTTCATCAGTTGTATAACTTGATTAAAACACTTCTTGGACATGTTATTTTCTAATTTAAAGTTAAGTAATTGAGATGCTATAGACAAGAGCAAATTGCTTGTACATCCTTCCTATATACGAGTGTCTGTAGCTCTCAACATATAAAATTTCTGAGCCTTAAAATTAAGAGGTTCTTCAGTAGAAGGGAAAGATAGATTTGGATGAAAATTTTGTCCTACTACATCTATAACCATTTCTCAAAACTAATTGGTTGATCTCAAAGCATTCCCATCCACACATGCATTCGATGTTTGTGGTAAAGTTTTAAATTCTTCGCTATGATATGTCCAATTATAATAATTTTGGTAAATCTCTTTCTATACAAGCGCAATTTGATTTCCTCCCTAGTATGGTAATGAAAATTGTTTCACTTTGCGCAAGGACATCTAACTTCATTTGAATTAGTAGATGTTGCTACTTTTGCCAAAACATATTAAGAAAATGATCTACTCCACTAACAAACTCAGTTATAATTCCTTTCACACCTATCACATACCGCTAATACATCCAACTCCTATTCTCCATCTAATTTTTTCAAGAAAAGCAAATTGGAAACAAAAACATTTAGCATGCAATAGGAATATATTTTACAAAAGCGATCGAACATGTTTCAAATTAGTTCATCAAGGAAAATCATTAACAAATATATTCAATATTTTATCTGAACAAGTCTGAAAGCATACTAATATAAAGGGAATTTGGACTTCATGTAAGCTAAGCCTTGACTAGAAAAAATGAAAATTTAAGTTTTCTATGCTTATTACTTGGTATTCTCATTTGAATATCTAAGAAAAGATCTTAAGTTGAAAGTATTAAAGGTCAAAAGATTGAAATAATTAAACTATAAAAAAATCACTAAATTATACCCTATCGTGCATCATGTTCTAACTACTCATACATAAGCAGGAAGAATACAACCAAAATATAAAGATGTTTAATAATAGTTCCAAAAAGGGGGGGGAAGAACAGCAGGAGATCATAATTTTGACCAAAAAAAGAAAAAAAGAAAAAGGTACTAGTAATTAGGTAATGAGAATGCCAACTCCTTATTTGTATACCCATTTTAACAACAACGTGAAATGGGTTAATATATAGGATTTTCCGTTTACTTCTAGTTATATAGAGGGAAAAAAAAACTAATTTTCCATTTTATATTTGAAGCACAACATAAATAAATATAGTGTCATATGATAGCAATTAACAAACTATGAGACCTCACATATCAACTGCATATACAAACAAATGACGATCACAATTCGTGCATTCCATAGAACCATAATGATCACGAAAGCCCAATATACAAACAAATGCACTAAAGATGCCATACTTCTACAAAGAGAACCAACAAAAGTCCCATATACAAACAAAGCCTTATAGATTTACCAAAGAGAAAAATAGCAATTTTGTGCTCCTTTTTAGGATATTTGGCCCTGGGAATTCATATTCTTCAAATAAGTTTGCATTCATGGTCGTCTAAATAGATTGCTCCCTGTCAATAAATGCAGACTTCGCTAATCAAAATTAAGCCGCAAAATAAATGATTATGATTTGACAAAATTCCAATGGAGTTCGAGGATCTGAAGTATGCTGTGACGGTGATGCGCTAGATTTGGGTAAATAAAATTATTCATTTTTAAGTCTATTTGCTGTCAAGTTTTAATTAAAACAATAATCCCAAATCACACATATGAGTCAGTATATTCATCGTAAATCATAGTATAGGAATTAACGAGTATCAATCTTCAAGGAACAACTACTATTAATCAGTTTTCATCCTTTGTTTAACTTACCAACTAAAGTGATTAGAAAGAAATAAAATAACACATATCAGATATACAAACATAGGGGAGAAGACATGTAAAAAGATAAAAATCCTCGAAGACATAATAATAGTTTACTAGCAATTATCGCAATTAATCACTATCGTAGCATCATGAAGTAATAAAAATATAGACTCCAGTTCTTTTGCAATTATGGACTCACTACCTTTTAGCAAAATTAATGGACATATTTTATCTTTCAACAAACCAAAATATGCATTAGAATTAATCCTTAACAAATATCCTTATATTCTAGGCAATATAAAGCATGAAATTAAGTAATATCCTTGATTACTTGAGTCCTCACTCTTAACATTATTTTGCAAGTCAATTAAGAAACAAAAAAAAAAAAATTCTGAAATCAATTAGATTAAAGCACTCCTAACCTCTTTTTCAAGTTAATTAGAAGGAAGAGGCAACTAATTAATCCACCAAGTAAACGCAAGTAATCAAATACTAGAAATAATAATCAACTGATCAAACAACAAAAATCAACATAAAATCATGAATCCGAAAACAATAACTAAAATTAATACAAAATAATGAATCTGAAAACATCTTCTAAATACAATTAAAATATTGATTTCATCATGGTTAAAAAAAACAAAGGAAAAAAATAGAACTCATTGACAAGCCCTCTTCTCCTTATATGAACATTCCTCCTAAAACAATGCTTCTTAATTGATGAATGCCTCCTCCAAAGATTGATTCTTGATTTTTATCTATTGAATTCACCATGTTTTGTTTGTATTCCTCATTTTTATAGCCTTCTAGGTTGCCAAAAACATTCCATAGAAGTTCTGAGTCATATTCAAGTTGAATACCAAAAGAATTCTTTAGCAACTTCCAATTCTGATCAGCTTAGGATTGCAAACTGCTTTGTATCTAGTAAAAGGCCGGCATCGGTTTAGCTCCTCAAAGCCGCCGCTAGCTCTTTTCTCTAAATCCCCCCTTTTAAAAATATTTTTTCTCCCTTGTTTTGCCCTGGTTTTTCAAAACCAAGCTAGGGCCAATGCACACACCAAATCTAGCACCGAGTCGGAATTGGAATTCTACAATTCAGCTCCAAATTCTGCAATTTCTACACACAATCCAAGAGAAATCCTTCTATAACTAATTATCTCAAAAATATCAAAAAGTAGGGGAATTGACTAGCTATTACATTCAAAACATCACAAAATCACCTCAAATAGTTAGGGAAAAAAAAGTACGATTAAGCTTTATCATATTCTCCCACACATAAGTTTTTTCTTGTCCCCAAGTAAACACTAAAAATAAGGAAAAATAAAACAACTTTTTGTGCAACCCTGTTCAAAAGACTTCCAACTCACTTATCAATTCATAGCCAACATAGCAAAAACCTTACCATCCCTTTCAACTAAGGATAACATTACACCACTTATTTAATCCAATTAATCTCCAAGATCAAACTCAAGTATTAGATCAAACATACATAAAACTATCGAAGTAAAGTTACACAAGTTTATACTCATGAAATGCAAGGCACTCCATCCTCAAGTCAAGAGTAGAGCCAACATAATTCATATAAACGAAGACATTCACAGATAAAATAAATTTTAATTAGCTCCAAACTACTACAGTCTAAGTAGTAAACTAGGGCTTCCTCACAAAAGTAGGATGACTAGCCTTAAAAGAGTAGATTTATCTTCACCCACCTTATTCGCCCCATTCAAATATGCAAAATATTTCAAGCAATTTTTTTAACAACATTGTTTCTTCTACATTTTTCTTTTTTTTTTTAAAAAAAAATTTACTCGTTGTTTTTTGCCAAAGGACATGCGCTTTGCATTCCCAAACCTTTTTTCTCCTCACTTTCTCTATAATAGGTACATGCATCCCTTCTGATTCTCATCTTTTCTTATATTTTTTTTTTCACTCGTGATTTTTCCTGCTAGCCCTATTTACTTAAACTTAGAATAAGGTCTACTTTTGAAATTACAATCGAAACAAGTATTAGCTATGCATCTCAACTTATATTTCATCATATCAATCACATTAAGACCAAAAGAATAAAGCTTCAAATATTCTATTAAGCATAAACAAGAGTAACTCTAATTCTCAAGTCTTAAGCATATCACAATATAATACAACAGTTAATCCAATGATTAACTTAATCAAATAAGAAACTTGATGTGTACGAATTTGGGTATAAAAAATCATATAAAAATAAGCACATTTACGATTAAGTTTAAATTAAAACGTTAACCCTAAATTATACATATGAGTAAGCGTACTCATCATTAAGCATAGCATATGGTTTAAAACAAGTATCGATTCTCAAGGAATAAGTATGCAGTAATCATTTTTCTTTCATTGTTTAACCGACTCAATAAAGTGAAAAAGAATAAAAAGGAAAATAAAATAATATAATATAATATATACATGTCAAGGATGGTGAATTATGTAACTCAAACCATTATTTTGACAAACATGACCTTAAAGTATCCAATCATTATCATAACTAATAATTATTTTAGCATCATGAAAGATTAAGATAGATTCAATTCTTTTCCAATCCATGAAATCACTATCTTATAGACAAATTAGCATCACATATCCCGTCTCAACTAATTCACCTAAAAGATACATTAAACAAAATTCTTGTTTAAATCTCCATATCCTGATAAATTTAAAACATGAAATTAACCCATGAATCCATATCCTAGTAGACATCAATTAACCTTTAATTACCCAGTTCTTATCAATTAACCCATTTTCCAAGCAAGTTAATAGACAACAAATATGAAATTAATGAATTAAGACCACCATAAACCCCTTTTCCAAGCAAGTTAATAGAAAGAAACAATAAATTAATCTCATAGACAAGCCTCCTTCGTAGACAAGTAAGTTAATAGACAAGCTTCATTCTTCTTCCTTCGTAGACTCTCTTGTACAATCCTCTTTAATTTGATGAATTCCTCCTTGATTTTGAGTGATCTTGTGTTTTGCTCCTTCAATTCATACCTTTGACTTGTGTTTTCCTTTATTTATAGGCTTTAGAAGTTCCTAAATTCGTCTCTTTAGGGTTTCTGGCCGAATAAAAGTAGGAAAATGCCAAAATTCTGAAAATTGCCAAAAATACACAAAAATTAAGGCACCGCCTTGGTACCAGTGCACAGCCGGCGTCGCTTGTCCTGCCTAGGGCCGGTCCCGGTTGCATTTGTCTCTTTATCCGTTCGTCGATTTTTTTCGATTTTCGTGCCAAGTACTTCCAGGTTGCAGCCGGCGCTGCCTTCCCAACCGGCGCCGGCTGTGTTTTGTTTAGCCCCTATTTAATCGATTTTTCATCGCCTCGAAGTGCATGCCAGTAGCACGTGGCCGACACTGCCTCTCCTGTGCATAAATTAAAATAGGACCACAAGATGACAAGGTACTGACCAAATAAAATTTATATTTCTACTCATAACATATGGTAGGGACTAGAAGTCTGACTAAACCATAGAAACATGAGGATTTTGAACTATAAAAAAAAAAAATGAAATAGTCGTCCCTGACATATGAAAAATTATGTCATTTGAAATAGGTACAAATATACCACGTCACCTACCACACCCCCCTCCCAAAAAAAAAAAACACCCTGCAAAAAAATGAAAAATCCTTCTACCTTTTTTTCAGCATGAGTCACCGCATCTTTACTTTGATCAAACCTTATTGTCCAACTCACCAAACAAACTTCAACCCTTCAAATATAAAAGCACCAATAGAAATTAAATAATATGATAAAACCAAGTCATTAAGTTCTAGATTACCAGAATATTTGTATTCCTTGATTTATATTCAAATTCAAGTTTCTCATCATCACTTTGAGCATAGATAGACTGGAATGTGAAGTCTGTAACTAGGATTCCATCTGGGCGTTGATGATCATCCATTATAATCTGAGAACATAAAGACCTTCACAAAATCCAAATTCTAGAGAAAGAAAAGTAGCAAGAATATTGCTAAAAGATGAAGTCCACTATTTTTGTGGCTTACCTGTAGCATACAACAACAATAAAACTAGTGGCAAAGATAAGAAAAAAGTTGGAAACATCAAAATGCAGGCTGAACCATCAAGATTACTACTTGGTTAGCACTAGGATTTTTCCCTATACACTCCTTACAAATTGACATAATGATTGATTCCATTTCAAAAATTCAAAAATGATCAAGAAAAAGAAAAGCATCGAATGCCTCACTGTAGACAAATCTGTTCTAAAGTTTTAGTGCTTCTCTGAAATTAATGTTGCAGCTCTTTTCTAGGCCCTTCTTTCCACCACCACCAACAACTAGATTTCCTCTTTACAGCATGGCTACAAACTTGTTATATCAATACATCCATCCTGCAAAATCAGAAATCAATATCAAGGACACTTCTTTTGCACCAAAGTAGCACCGTAAAAGGCAGTATAAATAACTCTTGAAACTTATGTTGTCCTCATCAACATCTCTTATCATTTCTTCTAGGCTGTTGTCCTCAATACCGAACTCCTTGTAGGCTTGTTGAAGTTCATGTGCAGTGATATACCCGCTTCCAGCCTTATCGAAATAGGAGAAAGCAACAAAAAAGTGATCTTCTTTCTCTATTTTAGTAAGGTGTAGTGTTGCAGCTATAAAATCCCCATAATCAATTGTTCCATTGTTATCAACATCTGCCTAGAATTTTAGAAAATGAAGCAAATCACTAATAGGTTTGAGCATATATCGAGACCAGCTTCCCTGGAAATCAGTAATTAATCTATCATGAAAATACTAGTACTCCTAAGATTTAGAGCAACAAGCTCTGCTTTCGTGATCTTTATCAATATCAGCTAGCACCTTGCAGGAACTTTTTACCTATACACAGGAACAAAACTGACATGTACATTTGGTCAAGCACTCACCGCTTGCATTAGATCATAGATCTCAGACTCATTAAGATTGGCACCAACTCGTTTTAATCCATCATTAAGCTTTTCAGAAGTGATTTGCCCACTATTATCAGTGTCTATCATCTTGAACATTTCTTTTAGTCCAGCTATTTCTTCTTCTGATAAGTTCTCTACTATAACTTGAAAAAAAGGGGGGAAAGTTCACTAGTAGAAATGAAAAGCAAGGAGAATCTATTTGTTTTATTACTAACTGGGGAAAAGGGGGAAGAATAATGGTAGAAATAAAAAAGACACATTTCCTATAGTTTGATAATGGACATGAACCGGAGGGACGGAAAAGACACCTACTTGGATGAGCGAGGTTAATGATCAACAATCATGGTAGCCAACTTACCATTCATATCAGCATGAGCATCAACTGTAGCATAAGATATACCTTTGCACGACTTCAACTAAAACCAAGAAGTATTTATTTCAGATGCTATCTTTCCACAAAAATGAGCTCAAAACAACACTAGTAGATGTATCAACCCATTCATGCAAGGAACACAAACTTTATCCAGTAATATTTCTAGGAGATTGGCATAAGGAATTGCTAATGATGCTGTTATCTTGGTACATGCCTAGTGCATAATCACAACTTCCTATGCAAAGGTTAAATGAATAACATCAGAGAACTTGAAAAGAAGTCCTATAAGTAGGTAAATGACAATAATGAAGCAATATGCAATATAACAAACTATGACTTTACTCTTTCCTACATGAGTGGCGGATATCATGTTGCCATCTTTTGTTTATTTCACCAAATGATACCATGTTTAATAGAGCTTCTAAGAAACTTCATTTACTTATTACAAAATGTGAAGGACGACAGAGAAAGACCATAGGGCCTGAGTGCTGGGTATAGAAGTAACGAAATGAAAAATGAAGTGAAACAATAAAGCTAATGGTATGACCCTATTAAACCAAAAATTCTATAGAATAAAATTACAAATAAGAACATAGACAAGATCAAAAGGCCTAAGTGAAAAGGATAGCATAACAATCGCAGTAAGTAACTCAAAAGTCAATAGAATCACAAAAAATATCACTTGTAAGATACATTAAAAAGTAGATTACTTTTAACACTCTAAGAGGACTTCTATTTGGGAAACTATTAAATGTGATAATGAAGACATCATTTAAGTCTGAAACAGAATTTTACCCTTTCTAGCCCATAATTTAACCACTAAATCAAGTTTTCAAGAACAACTCACTTAGTTCATCCCAAGTTACTCCGATATACGCAAAGCCAGAAGGTGCTGGTGAGCATTAATCAAACATTCAATCAGAAGAGGTGGAGTAAGCAACTGAAAAGAGAAAACAAAACAAAGGATAACAGAGATTCAAGAGAAGGATCAAAATTGACATTAAAACTAAAAGACAAACCATGGACAAGATATACCTTATACTATTGAATACTGAGAGGAATCCCAATTAGACACCAATCCCACTTGCCCTTGGGCTTCTGCAACACTGCTGCAATCGCCAACAGCAACAAAATTCATCGTAGGCCCAGGCTACATTGCGGACACAAAATTGGAAATAGACCTCCCTGATACGTTGACAACAGGGTTCACCATGGCTGGAATAGCCCACAATTGAGGTTGATTATAGGACCCAGCACCGGGGTCGATGATAGCCCCCGCTAGCAGAATCATGAAAAATACACCGCTTGGAACTACAGTTGTAGGCACCATAGCAGTTCCCACTGAACCTACTGTCCACGCCGGAACCAACCCCTGTAGGGTGATAGGCGCAACAGAGGCAAAATTGGAATTTTTTGTGACCTCAAAGAACTCGCTATTGGAAGTCCTTTTTCTTTTCTTCCCATCAGCAGTTGTGGTGGTGCTTAGCGTGATGGGGATTTTTAACGTCCCATTCACGGAGACGGCAATTGCTAGCACCGTACTAATACCCGTGGCTTTAGATGTGTGTGTGGTCATAATTGTAATCAACAGTGGCGTAGGGCAACTAAGATAAGTGTAGGACAATGAAAAAGAGCGTGGAAATGACAATGCCAATAAATACGAAAACTAATCGCTGCTCCCGGAGCATGTAATGAATCGGCCAAACTACCGACGACCATGGCTTTTGCGGCTTTGGCGAATACTAATCTATCAACGGCTGGGACTCATGTCCCCTGTAGATCAACTCCAAACCCATTCTCCTAACCTCTCTCTTTCAAATGAAACAAAATTCTCTATTTTCAAACAATAATTGTTATTGTCGTAGCAACAGTAATTAAGTTGAAATAGTATAGAAGATTTAGATGAAGTGAGAATAGAAAGATCTACTATGATTAAAGAGGAAAGAGAAGAAAAGAAAAACTTATAGTGTATTATAGAGGAAGTGCATTTCTTTTTCTGTAAAATATTTTTATTATATTAAATTTAAAAATATCATGTATTATGTAAAAAACTTATAGTCATCTACAAAAAATTCTCTTTCTTTTTTTTTCTTTTCTCTTTTTCTTTTTCTCTATAGTACTTTTTTTAATGGCATTAATGGTACACGGGTATTGATATCTACATTTACAGATTCCTTAATTTGATTAAATTTTTCTTGAAAAAAGTTTTTTTTATTAAAATTTTATTATTTAGTTCAT
Organism: Voacanga thouarsii; assembly: GCA_026120185.1. NCBI lineage: Eukaryota > Viridiplantae > Streptophyta > Magnoliopsida > Gentianales > Apocynaceae > Voacanga > Voacanga thouarsii. The sequence continues at coordinate 5,046,697 of JANUWF010003376.1, read as the reverse complement.
TAATGGGGCTAACGGTACACAGGTATTATTTTATTACAGATTCCTTAAGGTACTCAGATTTATTTTTTTACATAATCTAGCATAATCTTTAAGCCCATAACCTAACATATCTATAAGGATAACCATATCAAAATAATGATCCAACTGTTAGATTAGTTAAAGTTGCTAAGGATGTGCAGCTCCGAAGGACTACGAAAAATTCATTAGACCCTCTCAAAATTATGTGATTTTTGCAAAGATATCTAATTAATCTCATAATCTTAGTTTCTCAACATTAGCATATCTATTTAATTTTCTCTTCCCTAAAAATTCAAACTAATAGTTGTAATGTTTAATTAGATCTCCTAAATGCTATCAATTCTAAATATGAATTGTATTTTGAACATCTAAAATCATAACATAAAAAATAATTATGCTTTATGAAAAAATAAAGTTTATTATTTATTATCAATGAGACTAAAATAAAATATAAAATAATATCAATTTTATCCATGTAAATAAAAAAAACATTAGAATTTAAAAATTTTAAAACATTATAGCTTGCTCACTTGGAAAAAATCACAAGAAGTTTAGTATTTTTTTAAATTTTTTTCAAATTTTATTTCTCTTTGATTGTCTGTAAGAAGTAAATTTCATTAAAGGAATAGAGTGTGGTTTATTTTTATTAGTTTGTTATTTAATACTATATATTAATGTAAGATAAATATTATATTTATTTCTCGCTTCCTTTTTTCTTTTAATCCTTCATCACTATGAAAAGTGTTTATGATAAAATTTGAAAGTAATCGGATATATTTTAGCACACAATCTAGAATAATATTTACAAAGATATGCATATCAAATTAAAGATCCAACTATTAGATTTGTTAAAATTACTAAGAAAAGTGTTATAGCAAAATTTGAAGGTAATTAGATATATTTTGATACATAATCTAGTATAATATCTAAAAAAAAATCCAAAACCCAATAATGAAAAATTATGTAAGCTCAATGGAGTAGGAATAATGGAGCTATAATAATGAAAAATTGGCAAGGTCGTAAGCTCAGATTAATGCTTTTAGTAAGACATCACTTGAAGCTTCAATCCAATCCTTTGTTGCCAACACAACCATGTCCCTTAGGTGGCATGAAGAAGCATCCCAACGAATGAGCTCTACAAGAACATAACTAGCCAAGTTGGTTAAGAATGCTATAAAGGCCCACACACTTAAACAAAAGAATCCCCCAAAAAAGAAGAAAGGATATGAGAAACAATTGTCTAATGTGAAATGGGAGGTATTTTCTACTCTATATGCTAATAATTCTAATCTCTCTTTGTCACATGATTTCTTAGGTTCCTCTCTATTCCTGGAGGACAATGGTCCAAATGATGATGTATGGAATTTAACATGTCTCAAGGAGTTGGTTGTTTCACTAATACATCACACGAAACCCTTGCAAGATGTTGACAAAATCTACTCTTTACCCCAATTTCAGGGAGGTAACTTGGTATTTGTAGAAGCATTGAAAAGTAAGAATTTCTTTATCCCGTCTTTGAAAACTCAAATGCTAAGTTTTAAGGGGAATTTCAATTATGACAAATATTTTGAAGGGTTGAGTGGTGATTCTCATGTTCGCACACTTTTTGGACATAATTTACATCTTGGTGTTAGAAACTTGATTTGTATGTCTAAAAGAGTGTTATGGAAGGGGGGTCCTGCATGTATATTCATCGCAACTAATATTCTCCATGAACCCTCTATTTTTCAAAAACCTCTATTCTTCCTAATTTCACTATTCTTATCTTTTTCAATGAGCCTTAATTTCTTTTTCAAAGGTTTGGTAAGGAAGCATGATGAGTGAAAAGAGTTTGTATCTTTATTTTATGTTTGGAGTTGTTAGGTCTTTTTCCTCCCAAAACAAGGAAAATATTTTCCTTCTTAAGTGTGGGGAAGTGAATCGTGTCTTTATTTGCTTTGTTGGATTTTTATTAGTATTTTTATTTAGTTTACTTTCATTTATCTAGGTATATTTAGTTTGTTATTATTTTCTTTGTTATTTTATTTGTGGTTTTCTTTTGTAGGTCGGAATAAAGTTGTATTGGACAAGATCTTCTCTCTATTTCCAGTTTTGATATGTATTGGCACTTTATTGTACTTGGAAAGTATTGCTTAAACTTTCTACCCCTTTATTATTTTTTGTCCCTTTGGAGATACTTTCTTGTGTTAATTTTTGGCCAATAAGGACATTGTCCAATTTAAGTGTAGGGGAGTGCTTTAGTAATATTCTTTGTCTAAGTTTTTATTAATGATCTTGGTGTTTTCTTGGTATCAAACAATTTTATTGAAAAATTAAAAATTTTGAAACTTTGAAAGTTTGGAGATTTTGGAGCTAAATTGAGCTTATTTGTCTATAATAGAGTTGTGATTTTATTTTTAACTTTGGATATGAATTTTTCATTTATTATGGTTTGATTTTTATTAAAAAGTAGACTTGTGTATTAAGTTGGATTTTTTCTAAGTCTTGAGAATTTAAGTTAAATTTGGTTATATTTGGTATTTAAATTTTGTTTTATTCTTTGAGTTTGAATGTGGATGATATGATGAAATATGAGAGGAGTTGTTGATTAATTCTTGTATTATGGATTTCAAATTTGCTTGACTTGAGTTGTGAATAAAGAAATCTGAGGAAAAAATTTTGAGTGAAAAGGAAAGAATGTAAGTTGAAAAAAAAAAAAATTGGCTTTGATATGATGAGAAAAATAAGCGAGAGAGACCTTTCACTGAAAAAAGGGGCCAATACGGTGAGTGGAAGAGAAGAAACAAAGAAGCATCACACTCTCTTGGGGTTATCCTGAAGGCAAGAAGGTAAGGAAAGAAAGAAGAAAGATAAAGAAAATTGCTGAAAAAATAATAAATGACAACTATAAGGGGGCTAATATGCTACATGAAGAGAAATCCATTCACTTGAGGCTATCAATTCCCTAAGTCATTGAAAAAAAAAATTGAGAGGAAAAAAAGAGAATGAAAGTGTTTTCCTTGTTTCACTAACTTAAGTCGTGTAATTTGAGTTTATAATGCTTGAATTGGTTAAATGGCTTGACTTGTATGATTTATGTTATCTATATTTTTGCTTGATGAGTAGGATGATTTTTTTGCACTAGATATAAGCTCGTTTAACTTAACTTTGATGGCCTTGGGATTGTTTGATTTAATACAAGAGTTTATAAGGGTTTGAAAGGGTTGAGTAAACAACAAGTTTATATTTAAGGTTGGAAGAAGGTTATGTCTTCATTATGAATGAATTTTCTAAGGGAAATTTTGCTAAATTATTTTGTCTTGTTCTAAAATGCTTAGTGTTTTAATTCTTGTTTCCTTAAGGACAAGCAAAAGTTCAAGTGTGGGGATATGTGATAGGGGCTAAAATTACTATTATTTTCCTAGTTATTTGAGGTTCTTCTTAGATACTTTTGTTATAATAATTAGGCATATTTCTTCTTATTTGACATTTTGCTTGTAAAAAGTATTTTTGACAAATTTGTGTAGATTTGAATTAAATTCGAGCAAAAAATGAACAATTCCAAAACAAACCTGGTGTTAGGCCCAGCCAAAGGACTAGGTGCTGGGTCCATTCTAGTTAAATAGCAAAAACAGAGAAAGCAGAATAGACCTAGTGCCAAGGGGGTCGACTGGACCCAGTGCTTAGTCCATTTTGGAAGGCGAAAATCCTGTGAATGAATTTGAATTTTTCTAAAGGATTTCGGTATTTTCTGAATTCTACTTGGATTAGATTCCTGAAGCAATGAATTTAGCATCAAAGAGGCTTATAAATACAAGAAAAATAAAAGAGAAATGTGTGATTTGAAGGTTCCAAGCTAGCTACTTATTCACCACTCAAAGGAGCATTGTTCAAAGAAGGTTTTCAAGAGAAGAAAAATGGCTTGTCTATGAGTTTTCTTTTTTATCCTTTGTTTACTTTTCTTTAACAATGATGTGCTTAAATTTTGATTGTAATTGGATATAATTTTGGATAGTATGATTTTGAGTTAATTGGAATTTTTTATCAATCTATTATTATCTTTGGTATTTGATTACTTGTTATCATTGGTTATTGATACGAGTTCTTGTAACTGAATCAACAAAAAGATGTTAGGAGTTTCATTGCATTGATTTGTATTTGTCTAATCCTAATGGATTTGAATGATGAAGTTAAGATCATAGGACTAAGTGATCAAAGATTAAGTTGATTTTGCATTGACAGAGGGTTATTAGCTAATTTCATGCTTATAAGGAATTGAGCTTAATGTATGTTTTGGTTATATTAGCTTGATTCACAAATCTATTAATATGAATCAAAATATAGTGATTCCATGGATTGACAAATGAAGTCGAATTTACCTAAGTAAATTCATGACTTGGGAAACAATTGAATTTTACTTTATATTCCTTCATGATGCCAAAATGACAATTGATTGGGATGAATGCTAAGTGATTTAATATTGTGTTTTCAAAATAATTGTCTAGTTACATGAAATTGCATCCTTGAGTTATATCTATTTTTATCTTTATTTATTTTTCTTTTTATTCTCTTCTTATTTTATCGGCTAAATAATAAAGATTTGAGTAAAGTAAGGTGGGAGCCTAAGTTCTCGTAAATTCGATACTTTCTATTCCCTATACTATACGATGGGTATACTTGCCCGTATGTGTGATTTTAGTGGTTTCCATTTTAATTAAAGCTTAATTGATTGCATAATTTATTGGTAATATTTTCTATACTAAAAAATACGCATCAGTCTGCGTCTCTATCTCGTGCCTCAACTGCTCTAATTAACCTTGTACCTTAGCCTCAAAACTTGTACTAGGTTGGGATCTAGAACTGCTTGTGCATGCTCTATGCTGTGGTGGAGGTTGCTCCTCCTCTTTCTCAGAAGGAAGCCCTTCCGTCCCAAGGTTCTGTACCTCAAATGGCCACATCCATCTCCTTTCTCTATCTTTCTCATTATCCTTATAGCTACATTTGCCAATTTCTACTCACTTATTATATCTTGCTCAATGGTAGTCTCGGTCAACTCCCCTCACAACTCACTCCAAAATCCTAAAGAATATGCACGATCACCAAAGGAAACACCTAAGCCATGGTAGCAAGTCTAGAATAAACCATATCTCTCATGGACTGTAAAATCAATGAGGTAAGAAGAATAGGTCTAGAACCAATCATTCGAGAAAGGATATAGACATCAATGAACTTCGTCTCATTGAATCCACTACCTTTTGGTACTACATTAAAGGCAAAGATATAGACTAGGGCTTTTAATTGGGCTTGGAGGTCATTATTGGAATAATATCCAGGGGAAGTAATAGGCCATGTCTTGTGCATCCCAAGCCCTTGACGAGTATCATTAAAATTCCACTGAGGGTCAGAAATTATTTTCTGCCTATAATGGTTAATTGATAGCCAAGGTCTCTCATTATTAATACTCAGTCATTCCTTTTTCTTGTCCTGTATGTTGGCATAAAATTCCTTAACTGGTATTGGACAATACATACTCTGTAGTCGAATGATAGGCTCCCAACCTAATCTCTTAAATATGGTAGAAAACTATAGAGAGTTGTCAAGAGATGGTTTGAAGGTCTATTCTATTATGATTTTTTTATTATCATACTTTTGATACTATAACTGATAAGAATAATCAATAAACTGAGTGGGTTGTATAGGATGTGGCTTCAACAACGGGATAGACTGAGATAAAAGCCCTAGTCTTTTTAGAAGGCTAACTAGTCCCTTTTTATCTAGGCATGGTGTATGACTAGAAGAATAGATCACAAAGGCTCACGAAAGGGTTAAAGAAAATAAGGCTCACAGTCAATACTATAAGATTCAACCTCATTCACAATTCCACAATCAACAACAAATACAAACACAAGTCTCAATCCACCTCCCCAAATATCTCACCAAAACACCAGTTCAACTCAAAAGTCCCATCCTCCTACAAATACCTGCATACAAAAACAATTCCAAAATCTAAACATGGTATTATTGCAAAGTATCAAAGTAAGAAAATGTGATGAATCCAATGGAAGCAATGTTGAATCATGACCAAATGCAATGAAGATATCTCTATAGCTGCAAAAAAAATATAATCATAAAACTCAAAGGACATGAGCAAGATTACTTCTCAATGATTCTCAATGAACCCACAAACTTCCTTTGATACAAACAAATTTGGCATCCAATACTCCTGCATGCATTAGAATAACAATTTCATCCCAATGTGTAGAGATTCATAATATGGCTAGAAAAATGTTAAAATATGAAATATCCCAAAAGATTAACTCATCACATTCACAACAAGAGACCAATTCTAGCATTATTATGGCCCTAAAATAATCTCAAAATAAAAAAAAAAATCATAGTCATTGGAATTTCTTAAATAAAATAACCAAAAAATACTAAGAAATCTAATACGCAAATTCAACCATGAAATTGAAAGGAAAAACTTACTACAATGATCTTGAATGCATGGGCAAGCAATCTATGGAGACTTTTGAAGAAAAAATCACACTTTGTCGAAGACTTGGAAGGTTGGCATTCAAGAGAAAAGATTGGATTTTTTGAAGATTTAATCCATAGGAATTGAAAGATTCAATGAAAAGTTAAGGATTTAGTATTTGGAAAATGGCTTTCATTGGAAAATTTAAGCTGGCGGTGGTTGGGCACAAAAACCGATGAGGAATTGACAAAAAAAGAGAGGGAATTGAAGTTGGATTGAAAAAGATAGTTGAAATCAATTATTAAAAGTTGGATTACCGACTTGAACTGACATCAGGTATAAGGATCTGAACCGGCTCTAGTTCAATTCTAGAACTAGAATTTTGAAACCTGAAGTGAACCGGTGCTGGGCTTGAGTGCCTGGACTAGCTCTAGTTTTGTTCGGTGCTAGCATGAATTTTTTTTCTTTTTCTGGATATATTATTATTTTTTTCTAAAGTAAAAAGAAATAAACACTGGAAAAACAAACTCAAAGGAAATTAATGCATGGTTCAAAATGAAATAAGCAAGAACCAAACTATGAAAAACAAAATTAAAATTTGTCCAAATAAAAAAAAAGCAAGAAATAATTAAAAATTTATTATTTTTTTCCCACAATCTTGTTCTTAGAGATCTAACTTAAAGATCTCTAAGACGCTTAGCCAATTGACCAATTTGATTTTCTAAATTGTGTATTGAAGCCTCAAGATTTATGGTAACAATATCGACTTCTTAAAAGCGTGCCTCCGTTGAGCTTACCATCTTGTTAACCAACTCCTTCAATGATGGCTTTGGTGGTATTGTGCGATGTAGGTTTAGTGCTATGGTATGATGGGGTATAAAATGAATATAATATTCGACCAAGTTTTAAAATAAAATACCAATTTAACTCAAATACACACACAATTGGGTGAGTATACCCATCATGTAGTAAAGAGTATAGTTAGCAAGTATTGAGGATCCTAAGGAATGGTATGGCAACTACCCTTACTCCACCCAAATTCTATTGTTCAATCGACGTAGGTAAAAAGTGAAATAACTACTTACTACTATCTAAGGACAAAAGAGTACCACACAAAATACATCAACCTAATTTCTAAGGTAAAGACTAAAATATCACAAGGAAAGATTCAAGTAAGAAAAGGAGATTGGTGATGCGTGTTTTTTAGTATAGAAAATATTATCAATAAAGTCCGCAGTCAATCAAGCTTTAATTAAAATGCTAATCACTAAAACTACACATATGGGCAAGTATACCCATCATATAGTATAAGGAATAGTAAATATTGAATCTATGAGAACTTAGGCTCCTACCTTACTTTACCCAAATTTTTATTGTTTAGCTAATAAATTAGGAAGAGATAAATAAAACATTAATCTAATATACTAGAGAAAATGTCAAGTCACACAAGAAAAGTCACAATGATAATCAAGGAATGAGAATAAGGAGAAAAGACATATAAATAGATAGAAATACTTGAATACACAATAATGATTGACTAGCTATTCTTTCAAGTAATTATTATCTTGGCATTATAAAGGATTAAAGTAGATCCACTTCATTTGCATTGCATGGAATCATTATCTTTTAGTTAAATCAGTGAATATATTCTGTCTCAACCAATTTACCCAAAAGATGCATTAAAATCAATCCTCGCACAAATCCCTATATTCTAAGTGATTTAAAGTATGAAATTAGCCAATAGCTCTATATTCTATCAATCATCAACTAATCTTTGATTACCCAAGTTCTCGACAATTAACTCATTTTACAAGCAAATTAAGAGATAAAAAATATGAAATTAATTAAATTGAAATAACAATTAACCTCTTTTTCAAGCAAATGAATAAGAAGAATCAATCAACCAATTCCTTAATTGAAATAAATAATCAAATGCCAAGAATAATAATGAATTAATTATAAATCTAAAATCACCACAAAATCACGAATCCAAAAGAATATCCTTTAAAGATAATTAAAACATTAATTTCAAATTGTCAATAAACTACAAAGAAGAGAAAAAGAAACCACTCATAGACAAGTAAACCTTCTTCTTCTTCGTTAAAACCTTTTTGAGCAGCCTCCGCTTCTTCTCCAAGAATTCTCCCTTGATTCTCCTAAATCTTGGTGTTTTTTTAGGAGTTTTCTAAAGATATTACATTGAACAACTTGAAACTACTTTGTACAATATTATTTTCTTGTATTTATAAAATTGACAAAAACCACCTACAAGAGTCCTTTTCCGTGGATGAAAAAGTTCCCAAAAGAATCTAACTGAAATTACCAAAATCTTCTTGGAAAAACAAATTCGCTGCCTTATAACAATAATAATCAACGCGAGTTTAGCAGAGCAGCCGGCACCGAGTCCTTCCTGTTTTGCTTCTTGATGAATAGTAACAATCGGCGCCGGTTTAGGCAAACTAACCTCAAATAACAAGGAAAATATAGGTAAATTTAGGTACCTGGTTTTAGACATAATTTGATTTTAGTTGTAAAATTAATAAATCATGGTTATTCTATTTTTTTTTATTCTTGTATTACTATCTGTAGAAATGGAGAAGTATTATGCATTGGGCATATGTGTGGTAATTTATTCTTCATAAATCTTATTAACAATCAAGTAAATAATGCTCAAAGTAAACCTATAAGTAAGAAGAGAAAGATTAATGTCAATGATTCATATTTATAGCATCTAACGATAGGTCATATTAACTCAACCAAGATTCATAGATTAATCCATGATGCATCATATTAACTCAACCAGGATTCATAGATTAATTCACATCTTAATATTGTGACAACTCAGTCGCAGTCTCACAATCTAAAGAACCTAAAAACAACAAGAAAGGAAAGCATATTAAGAAGAAGTACCACCTGATTTGATAATTCATTCAGAGATGGGAAATCATGGTAGAACAGATAGCCTTATAGAACAATGTAGTAAATCCATTCACCAAGCTTCTGGCATATAGATCATTTAGTAGACACTTATATGCCATAGGGATGGGCACCTATGGGCTTACATAATCTTAGAATACAAGTAGGAGATTATTGGAATGTATGCCATCAAACTATATATCTGATGTAAATTCGAAGATGAAGTAAATAAAAGTTTTATTCTCAAAATTATTTGCATTTCTTTATTTTAATTGATGCACGATTTTGTTAGAAAAGACCCATTGTGTTTAAATAAGTGATTCATATGACTTAGTTCTTAACCGGTTGATTAGAATAGGAATCTGAGTAGGATAAAGGTTATTATAATATGAATTCTGAATATAAAATAGCTTTTCTTTAGCTATGGGTAGCCCAGTCACTTTATGGTATAAGTATACTTGGAATACGTAAAACTAGACTCGTAACAGTGGTTTCTTAAAGTACTAAAATAATAAAACCTTTACTACTACAGTTACATCATGGGCTTATATCCTATAGCTTAAGTATGGGTTGGTGGTCTAACAAAGGTAGGAGCATATACTTTGATGTACTATGGGTGATGTTCTATTGTAGGACTAACATACTTGTATGTTGGGTATATGTAACTAGTTAGTTACGACAGACACCTAGAAAATTGTTTTTATGCACCTCAATGGAGAAATCACCACCTCGTGATTGTCAAGGATAATCTATATCATCTTGGGCCCTGGGAACGTGAGTTGTATTATACAATTTTGGGTAGCTCCCAAAAATAAACAAGTACATACTGAAAGTCATAGATTATCAAACTAGATATCTAAAGATGGTTAGTTTTATTGGGAGAGGTGTTAGGATATTTCTTCTATCTCAATGATAAGTGTTATATAAAGGAGTATTTAAGTCATAACACCTGCAGGTCAGAGACGTTGCTATATGCAGCATTGTCCTTAGGGTCAATATTTTCTTGTGGTAATAATAGAAAATATTCTAAATATAAAATACAACTATTTTTGGTAGGGGTATTTTTGTCATTATAATAATATAGGATGATTATTTTTTGGCTCTCAAAATAGCCTAAAAATCCTAAGTAATTTGGGTTGAGGAATTGGTCTTAAAAATGGTGGTTTTATTTTGTTCAAGCAGCCTAGTTTATTTATTAGGCTAGAATAAAATAAAGGGCCCAAGGAGAGAATTAATTTATGGCTTAGTCATTCCAGGTTTGAGCTTAAATTGAATAATTATGATTGGCCTTGTCTGAACTAAAAGGGCCTAAGAAACTGGAATGGTTCATTTGGGTTAAATAATTAATTATTTGTCAGGCTTTAATTAGTTCTTGTTTAAATAATTAATTAAGTCTTAATCCAATAGCCTGGACGAAGGACTAAAGGCTAAGGCCTAGCCTGTTTAGCTTAAGGTAAGACATAATAGTCTTACCTTGATAAAATACCCAGTTCCATCAAACGACGAAGAACTCAATTTTATTTGTATGACAAGCCTATGGTCTATACCTTATTGTGAAGAACGACCCAACACATAGACCATTACTTATTATACTTGGACCTTTAAATATGCAATAATATAAGAAATAAACTAAATTAAATGAATAAATATTTTATTGCAATGTGTTCATACAGAATACATAGTTTTTTAGGGCATATTTTCCAACAATCTTGCACATATGCTACAAAGACTAAGAAAGTCCATATGTGCCTACCCTTATAACATCTAAGTGTCTGCGAAACACCTTTTCTATCAAAGGCTTGGTAAAGGGATCCACCAGATTATTAACAGAGGAAATTCGATCGACCACTATCTCCTATTTCTGGATGAACTCTCGGATGAGGTGATACTTCCTCTCTATATGCTTGCCTTTCCTATGGTTTCGAGATTCTTTGCATTGTCACACCACTCCAAAGCTATCACAATAAATGGTAACAGACCTATCCATATGTGGTACTATTCCAAGTTTTATGAGGAACTTCTGTAGCCACACAGCTTCTTTAGAAGCTTGTGAAACAGCAACGTACTCAGCTTCTATGGTAGAATCAGTAATGCAAAATTGCTTAGTACTTCTCCATGAAATAGCTACTTCAGACAAAGTGAAGACATATCCACCAGTGGGTTTTTTTTTCATCTTTATCTACCTAGAAGTCTGAGTCTATATAACCAGTAGGAACCAAATCATCCGCACAATATATAAGCATATAATCTCTCATTTCCTAGATATATTTAAGTATAAGCTTTACGGCTTGCCAGTGGGCTTTCTATGGGTTTTACTGATATCTACTAACCATGCCTACTGCAAAGTAGATATTTGGCCTAGTACAAAGCATAGTAAACATGAGACTTCCCACAACCGAAGCTTAAGGAATCTTGTTCATTTTCTACTTATCTTCCTATGCCGAGGACACTGCTTGAAAGACAAGGAGAATCCATGTCTAAAGGGTATGATAGCCCATTTATATTGATCTATGTTGTACATGACCAATATCCTGTCAATATAAGTAGTTTGGAATAAGCCTAACATTCTTTGCTTTCTATCTCTAAGAAGCTTAATGCCTAAAATATAGCTATCTTCTCCTATGTCTTTCTTGATAAACTGACTAGATAGTGAAACCTTAATGAATGACAATGTCCACACATCATTTCCAATGAGTAGAATATCATCCACATAAAGTACGAAGAAAAGTACTTTGCCACTATCAAAACGTATATTCCATGCTCGTGATGCTTGCTTAAGTCTATAGATGGACTTCTTAAGCTTATGAACCATTTGTTCTTGAACTCTAGTAACAAAACCTTTTGGCTGGGTCACATAGATGTCTTCGCTGAGATTGACATTTAAGAAGGTCGTCTTGACATTCATCTGTCATATTTCGTAGTCAAAGTGACATGTAATGGCTAAGAGAATTCGGATAGACTTAAGCATGGCTATGGGCGAAATGGTTTTCTCTTAATTGATCACTTCTTTCTAAGTATAATCTTTAGCAACCAACTTTGCTTTATAGGTTTCAACCTTTCCATCCGCACCTCATTTCCTCTTCTATACCTATTTACACCCAATGTGTTTTATCCCATCAGGCATAGTAACAAGATCTCAGACCTAATTAAGGTACATAGACTCAATCTTAACATTCATATCTAGTAGCCATTTATCAGCATCAGCATCAACAATGGCCTCCTTGTATTTATTGGGATCTTGTTTCTGATGATCTGAGACTAGATCATAGATCTCCCCAATCCACCTTTCTAGAACTCTTTTGATCTTCCCACTATGATGAGGCTCAGTTTGTATTGGAACATCCGACTATGTTTCTCCTAGTTCCTTGATCGGGGAGTTAGAAGTACCTAAAGTTGAACCGGTGACCAACTTCTCTTCTAACTCTATTCTGCTTAAACCCATGGTGGGAGTAACGTGTTCATCCTCTAAGTATCTAGCTTTGGTACTAACAAGTACTTTATGCTCTTGAGGATGCTAGAAATATCCACATCTCATTCCTTTTGCCAGCACATAAGCTGGACAACCCCATATCCTAAGATGATTTAGACTAGGCTTTTATCCAGTCTACATCTCATAGGGTGTCCTAGGTACTGACTTGGAAGGTACTAAATTCATAATATATGCCGCTGTTTCTAATACATAACCCTGAAAAGAAATAGGAAGAGGTGCATAACTCATCATGATTCTAACCATTTCCATAAAAGTTCTATTTCTTCTCTTAGCTACTCTATTCTGCTGGGGAGTGCCAGGTGTAATTAACTGAGATACTATGTTGTGATGTATGAAGTAATCCTTAAACTCACTAAGGAGGTACTCATCACCACGATTCGATCTCAAAGTTTTAATTAGTTTATCTGTTTAACATTCCACTTCAGCCTTAAACTCCTTGAATTTATCAAAAGAGTTAGTCTTATGCCTCATTGGACAAATGTAACCAAAACGAGTGTGATCGTTTGTAAAAAGGATGAAGTATTCGTAGCCTCCTCTAGCTGGTATAGTCATTAGATCACAAACATCCGTATGAACTAGTGCTAGTATTTTTATGGCTCTATTTGCCTTTTTGGTAAACGACCTTTGGTCATTTTACTTTTAAGGTTAGATTTACACTGAAGCCATCCTTCCAATCTTAATAAACCTAAAGGCCCATCATGTATTAGCCTCTGAATCCTATTGGGATTTATATGTCCCAATCTATGATGCCAGAAATACAAGTTATTTGACATGACATTTTTCTTTTTATTATTAGGTTCAATTTAAATATTATTTACTTGATTTTGAATAGGATATCTATAAAAATATTCCCATACATGTTTTCTGAACAAATTAAATTCCATCTCTACTGACGGAAACACTAGAATGGAAAGAAATAGAATATCCTTAATTCATCAATTTGGAAACCAAAATCAAATTCTGTTTAAAATGAGAAACATATAAAATATCTTTTAAAACTAACTTCCTATTACAAATAAAAATAAGCTCAAGCTTTCCTACTGATTTAGCCCATATTCTTACTCCATTACCTACTTGAAGTCTATGCTCGCCCTTACTGAGTCTCTTTGTCCTTTTGAGCCCCTATAAAGAGTTACATACATGGTCAGTGGATTCAGAATCAACTATCCACAAGGATGTTGATCCAACCATTAAAATAGACTCTAGGTATAGAGCAATACCTGAAATAGACCTAGCTAAGAAGTCCAGGCAATCTTTCTTCCAATGCTTTTTCTTGCCACACTTGAAACATTTGCCTTTGGGCTTCCTGTTATGTAACAACCCCCACTTTTATACTTTAATTGGTTACTACTATGTATAGAATAAGAATTGGTATAAGTGACCAAAATAAGAAATGATCAATATAATGAGACAAACATTTTGGTATGATAAAGATATTTAGGGGCATTATTAGTATTTTGAAACTTATGGGGACCTGACTAGAATTTTAAATTTGTTCTACCCTACCCTAAAAATTCAGATTGTGGGTAGAATGGGAATTTGAGGGTACATTAACAACAAAAATTGATCAGTGTGATGAAACGAGTATTCTGGTATAAATTAAGCTATTGGAGGTATCATGGGCATTTTTGTAATTTTTACCGTAATCAAGATTTTGACCATAAATTGTGAAGAATCGAGAGGGAATTGAGAATTTTGATTCCCACTATTGAATTTAGTGAAATTTATAGATTCCATTGGTAGAATAAAAAAATTTCCCGACGTCGACCGAAATTACAGTTTTTTTCTAAAGAAAATTCTAAAGTGCAAACGACATTAAGACAAGCGGTGTAATATGATTGGAGGATGAAAGCAACTGGAAAAATATCATTGGGGGAGTAAAATATTTGTGGAATTATTTTATTTCAAAAGATTATTGAATAAGATTAATAATTAAGGAAATTAATTAAATCAACCGATAGGAAAATGGTTGAAAATTGGATAGCCCACAAAGGTTGAATTTGTGACCAATCTTGGTCACAATTTGGACGAAGAAGTCCAAGAAGTGGCGGTGGAAAAATGGCTGAAGAACAGCCTGAATTTTGGTGCAATAAAGGAAGAAAAGAAAGGAGAAAATAAAGAAAAAATAGAAGATTTTGTAAAAACTTGCAAAGGAAGACTTTTGACCAATTAATGAAACACTTGACCATGCGGTAATTGGTCATGAGAATGGTGGTGGAAGCTGTATTTCAATAGCTAAAAATGGACAGCAATAGTAAGAAAGAAGAAAGAAAGAAGAGAGAGAAAAAGAAAAGAAAAGCTAGAGAAAAATAGAAAGAAAAAGGAAAAGGAGAGAGAAAGCATTCCAAGAAGAGAAAAATGAAGGAATTTGGAGTATTTTCAGCCTATATCAATCAATAAACCAGGTAAAAGTTTATGCTTCTTGAATTAAAGTTGAAGCAGGAAGAATAAGGATTGTTTTTATATGAATTTTATTGAGAAAATTCATATAAATTGTGATTTATGTTTAGAAAATATCTATGTTTTGGGGTTGTTGTATGTTATGTGTATGGTGGTGCATTTGGAGGCATGTATACTGTGTTTTATATGATGTTTCAAGGTGTTTTGAAGATGGTTTAAAGAGTTGTTCGTGGGTGCAAAAGTGGATGACGGAAATAAGATAGCAAAGTGTATAATTGCCGAAGAAAATGGAATATTGTTGTTATTTTTCAAAGCTGTTGGTTTTGTAGTTGTTTAAACATGAAAGATACTGTGTGAAACCCCAGTCAAAGTCGACCTTAGAGTAAGAGGGTTGGGATGCATATCATGCTTTACTTCATGATTAAATACATTTTCATATGATTTCTATGTACTTTGGATTTGAGTTTTATTGTTTTGAAGTCTTGTTGGTGAGTATTGTGTGAGAGGGGCAAAATGATAATTTTTGGCCGAGGTGAAAATAGGGAGATAGATTGTGGATTGAGTAGAAAATAATTTTTCTTGTGGAAATAGCAACAAGAGTTGTTGTGGTTTAGTGATTAGAGCCTTAGAATTAATTCTTGAGGTCTTGGGTTCAAATTCCATCATAGAAGCTTTAGGTAGAATAAATTTTATTTTTGCTTGGGGGGAGTTGGTTTCGGCCTTAAGGATCTAGATCAAAGTGGTGATAATGACCTAGGAGAGACATGTTAGGAGAATTCTCATTTCACTCATTCGTTCTTCTCGAAATTCCTAAAGGGAATTCATTCTCCCTTGATCTTTAGTTTTCCTTAATTTTCAACTCCTTAGTTTGATCAAGGTGTTCTATCATTTTCCTTTCCAGAAAATTCAGTAAAGTGTGGAGGTCTTTTAGGATCAAAATGTCCTATTAAAAGGCTTCTCATGGTCTAGAAAATGTGAATGAATTGTGGGAAATTTCAAGAGGAAAAAATCCCTCTAGAAAGCTTGCTGAAATTTCAATCTATAGCTAGTTCACCTTCCTTCTTGGAGTGAACTGAAATTTTCCAGCTTGTGTACCTTCAAAATGTCGAAATTCTTAGCTGAAATTTCCTTTCAAATGCTGCTAGAAAAATGGCCTTAAGATCAGCTTGAAACATGAATTATTTCTGCCATTTTCGGACTGCACAAAAGTTGTGCAAAACCAGTGAAAATTCTGGGCAAAATCGCAGCTTTGGAGGTCCAAAACCAAGCTTTTTTCTTCCAGATTTTGTGCAGCACCTTAGCCATGTTTTTCCTCCATAAGAAGGATGGAAACCAGCCTTGAATACCCCTGAAACCCCCCTTCAAACTCGCTGCATCTCAGCTGGAAGAGGCAGACAAAATTCTGCCCAGAAAAATTCTATGCAGTGAAAAAACTGGGCAGTCAAATGTCCCGCTTTGTTTTTTGTTCATCTTCCAGCCAAAGCACCAACCTACTTCTGTAAAGACCTCCCTTAAACCACCATTAACAGAGCACCGTTGTTTCCTTTGAGCTTCTGCACAAAATTCCATCAATGGCTGTCCGAAAATCTCTCCAACAAATCCCTGCAATTTAGCTTGATTACCTTCCAAAATTCCAGCCATCTTATTTAGCAACCTTCCATAATATCTTGCTCAATTGACCAGACTTCTTCTTCATCTTTGTACCCCTTAGTTTAGGCCATCATAAGCCTTGTAGAACCAGCTTTAATTCCTCAAAAAAGCCACACATTTAGTCAGCCATAAGAGACTTCAAAGCTGTCCAGAAAAATCAAGATATCCTAGAATATTTACTTTCCAAATTCTCTTCCTAAAAATATACTTCAAGGATTGTAACAATTAACCTTTCCTTTCCCTTCCAAATCAGAGAAATCACTTCCTAAACCCTACAGAATTTCGGCAGCCCCAATTCCACAGAAATTCGGCAGCTTCCTCTTATCTCTCTCTTGATTTTCTCTAGCTACCAAGAACACACATACTGCACCAAGAACACCTAATACACCTCCAAACCACTTTAAACCCTCACGAAAATCTCCAGATTTGATCTACTCCTTGCTGTGAATCCATCAACACCCTTATTAACATCAAACTCCGCAAATCATCTTGCTACTTTGGATAAAAAACCAGAAAATTTTGTGAAGGACAAGAACATCTTCAAGGTAAACTTATTCTAACAACTTCATCTTCTCCAAACTTGATATCTAATGAAAACCTATATGAATAAACATACTAATGATCTCTTCTTCTTCTTCTTCTTCTTCTTCTTCTCTCTCTCTCTCTCTCATGGCCGAAATTCTCTCCCTTGGCTAAATGGTCTCTTTCTCCATGACCATGCTTTCGCCACCTCTCTTGGACAAGATTAGCCATCTAGGAGTGGAGATCTACTCTAAACTCTTTCAAAGCATTCATCAACCAAGTAAGTACCTTCAATCTTCTTTTTAAACTCTAGAATCATGTCTCTAGGATGATGTTGTTAGTAGGTGGATGGTGATAGGATTTGAGTATATATAATTATTGTTGAGATTGAAGCATGAGCAATTGTATGATTGTGAAGGAGATGGGATTTATGCATGAAAGGTTCATCTTGGATGATTGTATGTTGATTTGAGGGTTGATACATGTCATAGGTAGTATTTGTGATGAAGCATGCTAGAGATTATGTCACCTTTGGTGAATAGGAGTTTATGCATGATTAGATTATTGAAGCCATAATCATGTTTATGCTAGTAAAGGTTAAATCATGTCTTAATAAATTTGGATCTATGCCTAGATGCAAGATTTGGATGATTTGATGAATCGAAGGATTGTGTATATTATTGATTGTGGTTGGCCATAGAATCTTGATCATGATCTAGTTGTTCCTAAGCTAATTTTAGTTCATGAATAAAATATTCAATAATAATTTTGCTAGTAAATTTCGAAAAACCATAGGAATGGTAGATTTGGAATTATTATATATATAAATGATATTTTAGCCAAATAAATAATGATTTTGCTAGAGAGTAAAATAAATAAATATTATAAAAAATAAAGAAATCAATTTAAGCCTTTATGAAAAAGATTTATGCTTAGTAAAATATTTACTAAATCAAAACCCCTAACGATTTACTTATTATTTTCCAAGAAATGCTTATTCAATTTAATCTCAACTAGTTTTAACTATCAATTATTTTCTAACAACTAAACTATCATTAAATCACTATTTTACCTAGTACCACCTATGACTTTTGATCAAATAAACTCTAAATTTTCCTTAACAAGATTTAAACTTTCAACTTATTAGAATTTATTTCCCAAACCATTAATTATTTTAAATAACAAATTAAACTTAGCTTATAAACCTACTTATTTATTATTTTGCCTTAAAGCTTGGGACACAAGGATCATGGTAGTAGTGAAATGAGTTGATTTAAAATTGAGGAAGTGGATTGTAGCTTGAATCTGATTAAGATTTGTATTTACCCATGTGGGGTTAGGTCAGCTGTTCGAGACCTTGTTGTTGTGAGCAAGAATCAGGTAAGCTCCTGCATAAAACCTATCGATGTGAAATGTTTTCCTTATGGCAAGCTAAATATGGAGTGTATGAACACTCGTTTATTTGAAGGCAATTGAGGGTTGAATTTGTTCTTATTTCCAACACTTAAATTATTTAAAAGTTACTGAGCAGATTTTTCAAACTTAAAACTCTTTCTAAAACTGATTGTTCCCAAAACTTTGAAAACCCTCCAATTACTATTTTCGTGAAGAGCAATGTTTTGTTCATTTTATCCCAAGTGGGAAACATCGTTGAGTACTCAATAAGGGTGGATTACTAGGACTAGTCTTTGAAGGGTTAGGGTAAGTCTCTCAGCAGGTGGCCACCTCTGAGGGGTGAGTCCTTCCCGGATAAGATGTCAGTCCAGTGAGTCGTGTCGGTCCGAGCTAGCAGTTTGTTTTCAGTCAAGTGACTGTGTTTTGCCGGAATGGACACCCGGTTATTGTTTGGGTATAGAGAAGGAGGAGTGTCTTGCCCAGTAGGCCGATCACCTACTTTTGTCAGTCTGCACAAAGTGTCGGCATTCTGACCGGTTATGGGGCCCAACGTTTGGTAACCCATATCCCTTTCTTTCGAGTGGTTGATTTCATTACTTGTGTACGGCTAGATAAGCTAAAATGCCACTCTTACTTTTGACTAATGCTTGATGCTTGCCAATGTTTCTCTTATAAACACGAACTGATTTCACTAAACACCCAAAGCACACACGGACTTATTGAGATTTCTGTCTCATCACCTTTCTATCATGATTTCAGGATGATCCTGCTGTGGAGTTAAGTGGCTAGTAATATCTGCTTTGGAAGAGAATGTGTCTTTTGATTTTGTGTATTGCTTTGGGGAGGCGAGAGTGGATAATTTTGTTTATGGTTTTTTTTTTTTGGAATTCATGGATTTATTCTTGAAGTTTTCTTTGGGTTGTAATAAATTTTTAAGTTAAATATTATTTTTATTCCGCAATTTGTTTATGTGACCTAGTTATAAAGGCCCCTTGTCCTTTGGATGGGGCGAGATCCCCGGCCCTGGCGGGCCTAGGCTTCGGGGTGTTACATACTGATTGTGCATGACTGGAATCAAGAAGGATTATGTGATGTTTAGATGATATAAAAAGGGTTGTAATGATTAAACGACATATATATGAGATAGGAAAGAAAAGAGAATGGATTGTGTAGGAAAGGAACAAAACAGAAATTCTGTTTTGAAAGAATTTCGTGCAGCTCTGAAGAAGTAATAAACTGAATAATATGGCTGGTTGTTTTGGAACCCCATGACATGAAACTTGTAAATAAATTTCTTAGGATCATTTTGGGACAAATTTTACATGATTTCAAGCTGTGAATAAAAAGTTATGATATAAATATCAAAGGTTGTCATATCAGTTACGAGATTGAAGTGTTGAGACATTATGGACAGAACTGAATGAAATGAAAAGGGAAATGATTATTTTGTGAATTGGAAATCATGAAGGAAGGTCTTGAGGACATTTTCAAAATAGTTTGGCATCAACCGAGCTTGTGAATCAAAAGTTGTGACAAGAATATTAAGGTGTGACAAGGTGAGAAATTGCATAATTTTGGTTAAAGAAAGTAAAGCTATGAATTTATTTCATGTGAGCTATTAAAGACATGAAGGATTAAGGATTCATGTGAAAGACTTGAAAATATGTTTGTAGAAAAGAGTGACGAAAAGGAATTGAGATACGTCGAGAAGTGTATTCCGTTTTTGTATGAAATAAAGAAATGGTAAATTTGGTAATTTCCCTAGCAACATGTAATTACCAAATCCCGGTTTTGGTAAAATGTTTTCTTGATATGGAAAATATTTTCCTAATGTGCTCAAGTGCGAGCTTTCAATATGGATTTGGAAGTATGATGAATAATATGAATCTTAAATTCTTGATTTCCTAAACTTGTTAATCCTTGAATCTAATACGTGACTAACTTAATCTAGATTTTGGTAAAATATTTTCTTGATATGGAAAATGTTTTCCTGATGTGCTCAAGTGCGAGCTTTCTCTATGGATTTGGAAGCATGATGAACAATATGATTCTTAAATTCTTAATTTCCTAAACTTGTCAATCCTTGAATCCAATACGTGACTAAGTTGAATTCTTGGCCTAAGGACTAACCTGAATACTTTGCGTATGCACTAACTTGACTACTTGGCCTATACACTAACTTGACTACTTGGTGTAAGCACTAAACTTAATACTTGGCATGTGCACTAACTTGAATACTTGGCATAAGCACTAATTTGATTACTTGGTATAAATACTAACTTGAATACTTGGCGTAAGCACTAACTTGACTACTTGTCATAAGCACCGACTTAAATACCTAGCTTGAGCACTGACTATACTTGGACACTCAAATACTTGAATACTTGAATCATAATATTTTATACTAGTATTCTGAATACTTAAATTAGCATGTTCTCACTACTCGTAATCCTTGAATATTTGTTTTGAGAATGTTTTCATATGAAAATTTCTGAACTAGCTTATGCTGAGATTATTCTTTATGAAATCTTTTCATTGAACATGGGACTCACTGAGTTTTACGCTCACACATATGTTGTCTTTTTTGAAAAATTTAGGATCAAAGGTGCAGCAAAAACGTGGTGAACTTCCCAAAGCTCATGCCATAACTTAGATCTGTTATACCCATGAGCGTATGTATTAGAAGCCAAATTCTAGAACTTTTCTATTTTGAAAAAATTTTCACTGCTTATTGAGTGAAGTTTGTTATAAAACCCCTTGTCTAAGCAATCAGATGAGGCGACATCCCACGAAGTTATAGCCCACCACGTTATGGGAATATAGGGTGTTACATGTTAGTTTTAGCCTTACCAGATGCTTTGGGTTAGGCCCTTGTATTGTTCTGGACCTTCTTCTTCTTGAATTTCTTCAGCTTCGCCTTAATTCTAAAAGAAGAGGCAGAACAAAAGACCAAAACCTTTCACACAGGCTTCACAATCTTTTCTTCCACCTGGAGCTCTTTCATAAGCTTAGTAAGATTCATATTTAACTTGTTCATATTGTAGTTTAACTCGAAAGAAAAATTGATAGGATGAGTTTTAGTAAAGTGAGTAGAATTGTGTCCCCACCACTTTGGCTCTATCTATTACCCTTTCTGTCCTACCATAAGTAACTATGTTCAACTTCTGTAGATTGGGATACCGTATTCAGGTAGAGTTTTAAGAACTAAGTCAATTTAGATCTCGAGATCTATTGTTGTACCTAGGACCTCGGCCTCCTCAAAGTAAGCAATCATCTTGAGCAGATGCTTTCGAACAAATGCCCCCTCAACCATCCTAGTGTTTATGATTGCCTTAAGAGCTTCCTGCCTTGCGGGCGGGTTCTTGTCAATAAATATAGTACGCAATGACAGATCAATATCATATGCAGTGAACATGTGCTCATGCTTAGATTGGAGCATACTTTACATAAAATCCAACATATAGCATTTAGCTATTTCATTGACTGTCTTCCATGCCTTCATAGTCTCTCGATCCTGATCAGTGGATTCTTCCCCAAATCTCAGGACAGGGATCTGTAAGAATATACTTGTTGCCTCGGCAGTGACTACTATGTTCAGGTTCCTCTTCCAGATCATATAATTTGGGCCTATCAACTTATTCTTCTTGAGAATGATTGATAATAGATTGAAACCAAGCATTTCTGAAATATTGTGAAAAATATTCATTTAGTTTGTAAGAAATAAAAATGTACATTCTTTATATTATTTCTTTGATAATAGATAACTATTAAAACCATTATTAATAATATAAATAGTGTGGCTCTTAGAAAAGCTAACAAAGCTTCGTAAGAAGATTAATAGCATCCTAAGTTAAGTGTATAATCATCACGAATAAAAAACTTCCTAAAATGGATAATGGTCTAGAAAAAGTTCCATCGATAGGATGACCACTAATTCATACCACCTACAAGTAATCTAATGCTAAAAACCTCCAACGTAGGTTGGTCGATCCTAACAAATGCCCTAGGCTTTTAATTTTACTCCTCCATTAGTTCCAGATACTTGTGGAAATCCATCCTACAGGGGGTCAAGCTCAAAATGACACGAGAAAATCCACTATCTCTAATGAGAGTTGTGATGGAAGCCATGGGGTCGTTAAACCCCTCTCCCACTTAATCTTTCATTGAAAATAGAGTTTTAAGCCCAAAAAAGTTTTATGTAATCTTATGGTTTCATTAACTTTAGTAAAAATTTGAAATTCAATATTATCTCTATGTCAAGGGTTATACTATTTGAAAGAATAAACTATGAATTTATTTTGCTATTCTATGTAAATAACTAAATAAAACTTTATTAAATAACCTTAAGTTCAACATTATTCTCTATGTTAAGGATTATATCCTTTAAGAGAATAAACCATGAACTCTTTTATTTTTAAAGTTTCTTAGATTAAAACGTTTTATCACAAACCTGTTCTACCTAATGAGACATTGGTCTCAGACGAACATGTGCATTTGATCACAAAAACGGAGTAAGATAAAAAGTAAACTTTTTCATGCTTAACCTATTCATTTATTCCTAAGTGACCAAATAATGGGTTAAACATCATGAATTAAAAATTAGTGATCTTGTTTAATCCTAAGGTGGTTCCATCCCTTAATATTTATTTTTATGCAAATTATTCATCCGTAGATAAATAAAAATATTGCAAAAAATTAACCTCATACAATGGTTTCAAAATATGAATACATCAAGGAAAATTTTGAGAAACAAAATTTCAGCAATGCTCTCCTATATCTTGGACAACTGGCCAAACTATCCCCTAATTTGCTTTGCATTTCGGACCCATTTTTCTATTCCCGAGAAGAGCTAGCGCTGGCTCTAACTCTAGCAACTGGCATTGATTGCACTTTGGTGTTCGCCGGCTTGCCATTCCTGAGAGGAGCCGGCGCCGGGTCTAACTCCCTTAATTGGCGCCGGCTGCACTCTGGAGTTCGCCGGTTTGCCTACCCAAAAATTCTAGCACTGCCCACAATTTATTTTAGCACACTTTTCGCACCTCAAAAAATCCAGCAATCACATTCTTCCAGTCCCCAAAGTTTACAAATTATAAGAATACAAAGAAATGGGAAAAACAAGCATAAAGAACATACCCTTACAAGCGCCTATGCCTCTAACCATGAGGTGTACATCGAATCTACTTAAAACAAAAAAAATAATAAAAAAATAATAGGGAAAAAAAAAGGTTACATGATCCTATGCCTTAACCACGTGGCGTACATGAACTCTAGAAACTAATGTATGAGGGATCATGTGAAAATCATGAAAGATTCATTTTTTAAATAGTGAATGAACCACCTTTTCCAGTTTTAACCCTAGTACATGCTCCTAGATGAAAACCGTAGCTCTGATACCATTGAAAGGATCATGGAAAAGCATTAAAGAAAAATGCGGTGGAAAATTTTCAGTTTTTCCAAATGACATCTAGAAGAGAGTACTTACTTTTTCTTGTTGTTCATGGATTAAGCAACATGGGCATAGGTTACACTGGTATTTCTTATATTGGAAGGGAAAAAGAGGATGCCTGCAATTTATCAGGAATTCCCTCCAATCTTCTACTCATATGCATCAAACGTTTGTCCTCTTCGTCTTCCGGAGTATGGCTCTATCTTATTCTTGGCATTAGCTGGGTGAAAGTACCTTCTTGCAATCAAAACACCCTCCAAGAAAGAAGGGAGAGAAGGCCGAAAACCACAGAGAGACAAAGATCTGGTGGCACACGAGAGGAAAAAAACTTAAAACCTCGTAGGGTTGTTTTTTTTCCTTGCACCTATTTTCTGCCAGCCTTAGGACTTCAAAAAGTCCAAATGGCCGAAAATCACCAAGCCCTAATGGGCTAGCTGTTGAACTCTAAAAAATAGTCCAAGACTGGTCCAATCCTCTAAATTAAATAATTATCTTTTCTAGGCCTCGTAAAATACCCAAGACTAATTAATTAATTAATTCTTAATTGTACTCTTAATATATGTCAACATATATCAACCAAATTAATTAATTTATTCCAACCCAGTTCTTTTAATTAATTAATTATCTTTTCCGGACCTTATTAAAAATCCAAGACTAATTAATTAATTCTAATTAGACTCAGAGAATAAATTTTATTTTTCTTTCAAATAATTATCTATTAAGCTCAAATTGTGTCTAAATAACACCAAGATAACTTGAGCTACTCCGGGGACCAAGAGACATTATTCATGGCTACTAAAAATAACCAAAATGCCCTTACTATTAAATAGCCGCATTTTATCATTTTAAATATTTCAATTTATCACCATATAAAAATATTGACCCAAGAATAATATTGCTTAAAGCAATGTCTCCGACCTACAAGTGAAATGATGGAAATACCCTTCTATCTAACACCCATCAATGAAACAGGATAAATGTACTAACACCCATCTCAAAGACCTCTACCATCCTTAGATCTCTAGTCAGATAACCTATGACACACTTAAATGCACTTGCTTACCATTGGAAGCTACCCAAAAGCACACATTCAACAGTCATGTTTTCAGGGCCCTAGATCATTTAGATTATCTTGGAAAATCACAAGGGGGTGATTAAACATCACTAAGTGAAGAATAGAAACTCTTTTGCATGAGTCTGTTTTAACTGACTAGAGTAATACACCTAACGTACAAGGATACTGATCTCATAAAAGAAATATCACCTAACATACATCAAAGTATAAAACCCTAGCTTCGCCATACCACCAACTCATACTCAAGTATGAAGGTATCCATCTATGCTATAGCAGTAATAGTCTTGTCTCTATAATTATAGTACTTTAAGATAGACCACTACTACTGATCCAGTTCTACATATTTGAAATACGCTTATGCCTATAATGTGAGTGAACTAGTCACTGATTCAAGGTAAACCATTCCTCTTTGGAAATCATGGCATAATAGTCTTACCTGGATGAAATGTCTAGTTCTATCAAATGACTAAGAACTTAATTTTATTTGTATGATAAGTACCCAGGTCTATACCTTATTGTGAAGAACGACCTAACATATAGACCATTACTTATCATATTTGGACCTTTAAATGTGTAATAGTAAAAGAAACAAACTAAATTGAATGAATAAATATTTTATTGCAATATGTTCATACAAAATACATAGTCTTTGAGGGCATACTTTCCAACAATGCAGCCATACACAATTCATCCAATGCATTTAAGTAAAGTAACCTAGATTTTCCAGTAAGCTCAAGATCAAAGTTAACAAGTTTGATAGCCCAATAAGCTTTGTGTTCAATCTCCACAAGTAAATGACAAGATATCTTATACACCAATATACAAGTGGTTGTACCAATAGGAGTTTTGAAAGCAGATCTATAAGCCCAAAGAGTATCATCTAGCTTTAAACTCTAAACTTTTGCCGTATGATTAACCATTTTTTCCAAAATTCTTTTTAACTCTTTGCTGACCACCTCAACTTGGCCACTGGTTTGAGGGTGATAGGGAATAGCAACTTATAGATAACACTTAAATATTTGAGAACTTTGTCCAATTAAATATTGTAAAAGTGTGTTCTCCTATCACTAATGAGTACCTTAGGTATACCGAAATGGGTGAAAAGTTTTTTAAGGAATTTGACTACAGCCCGAGCATCATTAGTAGGCAAGGCTTGTGCCTCAACCCACTTAGACACATACTCAACCACAACCAAGATGCATTTGTTACCCAAAGAATTAGTAAAAGGGCCCATGAGATCGATCTCCCAATAATTAAAAATCTCACAAGATTGAAAAATTTGCAATGGCATCTTATTAGATTTAGAAATACTGCCTATACGTTTATATCTATCACAATTTTGAACAAACCTATGAGAGTCATTAAAGATTGTTGGCTAATAAAATTCGGACTCAAGCACCTTTCTTGTAGTGTTATTAGCTTGGTAGTAGCCTCCCGCTGGTCCTTCATGACAATGTTTCAAGATGTTCGCACTTTTTGCATACTCTACACATTTTCAAATAATTTGATCTGCACAACACTTGAACAAGTCAGGATCTTCCCAAAAGTAATGCTTTAATTTAGAGAGAAACTTCTTCTTTTGTTGCACCATGAAATCCTCAGGGATAATTCCTGCAACCAAGTAATTAGTAAAATTTGCAAAACCATGGTGTTTCAAAAATCACACAATCAACAAGTAGAAGTTGTTCATCCAGGAATGTATCATTGATGTCTCATTCGGTCAATGGTTCTAAGTTGGGATTTTCCAACCTAGATTAGTGATTCGCAACTAAATTTTTTTTCTCCCTTTTTATACCTAATTTCCAAGTTGAATTCTTGTAGCCATAAAACCAATTTGATCAATCTTGGTTTGGAATCATTCTTAGTTAGTAGACATTTAAGGGTGGAATGGTCCGTATACACAAGGATTTTGGATAAAAGAAGATAAGAATAGAATTTATCAAAAGCAAATACTATTGCAAGTAATTCTTTTTCCGTTGTAGTGTAGTTCTCTTGTGTCACCATAAGAGTTTTGCTTGCATAGTAGATTGGTTGAAAATACTTATTCCTCCTTTGTCCAAGCACTGCATCTACTATATAATCACTTGCATCACACATTAATTCAAAAGGAAAAGACCAATTTAGTGCAATTAAAATAGGAAAGTTGATCAATTTCTTTTTAAGGGCACTAAAAGCATTGAGACATTTATCATCAAAATAAAAAAAACATCTTTTTCAAGTAGAGAAGTAAAAGGTTTAGAAATTTTTGAAAAATCCATGGTAAACCTCCTATAAAAACCTGCATGACTAAGAAAGCTTCGGATAGCCTTCATAGAATTGGGACGAGGAAATTTCTCAATTGCCTCAATTTTTGCTCTATCAACCTTAATACCTTTCTTTGAAATATTGTGTCCCAATACAATACCTTCTTACACCATGAAGTGACATTTTTCCCAATTAAGCATGAAGTTGGTCTCTTTACACCTTTAAAGCACCTTCTCTAAATTGCCCAAACATAAGTAAAAAGAATCACCAAAAATAAAAAAATCATGCACAAATACCTCTATGATATCTCCCACAAGTCCTTCAAAGATAGCCATCATACATTTTTGGAAAGTTCTTGGATCATTACAAAGACCAAAAGGTATACGACGATATGCAAAAGTACTAAAAGGGCATGTAAAGTAGTCTTCTCTTGATCTTTCGGGGCTATGGGAATTTGAAAGTAATCAAAAAAATCATCTAAGAAGCAATAAAACTCATGTCCAGCTAATCTTTCTAACATTTGATCAATGAAAGGGGGAGAAAAATGGTCCTTCCTAGTTACCTCATTTAATTTCCTATAATCAATGCAAACCCTCCAACCAGTTACCAATCTCATTGAAATCAACTCAATTTTTTCATTTGGACTCACCGTCATTCTTCCCTTCTTTGGTATCACTTGTGTTGGACTTACCTAAATACTATCAGAAATGAGGTAAATGATACTTGAATCTAAGAGTTTAATCACCTCACCTTTTACCACATCGCTCATATTTGGGTTCAACCTATGTTGGGGTTGCACTACGGGCTTTGCTCCTTCTTCTAACAAAATTTTGTGAGTACAAAAGGAAGTCCCTTAGTATTTGTGATCTTCTTTGCCATGATTCCCTTATATTTTCCCAATAGACTTACAATTTGGTCTTTTGTTCACAGGTAAGGTCTTTTGCAATGATCACTAGCAGATTTCTTCCTTTAGCCAAAAATGTATATTCCAAGTACTTGGGGAGATCTTTTAGGTCCAATTCCGGTGGTTCCTCAATGGATGACTTCATCCTTTCCAAACTGCTTTCTCGATTTCTTCAAATTCTCCTAACTCACTGTCCTTATTTGAATCCTCTAAATATGCAATTGATTGTTCCATCAAGTCTATAGAGAAATTGACAAATGATTCCTGCATAAAATCAAAAATAGACTCATTAAGAATACCAATCCATAAACAAGAATTATCAGAAGATATAGAATGTTGCATGCTTTTGTGGATTTTGATAATGACTTCTTCATCCCCTACCCTAAGTGTTAACTTTCTCCCATGAAAATCAATTAATATTTTGGCAGTAGCTTGGAAGGGTCGGCCTAGGATTAAGGAAACTTTAGAATCTTCATTCATATCAAGAATAACAAAATCCATAGGAAAAATGAATCTAACCACTTTAACCAACACGTCTTCAACTACTCCCCTAGGATATTTTATAGATCTATCCGCAAGTTAAATACTCATCCTAGTGGGTTTGGGCTCACCTAGGCCTAGCTTTTTAAAAGCTTTGTATGGTAAAAGATTAATGATAGCATCTAAGTCTGCTAATGCATTGTAGAATGTAAGAGTACCAACAAGACAAGGAATAAAAAAACTCCATGGATCATTTTCTTTACGTGGCAAATTATGTTGGTCTTGCAAGATGGCAGAGCATTCTTTATGTAGAACCACAGTGGATAATTCTTCCAACCTCTTTTTGTTGACAAGCATGCTTTTAAAGAATTTTGCATATTTGGACATGTGTATCAAAGCCTCACTGAGTGGGATGTTTATGTACAGTTGTTTGAAAACTTCTAAAAACTTATCAAATTGTGCATCATTTCTTTCTTTTTGCGTTCGAGTGGGGTAAGGCACCAAGAAATCTGGATTTTTGTCTTTCTTTTCAAGTAGCTCACCAAGAGGGACTGACGCTGGCCTAACTTCTTAAGATAGTGCCGATTCTGTGCTAGAATCAGGTAGCTCCTTAATGCTTCGTAAGGTAATGGCAGCTGAATCTTGCGTTTCCAACCCCAATAGTAATTTTATCACTAGATCCAGTAAAAACAAAAATTTCTTTTCTAGGTTTCGAATCATTTCCTCAAATTTTACCAATGTGTCATCTATCTCGTGAAATCATTTGGTCACATGGGTGGAAAATTTTCCCAATACCCTTTATAAGGTAGTAGAATGGAATAGCCGAGGTGTCATCTCTTTAAACATGTTAGGGTACCGTCTCATGTTCCAATCATCCATGTTACCAGCATGTGGTAGTTTGTTAGTATCATATATGTATAGTACAATATCAAATCAAGTTATTTAGTTAAGGTGCATGTACACAGGCAGCAATATATGGCACTTAGTTACACAAAGAACATATTTACCTATTTAAATTCAATGAAACCCTACCTTTTATGAGATTGTTCCCCGGCAATGACGCCAAAAACTTGAGGCTTAAATTTTAGGTGTATAAAAATCATTAAATTTAAATCCATCCCTGGCCTAATCCCAAATTACACATATGAGTAAGGATACTCATCGCAAGCATAGTATAGGGAATTAACAAGTATCGATCCTCTTAAGAAAAAGTATACACTAATCACTTTTCATTCATTGTTTAACTGATCTAAAAAAGTGATAAGATGATCAAAAGAAAATTAAAGAAAAATATATACAACTCAAGGATATAAAAATATTCAATTTAGACAAATAATTTTTAAAACATAATAATGAATCACTTAGCAAATATCACAATTAATTATATCTTGGTCTCATGAAGAATTTAAAATAGACCCACTTTATTTGCAATCCATGGAATCACTATCTTCTAATCAAATTAGCCAACATATTCTGTCCCAACTAATTTACCCCAAAGATGCACTAAAATCAATCCTCATATAAACCCCTATATTCTAGGTGATTTAAAGCATGAAATTAGTCAATGAATCCATATTCTAGTAATCATCAGCTAACCTTTGATTACCTAATTTCTTAACAATTAACCCATTTTCAAGCAAGTTAATAGAAAATAAATATTAAAATTAATTAGTTGAAGTCATTCCAACCTTTTTTTCAAGAAAGTTAATAACAAGAAAGAACAAAATTAAAAGGGGTTAATTGTTATTCTAGAAAAAGAAAATAAAATTAAAAAAAAAGAACTCATAGACAAGCCCCTCTTCTTCTTCTTGAAAACTTTCTTGAATAATGCCCCTTAATTGATGAATCTCCTCTTCTTGTGAGTAATTGTCAAATTTAATCCTTGGATTCACACCATTCTCTTGTGCTTTTCTTGTATTTATAAACCTCATTGATACCAAAATCCGTGGCTTGAGAAGTCTAGTCTAAGAAGAATTTAGAAAATACCAAAATCCTTTAGAAAATACAAAATTCGTGTGAAAACCGAATTACACCGCCTCTGGACAAAATGGACAGGACGCTTGGTTACTTCGACCAGCCTGGCACCGAGTAGCTTCAGTTTACTTCCTCAATTTCCTCTATTTTGCTCTGCTTTTCCATAGCAGACGTGGCACTGGGTTGGGTAGCTTGACCTGGCACCAGGTTGCTCTAGAATTGCACACTTTTTGCTCGAAATATTCTAATTCCTGAACAAATTCATCCGGAATACTTTCCACAAACAAAATACCAAATAGGAAGGAATATGCTTAGTTATTACATCAACAGTATCTCGAATTAGCCTCAAATAACTATAAAATTAGTGATGAATTTAGCCCTTATCAAAACAAATTTCAAAACTTGAAGTAAGGGAACAAGTCACTAGCACAATATATCTCTCAATTCAACTGATTGTCAAAATATTATTGCCGTTTGGTAGATATTAAACAAAACTGAGCCTGATAATTCGTGAAATGATTAAGGCCAATACTAAGAATAGCACTTACTCCTTTCCTATAAAATACCTACTCCTTTATCATTAATGCCATAATCAGGACAGAAAATGAAGATAGAAACTAGTTTGCAAGAAAAGTCCAAAGACAAATCAATTTTCTCTAAGGAACCCTAACCTACTTGTGAACTGCGGTAATGAAAGAAATAGGGCAAACAATTGAGTGAATAGTCTGAAGCCTCAAGTCAAAATAAAAGTGTTGCACTAGACAGAGCTGAGATGGGAACTAACCCTGTAGTTGTTGAAGGTATAGTTACTGTCTGAGATTGTAGAGTAAATGTCTTGATTAATTATGATTCTACGCATTCCTATATGAATAGAGATTAAGCATGTCATCTGGGATGGGATGGTTTAAAACTTCCTTATATTTTATTAGTAAACAAGCTTTTAGGAAAATCGGTTAAGGCCGAGAAATACATACCTTGGTGTGTAATCAAAGTAGGAAGGGTAAATTTGGTGAGAGATTTGTTTGTAATGCCATTTCAGAATTATGACCTTCTTCTTGAGATTGATTGGTTATCTAAGCATCACGATCAGGTGGATTGTAAGAAGATGATAGTCGAATTTATTTGACAAGGATGTCTTGGATTTATGGGTAACCGAGTGAAAGAGCTGATGTATGTGATATTAGGAACGAAGTCCCACAAACTTCTCAAGAAAGGTTGTTATAGATATTTAGCATACCTTATTAACAAGCCTAATGATCAATGCACAATAAAAGTACGGCTATGATAAAAGATTACCCGGATGACTTTCCTAAGGAACTAAAGACTTTGCCTCCTCCACGAGACGTAGAATTCATTATTGAATTGGTGCAGAGAGCTAAACCTATTTTTAAGACACTATTTTAGATGGCGTAGTTAGCGCTAAAGGAGTTGAGAGGCAACTAGAAGAACTTTTGAGTCATGTTTATTTTCAACCAAGTACCTCACCATAGTACTTGTGAAAAAGAATAATGGAATACTATGGTTGTGCATAGATTACCAAAGATTAAATAATTTGACAATTAAAAACAAATACCTTATTCCACTAATACACGAGTTATTTGATCAACTTTAGGGATCAAATTATCTTTCCAAGTCAAATTTGTGGCAAGGATACTATCAAGGCAAAACAATGAAGAGGATATACTGTAGACTATTTTCAATATATAGTATTGTTATTATGAGTTTTGTGATGCCATTTCGGTTGAAGAATGCCCGAAGAACTTTCACAAATTTAATGCACTGCATTTTCCAACCGTATTTAGATAAATTTGTTGTTATTTTCATCAACAATATTTTTATATATTCTAAAAGTTCAAAAGAGCATGTAGAGTATTTGAAGTTGGTGTTGGAGATGGTAAGATAGCATCAACTTTATGCTAAATTTCACAAGTATGAATTTTGGTCAAATTCTATTTCATTTTTAGGGCATGTTGCCTCAAAGGAATAAATCAAAGTACACCTGGCAAAAATGGAAGCAACCGAAAAATGTATGGCGATTGGAAGTTTCTTGGGATTAGAAGGATATTATCGATATTTTATCAAGGTATTTTCATCTTTTGCATCACCATTGACCCAATTATTGTATAAGGATACACTATACATGTGGAGCAATAAGTGTGAGAGAAAATTTCAAGAACTAAACCAGAAACTCATAATAGCACTTGTGTTGAGTTTGTTGGAAGAAGGGAAGCATTCTGTTCTGTATACAGATACACCGAAAGAAGGCTTATGAGCTATGTTTATGCAAGGTAGAAAGATATTGTGTACACTTCATGTAAGTTTAGACCTCATGAAATTAACTGTCTTACTTATGATCTAGAGCTAGCAGCCATTATTTTTGTTCTGAAGAAGCAGAAACATTATCTGTATGGTACAAATTATGAAGTATTTACTATTCAGAAAAGTTTAAATAAATATTCACCCAAAAGGATCTAAACTTGATACAAATAA
The DNA here is from genome assembly GCA_026120185.1 of Voacanga thouarsii. Taxonomy (NCBI): domain Eukaryota; kingdom Viridiplantae; phylum Streptophyta; class Magnoliopsida; order Gentianales; family Apocynaceae; genus Voacanga; species Voacanga thouarsii. The sequence goes on along the minus strand of JANUWF010003376.1, from coordinate 5,013,239 downwards.
GATTGATGGAATTTTTAGAGAAGTATCACCCAATTAACCATCATCATAGAAAAGCTAGTGTTGTTGCAGATGCTTTGACAAAAAAAAGAAAAAAAGAAAAGTGAGTTTGTTTAGACTAAAGGTGAAAGAACTGCAAGAAGTTCTATCTTTGTACGTTTAAGTGGGAAAAGAGAAGATTTAGCTGAGAAATTTGACAGATATTCATAATTTGAAACAAGAAATTTTGGCACTCAATTAAGTAATAAATATTTTTGCAATTTCAAAGATAAGAAGACTGAAAAAGGCAATCCAGATTGGTTGGCAACTTTAATCCTTGGATTCATATGTTTTCCTTGTGTTTTCCTTACTTAAATAAGCTCCTAAGATACAAAAATTCGTTCCCAAAGAGTTCTAGGCCGAATACAAGCTAGAAAATACCAAAACTCTTAAGAAAGTGTCAAATTTGGGCAACACAAGAAAAATCCCCGCCTTGGAGTAGCATAGAGCCGGCGCCAGCTATGCATGCTACAATTGCTTTAGCTGGAACTACTGTCGTTATGGGAATAATCCTCTTTTCAACAAGCAAGGGAAGAGTTGGCCCTATATTTTATTTTTCTTAACTCGATTGTAGTCTCCAAAATCCGCCTGACATGCTCTATTTTTTTTTTCAATGTTTCCCCTGCATTCTAGCCTTGGGCCGGTATCGGCTCTGTAGGACACAGCTGGCGCTGGCCGTGCATTGCTTGGCGATGGTTTTTCGTTATTTTTTTTCTTTTTCTTCAATAAAATACCAAAATACTTTTGCAAAGATAAAATATCAAATATGAAGGAATATGACTAGTTATTGCATCAAATGTATCACAAAATACCCTCAAATAACTAAGAAATTATTGATGAATTTAGCCCCTATCAGTAATCGCACCTTGTAGTAGTTTATCTAGTTAGACCAATGGTAGTCGGTAATAGCTATAGAATAGTAGAATAGGATAGAGCACTTTAAATTTGTTCTTTTCTTCGTAGCTAGGTGTATCGCTTCGTTGTGCCTTAAGTAAACTATCATTTTATTGTAGGTGATCAAGACCAATAGAAGTGTAATCTTTTAAGTAGTCTACGTGCGCATACAAGGTGAGTCTTATTTACTATAAAAACACAACTTTGCTCATGGTTTTCCATTCGGTTCTTTAACACGCCTTAAAGCATGAATGTTGTACTTTTGAAACCATGCTTAGTTTGAAACTAGAGTATCACGTTAATGACTTTTATGAATTCCTTGCTTGTAAAACGACATTCTTGAAGCTACAGTAGCACATACAAGCAAACTATCTCGTTGGTGTGCCTTTCAGAGAATTTTGACTATTTTACCCTTGTTTTCTCTTTTCAAGACAATATTAACTATTTTACCCTTGTATTATGTTCTCACGATGATATTTACTATTTTGCCCATGTATTCTATTTTCAAGGTAATATTAATTATTTTACCCCTGTATTCTCTTCTCAAGATGATAGTGACTATTTTACCCTCGTTTTCTCTTCACAAGAACACCATCTGCTTCCAAAACATTTCTTCCACCCTAAGACTTACGTTTTAGTTTATATCAACTAGTGAATTTCAAAATCATGAAAAAGGATTCGAAAACTACATACCAACCCCAAAAATGAATCTTTCTTCAAATTGAGTTTAGAAATGAACAGATATGATAGTAAAGGCATTGAGTACTCAACAGGGGCTTTTTCTCTTCATACTAGCTCATGTTAGAGATAGATGAATCCAAGTAACCCGGTCAATTTTGGAATTCATCTTACTCTAAATAGGGAGATAGGACATAGAAATTGGCTATCGTTGGCTAGCCATTTTTTTCCCCAACATTTGCTTATTTTGACATTTGAGTAGTTTATGGTCTGTTGAGTAGGGACACTCAATGTGTTCAACCCCTTGCTACCTTGACGGTGATTGACTTTATGATTGAGACTCTTAGGCTTACAATTGCAAGTAAAAGATTCAAAAATTTCAGGTAGGAAGTGTAATACCTCTTACTACTCCAGTAGAATATGGGAGACTGCAGGAATTGCACAATAGCCTGTACTATTGAAGATGATGTGTAAATTTTGGTTGTATAAAAATAAACAAATTTAAATCAATCCCTTAGTCCAATTTTAATTAAAACATTAATCTCAAAATAAACATATGAGCAAGTATACTTATCGCAAGCATAGTATAGGAAATTAATGAGTATCGATCCTCAAAGGAACAAGTACACACTAGTCACTTTTCATTCATTATTTAACCGACGCAATAAAGTAAGAAAATAAGAAAAATAAATATATACAACTCAAGGATGTAGGAATATGCAATTTAGACAATTATCCTAGAAAACATGATAATGAATCAACTCGTAATTCTCTCAATTAATTATCATCAACGCATTATGAAGGAATATAAAGTAAAATTCAATTGTTTCTCAAGTCATGAATCTACTTAAACAAATTACACTTCGTTTCCCAATCTATGGAATCATTATATTTTTATTAAATTAACAAATTTCCCAATCAAGCTAACATAACCAAAATATGCATTAAGCCAATAAGCAAGATTAATCAAAATTCTCAAGTCTTGACAAATATCCTATCAAATAAACCAATTTCATAAAAATCCACCAAATGAATGACAAAAATCATTTCCAACGAAGAAAAAGAATTATATCCTTACTTAAACAATGAAAACCACAAAATAGTTTGAAATTTTTTTCACAAAAATGATATAGAAAATATCTTTAATACCCAAACTCTCCCCCCACACTTAAACGGGACATTGTCCTCAATGGCAAAGATATAACAATAAAAGTGCATCCAAGAATACCAAAATCAATAAAAAGGAGGAATAGAGAGAAAAAAAAAATACTTCCATAATCATGTTCCATAAGCTCAAGTTAACTCCAAAGTCTCCAAACTTTCAAATTTTCAAATCTTCAAAAAAAAAAAAAAAAAAAGCTTGATACTAAGAAAATGCTTAGCTTAATACCAAGATAATTGATAAAAAAATATCACCAAACCACTCTCCAGTACTTATATTGGACAATGTCCTTATTGGCCAAAAATTAACACAAGAAAACATCTCCAAAGGAACCAACAAAAAGAAAGGGAGTAGAAAGTTAAGCAATACTCTCCAAGTGAAATAAGTTCCAATACATATCAAAACTGGAAATAGAGATAATGACTTGTCCAAAAGAACTTTATTCCAACCTACAAAAGAAAACACAAATAAAAGCACAAGAAAAATAATAACAAAATAAAGAAGTACCTAAATAAAAGAAAACAACTAAAAATCCTAAAAAAGAAAATAAAGATACGACTCACTTCCCCACACTTAAGATGGAAAATATTTTCTTTATTTGGGAGAAATAGCACCTAACAACTCCAAACACAAAACAAAGATACAAACTCTTTCCATTCATCATACTTCCTCATCAAACATTTCTAAAAGAAATTAATTCTAATTGAAAAAGGTAAGGATGATAAAAGTAGAAATAAAAGAGGTTTTTGAAAAATAGAGGGTTCATGGAGAATATTAGTTGCAATGAATATACATCAAGGACCCCCCTTCCATACCACATTCTTTTTGACATGCAAATCAAGTTTCCAACACAAAGATGTAAATTATGTCTAAAAAGTGTATAAACATGAGAATCACCACTTAACCCTTCACAAGATTTGTCACAACAAAAATTCTCCTTAAAACTTAGCATTTGAGTTTTCAAAGATGCAATCAAGAAATTCTTACTTTTCAATGCATAGTCTACAAAAACTAAGTTACTTCCCTGAAATTGGGGTGAAGGGTAGACTTTGTCAACATCCTCCAAGGACTTCTTACGGTGTAGCATTGAATGATCCAACTCCTTGAGGTATGATAAATTCAACACATCATCATTTGCACCTTGTTCTCCAAGAATTGAGAGGAACCTAACAAATCATATAATAAAGAGAGATTAGAATTATTAGCACATAGAGAGGAATTCAATGCATCCCTTTCCATATTGGATAATTGTTCCTCATATCCTTTTTTTTTTTAATGGTCAATTTTACGGGCTAACATGAACTCATGAGTCTCTTCAACAATATTAGCTAATTGTGTCCTTTGATCGCATAATTGTTGGGAAGTTTCTTCATGCCACTAAACAGATGAATTTGTATTGGCAACAAAAGAATCTATTAATGTTTCTAATGACATCTTACTAAAAATATCAATGTGAACTTGTAATCTTGCCAATCTATCATTATTGAAGCTCTGTTGATTTTGTGCCTAAAAATAATTGTCCACGATGATGTCCACCTCGCACTCAAAGAAAAACAAAAAATCAAATAGAAAATAAAAATAAAATCAAACAAAAATAATAGAAAAATAAATAAACAAAAAAAATAAAAGGAAAAAAATTATAAAAATACAAAAAACACACATATTAGATATATTCACAAACTATCTAAACACAAAAGTTAGTGGATTTACAAGTACAACATGAACTAAGTTAATCAATTAAGTCACACAATGTTACAAACAACAAGATATAGCACCTATTTACACAAAGAACATATAGACATGTTTACATATAGACATATAAATATATAAATATGGTTAAATCAAAAAAATTCAAGCTTCTATGATATTATTCCCCAGCAGCAGCGCCAAAAACTTGATGCGTAAATTTTGGCTGTATAAAAATCATCAAATTTAAATCCATCCATTATTCAATTTTTAATTAAAACATTAATCCCAAAATATACATACAAGCAAATATACTCATCGCAAGCATAGTATAGGGAATTAATGAGTATTGATCCTCAAAGAAACAAGTACACACTAGTCACTTTCGTTTATTGTTTAACCGACCTAATAAAGTGAGAAAATAAGAAAAAGAAATATATACAATTTAATGATGTAAGAATATGCAATTTAGACAATTATCCTAGAAAACATGATAATGAATCAACTAGCAATTCTCTCAATTAATTATCATCTTGGTATCATGAAGGAATATAAAGTAACATTTAATCGTTTCCCAAGTCATGAATCTACTTATACAAATTCCACTTCGTTTTCCAATCCGTGGAATCACTATCTGTTGATTAAATTTATAGATTTTTCAATGAAGCTAACATAACCACAACATTCATTAAGCTCAATTCCGCATAAACATGAAATTAGTTAATGAACCTTTAGTTACTTTAGTCCTATAATCCTAACTTCGTCACCCAAGTCCATTAAGATTTAGCAAATACGAAATCAATACAATAAACTCCTAACATCATTTTTCCAAGTCAATTAGAAGAACTCATATCAATAATCAATAAAAACAAGTAATCAAATACCAAAGATGATAAAGAATTGATCAAATAACTAAATTAACACAAAACTATGAATTCAAAATAATATTAAATTAAAAAAAATTGAATACATTATTGTTTAAGGAAAATAAAGCACTCATAGACAAGCATATTTCTTCTCTCTTGAAGGCTCTCTTAAACAATGCTCATTGATTTGGTGAATTCCTCCTTCAATGAATGTTTGGAATTCTAGCTCTTGAATTCCTAGGTGTCCTTTTTAGGTATCTGAGGATTCTAAACACAACTTCAAAGTGAGTAGGCCCAAGTGAGTGCATAAATTGACTTACCACACTAACAATGAAAGCTATGTCAGGTCAGGTGTGAGCTAAATAAATAATTCTTCGGACTAGCGTTGATTACTTTCTTGGTCAACCACCTCATTACTAATTGCTACTATTAACTTCAGGTTTGGCTCAAAATGAGTATCTGCTATTCTACAACCGATCATCCTTGTTTCTTTGAGTAAATCAAGAATATATTTTTACTGGTTGACAAAGATACCCTCCTTGGATCTAGCAAACTCCATACTAAGAAAGTATTTTAGCTTGCCCAAGTCTTTAACTTCAAATTCAGCTTCTAGATTCTTCTTTAAATTGTTAATTCTAAGAGCATCATCCCCTGTCATGATAATATCATCTACGTACACAATTAGGATGGCCACTTTACCTTCAACAGAATGCTGGAAGAACAAAGTATGATCAGCTTGACTATAAGAGAATCCTAGTCCTTTACCACCTTTCCAAATCGCTCAAACCAAGCTCTAGGTGAATGCTTGAGACTATACAAAGACTTCTTCAATTTGCACACTCTTCCTTTTCCCAAACGTTCTTCAAAACCAGGTGGCAGATCCATATATACCTCTTTCTTTATGTCCCCATTTAGGAATGCATTCTTAATATCAAACTGATGAAGGGGCTAGTTGGCAGTGATTGCAAGAGAAAGAAGTATTCTGATGGAATTAACTTTGGCAACAGGGGCAAAGGTCTCTTGGTAGTCTGTACCTTGAGTTTGAGTGAATCCTTTTGCCACTAACCTGGCTTTGTATTTCAGCACACTTCCATCTGCATTATACTTCACTGTGAATACCCATTTTCATCCTACTGTCTTCATATCCTTAGGTAGATCTTCAATGCTCCATGTGTTATTTTTTTTAGAGCATTCATTTCTTCCATCACTGCTAATCTCCATTTTAGATCACCCAATGCGTCCTGAACAGTTCTTGGCACAACTAAGTCAGAAACTCTTGACACAAATGTTCTATGACTGTGTGACAATCTCTTATAGGACAGGTATTTAGCACTAGGGTGTTTGGTGTATGTTCTGGTTCCTTTTCTCAAGGCAATAGGGAGGTCAAGGTCAGGGATGGACATATTGGGTGATTTTAAAGAAGTTGTGATTGAAGAAGGATTGTTCAGGATAGTAATAGGAGGATCATTACTCGAAAAAGTAGACTTCTGCCAGAGAGATAACGGGTGCAGTAGAACTATTGTGAAACTTTTTTTTGGTGTTGACCTTGAGTTTAGGTAGCACCATATTTTCCCCTTTTGAAAGTATTTCTCCCCCTATCTCTGATGGAATAATATTAGGCAAAGTTGAACTAGGTGAAACATTAGTTTCCATATCATTAACAACTGGTTCCTGTTTTGGTTTAGTAGGTAAGCTGTCAGAAACAATTGGAAGAGGAAGAGTTTTCCAAAAATTGTCTTCTTTCACGTCGAGGTTTTTCCCCAGAAGAAAAGTTTTGGGAAAGAAAGGCTGAGTTTCATCGAATGATATATCCATGCTTTTAAAGAACCGTTTTATGATAGGATTGAAGCACTTATATCTTCTTTTATTGGATGCATAGCTAACGAAAACACACTTTTTAACTTTGCGGTCTAGTTTTGAACAAAAGGTATGGGTATATGGACATAGTAGATACAACCAAAACCTTGAATGGTAAATCAGTGCTTCACCGAAGATTGGGAAAGCAATTTTTTAGACTATTTAAACGTGTTTCAAAGTTTAAAACCCAAGATGGCATTCTATTAATCTAGTAGCAAGCAGTTAAAAGAGCATTACCCTATAAATATTTAGGAACATTCATTGAAAAATAATGGCACAAGCTACTTCAAGTAAATATCGATTCTTTCTTTTGGCAAGTCCATTTTGTCATGGGGTATCTCGGCAAGTGATTGGTGAATAAAACCATTTTCGACAAGAAATTTTCCCAAATATTTATTGAAGTATTTTGTCCCATTATCCAATCTTAAAATGCTAATCTTGGTTTGGAATTAATTTTCAATCATTTGAAAAAAATTCTTTAAATCTATGTGCCGCTTCAGATTTCTTTTCTAAAAGATAAACCCAACATACCCTGGTATGATCATCAATAAAAATGACAAACCATCTTTTTCCAGAAAGTGTGTTAATTTTGGAAGGGCCCCAAACATCACTATGAATAAAATAAAATGGCTTGGATGCACAATATGGTTTTGGAAGAAAGGAAACACAGTGTTCTTTTACCAAATCACAAGCCTCATAATGAAATTTTGAACAATCATTTCCATTAAACAGATCTAGAAATAGATGTTTAAGATATGAAAAACTAGAATGTCCTAATCTCCTATGCCACAATATTATTTTCTCATAAATAGAGGTCGAACTGAAACTACCTAGTCCTTGAGCTTTATTCCCAAAAGATATTTCATCAAAATAGTATAGCCTATTTATCTCTCTAGCAGTTCCAATTATCTTCCCCGAGTTCTGATCCTAAAAGACACAAAGAGAAGGGAAAATTAGGATGGAGCAGTTAGAATTTTTAAACAATTTGCTGACAGAAAGGAGATTACGAGTAAGTTTTGGGACGTGTAGTATAGAATTGAGAGTAATTTCTCTAGAAATATTAATGTTTCTTTTGCCTGTAATAGGAGAGAAACTACCATCTACTATTCTAACTTTTTGTAAACTAGAACAAGGAATATATGTATGAAACATATGTGAGCAGCTTGTCATGTAGTTTGATGCCCCTGAATCGATGATCAAAGGACCAGATTTTGCAAGAACAAAAAGTGCAAAGGAACTCCTACCTGACTATGCCATAGAACTGACAGAGACATTAGGTGATGAATAGGGTTTTAACAGCTTAAGATGATGATCTAATTGCTCCTTACTGAAAGGAGAATTCTCAGCTTCATTTGCAACAGGTATAGGTTGCTCTCCGGACTTGTTTCTTTTACCTATGGGTGGCTTCCCATGCAGATTGTAACAAGTCTCCCTTGTATGTTGTAATTTGCCACAAAAATCACACTGTAAGTTTCTCTTATCCCCTTGTTGGTTTTGGTTCACCCTTCAGCTAGCATAGGCTTCTGCAGTGGCTAATGCTGAACCTTCTACAAACCCCGTTGTAGTAAAGCCTTTCTTTCCTAACATCACTTGCCTTTGGCTCTCCTCATGTCGTACTTCAGCAAAAGCTTCGCTAATTGAGGGTAGAGGGCTCCTTCCAATAATTCTGCCCCGTATTTCATCAAACTTAATATTCAATCCAACAAGAAACTTGAAAATTTGGCTTGCATCGATCAATTTCTTGTAGTGATTATAGTCCTCCAATGATTCCCACTCATAATCATTAAACAAGTCAAGGTCCTACCAAATTCTCTTAAGGGAATTAAAATATTTTGTCATAGATTCCTCGCCTTAGCGGATTTCTTCAAGTCACAAAGTCAATTCATAAACTTGGGACTGGTTGCCAAGGTCTGAGCACATCTGTGAGACATTGTCCTAGAGGTCTTTGGCAGTAGAGTAGTACATGTAGTTAGCCCCTATTTCTTCTGTCATTGAATTCACTATCCAAGACATAACCATTAAGTTTTCAGGATCCCAATTGGCATAGGCTGGATCCTTCTCGTCTGGTTTCTTTGTCTCTTCCGTAAGATAGTTGATTTTCCCCCTCCCTCTTATGTACATCCAGACTAATTGAGACCACCGGAGAAAATTGTCCCTATTTAGCGAAATTCTGGTTATTTGAATGGGTTGATTTTTAGATGGGTTTTGAAGGTTTTGTAGATTAATTTGGGATGACTTAGGTTGACAAGAATTAGACGTTACTTCAGACATTATTTTTGGGGACACAGACTAAATACTAGGATTTCTTTAGAGCTTGTGCAACTGGCTCTGATACCAAAAAGAAGAGATGGTTTTTGAAGTACACACTCTCTTGTCTTTTTGTGTAATGATACATGGGAATATATAGTTCCCATTTGTTACAAAAAAGGAAGATAATATCCTAAATAAAGGCTAACAGATTGCTATCCTAATTGACAGCTATAATCTCCTAAATAAAGGCTAATAGATTGCTCTCCTAATTTACAACAAATGACAAATGTTGACAGCTATTATTTACAAGAGAATCACTAAATAATTAGAAACTTCCAACAGGATCACATACCTGGTATGGCATCATTTGGTATTTAGAGTTATGTATATAGACTTTTAGACAGTTTGTATATCGACCTAGCTAATATGTATATTATTTTTGGGAGTTTAAGTTTAGTTTGAATAATTTTTTTTGTAATCTCTTTTGGAGTATCAAAGTTTAGTTTCTTTATTTTTTGCTACCTTAGATATAAAGACCCCTTGTCTGGGAGGTCAGATAGGGCTACACATATGTTTTATAAGATAATTTACTTATTAGAATAAGGGGTGTTACATTTTTGGTATTTCAAAATACATATCACATAATTGTTTCAAATGAATACTCTCATATGCACAAGAGTCACTGGAAAATTTATTTATCACATTATTTGTGCATGATTAGGTTGCAAGCACTTCTGACAAGGTTGGGGCTAGTATCCAAGATTTGTATTTTACATTTGTAATCATTTTGTTTAGAGATGACATCTGTTAATCTGTATTATGAAACTCTATATAAGTTTTCTTTGACCTGTAATACATTTATGTATTATTTGAGGGATTTCTTTGGTTTAATTATTTACTTATCGCGTTATGAAGATCCCTTGTTCTTTAGACGGGGCGATATTCCTACCCCTTTTTAGGTACATAGGTAGCGAGATGTTACAATTTTGATGTACAATGCTATATTCCTTGTGATTTTGTGTAGAAAATGATGTAAATCTTGTAGTGATATATAATGCACTCTGTGTGTATGTGTGTGATGAGACTCCGCTTTATCATGAAGGTCAAGATCAAGAAGGAGGAGGCGTGACTATGCAAGGACAAAGACGGATGACAAGATCTAGGTCCAAGAAGCTTCAAGATGAGTTTCAATTGCTCATAAAACCATGCTTGAGGATGGAAGAGGGTTGGAAGGTTGAGGAAGCTAGCCAAAAGTTCATTTTGATGACTATCCAAGAAGGACCCCAACAAAAACTCAAGTCGGCAACAAAGGCAGACGAAACTTGACCAAATGAGACCTTCCAGTGGACAGCCGGCGCCAGCCCCAAGCAGCCAAATCGACACCGGCTTCAACCTGCCCAACAACGGCTTCATTCTAGCACATGACCAATCGAAGACAGAGCCTAATTGGTGCCGGCTTGAGGGCCCTGGCCGGTGCCAGCTCCATCATGGGCAGCCGTCATGTTTTTTATGTTTTCTCTAGTTTTTTCCAATTTTAAGTGTTTATAAAGACTTATTAAGACCCTAAACTATAGTAGAACCTCAGGGATTACTTAGTTAGGGTTAGGGTAGTATAAATAGCACCTTTAGTGATTTGACAAGATAATTCACAAACTTTAATTCAAATTTGAGAGAGAATCTTTAGAGGCCCTAACCTCCTTGTTCATCTTGTTCAAGACCATGCTTAAGGGTTAGTCCTCCTTAGGAATGAGTCTATAAATCTTTTGGATAATCTAATGTAGTTTTTTTGAATGGGTCTTAGTTGCTTTGTTTTTCTAAAATCTGTTCAAATTCCATTACTTGGGTGCCTATTTTCTCTATTCTATTTGTTCTTGTTTGCCTTTGTTGTTTCCAGGATATTGGGGTGAGATTATAGTAGAACTTTCTACTATTCTTAAAGGTCTTTGAAGCATAGTTCTTTAAGGGTTTGATAGAAGGTAGGTTGTTAGTTTCATTTTCTCCTTTTTTTTCCCAAGAAAATCTCTATTTTTGGTCCCGTTGGTTGAGCTGACTCCTTACCAATTAAACCACCCAAAACACCAAGAAAAAGCCTACATAAAATCATACCAGTGTGTGTGTGAAATTATATGAGAAAATAGCATGATTTGATATCGGAAGGGAGTATGAAAATGGTGTGTTTTAAATAGAGGATTTGCTAGTTGTGTTTTAGAGTTAAGAATGATAATTTTGTGAGCTTGATTTGGTGAAGGGCTTTCTATGAATTCGATTTTTGAGTATTTTATGATGTAATGGGAAAATTTTGGTATGCTTTTTGTACCGAAAAATTCTAGAAATTGAGACTTATGATTTTTGTCGTATAACCATATATGCTGTGAGAAAACCCTTATTCATGGCATCATTTTAATCCCTCAAAAAATATAGTATCTGTTTGAATGTAGTCATGAAATCTTTACTAGACAGGCCTCATGATGTTAGGAAATTTTGAGAATAAGAATTACTGAAAAATCATTCCTAGATTGGGAGAAATGGAATTTTGGAAATGATCGCGCAAGACTGTCTAATTAGCTTAATGTTCTAGAAGAGCTTTTTATAAAAGTTATTTGACCCACTTAAGTGGAATCTTAGGGGGGAATTTGCATGGTAATTCATCTAACATATTAACATATCAAACAAGAAAATTTCATTAAAAATGAAGTGTTTTGCTTAGGATTTTTGTGACCCCTATTTTACCATTGTGAGCAAAGTTTCGATTCTTAAGTGAAAAGTGGGGTTTCATGAAAATTTGGTCATAAATGTATTGGAATTTCACTTAATTAAATTTCATGACATACCTAAGTTTCTTAAAAGTATTTTTATGAGAGTTTTGATGACTCAAAATAAATCATGCGATTTTGGGTAACGAAACCCGAAAAATAGCCACTTTTTTGTAAATGAAACACTAGATAAAATTTTAATTCTTGCAAAACTAATTTTGTTACCTAATTTGCTTGTTGTACTTAATTTGATCATGTGATATCTTGAAACTTATGTATATTGGAATGTAAGTTGATTTGTGGTTATGTAAAGTAATTAGGATTTATATAGTAAACGAGGTGTTAGTGTGGGGTTTTCGAATGGTGATTAAGGTTTTGTTTGACCATTTATATAGATTAATGAGTTCTATACTAAGTGAAATTGTTGGTTTCCTTAGACAACTATTAAATATTGCGATGGGATTTTTTTCCTGTACCTAAAAATAGCTTAATTGCCCTAGGGTCTTAGTTAGAATTTTATTTGGGGCACATAAATGGAAAGTCAATTCTTATATATTGTATTTGGTATACTTGGTGGATTTAGATGAAAAAGGATGAGTAAGGGCTTAAACTAATTAACAACAATTTGTTAGCTTGGTCCAAGGTAAGTCCTTACATCCCAAGTATCTTTTTGAAATGCATATTATGAAATGCAAAAACCATGCAAAAATGTCTTCTTTAAAATATGCAAAATTTGAATTCAAATGCATATATAATGTATGAAAAATTTTGTGAGATATTTTATGGTTACGGCATGTAAATTATGCTGTAAATTTTGAGCATGCCTTTTTCAGAAAATGGTTATGCATAAAAATAATGTCCATTGAAAATAATATTTCTTTTATACTATTATGATTTGTTCATGCATAAATGTCATTGCACAGTTTCCCATGACTATTATCATTATGGAATGGAGCCATGCATCAAATATATGCAAATGCATGAATGTAAATTTATACATGAAAAACATTACAAAAATCATACCAAGAGTTTTATATGTAATGACTCCAAATATTACTATGGCAGATTATGAGTAATGAATCAATACTCCTTAAATGAATTTTCAGAACGGATATAGGAATTTTGGTTTTGGAAATTTTGAGGAAAATAATTGTGCTATTAGTTTTGGTCAGGTTAAGACTTAGAAATTTTCTTCAAAAGAGTAGAACAATTATTAGAAATAACTTGATTATTCCATATCGAAATAGTGAACTCTTGAAACATAGAATAAATAACATTGAGATCTCAATAAGTGAGACTATAGGACTAGCCTTCATTAGATTATGAAAAAATTTCAATAGATTGACAGTCTCCAAAAAGCTATCTTTTTCTAAAAGGGACAATAGCTTTAGTGGCTAAGCATATTTCTTAACTAGCAGCACGGTCTCCAAGGGAAACTAAAGGACAAACATGGGACATCCAATCTAATTTCTTATGAGAGAGATAACGGGGTATTCACTGAGGATGGATGTATACTCTACCCAATTATTTGACGTTGCATATGACATTACTATATATATGACATATCATGATCATATTGACATGATATGGGTATCTTGATAATACTCAGGATATAGTATTATGATGGGTTTAATACATTTTATAAATGAATTTGATTTTCCAAAAATGAGATATGAATAATTTACTCGGCAAGAATTTTTATATGCAAGGTTCTACTTTCGTACTTGCTAAATTGCCCAAAAAATGATAATGTGTTTAAGATGCGTAAAATTATTGAAATTATAACTATGTATGTTCAAGTTAACATTACTCATGGATCACGACAATGACTTTGGAAATTATGACACGAACTCACACACCCGGACATAATGAGATTTTTATAATATTACACAGTTTTCTAATGATATTTTCAAGGTAAGATAAGCCTATCAATATTGAGGAGGATATTTATCTTTTGTAATATCAATAGTCTTAATACAATATTCAATATCCTTTATTTGGATGATTGAGAATTTTATTTTGGATACTTAAATTTATCGGGATTGTAATATCTTCATTTGAAGATCTAATTTAAGTTCAAGCTTTATTGATTTATTTATATCTTCATTTATTGACTACTACATTGTAAAAACCCATGGTCTAAACAATAGTGTGATATCCCTAATCCGATTGGGCTACATATGTAGTGGAGTGTTATAATTGGTACCAGAGCCTAGGATCGGATAAGCCTAGGTTTATATTGAGTCTAGAATTGGGCACCAACCTCAATCTTGGGAATGGAATAGTTATGACTTTGTTGAGATATGGATTAAGTTTCTTGGATTAAGATGATGATAACTTTGATCATAATATCTTTTTGCATAGTGATAAGTTAGTAGGAATGAGAGGTGACCCTATACCTGTGTTTTATAACAATGAATACCTTAACAAGGCTGTCAAAGAAAGGTTTGTGGTGACAGGTATAATCATGTGAGGTTTCCTGGTACAACAAGGCTAAGTGTAAGGATGAGCGACAAGATCTTTAATACTCTCTGCAACCTTTAGGTTTTGACTACCCTGGTTCTAATTAGGCAAATGATGTTGTGAGTAAAGGTTTAATTATGGTGCTTTTTGTTGAAACCTAAGGGCTTAACACCTATACTTTGGAGACTTGCAATTTTCTGAAACACTTGGTATTTAAGTGTAAATGATAGGAACATGATATGAGCTTGAGGCAGGAAATTTTCCTAGATTTAAAAGTAGCTTTTGTTTTGAACTTTTTGTAAAGGACAAGAACTACAATGCAACAAGACAAGAAAGAAAGGCTACAAAGGACATAAAGAGATCAAAGAAATTAACAAAGAAAATACCTTTTTCTACAAATAAAGAATCCTAAAAGAACTTAGCTTTTACAACCCCAAATTTAGTAGATTAGGTCTACAACAATACCTTAGAACCCTTGACTTAACAAGAAATCAAGAACTAAAAGGTTAGGGAATTGTGGGCATTCAAACAAGAAACAACAAGAACCCTAAAGGACTTACAAGAAGAACCCTTGTTGATTTCATTGTTGAATTATCCTTTAAGTTTATAGACACTTACTCAAGGGTGAACTAAGCCCTTAGGTTAGTCTTGGATTGAAATTGAACAAGGAATTTCTCCATACTTCAAGTCTTCAATATGAATCTTCACCTATGTTAAAAAATATATATAGAGAGTTATGTTCCCGTATTCTTACAATACAAAGCTTATATAATGGTCTTTTGTTCCTGAACTAAAATACTTTTTAAATATTATAAAATAATCCCAAAATAGCTAAAAAATATCAGGGTTTTAGATCCAGAGTGGGGCCAGTGCCAGGTAGGGTTGGTAGGGTTGGCTCTAGGTACACTCTGGAGGAATAGTGCCCTTCACAAAAATAGCTGAAAAAAAAAGGGTTGGGGTTCAAATCTAGAGTGGGGCACCTGGTAAGGCTAGTAGGGTCGGTGCTAGGTCCATCCAGCTGGAACAATGCTCACATCACAAAATTGAGAGTTTGTCCAGTCCACACCCGATGCCTGGTCGGGCTCCTAAGACTGGTGCGGGTACGCTCTACTGGGCACCGGGTATGCTCTGCTAGGCGTCGTTTCTACGAGAACAACTTTCGATTGACTTCCTTCATACACCAGCAGCATGGTCCATTCTTTATCCTCTCCCGGCAATGTCGATACACTATCTCACCTTAAATGAGCATGTAGATATGCATGATTATTGAGTTGGAATTGTTTGAAGAGGGCTCTCGTCAATGAACCGGGCAAGCTCGACTTTGTTTCGACTTCATCCTCTCCCTCTTCTTGAGCTTGATCCTCGTAATCAGATTGATTCCTATCATTTCTCCCTTCTTGGAATGGATTCATTCTCGAATCATATCCTACATCATAAGGAGAAACATTAGCTACATTAAAAGTCGCACTTACATTACACTCACCTGGTAGATAAATCTTGTCGGCGTTATGTCCATATCACTTCAGAATTTGGAACGGTCCATCCCCTCTCGGTTCAAGCTTTGACTTGCATTGGGTGGGAAATCTCTCCTTGCATAAATGCACCTAAACCCAGTCTCCTAGCTCAAATATCACCTGCTTTCTTCCTTGGTTGCACTTGCATGCAACGGTATCATTCCGTTTTTCGATTAGATATTTAGCTTTCTCGTGCATGGATTTAACTAGTTCGGCCTTCTTTTTGCTATCAAGACTCAATCGTTTATCTATCGGCAAAGGAGTTAAATCTAATGGGGTTAATGGATTAAACCCATAAACAACTTGAAATGGAGAAAAAGTAGTAGTACAATAGACAATTCTATTATATGCAAACTATATATGTGGAAGACATTTTTTCCAATTCTTTAAGTTCCTCTTGATAATTGCCTGTAGTAATTACGTGAGAGTTCAGTTGACAATCTCCGTTTATCCATCCGTTTGTGGGTTACAAGCTGTAGAAAACAATAAGTTAGTTCCAAGTTTTACCCACAATATTCTCCAAAAATGACTTAAAAATTTAATATTCCTGTCAGATACCATGCTTCATGGTAACCCGTACAATCTTACCACTTTCTTGAAAAATAAACCTGTAATGTGGGTAGCATCATTAGTTTTTGCACAAGGAATAAAATGAGCCATCTTAGAAAATCGATCAACAATTACAAAGATGGAATCTTTTCCCCCTTAGACCGTGGCAATCCTAATATGAAATCCATTAAAATATCTGACCAATGTGCATTAGGGATGGGTAAAGGAGTTTATAACCCTTGGGTAATGTTTTAGACTTGGCCCTTCTACATGTAATGCATGAGTTACAATGCCTCTCTACATCTCCCCTCATTTTTTGCCAATAAAAATGCTCTTGCAAAATACTTAAATGTTTTTGAATTCCTACAATGTCCTATTAAACCTTCTCTATGAGCTTCCTTCACTAATAATTCTTTCAAGGATCCTTTTGGTATGCAAAGTCTACCTTTTTTAAACAAAAACCCATCATGCCTATAAATTTTTTGAAAAGCATATTTTTCACAAGCATGATAAATCTCTCCTAATTCTTCATCATTTGCATATAAATCCTTAATAAGCTCAAAACCAAGTAATTTTGCATCTAAGGAATTTAAAAGCACATACCTGTGAGATAATGCATCAACTCCTACATAATCCTTACCTTTCTTGTATTGATCACGTATGGAAATGGACCAATGAACTCTATCAATTTGGCATGTCTTTTGTTCAACTTTTGTTGGCCTTTTAGATGCTTTAATATTTCATGATTAGTATGAATGATAAATTCCCTAGGTAACAAATAATATTACCAATAGTATAAGGTCCTCACTAATGCATACAATTCCTTGTCATACGTAGAATAATTCAAGGATGCTCCTAATAGCTTCTCACTAAAAAAATGTAATATGTTTTTTATCCTGAGTCAACACAGCACATATTCCTATTCCACTGGCATCATATTCCAGTTCAAAAGCTTTTCAAAATTAGGCAAGGACAACAACAAGGCTTCACTCAATTTTGATTTCAAAATAATAAAAGCCTTTTCTTGTTCCTCTCCCTACCTAAACCCCACATTCTTTTTAATAACTTCAGTCAATGGGACATCTATTGTGCTGAAATTTCTAATGAAATGCCTATAAAAATTGGCTAACCCATGAAAGCTCCTTACCTTAGTTACAGAAGTAGGTGTTGGCCAATCTTGTATTGCCTTGACCATTTCTTCTTCAAGTTTAATACCTTTTGAACTTACAATATAACTAAGAAAAGTTATCTTTTCCAAACAAAAGGAACATTTATCAAAGTTCGCATATAACCTTTCTCTTCTAAGAGCAATAAGCACACACTTAAGATGATGCAAATGATCTTCATAAGTTTTGCTATAAATCAAACTATCATCAAAATACACCACAACAAATTTTCCAATATATTCTCGCAATATAGAATACATCAATCTTATGAAAGTACTAGGTGTATTTGATAACCCAAATGGCATCACAAGTTAGTCTTAAATGTAGTCTTCCATTCATCACCTTCCCTAACCTAATATGATGATATCTGGATTTCAAATCAATTTTTGAAAATACACATGATCCATGCAATTCATCTAATAAATCATCAAGTCTAGGGATAGGATAACGATATTTTACCATTATGTTGTTAATGGCCCTGCAATCAACACACATCCTCCATGATTTATCTTTCTTAGGCACCAACAATATTGGAACCGTGCTTGGACTCAAACTCTCTTGAACATGGTCTTTCTTGAGCAACTCCTCAACTTGATTTTGTAGCTCCATAGCTTCTTCAGGGTTGCATCTATAAGCTGGTCAGTTTGGAATGACAGCCCCCGAGATAAAATCAATCTGATACTCTATCCTTCAGACGGGTGGCAATTCTTCTAATATTTCTTTTGGAAATACATCCTAGAATTCTTCAACAAGACCTGCAAGGTAGTGAAAGAGTAGTCTCATTAGTAGTTACATAAATATCTTTACAAATTAAAAGATACACTGGTTCCTTAGCTTTAATTACTTCTACCACCTCTCACTCACTTGCAAAGAAATTTACTCGTTTCTTATCTCCCCTCTCTTGTTTTTTCCTCTCACTTTTCCTTTTCTTCTTTCTCAGTGTTCTCTCTCTCAATTTTTTTCTTATTTTCTTGAACACTTTTCTTCTTCTCTTTTTCTCTCATGATCTTTTAATCTTTGCTGACTTCACTTTGAGACATAGGCAGTAGAATGAATTTCTTTCACTCCTTATACACAGTATAGGTGTTTTTCTTCCCGTCATGCTTTACTTCCATATCATATTGCCATGGTCTCCCTAAAAGTAGGTGGCCTGCCTGTATTGGAACAACATCGCACAAGATCTCATCCTTATATTTCTCCATGTCAATTGCAATCAAGGTTTGTTTATTAACCTCAATTCTCCACTTTCATTTAGCCATTGCAACTTGTAGGGTTATGGATGCTTCCTTGTTTCCAAGCCTATCTCTTCCACTACACTTGCACTTATAATATTGGTGCAACTCCCATGTCAATGATTACACTACAAAGTACTTAGTTGATCAAACATCTTGTATAAAAGATATTCTCCCTCTTCTGATGATACTCATCTTCTTTCACTTGCGTCCTCAACGATCTCCTAATTACACCAAGTAATGCATACACTTGCCCAACTTCTTCACCTTCTTCACTCGAGATTTCTTTCTCTTTTTGAATTTATTCCAATTTCTCATATTCCTCCTCCTCGGATGAAATCTCACCATAAGCATTTGTGTACATCACTCTCTTGCTTGGACATTCATGCGCCATATGTCCATATCTCATATAATGAAAGCATTTGATATCTCGGCTCTTCAGCTTCTCAATAGCCTTTCCTTTATCTCTATTCCTTTCTTCCCTCGGTTTATTAAATTATCTAGGTGGCAACGACTTTGGGACTCCTTCCTTCTTAGGTGCCGCCTTAGGGAATTCCTTAGGAGATGACGTTGGTTGGTTTGCTCTCCTCTCAAAAGGTTGTTTCCTCAATTGTTTTTCTACCTTCATAGCTATATGCACCATTTCTTCCAATGTTACATATGAATGCAACTCAATTACATTGGATAATCTCCCGGTTCAATCCACTTAGAAATCTCGTTTTAGAGGCACGTAGATCTTCATTAATAACCTCCCTCATCATTAACACCTCAAGTTCTTTGTGATATTCTTCAACACTTCTATCTCCCTATCTTAGCACTTGAAGCCTTTGATATAGCTTGTTGTAGTTGTGGTGCGGTACAAACTTCGCCCTCGTGAGATTTTTCATCAATTCCCATGTACCAATGACATTTTCTCCTATTCTCATTCTATTAGCTAAAACCTGTTCCTACCATACTAATGCATAATCTGAAGATCTCAATACTGCCAACTTTACTTTATTTCTCTCACTATAATCTTGGCAATCAAATAGAATTTTCATTTTGCTTTCCCATTCAAAGTATGCCTCAAGATCATTTTTTCTCGGGAATTGTGGTACCTTCATTTTGATGTTCTTCAATTCTCACTCTCCCTTATTGTCATCTCTCATCTTACCTTTCAACACATTACCCTGATATTAATCCCCACAGTCTTTCTTCGGGTATCCTTTTTCCCACTCAAATTCTTTCTCAATATTTTTTTCAAATCCCCTCATAGGATTCTCACCAAATCTCCTTCAGCCTCTTCCTCTACCTCCTTTCAACCCATTTCTACCTTCTCTTATAGGAATTTGTTGATATCCACCAACTGAATATTCATTCCATTCTTCTCCTGGTTGAGTGTTCGCGGGAGGCGTGTTGTAGGCTTCAAATTGCTCTTGTCCCCTCTTTTTTCTAACGGTAGATGTTTGGCCTTGTTGAGCTTGGAGTTTGGTCATCTTCCTCCAAATGCCCTCATACTCCTTTGAATAAAACGAGGGTCTCACGAAGATCTCTTAGTTCATCTTGTGATCTACTTACTCCACCAAGATTTAGCCTAGTCGTTTCCTCTCCTTGAGTCATTGTTGGAGTTTAGACTGATGTTCCTGCAAAAGAGTTGAGAGAATATAAATAGAGATTGGTTTCCTCACTCACTCCCTAAGTGTTTACACTCTACTCTCGTGTTTGCTCTCCTTAGCTTTTTCAATAATAATCTTTCTCTCTTACTTTTTTCGTTCACTCAATGGCTCACTTATTCAACCAAATTCCTTCCCAACATGAAAAGGTTTAGTTCACTTAAGTCTATTAACTCTTAGGATGCTTCAATACAAGGGTCATAGGTTGACAACTTTAGTGAACACTTAAAGGTTAATAGACAAGTAGAATACAAAGGTGTTCACAATACACAACAAGAAAAAATAATTTGGAGAATATAATGAAACGATTGTAGGAGTAACACCATTGTTCAATCCACATTCTTTCTTTGAGACATTTCATCAAACACATGGTGTTCATAGAGTAAATAGTCATTGAGACTTTTTATCAAACACCTTATGTGCAAGATTTTCCTATGGAACTTTGCAAGAAAATTTCTTCTCAAACAAGCCCAATATAATCACAACAACAAAAATTAATATATTCCTAAGGATCTTTCTTCAATAAATCATTCTCATTCCTTTTTTTTTTAATCCAAGAATCTCAAGATCAAACAACACTCTAGATTTGATAAATCCAAGCTTAGATAGAGATCTAAGCTTATCCTTACTCTACTACCAAATTTGATTTAAGCTTGAGATAGGAAATCTTTCTAGATCTAAAAGTAGCTTTTGTTTTGAAATTTTTGTAAAGGACAAAAACTACAAGACAAGCAAGAAAAGCTATAAAGGACATAAAGAGATCAAAGAAAGTAACAAACCAAATACATTTTCTACAAACAAAGAACCCTAAAAGAACTTAGCTTTTAGAACCCCAAATTTAGTAGTTTAGGTCTACCACAACTACACCTTAGAACCCTTAACTTAGCAAGAAATCAGGAACTAAAAGGATAGAGAATTGTGGGCATTCAAACAAGAAACAACAAGAACCCTAAATGACTTACAAGAAGAACCCTTGTTAATTTCTTAGTTGAATTATCCTTTGAATTTATAGATACTTACTCAAGGGTGGACTAAGCCCTTAGGTTGGTCTTGGTTTGAAGTTGAACAAGAAATCTCTCCATGCTTCAGGTCTTCAAGAAGAATCGTCATTCATGTTAAAAAAAATATGGAATTGTGTTCCCCTGTTCTTACAATACAAAGCCTACATAATAGTATTCTATTCCTAAACTGAAATAGTTTTTAAATATTATAAAATAACCTAAAAAATAGTTGAAAATTGTCAAGGGTTCTGATCCAGAGTGGGGCCAGTGCCAGGTAGGGCTGGTAAGGTCGGCGTCAGGTATATTCTGGAGAAACAGTACCCTTCACAAAAATAGTTGGAAAAAAATGTCTAGGATTTAGATCCAGAGTGGAGCCGACACCAGGTAGGGCTGGTAGGGTCGGCGCCAAGTCCATTCTGCTGGAACATTGCTCACGTTACAAAATTGAGAGTTTGTCCTATCCACACCCAGTGCCTGGTCAAGCTCCTAGGATTGGTGTCAGGTACGCTCTGCTACATGTCGTTTCTGCACGAACAGCTTCCGATTAACATCCTTTATACATTAGCTTCTCGATCCTCTTTCGCCAATGTCTATACACTATCCCACCTTAAATGAGCTTGTAGATATGCGTGAAGATTAAGTTGGAATTGTTTGAAGCGGGCTCTCGTTAACGGACCGGGCAAGCTCTACTTTATTTCGTCTTCGTCCTCTCTCCCTTCTTGAGCTTGATCCTCATAACCGGATTGATTCCTATAAGAACATTATCTAGAATGTCCCTATAAATGCATATGGTATATTCTATATGAAATATCTATACATATCATTTTATTTTGTTGACTATGTAATAGAAGTATTTATTTGTTCCTGGTATATGGCATATTTGCACTTTAATTTTGAACTTAAAATGATTGGATTAAGGCACCAAAAGAAACACGGTATTAGTGACGGCGATTATCAACGGCTTTTTATCGAGAGTTTTGCAAGAACAAGTAAAAAGAAGGATAATTTACTAAAGAGTTGATCAACCGTAGAGAATATTCAAAATAGTGACGGTTTTGTGATGGGAAGGCATCCCTTGCAAATTTGCGAGGGTTTTACGAGGGCCAATTGTGGCCTTCGCAAATTAGTAGCCAAGCCCTAGCTAATTAGTGAGGGCTTAGCTACAGCCATAAATCTTTCCTCAAAAAAAATATTGTCATTTTAAGATAAAGGGCCTTACCCCTCCTAATTAGCGAGGGTTTAGCTATGGTTATAACTTTTTCTCATATATATATATATATATATATATATATATATATATGTTTTGGAATTTTAGGATCAAAAGGCCATAGCTAAGCATTCGCTAATTAGCAAGAGCTTAGCTATGACCATATTTTAAAAAAAAAAATTTATTGGCATTTTAAGTTAAAGGGTCATAGCTAAGCCCTCGCTAATTTAGCGAGGGTTTAGCTACGGTCATAAAGTTTTTGTCAAAAAAAAATACTATAGAATAGTAGGATAAAATAGTCGTAGCTAAGCCTTCACTAATTAATGAAGGTTTAGCTACGATCATAAATTTTTTTCACAAAAATAAATATTTTGGAATATTATGATAACAAATTTGTAGTTTATTGGCATTTTGAGATAAAGGGTCGTAGCTAAGCCTAAGCGAGGGTTTAGCTTTGGTCATAAAGTTTTTGAAAAAAAATAATTTAGAATAGGGTAAAATGGTCTCAAAAAAAATTGTTGAAATTTTAAGATAAAGGGTTGTAACTAAGCCCTCACTAATTACCCTCACTAATTAGTGCTCAAAAAAATATTTTAGAATATTATGATAAAATTGCCGTAGCTAAACTTTCACTAACTGCTAGGGATTAGCTATGACCATAAGTTTTGTTAAAAAAAAAAAAATGCTGGAATTTTAGCATAAAAAACCGTAGCTAAACCCTCGCTAATTGCTAGGGTTTAGCTTTGGCCATAATTTTTTCCTCAAAAAAATGTGTGTGAATTTTAGGATAAAAAGGTCGTAGCTAAACTCTTACTAATTTCTAGAGTTTGGCTACAACTTCACTATTTCTTTTGTCAAATCCTTAATTTCCTTGATCACCAGATTTGTGTCTAGTTATATATTTAAAAATATCCTAAAAATATCCTTCAATTTTATCATCCTGTGTATATCTGAGTGTTTAATTGAGATATATTTTAGAATGTACATACCGTTATATAATAATGTAAGGCAACGTACTTGACATGTTAGTTGATTAATACATAGGCATATTTAATGTAGTTATATAGTATATTGATATATTGATACATTAATGGTTATGATTATCTATGTACATACGTATATGAGCTATGTATGTTATACATCAGTGATTATATAAATATATATGAGTCAATTTTGTGTGTGTGTGTGTGTGTGTGTGTGTGTGTGTATGTATGTATGTATATATACACACACACACATAAATATATATAAGACATATATATGTTGCAATTATATAGTATGTAAATATATTGATACATTAATAGTTATGATTGTATATACATATATGTATATTAGCTGTGTATGTTATACATTAGTAATTATCTAAGTATGTATGCGTCAATTTTTTTTTTTTTTTTGTATGCGTGTGTGTGTGTGTGTTTGTATAACACACACACACACACACACACAATATGTATGTATGTATGTATGTATGTATGCATGTATGTATATATGTATGTTTGTAGATGTGATTATAAGCATATATGTTGCGTATGTTGTACATATATTAGTGATTAGCGATCATTTATATATATGTGTGTGTGTGTATGTATAATGTAGTTATATAGTATATAGATATGTTAATGTGATTATATGCATATATGTTGCATACGTTGTACATATATTAGTGATTAGCGATCATTTATATATATATATATATATATATGTATGTATATTATTAAATATACTATAAAATGTATAATATATTATATACAATAAATTATAGAATATGATAATTATATTTATAATACTCGTAAAGTATAAAATATACTACAATATATTAATTTCTAGAAAGATAGTTATATAAATAATATAACTATATATTTTATTTTCTAACTTTATTGCTTTTATTAAGTAAAAGAATTTATTGATATTTTACATAATAAAATATACTATATACTAAATATAATGTGAAAATAAACACAAGAATGAACATAGCTTAGTAGAGAAGCACACTTCCCCACAATGGAGATGCAAGTTCAAACCCGCGTCTTAAAACAATTTATGCTAATTTAAGCGAATTAATTATAGGATCAAGTGACGAGTTGGGTCGATCGGGTCAGGATTGAGGTCAAGCTACGCACTTTGGGCTGCCTGGGTTAGGTTGGGTCGGGTCAAACTAACATTATTTGTTTTCTAGGTTGGGTAATTAATTTTTTTAAAAAATTAAAATTTAGCGACTGTTGCTAAACCTTAGCTAATTTTGCTAGGATTCAGAAATTATTTTCCTAAAAATAAATATTGAGAAAATAGGTCACCGTCACTAAATCATCACTAAATTAGCTAGTGTGTTGTTACGGCTCAAAAATTAATTTTCTTAAAAATAGATATTGCGAAAATCAGGAGTCGTTGCTGCGCCCTCGCTAATTTTACTATGGGTTTACTACAGTAGGAATTTATTTCTTTAAACATTCATATGGAGAAAATATACAACCGTTGCTATACCGTCACTAATTTCATAGCAAATTTGTCCCATAAAACTTCGTTGACTCCTTTTGGTCGCAAAATCTTATATAGGATGAGGACTTTAGCTATGACACTTTGTCATCGCTAATCAAAATTAGCGATGACTTAACGATGGCTATGGCTGCCTTTTAAGTATGGATATTAAGAATAGTGGTATCTGTGGGAAATAGATACCACCCAGGATGTATACAGTTGTTGCAGACATAGCCACACAAATAGAAAATGAAGACATAGAGAGGACGATCTCATGAATGACCCCAAACAATAAAGAACTTCCTTTCGGAAAGACCAATAATGATAGAAGAAAAAAGGGAAAGCAAGCAAGGATTACTTTGGTAGAAGTGGTTCCAATTTGATAACTTGCCTTCGCAATAGAAAAGTGGGACAAAAAGGAAAAGATTGTTGGTTCAACAATTTTTCTCGAAGATATTTTTAATTGTGGGGACCCTACGCACCTAAAAGATAATTTTCCAAAGATACTTTGATACAACTAAGAAAAACCCACCCTTCCATTGTACCTGACCAGTCGTGGAAATGTCGTTGTAGTAAATAGAGGAACAATGTGAAGCCACTAGAGAAGGTGCATGTGTTCGCATTGAGTCACACAAATTTGGGGTTAAATCCTACTGCAATAGAAGGGTACACTCACTATCCAAGACTGTGTTGTAAATGTGCTAATTAGCCTTTGTTCTACAAAATTTAGTATGACCTTAATGCGTACTTAATTAGTAGCATTTAAATCACTAGTGAGTGTCTCTCTTGGTGTAAGGATAGAAGTAAGTAGACTTTATTACAAGTATAAGATTATATTTTGGAGTGATGGTTTAAATTTTATAAACTTTGTATAGTATAGGTATGTGTAAGGAAAATCACGATATTTATTATGAAGACTAAAATGTAAAATTACCATATTCCCTGTTAGTGAGGACTCTCTTAGGAAAACTAATAGAAATGGGAAATGTGAGTAAGGAAGTAGAATTATGTCAAGAAGAAGAGAATTATAAGGAAATCTTATTCTTTTGCCTTTGAGGGTGATGATCCTAATAGAATAGGTGTCTGAGTATTGTGCTTAAGTAGATTATAAGAGTAAGGTAGTCTAGTTTAACTTGATCGGAAGAAGTGTTTTAGAATTTCAAGAAAACTAAGTGAAGGAGTTAAAGTATCTGATACCTAGAGTTAAAGTTCGAAAACTTCTTGAAGAGAATTGATTTGATAAGGACACATATGACTTAATATATCACCATATAAGAGCTCTAATATTATCTAGGAGGATGAAAGATACGACCCTAAGAGATTATGTTGTTATTCCAAATTAGATCTAATATAAGGATATTATTAAGTGAGAATTTGAGAGGAGAATAATCCTAAGACTATAATTAACACTAAGTTTGAACTCATGAAGCACTTAGAAATTTGGTTCAAAGAAATTGAGGGAGCATAACTTTTGTTGAGTTTAGTAATATGAATTCTTGTTGGACATTGCTTCAATTTTGGGATATATGGTAACTAAGTATAGGATTAAAGAAGATCCGTCTAGAGTAGAAGCAATTACTTTCTAGAAGAAGCCCAAGAACGCCACGAAGATTCAAAATTTTGTAGGATTGGTAGAATAACCACTACCACATCATTAAAGGATTTTGGATCCTTACGTTACTCTTAACCCAATGATTGCAGAAGAATAAAACACATTGGTGGAACAAGAGGAGTGAAAAGAACCTCTAAATATAACACCCCACAACTACAGGGCCCGAATAGTTGCAAATGTTACCTCGTCATAATGACAAGGGGTCTTTATAATGGTACAATTTAATACATAATAACTTCAGAGGGTTAATAACTCCAAAAGAAATTATATTGTATACTCTAAACATTCGCTTACATAAACTATGACTACAAAATCTCCTGGATCTAAACCTGAATAATTTTAAGGTAAGCAAGTTCAAAATACATCAACTAGATTTCGTGGGTCTTATCTTTATACAATACAGGTATTCTCAAAAGCCTACCTAAAAAGTATGGACAAATCTTGTGTGAGATATAGTATATCTTAGTATGTCCTAGTGTGTGTTATAAAAATTTTAACAAAATATCTTTCATGATACATATAACATGGTTATTAAAAATAAGGGTTTTCTTACTTTTGGAAAGTGTTGTACCAATATGATAGATTTTTTAAAAATAACCTTGAGCTTTTAGTAGTAAATCAGACCGTATTTTCAAAAGACTATTTTCATATCAAAACCCGAAACCCATAGTAACTCACAATGCAATCCAACCAAAACATCAATGCTATAGGACCTCCATCTTATGAACATGATAAAACACCAATACCATAGGATTTTTATCATATGAACATGGTAAAGTGACCATCGTCATGGTATGCCAAATCGGCACAAATGTCCCACACCCGACCTCTGTTTTTATATTGAAAATGTGTTGCTAGCTAAGGACAGCTAATTCCAATGTCTTGTCACCTTGTTTGGAGTAAAATGAATCCCATAATTGATCAGGTTATTTGAGATTGTTTATCTCTAAAGTATGCTAGTACACTGGTCAAAGCTCCTACTAAGTACTCAACGCTTATCATAGCAATATCTCAACACCATTTTGCATTATCCCAATCCAATTTCCTTTCAAACATTTATTCTCCCAAAAAATATTTGAAATACCATATATTTCCATTTACTCAAATCCCAATATCAAAACTTCAACTATTTTCAGGTTTTATAATAATGTGTGTTTTTTAGTATAGAAAATATTACAAACAAATTACACAATCAATCAAGCTTTAATAAAATGCAAATCACTAAAACCATACATATGGGCAAGTATAACCATCATATAGTATAGGGAATAGCAAGTATTGAACCTACAAGAATTTAGGCTCCCACCTTACTTTACCCAAGTCTTTATTGGTTAGCCAATAAAACAAAAGAATAGAAGTAAGTAACCTACTAACCTAATATACTAGAGAAAATTAAGTCACACCAGAAAAGTTACAAGGATAAGCAAGGAGTGAGAACAAGGAGAAAAGACATGAAAATAGATAGAAATTCATGAATACACAATAATGATTGACTAGCTATTCTCTCAATTAATTATTATCTTGGCATTATGAAGGATTAAAGTAGACCCACTTCATTTGCAATCCATTAAATTACTATCTTCTAGTTAAATTAGTGAATATATTCTCTCTCAACCAATTTATCCAAAAGATACATTAAAATCAATTCTCACACAAATCACTATATTCTAGGTGATTTAAGCATGCAATTAGCCAATAAATCTATATTTTAGCAATTATCAATCAATCTTTGATTACTTCTTCTTTACCCTTAACCACTTTTTCAAGCAAGTTAAGAATAACTAGTATTAAATTAATTAGTTGGCAATTCTCTCGTAACATCATTTTGCAAGTTAATTAGAAGAGAAATAATCAATCCAACAAGATATTATGCTCAAGTAATCAAATATCAAGAATAGCAATAAATTGATCAAGGAACTAAAATCAATAGAAAATAATGAATCCAAAAGAATATCATCTAAAGACAATTAAAACATTAATCTCAAATTGTCAATAAATTACAAAGAAGAGAAAAAGAAACAACTCATAGACAAGTAAGCCTTCTTCTTCATCCTTGAAACCTTCTTGAGCAACCTCCTATTCTTCTCCAAGAATTCTCCTTGATCCTCCTAAATCTTGGTGTTTTTCTATGAGTTTTTTAAGGATATTTCATTGAAGAATTGAAAACTACAAAAACTTGTATGTACAATGTTATTCTATTGTATTTATAGGAGTTCTAATTGCCAAAAAGTGCCTACAAGAGTCCTTTTCCGTAGTTGAAAGAGTTCCCAAAAGAATCAAACTGAAATTGCCAAAATCTGATTTGAAAAGAAAAATTCGCCTCCTCTGCACAGAATGGACCTGGCGCTAGGTCCTGCTAGGGGCTAAATTAGTCATATTTTTCCTAATTATTTGAGGTTTTTTGTAATACATTTTGTTCAATAACTAGTCGTATTCCTTCATATTTGAGATTTTATCCTTGGAAAGGTGTTTTCTTCATTATTTTAGATTTTTGCGGTAAAACGAAGCAAAAACGTCGCGAAACAAAGGAGATGTGGGGCCGGCCAGGACAGAGGAACCGGCACCGGCCATGCACTATTGACACGAACTTCGAGGTGATAAAAAATTGTCAAAACAGAGCAAAACATAGTGCGACCGGTGCCGGCTGCATTCGGGAACGCATTGTGCGAAATTTGAGAACGAGTAGAGAAATAGAACACTACCGACGCCAGCTTCGAGAGCCAAAGCGGCACCAGCTGTGCTCTGAGGAAAAGGCTGAGCTTTGATATTTCTACGCGGTTTTTGATAATCTGTGGAGTTTTAGTACTTTCCTACTTCTAATCAGCCCAGAACATTACACCAACAAATTTAGGCACTTTTCAAGCCTATAAATAGATGGAAAACACAAGGGAAAATGGGAGAATTCATTGATTATCATAGAAAATCATTCAGTCAAAGGAGGAATTCTTCAATTCAAGGAGAGTTGTGCAAGAAGATCTTCAAAGGAAGAAGAATGAGGCTTGTCTATAAGTGCTTTCTTTTACTTTATTTTCTTTTTCTTGACAATGATGTATTAATTGTTTTATTATAATTCGACATTATTTTAAATATTCATGGGTTTTAGGGTTATTTAGTAATTGATTGTTATTCTCGGTATTTAATTACATGTGTCTATTACGAGATTAATTGATTATTTCTTTCCATTAACTTACTTGAAAAAGAGGTTGATGGTGGTTTCAATTCATTAGTTTCATATTTGTTGTCTCTTAACTTGCTTGAAAAAGAGGTTGATTGTGAAGAACAAAGTAATTAAAGGTTAATTGATATCTGCCAGAATATGGATTCATTTGTTAATTTCATATTTTAAGTTTGCCAGAATATGGAGATTTAATCAAGGATTGTGTTTAATGCATCTTTTAGGTGAATTAGTTGAGACATAATATGTGATGCTAATTTATCTAGGAGATAGTGATTTCATGGATTGAAAAAGAAGTGAGTCTATCTTAATCCTTCATGATGCCAATGGAATTATTAGTTAAGATAATGGTTGGGTACTTTAAGATCATATTTGTCTAAATAATGGCTTGAGTTACATAATTCTCCACTCTTGACATGTATATATTTTTATTTTATTTTATTTTATTTTATTTTATTTCTTTTTCACTTTATGGAGTCAGTTGAACAATAAAAGAAAAGTGATTAATGTATACTTGTTCCTTAGGGATCGACACTCGTTTGAACCCTATGTTATGTTAATGATGAGTACACTTGCTCATATGTGTAATTTGGGGTTAACGTTTTAATGTAAACTTGATTGGGAATGTGTTTAGTTTTTATATGATTTTTATACCCAAATCCATACATATCAAGTTTTTGGCACCGTTGCTGGGGAACAATAGCATGAAAGCTCGGATTTTGTTGATTTAACAATGTAAATATGTAAATACGTAAATATATAAATTATGTAAATTGTTCTTTCCGTAAAAAGGTGCTATCTTTTGTATTTTATGTACTTGTGTATACCTTTGTAATCTAACCCACTAACTTTGACTATGTTTTAATTGACTAACTTAGTAATATTGTAATTTTGCTTTAATCAGTAATTCTATATCTAACTCGCTTCTATGTTCAGGAGAAATGGAAAATTGGAATTGGAGGAAGTTTACTGTAGGGTAGTACTCCCATTACACATCGGAGATAACACTCACAGCACTGAAATCAGCAGAACTTGAAACTTTAATTGGGAAATTTTCTATTCATGTCACGAGGCATTTCTAGGAAATCGATTCCACATTTGGGAAATTCGAAATAATGATCCGCAACATGGAATGACAAATTTAGTTTTTGACAGACATGGTGATAAAATCCCACGAAGTAACCCTAATAGCTAGTGAGGAAACAGCTGTTGTCACATTGCGAAGTGGAAAAGAATTACCAGACATTCCAGATAACAATTGGTGCCGGCTGGAAGAAGAGAACCGGCACCGGCTATTCGGTAAACCCGAAACAGAGCAGCACAGAACCAAACCGGCACCGGCTATCCCCTGTCCATCTCTCGAAAAGCCTCCTTTTCAGCCTAGCATACCGTATCCTACCCGTTTACTCAAAGCTCAAAAGGAAGCCCAATTCGACAAATTTCTTGAGGTATTTAAACAACTGCACATAAACATCCCCCTCAATGAAGCTTTAATTCACATGCCCAAATACGCCAAGTTTCTTAAAAGCATGCTCGTCAACAAAAAAGAGATTGGAAGAGTTGTCCACAGTGGTCCTTAATGCAGAATGCTCAGCCATATTACAGGACAAACCGAATTTGTCACCTAAAGAAAATGATCTAAGAAGTTTCTCTATTCCATGTTTAATTGGCACTCTTCTTGTATGTAATACATTAGCTGACCTAGGTGCTTGCATTAATTTATTATCGTATAAAACATTTAAAAAACTAGGCCTAGGAGAACCACATCCCACTAGGATGAGTATTCAACTCGCAGATAGATCTATCAAATATTCTTGGGGTATAATAAAAGATGTGTTAGTAAAAGTTGATAAATTCATATTTCCAGTGGATTTTGTTATTCTTGACATGGATGAAGATTCCACAATTCCTTTAATCCTAGGTAGGCCCTTCCTAACTACAGCAAAAGCATTAATTGATATTCATGGTGGGAGATTGACACTTAGGGTTGGGGATGAAGAAGTAGCAAATCTACAAGAGCATGCAACACCCGTTGTCTTCTGATGATTCTTGTTTAAGAATTGATATTCTTGATGAACCTATCTTTGAGTTGATGCAGGAATCCATTGAGGAAGAGTTGATGGAAACATCAATGGCATATCCAGAGGAAGTTCACAGTAAGGATGGGATGAATAAGTTGGAAATTGAGAAAAGTAGTCTAGGGAGAATGAAATCATCCATAGAAGATCCTCCTGAATTAGACTTAAAAGACCTGCCCGAGCACTTGGAATATGTGTTCTTGTCTAAAGGACGTAAATTGCCTATGATCATTGCCAAAGATCTCAATACAGAACAAAAGACTAAATTGGTAAGTATGTTAGGAAAATATAAGGGAGTTATATTCTGGAATATCACTGATATAAAGGGAATTAGTCCATCCTTTTGCTCTCACAAGATTTTGAAGGAAAAATGTGCAAAACCCGCAGTGCAACCCCAACGTAGGTTGAACCCACATATGAGTAAAGTGGTAAAAGGTGAGGTGGTTAATCTCTTAGATTCGGGCATCATTTACCCTATTTCTGATAGTATTTAGGTGAGTCCTACTCAAGCAGTACAAAAAAAGAGAGGAATGATTGTGAGTCCCAATGATAAAAATGATCTAGTCCCTATAAGATTAGTCACGGGTTGGAGGTTTTGCATAGATTATAGGATGCTAAACAAAGCCACTAGGAAGGATCGTTTTCCTCTCCGTTTCATTGACCAAATGTTGGAAAAGTTAGCCGGACATAAGTATTATTGTTTCTTGGATGGGTTTTCTGGCTATCTCCATATCCCCATAACTCCGGAGGACCAAGAAAAAACCACTTTCACTTGTCCATATGATACTTTTGCATATCGTCAGATGCCGTTTGGTCTTTGCAATAGTCTTGGAACATTCAAAGGTGCATGACAGCTATATTTGAAGGACTCGTGGGGGACATCATGGAGGTATTTATGGATGATTTTTCAGTTTTTGGTGATTTGTTTGACTTGTGTTTATCTAATCTTGAAAAGGTACCCGCAAGATGTGAAGAGACTAACCTCATGCTTAATTGGAAAAAAATGCCACTTTATGGTACAAGAAGGTATTGTGTTGGGGCATAAAATCTCAAGAAAATATATAGAAGTCAATAGGGCTAAAATTGAAGCAATTGAGAAAATGCCCCCGCCTACTTCGGTAAAAGCTATAAGGAGTTTTCTTGGTCATGCAGGTTTTTACAGGAGGTTTATCTTAGACTTCTCAAAAATTTCAAAACCTCTTACCTCTCTACTTGAAAACGATGCCATGTTTAATTTTGACGAAAAATGTCTCAACGCTTTTACCATACTTAAAGAGAAGTTGATTAATTTACCTATTCTAATTGCACCTGATTGGTTTCTTCCCTTTGAACTAATGTATAATGCAAGTGATTTTGCAATGGGTGCAGTATTGGGACAAAGGCGGAATAAGCACTTCCAACCTATATACTATACCAGCAAGACTTTAACGGAGGAACAAGAAAACTACACAACAACGGAGAAAGAATTGCTTGCCATAGTGTTCGCTTTTGATAAATTCCATTCTTATCTTATTTTGTCCAAAGTCATTGTTTATACGGACCATTCGGCTTTGAAGTGCCTACTAACCAAACATAATTCCAAACCAAGATTGATAAGATGGGTTCTATTGTTGCAGGAATTTGATTTGGAAATTAGGGACAAAAAGGGTGTAGAAAACTTGGCTGCGGATTACTTGTCAAGATTGGATAATCCAAATTGGGAATCCTTAGATAGAAGAGGACATCGATGGTGCTTTTCTGGATGAGCAACTCTTGCTCATAAAAGGTGAGATTCCAAACACTCCATGGTTCGCCGACTTGGCTAACTACTTGGTTGCAGGAATTACTCCAAAAGATCTTACGATGCAACAAAAGAAGAAATTCCTCTCTGAAGTATGACATTACTTTTGGAAAGACCCATATTTGTTTAAGTGTTATGTGGACCAAACCATTCGTAGATGCGTGGACTCTAGTGAAGGAGACGATATTCTAAGGCATTGCCATGAAGGACTTGCTGGAGGCCACTATCAAGCCAACAACACTACAAGAAAGGTGCTCGACACCGAATTCTATTGGCCCACATTGTTTAAAGATGCCCACAGGTTTTTCCAAAGTTGTTATAGGTGTCATCGTGTAGGTAACCTCTCTAAATCTAATGAGATGCCATTACAAATTTTTCAAGCTTGTGAAGTATTTGACTGTTGGGGCATAGACTTCATGGGACCTTTTCCTAGTTCTTTGGGGAATAAATATATTTTAGTGGCAGTGGATTACGTTTCTAAATGGGTAGAAGCCCAAGCTTTACCAACTAATGATGCAAGGGTGGTAGTTAAATTTCTAAAAAAACTTTTCATCCGTTTTGATGTGCCTAAGGTGCTCATTAGTGATAGAGGAACTCGTTTGTGCAATGCACAAATGAAAAAAATTCTCAAACATTTAGGTGTGAACCATAGACTTGTTACCCCTTATCATCCATAAATAAGTGGACAGGTTGAAATAGTTAATAGGGAACTCAAACAAATCTTGGAAAATTTGTTAACCATATTAGAAAGGATTGGAGTCTAAAATTGGATTACACTATTTGGGCATATTGGACAGCTTTTAAGACCCCAATTGGCACAACCCCTTTTCGGTTAGTTTATGGAAAAACATGTCATTTACCCGTTGAGATTGAGCATAAAGCTTATTAGGCTATAAAACTTGTGAACCTTGATCTTAAGTCAGTTGGAAAGTCCAGATTACTTCAACTCATAGCCTTAGAGGAGTTGCGCAAGGATGCTTATGATACGTTAATACGGTATAAAGAGAAAGTTAAAACATGGCACGACAAGCATATTACTCGACAACAGGATTTTGAGATAGGTGATCAAGTATTGTTGTTCAATTCTTGCCTACGACTTGGAAAATTGAAATCACGGTGGTCAGGACCATACACGGTATGTAAGCTATTCCCCTTTGGCACCCTTGAAATTACTCACCCTACTAGGGGCACTTTCAAAGCACTTTCAAAGTCAATGGCAATCAAGTGAAACGTTATGTTGGTAATATTCTTCCCAACGCGAATCAAGTGGAAATGTTCTTGGAAGCCGACACATAAAATTCTTGAGTTATCTTGTTTTTTTTCTGTCTATTCTATTTTCTTTCTTTTGTTTTTGGCTTTATTTTCTTTTCTAGTTTTTATACTTTGGTGTGCTCTTTTGTATTTTTTTTTAGGTACTTGGTCAATGCCTCGTTCTTCCAGCATTCAGCTCTTGTACAACACAACGTAGAATGAATGCAAGTTTGTTTTTCTTATCTCTTCTCCTTTATATTTCTGATCCCATGGTATGGTTTATTCCTTGTTATATTTATTTGGCCATTGAGGATAATGTCCAGTTTAAGTATGGGGGAGTGATTTGATTGACAAGTCTTCTATACATATATCCTTCTTGGGAGCAAAACATTTTGAGCGAAAATTTTCAAAAATTTTTCTATTTTTCTTTGCAATTTCAAGTTATATTTTTAGTACGTGTCTTTATGATGGATCATAGAGCATATGTTCTAGATCATTTAGAGCTTATGCATGACTTTTTGCACCCACTTGGATGAAGTAGTTCTTGATCAAATGCTTTACATTGTTCTTAATCCTGTTTTTCTATTAAAATTCATTGAGCATTCTAGAACTTATTTGAATATCTCTCGAGGTGAAATAAGAAAGATAATCATGATTTAACTTAGCAATGACAGTAATAGGCCTTCTTTGGATAGTTTGAGCTTTTCAAGCCTACCTATTGTTATATTATCCCTAGTGCCTATTTTGAGCCTAAATTGTTAATTTCTTTCTTTAAAACCCGCCACAATACTTTGTCCATTGTTTGTTTCTGAGAGTTTGAATAATTTTCCAAATTTTATGCTCTTGATGAATGAAAGTATATGTAAGAGAATGTTGAGGAAGAATACTGGGAGAAAGATCAGGACTCGTTACTTTCAGTCATGTATCTATAGTTGTGTTGAGATGGAAAAATTAAAGAAAGAGAAGAAAAAGAAAAGAGAGATTGAAAACAAGAAAAGAAAAGAAATAGCTGCTAGAAAAGAAAGAAAGAAAGAAATTGAGAAAGAAAAGAAAACCAGCAGTAAGAGTGAAAAGAAGAGAGAAAAGAAAGAAAAGAAAAATTTTTGAAAGGAAAAGAGAGACGAAAGATCACAAAAGGAATGGTGATTGAGTTGTAAAAAGTTAAGTTCATATAAAGTACTTGACACCATTGCTGAAAATTTGAGTGATCTTGTGAAAGAAATAGAGAAGAGTTGATGAGAAAAAAGAAAGAGAAAAAATGCAAGATTTGCTTGAGTTGAGTTGCAACTTCTGAATAAGGTTATGGTTTGATTGATTCTTGGAATAGGAGAGCAAGAAGAGTTGGAAATTATTGATTCATTTTGTTTATTCTTTTCTTGCAAACTCTCAGCTTCTTTACTATATGATTCTCCTATATCTTTCGTTTGATAAGCTATATTACAAACCTTTAGCCTTACATTACAAGCTTAAAATTCCTACTTGACCTAAGTAGAATCATGATATGTCTCGAATTAGTAGAGAGAGTGTATGAAAAGTAAGCCTATGGAATGCATATTCTTTTTTAACTAAATTCTTTCCAATGGTTTCAGAGTATTGTGAAGTATTGTGATGATTCTAATAAGTCATTATTCACTTACACAAGTCTTGCATTTGTTGTGAATGGTGTAGTAGTATGTGTTTTATGTTCTTGAATGAAGAAAGCGTTGAAATTATTGTTTTGAAATTGATTGAGTAATTGATTAAACCTTGTGTTTTCCTACTTATCTGTGATACTTTGCTTGAGGACAAGCAAAGAGCTGAGTGTGGGGAAATATGATAGGGGCTAAATTAGTCATATTTTTCCTAGTTATTTGAGGTTCTTTTGTGATACATTTTATTCAATAACTAGTTGTATTCCTTCATAATTGAGATTTTACCCTTAGAAAAGTATTTTGTTCATTATTTCAGATTTTTGGGGTAAAATGAAGTAAAAACATCGTGAAATAGAGGAGAGGTGGCGCCGGCCAAGACAAAGGAACCGGCGCTGGCCATGCACTGTTGACACGAACTTTGAGGCGACGAAAAATTGTCAAAACAAAGCAAAATAGAGTGCAACTGGCGCCGGCTGCATTCTGGAATGCATTGTGCGAAATTTGAGAAAAAAATCAGCAAAAGAGTAGAGAAATAGAACACTACTGGCGCCGACTCCGAGAGCCAAGGCGGCGCCGGCTGTGCTCTAAGGAAAAGGTGGAGCTTTGATATTTCTACGTGATTTTTGGTAATCTATGGAGTTTTAGTACTTTCCTACTTCTACTCTGCCCAGAACATAACACCAACGAGTTTAGGCACTTTCCAAGCCTATAAATATATGGAAAACACAAGGGAAAACGAGAGAATTCATTGATTGTCACAGAAAATCATTCAGTCAAAGGAGGAATTCTTCAATTCAAAGAGGGTTGTACAAGAAGGTCTTCAAAGGAAGAAGAAGGAGGTTTGTCTATAAGTGCTTTCTTTTACTTTGTTTTCTTTTTCTTGACAATGATGTATTAATTATTTTATTGTAATTTGACATTATTTTAGATATTCATGGTTTTTAGGGTTATTTGATCTTTTGATTAATTGATTGTTATTCTTGGTATTTTTTTACTTGTGCCTATTACGAGATTAATTAATTGTTTCTTTCTATTAACTTGTTTGAAAAAGAGGTTGATGGTGGTTTCAATTCATTAGTTTCATATTTGTTATCTCTTAACTTGCTTGAAAAAGAGGTTGATTGCAAAGAACAAAGTACTTAAAGGTTAATTGATATCTGCCAGAATATGAATTCATTGGTTAATTTTATGTTTTAAGTTTGCCAGAATATGGAGATTTAATCAAGGATTGTGTTTAATACATCTTTTGGGTGAATTAGTTGAGACAGAATATGTGATGCTAATTTTTCTAGGAGATGGATTAAAAAAGAAATGAGTCTATCTTAATCCTTCATGATGCCAAGGGAATGATTAGTTATGATAATGGTTGGATACTTTAAAATAATGTTTGTCTAAACAATAGCTTGAGTTATATAATTCTCCATCTTTGACATGTATATATTTTTATTTTTATTTTCTTTTGTTTTATTTTATTTCTTTTTCACTTTATGGAGTTGGTTGAATAATGAAAGAAATGTGATTAATGTATACTTGTTCCTTGAGAATCGACACTCGTTTGAACCCTATGCTATGTTAATGATGAGTACACTTGCTCATACATGAAATTTGGAGTTAACATTTTAATGTAAACTTGATTGGGAATATATTTAGTTTTTATATGATTTTTATATCCAAATCCATACGCATTAGGTTCATTCTGGTTTCTCCTCAAAATTGCACTTTTCCAAAATAGACCTAGTACTTGGTGCCTTATCTGGACCTGGCGCTAGGTACAATCTTAAATCTTTCACATTTTACTCGAAATCTACTCAATTTTGCATAAATTTGTCAAAAACACTTTTTACAAGTAAAATATCATATAAGAAAGAATATGCCTAGTTATTACATCAAAGGTATCACCAAAGAGCCTCAAATAAGTAGAAAATAGTGATGAATTTAGCCTTTATCATATAATCAAAACCATGCCATGAGTTTCACAAATCATTTTATGCATGCTTATTTCAATACTGGATGTTTGGAGAAAACTATACAATATTTTATATTCATCATAACTGGATGATTTTCAAAACTTGTAAGGAAGCATACCTCCATAACAAACTTTTAAATAAAATACCGTGCTTCCATTTCATAAAATAGAATCACGAGATTCATCCTACACATGAAAATGAGATTGGGATGCAGGGACTTACCTTAAGTCCTAACAACAACAAAAGGATTCATAGCCTAAGTTCAATACTCCACACTTTTTCCTCCCGCGAAATCTAGTATATAGATTGAACATATAGATCAACACCAACCATAATCATCTCATCCACTCCTCTATATATATTCTTTCTGCACATTCTCGAACTAATACTTAATTTCTATACTTTCCTATGCTTTAGTGATAAACATCATAACAAATATATATAAAGATAGCATGTTTCACATATTCGCCTAATCATAGATCAAGCCAAATAATCAATAATGCAATTTAATCATGTAAACATGTGACTTCACATAAAATATGCAATCATACATCATTTACCACATAATACATTAAGTATCAAAATTCTACTCAAGTACACATAATTCATGAATAAACATACATCATGATAATCCATATTATTATAAAATTTAATTCAAGAAGGAAAAGGTTGTACCTTTCTAAGTGAATTAATGAAGTTGCTAACTTATCTTCTTCTTCTTATTTCTCTCTTTCTATTTATTCCATAATGTAGATTATAATAGAAATTTGTAGAAAATTCTAACATAGAATATAAATTATAATATAATATTAAACTATAAGATATAGAATATAATAATAATAATAATAATAATAATAATAATAATAATTTTGAAACTAATAATATTAATAATTTTCAATAATAATAATAATAATAATAATAATAATAATAATAATAATAATATTACTAATTTTGAAACTAATAATATTAATAATTTTCAATAACAACAACAACAACAACAATAGTAATAGATTAATGTTCGTGAATTCAATTTGGCTAAGAAATTGAAAACATAAGTGTTGGCTACAAAATATATGGCTATGTAAAAAGAATAAATAACTTACTAAATATATTAATAATGAAATAAATATTCTTAATATAAATAATATAATATACTATTGTATAAGATAAAAACATTCGCTAATATAATTGCTACAAGAAGCGTTGCATATAGGTTGTAGTAGTAGTAGTAGTAGTAGTAGTAATAATAATAATAATAATAATAATAATAATAATAATAATAATAATAATAATAATAATAATAATAATAATAATAATAATAATAATAATAATAATAATAATAATAATATGGATAAGTATATATGAAATTATTAAGGTGGGCTACCACCCAGATTAGTCACCAAAATTCATTAATTAAGGTGGAGCCACCTAATTTTGATAAAAGAAAATATTAATCATAATAATTAAAATATTTAAGGTATAATTAATGATGTGGGCCCTAAGTACAATAGCTTATAAGAATATTATTGGGCCACCTAATAATCATAATAATAAAGATAATAATATATAATCTATATATGCAATATATATGGAATATATATATGTTTATATATAAATATATATATTTATATATATCTATTTATATATATAAATATATTTATATCTATATATGTGTGTGTGTGTGTGTGTGTGTGTGTGTGTGTGTGTGTGTGTGTGTAAATATATAGGTCACGAAATAGGACATAGGAAAAAATATATAATCATAATTGGTAAAATAAAGATTTTATGATAGTAGTAAAATAATTATATGTAAAATAACATATATAAAAAATACATATTTCTAAAAAAAACAAGCTTTTAGCACAAACATATTATATATGCAAATACTTTGCTTACTACTTGTGAGGAGGGTAATACACCAAGATTCCAAGGGAACACTTATCTCTGTACCTATGCTATGGTTGCCGAAAGAGTGAAAATCCTATATTTCGTATATACTATCCCTAACAAAAATATACCATCCATGCATCAATATCACACTCAAAATGGCATTAAATGCAAATTTCACAAAGGTGGACCGAAAGAATTACATTTCTTTTAGGAGGCTTTTAACAAGAAAAAGGAGTTCTTTGGAGCTTACCCCTTAAGGCTTGATAAACTACAAAAGAAAATGGCGAAAAAGGGGCTCTTTACTTTAAGATTTTTCAGCCTCCTACTTAAGTTTTCTTGGAGAGAAAATGAAGGAACAAATAAGTGCTCATTCGGTTTTTAGGAAGAAAAGAGAAGAAAGAAAGTTTGTTTACCTTGAATATCTCTTGTTTAAGTCTTTAAATTAGTAAATGACAACCTTTCAAATAACAAATAATTGATGTTTTCTTAAAGAATGAAGAAGGAAAAATCAAAGGGAATGCAGGCAAAGCATTTGGCCAAGAGAGAAATGCAAAAGGAAATAATTTTCATCTTAAGAATAGGGTTGTTCAATCAACCTCAAGGGAAATGAGAGGTTGTCTTCTTCTAGAGAAGAAGGAAGAAAAGAGAGGATAGAGTGAGAGAAAGGGGTTGCTGGTCATGGGGAAAGAAATAGGAGAAAAAGAGCTTTTATACTAGGGCTTTTTTATCCAAGAGCAAAAAATGTTCCTTACTCTAGTTAAGATTGTTTGGTCCAAGTCAAAAATTAATTTTGAAATCTTGAGTGAAGTTAGTCAAAAAATTTATCAAATAGTCAAAATAATTTTAGTCTTAAATTGACCAGGACTTTTTATTGGTTAAAAATCAAAAATGGTTTTGAAATAAAATTTGAATGTTCAAGGATTCTTTTTCTTTTTTTTTTTCTTACCAAAATCATTGTAATAATATTTATTTAGATAGAATATACTAATTAAATTACAATAAATCAATTACAACACATAAAGTAAATAGCCACATTAACAATCATATTTTTCTTCATTTTATCCTTTAAGAAATCTTAAACCTCTTATAAGACTTAAATAAAATAGACACAAAAATAATTCAAATAACTCATAAGATAAAATTAATTATTTAATTTTTCCTTAGGTGAAATTTGTAGGGTATTGCACCCTTCCCCGCTTAAGGAAATTTCGTCCTTGAAATTAATCCAAGTCACACGTTACAAAATTTTCGGATACCACTTTCTCATCCAATCTTCAATTTTCAAGTTCTATCTTGCACTTCTTGATGTTCCCACAAAACTTTAATCATTGATAACTAAGATAACTAAATTCATGCCTTATCACATCTCAATTTTTCCAGGGGCAAATGGAGCATCAAATTTTATGCGCTTCCCTCAAAATCTTCTCATTTGGTTCTTCCTCTTTTGGCATACACAGTCTTTCACAATAGTATGTTACTTCTCAGTCACCCTCATAGGAACCTTAGTTCTCTCTTTCCATTTCCTTCTCTAGCTAGTTCAGGCATCACACTCATATTTTAGAACTAATTCTTCCTTTCCTACTTCCATATCCAAAGATAAAACTTCGAACACTACTAGAATTTTCAAAACTTGAAGTCTAGCTATTCTCACTTTTTGACTTAATGCATTAGCTGCAATATAGGAATTTTTTTGTTGGAAATTTTGCAGAAAATAATTGTGGTTTTGATTTTGGTTGGGTTGAGACTTGGAAATTTAGTTCAAAAGACTGGAATAATTTTTGGAAATAATTTGATTATTCCATATCAGAATAGTGAGCTCTTGAACCATGGAATTAATGACATTAAGATCTCAATGGGCAAGACTATAAACTAGCTTTCGTTATATTAAAAGAGAATTCTAATAGATAAGCTGTCTCTGAAAAGCTATCTTTTTCCAAACGAGCCAACAGTTCTAGTAGATGAGTACAAATCATAGCTAGCAACAGGGTCTTCAAAGGGAGTTGGAGGACAGATGTGAGATATCTTGTCTGATTTTATATGGGAGAGATGGTGGGGTATTCTCTTAAGATAGATGTACACTTTACCCAATAATTAGGATTGTATACATTCTTACTATATATATAACGTATCATAACTGTATTGACAAGGTACATGTATCTTGATAATGCACAAGATATGGTATTACAATAGGTTCAAAATTTTTTTATAAATGAATTTGATGTTCTAGGAATATGATATGAATAATTTACCTGACAAAATTTTTTTATATGCAAGGTACCGATTTTCTTACTTGCTAAATTACCCTAAAAATGATAATGTGTTTGAGATACATAAAATTATTGAAATTATTTCTATATCTATCCAAGTAAACATTACTCATATATCATGACATTAATTTTGGAAATTATGACATAAACTC
This sequence comes from Voacanga thouarsii, assembly GCA_026120185.1. Classification (NCBI taxonomy): domain Eukaryota; kingdom Viridiplantae; phylum Streptophyta; class Magnoliopsida; order Gentianales; family Apocynaceae; genus Voacanga; species Voacanga thouarsii. The sequence continues at coordinate 4,969,992 of JANUWF010003376.1, read as the reverse complement.
ACACACTTCGGACTTACTGAGCTTTTTATAATCTCACACAATTTTCTAATTATTTGTTTAAGGAAAAATGAGCCTATCAAGACTGAGGAGTATATTTATCTGTTGTATTAGTGATAGTCTTAATACAATATTTATTATCCTTTATTTGAATGATTGAGAATATTGTTTTAGAGACTTAAATCTATGTCGGGATTGTAATATCCTTATTTGAAGAACTAATTTATGTTCAAGTTTTATAAATTTATTTATCTCTTTTTTTATTTACTATAGTGTTATAAAGAACTTTGGTCCGAAGGGCGAGTGACATTCTCAGGCCGATTGGGCTACATTTGTAGTAAGGTGTTACAATTGGCATTAAAGCTTAGGATCAAATAAGCATAGGTTTATATTGTGTCTAGAATTGAGCATCCATCTTGATTTTGGGATTAGAATAGTCATGACTTTGCTGACTTGTGGATTTAATCCTTTAGATTAAGTTGATGATGACTTTGATCATAATATCTTTTTTAGTAGTAACGAGTTAGTAGGGATGAGAGGTGACCCTATACCTATGTTTTATAATGATGAAGACCTTGACAAGGCTGTCAAGGAAAGGTCTATGATGACAAGTATGCTCATGTGAGGTTTTCTAGGTACAGCAAGGCAAGTGTGGGGATGAGTTACAAGATCTTTAATACTCTTTGTAGCCTTCAGGTTTTAACTACACTAGTTCTGTTTAGGCGAATAGGACTATGGGTAACGGCTTAGTAATGGTGCTTTTTTGTTGAAACCTAGAAGCCTAACACCTGTCCTCTGGAGACTTGTGACTTTCTGACACACTAGTATTTTTTGTGTAAATTATAGGAATATTATTTGGAATGTTCCTATAAATGCATGTGGAATATGCTATATGAAATATCTATAACAATTTTATTATTATTATTATTATTATTATTATTATTATTATTATTATTATTATTATTATTATTATTATTATTATTATTATTACTTCTTCTTCTTCTTCTTCTAATTATTATTATTATTATTATTATTATTATTATTATTATTATTATTATTATTATTATTATTATTATTATTTTAGTTGAGTATGCTATAGAAGCATTTATTTGTTCCTTTATATATGGTGTATTTGCACTTTAATTTTGAACTCAAATGATCGGGTTGAGGAATGTTTCACTATGGGATATATGGATGCCTTTTAAGTATGGTACTAAAAATAGTGGTATCTATGGGAACTAGATACTACCCACGATGTATACAACTATAGAAGGCATAGCCACACAAACAGAGAACTAAGACATAGAGAGGATGATCTCGAGAACAACCCCAAACAATGAGAAACTTCCCTTCAAAACGACTAGTAGAGGAATGGCGAAAGAACAAAGGAATGCAAGCAAGGACTACTTTGGCGGAAGTTGTTCCAATTTGATAACTTGTTATTGCTATAGAAAAAAGGGACACAAAGGAAAAGATTGTTGGTTCAAAAAATTTTCCCGAAGATGTTTTAATTGTGGGAACCCTACGCACCTAAAAAGCACTTGTTTAAAGACACCTTGATTCGACCAAGAAAACCTCATCCTTTTATTGTACCTGACCAATAGAGGAAATATAGCTAGAGCAAATGGAGGAACAACGCGAAGCCACAAGCAAAGATGAAAGTGTTCACATTGAATCACCAAAAAATTTAGGGGCAGATCCTACTGCAATAGAAAGGTACACTCACTATCCAATATTATTTTGTAAATATGCTAATTGGTCTTTGTCCTGCACAATTTAGTGTGACTTTAGTGCGTACTTAGTAGCATCGTGGTAGTTTGGAATTTTCATTTGAATCACTTGTGAGTGTCTCTCTTGGTGTAAGGATGGAAGTTAGTAGACATTATTACAAGGATGAGATATATTTTTGAGTGATAGTGTAAAATTTATAAACTCAGTATAGTATGGGTATGTGTAAGGAAGATCAAGACATTTATTATAAAGTCTAAATTTTAAAATTACCATATACCCTATTAGTGAGAACTCTCTTGGGAAAACTAATAGAAATTCAAAATATGAGTAAGGAAGCAGAATTAAGTCGGGAAAAGGATAATTATGAGGAAATCTTATTCTTATGCCGTTGAGGGTGATAATCGTACTTTAGGAATGGAATGGGTGTCTAAGTATTGTGCTTGAATGGATTATAAGAATAGGGTAGGGTAGTCTAATGATGCGTAAGATTTTGGTATATAAAATCATGCAATTTCAAGTCCATTCACAATTAAGTTTTAATTAAATCATTAATCCCCAAACCACACATATGAGCAAGTACATTCATCAAAAAGTATAGTATAGGGAATTAACGAGTATCAATCCTCAGAGAACAACTATCATTAATTACTTTTCATACATTATTTAACCTACCAATTAAAATGATGAAAGAAGAAAAATGAAAATAAGAAAAATATATATAATTCTAGAAGAGAAACGTGTATTTAAATAGAAATTCTTGAAGACAAGACAATGAATTCCTAGTAACTATCACAATAAATTACTACCATGGCATCATAAAGGAATAATATAGAATTCAATTCTTTCCCGAGTCATTAACTCACTATACGTCTAGCTAATTTAGTAGATTTCCTAATCTCACCAAATAGCCAAAAATATACGTGAAACTCATTCTTCAATAAATATCCATATACTCTAGACGATATAAAACATAAAATTAGCTAATGACTCTATACTCTTGGCGAAATCAACTAATCTTTGATTACGCAAGTCCTTTTATACTTAACTTTCTTTCACAAGTCCATTAAGAAACAACACATATAAAATTAATTAATTGAAACCAACTCCTAACCTTTTTCCCAAGTTAATTAGAAGAAAGATCCAATTTCATCAATTCATCAATAAATACAAATAATAAAATACCAAGAATAATAATCAAGTGATCAAAAAACTAAATTAATTCAACATCATAAATCCAAAAATATAATCCAATTACAATAAAAACATTTATTTCATCATTGTACAAGAAAAAAAAAAGTAAATCTTAAAGAAAGAACTCAAAGACGAGCCCATTTCTTTCTCCCTTGAAAACTCTCTTGAAATAATACTCATATTCTAATGAATTCTTCCTTGGAAGAATGATTTTTGGTTTTGATCCCTTGAATCCCCTTCTTTTGCTTGTATTTTTTCGCGTATTTATAGATCCTTAGGTTGCTAAAGTAGTTCCCTAGAAGTTTTGTGCTATATACAAATCAGTTACCAAAAGACATTTTGAGAACTTTTAATCCTGCTCAAAATTGGACTGCCAACCACCTTGAAACCCGAACTGGGCTTGTGTCGAGTCAGACTTTCTAGGCCGGAGCTGGGTCAGTTTTGGTTCTCTTGGTTTACTTTGCTTTTTCCCATGTTTTTCCAGAACTGAACTAGGGCTAGTTCAACTACCTGAGTAGGCACTAGTTCAACACTAGAATTTGCACAACTAATCTCCAAATTCTTCAATTTCTACATAAAATCAAAGAAAAACCTTTCCACAAGTAAAATATCAAATTGTAAGGGAATTGACTAGCTATTTCATTAAAAAAAATCAAAAAATTACCCCAAGTAGCTAGGAAAATATAGATACATTTAGGCCTGATCATTTAACGAGACCAAAAGAAGGGTTTTAGAATTTTAAGAAAACCAAGTGAAGGACTTGAAGTATTTGATACCGGGAGTTAAAGTTTGAAAGCTTCTCAAGGAGGATCGATTGAGAGTGTTGATTTGATAAGGATATATGTGACTTACTATATCGCCATGGAAAAGCTCTAGCATTATCTAGGAGAATTAAAGATGGGACCCTAAGCAATCGTGTTGTAATTCCAAATTAGATCTAATATAAGGATATTATTAAATGAGAATCTGAAAGGAGAATAATCCTAAGACTACAATTAACACTAAGTTTGAACTCGCATAACAATTAGAAATTAGTATTGAAAAGAATTAAGGGAGCATAAGCTTTTGTTGAGTATAGTAATGTGAATTCTAGTTAGACATAATTTTAATTTTGGTACATGTAATAACTAAGGATATGATTAAAGAAGACCCATCTAGAGTAGAAGTAATTTCTTTTTGGAAGAAGCCCAAGAACATCATGAAGTTTTGAAATTTTGTATGACTAGCATAACTACTATGGCCATATCATTAAAGGATTCTCGATCCTTGCATTACTCTTGACCCGAAAATTGTAGAAGAATACAACGTATTTGTGGAACAAGAAGAGTGAAAAGAACCTCCAAGAGCCCAAGCGAAGACTTATATTTGAGCCTATGCTAAGGTTGCCAGAAGAGCGTAAATCCAACGTTTTGTATACGGTTGCATTAAAGGAATGCGGGAAAGCCATGTTGCTTACTTTCTTAGATGATGTCTTAATCTTTTTAATCTCGGCTCATTCCTTTTACTTCTAGGCTTCTTCGTGCAAGATTTTTTCTCCCACTATCTAGTGTTATTGTGAATTTTCTCCGAAGATGTGGTTGATTAAGGTCACCTTAACTATTTCATTCATTGTCTGCAATTACTCCTATCAAAATCACCAATATTGTGCCCAACTTTTTCTGTGACATCTCTATGTTGGAATTCTATTTCTTACTTTATTGGATTCATTCTATTTAGTTCATGGGCCATCTATTTAGTACATCTTGGCTTGGGCCATCTCTTTTAAATTTGCCTCCATCTTAAAATCTATTACCACTGATTGCTCAATCTTTTCACCGTTATTATCTTGTAGTCCACTTTGTTGCATAAAAACTTTCTTTTTCTTTGCCAAATAATATTAATTTTGTTAGAATGTATACCCAAAATAGACATGTATTTTTGTATTATGAAAATTAATAAAATATATCATTCATCAATATTTGTTTATTTATATATATTTGCACATTAAGGTCTACGTGTATTAGTTAGTTATCTACGTGATTAGGTCGTACTTTCACAGAAATCATGGACTGCTAATATACAAGTAAAATGTTCTTAATCAATTGATGATGTTGGACACTTCATTAAAGTTTAGATCATTACATATGACTTCTAAATAGGGAATGGTTTACCATTGACCAGTGAGCAGTCCATTCATGTTAATAGTGTAAACATATTTGAAATATGTAGAACTGGACCACGCAATAAAATTTTTTACAAAAGTACTATAATAAATAAAAATTGGTTTATCGCCCCTACTAAGTAGACGAGTGTCTTTAGAGTTGAGTATAAGTTTGTAGTCTAGTGAAGTTGGACTTATTCACTTTGATGTATGATGGGTAAGGTCTTAATGCAAGGCCAATAACTTTGAACGTTGCGTGGATAACTTTAGTTACTTAAGACGGATTTATATAATAGAGTTTTTACACTTAGTGAAGAAATCACCCCCTTATGATTGTCCAGGATAATCTAAATAAACCAGGGCCCCGGGAAACGTAACTTTGTATGTATGCTTTTAGGTAGCTCCCGGAAATAAGTTGGTACATACAGGAAATCATAGATTATTAGACTAGTTATCAAATGATGGTAGATGTTATTGAGGAATGTGTTAGTACATTTTTACTATCTCAATGAAGGGTATTACGTAGAGGGCTATTTTTCTCATTATATCTGTAGGTGGAAGACATCATGCTTGCAATATTATTCTTGGGTCAATATTTCCATACGGTAACAAGTAGAATATTTAAAATGATGAAATATGACTATTTGTTAGTAAGGGTATTTTGGTCATTTTAGCAACGAATAATAATATGTCTTTTAGTCCCTAAAGCAGTTCAAGTAACCTTAGTAAATTTTATTTACTATATGAGCTTATTGGATGAAATTAATATTGAAAAAAATTATTCTAGGAGTCCAATAATTATTTATTTGGGTTAGAATGATTTGTCGGGCCAACTTGATTAAATTAGTTTATTAATTAATAATTTAGATAATTTTATATTGGGTTCGAGTGGATTAATTAATTAACATAATTTATTGGGCCAATTTAATTGAATTGGTTTATTAATTAATTGTCTTAGGTAATGTCTTATTGGGCCCAAGAAAATTAATTAATTAATAAGAGAGTTATTTAATTAGTCTCAGGCTAATTTAATTAAATGATTTTATTAATTAATTATCTTAAGTAATTTTATATTAAGTTCAAGTGGATTAATTCATAAAAGAACTATTTAATAAGTCTGGCCTACTAGGATTAAAGGTGATAGCTATTGTATTCTCTGGAAACAAAAAATAGCCACCACATATTAAAAATAAAAGGAAAGAGAGGGAAAAGGAAACAAGAAAGAAAAAGGAAAAGAAAGAAGAAAGGTGGTGGAAAAGGTTTTGTAAATTGTTAAACCATAAGAAACAAGATTTTCCGAATTGCATTATTTTGTAATTTCGGTGCATGGGCTTTTGGAAAACAATATATATATATATATATATATATATATATATATATATATATATGGTTTTTCATTTTGGTGTCTCTGGATTGGAATTGCAATTTGGCAATTTCAAGGCTTTGAATACAAAATAAAAGCTCATGGAACAAAAGCTTAAAAAATTAACAAAGCTTGTACAAAGTGCTTTTCAGTTTTTTTTTTTTTTTTTTGGGTAGCTTTTGGTGACTACCGCGAGATTCTTCTTTCTTGGAGGATTTTCTTTTGTTTTTCCTTTTTCCTGTGAAGAAAAATAATAGCTCTCTCAATATTTTTTTAAGACAAATTATTGTTTCACCTATTATTTTTCTTTCACCAGTAGATATCCTCTGGAGATTCGAGAATACTTTGAAAGATTGAAAGTTAGCAAATTTTGGTGTACGTGTTTAATGCGAAGGAGTCGACATTTGGCCGATATTCTTGCGAAACAAGTAGTGTGACAAACTAAAGCATTTCGTTCAACCCAAATCCTCTGGTTATTCAATTTAAACACCCTAAAAGTAAGTATTTCAAGATTTTGGCTCAGGGCAAATTTTAAATTACTATTTTTTGCTATCCTTCAAGTGGTATCAGAGGATGATTATAATCTAGGATCATGCTTAGGGTTAATAACTGAAAAGGTTGTTCCTTTATTAATTAAAATTCAATCTTTATGATTGTATTGATCTCTTGTGGTTTTGGATATGGGTAAATCTTGTGTATGTCTCGCATGTGGAGACATAGCCACTTGTATTTATTGTTATTCATTTTCTGTAGAATTCATGTACTCCTCATTTTGAAAGGCATAGATAATTAATATTGTATTTAAAGTCATCTATGGGAATTTTTATAAAATATTGGTGCCTGAGCAACATCAAAACTTCAAGGAAGGGGGGAAAAAAAAAGAGAGAGAAAATGGTTGATAATTTTGGAGCAAGCATGTAGTGGTTTTTCTTGGAAGATTTGATCACGATTTGTGTAGTTTAAGCTTCCAAGTTTTTCCATTTAATTTTTCATTTTCTTTTGCGCATGGTTATTTTTCTTGCAATCGTTTATTTATGATAATAAATAATTTTGCATAAAAATAGTTAGTAAAAGAGGAATCACCTTAGGATTAAACAACATTGTTTTGATTTTATTATTATGATGTCTACCATTATTTGGTCACATAAGAATTAAAATATAGAAATAGCTTGTAAAAAGTTTATTTTTTAGAGCTTGACTACTTTATTTAATTTTGTAATTAAATGCACAAAGGTTTTTGAGAAATTAATTTTTTCTCAACATAAACAATAAAAGGAAAACGTTTTTAAAATGGAACTAAGGAATTTGAAATAGAATTCATGGTTTATTCTTCTAAAAGGTTTTATCCTTGACATTGAGAATATTTTGAATTTAAATATTTTAAATTTAGTTCCTAGAAAATGGTTTTAACTTAGCTAGTGAAAATAAAAAGTCATAGTTTATTCTATTAAAAGGTTTTATCCTTAACATAGAGAATAATTGTTAAATTTTTGGAATGTCACTAAAGGTAATAAAAACCAATTAATTTTGAGAAAACTTTTTTCCCAAAAATCTATTTTTCTCAAATATTAAGTGGGAGAGGGGTTCCAACTGCCCACGGCTTCCTTCATGGATTTCTATTAGAAATTGTGGTTATACTCGTGTCATTCTAATCATGCCCCTATAGGATGGATTTTCACGAATTTCTGTTAGAAATTGTGGTTATACTCGTGTCATTCTGATTATACCTCTATAGGATGGATTTTCACGAGAATCTAGTACCAACGGAGGAAATATAATTAATGCCTCGGATATGTGTTAGTGTCGGCTAGCCTATCATTAGAGGTATTAATAGTAGATTATCCGTAGGTGGTGAGAGTTGTGACCATCCTATCAATAGAACTATCTCTGAATCATTACCTATTAATGAATTATAATTTATGATGTTATACATTTAATTTAGAAAATTGTTAACCTTCTTACGAAGCTCTATCAATACTTCTAAGAGCTAAAATTTTCATTTTTTTTTATCATTTTAATAGGTTAACCATATCATGGAAATAATATGTTGTTTTAAATGTGTATTTCTTATATATTCTTCAAAACAAACCTTTTTTCTTAAGGAAGGTTTTTTTCCAAGCAACAAAAATGTCTAGTTTTTAGTGTTTTTGTACATTATTCTCAGGAAGAATAAGTTAATTGGGCCTAATTACATGGATTAGAAAAGGAATCTGAACATAATACTCACTGTGAAAGAGTACAAGTATGTTGTGACTGACCTTGGTCATGAAATTAGGGAAGATTCCATGGACCAAGATTGTAACGTTTGAAAAGGCATGGAGAAATGCTGATGAGATGGTTAGATGTTATATGTTAGCTTTCATGTCTAATGTTCTTCAATCTAAGTATGATAGCATGCTGCTACGTATGGTATTGATATATTGTTGCGCACCATAGTTGATGACAAGAGTCAGCCCGTAAGATAGGAAGGTCTTAGGGCAATCATGAATACTAGGATGGCTGATGGGGCATTAGTTCACGAGCATATGCTCAAGATGATTGCTTATTTCAAGGAGGCTGAGATCCTAGGGGCAACAATTGATCTTGAGAGCCAGACTGACATGGTTCTTAGGACTTTACCAAATTCATATTCACAATTCTAGTTAAACTATAACATGAAAAAGTTGAATATGTTTTTGTGCAAGTTAATGAAAGAATTCCAGTCTACTGAGAAAATTATGAAGCCTGCATCAAATATTTTAATTACTCGTTTTGGTTCTTTTTCTAGAATTAGGGCTTAGCCCAAGAAGTTCAAGAAGAAAAAGGCCCAGAACAATATAGGGACCCAGCCTAAGGGATCTAAGCCCGGTTCGTCCAAGCCCAACACCAAGCCTAAGGGCAAATGTTTCAAGTATAGCAAGAAGGGCTCTTCAAGAAAGATTGTCTAGACTTCTTGATCAAGTCCTCTTCAGGTACTCTTTACTTAGAGTCTATATTAATGGTTGGATTATTATCCACTTAAATTGTTGATTTCGGAGCTACTGACCATATCTATAACTCCTTATAGGGGTTTAGCAAGATATGGCGACTCAGTAGATGAGAGCATAGATTGAGAGTAGGCAATGGAGCACAAGTGTAGGCCAAAGCAGTAAGAGACTTGGAACTCTTATTTGATTGTAATAGGATTTTAGTTTTTAAAGATATTTCATATGTTTCTAGTTTAAAATAGAATTTGATTTTAGTTCCAAGATTGATTAATCAATGATATTTTATTTTTTTTCATTTTGGTATTTTAATCCTTAGAGATGGAAAAATTATTTATTCTGGAAACATGTATGGTAATTTTTTCTATGTTAATCCTATTAGTCATCAAATAATTAATACTCAAATAGAACCTAATAATAAGAAGAGAAATGCCACATCAAATAACTCATATTTATAGCACTTAAGATCAGGGCATAAAAATCCTAATCAGATTTAGAACTTAATCTAAAATGGATCCTTAGACTTATTGAAATTAGAGGAATGGCCTTAGTGTGAATCCTTTCTTATAGGTAAAATGACCAAAAAGTCCTTTACTCAAAAGGTGGAAAGAGTTGAGGAAATATTAGAGTTGGTTCATACTGATGTTTGTAGTCCTATATCTACACCTGCAAAAGGAAGTTATGAATACTTTATTACATTCATTGATGATCGTATGCGTTTTGGTTATGTTTACTTAATCAGGTGCAAGACTGACTTCTTTGATAAATTCAAGGAGTTTAAGGTTGAGGTGGAGCATCAAACAGATAAACTAACCAAAAAGCTAAGATCTAATCATGGTGAAAAGTATTTTCTTGGTGAATTCAAGGATTACTTGGCATATTAGGGAATAGTATATCAGCTAACTGCATCTGTGACTCCTTAATAGAATAGAGTAGTTGAGAGAAGAAATATAAAATTAATGGAAATGATCAGAAGTATGACGAGTCGTGCAACTCTTCCTATTTCCTTTTAGGGATATAATCTAGAAATAGTAGCATATATTTTAAACTTGGTACCTTCCAAGTTAGTACCTAAGATGCCCCATGAGATGTGGACTAGACATAAGCCCAGTATGAATCATCTCAAGGTATAGGATTGTCCAATTTATGTACTGACTAAGGGAAGTAAGCTGACCCTAGTGCTACTTCATTGTGTATCCAAAAAGAATAAAGGGTGGATACTTTTATCATCCCCAAAAGCAAAAGGTACTTGTTAGTGCTCATTCCAGATACTTGGAGAATAAACAAAGTATGTCCACTTAGGTTCCTAGTAAGGTGGAATTAGAAGAGAAGTTGAATGACACTTCAACTTCTAGTACCCCAATTGAGGAGCCTAATGTTGGGAAGTATGCCCTCTTAGACGAGATTTCTGATATTATTTTGACTTGTATTAATAAAATCATTTTTCTTAGAAATTATTTGTGAAATCTTGTTTATATTTGTGCATGATTTTATTGGAAAAGACCCATTGTATTTAAGTAAATGGTTCATGTGAATGGAGGTCTTTCACAGTAAGGTATGGACCATGGGATACTTAACACATAAATTACTGTTCTTAACCAAATGATGAGAATAAAAATCTCATCATGGTAAGGTTATTGTGTTATGCATTCTAAATAAGGAATGGCATACCTTTAGCCAATGAGTAATCTTCTCATTTTATAACATAAGCGTATTTTGAATACGTAGAACATGACATGTAGTAATGGTTTCTAAAAGTACTATATGATAAAAATCTAGACTACTACCGCTACAGCGTAAACTTGTACTCTACAGCTTGAGCATGAGTTGGTGGTCTGACGAAGCTGGAAGCCTATATTTTGATATACAATAGTTGAGATTCTTTAGAAGGACCAATATACTTGTATGATGGGTATATGTAAATAGTTAATCAAGATAGACTTGTACAAGATAGTGTTTGCACTATATCGTACCTTATGGTTGTCCGAATGATCTAATTATCTAAGGCCTTGGGAAGCATGACATGGATATTGGCTTTAGGGTAGCTTTCTTGGAGAGAGAAAATATTCCAAGAAGTCATAGATCATTGGACTAGAAGCTTAAGGATGGTAGATATCTTTTAAAGAGTTGTTAGTACACTTTTTCCTCTCTAAATGCACGGTGTTGTGTAGAGGGTTATTTTAGTCATTTCACCTTTAGGTCAAAGACATAGCTAATACAACATTGTCCTTGGAGTCAATATTTTCTTATGGTGATATTAGAAAATATTTAAAATACAAAATACATCTATTTATATAGCAAGGGTTTGGTCTTCGGAATAGATCGTAAGTCTTAATTATTGTAGGTCGAGGAAATGGTTATAATAAAAAAGGAATTTTATTTTATTTAGGAAGTCAAATTTATTTTTGGACCGGAATAAAATAAAAGAATGAGAGAAATTAATTTTATTATTTAGTTTAATTAGTTAATTAATTATTCAGGGCCTAAGCCCAGATTGAATAATTAGAAAAAATAAACATTGGCTTAAACTAGTTAATAAAAGACTTAAATAATTATTTTAGTTTATTTGGACTTATTAATTATTTATTAGGTTATTTTAATATGTCCAAAAATAAATAATTAATGGTTATTATTTTTTAGCTCATTGGGTCCAAGGAAAATAATAAGTTAATTTTTGCCCAATAGCCTGGGCTAAAGGGTTATTTTGATTCACGGAACAAAAGAGTTAAGTCTTAGTCAAACCTCTTCTGTTGATAGCCTCCAAGAGTTTTAAAATATCAAAAACTCCGATGTTTTAGTTATCTAATATTGTGAAGAAGCAAAAGGTCTCGGTTGACAGAGATATAGACGCACGCAAGAGGAAAAAAAAACTATCAAATTATTTTTTTTCTTTCTTCTCTCAGCTCTTTCACTCTTGTTCGTTTTTTTCTTCCTTCTTCTTGATTTTGCTAATCAATAGCAAGGATTCGAGAGGGGTCATTTCTCAGCTAAGTTGTTTCACCAACTAGATGGGGCAGTGGAATATTATGAGAAGCAAAGGCTTCACGTTCATGCCAATAAGGAGTTGAAGGATTGCTGGCTTTTCGTTAGAATTGTCGTTGAGAAAAGTAGCCACTCCAGTGGTTCACACCTCTTCTTCTCAGCTAAACAGACCAAGGACACACAAAGATATTAGTTTTTGGCTTTCCGCTATGCCGTGACTTTATTTTTCTAGTTTTCAGTATAGCTGGCATGGCTTCCGTTTTGATTTCAAAGCATCAAGTGGTATCAGAGAATCGTTTTAAAAGGTGTAGGATTAATGCATGCTAGATAATAAAATTGGCAAGACTAATTTTGATTAATACCATAAGATCCTTCACTATTTTTGGTTTGGGTAGTTTCGTTGTAAACCTTACGGTTGAGGTATAGGAACTCTGTAAAAAAAAAAAAAAAAAATTAATGCTTTGTTAAGCTTTTATGTAAACCCAATTTGAAAAGGTATAGGCAGATGCCATGTTTTTGTTTAAAAAAATGTAACAAGAGGCTGCCTACAATGATTGCAAAGGAAGTTGCAGAGCCTAGGAAAAATCGTAGAAGAAATCAGAGAAAAAAAAAAAAAAGGGTCTCACGGAGAAGATGACCGAGCCACCCAAGCCCAGCCTAGCCGCGGCTTCGTCGTGCCTGGAGCCGAGGCTATGCCTAGGTGTGAAACCCCAGTCGAAACCAACCTTAGAGTAAGGGGGTTGGGATGCATATCATATTTATTTGTATGTTTAAATATATTTTTATATGGTTTTATGTGCTTTGGATTTGTGTATTATAGTCTCTAGGGCTTAATTATGTTTATTAAGTAAGAAGGGCAAAATGATAATTTTTGCATGAGGTGAAAATAGGGAGATAGCTTGAGGATTAAATAGAAAAAATATTTTAGAGAGAAAATAAGAACAAGAGTTGTTGTGGTTTAGTGGTTAGAGTTTTTGAATTAATTCTTGAGGTCTTGGGTTCAAATTTCATCATTGGAGCTTTAGCATGATTAAATTTTATTTTTGTTTGGAAAGGTTGAATTTTCGGCCTTGTGTGCTTTAGAGAAGAGTAGAGGTGATGTCCTAGGAGAGGCATGATAGGAGTATCCTAATCCTACTCTTGTGCCCTACAAAAATTCCCAAGGGAATTCATATCCTTCTGGATCCTTAGTTTTTCCTATTTCTCAATTCATTAGGTCGGTCAATTTGTTCTAGCCAATTTCATTCCAGAAAATTTCAATAAAGTGTTGTGGCTTTGAAGGTTCAAAAATGTCTAAGTGTAAGATCTTATGGATCAAAAATGGGTAGGATTTGGGGAAGGTTCCCAAGAGATTAAACTCCATGATTGAACCTTTAAAACCCCACTCTAGCTATGTTCATTTTCTTCATGAAGTAATCTGGAATTTTTTCCAGCTTCTTGTGCATTCAAGGTGTCGAAATTTTCAGCCATCATTCCCTCCCAAATGCTGCCAGAAAATAGCCCTCTTAACCAGCTTGGAATCTTAAATTTTATGGCCAAATTCGGACTGCACAAATACTGTCCAAACCAAAAAAATTTCTGGGCAAATTCGCAGCTTAGGTAAGCTTAAACCAAGCTATTTTCTTCCAATTTTCTCCCAACACCTGAGCCACGTTTTTCCTCTATAAAGAAGGCTAGAAACTAGCCTTGAAAGACCTCTAAAATCCCCTTCAAACCCTCTGCAAACTGATTGAAAAATGGCAGCAAAAGCTGCCCAGAAAATTCCAGCAACTTGCGAAATCTTGTACAAAAATTTTTCTAGCTTTGTTTCCTTTTTCAGCTCTGACCAAAACTCCCTCATCTTTCGGTTTAAACTTTTCTTGAATAGCCATGAACTGAACTCCATTGTCTTCCCCAACCTTTTGCTCGAAAAACCAGTCATGGCTACCCCTAAAATATCGCCAACAATTACTCCAATCAAGCCTTGATTGAAGACCAAAATTCCAGCAATCCTAATTTAGTAAACTTCCATAAAACATCCCTTAAACAGCCAGACCTTCCTTCACCATTGTACTCCCTTTTTTCAGCCACCATTAAGCTGCTTCAAACAGCTTTCATTCCAGCAGAATCCCTAGCCAACAATCGGCCATTACAGCTTCCAAAAAGCTCTCCATTGATCAAAGATCTTCTTGCTATATTTTGTTTCCAAATTTGATTCACTAAATTATTCTTTTAGGATTTCAAACAACCAGCCTTTCCTTTTCCTATCAAACCAGAAAATTCAATTGCCAAAACCCCTCAAACAATTCGGCCACTTCCTTCCACAGAATTTCGACAGCTTCAATCAAATCCTCTCAATTCTCTTCAACCTTCAAGAACACATAGAACATCAAGAACACCTACTAGCATCCATACGCCTAATACCCCTCCAAACCACTTCAATCTTCTTTTAAAAAAAAAAAAAATTCAGATTTCACCTACTCACTTCCGTGAATCCATTCGTACCACTTTTAACATCAAACTCCAAAATCCAACTCTCTCATTTGGATCGAAACCAGTATTTTTGGTGAAGGCTCAAGAACACCTTCATGGTAAACTTGTTCAATCAACTTCATCTTTACTAATCTTTAACCTCTAATGAACATATATGTGTATAATCATACTAATTGACTCTCTTCTTCTCTTTTCTCTCTTACTCTCTCTCTCTCTTTTGGCCGAATGGTGACTTCAACCATGGCCATGTTTTCTTCATCTCTCTTGGACGGATCTAGTCTCCTAGGAGTTGAGATTCATTCGAAACTCCTCCAAGGTACTCATCAATCAAGTAAGCCCCTTCAACTCTCTTTTTAAATTCTAGATTCATGTCTCTAGGGTGATATTGAAAGGAGATGGATTATGTTTGAGGTTTGAGCATGTATTGTTCTGATGAGTTGAGATTGAAGCATGAATAAATGTGTGTATATGATGGAGATGTGATTGATGCATGGGTTGATTGTCTTGATTGATTGTATGATGTTTTTTGGGTTTAGTGCATGTCTCCATGTCGTGAGTGGTATTTGTGTTCAAGCATGTTAGAGATTATGTCACTTTTGGTGAATAGGATTTATATTCAAGTATGATTGTTAAAGCCATGAATATGTTTATGCTAGTAGAGGTTGGATAATGTCTTGGTAAATTTAGATCTATGCCTTTATTCATGATTGGGATGATTTGATGAATTGAAGTGGAGTGTATGTTCATGATTGTGATTAGCAAGTGAAAATATGATCATGATCTAGTTGTCGCTAAGCTAATTTTATTTCATCAATAAAATTATTAATATTATAATTTTTGCTAGTAGATCTCGAAAACCCTAGAAAATGTGGATTTGGTCTTTTACATAAAATAGTGATATTTTAGTCAAATAAATGATAGCTTTTATTACAGAAATAAAATATATAGATATTATATATAATAATAATAATATCAAATAAAACCTTGTATATAAATAATCATAATAAATAAAATATTAATTTTGTGAGTCTTATATTCATAAATACCATTAAAATTTATTACCTTTCAATTATTATTTTTTAATCAAAACCTATTAAAATTTACTTGCAATTAATTTTAGTTATCAATTATTTTCTGACAATTAATTATTAATAAATCATTATTTTATCTAATACCACCTAGGACTCTTCATCAAATAAATTCTAATTTATTTTTAGCAAGATTTAAACCATCAACTTAATAGTACCTATTTCCCAAAACCCTAATCACTTTAATATCAAACTAGACATAGCTTATAAACCATTTTCATTTATGATCGGGCCTTAAAGCTTGGAACACTAGGATCATGGTTGTAGTAAGTTGAGCTAGTTTTATTTGTGAAAGTGGATTTTAGCTTGAGTTTGATTATGGTTTATATTTACCCTAGGCGGGGTTGGGTCAGCAGTTGAAGACCTTTATTGTATCTCAAGCTAAGGATCAGGTAAGCTCCTGCATAAAACATGATTGATGCAAAATGGTTCTATGGCAAGCCAATTGTGGAGTGCGTGGTCACTCATTTCTGTAAAGACAATTGAGGATTATTTCATTTCTTATTTCAAGCAAACAAATTATTTGAAAATTAATAAACAGTTTTACCCAAACTCAAAACTCTT
Organism: Voacanga thouarsii; assembly: GCA_026120185.1. NCBI lineage: Eukaryota > Viridiplantae > Streptophyta > Magnoliopsida > Gentianales > Apocynaceae > Voacanga > Voacanga thouarsii. The sequence goes on along the minus strand of JANUWF010003376.1, from coordinate 4,953,501 downwards.
TCTAAAACCAACTTTGTCTCAAACTTCAGAAATCCTTAATTGCCATTCTAAAGTGGAGCTATGTTTATTTCATTTTTCCTCAAGTGGGATAAGTTACGTTGAGTACTCAATAAAGGTGGACTGGTAGGATTAGTCTTTGAAGGGTTAGGGTAAATCTCTCAGTAGGTGGCCACATCTAAGGGGTGAGTCCTTCCCAGATAATATGTCAGTCCAGTAGATCATACCGGTCCGAACTAGCAGTTTTAGTCAAGTGGACTGTGTGTTGCTAGAATGGACAACCGATTTTTTTTTGGGTATAGAGAAGAAGGAGTATCTTGCCCAGTAGGCCGATCACCTACTTTTTGTCAGTCTGCACAAAGTATGACATTCTGACTGGTTATGGGGCCCAACGCGTGGTAACCCATGATCACCTATTTAAGTGGTTGATTTTAGAGAACATGTATGGTTGGAAAAGCCAAAACACCACTCTTGATTTTGACTATTGTTTATTGCTTGCCAGTATTTTTCTTACGAAGGTTTACACTTTGCATTCACGAACTATTTTCACTAAACACTCAAAGCACACACGGACTTACTGAGATTTTTATCTTATCACCCTTTTTACCATGATTTCAGGTCGATCCTGGTGTGGGGTGTTAGTGTTGTGCCCTAGAGGCAATCACTTGTACATTGTATATGACACATTTTATTTTAATAAAAGGCATTATTTATCTTACAGTTTCTTTTGTTTACTTTAAGTAATATAACTGTTCGATAAAGTCTCTAGTGCAACACAGTTTTAAGGAAATCATGATAGAGATCATGATATGAGATTCCTACTACACTGGATGGTGTTAGTACTTAAATAGTCCATAGTCATAGTATTAATGAGATAGGACATCATTAATGCGTTAAGACAAGCAAGTGTAAGACTTCCTGATTTGATCAGGTGGTGGTTCTCATAACCGTGAGTATTGAGATACTCAAAATTAACACATGGATGCTTGTTAATGGAACAAGTTCATTGGATGACTTAACTTTGAGATAATCACATGGATAACTATTTAGTGCCAGTGATATAAACTCAATATAGCAAACGTGCAAGTATCCTTAGACTTGACTCTCCAAGGTACTTTGTTTGTCGAGCCTTGTACTTTGATTCCAGTCTCCGGAGCTAGATCGAGGGCTGCCTATGGGATGGATATTGGGTACATGGTGAGGTAAACGAAAGTAGTTGAGAGGGTTAATAAAAGATTCACCACTCCTAATAGTAGGGGTGAATATCTCACGACCACTTGTAGGAATTACTACTCGAAAGTCCTTGGCCAAAGCAATTGTGTATTGGAAACAGTTCCAATTGATACACATCTAGAGTAGTGGGTTCCTGGTATAAGTACTATTGTATTCGGGCCAGAATTAATTCTGGAGAGAGTTGGCACTAATTCCGTACTCCAAACCGAATGAGATATTGTATGGTGAAATGAGTTAATTGCATTGAAGTTTGTTATTGAAGGGTTCATGTCAAGCCACTTGACTTCCTGGACTCTTGGGTGGTCATGATGTGTTGCTAGATACCGCTCATGATCTGGGAATATGGGTTTATTAATTGATGAATTAATAAACCAATCCTGATTAGAATTAATAGGATTAATTTTAATTAATCATGAATTATTAATCTCAAAGACGTTTGGATTAATTCATGTTCTCTACCAATTGATTGGGAAACCTAATAGGTCACACACAATAGAGGATTATATACTCAAGATGTTATTTGATAATATTGTGGGGTTGATTGAGAGAAAGAAAAGTTGTTGTGGACAAATTATAATTAGTTATAATTTGTGGTACAAGTTGCAATTGTGAGACCTTGATGTTTCCAATTACAATTAGGGAATTCTAATATGATTAGAATTCTCAGATTAGGAGGCAAATTTCGTGTGACATATATGATATGCACGAAACCCAAAAGGGATAAGTGAATACACACGAAATCCCTAGCCAAGACACAAGATCTCTTTCTTCTTCTTCTCTCTCTCGATTTTGATCTTGAACCCTAGCCACCATTAATTTTTGCTAGCACAGAAATTTTGGTGCTTGAGTATTCCTCTGTGTGGATTACTATTAGAGATAATCACACACTGTGATTATAGTGGGTAGACGTTCAACACATGTGGAGGTTGATCACGAGGATTGCTGGATCGCGCCTCAACTTGAAGAAGAAAATTTTATTCTTCGGACGATCACGCAAAGGTAAAAGCTGTTACCTTTACCCTCATTATGTCTTGTTTACCACACATAGATGGGTCCTGGGATGGTATCTCATTTTATTTTTCGCTGCGTCGTACAGGATACGAGCCTGAGATACCCAACAATGGTATCAGAGACATGCTATGTGTGGTCTACGGACATTGTTTTGGCATGAAAAACAGTTTTTATGTTTATCTTTGTTTGCTGTGAAAATCGATTCACTCGAGTCGAAATTGTTTCGATCTTTATGAGTTGGGTCCATACCATAATATAACTGTGTTATAGTCACAGAGTATTTCGAAAAGATGCTTTATTTGGTGCAGAAAAACTTTTTCTTGCAACATGGATGTTGCCCTCCGTTTCATCTTAATTTTTCGTTTTGATTTTGTTTAAACTAACAAATTGGTTGTTGTTTATAGCTTCAAAATAGAAAATACAGCTGAGAATTGTTCTCACTAAAAATTTGCTGAAGAAGACAGCACCAAAAATTATTTTTGGAATTTTTTGAAAATCGCCGCCATTGTTGCAGAACACAAGCGGCGCCGGCTCCGGCCTCCAAGCTAGCACCGGTTCCATTCTGTTCGTGATGTCTGAAAATTGTTTTTGAAAGGAAAATTTTTTTGGAAACCAGAGTAGAGCTGGTGCCGGCTCCGGCTTCCGAACCGGTGCCGGTTCTGCTCTGTTTGTGACTTTAAGCTATTTAAAAAAAAAATTCCGGAACAGAATTTTGAAAGGGAAAAACCTCATTTGATGAGACACGGGACCCGAAAGCATTTTCTCAAAATTAGTTTTGAGACAATCAATTTTGTTCTTCAAAATAATGATTTTGAACAACTAAAATTGATGTATTCTCTAAAATGGTGATTTTAGAATTTGTTTTATTTTTTCAAAATAGTGATTTTGGAATAAAAAAATTTATGTTTATTTTGTTTAAGCATGGTGGATGGTTATGGACTAAAACCAATTATATCTATTCATGCATTTTACAATTTTGGTTTTTATGAAATAGGGCCTGCGTGTCCTGCCTTCTCTAGAATTCTTATGTAATTCTCTTCTCATCTAACTCCCCTCGAATGTAACTCGAGGTTTTCTCTCTTTAGAAAATTATGTAATTAGTTTACATAGGTTAGATAGGGGTAGAATTATTTTATTCTGGAGATGGCAACCAAAACAAGGCGATGAGGTAAGCCCTTCTACTTAAATCATGCATGAACACATAGGGTTAACTATATTAATTTCTTTTATGGCTTAAAGAAATTAATTTAGGGTAAAGTCAATAACCATACCACGTAATCGCTTTATTACCATGATTATCAATTATGTGATTATTGATTATTATGCATGTCATTCAACGAAATCACTAAAAGGAACAAATCCCTTAATTAATATTAAACCTAATTCTTTTCGTTAATATAGTAAGAACGAAAGTCCTTTTTCGAGATCAGGTTGTTGGGCTAACCCAAGCCTACTTGACATTGGGCATGTTCAAGCTGTGGAATTAAATTCCTTATTAATGGGTTGGGTTTAACTAAATTCTTTATCCCGGTTGGGCAAACTCAAGCACAAAGAAATTTAGAGAAAAAGTTGGGGTAGCCCAAAAGGCTTTTAGATTGAAAGCTGTTAATCACCAAATGATCCGGTAGTTACATACGATGTAATTGGTATTGGATACTTACTAATAAACTCAAGGGTGGCTTGTTGGGCAAACCCAAGGTTATTCTTGAGGAATTTGGATACCGGTCCACTAGAAAAGCTTCCAATAGGCTTTCTCGAATCAGTAGTGGGGGCTATTGGTTTAAGTAGAATAGTGAAGTAAAAATGCGTTTAATTAAAGTCCTAATTATTTGCATATCATGTGCATATACAAGTAGCTAATACTCTCTATCTTTACATCTAGGTCACTTGCATCATGTCAACGAACTTGAACTTACGTAGCCTTTTCGAAACCAGCAAGTTAACCGAATCAAACTATCTTGACTGGTATAGAAATTTGAGAATCGTTCTCAAACCGGAAAAGTTGCTATACGTGCTAGATGCTCCTATTCCACCACCACCAGCCCAAGATGCTCATGCTGATGAGCTTGCTATCCACAAGAGGCACAAGGAGAATAGCGATACAGCATCATGTAATATGCTGGCATCCATGACTCCTGAGTTGCAAAAACAGCACGAGCATATGGATGCTCAATCGATCATTTTACATCTTTGAGAGCTGTTTGATGCCCAAGCCAGAACTGAGAGGTATGAGATCTCAAAGTAACTATTTCGTTGTAAACTGGCAGAAGGTTCTTCTGTAGCCACTCATGGGCTGAAGATGCTGGGCTTGATAGAGAAGCTTGGATCTCTCGGGTTTACAATGGACCATGACTTAAGTGTTGACTTAATTCTTCAGTCTTTGCCTAATAGTTTCTCATAATTTGTGATTAATTATCAGATGAATAAGATTGAGTCCACTATCCTTGAGTTGATCAATCATCTCAAAACTACGGAGTCAACTATGAAGAAGGATTCCAATGCGATTTTAATGGTAGAATCTTCCTCTTCTAAGAAGAAAGTTCAAAAGAGGAAGAAAAAGGCCCCCATGAAGCCCAAAGGTAGTGTGAACAAGAAGGACGCAGCTACAAAGGGCCCATGCCATCATTGTGGGAAGATGGGCCACTAGAGGCGCAACTGCAAAGCCTACTTGGAGACCATCAAGGACAAGAAGCAGAAGGAGAAGCTTACAAGCACTTCTACTTCTTCTCCAAGGACTAAAGAGTAGTGGAAGGCTTGAGAAAGGTGACATGGACCTACGTACTGCAAATGGGGCAAAGGTTGCTGCACTTGCTGTGGGGACATATGAGCTGAACCTGCCTTCAGGATTGATTCTAGAACTGGAAAACATTTATTATGTACCAGTTTTAATGAAAAACATTATCTTAGTTTCGTGTTTAGACTTATGTGGATTTCATTTAATAAATAAAAATAAATATTGTTCTTTTTCATTGAATGATATTCATTATGGTTCAGCAACTTTGTTTAATTGTTTATATGTTCTAGACTTGGACAATCCAATTCTCAATATAAACAATAAGAAACCTAAAATAGATAACTCTAACACATCTTACTTATGGTATTGTCGTTTGGGCCATGTAAACAAAAATCGCATTTCTATGTTACACAAGCTTGGTGACTTAGGGTCATTTGATTATGAATCATATGGCACATATGAGTCTTGTTTACTAGGCAAAATGACTAAGACCTTTTCCAGGAAAAGGAGAACGGGCCAAGGAGTTATTAGAACTTATACATTCTGATGTATATGGCCCAATGTCAATACAAGCATGAGGAGGTTATAACTATTTCATAACATTTATCGATGATTTCTCATTGTACGGGTATTTGTATTTAATGAAATATAAATTTGAGGCCTTTGAAAGGTTCAAAGACTTCAAGAATGAAATAGAGAAACAACTTGGCAAATGTATTAAGACTCTAAGATCTGATCAAGAAGGAGAACATTTGAGTCAAGAGTTTTTGAGTTAACTCAGGGATAATGTGATATTATCTCAATGGACTCCACCACATACACGTCAACATAATGGTGTATTTGAGAGAAGGAATCGAACCCTTCTAGACATGGTACAGACCATGATAGCTTTTGCAGACCTACCAAAATCGTTTTTGGGGTATACACTAGAGACTTCTATTTATATACTAAATAGAGTTCCGACAAAAATCAGTTGATATTACCCTATTTGAGATGTTCTTTGGTAAAAGACCAAAGTTATCTCACTTGCGAGTAGGGGATTGTCCTGCTTTTGTTAAAAGGCCATAGTCAGATAAACTTGATAGAAAGTCTGACAAGTGTTTGTTTGTGGGATATCCAAAAGAATCTTTTGGATATTACTTCTGTCAACCCTCCGAAAACATATTGTTTATTTCGAAGCATGCCGTCTTCTTAGAGAAGGTGCACAAGCTCAAAGGGGACAGTGGGAGTAAGATTGAACTTAGTGAAGTTCATGAAAATCAAACAAACAAGGATCAACCGTCTAACCCCACATCTATTGAGAGAATAGATGAACCTTCTAATACACAAGAACCTTGTAGATCTAGTAGGATACGTATGGCACCTAAGAGATATGGATTTCTCATTAGTGACCATAATAACATATTGCTCATAGATAAAGATAAGCCTACTACCTACAAGGATGTTCTGAATAGTTCAGAATCTGACAAATGGCTTGAGGCCATGAAGTCAGAGATAGATTCCATGTACGACAACCAAATATGGACTTTGGTTGATCCACCTAATGGAATTAAACCTATCGGGTGCAAGTGGGTTTTTAAATAAGAAAACGGAAATGGATGGTAACTTGGTTACCTATAAAGCACGACTAGTGGCGAAGGGTTATCGTCAACAACATGGTATTGACTATGATGAAACCTTCTCGCCAGTAGCCATGTTGAAATCCATCAGGATACTCTAAGCCATTGCTGCTCATTATGATTATGAGATTTGGCAAATGGATGTGAAAACAGCTTTCCTAAATGGAAATCTGACTGAGGAAGTGTATATGACACAACTTGAGGGTTTTTTGTCCAGTGATGGCACAAAGGTGTGTAAGCTGCAAAGGTCTATTTATGGACTTAAGCAAGCTTCTAGGAATTGGAATATCCATTTTGATGAAACAATCAAAGAGTTTGGTTTCATTCAAAATATGGATGAGCCTTGTGTATACAAGAAGGTTAGTGGGAGTGCAATCGTTTTCTTACTGCTTTATGTAGAAGACATATTGCTAATAGTAAACGATATACCTGTCTTGCAAATGGTTAAAATTTAGTCGTCCAAATAATACTCCATGAAAGACCTTGGTGAAACAACCTATGTTCTTGGAATAAGGATCTATAGAGATAGATCCAAAAGGTTGCTTGGTCTTTCATAGTCTACATACATAGATAAAGTGTGAAAAAGGTTTAGCATGGATCAATCCAAAAAGGGATTCTTTCCCATGCCACATGGTGTAAGCCTTTCAAAGTCGATGTCTCCCAAGACACAAGTTGAAAGGGATCACATGAGTAAGATTCCATATGCCTCGGCAATTGGATCTATCATGTATGCTATGATATGTACTAGGCCCGATGTATCTTGTGCTCTCAGTTTGACGAGCAGATACCAATCCGACCGTGGTGAGGGTCATTAGGCGGCTGTAAAGAACATCCTTAAGTACCTACAAAGGACTAAGGATATGTTCTTAGTATATGGAGAAGGTGATTTGAAAATAAACGGGTATACTGATACTAGTTTTCAATATGACAAAGATGATTTCAAATTACAATCTGGCTACGTGTTTACGTTGTGCGGAGGGGCAAAAAGTTGGAAAAGTTCCAAATAAGAGATTATTGCCAACTCTACAACAGAAGCTGAGTACATAGCCACTTCTGAAGCAGCTAAGGATGTAAAGATAGAGAGAGTTTCCACGGATGAGAACATAGCTGACCCGTTTATGAAAGCACTATCCCAGAAGAAACATGATTATCATGTTGAGCCATTTGGTATTAGATACATGAAAGATTGGCTCTAGTGCAATGGGAGTTTGTTAGTGTTGTGCCCTAGAGGCAATTACTTGTATATTGTATATGACACATTTTATTTTAATAAAAGGCATTATTTATCTTACAGTTTCTTTTATTTACTTTAAGTAATATAACTGTTCGATAAAGTCCCTAGTGCAACACTGTGTTAAGAAAATCATGATAAAGATCATGATATGAGATTCCTACTACACTGGATGGTGTTAGTACTTAAATAGTCCCTAGTCATAGTATTAATGAGATAGGACATCATTACTATGTTAAGACTAGCATGTGTTAGACTTCCTAATTTGATCAGGCGGTGGTTCTCATAACCGTGAGTATTTAGATACTCAAAGTTAACATACGGATGCTTGTCAATAGAACAGGTTAATTGGATGACCTAGCTTTAAGATAATCACATGGATAACTATTTAGTGCCAGTGATATAATCTCAAATAGCAAACGTGTAAGTATCCTTAGACTTGAGTCTCCAAGGTACTTTGTTTGCTGGGCCATGTACTTTGATTCCAATCTCTAGAGCTCGATCGAAGGCCGCTTATGGGATGGATATTGGGTACATGGCGAGGTAAACGAATGTAGTTGAGAGGGTCAATAAAGGATTCACCACTCCTAATAGTAGAGGCGAATATCTCACGGCCACATGTAGGAATTACTACTCGAAAGTCCTTGGCCAAAGCAATTGTGTATTGGAAACAGTTCCAATTGATACACATCTAGAGTAGTGGGTTCCTGGTATAAGTACTATTGTATTCGGGCCAGAATTAATTCTGGAGGGAGTTGGCACTAATTCCGTACTCCAAACCGAATGAGTTATTGTATGGTGAAATGAGTTAACTACACTGAAGTTTGTTATTGAAGGGTTCATGTCAAGCCACTTGACTTCCTGGACTCTTGGGTGGTCATGATATGTTGCTAGATACCACTCATGATCTGGGAATATGGGTTTATTAATTGATGAATTAATAAACCAATCCTGATTAGAATTAATAAGATTAATTCTAATTAATTATAGATTATTAATCTCAAAGACGTTTGGATTAATTCATGTTCTCTACCAATTGACTGGGAAACCCAATAGGTCACACACAATAGTGGATTATATACTCATGGTGTTATTTGATAACATTGTGGTGTTGATTGAGAGAAAGAAAAGTTGTTGTGGACAAATTATAATTAGTTATAATTTGTGGTAAAAGTTATAATTGTGAGAACTTAATGTTTCCAATTACAATTAGGGAATTCTAATATGATTAGAATTCTCAGATTTGGGAGGCAAATTTCGTGTGACATATATGATATGCACGAAACCCAAAAGGGGCAAGTAAATACACACGAAATCCCTAGCCAAGACACACGATCTCTTTCTTCTTCTTCTCTCTCTCAATTTTCATCTTGAACCCTAGCCATCATTAATTTTGGTGCTTGAGTATTCCTCTGTGTGGATTACTGTTAGAGATAATCACATACTGTGATTATTGTGGGTAGATGTTCAACTCACGTGGAGGTTGATCACAAGGATTGCTGGATCGCGCCTCAACCTGAAGAAGAAAATTTTGTTCTTTGGACGATCACACAAAGGTAAAAGCTGTTACCTATACCCTCATTTTGTCTTGTTTTCCACACATAGATGGGTCTTGGGATGGTATCTTGTTTTATTTTCCGTTGCGCCGTATAGGATACGAGCCTGATATACCCAATAGTGGTATCAGAGACACGCTATGTGTGGTCTACGGACATTATTTTGGCATGAAAAACTTTTTTCGTGTTTGTCTTTGTTTACTGTGAAAATCGTTTAACTCGAGTCGAAATTGTTTCGATCTTTATGAGTTGGGTCCGTACCACAATATGATTGTATTATAGTCATAGAGTATTTCGAAAAGATGCTTTCTTTGGTGTTGAAAAATTTCTGCAGAAAAACGTTTTCTTGCAACATGGATGTTGCCCTCCGTTTCATCTTAATTTTCCATTTTGATTTTGTTTAAACTAACAAATTAGTTGTTGTTTATAGATTCAAAATAGAAAATACAGCTGAGAATTGTTCTCACTGAAAATTTGTAGAAGAAGAAAGCATCAGAATTGTTTCTGGAATTTTTTGAAAATCGTCGCCATTGTTGCAGAACACAAGCGGCGCCAGCTCCGGCCTCCAAGCCGGCGCCGGTTCCATTCTGTTCGTGATGTTTGAAAATCGTTATTGGAAGGAAAAATTTTTTGGAAACCAGAACAGAGCCGGCGTCGGCTCCGGCTTCCGAATCGGCGCCGGTTCTGCTCTGTTTGCGATTTTTAGCTATTTTTTTAAAAAAAAAAATCCGGAACAGAATTTTGAAAGGGAAAAACCTCATTTGATGAGACACGGGACCCGAAAGCATTTTCTCAAAATTAGTTTTGAGGCAATCAATTTTGTTCTTTAAAATAATGATTTTGAAAATCTAAAATTGATGTATTCTAAAAATTGGTGATTTTAGAATTTGTTTTATTTTTTCAAAATAGTTATTTTGGAATAATAAAAGTATATGTTTATTTTGTTTATGTACAGTCAATGGCATGGTGGATGGTTATGGATTAAAACCAATTATATCTGTTCATGCATTTTACAGTTTTAGTTTTTATGAAATAGGGCCTGCATGTCCTGCCTTCTCCAGAATTCTTGTGTAATTATCTTCTCATTTAACTCCCCTCGAATGTAACTCGAGGTATTCTCTCTTTAGGAAATTATGTAATTAGTTTACATAGGTTAGATAGGGGTAGAATTATTTTATTCTGGAGATGGCAACTAAAACATGACGAGGATGTAAGACCTTTTACTTAAATCATGCATGAACATATAGGGTTAACTATATTAATTTCTTTTATGGCTTAAAGAAATTAATTTAGGGTAAAGTCCATAACCATAGCACGTAATTGCTTTATTACCATGGTTATCAATTATGTGATTATTGATTATTATGCATGTCATTCAACGAAATCACTAAAATGAACAAATCCCTCAATTAATATTAAACCTAATTCCTTTCGTTAATATAGTAAGAACGATAGTCCTTTTTTGAGATCAGGTTGTTGGGCAAACCCAAGCCTACTTGATATTGGGCATGTTCATGCTATGGAATTAAATTCCTTATTAATGGGTTGGATTTAACTAAATTCTTTACCCCGGTTGGGCAAACTCAAGCACAAAGAAATTTAGAGAAAAAGTTGGGGTAGCCCTCAAGGCTTTAAGATTAAAAGCTGTTAATCACCCAATGATCCGGTAGTTACATACGATGTAATTGGTATTGGATACCTACCAATAAACTCAAGGGTGGCTTGTTGGGCAAACCCAAGGTTATTCTTGAGGAATTTGGATACCGGTCCACTAGGAAAGCTTCCAATAGGCTTTCTCGAATTAGTAGTGGGGGCTATTGGTTTAAGTAAAATAGTGAAGTAAAAATGCGTTTAATTAAAGTCCTAATTATTTGCATATCATGTGCATATACAAGTAGCTAATACTCTCTATCTTTACATCTAGGTCACTTGCATCATGTCAACGAACTTGAACTTACGTAGCATTTTCGAAACCAACAAGTTAACCGAATCAAACTATCTCGACTGGTATAGAAATTTAAGAATCGTTCTCAAATCGAAAAAGTTGCTCTACGTGCTAGATTTTCCGATTCCACCACCACCAGCCCAAGATGCTCATGCTGATGAGCATGCTGTGCACAGGAGGCACAAGGAGGATAGCGGTACAGCATTATGTATTATGTTGGCATCCATGACTCCTGAGTTGCAAAAACAGCACGAGCATATGGATGCTCAATCGATCATTCTACATCTTCGAGAGCTGTTTGATGCCCATGTCAGAACTGAGAGATATGAGATCTCAAAGCAACTATTTCATTGTAAACTGGCAGAGGGTTCTTCTGTGGCCACTCATGGGCTGAAGATGCCGGGCTTAGTGGAGAAGCTTGGATCTCTCGGGTTTACAATAGACCATGACTTAAGTGTTGACTTAATTCTTCAGTCTTTGCCTAATAGTTTCTCACAATTTGTGATTAATTATCAAATAAATAAGATTGAGTCCACTATCCTTGAGTTGATCAATCTTCTCAAAACTGCGGAGTCCTCCATGAAGAGGGATTCCAATGCGATTTTAATGGTAGAATCTTCCTCTTCTAAGAACAAAGTTTAAAAGAAGAAGAAGAAGGCTCCCATGAAGCCCAAAGGTGGTGTGAACAAGAAGGATGCAGCTACTAAGGGCCCATGCCATCATTGTGGAAAGATGGGCCACTGGAGGCGCAACTGCAAAGCCTACTTGGAGACCATCAAGGACAAGAAGCAGAAGGAGAAGCTTACAAGCACTTCTACTTTTTCTCCAAGGACTAAAGAGTAGTGGAAGGCTAGAGAAAGGTGACATGGACCTACGCACTGCAAATGGGGCAAAGGTTGCTGCACTTGCTGTGGGGACATACGAGCTGAACCTGCCTTCGTGATTGATTCTAGAACTGGAAAACTGTTATTATGTACCAGTTTTAATTCCGTACTCCAAACAGAATGAGATATTGTATGGTGAAAGGAGTTAATTGCACTGAAGTTTGTTATTGAAGGGTTAATGTCAAGCCACTTGACTTACTGGACTCTTGGGTGGTCTTGATGTGTTGCTAGATACCACTCATGATTTGGGAATATGGGTTTATTAATTGATGAATTAATAAATCAATCCTGATTAGAATTAATAGGATTAATTCTAATTAATTATAGATTATTAATTTCAAAGACGTTTGGATTAATTCATATTCTCTACCAATTGACTGAGAAACCCAATAGGTCACACACAATAGAAGATTATGTACTCAAGATGTTATTTGATAACATTGTGGGGTTGATTGAAAGAAAGAAAAGTTATTGTGGACAAATTATAATTAGTTATAATTTGTGGTACAAGTTACAATTGTGAGAACTTGATGTTTCCAATTACAATTAGGGAATTCTAATAGGATTAGAATTCTCATATTTGGGAGGCAAATTTCGTGTGACATATATGATATGCACGAAACCCAAAAGTGATAAGTGAATATACACGAAATCCCTAGCCAAGACACACGATCTCTTTCTTCTTCTTCTCTCTCTTGATTTTGATCTTGAACCCTAGCCGCCATTAATTTTTGCTAGCACATAAATTTTGGTGCTTGAGTATTCCTCTGTGTGGATTACTATTAGAGATAATCACACACTGTGATTATAGTGGGTAGACGTTCAACTCATGTGGAGGTTGATCACGAGGATTGCTGAATCACGCCTCAACCTGAAGAAGAAAATTTTGTTCTTCGGACGATCACACAAAGGTAAAAGCTGTTACCTTTACCCTCATTATGTCTTGTTTTCTACACATAGATGGGTCCTGGGATGGTATCTCGTTTTATTTTCCGCTACGCCGTATAAGATGCAAGCCTGAGATACCCAACATGGGGATGAGTAGTTAGTTGTAGCCTGCCTTGGAAGATTTTTCTGATATTTATTTTGTGTAATGATTTGGGAATTGAGAGTGGATAATTTTATTTATGGATTTATTTTGAATTCTTAGTTTGTAATAAATTTTAAGTTTAAAGTATTATTTTTATTTTATTATTTTGATTGTGTGACCTAGTTATATAGACCTCTTATCTTTTAGACGGGGTGACATCCCCTGCCCTATCGGGCCTAGGTAGTGCTGTGTTACACTAGGCCAGCCGTGGCTCGAAGCTGTAGCCGCGCCCAGGGTGCCGCGGCTCGGTTGCATGAGGACCGGGATGCAAAGAGCAGGCTAGGATGCTTCCCAGGGCTATGATGGGTCGCAGGCTCCTACCCGCAACGAGTGAAGTTATTATTTTTGCAATAGCTAATCTTCTTTGAATATTTTGCATGAAAAAGAATAGTAAAGGATTTTATAATTATACAAGATCATTAATTAATTTAATTAATGTATTTAATTCTATTATTTGGGTGCTTAGGATTAAAAATAGAAATGCATGAAAACGTTAATAGTTCTCTAGCATGCTATTTATTTTAAAGTCCTATGTGCATGTTTTCTCAAAGACCAAAGTCTTTGGGAAATTTTATTTGACAAGGAAATTTTTTTTCTTTAATTAAATGCTTATTTTAATTTAAACAAAAATTAATCCATGGTTATTTTCTTAAAGGTTTTTTATCATTGACATAGAAAATATTTTAGATTTAGAAATTTTTGTAAGTTAAAATGGAATGCCATTTTAATTCATTTTAGCAAAAGAAAATTTATTTTTGTCATATAAAACATTGAGATCATAATTTCTAGGAATTTTAAATGGAAAATTTTTTAAATTATTAAGTTCTTAACTTAAATAAAATTAATTCATAAGAAAAAAATTTCTCAAAGGATATAAATCTTGACATATAAATTTTTATGAATTTAGATATTTTATTTTAAGTTAAAAGATGACATAATTGAAAATTTTCAAATGATATTTTTCTAAGAAAACCTTTATTTAAAAAATTAAGTGGGAAAGGAGTTCCAATGGCCCCACGGCTTCCATCACGATTCTAATTAGAGATCGTGAATCTCCTCGTGTCACCCTGGAAGTGAACCCGTATAGGATGGAGATACCACAAGGATCTAGAACTAATGGAATGATGTAATTAATAACACGAGACACGTACTATAATCGGCCAGCCTACATTGGAGGTTATAATGCGAGGTATGTCCATAGGAAATGAGAAGTAAAGGCCATCCCCTCGATGAAGTTTGGTGGTTAACAAACTTAGCTTAGGAAACTGTTAATCTTTCCAAAAAGCTATGTCAGTTTTTCTAAGAGATAAATTAATCATGTTAAAGATAATAGTAATGGGGTTAGCTATTATCAGTTTCATATGAGGATAAAATATACAAAATTATTTTTGTTTTGCAATACTAAGAATTTCTTTTATGTTTCAAAATTTTTAGAAATGATTTGTGAAGGTTCCTTCAATCCCCTAGCCATTATTCTCTAAACTATGTAGATTAGAAAAGGAACCTGGACATAATACTCACAATCGAGGAGTATAAGTATGTCCTTTATGAGACTTGTCCAATAATCAGGGAAGGTTCCACCGCTGAGGAGTGTGAGGCTGAAAATGTATGGAAAAAGGCTGATAAGATGGCCTCATTGTTGGGTATCCCAGGCTCGTATCCTATACGGCGTAGCAGAAAATAAAATGAGTTACCGTCCCAGCACCCATCTATGTGTGGAAAACAAAACATAATGAGGGTAAAGGTAATAGCTTTTACCTTTGTGTGATCGTCCGAAGAACAAAAATTTCTTCTTCAAGTTGAGGCGCGATCCAGCAATCCTCGTGATCAACCTCCACGTGAGTTGAACGTCTACCCACTATAATCACAGTGTGTGATTATCTCTAATAGTAATCTACACAGAGAAATACTCAAGCACCAAAATTTCTATGCTAGCAAAAATTAATGGCGGCTAGGGTTCAAGATCAAAATCGAGAGATAGAAGAAGAAGCTGTTGTTTCGTTGCCCTAGGATTTTGGAGTCAATTTTGTCTATCTTTTAACCTTGGAATTTCATGTATATCACTACCATATATCACATGGAAATCTGCTAAAAAATCCTCCAAATTGAGAATTCTAAAACAGTTAGAATTCCCTAATTGTAATTGGAAACATCAAGTTTTATTAATTACAATAGGGACCACAAATTATAACTAATTATAATTTATCCACAACAACTTTTCTTTCTCTCAATCAACCCCACAATGTTATCAAATAACATCTTGAGTATATAATCCTCTATTGTGTGTGACCTATTAGGTTTCCTAGTCAATTGGTAGCGAACATGAATTAATCCAAACGTCCTTGAGATTAATAATCCATAATTAATTAGAATTAATCCTATTAATTAAAATCAGAATTGGTTTATTAATTCATCAATTAATAAACCCATATTCTTAGATCATGAGCGGTATCTAGCAATACATCATGACCACCCGAGAGTCCAGGAAGTCAAGTGGCTTGACATAAACCCTTCAATAATAAACTTCAGTGCAATTAACTCCTTTCACCATACAATATCCTATTGGGTTTGGAGTACGGAATTAGTGCCAACTCCCTCCAGAATTAATTCTGGCCCAAATACAATAGTACTTGTACCAGGAACCCACTACTCTAGATGTTTATCAATTAGAACTATTTTCAATACACAATTGCCTTGGCAAAGGACTTTCGAGTAGTAATTCCTACAAGTGTAGGTAGTAGGCTTATCTTCATCTATGAGCAATACGTTATTATGGTCACTAATGAGAAATCCATATCTCTCAGGTGGCATACGTATCCTATTAGATCTATGAGGTTCTTGTATATTAGAAAGTTCATCTATTTTCTCAATAGATGTGGGGTTAGACGGTTGATCCTCGTTTGTTTGATCTTTATGAGCTTCACTAAGTTCAATCTTACTCCCACTGTCCCCCTTGAGCATGTCTCCTTCTCTAAGAAGACGGAATGCTTCGAAACAAACAATTTATTTTCGGAGGGTTGATAGAAGTAAATCCAAAAGATTCTTTTGGATATCCAACAAATAAACACTTATCAGATTTACTATCAAGTTTGTCTGACTGTGGCCTTTTAACAAAGGTAGGACTACCCCATACTCACAAGTGAGATAACTTTAGTCTTTTACCAAAGAACATCTCAAATAGGGTAGTATCAACCGATTTTGTCGGAACTCTGTTTAGTATATAAACAGAAGTCTCTAGTGCATACCCCCAAAACGATTTTGGTAGGTCTGCAAAAGCCATCATGGTCCATACCATGTCTAGAAGGGTTCGATTCCTTCTCTCAGATACACCATTATGTTAAGGTGTATGTGGTGGAGTCCATTGAGATAATATCCCATTATCTCTAAGATAACTCAAAAACTCTTGACTCAAATATTCTCCTCCTCGATTAGATCTTAGAGTCTCAATACTTTTGCCAAGTTGTTTCTTTATTTCATTCTTGAAGTCTTTGAACCTTTCAAAGGCCTCGGATTTGTATTTCATTAAGTACAAATACTCGTATCGTCAGAAATCATCGATAAATGTTATGAAATAGTTATAACCTACTCTTGTTTGTATTGACATTGGGCCACATACATCAGAATGTATGAGTTTTAATAACTCTTTGGCCCGTTCTCATTTTCCTGAAAAAGGAGTTTTAGTCATTTTGCCTAGTAAACAAAACTCGCATGTGTCATATGATTCATAATCAAATGACCCTCTTAGTCACCAAGCTTATGTAACTTAGAAACATGATTTTCGTTTACATGGTCCAAACGACAATGCCATAAGTAAGAGGTGTTAGAGTTATCTATTTTAGGTTTCTTTTTGTTTATATTAAGAATTGGATTGTCCAAGTCTAGAACATATAAACTATTAACCAAAGTTGCTGAACCATAATGAATATCATTCAATGAAAAAGAACAACATTTATTCTTAAATATTAAATGAAATCCACATAAGTCTAAACACGCAACTGAGATAATGTTTTTTATTAAAACTAGTACATAATAACAGTTTTCTAGTTCTAGAATCAATCCCGAAGGCAGTCTTAGCTCATATTTCCCCACAGCAAGTGCATCAACCTTTGCCCCATTTGCAGTACGTAGGTCCACGTCGCCTTTCTCTAGCCTTCTACTGCTCTTTAGTCACTGCAAGTTATTACACAAATGAGATCCACACCCGGTATCTAATACCCATATCTCATTTCTAAAGGCAGTATTTATCTCAATCATAAACATACCTGGAGAAGAAGTAGAAGTGCTTGTAAGTTTCTCCTTTTTCTTCTTGTCCTTGATGATCTCCAAGTAGGCTTTGCAGTTGCACCTCCAGTGGCCCATCTTCCCACAATGATGGCATGGGCCCTTGGTAGCTGCGTCCTTCTTGTTCATACCACCTTTGGGCTTCATAGGAGCCTTCTTCTTCTTCTTTTTTACTTTCTTCTTAGAAGAGGAAGATTCTATCATTAAAACCACATTGGAATCCCTCTTCATGGAGGACTCTGTAGTTTTGAGAAAATTGATCAACTCAGGGATAGTGGACTCAATCTTATTCATCTGATAGTTAATCACAAACTGTGAAAAACTATTAGGCAAAGACTGAAGAATTAAATCAACACTTAAGTCATGGTCCATTGTAAACCCGAGAGATCCAAGCTTCTCTATCAAGCCCAGCATTTTTAGCCCATGAGTGGCCACAGAAGAACCCTCTGCCATTTTACAATGAAATAGTTGCTTCGAGATCTCATATCTCTCAGTTCTGGCTTGGGCATCAAATAGCTCTCGAAGATGTAAAATAATCGATTGAGCATCCATATGCTCGTGCTGTTTTTGCAATTCAGGAGTCATAGATGCCAGCATAATACATGATGTTGTATCACTATCCTCCTTGTGCCTCTTGTGGACAGCATGCTCATCAGCATGAGCATCTTAGGATGGTGGTGGTGGAATAGGAGCATCTAGCACATAGATAAACTTTTTCGATTTGAGAACGATTCTCAAATTTCTATACCAGTCGAGATAGTTTGATTCGGTTAACTTGTTGGTTTCCAAAATGCTATGTAAGTTCAAGTTTGTTGACATGATGCAAGTGACCTAGATGTAAAGATAGAGAGCATTAGCAACTTGTATATGCACATGATATACAAATAATTTGGACTTTAATTAAACGCATTTTTACTCAACTATTTTACTCAAACCAATAGCCCCCACTACTGATTCGGAAAAGCCCGTTGGAAGCTTTCCTAGTGGACCGATATCCAAATTCCTCAAGAATAACCTTGGGTTTGCCCAACATGCCACCCTTGAGTTCATTGGTAGGTATCTAATACCAATTACATTGTATGTAACTACCGGATCATTGGGTGATTAACAACTTTTAATCTTAAAGCCTTTTGGGCTACCCCAACTTTTCCTCTAAATTTCTTTATACTTGAGTTTGCCCAACCGGGATAAAGAATTTAGTTAAACCCGACCCATTAATTAGGAATTTAATTCCATAGCTTGAACATGCCCAATGTTAAGTAGGCTTAGGTTTGCCCAACAACCTGGTCTCGAAAAAGGACTTTTGTTCTTACTATACTAATGGAAGGAATTAGGTTTAATATTAATTGAGGGATTTGTTCCTTTTAGTGATTTCGTTGAATGACATGCATAATAATCAATAATCACATAATTGATAATCATGGTAATAAAGCGATTACGTGGTATGGTTATGGACTTTGCCCTAAATTTATTTCTTCGAGCCATAAAAGAAATTAATATAGTTAACCTTATGTGTTCATGAATGATTTAAGTAGAAGGTCTTACCTCCTCTCCTTGTTTTGGTTGCCATCTCCAGAATTTAATACTCTGTGACTATAACACAATCATATTGTGCTACGGACCCAACTCATAAAGATCAAAACGATTTCGACTCAAGTGAAAATGATTTTTCACAACAAACAAATACAAACACGAAAACAATTTTTCATGCTAAAACATTGTCTGTAGACCACACATAGCATGACTCTGATACCACTGTTGGGTATCTCAGGCTCGTATCCTATACGGCGCAGCGAAAAATAAAATGAGATACCATCCCAGGACCCATCTATGTGTGGAAAACAAGATATAATGAGGGTAAAGGTAACAGCTTTTACCTTTGCGTGATCGTCCGAATAACAAAAATTTCTTCTTCAAGTTGAGGCGCGATCCAGCAATCCTCGTGATCAACCTCCACGTGAGTTGAACATCTACTCACTATAATCACAGTGCGTGATTATCTTTAATAGTAATCTACACAGAGGAATACTCAAGCTCCAAAATTTCTATGCTAGCAAAAATTAATGGCGGCTAGGGTTCAAGATCAAAATTGAGAGATAGAAGAAGAAGCTGTTGTTTCATTGCCCTAGGATTTTGGAGTCAATTTTGTCTATCTTTTAGCCTTGGAATTTCATGTATATCACTACTATATATCACATGGAAATCTGCTAAAAAATCCTCCAAATTGAGAATTCTAAAACAGTTAGAATTCCCTAATTGTAATTGGATACATCAAGTTTTATTAATTACAATATGGACCACAAATTATAACTAATTATAATATGTCCACAACAACTTTTCTTTCTCTCAATTAACCCCACAATATTATCAAATAATATCTTGAGTATATAATCCTCTATTGTGTGTGACCTATTAGGTTTCACAGTCAATTGGTAGCGAACATGAATTAATCCAAACGTCCTTGAGATTAATAATCCATAATTAATTAGAATTAATCCAATTAATTAAAATCAGGATTGGTTTATTAATTCATCAATTAATAAACCCATATTCTTAGATCATGAGCGGTATCTAGCAACACATCATGACCACCGAAGAGTCCAGGAAGTCAAGTGGCTTGACATGAACCCTTCAATAACAAACTTCAGTGCAATTAACTCCTTTCACCATACAATATCTTATTCAACTCCCTCCAGAATTAATTCTGGCCCGAATACAATAGTACTTGTACCAGGAACCCACTACTCTATATGCGTATCAATTGGAACTGTTTCTAATACACAATTTCCTTGGCCAAGGACTTTCGAGCAGTAATTCCTATAAGTGGCCGTAGATATTCGCCTCTACTATTAGGAGTGGTGAATCCTTTGCTGACTCTCTCAACTACTTTCGTTTGCCTCACCATGCACCCAATATCCATCCCATAGGCGGCCCTCGATCGAGCTCCGGAGATTGGAATCAAAGTACAAGGCCCAGCAAACAAAGTATCTTGGAGATCTCAAGTCTAAGAATATTTGCACATTTGCTATATTGAGATTATATCACTGGCACTAAATAGTTATCCATGTGATTATCTCAAAGCTAGGTCATCCAATAAACTTGTTCCATTAACAAGCATCCATGTGTTAATTTTGAGTATCTCAATACTCACAGTTATAAGAACCACCGCCTGATCAGATTAAGAAGTCTAACAGATGCTAGTCTTAACGCATTAATGATGTCCTATCTTATTAATACTATGACTAGGGACTATTTAAGTACTAACACCATCCAGTGTAGTAGGAATCTCATATCATGATCTCTATCATGATTTCCTTAACATAGTGTACACTAGGGACTTTATCGAACAGTTGTATTACTTAAAGTAAACAAAAGATACTGTAAGATAAATAATGCCTTTTATTAAAATAAAATGTGTTATATACAATATACAAGTGATTATCTCTAGGGCACAACACTAACACCCATGCTATATGTTAGCCTCCATGTCAAATGTGCTCCAATCTAAACACGAGCACATGACAACTACATATGACATAAGTACATCACTAGCCACAATGTTCGTGGATAAGAGTTGGCCCGCAAGGCAGGAGGCTCTTCGAACAATTATAAATACCAAGATGGCTAAGGGAGTATCAGTCAGAAAGCATATGCTCAAGTTGATTGCTGCTTTTGAGGAAACAGAAGTCTTGGGGGTTGTCATTTACCCCGAGGGCCAAGTGAACATAGTTCTTGAATCTTTGTCGGGCTCTTTGACTTAGTTCAAGTTGAATTACAACATGAACAAGTCAAACATGAGTTTAACGGAGTTGATGAAGGAGCTCCAGATAGCTGAGAAGGTTATGAAGCCACAGGCTAGAGCTATGATAGCCTCTTTTTCAAGAATTGGGCCTAAGCCCAAAAAGTTCAAGAAGAAGAAAGGAAATGTAGTACACCAGCCCAAGTCCCAACCCAAAGACAAACTCAATGCAAAATTCTTCAAATGTGGAAAGAAGGGATCCTGAAAAAATGAGTGTCCAAATCTTCAGGCCAAGAAAACTCGACAGGTAATATTTTCTATCTAGAGTTTATATTAATGGTTATATCAACTTTCACTTGGATTATTATTGAGTTAGGAGCCACTAATCATATCTGTAACTCATTGTAGGGGTTTAGGAAGATTAGAAGACTCTAAAGGGACGAACATGGACTACGTGTGGGAAATAGAACACAAGTTTAGGCCATTGCTGTAGGAGAACTAGAATTTGATTGTAATAGAATAGTTATTTTGAAGGATATTTTATTTGTTCATGGGTTTAGACAGAATTTGATTTTAATTGCAAAATTAATAAATTAAGGATATTCTGTTTCTTTTCATTCTGGTATTACTATCAGTAGAAATAGAGAAGTTATATGTACTTGATACATGTATGGGAATTTGTTCTTCATTAATCCTATTAATAATCAATTGAATAATGCTCAATCTAAACCTTTAAATAGAAAGAAAAAGATCAATATCAATGACTCATATCTTTATCGTCTAAGGTTGGGTCACATTAACTCAACCAAGATTCAGAGGTTATTCTATGATGAGCTTTTAAGCTCATTAAGATTGTAGAGTTGACCACAATGTGAATCTTGTCTTATAGAGAAAATGACCAAAAGGTCCTTTACCCAAAAGGTAGATAGAGCCAAAGAAGTATTGAATCTTATTCACACTGATGTGTGTCATCCTTTGTCTACACCAACAAGAGGGAGGTTTGAGTACTTCATCACTTTCACAGATGATTATACAAGGTATGGTTATGTTTATCTGATGAGATGCTAATCTGACTCTTTTGATAAGTTCAAATAGTTTAATGTTGAAGTGAAACGTCGGACAGGTAAACTAATCAAAACTTTACGATTAGATTGTGATGGAGAATACCTCCTTGGTGAATTCAAGGACTACATGGCACATCATAGGATAGTATCCCAACTCTTTGCGCTGAGGACACCCTAGTGGAATAGAGTAGCTAAGAGAAGGAATAGGACATTGATGGAAATGGTTCAAAATATGATGTCTCATGCTACCCTTCCAGTGTCTTTTTGGGGATATGCCCTAGAAACAGCGGCATATATTCTGAACTTGGTGTATTCCAAGTCAATACCTAGGACACCCTATGAGATATGGACTGGGCATAAGCTAAGTCTAAATCATCTCAAGATATAGGGTTGTCCAGTTTATGTACTGATGAAGGGAGACAAGTAAGAACCAAGATCAAAATTATGCTATTTTGTTAGGTATCCAAAAAGTACAAAAGGTGGTTACTTTTATTATCCCAAGGAGCAAAAACTTGTGAGTACTAATGCTTGATACTTGGAGGATTAACAAAGTACATCCACTAAAGGTTCAATAAGGTTGGAATTCGAAGAGAAATTATCTTTTGAATCAAATTTCCCTAACCTGATTATAGAACAAGAAGAGGTACAGCCTCAAGAACTTGTACAAATAGAGCCTCGTCGTTGTGGGAATATATCTAGAGTTCCAGAAAGATGGGTTGGAGAGGCTTTTGACCTAGTCTCTGAACATTAGGAATAAGATCCCAGTAGATACAGGGAGGCTATTGCTGATACCGATGCAGACCTATGACATGAAGCAATGAAAGTCGAGATTGAGTACATATACTTCAATCAAGTTTGGGATCTTGTAACTTCACCTGAAGGGATAAAATCTATTAGGTGTAAGTGGCTATACAAGAAGAAGATGGGAGCAGATGGAAAGGTAAAAATCTTCAAAGTTAGGCTTGTGGTAAAAAGGTATACTAAAAAAAAAAAGGATCGATTATGAAAAAACCTTTTCCCCGGTAGCCATGCTTAAGTCCATTTGTATCCTCCTTGCCATCGCACGTCATTATGATTATGAGATACAGCAAATGAATGTCAAGATGGCAATTTTAAATGGCCATTTTAGTGAAGACATCTATATGTCTCAACCAGAAGGTTTTATTACTAAAGGCCAAGAACATATAGTTTGTAAGCTTAAGAAATTCATTTATGGACTTAAATAGGCATCCAGAGCATAGAACATTTGTTTCAATGAGACTGTAAAATCTTATGATTTTATTCCAAACGAAGATGAACTATGAGTGTATAGGAAATTAGATAGCATAAACGTGACTTTTTTGTACTGTATATGGATAACATTCTACTCATTACAGATGATGTAGGGACACTATCATCTACTAGGGTTTGGTTATCTAGTCAATTTAGTATGACTGACTTGGATGAAGTTAGCTATATTCTCGAGATAAAACTTCTTAGAAATAGGAAGTAGAGAATGTTAGGTTTATTCCAAGCTGCATACATTAATAAGATGTTGGTCAAGTTCAACATGGACTCATGCATGGGGGCGTTGATCCCTTGCAGACATAGGTTGTCTTTTTCTTTAAAGGACTATCCAAAGTCTAAAGAAGAAAAAGATAGAATGAGTAGGATTCTATATGTTTCAGCAGTGGGAAGTCTCATATATATCATGTTATGTACTAGGCCAGATATCTGCTTTGCCGTAGGCGTAGTTAGTAGATATCAATCAAACCCCAAAGAGGTTTATTGGCAGGCTATTAAGCATATGCTCAAGTATCTTAAAGGTACGAGAGATTATATACTCGTTTATAAGGCTGATGACTTGGTTTCTACAAGAGACACAGACTTAGACTTCTAGGCGGATAAGGATGAGAAAAAATCTACTAGTGAATATGTCTTCACCTTGTCTAGAGGATCCATTTCATGGAGGAGTATTAAGCAATCTTACATTACTGACTCAACCATAGAAGTTGAGTATGTGGTAGCTTCAGAGGTATCTAAGAAAGCAGTTTGGCTCTAGAAGTTCCTTTTGGAACTTGGAGTCGTGCCACGAATGGACAAACCGGTTGTAATGTATTGCGACAACACTGGTGCACTCTCACAATCTAAAGAACTAAGGAACCACAAAAAGGGGAAGCACATAGAGAGAAAGTACCACTTAATCTAGGATATCATTCAGAGATGGGAAGTCATGGTGGAACAGATTGCCTCGGAAAAAAATCTAGCAGATCTTTTTACCAAGCTTTTGACGGAGAGAGTTTTTAGAAGATACTTAGACACCATAGGGGTAGGCACCTAGGGACTTACTTAGTCTTAGAGTGCATGTGGAAGATTGTTGGGATGTATACCTTCTTAGAATAGGTTTCTGATGTAATTTTGACTTGTATTAATAAATGTATTTCTCTCATAAATTATATGTGAAATCTTCTTTATATTTGTGCACGATTTTATTGAAAAAGACTCATTGTGTTTAAGTAAATAGTTCATGTGAATAGAGGTCTTTTAGAGTAAGGTATGGACCATGGGATACTTAACACATAAACTGTTGTTCTTAACTGAATGATGAGAATGGAAATATCATCATAGCAAGGTTATTGTGTTACGAATTCTAAATAGGGAATGGCTTACCTTTAGCTAATGAGTTAGTCTCTTATTTTATAACACAAGCATATTGCAAATATGTATAACATAACCTGTAGTAGTAGTTTTTAAAGTACTATATGATAGAAATCTAGACTACTATCGGTACAATATAAACTTGTACTCTACAGCTTGAGTATGAGTTAGTGGTCTGACGAAGTTGGAAGCGTATGCTTTGATATACTATAGTTGAGGTTCTTTAGAAGGACCAATATACTTGTATGTTGGGTATATGTAACTAGTTAGTCAAGACAGACTTGCACAAGATAATGTTTGTACTATATTACCCCTTGTAATTATTCAAATAATCTAATTATCCAAGGCCCTAGAGAACATGACTTGGATATTAGTTTTAGGGTAGCTCCCTTAGAAAACAAAAATATTCTAAGAAGTCATGGATCATTAGACAAGAAACCTAAGGATGGTATATATCTTTTAGAGAGCTGTTAGTATACTCTTTCCCCTCTAAATGCACGGCGGTGTGTAGAGGGATGTTTTAGTCATTTCACCAGTAGGTCGAAGACATAGCTAAAACAATATTGTTCTTAGAGTCAATATTTTCTTATGGTAACATTAGCAAATATTTAAAATGCAAACTACAGCTATTTATATAGCAATGATATTTTGGTCATTTTAGTAGCCAAGGCGATGTGTCTTTTTAATTCTCAGAATATCGTGTAAGTCCTAATTATTTTAGGTCGAGGAAACGGTCACAATAAAAAAGGGATTCTATTTTATTCAAGAAGCCAAATTTATTTTTGGACTAGAATAAAATAAAGGAACAAGAGAAATTAATTTTATTATCTAGTTTAATTGGTTAATTAATTATTCAGGGCCTAAGCCCAAATTGAATAATTAGAAAAAATTAACTTGGATTGAAACTAGCTGATAAAAGGCTTAAATAATTATTTTAGTTCATTTGGGCTCAGTAATTATTTATTGGGTTATTTTAACAGGCCCAAGAAATAAATAAATAATTATTATTTTTGGGCTCATTGGATCTAAGAAAAATAATAAGTTAATTTTGGTCCAATAGCCTAGACTAAAGGGTTATTTTGATTTACAGAATAGAAGAGTCAAGGCTTAGCCAAATCTCTTTTGTTGATAGCCTCTGAGAATTTTGAAATATAAAAAACCCTAGTGTTTTGGTTATCTGATATTGTGAAAAAGCCAAAGGTCTCAGTTGACAGAGATACAAACGCACGCAAGAGGGAAAAGAAAACTCTTAGATTACTTTTTATTTCTTTCTTCTCTCAACTCTCTCACTCTCGTTTGTTTTTTTCTTCCTTTTGTTCTTCTTGATTTTGCTAATCAATAGCAAAGTTTCGAGAAGTGCCATTCCTCGCCTAAGTTGTTTCGCTAACTAGATTTGGCATTGGAATATTCTGAAAGGCAAAGCCTTTGTGTTTATGCCAATGAGGAGTTGAAGGATTGCTGGTTTTTTACGGGAAACGTCATCGAGACAAGTAGCCACTCCATTGGTTCACACCTCTTCTTCTCAGCCAAACAGACTAAGGACATGCAAAGGTATTGGTTTTTGGCTTTCTGCTGTGCTGTGACTTTGTTTTTCTAGTTTTCAGTATAGCTTGCATGGCTTCTATTTTGATTTCGAAGCATCACCTAAAGAGGCACAACCAGATATTCATATACAAATTGAGTCACATTGTAGTGGGAAGATATTTAGAGTTCCTAAAAGATGGGCTAGAGAAGCCATTAAGGTAGTTTCCGAGTATTAGGAATAAGATCCCTCTAAATACGATAAGGCTATTACTGATGTCGCTGTAGATAAATGGTAAATGGCAATGGATGCTAAGATTAAGTCTATGTATTTCATTCAAGTCTGAGATCTTATCACTGCACCTAATGAAATTAAACCCATTGCATGCAAGTGGATATACAAGAGAAAGAGATGTGCAGATAGAAAGGTGGAAACCTATAATGTAAGGTTGGTTGAAAAATGTTATACTCAGAAAGAATGGATTGATTATGAGGATACCTTTTCACCTATTGCCATACTTAAATCCATTAAAATTCTCTTGGCCATCGCATGTCATTATGACTACAAGATATGGTAGATGGATGTCAAGACAGCTTTTCTTAATGGCTATTTTAGTGAAGATATCTACATGACCCAGTCTAAAGGTTTTATTGCAAAAAGCCAAGAATATATAGTCTGTAAGCTTAAGAAGTCTATTTATGGACTTAGGCAAATATTACGTACATGGAACATATATTTTTATGAGACTGTAAAGTCATATAATTTCATACAAAACGTGGACGAACCATGCATATATAGGAAGAGGGATGGGAATAACGTGTCTTTTATGATACTTTATATAAATGACATTCTACTTATTGAAAATAATGTAAGGACATTGTCGCCTATAAAGATTTAGCTATCAAGTCAATTTAATATGAAGGATATAGGAGAAGTTAGCTATATTCTTGGTATAAAGCTTGTTAGAGATAGGAAGCAAATAATCTTAAGCTTACCACAATCTACTTACATTGACCAAATATTGGTTAGGTTTAGCATGGATCAGTGTAAAGGGGATAGCATACCCTTTAGGCATAAATTAACCTTATCTTCTAAATAGTATCCTAACTACAGGAAAAAAAGGAAATGATGAGAAGGATTCCTTATGTCTTGATAGTGGGAAGTCCTATATATGCCATGCTTTGTACAAAACTGAATATTTGCTTTACAATAGGCATGGTTACCAGGTATCAATCAAACCCAGGGAAAAAATATTGACAAACTGTAAAGTATATATTCAAGTACCTAAAGAGAACGAGAGATTATATGCTTGTTTAGAGAGCTGATGATTTAATTCCTATTGGTTATACTGACTCAGACTTCAAGGTAAATAAAAATGAAAGAAAATTCATTAGTGGATATATTTTCACTTTATCTGAGGGGACTATTTCATGGAAGAGTGTTAAGAAATCTTGCATTGCTGATTTTACCATGGAAGTTGAGTATGTAGTAGCTTCAGAAGCTTCTAAAGAAGTAGTTTAGGTCCCGAAGTTCTTCACAAAATTTGGAGTTATGCCACAAATGGACAGACCAATTATCATATATTGTGACAAATTTGGAGTCGTGTCACAAGTAAGGAACCAAGAAACCATAGGAAGGTTAAGCACATTGAGAGGAAGTATCACTTGATTAGCGACTTCATTCAGAAATGGGAGATAGTGATTAATCAGATTTCCACTTCACACAATCTAATAGATCCGTTTTGATAGGGGCAAAATTCATCTACATTTTTCTAGTCATTTGAGGGTGTTTTTTGATACATTTATTGTAATAACCAGGAATGTACTTTAATATTTGATATTTTACCTTTTGAGAGGCGTTTTGAAATTTTATTGCAGAAAATGTTAAAAAATGACAAAACCGTCGCCATTGCAATACCCAGCCGATGCCGGCCTCAGCCCCATTCTGGAAGAGAGGAAAAAGTCAAGAAAAACAGAGTACGTCGAGCATGACCAGAGCACGGCTGGCGCCGGCCATGACCCTCCAATCTGGCACCAGCTCCACTCTGCCCCATGTTGGAGGACTTTTCCAAATATGAGCGCATTTGGTAGTTTCCTAAGAGTTTTGATATTTTTCAATCTCTACTCGGGCTAGGACTCTTAGGGAATGAATTTTAGCATCTTAGAAGCCTATTTAAACAAGAAAATCACAAGACAAATGTGTGATTTGATGGATCTAAGCTAGCTACTATTATTCAAAGACAAAATCACCACTCAAATGGGCATTGCTCAAAGGAGGTTTTCAAGAGAAGAAGAAGGGTCTGTCTATGAGTTCTATCTTTTATCCTTTATTTACTTTTCTAGAACAATGATATACTTAATATTTTGGATTATAATTTGATATTATTTTGAAAATTATGATTTTTGAGTTAATTGAGATTTTTTATCAATCTATTGTTACCTTTGGTATTTGATTACTTGTTATCATTGGTTATTGATGTGTTTTCTTCTAGTTGACTTGAGAAATAATGTTAGAAGTTCATTGCATTAATTTCATATTTGTTAGATCTTAATGGACTTAGAAAATAAAGTTAAGATTAAAGAATAAAAGTAATCAAAGATTAGTTTATTTCACCTACCATTGGCTAATTTCATGTTTATAAGGTATGCATTTAATGAATCTTTTGGTTGCTTTGGTTTGATTGGGAAATTTACTAAATTAATCAAAATTAATCAAGGGATAGTGATTCTATGGATTGGGAAAGAAATGGAGCCTACATAAGTAATTTCATGACTTGGAATACAATTGAATTTTACTTAAGTTCCTTCATGATGCAAATATAACAATTGATTGTGATGAATGCTAATTGATTAATATTATGTTTTCAAGATAATTATCTTGTTGCATGAATTTGCATCCTTAAGTTATATCTATTTTTATCTTTATTTATTTTCCTTTTTATTCTCTTTTTATTTTATTGGCTAAATAATAAACATTTTGGTAAAGTAAGGTAGAAGCCTAAGTTCTTGGAGATTCGAAACTTGCTAGTCCCTATGCTATACGATTGGTATATTTGCCTATATGTGTGGTTTTAGTGGCCGGAATTTAATTAAAACTTGATTAATTGTATAATTTGTTAGTTATATTTTCTACATTAAAAAACACGCATCACGTTTACCAAGCTTTCAACGAATGAGGTATTCAAAAGGCATCTAGACATGATATGGTTAGGCATATATGGACTGTTATAGTCTATTTAGTGCAAGTGTGAGATTGTTGGAATGTATGCCCAAAATAGACAATTTATTTTAGTATTTTGGGAATTAATAAAATATTTCATTCATGAATGTTTGTTTATTTACATATATTTGCATATTAAGGTCTAAGTGTGTTAGTGAATTATCTACGTGATTGGGTCATACTTTCACAGAAAGGTGTAGATCATGGGCTGCTAACATATAAGTAAAAATGTTCTTGATCAATAAGTTGGGTATTTCATCAAGGTTTAGATCATTACAGTATGGCTTTCAAATGGAGAATAGTTTACCTTTAACCAGTGAGTAGTCAACTCATGCTAATAATATAAACGTATTTGAAATATGTAGAATTGGACCACACATATTAATTTTTATAAAAGTACTATAATAGATAAAGATTTGTTTATCATCACTACTGTATGGACGAGTGTCTTTAGACTTGAGTATAAGTTGATGGTTTGGTGAAGCTGGACTTGTGCACTTTGATGTAAAATTAGTGAGGTCTTAATGCAAGGCCAATAACTTTGTACATTAGGTGAATGACTCTAGTTAATCAAAACGGATTTATACAATAAAGTTTTTACATTTTACTTAGTAAAGAAATCACCCCCTTGTGATTATCCAAGATAATCTAAATAAACTAGGACCCTGGGAAACATGACTTAGTATGTATCCTTTAGGGTAATTCCCGAAAATAAGTTCCTACATATTGGAAGTCATAAATTATTGGACTAGTTATCAAATGATGGTAGATGTTATTGAGGAAGGCGTTAGTATATTTTTCCTATCTCAATGACAGGTGTTACATAGAGTGGTATTTTCATCATTACACATGTAGGTCGAAGACATTGCTCTTATAATATTTTTCTTTCTATATGATAACAAATGAAATATTTAAAATGATGAAATATGATTATTTGTTACTAAGGGTATTTTGATCATTTTAGTAGTCAAGAATAATATGTCTTCGATCCCCAAAGTAGCTCAAGTAACCTTAATAAATTTTATTTACTCTATAAGCTTGTTGGGTGAAATTAATATTGGAACAAATTATTCTAGGAGTCCAATAATTATTTATTTAGGCCAGAATGATTTGTTGGGCCAACTTAATTAACTTGGTTTTTTAATTAATTATCTTAAGTAATTTTATATTGGGTCCGTGTGGGTTAACTAATTGAATATAATTTATTAGGTCAATATAATTGAATTGGTTTATTAATTAATTGTCTTGGGTAATTTTTTATTGGGTTCAAGAAGAACAATTAATTAATAAGAGATCTATGTAATTAGTCTTGGGCTAATTTAATTAAATTATTTTACTAATTAATGATTTTAGAAAATTTTATATTGGGTCCAAATTGATTAATTAATAAAGGAACTATTTAATTAGTTTTGGGCTAATTAGAAATAAACCCGAGCACACTAGGGTTAAAGGTGATGGCTATTATTTTCTTTGGAAACAAGGAATAGGCACCATATATTAAAAATAAAAGGAAAGAGAAGGAAAAGAAAACAAGAAAGAAAAAAGAAAAGAAAGAGGTTTTGTAAATTGTTAAAGCATAAAAAAACAAGATTTTTCGAATTGCATGATTTTGTAAGTTTGGTGTGTGGGCTTTTAGAAACTATATATATATATATATATATATATATATATATATATATATTAAAACCACCTAAGATGGTGGGGGATTTGGCGAACCCCTACCGATTTATAAATTAAAAGAAAAATTCAAGGAGGGGGACATAAACCTTACTTCCTGGCAACATGAATTTTACGTAATCTCAAAGCAGGCAGTTGAATGCTATCTGTGTTACAATTCGACAGAGGTGGTGGCTTTACCGCTATCCAAGTGGGAAATTGAGTTCAAAAAGTAAAGAGAGAAAAGCAGAGGGAGAGGAAAAAAATATGTATTGTCCTAGCTCGTATCTTAGTTACATATATATATATATATATACAAAAATATATATATATATATTTGTGTGTGTGTATATATATATGGTTTTTGGTTTTGGTGTCTTTGGATTGGAATTGCAATTTGGCAATCTCGAGGCTTTGGATACAAAATAAAAGTCACGGAACAAAAACTTAACATATTAAAAAAAGCTTGAATATAGTGCTTTTTTTTTTCCTGGCTTTTGGTGACCGCCACTAGATTCTTCTTTCTTGGAGGATTTCCTTTTGTTCTTTCTTTTTCCTGTAAAGAAAAAAAATAGTTCTCTCAATATTCTTCCAAGAAAAATTATTCTTTCACCTATTATTCGAATTTTACTGGTAAATAGCCTATAGGAGATTCGAGAATACTTTAAAATATTGAAAGTTACCAAATTTTGGTGCGCGTGTTTAATGCAAAGGAGTCAATGCTTAACCGGTATTCTTGCAGAATAAATAGTCATGACAAATCAAAACGTTCCTTCAAACCTAAATCCTCTGGTTATTCAATTTAAGCCCTAAAAGTAAGTATTCCTAAACTTTGGTTAATGACACATTTTTAAATTGCTATTTTCCCGCGATCATTCAAAGGGTATCAGAGTTATAGTTATAATCTAGGAGCATGTTTAGGATTAATAATCGGAAATGTGGTTCCTTTACTAATTAAAAAATTCAATCTTTGTGATTGTATGGATCCCTCGTGGTTTTGGACATGGGTAGATGTTTTGTACGTCTCGCGTGTGGAGACATAGGCACTTGTATTTATTATTACTCATTTTCTGTAGAATTCGTGTACGCCTCATTTTGAAAGGCATAGGTGATTGATATTGTATTTAAATTCATCTATGGGAATTTTTGTAACAATATTGGTGCCTGAGCAACATCAAAACTCCATGGAAGGAAAAAAAAAAGAGAAAATGGTTGATGAATTTGGAGCAAGCATGGAGTGATTTTTCTAGGGCGATTCGATCACGATTTGTGTAGTTCGAGCTTCCATGTTTTTCCATTTAATTTTTCCTTTTCTTTTGGGGGTCATATCACACGAGGTTATTTTCTTGCAATGGTTTGTTTATGGTAATAAATAATTTTGCATTAAAATGGCTAGTAGATCAGGAATCGCCTTAGGATTAAACAAGATAATTTTAATTTTATTATTATTATGTCTATTCCAATATTTGGTTGCATAAGAATTAAAAGCTAGAAATAGCATGTAAAAAGTTTATTTTTTGGTGCATAGCTATTTTATTTAATTTTGTGATCAAATGTACAAAGGTTTTTGAGAAATTAATTTTTTCTCCAGATAAAAAAAATTAAAGGGAAATGTTTTTAAAATAGAACTAATGAATTTAAAATAAAATTCATGGTTTATTCTTCCAAAGGGTTTTATCCTTGACATGGAGAATATTTTGAATTTAAGTATTTTAAATTTAGTTCCTAAAAAATGATTTTAACTTAAGTAGTGAAAATAAAAATTCATAGTTTATTCTCTTAAAGGATTTTATTCTTGATATAGAGAATAATGGTTGAATTTCCGGGATTTCACTAAAGTTAATAAAAACTCATTAATTTTAAGAAAAAGTTTTTTTTTTCTTCCCAAAAACCTATATTTTTTTAAAAGATTAAGTGGGAGAGGGGTTCCAATAGCCCCGTGACTTCCATCACAAATTTCTATTAGAGATTGTAGTTATCCTCGTGTTATTCTGAGTATGACCCCCTATAGGATAGATTTCTACGAGAATCTAGAACTAATGTAGGAATTATAATTAATGCCTAAGATATGTGTTAGCGTCAGCCAACCTATTGTTGGAGGCATTAATACTAGATTATCAATGGCGGTGAGAGTAGTGATCATCCTATTGATGGAACTATCTCTAGATCATTACCTATTAAGGAGTGTTAATTTGTGATGGTTATATATTTAACTTAGAAAATTGTTAACCTTCTTATTAAGCTCTATTAATACTTCTAAGAGCTAAAATTTTCATATTTTTTATAATGATTTTAATAGGTTAACCATATTATGGAAATAATATGATATTTTAAATATGCATTTCTTATATGTTCTTCAAAACAAACTTTTTTTTTTATATTTTTGAATGAAGTTTTTTTTTTTCAATCAATAGAAATATCTGGTTTTAGTCCTTTGTCCATTATTCTCAACTAGAATAATTTAACTGGACCTAATTACGCACGCGCGCACATGTGTGTGTGTGTGTGTGTGTGTGTGTGAACTTATGTGAGAAAATAACATGATTTAATGTGGGAAGGGATTGCGAAAATAGTATGTTTTGAACAGAGGATTTACTGGTTGTGTTTTGGAGGTAAGAATGATAATTTTGTGAGCATGATTTTGATAAATAACTTGCTATGATTTGAATTTTTGACTATTCTATAATGTATCCAAAACATTTTGGTATGGTTTTTGTAAGGGAAAAATGCTAGAACTTGAGAAATGATTTTTGCTGTAAAACCATATATGCTGTGAGAAAACCCTTGTTTAGGGCATCATTTTAAGCCCCCGAAAAGTAGCCTTTCCACTTAAATGTAGCCATGAAATTTTTACTATACAAACCTCACGATGTTATAAAATTTTAATACTAAGAATCACTGAAAATTTATTTGTATATTAGGAGAAATGGATTTTTTACAATGATCACGTAGGACTGCCTGATTAGATTACTGTTCCGGCAAAACCTTTAAAATGGTTATTTGACCCACTTTTAAGTGGAATCTTAGGAAGAAATTTATATGGTAATCCACCTAACATATTAAGTTATCAAATTTGAAAATTTCATTAAAAGTGAAGTGTTTTGCTTAGGTAAGTAATGTAATTTTTGTGACCTCTGTTTTACCGTTGTGAACAGAGCTTTGATTCTTGAGTGAAAAGTAGGTTTGCATGAATATTTGGCCACAAATGTATTGGAATTTGACTTAATTAAATTTTATGACATACCTAAGTTGCTTTAAAATATTTTTAAGAGAGTTTTACACAAAAATTTATGCAATTTTGAGTAACGAAACTCTAAAAATAGTCTCATTTTGTAAATGAAGCACCAAAGGGAGTTTTAATTCTTGCAAAACTAGTTTTGTTACCTAATTTTCTTATTATACTTAATATGATCATGTGACTTCTTGAAACCTATGTATATTGGAATATAAGTTGATTTGTGATTCTGTAAAGTAATTAGGGTTTTGTATAGTGATTAGGGCATATTAGTGTGATAATTAGGGTTTTCGCATGGTGATTAAGGTTTTATTTTTCCATTTGTGTAAATTTGGAGTTCTATGCTATGTGAAATTGTTGGTTGCCTTAGAAGGCTATTAAATATTATGATGGGATATTTTTCCCTCTTAGATTTAGGGTATTAGAATTATTTAAGGCCTAAAGACACCCCAATTTCCCTAGGGTCTTGGTTAGAATTTTCTTTGGGCACATAATTAGGAAATTAATTCCTATATATTGTATATGGTAGATTTGGTGGATTTAATAAAGGAGGATGATCAAGGGCTTAAATTAAGTCAAAAACAACATTGCCAATTTGGACTAAGGTAAGTTCTTGCATCCCAAGTATCTTTTTGAAATGCATATTTTGAAATGCAAAACCCATGCAAAAATACTATGTTTAAAATACGCAAAATTTGCATTTAGATGCATATGTAATGTATGCACAATTTTGTGAAACGTTTTATGGTTACAACATGTATTATGGAGCAAATTATGAGCATGCCTTTTGTGACAATATTTATGCTTGAAAGTAATATCCATTGAAAATAATATTTCTATTATGATATTATCATTTGTTTATTCATAATTATTGTTACAAAGTTTCTCATAAGCATTATGATTATGGAATGGAGCCATGCATCA
This sequence comes from Voacanga thouarsii, assembly GCA_026120185.1. Classification (NCBI taxonomy): domain Eukaryota; kingdom Viridiplantae; phylum Streptophyta; class Magnoliopsida; order Gentianales; family Apocynaceae; genus Voacanga; species Voacanga thouarsii. The sequence continues at coordinate 4,917,924 of JANUWF010003376.1, read as the reverse complement.
AATATACGCACACATATGAACATAAATTTCATGCATTTCATGCATGAAAAACTTTACGAAAATTATGGCATAAGTTGTATACGTAATGGCTCTAAATATTATTATGGTAGATTATGAGAAATTAATCAATACACCTTGAATGAATTTTTGGAACAGATATAGGAATTTTGTTTTTGAAATTTTGGAGAAAATAATTGTGATTTTGATTTTAATTGGGTTGGGACTTGCGAATTTACTTCAAAAGATTGGAATTTTTTTTTAAAATATTTTGATTATTCTATATCGAAACAGTGAACTATTGAATCATAGAATTAATGACATTGAGATATCAATGGTCGAGTCTATAGGACTAGCTTTTGTTAGATTAGTGGAGATTTCTAATAGATTTCTCCAAAAAGTTATCTTTTCCTAACGGAGCGACAATTCTGGTAGTTGAGCATGGTCCTTATTGAAGCTTGAAAATAAAAGAAGCATGCATGCACAGAGGAAAAATACAGTGGAAGTTATTGGGCAATAAATATTTGTATTATTTTTCCTACACCCAATGAGCCCAAAAATAATAAGCATTAATTATTTATTTTCTAGGCCTATAAATATATGCCAATAAATAATTAATGAGCCTAAATAAATGAAAAATAATTATTTAAGCCTTTTATCTAGTGTAGGCCCAGGTTAATTTTTTAATTATTCAATCTGGGCTTGGGCCCTAAATAAATAATTAACCAGTTAAACCAGATAATAAATTTAATTTTAATTGCTCTCGACCTTTTATTTTATTCCAGTCTAATAATAAATTAAACTTTCTAAATAAAATAAAATATTTTTTAACTAAGAATATTTCCTCAACCCAAAATTAATTAGGACTTACGGGCTATTCCAAGGACCAAAAAGACACATCGTCTTGGCAGCTAAAATGACCAAAATACCACTGCTATATAAATAGCTATATTTTTCATTTTAAATATTTCTTAATATCACCGTAAGAAAATATTGACCCCAAGGACAATGTTGCGTTAACAATGTCTGCGACCTATATGTGTAATGACTAAAATACCCATCTACACATCGCCGTTCACTTAGAAAGTAAAAAAATATACTAACACTTCTCTAAAAGACATCTTCTATCCTTAGGCTTCTAGTATAATGATCCACGATTTTTTAGAATATTTTCGCTTTCCAAGAGAGCTTCCCTAAACCAAATATTCAAGTCATGTTCCCCAGGGCCCTAGATATTTAGATTATTCGGATAACCACAAAGGGCGATATAGCATAGAAGTTATCTTGTATAAGTCTGTCTTAACTAACTAATTATATATACCCAATATATAAGTATATTGGTCCTATAATAAGACCTCAATGATAGTGCATCAAAGCATATGCTTCCAGTTTTGTCAAACCACCAACTCATACTCAAATTGTAGAGTATAAGTCCACGTTGTAGTGGTAGTAGTCTAGATTTCTACCATATAGTACTTTTACAGACCACTACTACAGGTCTAATTCTACGTATTCGAAATACGCTTGTGTTATAAAATGAGAAGACTACTCATTGGCTAAAGGTAAGCCCTTACACATTTAGAATTCATAACACAATAACCTTACCATGATGAGCTTCTCATTCTTACCATTCGGTTAAGAACAATAGTTTATGTATTAAGTAACCCGTGGTTCATACCTTATTGTGAAAGACTTCCATTTAGATGAATTATTTACTTAAACACAATGGGTCTTTTCAGCGAATTTGTGCACAAAAGTAAAGAAGAATTCACAAATAATTTCTAAGAATAAAACTTTTATTAATATAAATAAAAATTACATTAGAAACCTAATCTAAGAGGGCATACATCCCAACAATCTTCCACTTGCACTCTAAGACTAAGTAAGTCCATCGATACCCACCCCTATAGAGTCTAAGGGTCTTGTAATGACTCTCTTAGCCAAAGGCTTGGTGAAGGGAACTGCTGGATTGTTCTCCAAGGTTATCTATTCCACCACGACTTCCCGTCTCTGGATGAAATCTCATATTAGGTGGTACTTCCTCTCAATGTGTTTTCTCTTTTTGTGGTTCCTAGGGGTTCTTTGGATTGTGAAACTTTGCCAGTATTATTGTAATACAGCACTATCGACCTGTCCATCTGTGGCACGATTCCAAATTCTAAAAGGAAATTCGGAAGCCAGACTACTTCCTTATATGCCTCCGAAGCTACCACATTCTCAGCTTCTATTATTGAGTCAGCAATACAAGATTACTTAATACTTCTCCATGAAATAGCCCCTCCAGATAAGGTGAAGACATATCCAGTAGTGGATTTTCTCTCATCCTTATCCGCCTAGAAGTCTGAGTCGATATATCCTTTAGGAACCAAGTCATTAACCCTATAAATCACATATAATCTCTCTTACCCTTAAGGTACTTTAGAATATGCTTTACAGCTTGCCAATGAACTTTCCCTAGGTTTGACTGATAGCTGCTATCTATGCCTACGACAAAGTAGATATCTGGCCTAGTGCACAGCATGGCGTGTATGAGATTTTCCACAGCTAAAGTATAGGGAATCCTACTCATTCTATCCTTTTCTTCTTGAGACTTTAGACAATCTTTTGAAGAAAAAAGCAACCCATGTCTACAAGGGATTAACACTCCCTTACATGAATCCATGCTGAATTTAGTCAGTATCTTATCAATGTATGCAGCTTGGGATAATCCTAATATTCTCTACTTCCTATTTCTAAGAAGCTTGATCTCAAGAATGTAACTGGCTTCTCTCAAGTCCTTCATACCGAATTGACTAGATAGCCAAATGTAGTAGATGACAGTATCCCTACATCATTCCCAATGAGTAGAATGTCATTCATATATAGTACGAGAAAAATCACATTTATGCCTTCCAGTTTTCTGTACATAAATGGTTCATCTTTATTTTGAATAAAACCGTAAGATTTTATAGTCTCATGAACGAATGTTCCATGCTCTGGATGACTGCTTAAGTCTATAAATGGATTTCTTAAGCTTACAAACCATAAGCTCCTAGCCTTCAACAATAAAGAATTCCAATTGGGACATACAGATGTCTTTAGTAAGATGGCCATTTAGAAATGTCGTCTTGACATCCATTTGTCATATCTCATAGTCATAATAACATATGATAGCAAGGAGGATACAGATGGACTTAAGCATAGCTACTGGAGAAAAGGTTTCCTCATAATCGATACCTTCTACCCTTTAACCACAAGCCTAGCTTTAAAGATTTTCACCTTCCCATCCGCTCCCCTCTTCCTCTTGTATACCTACTTACACTCAATGAGTTTTATCCCTTCAGGTGAAGTTACAAGATCCCAAACTTAATTGAAGTATATAGACTCAATCTCGACTATCAATGCTTCATGCCATAGGCTTGCATAATCAACAATAACCTCCTCGTATTTAGTGGAATTTTATTCCTAATGGTCGGAGACTAGGTCCAAAACCTCTCTAGTTTATCTTTTTGGAACCTTAGATACCCTCCTACTATGACGAGGATTTATTTGTATAGGTTCCCGAGGTTGTGCCTCTTCTTGTTCTATAATCAAGTTAGAAGAAGTTAATTCAGAAGATATTTTCTACTCGAGTTCCAACCTTGTTGAACTTTTATTGGATGTGTTTTGATCATCCTCCAAGTATATTACATTAGTACTCACAAGTACTTTTTTCTCCTTGGGATGATAAAAGTAACCACCCTTTATTCCTTTTAGATATCCAACAAAATAGCATAATTCTGATCTTGGTTCTAACTTATCTTCTTTGATCAGTACATAAGTAGGACAACCCCATATCTTAAAATGATTTAGACTTAGCTTACGCCCATTCCACATCTCATATGGTGTCTTAGGTACTGACTTGGAAGGTACCAAGTTTAGAATATATGCCGATATTTTCGGAGAATATCCCCAAAAAGACTCAGGAAGAATAGCATGAGACATCATGCTTCAGACCATTTCCATTAATGTCCTACTCATTCTCTCAGCTACTCCGTTTTGCTAGGGTGTTCCCGGTACAGAGAGTTGGGATACGATCCCATGATATGTAACAACCCCCACTTTTGTACTTTAATTGACTACTACCTATAATATGATGAGAATTTGTATCAGTGGCCAGAATAAAAAAAATAAATCAGTATAATGAAGTAATAATATTTTGTCGGGACCTGGATGGAATTATTAGGTTTGTTCTACCCGTACCCTAAATCTTCGGAAGGCTACTACTATTAATAGAATAATAATTTAGGGGTATACTGAAAAAGAAATTTGATCAGTGCGATAAAAGGCATGATTTTGTATGAATTATGTTATTCGGGTTATCGGGGACATTTTCGTTATTTTGACCGCGCCAGAGACTTTGACCACAAATTTGACTAAATTGAGAGAGAATTTAAGAATTTAAGAATTACCAATGAATTCAGTGAAATTTTTGGAGTTGAATGGTAAAGTAAAATATTTTTCCATTTCGGACCCGATTTTAATCATTTATGAGAAAAAATTAAAAATGCGCTTGAAAATTTGGACGTGTGGCATTTTGTGATTCGTAGCCATGAACATGTGTCAACTTATGACAGGTTACATAAAGAATTCATGCAAGATATATGGAATTAAAGAATTATAAAATAAATTGAAGAATGATGTGTTTAATTATGATTGGAACACTTTACTTGTGGAGCCCTTCAATTAATGCCTTGAGCAATTTATTTGGCCAATATTTTGACATGGGGATGGCGGTGGAATGGCTGAAAATTGGTCAAAAATTTGGCAGCCACAATAATGAATAGAAGAGAAAAATTAAAGAAGAAAAATCAAGGAAAATGGTGTGTTAAATTGTGATTGGAACACATTACATGAATTCCACCATATACTTAATTGAATTAAATTATTCTTGGCCAAAATCTGATGAGAAATGGCAGTGGGAAGGCTGTTATATAGTGAGAAAAATTTGGCACCCCCAAGAGGAGAGAAACAAGAGAAAAGAAATCAAAAGAAAATAGCAAAAAGAATGAAAAATGTAGCTAGTGTGTGTTCTTGGTATAGTGTGTGAGTTCTTGAGAGATTCTTGGAGCAAATCATACCAAAAAGCTCTAAATGCAAGGTAAAATCCTACCTTGCTTGAATTAAAGTTGTTGTTAGGTGAATGGTGATCATATTGATATCAATTTTAATATGAAAACATGATTTTCATGTCTTGATTTTGAATCAAAAGGTAGGGTTCATAAACTTTGTTGTGACCTTATTGTGTGTCTATGTATGCCGGCTACCTAGAAAACTTTTATGTGACGAAGAATTGAATATTCATGGTTGTTTGAAGGGTTGATCTTGGTTGATGAAATAAGGATCAAAGTGGAATGAAAATGATTGTTAATTAGTTAGAAGGATTAATTATGTTAATTTTTTATTGAAAGAAGTGAAGTTTTGTTGAATAAACATGACTTTAATGAGTTGTTGGAATTTGAAAATTGAAGGATCAAAGCTGATTTGAAGAGAAAATTGAATGAACTTAATGTTCTCAAGGTGTTAAATATTAAAGGATAGTAAAACATAACATGAATGGTTGAAGAAGGACAAATTATTGGGGCTGTTTTTGCCTCTGTACTATATCATAGACACTTGAACTTAGGAAAGGGCTTTTAAAAAATTAAATTTATGAGTCTTATGGTCATTTTGACATATCAAAGAGCCCAATCGGAGTTGTGGATTGAAAGTTATGTGTAAAACAAAATTGTGTGTCAAGGAGCAAAATTCTAGAAAATTGGTTTGAAAATGAATGAAATTAAGAATGATTAATTACGTGATTTTGGGATGGAATAAATGGAAGACATGAACATAATTCCTTGTTCATGAAGAGAGCAAGGTTATGGAAAACGAAAACAAAAGAATTGGACAAATGACGAAAAAATGACAGAATGACCGTCGTGTGTTTTTTTGAACGATGGCTGATCGTCTGCTAACTGTCAGGCACGTCAGCTAGACATCAGCTAATCGTCGAGCACGTCAGCTAAATATCGGCTAATCATCAGCTATTTTTTGACCTAATATGACTAAACCTAAAAATGACGTTTGATGTATGATCGTCGGTAAATGGCCAATGATACGTTAAAAATAGTGAAAACAGTAGTCGAACAGCCCGCCGAATGGGAAAAGTTTATTTAGGACACGAAGTGAGTCCCACTTCCTTTTAAATCCCGTTTTAGCTAGTGTTTGTCAAAATATTTGAACGTGAACTAGCCTACTTGATGTTTCCATTGATAAGGAAGATTGTGAGTCCGATTTTCTTTTAAATCCTATTTTAGCTAATTTTTGTCAAAATATTTGAACGTGAACTAGCCTACTTACTGTTTCCATTGATAAGGAAGATCGTGAGTTCCACTACTTTTTAAATCTTGTTTTAACTAAGTATTTTCCTGAAACAATCATGTGCTTTCTTGATACAATTAATACTTTTTTGATATATTCTGAGATGAATGTTACACTTGAATTTGAAAGAATTAACAAGCACTCAATTTCTTGAATATCCTGGATATGAAATATCTCATGTGATTTTTTTAATTTCTAAATCCCGATTTTGGTAAAGTGTTTTCCTGATATGGAAAATGTTCTATTGATGTGCTCAAGGGCGATCTTCCTATATGGATTTGGAAACATGATGAGCAATATAAATCTCAAATTTCTTGATTTCTTGAACTTGTCAATTCTTGAACCCAATACATGGCTAACTTGAATACTTAGCATAAGCACTAGCTTGAATACTTGGCGTATGCACTAACTTGAATATTTGGTGTATTCACTGACTTGAATACTTAGCATAAGTACTAACTTTATACTTGGCCTATGCACTGATTTGAATACTTGTCGTAAACACTAACTTGAATACCTGAATCAAAATATTTTATACTAAAATTTTTGAATACTTGAATCAGCATGTTTTCACTCAAAATCCTTGAATACTTGTTTTGAGAATGTTTTCACACGAGAATTTCTAAACTAGCTTGGTTATATTGAGATTACTCTTCATGAGATATTATTAGTGGAAAACACTAGCACACATGGGACTCATTAAGCCTTATGCTCATACGTGTGTTATCTCTTTTGAAAAATTTTGGATCAAAGGCGTAGCAAAAGTGCAGTGAACTCCCAGAGGCTCATGCTACATCTTAGACCTGTTTTACCCTTGAGTGTATGTATCAGAAGTCAAATCCTTGTACTTTTCTATTTTGGAAAATTTTCGTTGTCTATTGAGTAATGTTTGTTATAAAAACCCCTTGTCTGAGCAATCAGACGGGGTGACATCCCACAAAGTTACTGCCCACTACGTTATGAAAATATGGGGATGTTACAAATGGTATTAGAGTATGGTGGAAACCATAATAGAGCTTCTGATGGAATATAGCTAGCCTCCAACAGGACATTAGGGAGTCCAGAATTTATAGAGATAGTGTATTTTATGAAATTAGATATTAGAGTAGATGTGACATGTGACTTGTAGATATAATTTCATTTGATAAGCCAGAAGAAGAGTGACTTGAGACAATTCCAATATCTTTGAAAAGGGTCTATGATATTGGAATACTAAAGGGATTGAGATCAGGGAGACCTTATATTTGAATTATTTATTTATTCTAAACTTCCCATTTTGGGACTAGTAATTGTGAGATGATTAATAAAAGAGGTTGAACACTAAAGGCTGTGTATGTATAGTGCGATATGAATTGTGTGGACAAGAATATGTGCACTTGTACAGTGTTCCAGTATTACATTTGAGTGCTAAAAGTCCTGGTTTATCATAATGTGTGAAAGGATATGATTATATCAATACTAATGTACTAGGAATCTTTAGACATTTGAAGTTAAACGTGCTTCGGTTAGAGAAATTCTAAGTAACCCCTGGGAAGTACCCATGAAAGTAAAAAGGAAGTGATTTACGACTTTTTAAGGAAATGAAAGTATGATCTATATGTAACATGTTATAAATAGAGGAGGTTTAATTATAGATCATACGAGAACGATGGATGTGAAAGTATCTTATTAGGTTGAAAGAATATGAGAATTTCCCAAGAAATCATGTTTTTATGTACTAGATAGAAATTTTCTTCTATTTCATGTCATCTGAATGGGAAGTATTGAGATGTATATATATATATATATATATATATATATATATATATATATTCTTGGTGTTTTATGATAGATTTAGAGAGAGAAAGATATGCCACGAAAAGTTACTCGTAGTGGCACTAGAGCCCAAGGTGGAAGAAATACGACTAATATTACTGGAAACACTACCCCCAGAATGGAAGCACAATCTCAAGGAAATGAGATGGCCCAAGAATTACAAAATATTGCCTCAGTACTTCAGCATATCACTGAAACTCCAACCCAAAGAGGACAATATTCTAAGGAGAAAATGGATAAAGCATTAGAACGATTTCTAAAGTTCAATCCCTCTCAATTCTATGGACAAGAAGATTCAGAACAAGAAGTTGAGTCCTGAATAGAGCAAATGGATGACATCTTTGCAGTCTTAGATTATTTTGAGCAGAGAAAAGTCTACTTTGCTGTATTTAGACTTCAAGGACCTTCTCGAGACTGGTGGTTAAGGAAGAAAGAGGTGTGAGAGCATGAACAAAAGGACTGGACTTGGAAAGAATTTCTAAAAGAATTTAAAAATGAGTTTATACCCTGATGGATAATTGAAAATAAGGAAGAAGAATTTCAAAATATTTCACAAGCAGAGAGGACTGTTGGGAAATATGCCTCTGAGTTTGTTCAATTATCAAAGTGTTGCCCTTCATTGGTACAGATAGGCTCAGATTGAACTCAGTGATTCATAAAAGGATTACGACCTGAATTAAATAGAACACTGATTGCTATGGCCCTGACAAGCTATAGTGCGGCTGTAGAAATAGCCTTTCGACTAGAAATGGAAGATTTGAACGAAGCTAGAGAGAACCGCAAGAGGGAAGCTAAAATTGGTCAGTGACATGAAAGAAAGAATCTAAGGAAGAAGGGGCCAATTCAAGAAGGACAACATACATTTAATGGACTTACTATCACAAGGGCGAACATACTTATGAACAGTGTTGGAAGAGACTTAGAACATGTTATCAATGCGGGAAAATGGGACACACTTTAGCCAGTTGTCCATCTACTAAGAAACAAGAAGATGCCCCTTCTGCTTATAAGGAATTTAAATCTAGATAGTCACGGATAAACAAAGGACCTATCAGGATTCATGTGGAATAAAGAAGAAGATAACAGGAGAAACTAGTAGTAGAAATTTGATGAAATCAAGGCAAATACAAATTTTGAGGATTTTTTTTTTTTTTTTTAAGGAGGGGAGAGTGTAACAACCCCAACTTTTGTACTTTAATTGGCTACTAAATGTAATAGGATGAGAATTTGTATCAATGGCCAGAATAAAAAAATGATCAGTCTAATGAAGCAAATATTTTGCTATAATAATATTTTGTCGGGACCTGGATGGAATTATTAGATTTGTTCTACCCGTACCCTAAATCTTCAGAAGGCTACTACTATTAATAGAATAAGAATTTAGGGGTACACTGAAAAAGAAATTTGATCAGTGCGATAAAAGGCATGATTTTGTATGAATTATGTTATTCGGGTTATCGGGGGGTATTTTCATCATTTTGACCGTGAATTTGACCAAACTGAGAAAGAATTGAAGAGTTTAAGTATTATCAATGGATTCAATGGAATTTTTGGACTTGAATGGTAAAGTAAAATATTTTTCCATTTCGGACCCGATTTTTGTCATTTTTGAGGAAAAAAAATTGAAAATGCGATTGAAAATTTAGATGTCTGGCATTTTGTGATTGGTAGTCATGAACATTTGTCAACTTATGAGAGGTTGCATGAAGAATTCATGCAAGATATAGGGAATTAAAGAATTATAAAATAAATAGAAGAATGATGTGTTTAATTATGATTGGAACACATCACTTGTGGAGCCCGTCAATTAATGCCTTGAGCAATTTATTTGGCCAATATTTTGAAATTGAGATGGTGGTGGAATGGCTAAAAACTAGCCAAAAAATCTGTAGCCACAAGAGTGAATAGAAGAGAAAAATTAAAGAAGAAAATTTAAGGAAAATAGTATGTTAAATTGTGATTGGAACACACCATATGAATTCCAACATATACTTAATTGAATTAAAATTTTCTTGGCCAAAATCTAATGAGAAATGGTGGTGGGAAGGTGGTTGTACAACCAGAAAAATTCGGCACCCCCAAGAGGAGAGAAACAGGAGAAAATAAATCAAAAGAAAATAGCAAAAAGAAAGAAGAAGGTAGCTAGTGTGTATTCTTGGTGTAATGTGTGAGTTCTTGAGAGATTTTTGGAGCAAATCACACCAAATAGCTCTAAATACAAGGTAAAACCCTAGCTTACTTGAATTAAAATTCTTGTTAGGTGAATGGTGATCATGTTGATGTCAATTTTAACATAAAAAATATGATTTTCATGTCTTGATTTTGGATCAAAAGCTCGGGTTCATAAACTTTGTTTGTGAACTTTTGTATGTGTCTATGCATGTCGGCTGCCTAGAAAGTTTATGGATAATGTTTGATAGGGCCTAAATTAGTCATATTTTTTTTAGTTATTTGAGGCTATTTTGTGATACATTTTGTTTAATAACTAGTCATATTCCTTCATATTTGAGATTTTACCCTTGGAAAGGTAATTTATGCTTTATTTTAGATTTTAGAGGTAAAATAAGATAAAAACGTCCCAAAAACAAAACAGAGGCAGCGCCGGCCATGACAGAGGAACCGATGCCGACCACGTGTTGTTGGCACGTACTTTGAGATGACAAAAATTCAGTGAAATGGAGCAAAACAGAACAGAATCATCACCGGCGAGGGAGTTAGAACCGGCGCTGGTTGCACTCTAGAAAGATTGGTGCAAAAATCAAGAAAAATCGGTGAACGGATTGGAGAAACAGATCACAACTGGCACCAGCTGTGAGGCTGTGGCAGCGCTAGCTGTACCCTGATGATGAGGCGGTGCCTTGATTTTCATCTGTAGTTTTTGGTAATCTGCAGAGTTTTAGTATTTTCCTACTTCTAATCGGCCAAAAACCCTATACCAATGAATTTAAGAACTTCCTAAGCCTATAAATAGAGGGAAAACACAAGGAAAATGAGAGAATTCATGAAGCAAAATAGAAAATCACTCATATCAAAGGAGAAATTCTTCAATTCAAGGAGAATTGTGCAAGAGGGTCTACAAAGGAAGAAGAAGGAGGCTTGTCTATAAGTGCCTTCTTTTACTTTGTTTTCTTTTTCTTGAACAATGATGTATTAATTGTTTTATTACAATTTGATATTGTTTTAGGTATTCATGATTTTTAGAGTTACTTTGATCTTTTGATTAATTGATTATTATTCTTAGTATTTAATTACTTATGCTTATTACGAGATTAGTTAGTTGTTTCTTTCCATTAACTTGCTTGAAAAGGGGGGTTGATGGTGATTTCAATTCATTAGTTCCATATTTGTTATCTCTTAACTTGCTTGAAAAAGAGATTAATTACGAAGAACAATGTAATTAAAGGTTGATTGATGTCTGCCAGAATATGGATTCATTGGTTAATTTCATGTTTAAAATTTGCTAGAATATGGAGATTTAATCAAGGATTGTGTTTAATGCATCTTTTGGGTGAATTAAGTGAGACAGAATATGTGATGCTAATTTATCTAGAAGATAGTAATTTCATGGATTGAAAAAGAAGTGAATCTATTTTAATCCTTCATGATGCCAAGAGAATAATTAATTATGATAATGATTGAATACTCTAAGGTCATGTTTGTCAAAATAATGGTTTGAGTTACATAATTCTCCATCCTTGACATGTATATATTCTTTTATTTTATTTTATTTTTATTTTTATTCTTTTTCACTTTATTGAGTCGGTTAAACAATGAAAAAAAAAGTGATTAATGCATACTTGTTCCTTGAGGATCAACACTCGTTTGAACTCTATGCTATGCTTAATGATGAGTACGCTTGCTCATATGTGTAATTTATGGTTAACATTATAATTTAAACTTGATTGGAAATATGCTTATTTTTATATGATTTTTATACCCAAATTTATACGCATCAATATTTTGTGTGATGAAGGATTGAATATTCATGGTAGTTTGAAGGGTTGATCTTGGTTGATGAAATAAGGATCAAAGTGCAATGAAAATGATTGTTAATTGGTTAGAATGATTAATTATGTTAGCTTTTGAATGAAAGAAGTGAAGTTGTGTTGAATAAACATGACTTTAGTGAGTTATTGGAATCTGAAAATTGAAGGATCAAAGCTGATTTGAAGAGAAAATTGAATGAATTTAATGTTCTCAAGGTGTTAGAGGTTAAGGGATAGTAAAACATAACATGAATGGTTGAAGAAGGACTAACCATTGGGGCTGTTTTGTCCTCTGTACTATGTCACAAACACTTGAACTCAGGAAAGGGCATATATAGAATTGAAGTTAAGAGTCTTACAGTCGTTTTGATGTAATATAGAGCCCAATCAGAGTTGTGGATTGCAAGTTATGTGCAAAACAAAATCGTGTAAAGTAGCAAAATTCCAAAAAATTGGTTAGAAAATGAATGAACTTAAGAATGATTAATTACATGATTTTAGGATGAAATGAATGGAAGACATGAACATAATTCCTTGTTCATGAATAGAGGAAGGATATGGAAAATAAACAAAAGAATTGGAAAAATGAAGGAAAAATGACGCGAACGACCGTCGTGCGTTTTTTTCAACGACAGCTTACCGTCAGGCACATCAGCTGGACATCAGCTAATCATCGAGCACGTTGGCAAAACATTGGCTATTTTTTGACCAAACACGACTAAACCTAAAAATGATGTTTGATATAGGTTTGTCGGTAAACGGCCAACAACACATTAAAAATGCTAGAAACAGTAGTCGAACGGACCTATGAACGGAGAAAGTTTATTTAGGACACGAGGTGAGTCCTACTTCCTTTTAAATCCTATTTTAGCTAGTGTTTGTTAAAATATTTGAAAGTGAACTAGCCTATTTGCTGTTTCTATTGATAAGGAAGATCGTGACTCCCACTTCATTTTAAATCCCGTTTTAGCTAGTGTTTGTCAAAATATTTCAACATGAACTAGCCTACTTGCTGTTTCCATTAATAAGGAAGATCATGAGTCCTACTGCTTTTTAAATCCTGATTTAGCTATGTGTTTTCTTGAAACAATCATGTGCTTTCCTAATACAATTAATGATTTTCTGATATATTGTGAGATAAATGTTACACTTGAATTTGAATGCATTATCAAAAAATCGATTTCTTGAATATCGTGGATATGAAATATCTTGTGTGATCTTTTCAATTTTCAAATCCCAATTTTGGTAAAGTGTTTTCCTAATATGGAAAATTTTCTCTTCATGTGCTCAAGTGCGAGCTTCCTAGATGGATTTGGAAACATGATGAGCAATATAAACCTTGAATTCTTGATTTCTTGAACATGTCAATCCTTGAACCCAATATATGGCTAACTTAAATACTTGGAATATGCATTAACTTGAATACTTAGCATATGCACTAACTTGAATACTTAGCGTAAGCATTAACTTGAATACTTGGTGTATGTACTGACTTGAATACTTGGCATAAGCACTAACTTGATACTTGGCTTATGCACTGACTTGAATACTTGGCATAAGCACTAACTTGAATACCTGAATACTCAAATACTTAAATACCTGACTCAAAATATTTTATATTAAAATTCTTGAATACTTGAATCAACATGTTTTCACTCGAAATCCTTGAATACTTGTTTTGAGAATGTTTTCACACGAGAAATTCTAAACTAGCTTGGTTATGTTGAGATTACTCTTCATGAGATTTTATCAATGGAAAACACTAGCACACACAGGACTCACTAAGCCTTATACTCACATGTGTGTTATCTCTTTTGAAAAATTTAGGATCAGAGGCGTAGCAAAAGTGCGGTGAACTCCCAGAAGCTCATGCTACATTTTGAACCTATTATACCCTTGAGTGTATATATCAAAAGCTAAATCCTTGTACTTTTCTATTTTGGAAAATTTTCGCTGCTTATTAAGTGAAGTTTGTTATAAGGACCCTTTGTCTGAATAATCAAATGGGGTGACATCCTACAAAGTTACAACCCACTACGTTATGAAAATATGGGATGTTACATGATCTACCATGTAGTCCTTGAATTAACTAAGGAGGTACTCTCCACCACGATCCGATCGTAAGGTCTTGATTAGTTTACCTGTCCAATGCTCCACTTCAACCTTAAACTTTTTGAACTTGTCAAAAGAGTCAAACTTGCGTCTCATCAGGTAAACATAACCATACCTAGTACAAACATCTGTGAAGGTGATGAAGTATTAAAATCCTCCTCTTGTTGGTGTAGACAAAAGACCACACACATCAGCGTAAAAAAGACTCAATGTTTCCTTAGCCCTATCCGCCTTTTGGGTAAAGGACCTTTTGATTATTTTTCCCATAAGACAGGATTCACACTGATGCTAACTTTCCAATCTGAATTAGCCCAAAAGCCCGTCATAGATTAATCTCTGAATCCTGGTTGAGTTAATATGACCCAACCTTAGTTGCCAAATATATAAGTCATTGATAGTAGTCTTTCTCTTCCTATTTAAAGGTTCAAATTAGCTATTGTTTAATTGATTGTTAATAGGATTAATGAAGAATAGGTTTCTATACATGTGCCCAGTGCATAAAACTTCTTCATTTCTATTGATAGTTATACCAGAATGTAAAGAAATAGAATATCCTTGATTTATTAGTTTTGCAACTGAAACCAATTTTTGTCTAAAGCCAGGAACAAATAAAACATCCTTCAATACCACTATTCCATTATAATAAAAAACTAGTTCCAGTTCTGCCACTGCAATTGCCTATACTTGTGCTCCATTTCCTACACACAGTACATGTTCGCCCTTCTAAAGTCTTCTTATTTTTCTAAAACTCTACAAGAAGTTACAGATGTGATCAACCGCTCTTGAATCAACAATCCAAGTGGAGTTGATCCAACCATTGACATAGACTCTAGATAGAAAATATTACCTGTGGGGCTTTTTTTGTTTGAAAATCTAGACACTCCTTTATTCAGTGTCCCTTCTTTCCACACTTGAAGCATTTGCCCTTGGGCTTGTCATTGGGTTACGACTTGGGCTAAGGCGCTACGTTACCCTTCTTCTTCTTGAATTTTCTGGGCTTAGGCCCAGTTCTTGAAGAAAAAGCAATCATAGCCCTTGCTTGTGGCTTCATGACCTTCGCCGCCACCTGAAGCTCTTTCATTAACTCAGTTAAACTGATGTTTAACTTATTCATGTTATAGTTTAATTTGAATTGAGTAAAAGAGTCCAGTAGAGATTTGAGAACCATGTCTACTTGTTTCTCAGGATCAATGACAACCCTCAAGACTTCTTCTTCCTTGAAAGCAGTAATTATTTTGATCATATGCTCCCTGACTGATGCTCCCTCAGCCATCTTGGTGTTGATGATCGTTCAAAGAGCCTCTTGCCTCGTGGGTTGGCTCTTATCTACGAATATCGTGGCTAAAGAATTGCTTATGTCATATGCAGTCACCATGTGCTCATGTTTGGATTGAAGCACATTAAACATGGGGGCTAACATATAACAGCGTGCCATTTTGTCAACCTTCTTCCATGCCTTCTCAGCCTCTCGCTCCTCATCGGTGGAACCCTCCATGATAACAGGGCAGGTTTCGTAGAGGACATACTTATACTCATCAGCTGTAAGTATTATGTCTAAGTTCCTTTTCGAGTCCACATAGTTAGGACCCATAACTTATTTTCTCAGAGAATAACGACAAAGAGATTGAAAGAACATCCACCAACCAATTCTGAAAATCTACAATAAAAGAAATTACAAGTTTTGTGAAAAAAAATATAATAATTTTGTGTACTTTATCCTCATATTAAACTGATAATAGTTAACTCCATCACTATTATCTTTAACATGATTAAATTTGGCTTTTAAAAAAACTGACATAACTTCTTGGGAAAATTAACAGTTTCCTAAGTTAAGTGTGTTAACCACTATACCTTCTAGGTAATGATCTAGAAGATAACTCCATCGAGAGGATTATTGTTTCTTCTCATTTCCTATGAATATACTTCGCATTATAAACTCCAAAGAGGGTTGGCTGATCATAGTACATGTCCCAGTTTATTAATTACATCATTCCATTAGTTCTAGATCTTTGTGGTATCTCCATCCTATACGGGTTCACTTCCAGGGTGATGCAAGGAGACCTACGATCTCTAATAAGGATCGTGATGCAAGCCGTGGGGTCGTTGGAATCTCTTTATCACTTAGTTTTTTTAAAATAAGGGTTTTCTTGAAAAAATATCCTTTAAAATTTTCCATTAAATTCTCTTTTAACTCAAAAATAAAATATCTAAACCAATAAAAGTTTCTATGTCAAGATTTACACCCTTTGAGAAATTTTTCTATGGATTAATTTTATTTAAGTTAAAACTTAATACTTTCAAAATTTTCCATTAAAACTCTCTAGAGACTTTAGTCTCAAGTTTTTATTTGACAAAAATAAATTTTCTTTGTGAAAACAAATTAAAATGATTTTTCATTTTAACTTACAAAAATTTCTAAATCCAAAATATTTTATATGTTAAGGATAAAAAACATTTAAGAAAATAACCAATGGTTAATTTTTGTTTAAGTTAAAATTAACCATTTAATTAAAGAAAAATATTTTTCCTTGTCAAAAGAAAATCCCAAAGACTTTAGTTGTTAAGAACATGTGCACATAGGGATTAAAATAAATAGCCTGCTAGAAAATAGTAAATGTTTTCATGATTTTCTATTTTTTACCCTAAGTGCCCAATTAATAGAATTGAACACATTCATTAAATTAATTAAGGGTCTTGTTTAATCCTAAAATGTTTTACTATTATTTTTCATGCAAAATATTCAATGAATATTAACTATTGCAAAAATAATAACTTTACCTAGTATGGGACCAAAAATGAAAAAGAAATTGCGCAAAAATTACAAAGGAAATATATATATATATATATATTCCCTTGATCTGCGTACTGGCCACATCAGATCATGGCCCATGGACTACGACTAGCGTGCCCGCACCACAAGCTGCTTGCACCACCCAATGAAATCTTGTCACAATTGTGACCAAATCCTTCGTATTCTTCCCAAGATGCTTTTGAAATCATCGAGTTGGCTCGGTGCCTTGTTGCAGCTTTCAAGCCACGGCTCGGCCAACCCATCCTACGGCTCTAGGCACACCAAGCAGCAGCTTCGACTTTGCGGCTCAGTTCGTCCAAGCAGCTCACTGCACATTTCTTCTT
The DNA here is from genome assembly GCA_026120185.1 of Voacanga thouarsii. Classification (NCBI taxonomy): domain Eukaryota; kingdom Viridiplantae; phylum Streptophyta; class Magnoliopsida; order Gentianales; family Apocynaceae; genus Voacanga; species Voacanga thouarsii. The sequence continues at coordinate 4,900,498 of JANUWF010003376.1, read as the reverse complement.
CCTTGTTTTTTTTTTTTCTGTGATTGTTCTCCAGAGTTCTTCTGCAACTCATCTTCGCAACATCAATAGGTGGCATTTTTTATACAGATTTTAATCAAAACAAAAACAACATCCGCCTATACCCTTAATGTTAGGGATATGCCCTAAACAATTTGTACTTATAGTATTATCGTTATGTATTATGAAATAATACGATGCATTTCTTTCTATGAATAGTGTATTTAGTTTTGTAGTAATCAAGTACATGACTTGATAGTAAAACCTAATAACAAATAAAATAACTATTCTTAAATTGTCCCTGATCGATTATTATTAGTGAAATAATAATAAATTAAGATTAGTATGCAGTGTTCATTGCCGGTCTCAAGCCCGGATAAAGGAGGAGAGTTGCGGTAGGCTTGTGATGGCCAGCGTAAAACATAGTCACATCTATGACATGAACCAATCGATTGACTTCGTGGGGGCGTTCCCTACTCAGTGACGCACTGCACTTCCTAGACCCGGGTGTAGTGATAAATATGTGAGGGTTGCTAGGTCGTTGCCCGGATGCGGTGTCAAATATGCAAGGGTGTAGGGTAAAAAAGATAGTCTATAGGGATAGGATTCATATAGCTACATGGAATATAGGATCTTTGACTGGTAGATTGACAGAGCTAGTTGAGGTAATGCGGAGGAGAAAGATTAGCATTTTGTGTCTTCAAGAAACCAAGTGGGTAGGTGAGAAGGCGAGAGTAGTCGCTCCATGGGGTTATAAGCTTTGGTATTTAGGTAGAGTTAGAAATAGAAATGGAGTCGGGATTATTATGATCGTAAGTTTATTGATGATGTGGTTGAAGTACAGAGGAAGAGTGATAGGATTTTGAGCATCAAGATCATGATTAGATGCGAGATTACTACTGTTATTAGTGCGTATGCGCCTCAAGTAGGACTCGATGATTCGGTTAGGCAACAGTTCTAGGATGATTTAGATGAGATTGTCCAAAGTGTACCATGTGTAGAAAAGCTTTTCATTGGTGGTGATCTAAACGGACATGTAGGTACTGATAAGAGCGGGTTTGCGAGTGTTCATGGAGGTCAGGGTTTCGGAGCTAAAAACGAAGCAGGAACTGCTATTCTTGATTTTGCCTTGGCCTATGATTTGACCATAGAAAATACTTAATTTAAGAAGAGAGATTCTCACTTAGTGACCTTTAGAAGTGGGTTAAATATCAGTCAGATAGACTTCTTTATTATGAGACGTAGGTTTCGTAGTGGGTGTATGGATTGTAAAGTTATTCCAGGTGAGAGTGTAGTTACGCAACACAGGCTGTTGGTCCTCATTTTAATTTTAGGAAAAAGAGTAAGCAGCAGAATTTTGAAGTCGACCCTAGGATTAGGTGGTGGAGGCTTCAGGGGGATGAAAGAATAGCCTTTGTCAATAAGGTAGTTGAGGCGGATAATTGGTCTTCTGATATGGATTCGGATCCAGATACTATGTGGAGAAAGATGGCTCAATGTATTAGGACAGTAGCTAAGGAAGTGCTTGGGGAATCTAAAGAAAAAATACCTCTTAACAAGGATGTGTCGTGATGGAACAACGAAGTGAAAGAAGCCGTAAGGAGTAAAAGAGAGTGCTATAGAAACTTAGGAAGGTGTAGGAGTGATGAAAATTTTTTAGAAATACAAGGTCGTGAGAAGAAAAGCTAAAGAAGCTATCAGAAATGCAAGAGCCATAGTTTACAAGGATTTATATGAAAAGTTAGATACCAAAGACGGAAAGAAGAATACATATGGACTGGCGGGTTACAAGAAGAAGAAGACGAGGGATATAGGTGTAGTGAAATGTGTAAAGGACGAAAACCACAATGTTTTAGTTAAGGATGAAGAAATAAAGGAGAGATGGAGATCATATTTTGATAAGTTATTCAACGGGAGTCAAGTCCAAGTTCCGAGTGTAGGTAGCCTGGCGTTTTCGAACGAAGAGGTTAACTGTACATGGATTCGTCGTATTCAGATGCATGAAGTCCTTGATGCCCTTAAAAGGATGAGTCCAAAAAAAGCTATAGGACCGGATGGTATACCGATCGAAGTTTGGAAATGTTTAGGAGATATAGGTATTATGTGGCTAACAAGTCTATTCAACAAGATATATAAAGTTAATAGGATGCCTACAGAGTGGAGGAAGAGTACTCTGATTCCTCAGTACAAGAATAAAGGAGATGTCCAGGATTGTGCCAATTACCGTGGGATTAAACTCATGAGTCATACTATGACGCTTTGGGAAAGAGTGATTGAACAGAGGTTACGGGGCATTATACAAATTTCAGATAATCAGTTTGGTTTTATGCCTGGGCGTTCCACTACGGAGGCAATTCATTTATTACGGCAAATGATTGAATATCATAGGGAAAGAAAGAAAGATTTACATATGGTATTTATTGACCTGGAAAAAGCCTATGACAGGGTTCCTAGAGAAGTAGTTTGGTCGGTGCTGGCCAAGAAAGGTGTATCAATAAAATATATTACTCTCATTAAAGATATGTATGAGGGAGCATGTACAAGTGTAAGGACTGGCGCCGGAGTGACTGCAGAATTCCCTATTAATATCGGGGTGCATCAAGGATCAGTGCTTAGCCCATTCCTCTTTGTAGCCGTTATGGATGAGTTGACCTGCACTATACAGGAGGCTGTGCCATAGTGTATGTTGTTTGCGGATGATATTGTATTAATTGATGAGACTAGAGCCGGTGTAAATGCTAAATTGGAGTTATGGTGGCAGACATTGGAATCTAAGGGTTTCAGAATTAGTAGGAGTAAAACAGAGTATATAGGATGCAAGTTTAGTGGTAGCAGAAACATAGCCCAGAGTGTAACTTTGGAAGGTAGAGATATACCGTTAGCTGATTGTTTTCGCTATCTAGGATCTATTATTCAGAAAGACGGAGAGCTCGATAGCGACGTTACACATCGAGTTAAGGTGGGTTGGTTGAAATGGAGGAGTGTGACTGGTATTCTTTGTGATCGTAATGCACCGTTGAATTTAAAGGGAAAGTTTTACAAGGCAGTCGTACGAACTGCTTTGTTATATGGTATGGAATGTTAGGCAGCTAAAAGGTGTCATATTCAAAAAATGAAAGTAGCTGAGATGCGTATGTTACGGCAGATGTGTGGATATACTAGGAAGGATAGAGTTAGAAATGAGATCATTAGTGAAAAGGTGGATGTGGCATCTATTGAGGAAAAGATGAGAGAAAGTCGTCTGCGTTGGTTTGGACACGTTCAGAGAAGACCGAGGGATGCTCCTGTTAGGGTGATGGAGAGAGTGAGGCAGGATAGGTTAGACAGAGGTAGAGGTAGAGGTAAAGGTAGAGGTAGGCCTAAAACGACATGTATAGAGGTAATTAAGAGAGATATGTCTTTGTTAGATTTGGATGAAAGTATGACGTTCGATAGAAGAAAGTGGCGAGAGAGGATTCATGTGGATGACTACACGTTGCCTGACGTTGGTTCTGTAGCCGACCCCAAGTTACTTGGGATTAAGGCTTAGTTTGTTGTATGGTTGTGACTTGATGGCTATGTTTTACTGGTCATGAATATATATGATATCAAGTTAAAATATACATAAATATTGGAGAACATTATATTAAACATGACCCACTGTGATAGTACTTAATAAGACATGTCATAAGTACTTTATAGCTATAATGATATTAGAAGTCCTTCGACCTAAATTCATCATAGTTTCCTACTTGATAAATTCAATATCTTGATATTATCTAATGTTATCTTTAACCAAATAATAAATTAGACTATTGTTGGATATAGAATAAACCAGGGAGAGGAATATGATTGATAGTGAAGGAATTTATCTCTCCCAATTTTGAGAAAAATGTCCATGGGCCCCTTGATAAGTTAGACTATTAAAATATATGGCAGTGCTCAGTTATATCAATTTGAGATATTAATATCATTTCTTTGAACAGTCTACTATGAGATCAAGAAACAGTTAATTAAGCTTAATAAGGAAGAAATGTTTCGTGCCTTATGTTTAATCTAGATATCGTGTGATAGAAGGACTAAATATAAAGTTCTGGTTTGGTTCAAAAAGATCATTGATCTTCATTTAACTTGGATAGTTATAATATTTTGCTAGAAATCGCTTATAACTTGTGGGTCATTTAAATGTGATTTGGGCACACAACCAGTGTTAAATGAATCTATTGTTGGGAAATATGCCCTCTTAGACTAGGTTTCTGATGTAAATATCGAATGTTTTAATAAAATAATTTATTTTCAAAAATTATTTGTGAATTTACACTTTTATTTGTACACAATTACGTTTGAAAAAGTCCCATTGTGTTTAAGTAAGTGGTTCATGTGAATGGAGGTCTTTCATAGTAAGGTAGGGATCACGGGTTACTTAACACATAAACATTTGTTCTTAACCGATTGATGAGAATGGGAATCTCATCATGTCTAGGTTATTATGTTGTAAATTCCAAATGGGGAATGGCTTACCTTTTTCCAGTGAGTAGTCCACTCACTTTATGACATAAGCGTATTTCAAATATGTAGAACAAGACTTGTAGTAGTAGTTTCTAAAAGTACTATAAGGTAGAAACCTAGACTACTACCACTACAGTGTGAACTAGTACTCTACGACTTGAGTGTGAGTTGATGGTCTGACGAAGCTGGAAGCATGCACTTTGATATGCTATAGTTGAGGTTCTATCATAGGACCAATATACTTGCATGTTGGGTATATGTGACTAGTTAGTTAAGACAGACTTGCACAAGATAGTTTCTATACTATATCGCCCCTTGTGGTTATCTGAATGATTTAAATATCCTGGGCCCTGGGAAATATGACTTGGATGTTTGCTTTAGGGTAACTTTCTTGAAAAGTGGAAACAATCCAGGAAGTCGTGGATTATTAGACTAGAAGCCTAAGGATGGTAGATGTCATTTAGAGTGGTGTTAGTACACTTCTTCCTCTCTAAATGTACGACGATGTATAGAGGGGTATTTTAGTCATTACACCTGTAGGTTGGAGACTTTGCTAACGCAGTACTATCCTTGGGGTCAATATTTCCTTATGATGATATTAGGAAATATTTAAAATGCAATATACAGCTATTTATATGGCAAGGGTATTTTGGTCACATTAGTAGCCAAGGCGATGTGGCTTTTGGTCCCCAATATATACCATGAGTCCTAATTAAATACAGGCTAAGGAACTGGTCTTAAATTAAATGAAATTTATTTTATTTAAGTAGCCTGATTTAATTGTTGGGCTAGAATAAAATAAAGGTCCATAGAGAGAAAGAATTAATTAAAATTAGTTTAGTGGGTTAACTAATTATTCAGGGTTTTGGCTCAGTTTGAATAATTAATGATTAACTTGGGACTAAACTAATATAGACTTATTTATTGGACTAGTTTATTTGGGCTGAAAAATTAATTATTAATTGGGCCATTTATTTGGTTGTAATTAGAATAATTAATTAAGTTCAAAAGTCTAAACTAAGAGTCCAATGGGTCAGTCCAGTTTAACCTAGAGTTTTATTTAGGTTAAACAGGAGAATAGAAAACAACGTTGTTTTCACGGCTTCTTCTCTGTGAAAAAAGGAGACGCCTCTCGCTCTCTCTCTCTCTAGAAAAAGTTCATTAGTCTGTAAGTTGTTCACCAAACGGAATTAGACAGACCACATACTGGACGATTGAGAGGTTGGCATTCATATACATGTAAAGATGGAGTAGGAGGCTTGCAGGAATTGCACCAGAGGTTTCCACCAATGCACGTACCCCGGTTGACACATTCCGGTCCAACCATCTTCGAGAACAAGAAGAAAAGGTTAGAAACTTTTAACCTCAGAGTCCCGCCAGAGTGGGACCGGCACCGGCTGATGCTGCCGGTGCTGGCGCCGGCTTTGTTCGGGTTCTCCAGTTCTTCAATTTTTCCTATTTTTCAGTTTTCGCTTCCGCTATGTGCTCTGTATTTTCCCCTTTCAAGGCCTTCAATTGGTATCAGAGCATGCAGGTTTTGTGAAAATATAGGGAGCATACATCTAGATGAATAAAACTAGACCTGTATGTGTGATGAAACTTTGATCCTTCGTTGTTTTGGTATGGATAGATTCTCTGTTAAACCTCTCGAATTGAAGTATAGGAGATTTGTAATTTACTATTTTTCTTAGCAAATCGTGTAAGCCCAATATTAATGGGCATAGGCGGTTGTTGGTTTTTGTTGATTTCATTGTATTTAGGTTGAAATAGGAGAGCCAATGAAGCTAGAAGTTGTGCAGAAAAACAGAGGTAATTCGCAGAAAAAAAATTGCAGGAAGAAGACCCGGTAGATCGCAACCGGCGCCAGTTTGGAATGTCGGAACTGGCGCTGGCTCGGGTCTGGGATCCGGTCCGCGTGCTAGTTGCCCATGGGGTGGCTGATACAATGCGGCAGGTGCAGTGGACCAAGGAGAAATTTTTTAATTTTTCTTGCAATTTCTTTTCGTTTTGGGTCCATACCTGGCGAAGTTAATATTTTTGCAATAGGTAATATTCAAGGAATATTTTTGCATGAAAAATATTAGTAAAAAAATTTAGAATTAAACAAGACCATTAATTAATTAATTAATATGTTTAATTCTATTATTTGGGTACTTGGGTTTAAAAATAGAAAAGTATGAAAACATCTACTATTTTCTAACATACTATTTATTTTTATGTATCTATCTGCACGTTTTCCCGAAGACCAAAGTCTTGGGGAATATTTTTTACAAGAAAATATTTTTCTACAAATTAAATAGTTATTTTAACTTGAACAAAAATTAATCCTTGGATATTTTCTCAAAGGATTTAATCCTTGACATATAAAATATATTGGATTTAGATATTTTTGTAAGTTAAAATAGAAAGTCATTTTGTTTTATTTTCGCACAAAGAAAAATTGTTTTGTCAAATAAACTTGAGACCAAAGTCTCTAGAAAGTTTTAATTGGAAAATTTTTGAAATCATTAAGTTTTTAACTTAAATAAAATTAGTTCATGGGAAAATCTCTCAAAGGATATAAACCTAGACATAGAGATTTGAATGGATTTAGACATTTTATTTTTGAGTTAAGGGAAGACTTAACGGAAATTTTCAAAAGGATATTTTTCATAAAATCCTTGTTTTAAAAAACTAAGTGGGAGAGGTGTTCCAATGGCCCCACGGCTTCTATCATGATCCTCATTAGAGATCGTGGGTCCCCTCGTGTCACCCTGGGAGTGAACCTATATAGGATGGGGATACCACAATGATCTAGATCTAATGAAGAGATGTAATTAATAACTCAAGACATGTACTATGATTGGCCAGCTCACGTTGGAGGTTATAATGCGAGGTATGTCTATAGGAAATGAGAAGAAACGGCCATCCCCTTGATGGAGTTATCTTCTAGATCATTACCTAGAAGGAAAATTAATTTGTGGTGGTTAACACACTTAACTTAGGAAACTGTTAATCTTCCTCAAAAGCTATGTCAGTTTTCCTAAGAGCCAAATAAATTATTATCAGTTTTGATAATAAGGATAAAATGCACAATTTTTTTTTGTTTTCACAAACTAAATATTTTTCTTTTATTTTCAATTTTTCAAAAATATAGGAGGTTCTTTTAGTCCATTGGTCGTTATTCTCAGAGAGAATTAACTAATGGGACCAAACTATGTGGACTAGAAGAGGAACTTGGACATAATATTCACAGCAGAAGAGTATAAGTATGTCCTTTACAAAACCTACCATGTTATCGAGGAGGGTTCCACCGCTGAGGAGTGTGAGGTGGAGAAAGCATGGAAGAAGGCCGACGAGATGACTCGTTGTTACATGTTAGCCTCCATGTCTAATGTGCTCCAGTCCAAACATGAGCACATGGCCACTGCGTATGATATAACTCAATCATTAGCCACGATATTCGCGGATAAGAGCCAGCTCGCAAGGCAGGAGGCTCTTCGAACTATCATTAACACTAAGATGACTGAGGGAACATCAGTTAGAGAGCATATGCTCAAGATGATTACTGCTTTCGAGGAGGCGGAAATCTTAGGGGCTGTTATTGACTCCCAGAGCCAAGTGAACATGGTTCTCGAATCACTACCGGGTTCCTTTACTCAGTTCAAGTTGAATTATAACATGAACAAGTTAAACATAAGTTTAACTAAGTTAATAAAAGAACTCTAGATGGTAGAGAAGGTCATGAAGCCACAATCAAAGGCTATGATTGCTAAGGCTTCTTTTTCTAGAACTGGGCTCAAGCCCAAAAAGTTCAAAAGAAAGAAAGGAAATGCAGCGGCCCAACCCATGACCCAGCCCAAAGACAAACCCAATGGCAAGTGCTTCAAATGTGGACTGAAGGGACACTAGAAAAAGAAGTGTCCAGATCTTTAAGCCAAGAAAAACCCCACAAGTAATGTTTTCTATCTAGAGTCTATATCAATGGTTGGATCAACTTCCACTTAGATTGTTGATTCAGGAGCCACAGACCATATCTGTAACTCCTTGCAGGGGTTTAGAAAGATTAGAAGACTCTAGATGGACGAACATGGACTACATGTGGGAAATGGAGCACAAGTTTAGACCCTTGTAGTGGGAGAGCTAGATCTTATTTTTTTATTGTAATAGAATAGTGGTTTTGAAAGATATTTTATATGTACCTGGATTTGGACAGAATTTGATTTCGGCTGCGAAACTAATAAATCAAGGATATTCTGTATTTTTCTATTCTGGTAATTCTATCAGTAGAGATGGAGAAATTTTATGTACTAGGCACATGTATGGGAATCTATTTTTCTTAAACCCTATTCACAATCAATTAAATAATGCTCAATCTGAACTTTTAACAAGGAAGAGAAAGTCCAATGTCAATGACTCTTACTTTTAGCATCTAAGGTTGGGTCATATCAACTCAACCAGGATTCAAAGGTTGATCGATAATAGGCCCTTGGGCTCATTGAGATTGGAAAATTAGTCTCAGTATGAATCTTGCCTAATGGGAAAGATGACCAAAGGTCATTTACCCCTAAAGTGGATAGAGCCAAGGAAGTATTAAGTCTTGTTCACACTGATGTGTGTGGTCCCTTGTCTACACCAACTAGAGGGGGTTTTGAGTACTTCATCACTTTCACGGATGATTGTACGAGGTTTGGTTATATTTACCTGATGAGATGCAAGTTTGATTCTTTTGACATGTTCAAAGAGTTTAAGGCTGAAGTGGAGCGTCGGACAGGTAAATTGATCAAGACCTTACGAACGGATCGTGGTAGAGAGTACCTCCTTGGTGAATTCAAGGACTACATGGTACATCATGGGATAGTATCCCAAATCTCTATGCCAGGGACACCCCAACAGAACGGAGTAGCTGAGAGAAGGAATAGGACATTGATGGAAATGGTTCGAAGCATGATATCTCATGCTACTCTTCTAGTATCTTTTGAGGATATGCCCTGGAAATAACGGCACACATTCTGAACTTGGTTCCTTTTAAGTCAATACCTAGGACTCCCTATAAGATGTGAACTGGGTGTAAGCCAAGTCTAAATCATCTCAGGATATAGGGTTGTCCAACTTATGTACTAGTCAAAGGAGGCAAATTAGAACCAATATCAGAATTATGCTATTTTTTTGAGTATCCAAAAGGGACAAAGGGTGATTACTTTTATCATCCTAAGAAGCAGAAAGTACTGGTTAGTACTAATGCTAGATACTTAGAAGATGATTAGAGTACTTCCATGAAAGTTTCAACTAGGTTGGAACTTGAGGAGAAGTTATCTTCGGAATCAATTTCTTTTGACCCGATTATGGAACAAGAAGAGGCATAGCCTCAAGAGCCTGTACAAATGGAGCCTTGTCATAGTGGGAGTGTGTCTAGGGTTCCAAAGAGATGGACTGAAGAAATTTTCGAGCTAGTCTCTAACCATCAGGAATAAGACCCCTCTAGATATAAGGAGGCTATTGCTGATGCCGATGCGAATCTATGGCATGAAGCAATGAAAGCCAAGATTGAGTCTATGTACTTCAATCAGGTTTGGGATCTTGTAGCTTTACCTGAAGGGATAAAATCCATTGGGTGTAAGTGGGTATACAAGAAGAAGAGGGGAATAGATGGCAAGGTGGAAACCTTCAAAGCTAGGCTTATGGCGAAAGGGTATACTCAGAAAGAGGGAATCAACTATGAGGAAACTTTTTTCCCGGTAGCCATGATTAAGTCCATTCGTATCCTTCTTGCCATTACATGTCATTATGACTATGAGATATGGCAAATGGATGTCAAAATGGCATTTTTAAATGGCCATATTAGCGAAGACATCTATATATCCCAATCAAAAAATTTTATTGCTGAAAGGCCAAGAACATATGGTTTGCAAGCTTAAGAAGTCCATTTATGGACTTAAGCAGGCATCGAGAGTATGGAACATTCATTTTGACGAGACTGTAAAGTCTTACGATTTTATTCAAAACAAGGATGAACCATGTGTGTACAGGAAACTTGAAGGCATTAATGTGATTTTTCTTGTCTTTTATATGGATGACACTCTACTCATTGGAAATGATGTAGAGTCATTGTCATCTACAAAGGTTTGGCTATCTAGTCAATTCAGTATGAAGGACTTGGAAGAAGCCAATTATATTCTTGGGGTTAGACTTCTTAGAAATAGGAAGCAGAGAATGTTAGGATTATCCCAAGCGGCATACATTGACAAGATGCTGACCAAGTACTATTGGATATCTCACACACATATCATATACCATCCCAGGATCCGCATATGTGTGAAAAATAAGACATAAAGATAACAAAGGTAATATCTTTTTACCTTTATGTGATCATCCGAAGAACAAAAATATTTCTTCTTCAAGTTGAGGTACGATCCAGCAATCCTCTTGATCAAACTTCACAAGAGTTGAACGTCTAACCACTATAATCAAAGTGTGTGATTATCTCTAACAGAAATCCACACAGAGGATATACTCAAGCACGAAGTTTTCTATGCTAGCAAAAAAACTAAGTGGCAGCTAGGGTTAGGTTGCAAGAACCGTGTGTGAGAGAGAAGAGAGAATATCGTATGTGTTCTCTAGGGTTTCCGTGAATCCAACATTCGTTAGGTTTCGAGCATGTATATGAATTGAAAAACCCTACTAAAATTGAGAATTCTAATCCTATTAGAATTCCCTAATTGTAATTGGAAATATCAAGTTCTCACAATTACAATTTTGGATCATAAATTATAACTAATTATAATATATCCACAACTTCTCTTTCTTTCAATCAACCCCACTATGTTATCAAATAATATCTTGAGTATATAATCATCTATTGTGTGTGACCTATTAGGTTTCCTAGTCAATTGGTAGCGAACATGAATTAATCCAAACGTCTTTGATATTAATAATCCATAATTAATTAGAATTAATCCTATTAATTCTAATAAGGATTGGTTTATTAATTCATCAATTAATAAACCCATATTCTCAGATCATGAGCGGTATCTAGCACCACATCATGACCACCCAAGAGTTCAGGACGTCAAGTGGCTTGACATGAATCCTTCAATAACAAACTACAATGCAATTAACTCCTTTCACCATACAATATTTCATTCGGTTTGGAGTCCGGAATTAGTGTCAACTCCCTCCAGAATTAATTCTGGCCCGAAAACAATAGTACTTGTACCAGGAACCCACTACTCTAGATGTGTATCAATTGGAACTATTTTCAATATATAGTCATCTTAGCCAAGGACTTCCCAAGTAGTAATTCCTACAAGTGGCCGTGAGATATTCGCCCCTACTATTAGGAGTGGTGAATCCTTTATTGACCCTCTCAACTACTTTCGTTTACCTCACAATGTACCCAATATCCATCCCATAGGCGGCCCTGGATTGAACTCCATAGATTGGAATCAAAGCACAATGCTCAGTAAATAAAGTACCTTGGAGGTCTTAAGTTTAAGGATAGTTACATGTTTGCTATATTAAGATTATATCACTGGCACTAAATAGTTATCCGTGTGATTATCTCATAGCTAGGTCATCCAATGAACTTGTTCCATTAACAAGTATCCATATGTTAACTTTGAGTATCTCAATACTCACGGATATGAGAACCACTGCCTGATCAAATCAGGAAATCTAACAAATGCTAGTCTTAACGCATTAATGATATCATATCTCATTAATAGTATGACTAGGGACTATTTAAGTACTAACACTATACAGTGTAGTAAGAATATCATATAATGATCTGTATCATGATTTTCTTAACACAGTATTGTACTAGGGACTTAATCTAACAGTTATTTTACACAAAAGTAAGCAAAAGAAGCTGTAAGATAAATAATACCTTTTATTAAAATAAAATGTGTCATATACAATGTACAAGTGATTACCTCTAGGGCATAACACTAACAAGTACAGCATGGACTCATGCAAGGGAGCTCTAATTTCTTATAGACATGGGTTGTCATTTTCTTCAAGGAACTGTCCTAAGTCTCAAGAAGAAAATGACAGATTAAGTAAGGTTCCCTACGCTTCGGCTGTGGAGAGTCTCATGTACACCATGTTGTGTACTAGGCTGGATATCTACTTTGTCGTAGGCTTAGTTAGCAAAAATCAGTCAAACCCTGGGGAGGTTCATTGGCAAGCTGTAAAGCATATTCTCAAGTACCTCAAGAGAATAAGAGATTATATGCTGGTTTATAGGGTTGGTGACTTTGTTCCTACGGGATACACAAACTCAGACCCCTAGGCAGATAAGGATGAGAGAAAATCCACTAGTAAATATATCTTCACCTTGTCTGGAGGAGCCATTTCATGGAGGAGTATAAAGCAATCTTACATTGCTGACTCAACCATGGAAGCTGAGTATGTGGCAGCTTTGGAGGCATCTAAGGAAATAATTTGGCTCCGAAAGTTCCTTTCAAAACATAGAGTCGTGCCACACATAGACAAGCCGATTATGATATATTGCGACAACACTGGAGTAGTATCACAATCTAAAGAACCCAAGAACCACAAGAAAGAGAAGCATATTGAGAGGAAGTACCACCTGACTCGGGATTTCATCCAGAGACGGGAAGTCGTGGTAGAATAGATTGCCTCCGAGAACAATCTAGCTGATCCATTCTCCAAGCCTTTGGCTGAGAGAGTCTTTAAGAGACACTTAGACTCCATAGGGGTGGACACCTATGGACTTACTTAGTCTTAGAGTGCAAGTGGGAGATTGTTCAGAAATATGCTCTCTTAGACTAGGTTTCTGATGTCAATGTCGAATGTTTTAATAAAAGAATTTATTTTTAGAAATTATTCATGAATTTACATTTTTATTTGTGCATAATTATATTGGAAAAGAGCCATTATGTTTAAGTAAGTGATCCATGTGAAAGGAGGACTTTCACAGTAAGCTATGGAACACGGGTTACTTAATACATAAACATTCGTTCTTAACCAATTGATGAGAATGGGAATCTCATCATGTCTAGGTTATTATGTTGTGAATTCTAAATGAGGAATGGCTAGTAAATAGTCCATTCACTTCATGACATAAGCATATTTCGAATACGTAAAACAGGACCTATAGTAGTGGCTTCTAAAAGTACTATAAGGTAGAAACCTAGACTACTACGCTACGGCGTGGACAAGTACTCGACGACTTGAGTGTGAGTTGGTGGTTTGACGAAACTAGAAGCATGTACTTTGATATGCTATAGTTGAGATTCTATCATAGGACCAATATACTTACATGTTGGGTATGTATGACTAGTTAGTTAAGACAGACTTGTACAAGATAGTTTCTATACTATATCGCCCCTTGTGGTTATTTGAATGATCTAAATTTGCAGGGCCCTAGGAAACATGACTTGGATGTTTACTTTAAGGTAGCTCCCTTGAAAAGCGAAACAATCCAGAAAGTCGTAGATCATTGGACTAGAGGCTTAAGGATGGTAGATGTCATTTAGAGAGGTGTTGGTACACTTCTTCCTCTCTAATTGTACAGCGATATATAAAGAGGTATTTTAGTCATTACACCTATGGGTTGGAGACTTTGCTAACGCAGTACTATCTTTGGGGTCAATATTTCCTTATGGTGATATTAGGAAATATTTAAAATGCAAAAATATGGCTATTTATATGGTAAGGGTATTTTGGTCATTTTAGTAGCCAAGATGGTGTGTCTTTAGTCCCTAGTATAGGCCGTGAGTTCTAATTAAATACAGACTAAGGAATTGGTCTTAAATAAAATGGAATTTATTTTATTTAAGTAGTCTGATTTAATTGTTGGGCTAGAATAAAATAAAGGTCCATTGAGAGAGTGAATTAATTAAAATTAGTTTGGTGGGTTAATTAATTATTCAGGGTTTTGGCCCAGTTTGAACAATTAAAGATTAACCTGGGACTAAACTAATATAGGCTTATTTATTACACTAGTTTATTTAGGCTTGAAAATTAATTATTAATTGGGCCATTTATTTTATTCTAATTAAAATAATTAATTAAGTCCAAAAGGCTAAACTAAGAGTCCAATGGGCCAATTCAGTTTAACCTAGGGTTTTATTTAGGTTAAATAGGAGAATAGAAAACAACGTTATTTTCACGGCTTCTTCTCTGTGAAAAAAGGAGACGCCCCTCACTCTCTCTCTCTCTCCAGGAAAAGTTCCTTAGTCTGTGAGTTCTTCACTAAACGGAATTAGACCTGTAAGATCGAGAGGTTGGCGTTCACATACATGTAAAGACGGAGTACGAGGTTTGCAGAATCGCACCAGAGGTTTCCACCAATGCACCTACCCTGGTTGCACACATTCTGATCTAGCCATCTTTGAGTACAAGAAGAAAATGTTAGAAATTTTTAACCTCGGAGTCCCGCCAGAATAGGACCAGCGTCAGCTGAGGCTGCCGGAGCCGGCGCCGGCTCTGTTCGGGTTCTCCAGTTCTTCAATTTTTCCTATTTTTTAGTTTTCGCTTCCACTGCGTGCTTCAATTATGGGGAAATGGGGCATAGGATTTTAAATTGCCCTCACCCACGAAGGATGGGAGGATGGAGCCAACCTGGAGGTAACAACCAAGAACAGAGGTCAGGATTTGGAAGAGGAAATCTAAGGCAAGCTTCTACCTCTAGAACTAGACCTCTAAACCGTAAGTAAATGCTCAGGTGGTGGCATTGGAGAAGATAGATGATCAGACTGCATTAGTAGAAGGTACACTTCTTATTTTTTGTCATAATACTAAAGTATTGGTAGATCCTGGATCTACACATTCTGTTGTTACCAACTCGTTTCTTGATTCTAGGGGATAAAAGGGGAAGAAATTTCATGTGAAATGATTGCTAGTACCCCATTGGGAAAGAAAATGAATAGTGAGAAAATACATAGGAACTGTAAGATCTTGGTAAGAGGTGAAGTATTGGAAGAAGATTTGATAAGTTTACTCATAGAGGATTATGATGCTATCTTGGGCATGGATTGGCTATCTCAGCATCATACTCAAGTTGGTTGTAGACATAAGGTAGTACATTTCCGTCAGCCTGGGAAACCTATATTGGAATTTGTAGGTGAGGCTGGAAGGAAAAGTAATATTTTGTATCGGGACTCAGGGCCCGAAAAATGATTAGAAAAGGGTGCACAGGATACTTGGCTTATGTAATTAATAAGCCAAGAGAAGTTAAGAAGCCCAAAGATGTTCCCATTGTGAATGAATATTTAGATGTTTCCAATGGAATTGAAGAAGTTATCGTCGGAGAGAGAAGTAGAGTTTTTCGTTGATCTAGTGCCATCGGCAAAACCAATTTCAAGGACCCCTTATAGAATGACACCTGCAGAATTGCATAAGCTCAAGAAACAACTATAAGAATTAATAGAGTAAGGGTTTAACCGACCAAGTGCTTCACTGTAGGGGAGTACCCATATTATTTGTTAAGAAGAAAGATGGTTGCGGATGTGTGTAGATTATCGAGGATTGAATGTAGTGATGATAAAGAATAAATATCCATTACCCATGGTTGATGAGTAGTTTGATCAGTTGCAAGGAGCCGAATGTTTCTCAAAATTAAACTTAAGGCAAGGAAATTACCAAGTCCGAATTCAGGAAAAAGATAAACCAAAAACTGTATTTAACACTTGATATGGATATTTTGAGTTTGTGGTGATGCACTTTGGTGTTACTAATGCCCTTGCTATTTTTATGCACTTGATGCACTGAACATTCTGGCCATACTTAGATAATTTTGTGGTCATATTCATAGACGGCATTTTGGTGCACTCTAAAAGCCCCAAGAACATGAGCAATATCTTTGAAAAGTATTGGGAGAGTTGAGAAAAGCCAAACTGTATGCAAAGTTTGGTAAGTGTGAGTTTTGGTTCCCAAAAGTAGCATTCTTGGGACATGTAATATCCAAGGACGGGATTACAATAGATCTTGCAAAAGTCAAGGCGGTGACAAACTGGAAATGTCCCAAGACTCTGACTGAAATCCAAAGTTTTTTAGGTTTGGCAGGATATTATTGAAGATTTATTTAGAGATTTTTCTACGATAGTTTCACTTTTGACTTAACCCGCCCAAAAGGAAGTTCCTTGTATTGTAACCAAGAAGTGTGAGAGAAATTTCCAGGAGTTGAGAAAAGGATTAAATTCTACTCCTGTTCTAAAATTACCAGTGGTGGAGTCATTCATTACTTATTGTCGAAAGGTATTGGCATTTAGGTACACTGGATCATTCCCTATTGTTGAAAGGATTGGAAAAGTACCCTATCGATTGGAATTACCAGTAGAACTTCAAGTTATTCGCAACGTGTTTTATATATCCCAATTTTTAAAGTATGTGGCTGATCCTGCTCACATTTTGAATGAAGAACCCTGAAGAATGAGGAAAAGCCTATTAAGATCTTGGAGTATGTTGAAAAGGAATTGTGGAATGAGAAAATTCCACTTGTACAAGTATCGTGGAATCATCACTTTGTGTAAGATGCAACTTGGAAAATGGAAGCGAAGATGTTGAAAAAGTATCTAGATTTAACCCAAGTGTAAGCTAATTTCGAGGACGAAATTTTTTGAAAAATGGGAGAATATAACACCCCACAATTTTACTTTCGATTGGCTACTATTTTTAATAGGATGAGAATTTGTATCGATATCCAGAACAAAAGTTGATCAGTGTAATGAGACGAATATTTTGGTGGAATAATATTTTGTCTGGACCTAGATGTAATTATTGGATTTGTTTTGGCCGTACCCTAAATTTTTATAAGGCTATTATTATTTTAAAAAAATAACAATTTAAGGGTACTCTGAAAAGAGAAATTCGTCAGTGCGATGAAACGCACGTTTTGGTGTGAATTATGCTACCCGGGGTATCGGGGACATTTTCGTCATTTTGACCATGCCCGTGACTTTGACTACAAATTTGACCGAGTATAAAAGGAATTGAAAATTTTAAGTGCTACCAATGGATTCAGTAGAATTTTTGGAGTTGAATGCTAAAATAAAATATTTTTCCGTTACAAACCCGATTTTGGTCATTTCTAAAGAAAATAGGAAATTGCGGTTAAAAATGGTGGGTGTGTCATTTTGTGAGTGGAAGCCCATGAACATATGTCAATTTAAGAGAGATTTCATGAAGAGTTCATGTAAGACACATGGAATTACAAGATTGCAAAATAAATTAAGAATGATGAGTAATTTTGTGATTGGAGCACATCACTCGTGGACCCATTTGATTACGATCTTGAGCACTATAATTGGCTAATATTTAGACCAAGAGAAGATGAATGAATAGCTGGAAATTGGCCAAGAATTTCAGCAGCCATGCAAGAAGAAATAAGAGAATTTTTGTAGAGGAAATAAAAGTGGTTGGTGTGTAAGAATTTCATTGGAACACACCTAAGTATATCCACCATTCAATTAAACCAAAATAAGAAATGGAGGGCTAGGATTGAAGAAGGAATGGTGGTCAAAAGAAGCTGTTAAATAGCCAGAAATTCGTGAGCCAAGAGGGAGAAAAACCAAGAGAAAAAGAAAAAGGAGAGAGAAAGAATGAAGTGTGTGTGTGTGTGTGTGTGTGTGTTCTTGGAGCAAAATCACACCAAATAGCCTCAAATACAAGGTAAAACCCTACCTTGCTTGAATTAAAGTTGTTTTTGGGTGAATGATGATTATGATGATGTGAATTTTAACATAAAAATATGACTTTCATGTCTTTATTTCGGATCAAAACTAGGGTTTGTGTGCTTTTATGCATGAACCTTATACATGCTTATATATGTGTCGGCTACCTGAGGGTCTTTGAATAATGTTTTGTGGACAGAAGAATAGAATAATTATGGTAGTTTGAAGGCTTATTTTTGGTTGAAGAGGTGATGATCAAAGTAGAGTAAAAATGGAATTTACTTGGTTGGAAAAATAGATTAAACTAGCTTTTGATTAGAAGAGATGAATTTGTGTTGAATAAGTGTGACTTTTGTGAGCTACTAGAAATCTGGAAATTTAGAATTAAAGATGATTTGAAGGAGAATTAAATGAATTAATGGTTCTAAGGTGTTAAAGATTAAAGGAGAACAAAAGAAAACATGAATAGTGAAATTGAGGTAAAACTATGGGGCTGTTTTAGTCCAGTACCATGCCTCAGGAACCAGAATTTTGGAAAGGGATTATACAGAACTAAAGTTAAGAGTCTTATGGTCGTTTTGGTATGTGGAGTTATGGATTGAAAGTTATACCCAAAATAAAATCATATGCCAAAATAGCAAATTTCCAGAACTTTGCTTAGAAAGTGGTGAACTTAAGAATGATTAATAATGTGATTTTGGATGAAATAATTGGGGAGATATGAAGTAAATCGCTTGTTCATGAAGAGAGAAAGGTTGTACAAAAAGAAAAATGAAAGAATCGAATAAATGACAAAAAAAAAAATGATGTGAACGAAGGTTGAACGTTTTCCTTAACCGTCGGCTGGACGTCGGCAACCGTTGGCTATTTTTTGGCCGAAAATGATATTTGGTGTAGGTTTAGTGATAATCAGCCAACGAAACATAAAAAATGGTAGAGACGGTGATTAAACGGCCGTGAACGGAAAGGGTTACTTAAGACACGAGGTAAGTCCCTTTGATTTCTAAAACCTTTTGAAAGCTATTGTGCTTCACATTTTCATGAAATGCTATGTTTTATACCGTTTTGGAAATCCCTGAATATGTTTATGGTTTATCTAAGCAAGATTTGTTTTTATGCCATTATGGGCTTGAATGAACTTCATAATTGGCTTGGAAACCTTAACAGATAATTAAAGTATGAATTTTATGAATTTAGCCCTTCTTGAATTAAATGTTTTAGATTTTCAAAAAATGGTAACCTTTGGAAATCGAGTATTCATCAATTGACTAGAATGCCCTTATTGGAACATTTTATGGAAATGTGTTTAGAAATTTTGAATTTAATCCTCTTTTAGGATTAGAATTCTGAATTTCTTAAAATGAGTTCCTTTTAAAATCGGGTATTTAGAAAATGATCTAAATATCCTTATCGGAATGTTTTATGAAAACCTTTGAAACTTGGGTATTCGGTAAATGACCGAAATATCCTCATTGGAACTCTTGTGAATATTTTTCAAATCCAGTAAGAGTAAAATAACCTGAATGCCTCAAAAAGTCTTTTGGAATTGGATATGAGTAAAATGACCTGAATACTCTTGGAAATGACTTTTGGGATCAAGCACGGGAAAACTGACTCGGATGCTCTTGGAAACATATTTTGATATGTAAACAAAATTCTTTATCCTGTTTCAACATGATTTTGAAAAATGATCTCTTATGATATGATTGATTTTTGGAAAATGACATTTTGATCCATGAAATTATTTTATTGGCCTGATATGCCTATGGAATGAATTGATTGGCTCTGTAGAGCCTATGTACGAGTTAGTGGGATCAAATTCTGGAACGTGTTATTTTGTCCCAAAATGTTTTGATTTGAAAATCCCATGAGATCAAATAACCCTCTGGCCTAATCAGTCAGAAAAGGTTGGTGTTGTTAACGTTGAGTACTCAACAAGGATTTTGATCTTTGTACTAGCTCATGTTAGAGATAGACGATCCCAAGTAACCTGATCAGTTCTGGGGATTATCTTACTCCAAACAGGTTAATAGGACATTGAGATGAGTCTTCCTGGCAAGCTGTCTAGAGCTTAGCAATTGCTATGCCTTGTGTGCACTTTGTGATTTGGGTTGTCCAGGAGCTGGGCTGGACATCTGGCGTTGTTCCAACCCCTTACTATCTCAATGTTGATTGATGTCAGAATTGGAACCCTTGGCTTACAGTAGCAAGTAAAAGATTTTTCAGCAATGCACAGATCAAGTACTAGAGGCTGGGGTCTCAGTACGATGACACATGCAAGTTGGTGTGCTTATCCGGTGATGCACGGATCAAGTACTGGAGGCAGCGGTCTCAGTACGATGACACGTGCAAGTTGGTGTACTTATCCAGCAATGCATGATTGAGTGCTGTAAGGTGAAGTCCCTAGAACAATAAGATCGTGATGCTGAAGCGAAGTCTTGTGAGCTTTACATACAGGCGAACTTCTGTTGGAGAAGTGCTATGAATTGGAAATTGGGGGCAATGTTTTGAAATTGAAATAATGTTTTCCAAAAAATGATTGAGTTCTGGATAAACACTTTTTTTAGAGAGTTTTGGAATTGTTTCCATTGAACAAATGATACACTATTTCACAAAAGTTTTATGTACCCTATTCTTTCATAAAGCACTAGCACACACGGGGACTCACTGGATGATTCGTCAATCACATGTGTCTTTTAACTTACCTTTTGTAGGATCCAAAGCTGAGCAGACCTACGGATAGAAGGACGATACCACAGAGTTGGCAGTTTAAGTTTGGATAGCTTTCTTTTTTATCATGTACTGTATTCTTTTATAGATAGAGAATGCATGTATGAAATTCTCTAATATATGTATATGTGTGGCCATCAGTGTGGGATATTGTTGAGGCTGAACCTTATATATGTATTTACTCTGTAGTTTCCATTATAAAGATCCTTTTATCTGAAAAACTAGACGGGGAGACACCCGGTGTTGATATGCTTCTGCTGTTATCTTTAGTAGGGTGTTACATAAGACATTCTCTCTTGATCTCTTCTCTCCTTGATACTGCTAATTTTGATAGCGGAGTGTCAAGAGCATGAGACTGATTTCTCGCCTGAACTACATTCACTAATGGTATTTTAGCTGAGGAATATTTTGTGAACTGGAGAGCTTCGGCGTTTATGCAAGTGCGGAGAAGTAGACGTCTCGCTGGATTATCACATTCGGCTTCCACGAGTGAATCGAGAGTTGTTGAGTCAACATTGAATCCTTTGGCTGAGCATAAACAAGAGAATAAATTAAAGTGCAAAGGTATTAAAAAATTATTCCATTGTGCCTTGTTATTCTCGATTTTTCCATGCTACTGTGTTATGTGTTTTGCAATTTACATTTCAAGGTGGCAACGGAGCACAAGTGTGGGTTGAAGCAATGGGAGAGTTAGAACTATTATTTGATTGTAAAAAGGTTTCTGTTTTGAAAGATATTTTATATATTTTTAGTTTTAAACAGAATCTTGTTTTACGTTCTAAATTGATTACTCAAGGATATTCTATTTCTTTCCATTTTGGTATTTCAATCAGTAGAAATAGAAATATTATTTGATCTAGAAAAGTGTATGGGAATCTTTTCTATATTAATCCTATTAATTGTTAAATAAATAATACCCAATCGGAACCTAAAAATAAGAAGAGAAAGGCTACATCAAACAACTCTTATTTATAGCACTTGAGATTAGGACATATAAATCCTAATCGGATCCAGAGATTAACCCAAAGTGGGTTTTTGGGCTCATTGGAATTAGAAGAATGGTCTCAGTGTGAATCTTATCTTATGGGTAAATTGACCAAAATGCCATTCACTCAAAAGGCGGAAAGGACTAAGGAAATGTTAGAGTTAGTTCATAATGATGTTTGCGATCGTATGTCTTCACTGGCTAGAGGAGATTATAATTACTTCATCACGTTCAAAAATGATTAATTTTGTTTTGATTATGTTTACTTGATAAGGCATTGTTGGGATGTATGCCCTCTTAGACTAGGTTTCTGATGTAATATTGATTTGTATTAATAAAAGTTTTATTCTCAGAAATTGTTTGTGAATTTTTTCATTACTTTTTGTTCATATTTTCGCTGAAAAAGACCCATTATATTTAAGTAAATACTTCATGTAAATGGAGGTCTTTTACAATAAGGTATGGACCATGGGTTACTAAACACATAAACTATCATTCTTAACCCAATGAGAAGAATGGGAATTTTATCATGGTAAGGTTATTGTGTTATAAATTCTAAATGTGGAACGGCTTACCTTTAGCCGATGAGTAGTCTTCTCATTTCATAACACAAGCGTATTTCGAATATATAGAACTGGCTCTATAGTAGTGGTTTCTAAAAGTACTATATGGTAGAAACCAAAACTACTATTGCTGCAGCGTGGACTAATACTCTACAGCTTGAGTTTGAGTTGGTGGTCTAACGAAGTTAGAAACATATGCTTTGATGTACTATAGTTGAGGTTCTATTGGAAGACCAATATACTTATATGTTGGATACATGTGACTAGTTAATTAAGACAAACTTGTACAAGATAGCTTCTATACTATATTGCCCCTTTTGGCTATTCGAATGATTTAAATATCCATGGCCCTGGTGAATATAACTTGGATATTTGCTTTAGGGTAGCTCCGTTGGAAAGTAGAAATATTCCAAGAAGTTGTGGATTATTTGACTAGTAGCCTAAGGATGGTAGATGTCTTTTAGAGAGGTGTCAATACACTTCTTCCTCTCTAAATGAACGCTGATGTGTAGAGGGGTATTTTAATCATTACACCTATAGGTTGGAGACATTGATAATGCAACATTGTCCTTGGGGTCAATATTTCCTTCTGGCTATATTAGGAATTATTTAAACTATAAAATATAGCTATTTATATAGTAGGGGTATTTTGGTCATTTTAGAAGCCAATGCGATGTGTCTTTTTGGTTCTCGAAATAGCCCATAAGTCTTAATTAATTTTGGGTTGAGGAAATGGTTTGGGATAAAGAGGATTTTATTTTATTCAGGAAGTCTAATTTATTATTAGACTAGAATAAAATAAAAAGGTCAAGAGGAATTAAATTGATTTTATTATCTGGTTTAATCAGTTAATTAATTATTCAGGACCAAAGCCTAGATTGAACAATTAGAAAAATTAACCTAGGCTTAAACTATGTAAAAGGCTTGAATAATTATCTTGGTCTATTTGGACTCATTAATTATTTATTGAGTTATTTTGTAAGCTCAAAAAATAAATAATTAAGGTTTATTATTTATGGACTCACTAAGTCTATGGGAAATAATAAAAATATTTTCTAGCCCAATAGCCTGGAGTGAGTTTTTTTTCCTATTCACATAACAGAAGAGTTTAATGCAAGCTAAATGTCCTCTATGATAGTTTATCTTGATAACATCTAGATGGTTTTGAATAACCTGAATCTCGAGAGTTGATATTATCAGCAAAGTTATATCTGTTTGAACACACACAACTGTCAAGAGAAAAAAAAGAACAAATCTGGTTTTATTTTCTCTAGTTTTTACTTCCTCCTTGATTTTGCTAATTGATAGCAGAGTGTCAAGAGAAAAGAGAGTGTTTTCCTCGCCTAGATTGTATACCAATAGAATTTAGGCCGAGGAATATTCTGAGATTTGAAAAGTTCATGCGTTCATGCCAAGAAGAAGTAGATGGATAGTGGGCTTTGGTGTAGAAGTTTTAACAAGTCGAGGAGAAGACGTTCCTGTTGTTCAGTCATCTTTCCCAGCACCAAAGAAAACATCAAAGCACAGAGGTATAACGAAAAAAACTTCCATTGTATTTTTACTGCATTTTTCTTTTTTTTCTTTTTCTTTTTCTTTTTCTTTTTCTTTTTTTTTTTTTTTTTTTTTTGCTTCTGTGTTGTCCGATATGCATACTTTTCTATTTTTAAGCTTCAGGCATAAGTCTGATTCCTTTGATATATTCAAGGAGTTTAAGGCTGAGGTGGAGCGTCAACAGGTAAACTAATTAAAAAGCTGAGATCATATCATGGTAGGGATTATCTCCTTAGTCAATTCAAGGACTATTTAGCGCATCAAGGCATAGTATCTCAGCTAACTGCACCTGGGACTTTCCAGCAGAATGGAGTAGCTAAGAGAAGAAATAGAACTTTGATGGAAATATTTAGAAGCATGATGAATCATGTGACTTTTCCTATTTCTTTTTGGAGATATGCTCTGGAAACGGTAACATATATTCGAAACTTGGTGCCTTCCAAGTCAGTGCCTAGGACACTTTATCAAATGTGGATTGGACGAAAGTCCAGTATGAATTATCTCAAAGTATGGCGTTGTCCAGCTTATGCATTGACTAAAGGAAGTAAGTGAGACACAAGATCAGAATTGTGCTATTTTGTAAGGTATCTAAAAGGAACAAGGGGTGGATATTTTTATCATCTCCAAGAGCAAAAGGTGCTTATTATTACTCATGCTAGGTACTTGGAAGATGAACAAAGTATATCCACTATGGTTTCGAGTAATGTGGAATTGGAAGAGAAGTTGATTGACGCCTCAACTTCTAGTATCCTGATTAAGGAACCAAAAGAGACAGAACCAGATGTTTTCATATAGATTGAGTCGTGTTATAGTGGGAGGATATCTAGGGTTCCTAAAAGATGGAGTGGAGAGGCCTTTGAAGTCGTCTACGACTATCAGGAACAAGATCCCACTAGATATGATGAGGCCATTATTGATATTGATGCGGAAAAATGGTAAACTGCAATAGATGCTGAGATTGAATTTATATGTCTAAATCAAGTCTGGGATCTTGTCACTACACCTGAAGAGATTAAACCCAGAGGGTGAAAGTGGGGATACAAGAAAAAAAGAAGTACGGATGGAAAGGTGGTAACCTTTAAAGCAAGGTTGGTTGCAAAAGGTTAAACTTAGAAAGAAGTGATCAATTATGAGAATACCTTTTCACCTATTTTCATGCTTAAGTCCATATGCATTCTCTTGGCCATTGCATATCACTATGACTACGAAATATAGTAAATGGATGTCAAGATAGCCTTTCTTAATGGTTATCTTAGCGATGGCATGATATGTCCCAACCCGAAGGCTTTATTGCGAAAGACCAAAAATATATAGTTTGCAAGCTTAAGAAGTCCATTTATAAACTTAAGCAAGCATCACGAGTATGGAACATGCATTTTGATGAGACTATAAAGTCTTATGGTTTCTTAAAAAATGTAGATGAACCATGTGTATATAGAAAGTTAGATGGGAACAATGTATCATTTATGGTCTTTATGTAGATAACATTCTACTATTTGGAAATGATGTAGGGATATTGTTATCATAGAGGTTTGGCTATCAAGTAAATTTAGCATGAAGGATATGGGAGAAGCTAGCTATATTCTTGGTATTAAGCTTCTTAGAGATAGGAAGCAAAGAATGTTAGGCTTATCCCAATCAGCTTATATTGACAAGATATTAGCAAGGTTTAGCATGGATTAGTGCAAAGTGGCAATCATACCCTTTAGGTACGGATTGACCTTATCCTCCAAGAAGTGTCCTAAGATATTGAAAGAAAATGAGAGAATGATTAGGATTCTCTATGCCTTATAGTAGGAAGTCTCATGTATGCCATGCATTATACTAGGTCGGATATTTGCTTTGCAGTAGGCATGGTCAACAGGTATCAATCAAACTTTGGGAAAGAATATTGGCAGGCTGTAAAGCATAAACTCAAGTACTTAAAACAAACGAGGGATTAAATGCTAGTTTACAGAACTGATGACTTAGTTCCTATCAATTACACAGACTCAAGTTTTCAAGTAGAAAAAGACGAAAGAAAATCCACTAATGGATATGTCTTCACTTTATCTGGAGGGGCAATTTCATGAGAAGTGTCAAGAAATCTTCTCCTGCTAGTTCTATCATAGAAACTGAGTATGTGGCAGATTCAGAAGCTTCTAAAGAAGTAGTTTAGCTCTGGAAGTTCCTCACAGAACTTGGGGTTACGCAACACATGGACATACCCATAACAATATATTGTGACAATTCTAGAGCTGTGTCATAATATAAGGAACCAAGAAACCATAAGAAGGGCAAGCACATTGAAAGGAAGTATCACTTGATCCGGGACTTCATCCAGATACAAAAGATAGTGGTTGATCAAATTTCCTCAGCAAACAATTTGATGGACCCATTTTCCAAGCTTTTGACAGAGAAGGTGTTCAAAAGACACTTCGACATCATAGGGGTAGGTGCATATGGACTATCATAGTCCATTTAGTACAAGTGGGAGATTGTTGGAATATATACCCAAAATGTACTATGTATTTATGTATTTTAGAAACTAATAAAAGTTATATTCATTAATGATTTTTTATTTACATATATTTGCACATTAGAGGTCTAAGTGTGTTAGTAAGTAATCTACGTGATTGAGTCGTGCTTTCATAGTAAGGTGTAGATTATGGGCCAATGACAGATAAGTGAAAAAATGTTCTTGATCAATTGATGAAGCTAGACACTTTATCAAGGTTTAAATCATTACACTATGATTTCTATATGGGAATGATTTGCCTTTAACCAGTGAGTAGTCTAATCACACCAATAGTATAAGTAAATTTAGAATACGTAGAACTGGACGACACGATAGTAATCTTTATCAAAGTGCTAAAATAAGTAAAGATTAATTTGTCGCAGCTACTGCATAGACGAGTACCCTAGGACTTGAATGTAAGTTGGTGGTCTGGTGAACCTAGACTTGTACACCTTGATGTATGTTGGGTGAGGTCTTATCGCAAAGGCCAATAACCATGTACGTTGGGTGTATGACTCTAGTTAATTAAGACGAACTTATACAATAGAGTTTCTATTCTTTATTACATGAAGAAATCACTCCCTTGTGATTGTCCAGGATAATCTAATAATCCAGGGCCTTTGAAAATATAATCCACTTGGATCCAATATAAAATTATTCAAGATAATTAATTAATAAACCAATTAATTAAATTAACCCAATGAGTTATTCTTATCCAAATAATATTTAATTAGACTTCCAGAATAATTCTTCCAATAAGTCCATATAGTAATTACTAAATTTATTAAGGTTATTTGAGCTACTTTGATGACCAAAAGACATAATATTATTGGCTACTAAAATGACTAAAATACCTTTGCTAACACATAGCAGTATTTTAATCATTTTAAATATTCCATTTATCATTATATGGAAATAGTGACCCAAGAATAATATTGCAAGTGTAGTGTTAGCGATCTATAGGTGTAATAATGTAAATACTCCTCTACATAACACCCATCATTGAGATAGAAAAAATGCACTAACATCTTTCTCAATGATATCTACCATCCTTTAATAGTTAGTCCAATAATCCATGACTTCTAGTATGTATCCACTTACCACAAAGAGCTACCCAAAAGTGTACATACTTAGTCACGTTTCCTAGGGCTTCGGATTATTAGATTATCTTGATCAATCACAAGGGAATAATTTCTTCATATAATGAAGTATAAAAACTCCATTGTATAAGTTCTTCTTAATTAACCAATGTCATACACCCAAGGAACAAGGTTGTTGGCCTTGTGATAAGACCTCACCCAACATACATCAAAATGTACAAATCCAGCTTCACCAGACCACCAACTTATAGCAAGTCTTAGGGTTCTCATCCACGCAGTAGCTGTGATAAAGCAATTTTTATTTAATTTAGTCCTTTTATAAATATTATTATCGCGTGGTCCACTTCTGCATATTCCAAATACACTTACACTATTGGTGTGAGTGGACTACTTATTGGTTAAAGGTAAACCATTACCCATTTAGAAACTATAGTGTAATGATCTAAACCTTGATGAAGTGCCCAACTGCATCAATTGATCAAGAACAATTTTTTGCTCATGTGTTAGTAGCCCATAATTTGCACTTTACTATGAAAGTAAGAGCCAATCACGTAGATTACTTACTAGCACATTTAGACTTTTAATGTGCAATATATGTAAACAAATAACTATTAATGAATGAAACTTTATTAATTTCTAAAATACAGTTATACATAAGTTGTTTTGGATATATATTCCAACAATCTCCCAGTTACACTAAATGGACTATGATAGTCCATATTGTAAAACCCCACCTAAGACTATCCTAGAAATAGAGGGAAGGGTTGCATTCTATGGCATATTGCTATATGTGGGTGAAATTGTGCATTTTTTAAATTGCTATATGTGGTTTTTGTGAATTATTTATGCTAAATGTGTGTTGGGGGCAATTAGGAAATTTTACTTGAGGATGAATTAGAAAAAGGCTTGACATTTAGAAAAGAAGAGAATAAGATTGGGAAAATATGAAAAAGAATTAATATGGTAAAGTGGTTAAAGCTTCATGGAATTCATAAGGTCTTGGGTTCAAATCCCTTCAACTAAGTTTTTTTTTTTTTTAATTATCCTAATTAACGTTTGAATTCAATTTCTTACATTCCATGAAGCTAGGAATGTTGTCTTAGGGAGACACAATGGTAATATTCTAACCATGTGATCTTGTCCTAACATAAACTCTAGAGGAGTTTTAATCTCTATCATTTTAGCAACCCATGTCCTAGCCTATTTGAATTTAAAATATTCCTATTTTTTTAATTTTTCTAATTCCCTTATAAAATATCTTGGATAATCTTGGATTTGAATTTTGGAAAGAAAATTCCAGCTTTTAGAGGTTAGATGGCTGAAAATATTGGAGGGAAAATAGCTAGGTGTTTTCCAATTAAATCACCATAGTTTCTTCTCCAAAGAACTATATTTTGCTTGTTCTGTTTTGGTACAAAATCGGAATTTTTTCCAGCTCTTCCTCTTGGATGGATTTCCAAAAAATGCAGTACATTTACCTATTCTTTTCTTGCTAGCAAACAACCATTCCGTGTAAGTAGGAAGCTAAAAATTCCTTGGAAATTCGCAGCTATTATGGCTTCACCAAACTAGAAAATTTTCCAACAAACTACAAAGTGTTTTCGCCATGGAAACTGAGTAATCAACCCATGCATAAGACCATCTAAAGTTCTTCTTTTTCTTCTTCAAGATGATGGCTAAAACACCACCATTGATAGACATTGAAACGCTCCTATTTTACAGCTGCAAATCCGTTCAAAATAATTCAATTTTTTTTCTAACAAATCATCATAGATTCTATGAGTTCTTAATTCTAAATTCCAGAATTTTTTTTCAGCTTGTATAGCAAAGATAAAAACCGGTTTCTTCTTCAGTTCCCTTTATCATTTTGGCCACCTTGAATCCATGGCTGAACAACTTGTCTTCTTCATCAACCTTGGCCATTAGAACACCATTAAATCACCTCAAACCTCTCCTAACTTCACTCCATTCAAATCTTTTTAAACTTGAAAAATAAATCCCATCTTTTGTTCCTTTAAACTCTCACCTAACTAAACTAGTAAAACCAGAATTTTACTCCTCTTGTACAACCATTTTCAGCTAGCACTAAGGCTAGAATAATCCTCCATTTCACAACCAAGACTTAGCTAAACTAGCAAATCACCATTGAAGGCCTAGAGACCTTTAAGAAGAAATCACCATTAGCAAATCCTATACCTAAAAAACCTCTACTTTTCTGTCATTTCGAAATTCAAATTAGCTCTAGTCTCTCTCTCTCTCCCTTGGATAACCAAAACTCTCCCTTCTAGCAAGGCCATTCGGCCATCACTCGCCAAAGCACACTCACATTCGTCTCTCAACTTCCTCTTGTGTTCTGAAGAACACAATCAATACCAAGAATACACACTACCCTTTTTCAACTTTAAGCTACCTCTAATCATCCAGAATCATTCCAAATCTCTCAAATCAACTAGGATTCAACCTCAACTCACCCTTAGTATACTTCATAACACTAAAACAACCAAAGTTTATCTTTCTTTCAGATGAAACGAGCTTTTTAAGTTCTAGACGAGAAGAACACCAAAAAGGTAAAATAGGTTCAATCATGTTATTCTTCTTCTCTTCTTCATCTTCTTTCTCCACAATCTTAATCTCTCACTCTCTCTTTCTCTCTTTTGGTCGAACCATTTGTGGCTACCCTTGGCCAACCTCAATCATTAGAGGACTTATCAAAGCACTCAAATGTCTTCATTTGATAAGACAATACCTTCAACTCCAATGGTCATCAAGCAAGTATTTTTTCTATAACCTTTTTATTTTCGAACTCAAGACTATTAGATGATGGAATTGATATGTTGATTTAATATTGTTGGGATGGAAATATGCATGTGGGTATGAAGAGAATAATTTTAAGATTTGAAGATCGAGATGGGTATTAAGGCTTATGAATTATTGTTGGATTATGAGTTAAGATTTATGATCATTGTATGTTCATTAGTATATTGTGATTTGAGGCTTTATATCACTAGTATGGATGTTTTGATGAATGACGGAGATTTTACCACCATTGCTTTGCTTATGTTCCTAGGATGTTATTTTTGACATCAAATACCTTGCTAATATTATTATTGATATAGTACCACCCTTGTTGTGATAAGTACTATTACAATTCCATTTTTGCACATATCAACATTCTATTTATTGAATATATGTGTGTATGAATTTATATATATATATATATATATATATATTATGCATTACCCTTTCTAAATTTTTAATACCAGTAATATCACTATGGTCAATAAAAACTATTATTAGTGCTATACTATTATTATTACTATTTTTATCATTGTTATTATTAATATTATTAGTATTTTTATTTGATTTAATTTATTAATTTCGATTAACCTTAATATTTTTTAAATTAAAAATTACTTTTATTATTATTATTTTATTAAACAAATAAATAGTAATATTTTTATTAAACTTTATTAGAAAAAAATATATAGACATTAATATATTAAGATTAATTAATATTAAGATCTTTTTATATTATTATTGTTATTATTAATATTCTTACTAATACTTTTATCTATACTTATTTATTATTTATGACACCTATCAATATTGTTATATTAAATTATTCTTATTCTATAAATTAATAATAAACCCCTAAAATACCTTGTCAATTAATTTTAGAAATCCTAAAACATTATTATTATAATTCAATGTTGTTGTTGGTTAGTTGAGCTTAAGCATGTTAGGTTGGAAGTTATTTATTTCTACAGTTGTTGCTTGGTTGTGAACCATTGGTGACTTATACCTGAAGTTTACCCCAGGCGGGGCTAGATTGCCTTGAACCCGACTTGAAGGACTATTTTGTCAGTGAAAGCAAAAGAGATCAGGTAAGTCCCTGCATAAAGATGTTTGTGAACAAAAATGTTTCTGCAAGTCAAATGCACAGATTGTCATGGAAGATTTACTTTGGAAAGCAATTATGGAAAATTTATTCTTCTACTAAAATAAAATAATTTTTAGTCAAGAAAAATAAAATTTCAAGCAAAACAATAAAATTTCCTTAAACAAAATTTACATAAGGCTGTTTTGTAAACCATAATTGCTATTTCAACAAAAACTCGTTGGATGGTTCTAGTTGGGATAAGTTTAACGTTGAACACTCAATAAGGGTAGACTACTAGGACTCGTCTTTGAATGGTTGGGTAAGTCTCTCAATAGGAGGCCACCTCTGAGGGGTGAGCTCTGCCTGGACAAGATG
This sequence comes from Voacanga thouarsii, assembly GCA_026120185.1. NCBI lineage: Eukaryota > Viridiplantae > Streptophyta > Magnoliopsida > Gentianales > Apocynaceae > Voacanga > Voacanga thouarsii. The sequence continues at coordinate 4,868,716 of JANUWF010003376.1, read as the reverse complement.
ATAGTTCTTGTTGGTCAGACCGGTCCGAGCTAGCAATCACAGTTCAGGTGGACTGTTTATCTCTGGAGTGGACACCCGATAAGTTTGGGTGTAGAGATGGAGGAGTATCTCACCCAGTGGCCGTACACCCACCTTGTATCAGAATGCACAAAGTATGGCATCCTAATCGTTCTCTTGTTATGGTGCACAACGTGTGGTGCCATGTCCATTCATGATACACGGTTTCATAGTCAACTTTATTTGAGTAGTCATTTCCTTACAAGTTGAGAAGTTTACTTCACAAATACTAATAAAACACCACTTAATGTTCAAAGATAAATTTCCAAACTTGCAATCTTTTTGTTGTGACTTGTTCAAAACTTGCAAACAAGAAATGTTTTCTTAAACTGTCATGAACACACACAGGACTTACTGAGAAAAATTTCTCACACCTTTTTTTATATCATGTCTTTAGATCGATCCTACTTCGAAGGTTAATTTACTTATGTTTCCATGAGTTTGGAAGATTTATCTTGATGTATTTATTTGTTGGAAATTTTAGTTACCTCCCATTTGTTTTGAGACTGGTATAAGTATTATTTTGGATTGTAATAAGTTTATTATTAAGTTATTTTCTTCTATATTTTATATTACATAGTTATAAAGACCCCTTGTTCTAAGGACAGGATGACATCCCCTCCCCTTTTGGGGTACGTAGGTAGCAGGTTGTTAGAAGTGGTATCAGAGCCTAGGCTTAGGCAGCTTTTGATAATATTTAGATTTATTACATTAAGTTTTATAATTTCTAATACTAATATATGTGTTCTATTTGTAGGACGGTTAGGAGATTTGCGTCCGTTACCCGAGATTAGCCTTTTATGTGTGGTCGAACACCTGTTCCAGCTCCCGTAGTGGACCTATCCTCTTTAGGCATAGAACCCAAATCTGAGTTAGATTAGTTTGAGTTAGAGAGCAGTGACAATGAGATGGAGATTGATGTTTCTAACCCTATTGTGCTAAATGATGGTAAGGAAGAGAAGATGGAAGTTGAGGTTGTTGAACTAGAGTTACCCAAGCAGGAAGAAGGAGTTGAGGATGTGTAGGCAGCAGACCCTCCCATACCAGTGGTTGATTTAATCTCAAATAGCGAGGCTGGGGAGAAAGCTCTTGATCTTGACATAGGTGGTGAGGGAGAAGAGGAGATGGGTGATGCTGATGGTGAGGGAGATCAAGAACAGAGTGATACTGAAAATGAGGGAAGAGAATAGATGGATGATTCTGATAGAAAAATAGAAGGGGGGATGGAAGAGTCTGATGAGGAGGAGGAGGCAGTTGTGCCTCCTCGGATTCCACCAATAAGAGAGTTTGACATTATCCTTTTGGGCTTTAACTTTGAGGAGTCTATTGATGAGAGACCCAATCAAAATGATAGACTCACCCCGGGTATGAAAACATTTCGGGAGTCAGTCTTAGGGGTGAAGGAAAAGGAAAAAGGGAAGGTGAAGGATAGTCCTAGGAAGAGTGGAACTAATGGTTATACATTTAGGTTTGGATTGGGAATAGACTGCAGGAAGAGAAGAGAATGATGGTTCAAAGAATCTATTTCTGACTACTTGAGTGACGACTAGAGTAGTAAAAAGACTAAGTGATGCAATTTGTTGATTAGGGAAGCTGTTTCTAATCATATTCCTATATATTTAAGGTTTTACCCTTGGAAATGTATTTTGTTCACTATTATAGATTTTTGGGGTAAAACAAAGCAAAAACATTGCAAAACAGAGGAGAGGCGGAACCAGCTAGGGCATTAGAACTGGCGCCGGCCATGCACTGTTGATATAAACTTTGAGGCAACGAAAAATTGTGAAAATAGAGTAAAACAGAGTGGAACCGGCGCCAGCTCCAAGAGCCAAGGCGGCGCCGACTACATGCTGAACTATATTGTGTGAAATTCGAGAAAAAAATCAACGAATGAGTAGAGAAACAAAACACAACCAGCGCCGGTTTCGAGAGTCAAGGCGGCGCCAACTGTGCTCTAAGGAAAAGGCGGGATTGTGATTTTTATACACGGTTTTTGGTAATCTGTAGAGTTTTAGTATTTTTCACCTTCTACTCAGCCAAGAACATTACACCAATAAGTTTAGACACTTCCCAAGCCTATAAATAGATGGAAAACACAAAGGAAAAGGGGAGAATTCGTTGATTATCATAGAAAATCACTCAAATCAAATGAGAAATTCTTCAATTCAAGAAGGGTTATGCAAGAAGGTCTTCAAAGGAAGAAGAAGGAGGCTTATCTATGAATTCTTTCTTTTACTTTGTTTTCTTTTTCTTGAACAATGATATATTAATTGTTTTATTATAATTTGACTTTGTTTTAGATATTCATGATTTTTAGAGTTATTTGATCTTTTGAGTAACTGATTGTTCTTCTTGGTATTTAATTACTTGTGCCTATTACGAGATTAATTGATTGTTTATTTCCATTAACTTGCTTGAAAAAGCGATTGATGATGGTTTCAATTCATTAGTTTCATATTTGTTGTCTCTTAACTTGCTTGAAAAAGAGGTTGATTGCGTAGAACAAAGTAATTAAAGGTTAATTGATGTCTGCCAGAATATGGATTCATTGGTTAGTTTCATATTTTAAGTTTGCCAGAATATAAAAATTTAATCAAGGATTGTGTTTAATGCATCTTTTGGGTGAATTAGTTGAGACAGAATATGTGATGCTAATTTGTCTAGAAGATAGAGATTTCATGGATTGAAAAAGAAGTGAGTCTATCTTAATCCTTCATGATGCCAAGGGAATAATTAGTTATGTTGAGTTACATAATTCTACATCCTTGACATGTATATATATTTATTTTTATTTTATTTTATTTTATTTCTTTTTCACTTTATTGAGTCGGTTAAACACTGAAATAAAGGTGATTAATGCATACTTGTTCCTTGAGGATCGACACTCGTTTGAACCCTATGCTATGTTAATGAGGAGTATGCTTGCTCATATGTGTAATTTGGAGTTAATGTTTTAATGTAAACTTGATTGGAAATGTGCTTAGTTTTTATATGATTTTTATACCCAAATCCAGACACATCAAGTTTTTGGCGCCGTTGTCGGGAAACAATATCATGAAAGCTTGAACTTTGTTGATTTGACCATGTAAATATGTAAATAGGTAAATATGTGAATATGTAAATATGTACAATTGTTCTTTTAGCAAGAAGATGCCATCTTTTTTATCTTGTGTATCGTTTGTATACCTTTGTAAGCTAAATTACTAACCTTGACCCTGTTTTATTGACTAACTTTTTATTCTTTTCATTGTGTTATCTAACTTTCTTCTTGTCTTTCATAGGTGTAGGCCATGGAAAGTAATGAAGTCATTTTTTGCTGTTTGGAACAATTTTTATTTTCCTCGTTGTGTTTTGTTCTTTTTATCGTGTCTTCATGAATTAAATTGCATGATTCATCATTACTGCATGTTGCATTCAAATTCAAAAAAAAAAAAAAACACATTAGTGTATTGATGATAGATTGGCAAAATTACAAGATAACATTGATATTTATATTTTTAGTGAGACGTCATTAGAAGCATTAGTGAATTCTTTTGTTGCCAAAACAAATTCATCTATTCAGTAGCATGAAGAAGCTTCCCAACATTTGTGCGATCAAAGGAAACAATTACTTAAGATTGTTGAGGAGACTCATGAGTTCATGCTAGCCCGTACAATAGACCATGGAACAAAAAGAGCTGTTATGAGGGCCAATTGCATGATGTGGCAAGAGAGGTATTTAATTCTACTCTATGTGCTCATCATTCTAATATTTCTTTGTCACATGATTTCTTAGGTTCCTCTCACTTCTTGGAGAACAATAGCCCCAATGCTAATGTATGGAGTTTAACATGCCTCAAGAAGTTGGATTTATCATTCATTCTAAGAAACCCTTTGAGGATGTTGACGAATTCTACCATTCATCCCAATTTCAGGGAGGTAACTTGGTTTTTGTAGAAGTATTGAAAAGTAAGGATTTCCCAATCCCATCTTTAAGAACTCAAATACTAAGTTTAAAAGGGGTATTTTAAATTGTAAAAATTCTTTTGAAGGGTTAAAAGGGTATTTCAAGCTTGATGCATTCTTTATAAACTATGTTTCTCTAAAGAAATGTTAGAGAAAGAGGTTTATGTGTTTTGATTTAGTAAGACAAATTATTTTCATAAACCTTCTATTTTTCAAAAACCTCTCTCCATTCTACATTCATCATGCCTATCTTCTATTTTGAGCTTTAATTTCTTTTAAAAAGGTTTGATGAGGAAGCATGATGAGTGTGAAATGTTTTTGTTGTATTTTTATTTTAGTCTTTTTCTTTAGTTTGTTTTTTTATTTATTTAGGTATGTTTTTATTTTATTACTATTTTCTTTGTACTTTTATTTATGTTTTTGTTTTATAGGAATAAAGCCCTCTTGGACAAGCCTGTCTCTTTACCTCAAGTTTGGATATCTATTGGAGCATTATTGCACTTGGGAAGTATTACTTAAACTTTCTACCCTTTTATTATTTTTGGTCTCTTTGGAGATACTTTCTTGTGTTTATTTTTTGCCAATGAGGACATTGTCCAATTTAAGTGTGGGGGAGTGGTTTGGTGATATACTTTTTCTAAGTTTTTATCAATTTTATTTTGAGCACAAAGTTTGGAAAATTGGAGCTACTCTGTCATAGAAGTAATTTCTTTCTTCTCTTTTCCCATTTATTTTTGGTCCCATGGCACCTTCTTCCTTGTTATATTTATTTGGCCATTAAGGACAATGTCCAGTTTAAGTGTGGGGGAGTGATTCGATTAATAATTCTTCTATGCATCATTCTGTTATACTTTATCCTTCTTATGAGCAAAATTTTTCTGATTTCTTTAAGATTTCATGCTATATTTTTAATGCATGTCTTTATGATGGATTATAGAGCATATGTTCTAGATCATTTATGACTTATGCATGACTTTTTGCATGCACTTGGACTAAGTAGTTCTTGATCTAATGCTTTGTACTGTTCTTAAACCTATTTTTCTACTAAAATTTATGGAGCATTCTAGAACTTACTTAAATACTTCTCGAGGCAAAATAAGAAAGACAGTCATGATTTAACTTAGTGATGACGGTAATAGGACTTCTTTGGATAGTTTGAGCTTTTTCAAGCCTGCCTATTTTTATATTATCCATAGTGCCTATTTTGAGCCTAAATTGTTGATTTCTTTCTTTAAAACTCGTTATCATACTTTGTCAATTGCTTGTTTCTGAGAGTTTGAATAATTTCCCAAATCTCTATGCTCTTGAGGGATGAAAGCATATGTAGGAGCATGTTGAGAAAGAATACTTGAAAAAGATCATGACTTCTTACTTTCAGTTATGTAGTTGTGGTGAGCAAGAAAAAGAAAAGAGAGATTGAAAATAAGAAAAGAAAAAAAAAACAGCTGCTAGAAAAGATAGAAAGAAAGAAATTGAGAAAGAAAAGAAAAGCAACAGTAAGAGTGACAAGAAGAGAGAAAAGAAAGAAAAGAAAAATTTTTGAAAGGAAAAGAGAGAAGAAAGATCACAAAAGGGATAGTGATTGAGCTGTAAAAGTTAAGTTTATATTAAATCTTTGACACCATTGCTGAAAAATAAGAGTGATCTTGGGAAAAATAGGGAAGAGTTGATGAAGAAAGTAAAAAGATGAGAAGAAGAAAAGAAAAGGAGAAAAATGTAGGATTCTCTTGAGTTGAATTGTAATTGCTGAATAAGGTTATGGTTTGATTGATTTTTGGAATAGGAGAGCAAGAAGAGTTGGAAATTATTGATTCATTTTATTTATCCATTTCTTGCGAACTCTCAGCTTCTTTGCTATTTGATTTTCCTATATCCTTCATTTGATAAGCTACATTACAAGCCTTTAGCCTTACATTACAAGCTTGAAAGTCCTACTTGATCTAAGTAGAATCATGATATGTCTCGGATTAGTGGAGAGAGTGTATAAAAAGCAAGCTTATGGAATGCATATTCTTTTTGAACTAAATTCCTTCCAATGGTTTGACAATATTGTTAAGTATTGTGATGGATCTACTAAGTCATTTATCACTTACACAAGTCTTGCATTTGTTGTGAAAGATGCAGTATCATGTGTTTTATGTTCTTGAATAAAGAAAGCGTTGAAAATGTTATGTTGAAATTGATTGAGGATTGGTTAAACCTTGTGTTTTCCTACTTTTTCTTGACACTTTGCTTGAGGACAAGCAAAGAGCTAAGTGTGGGGGAATATGATAGGGGATAAATTAGTTATATTTTTCCTAATTATTTGAGGTTCTTTTGTAATACATTTTGTTCAATAACTAGTCATATTCCTTCATATTTGAGATTTTACCTTTAGAAAGGTATTTTGTTCATTATTATAGATTTTTGGGATAAAACGAAGCAAAAATGTCGCAAAATAAAGGAGAGGCGGCGCCAGCTAGGGCATTGGAACCGGCGCCGGCCATGCACTGTTAACACGAGCTTCGAGGCAATGAAAAATTGTCAAAACAGAGCGAAACAAAGTGGAACTGATGCCAGCTCCAAGAGCCAAGACGGCACCGACTGCATGCTGGACTTCATTATACGAAATTCGAGAAAAAAAAAATCGGCGAATGAGTAGAGAAATAGAACACAACTGGCACCGGTTCCGAGAGCCAAGGTAGCGTCAACTGTGCTCTAAAGAAAAGGCAAGATTGTGATTTTTATACGTGATTTTTGGTAATCTGTGGAGTTTTAGTATTTTCCACCTTCTACTCGGCCAAGAACATTACACCAATGAGTTTAGACACTTCCCAAGACTATAAATAGATGGAAAATACAAAGGAAAATAGGAGAATTCATTTATTATCATAGAAAATCACTCAAATCAAAGGAGAAATTATTCAATTCAAGGAGGGCTGTGCAAGAAGGTCTTCAAAGGAATAAGAAAGAGGCTTCTCTATGAGTACTTTCTTTTACTTTGTTTTCCTTTTCTTGAACAATGATATGTTAATTGTTTTATTGTAATTTGACATTGTTTTAGATATTTATGATTTTTAGAGCTATTTGATCTTTTGAGTAATTGATTGTTCTTCTTGGTATTTAATTACTTGTGCCTATTATGGATTAATTTATTATTTTTTCCCATTAACTTGCTTGAAAAAGAGGTTGATGATGGTTTCAATTCATTAGTTTCATATTTGTTGTCTCTTAACTTGTTTGAAAAAGAGGTTAATTGCGAAGAACAAAGTAATTAAAGGTTAATTGATGTCTGCCAGAATATGGATTCATTGGTTAGTTTCATATTTTAAGTTTGCCAGAATATGAAAATTTAATCAAGGATTATGTTTAATGCATCTTTTGGGTGAATTAGTTGAGACAGAATATGTGATGCTAATTTGCCTAGAAGATAGAGATTTCATGGATTGAAAAAGAAGTGAGTCTATCTTATTCCTTCATGATGCCAAGGGAATAATTAGTTATGATGATGGTTGGGTTCTTTAAGATCATGTTTATCAAAATAATGGTTTAAGTTACATAATTCTACATCCTTGACATGTATATATATTTTTTTTATTTTATTTTGTTTTATTTTATTTTTTTTCACTTTATCGAGTCAGTTAAACAATGAAAGAAATGTGATTAATGCATACTTGTTCCTTGAGGATCGACACTTGTTTGAACCCCATGCTATGTTAATTATGAGTACGCTTGCTCATATGTGTAATTTGGGGTTAACGTTTTAATGTAAACTTGATTGGGAATGTGCTTAGTTTTTATATGAATTTTATACTCAAATCTAGACACATCAACTATCTAATTCCTATAGAGGTATCATCTATGATATCCAATTTCTTTGTGTTAAAGTATGATTTAAATTGAATAAAACTTTTAAGTATTTCAGTTCTTTAAAAAAAATACTCTCATATGTTCAATAAGTGAGCAAAAGTTATATATGTTATCTTTACATGATATGTTTGCATTCATGTGTATGTATTTGTCGACCTATAATTATGGTGAAGATGATCGAAGATGGCACCTAGACGTAAAATTGCAACAAGAGGCACAACTGGTCATGTTAGAAAGCTTTCAACACCTGAAGACGAGCTAATAGAGCACTGTAGCCAGATATGAAAAAAGAGCATGAAGAAGAGCAAGAGATAGAACTTAAGGGATCTTCTAAGGTGATAGTTGGATTAAGACCCCACCACTGAATTCAGCTACCTGAGGAAATGTAGTTACAGGAGAAAATAAGTTAAAGCCATAGGTGATAACCAAGGTAGTTGAGCAGAGAAGATGTGAGATTGGATGCAGTTGTTATGCCACGTTAATTCTTTATTTCTTCTGAAAGAATATGCTCTTTGATCTTTGTTTTGCATAGCCTATACATATATTGTGTAGTTTACTATTCATTTGAATAGTGAAAAGCTAGACCATAAGAGTCGAATCCATCAACTGTGAATAGTTATAGATTTTCTTATTAATTGTTTAAGCATTCCCCATCGTGCAATGAAGTAGGGATCTATAGGTTTGATTTGAGAGATGAAGTTTTGGCTGGAGAAGTAAAATTTATTGAGAATCTAACTCATTTTTCTTTTGAGGATTATGATAGCATACTTGGCAGGGAATAATTTTTGAAGTAAGGAGTTAAGTTAGTTATAGAGATAGAATAATGCATTTTTGTGGATCAAATAGGCATGGTTAAATTTTAGAAGAGGTAAGGTAAAGGAAGTGTGGTGCGTAATATTAGGAGCTAAGGTTCATAAACAATTGTTGAAGGAATACTATGGATATCTAGCTTAGTGTTGTAGCCTACTGGACCCAGTAGTAATAGTATAAGAAAATGATGGAATTTTAAAGCTTTGTATAGACTAGAGAATATTGAATAGTTTGGTCATCAAGAATATATATGGTTACCCCTAAGTTAGACTTGAGATAGGGATATTATTAAGTGTGAATTTGAGAAAGGGATATACTTGAGATTGCGACTAACAATGGGGATAGGTACTAAGGATGGGTGGTGATATCATACTAATTGACAAAAGCTCTATTGCTTATGGAGTAGATGCATAGGATTTCAATCCAGATTTGATAATTTTATGGCACCTTTTTAGATAACAGCAGTTGTATTTTGAATGCCATTAAGGACATGGAATAGTTGAAATTGGTGTTAGAAAGTAGAGATAGCATAAATTTCCATTAAGTTTAGTAAGTAAAAGTTTAGTTGAGCATAGTTCTATTTTTGGAATGAGAGGTAATCTGGGGTAGTTTTAAGGTAGCCCTAGCTAAGGTAGAGGCTACATGAGATGCCATCAAGTATTGTATCCAAGCAGGATCATAGGTGCACTATAAGATTTTAGTCTAAGTTCCTAGAGATAATGGGATCAACTTAGAAGTTCTGAGCTACAACATATCCTCAAAATTGATAGCCAGTCGGGGAGACTTATTCAGATACTGAAGAATATGTTTAGGGCATGTATACTGGACTTTGTTGATAAATGGACTGAAAGCATGTCGCATGCCAGTAGGCCTACAACAGCAATTACCGATCTTCTATTGGTTTGGCCTATATGAAGCGATGCAAAGCTAGACATGTCAAGTACTATTATAGTAGGGATAAATAGAAGATAGGTAAATCATCAAATCCGGTAAAGTTCGTGTTCAAAAAATGGTAGACAAGGTAAAAGTAACAAGAGAAGGACTAAATATGACTCGGAGTCAGCAGAAGAGCTACGTGAATAATAGGAGGAGAATGTTGGAATTATCACCTATATATTGGACTTACTAGTTATTTTGTTGAGATTACGAGATGTGTTCTATATGTCTCAGCTAAAGATGTACTATCTTGATCCGGAACATGTTTTAACGACGTGCTTTTACTATTACAACCTTATTTAAGTTACATAGAGATGTTGATTAAGATTCTAAATCAAAACATCAAGACTCATCGAATTAAGCAGATACCAAAGGTGAAAGTGTTATGGAAGCATCACGATACATAAGAAGTCAGCTAGATTATTGCAACCATTGCAAATACCAAAATGGAAATGGGAGGAGGTAACGATGGATTTCGTCACTGGCTTTCCTATGTCAAAGATCCAAAATGATGCCATTTGGGTAGTGGTTAATCGACTAACGAAGACAACACACTTTATTCCTATAAGTGTAAGGGACTTTATGAAAAAGTTAGCTCGGACATATGTATGAGAAATAGTAAAGTTGCCTGAAGTACCTTCAATTATCGCCTCTGGCCAAGACTTGATAATATAAGTTTAAGGGCGAAAGTCTTTCAAGATCTAAAAATGGCTTTTGTTTGGACTTTAACAAAGTAGAAGGACTTTAAGACAAGCATAAAAAACAAGAAAATGACATAAAGTGATAAAGAAAAGTAATAAAGTGACACATTTTCCACAAACAAAGAACCCTAAAAGAACTAGCATTTAGAACTCCAAATATAGTAGATAAGGTCAACCACAACAACACCTTAGAACCCTTGACTTAGCAAGAAATCAAGAACCAAAACGATAGGGAATTAAGGGCATTCAAACAAGAAATAACAAGAATCCTAAATGATATACAAGAAGAACCCTTGTTGATTTCCTAGTTGAATTATTCATAGAGTTTATAGATACTTACTTAAGAGTGGACTAAGCCCTTAGGTTAGTCTTGGATTGAAGCTGAACAAGGAATCTCTCCATGCTTCAAGCTTTCAAGATGAATACTTCATTCATGTTAAAATATGATATATGTTGTTTTTCTTCTTACAATACAAAAGTATTATATAAGGGTGTTCTATTCCTAAACTAAACACTTTTAAATATTGTAAAATAACCCTAAAAATAGCTTTAAAATATCAGGGGTTCGGTTCCATAGCACTGTCGGTGCCGGGTAGGTCTCCTAAGGATGGCACCGAGTCCATTCTAGCAGAATAGTTCTCGTTCACCAAAAGCCAGAACAAAAAAAGGGACTTAACTAGTCCCCAACTGGCGTTGGGTAGGGCTACTAGGGCTGGCACTGGGTTTGTTCTGGTAGAATAGTACTTGCATAAAAAATTGAAGAATTTTATAGATCACTGCCGGTGCTTGGTAGGGCTACTTTGGCCGGTGTCGAGTCCATTCTTCGGGCGACGTTTCTACACGAATTGCTTCCGGTTAACGTCCTTTGTACACTAGCAACATGGTCTGTTCTCGATCCTCTTTCGGCAATACCCATATACTATCCCACTTGAAATGAGCTTGTAGATATTCTTGAAGGTTGTGTTGGAATTATTTGGCATGGGCTCTTATAAACAGACTGGGTAAGCTCAATTTTATTTCGATTTCGTCATTTCCCCCTTCTTGAGCTCGATCCCCATGGCCGTGTTGAATCGTATCATTTTTCCCTTCTAGGAATAGATTCATCCTAAAATCATAACCTACATCATAAGGAGAAAGATCAGCTATATTAAAAGTAGCACTTACATTATACTCACCCAGTAAATCAATCTTGTAAGCTTTATCTCTATATCGCTCAAGAACTTGAAATGGGCCATCTCCTCACGATTCAAGCTTTAATTTGCATTGGGCGGGAAATCTCTCCTTTGCCCAAATGCACCCAAACCCAGTCTCTTGGCTCGAATATCACCGGCTTTCTTCCTTGATTGTGTTTGCATGCAATGGACTCATTTCATTTTTTTATGAGAGTCTTATCTTTCTCGTGCATGGACGTAACCATCTCAGACTTTTTTTTTCCATCAAGACTCAATCATTCATCTACAGGTAAAGGAGATAAATCTAAAGAGGTTAATGGATTAAACCCATAGACAACTTGAAATAGAGAAAATGTAGAAGTAGAATAGACTGTTCTATTATAGGTAAACTGTATATGTGGAAGACATTCTTCCCAGTTCTTTAAGTTCCTTTTGATGATTGTTCGTAGTACTTGCGTGAGGGTCCAGTTGACAATCTCCCTTTGTCCATCCGTTTGTGGGTGACAAGCTATAGAAAACAAAAAGTTAGTTCTAAGTTTTGCCCACAATATTCTCCAAAAATGACTTTAAAATTTAGTATCCCTGTCCGATACTATGCTCCGTAGTAACCCGTGCAATCATACCACTGCTTTGAAGAATAAACCTGCAATGTGAGTAGCATCATTAGTTTTTGCACAAGAAATAAAAAGAGCCATCTTGGAAAATCTATCAATAACAACAAAGATGGAATCCTTTCCCCCTTGGTCTGTGGCAATCCTAATATGAAATCTATTGAAAAATCTAACCAATATGTAACACCCTACTAAAGGTAACAGTAGAAGCATGGGTGTCGCCCCATCCAGTTACCCAGACAAGGGGTCTTTATAACGAAAAACCAACAAAGCATGTAAGGCCCAGATCCATACAACAACCCATACTGATGGTCACGTGAATGTATATAACAAAGAATCTCATACATGAAAATTTTCATTCAACACTAGTAATAAGGAACATTATCTAAAAAGGAAACGTCTGGACCTATTCTGTTGTCACTGTAGTATCGTCCTCTATTCGTAGGTCCGCTCAACTCCGGATCCTACAAAAATGTAAGATAAAAGACACGTGTGAGTAAAAAATCACCCAATGAGTCCCGTGTGTGCTAGTGCTTTATTATAGAGGCAGAGTACACAACACTTTTTGTGGAACAGCATATCATTTGTTCATTAGAAATGATTCCAAAATTCTTTAACGAAGACTTTATCTAGAACTCAATTATTTTTGGAAAATTGTATTTCAATTTCAAATCATTGCTCCAATTTTCAAATCACAGGCACTTCTCCAACAGAAGGTCGGCATGTATCCACATGCAAGTCCAGCAATCCTTGCCTTCGGCACCACGTATCATTGTACTGAGACCACAGCCTCTAATACTCAACCGTGCGTCACTAAAATAAGTACACCGCAGTATACTTCAACTCAGACCGCAACACACAATCTTTTACTTACCACCATAAGTCAGGAGTCCTAATCTTGGCGTTAATCACTATCGAGGCGGCAATGAGTCAAACACACCGAGTGTCCCCCCCCCGCGGCATCTAGCGAATGACTTAAAATAAGAAACGCCTACAGACGCGGCAATTTCCAGGTGCTAAATGGCTAGTCAGGACGACTTATCTCAATGTCCTGTCGCCATATTTAGAGTAAGATAATCCCCATAACTAACTAGGTTACTTGGGGTTGTCTACCTCTAACATGAGCTAGTACAAAGATCAAAGTCCTTACTGAGTACTCAACGTTAACAATACCAACCCCGTTTGACTAATCAAGCCAAAGGGTTATCTGATCCTACAGAATTTTCCAATCAAAACATTTTTTGGGCAAAACAATATTTTCCAAAATTTGATCCCACTGACTCGCAAGTCAGATTATCATACACATAAACTCCACAGAGCCAATCAATTCATTCTATGGCACACCAGGCCAATAAAACAATTACAGGGATCAAAAGGTCGTTTTCCAAAAGTCAATCTCATCACGAGAGATCATTTTTCAAAATCATGTTGAAACAAGATAAAGAGTTCTGTTCACACATAAAAACATGTTTCCAAGAGTATTCTGGTCGTTTTCCCCGTACTCGATCACAAAAGTCATTTCCAAGAGTATTCAAGTCATTTTACCCATACCCAATTCCAAAAGACTTTCCGCGAGTATTCGGGTCATTTTACCCTTACCTGATTTGAAAAGTATTCACAAAAATTTCAATAAGGGTATTTCAGTTATTTACCGTATACACAATTCCAAAAGTTTTCATAAAACATTCCAATAAGGACATTTAGATCATTTTTCAAATATCCGATTCCAAAAAGGAACTCATTTCAAGAAATTCAGAATTCTAATCCCAAAAGAGGATTATATTCAAAGTTTTCAAATATATTTCCATAAAATGTTCCAATTAGGGCATTCTAGTCAATTTATGAATACCCGATTTCAAAATTTATCATTTTTTTAAAATTCCAAATATTTAATCCAAAAAAGACTAAATTAACAAAATTCATGCTTTAATCATCTAGTAAGGTTTCCAAGCCAATTATGATGTTCAATCAAGCCTAAAATGGCATAAAATAATTCTTGCTCAGATAAACCTTAAACATATTCAGGGATTTCCAAAATGGTATAAAACATTGCATTTCATGGAAAAGTGAAGCACACTAGCTTTCAAAATGTTTTAGAAATCAAAGGGACTCACCTCATGTCCTAACTAAACTATTTCCGTTTAAGCCCGTTCAACCATCATTTCTACCATTTTCAACGTTCTGTTAGCCATATACCAATTAACCTACACCAAACATCATTTTCGGGTTAAGTTGTGTTCGGCCGAAAAATAGCCAACGGTTAGCCAACGACCAGCCGACATGCCCGACGGGTAGCCGGCGTCTAGCCGACGTACCCGACAGTTAGCTGACGTTCAACTAACCTATGGGGCCGACAGTTAGCCAACGGTTAAAGAAAACGTTCAATTTTCGTTCACATCGTTTTTTCATCATTTGTTCGATTCTTTCATTTTACTTTTTCCACATTCTTTCTCCCTTCATAAACAAGGGATTCACTTCATATTTCCCCAATTATTTCATCCAAAATCACATAGTTAATCATCCTTAAATTCGTTCATGTTCCAACCAAAATTCTGAAAATTTGCAGCTTTGACACATGATTTTGTTTTGGACATAACTTTCAATCCACAACTCCGTTTTGGCTCTATGATATAAAAAAATGACTGTAAGACTCTTATATTTAATTCTCTATGAGCATTTTCCAGAATCCTGGTTTCTGAGGCACAGTACTGGGCAAAAAAAGCCCCAGTAGTTTTACTTCAATTTCACTATTCATGTTTTCCTTTGTTCTCCTTCAATCCAAACACTTGTATATCACTTAATCCTCCTCAAATGTTACTAAAACAGTCTTCATAACTCTGATTTTCAGACATATTTAGCACAGTAAACCATATTTTCCAATACCAAATTTAACATTCTCAAACAACAACAATAACTATTCATTTTCCTTTAACAATTAGTCTAGCTTTCCTTCCTATTTCACATGATTCTTTTGCAGCCATGATCCACCAATAAAATTATCATGAAAACATATTTAATCACCATATAAAACAAAGCATAAAATCCTCCTCACCAACCGACACACACACAACCTCGTAAACAAACTTGAATTCTTGAGAAAAATTCATAAATAGCGTGAATTTACCAACAAAATTTATATGAAAGTAATCATCATGCTTTAATCTACAACTTTAATTCTTGAAGCTTGAATTTTTACCTTATTTGTAGCTTGATTTGGCTGAAAAGTGCTTCAACTTTCCCTTTTTCTCTCCAAGAACTCTTATTCTCTCACTTTTCCCATTTTTCTCTATTTTTTTTCTGGCTTTTCTTTCCTTTTCCTTTCTTTTCTTCCTCTCCCTTTTTTCTTCTCTTGGACAAATTTCTGGCTGTTTTACAGCCCTCCCACCACCATTCTAGTGTCAAAGTCAACCAACATTAATTACATTGTGGGATATCCATTTTAAAGCTAAATTCCTATTGATGAATTTAATTTAAATGGATAATTCTTAAACTTATTCAATAAGCTTTTGCAATTTAATAATCCCACAAATATTTTACTCTTCCAATGGTATTTTAACACTTGTTTTCATCCACCATTCACACAATGCCACATGTCCATTTTTAACCGCAATTTTCTATTTTCTTCAAAAATAACCAAAATTAGGCCCGTAACGGAAAAATATTTTATTTCATTATTCAACTCCAAAAATTCCACTGAATCCATTGGCAATACTTAAATTCTTCAATTCCCTCTCTATTTGGTCAAAGTCGCGGGTGCGGTCAAAATGACAAAAATGCCCCCGATACCCCGAGTAGCATAATTCGCACCAAAACGTGCGTTTCATTGCACTGTTCAATTTCTCTTTTGAGAGTACCCTTAAATTCTTATTTTGTTAATAATAATAGCTTTCCAAAAATTTAGGGTACGGGTAGAACAAATTCAGTAATTACATCTGGGTCCCGACAAAATATTATTCCACTAAACTCATTATACCGATCAACTTTTGTTCTGGACATTGGTACAAATTCTCATCCTATTACAAATAGTAACCAATTAGAAGTAAAAGGATGGGGTGTTACACAAGGTGCATTAGGGACCGATAAAGGAGTATATAAACTCTGGGGTAGTGTTTTAGACTTGGCCCTTCTACATGTTATGTATGAATTACAATGCCTCTCTATATCTCCCCTCATTTCTTGCCAATAAAAATACTCCTGCAAAATACCTAACGTTTTTGAATTCCTAAAATGTCCCATTAAACCTCCTCTATGAGTTTCCTTCACTAACAATTCCCTCAATGATCCTTTTGGTATACATAGACTACCCTCTTTAAACAAAAACCCATAATGGTTATAAAATTTTTGGAAAGCACATTTTTCACAAGCATGATAAATCTCTCCCAATTCATCATCCTTTGCATATAAATCATTAATAAGCTCAAAACCAAGTAATTTTGCATCCAAGAATTTAAAAGCACATACCTACGAGATAATGCATCGGCTACTACATTATCCTTACCTTTCTTGTATTTGATCACGTATGGAAATGTACCAATGAACTCCATCTATTTGGCATGCCTTTTGTTCAACTTTTGTTGGCCTTTTAGATGCTTTAATGTCTTATGATCAGTAGAGGGGATAAATTTCCTAGGTAACAAATAATATTGCTAATGGTGCAAGGTCCTCACTAATGCATACAATTGCTTGTCATAAGTGGAATAATTCAAGGGTGCTCCTGATAGCTTCTCACTAAAAAATGCAATAGGTTTTTATCCTGAGTCAACACACACCTATTTCTATTCTACTAGCATCGCAATCCACTTTAAAAGATTTCTCAAAATTAAGTCAGTATAACAATGGGGCTTCACTTATTTTTTATTTCAAAGTAATAAAAGCCTTTTCTTGTTCTTCTCCCCATCTAAACCCTACATTCTTTTTTGTAACTTCAGTCAATGGGGCAACTATTATGCTGAAGTTTCTAATGAATCACCTATAAAAACTGGCTAACCCATGAAAACTTCTTACCTCAGTCATAGATGTAGGTGTTGGCCACTCATGTATTACCTTAACCTATTCTTCATCAACTTCAATACCTTTCGAACTTAAAACATAACCAAGAAAAGTTATCTTTTCCAAACAAAATGAACATTTTTCAAAGTTTGCATATAACCTTTCTCTTCTAAGGGCAATAAGCATACATTTAAGATTATGCAAATGATCTTCATAAGTTTTTCTATAAATCAAAATATCATCAAAATACATCACAAAAAAGTTTCAAATATATTCTCACAACACATAATACATCTGTTGGGTATCTCACGCATATCATATACGGCGCATATGTGTTGAAAACAAGACATATGAAGATAACAAAGAAAACAAAGATAACAGCTTTTACCTTTCTTTGTTTGTGTGGAAAACAAAACTTTCCTTCTTCAAGTATGATAATTGTGGCGTGATCCAACAATCCTCTTGAAGAATCACCACGAGAGTTGAATATCCAACCACTATAATCACAGTGTATGATTATCTCTAATAGAAATCTACACGGAGGATTACACTCAAGCACCAAGATTTTCTGTGCAAGCAGAAAACAACAATGGTGGCTAGGGTTTTTCTTGTTCTTCTTGTTAAACAAAAAATAGAGAAAGAAGAAGAAGAAGGGTTGTGTTCTCCTTGAAGAAGCTCACGAAAGAGAGTGTGAAGAGAACAAATGATCATATCTTTATCCTCTTGTGTGCCCTTTGGTTTTATGTTGTTTTGGAATTGTTTCAAGTTACCTTTGATTTTTATGTTTTGTTTCATGTGTGCCTCTTGAGTCACCCAAAAACCTTAACAATAAAACCATCTGAGAATTCCAAATAAACAATTGCAATTGGAACCCATCAAGTTCTCAGAATTATAAATTAGCCCATAAATTAGAATTAATTATAATTTGGCCATATCAACTTCTCTTTCTCGCAATAAACCCCACTATGTTATCAAATAACATCTTGAGTATATATTCCTCTTTTGTGTGTGACTTATTAGGTTTCCTGGTCAATTAGTAGCGAACATGAATTAATCCAAATGTCTTTGAGATTAATAATCCTTAATTAATTAGAATTAATCTTATTAATTCTAATCAGGATTGGTTTATTAATTTATCAATTAATAAACCCATATTCCCATATCATGAGCGGTATCTAGCAACACATCATGACTGCTCAAGAATCTAAGAAGTCAAATGGCTTGACATGAACCCTTCAATAACAAACTACAGTGCAATTAACTCCTTTCACCTTACAATATCTCATTCAGTCTAGAGTACGGAATTAGTGCCAACTCCCTCCAAAATATATATTAATTTTGGCCCGAATATAATTATACTTGTATCAAGAACCCACTACTCTAGATGTCTATCAATTGGAACTGTTTCCAATGCACATATGCCTTGGCCAAGGACTTCTTGAGTATTAATTTCTACAAGTGGTCATGAGATATTCACCCCAACTGTTAGGAGTGGTGAATCATTTATTGACCCTCTTAACTACTTTTGTTTACCTCATAATGTACCCAATATCCATCCCATAGGTGGCTTTCGATCAAGCTCTAGAGATTTGAATCAAAGCACGATGCTAAGCAAACAAAGTACTTTTGAGATCTCAAGTCTAAGGATACTTGCACGTTTACTATATTGAGATTATATCACTAACACTAAATAGTTATCCATGTGATTATCTCATAACTAGGTCATCCAATGAACTTGTTCAACTAACAAGTATCCACGTGTTAATTTTGAATATCTCAATACTCACGGATATGAGAATCACCGCCTGATCAAATTAGGAAGTCTTAACACATGCTAGTCTTAACGCATTAATGATGTCATGTATCATTCATACTATGACTAGGGACTATTTAAATACTAACACTATATAGTGTAGTAGGAATCTCATATCATGATTTCCTTAACACAGTGTTGTACTAGGGACTTTATCAAATAGTTATATAAATCAAAAGTAATCAAATAAAACTGTAAGATAAACAATGCCTTTTATAAAATAAAATGTGTCATATACAACATACAAGTGATTGCCTCTAGGGCACAACACTAACAGCATCAACCTCATAAAAGTACTAGGTACATTTGATAACCCAAATGGCATCACAAGCCACTCATATAAACCCTGTTTGGTCTTAAATGCCGTTTTCCATTCATCACCTTCCCTTATCCTGATTTGATGATATCCAAATTTTAAATTAATTTTTGAAAATACACATGATCCATGCAATTCATCCAATAAATCATCAGGCCTAGGGATAGGGTAACGATATTTTACCATTATGTTGTTAATGGCCCTACAGTCAACACACATTCTCCATGATCTGTCCTTCTTAGGCACTAACAACACTGAAATTGTGCTTGGACTCAAAATCTCTTTAACATGGCCTTTCTTAAGCAACTCCTCAACTTGTTTTTGTAGCTCTGTAGCTTCTTCAGGGTTGCATCTATAAGCTGCTCTGTTTGGAATGATAGCCCCCGGGATGAAATCAATTTGATACTCTATTCCTCGGATAGGTGGCAATCCTTTAGGTATTTACATCTTGTAATTTTTCAACAAGACTTGCAATTTCACAAGGTAAAAAAAAAATAGTTCTATTAGTAGTTACATAAATGCCTTTACAAATTTAGAGATACAGTGGTTCCTTAACTTTAATAGCTTCTACCACCCCGTTCTCTTTTACAAAGAAATTTACTCGTTTCTTATCTCTTCTCTCTTGTTTTCCCTCTCTCTTTTCCCTTTCTTCTTTCTAAATATTCTCTCTCTCGATTTTTTTTCTCATTTTCTTCAACACTCATTTTCTTCTCCTTTTTGCTCATGATCTTTTGATCTTTGCTCACTTCACTTGGAGACTTAGGCAGTAGAATGAATTTCTTTCCTTCCATATACGCAGTGTAGGTGTTTTTCTTCCCATCATGCATTACTCCCCTATCATATTGACATGGTCTCCCTAAAAGTAGGTGGCCTACCTGCATAGGAACAATATTGCACAAGATCTCATCTTCATATTTTCCCATGTCAATTGCAATTAAGGCTTGTTTATTAACCTTCAATTCACAACTTTCATTTAGACATTGCAACTTGTAGGGTTACAGATGCTTCCTTGTTTCTAAGCCTATTTCTTCCACCGCACTAGCACTTACAATGTTGGTACAACTCCTACTATCAATGATTACATTGCAAGGTACTTGGTTGATCAAGCATCTTGTATAAAAGATATTCTCCCTCTATTGATGATGCTCATCCTCCTTCGCTTGCGTACACAAAGATCTCCTTACTACACCAAGTAATGCACAAACTTCCCAACTTCTTCACTCAAAATTTCTTCTTTCTTTTGAATTTTCTCTAATATCTCATATTCCTCATTCTCGGATGAAATCTCACCATAGGCATATATGTACATCACCCTCTTGCTTAGGCATTCGTGTGCCGTGTGTCTATATATCCTGGCTCCTCAACTTCCCAATAGCCTTTCCTTTATCTCTATTCCCTTCTTCCTTCGGTTTGTTAAACTCCCTAGGTGGCAGCCTTGGAACTTCTTCCTTTTTAGCTATCGGCTTAAGGAATTCCTTAGAAGAAGTTGGTTCGCTTACTCTCCTCTCAAATGGCCTTTTTTTCAATTATTTTTCTACCTTCATAGCCATGTGCACCATTTCTTCCAAGGTTTCATATGAATGCAACTCGACTACATTGGCTATCTCCCGGTTCAATAACATTTCGCTTTGGTGGCACCTAAATTTTAATTAATAACCGCCCTCATCATTAGCACCTCAAATTCTTTGTAAAAATCTTCAACACTTCTATTCCCCTATCTTAGCACTTGAGGCCTTTAATATAGCTCATTGTAGTAGTGGTGCGGTACAAACCTCACCCTAATGAGATTTTTCATCATTTCTCATGTACCAACGGCATTTTCTCCCATTCTCCTTCTATTAGCCAAAACCTCTCCCACCATACCAATACATAGTTTGAAAACCCCAATACTACCAACTTCACTTTATTTCTCTCACTATAGTCTGGGTAATCAAATAGAATTTTCATTTTTCTTTCCCATTCAAAGTATGCCTCGGGATCACTTTTTCCCGGGAATTGTGATACCTTCATTTTGATAATTTTCAACTCCTGCTCTCCATTATTTTCATCTCTCCTCCTACCTCTCATCAAGTTACCCAATATTGTTCTTCATAGTCTTTCTCAAGGTATCCCTCTCATTCAAATTCTCTCTCAATATTTCTTTCGACTCTCCTCATAGGATTCTCGCCAAATCTCCCTTGGCCTCTTCCTCTACATCCTCTTAATCCGTTTCTCCCTCCTTTCATAGGAACTTGTTGATATCCACCAACTAAATATTCATCCCATTCTTCTCTAGGTTGTGTATTTATGGGAGGTGTGTTGTAGGTTTCCGGTTGCTCTTGTCCCTTCCTTTGACTGGCAATAGATGTTTGGCCTTGTTGAGTTTGGAGTTCAATTATCTCTCTCTAAATGCCCTCCATACTCCTTTGCAATGAAATGAGGGTTTCACGAAGATCTCCTGGATCCTTTTGTGGTCTACTTGCTCCACCAAGATTTAGCCTAGTCAGTTCCTCTCCTTGAGTCATCATTGGAGTTTAGATTGATATTCTTGCAAAAAAAAGTTAAGAGAACCAAAAAAAAAAAAAAAATTGGTTTCCTCTCTCACTCCCTAAATGTTTGCACTCCACTCTCGTGTTTGTGCTCCTTGGCTTTTTCAATAAGAATCTTTCTCTCTTGCCTTTTTCATTCACTCAATGTCTCACTTATTCAACCAAAGTCCTCTCCAACTTCAAAGGGTTTAGTTCACCTTAGTCTATTAGCTCTTAAGATGCTTCAATACAAGGGTCCTAGAATAACTTAATTTAGTGAACACTTAGATGGTCAAGAACAAGTAGAGTACAAGGTGTTCACAAAACACAACAAGAATAAAGAACACAATGGAGTATGCCAAAAAAGTTTACACTAATTCCCAAGAATGAGTACAAGATAATTGAATTAAGTAAGACAATACGATAAGAAGGAAACAAGGATTATATCATAGGATAATACTAATGATTAAGCCACATTCTTTCCACGAGACATTTCATCAAACGTATGGTGTTCATAGAGTAAATGGTCATTGAGACTTTTTATCAAACACCTTATGTGCAAGATTTTCTTATGGAACTTTGCAAGTAAATTTCTTCCCAAACAAGCCCAATATAGTCACAACATCTATAATCAATGTATTCCCAAGGATCTTTCTTCAACAAGTCATTCTCATTTTCCTTTTTTTTTTTAATCCAAGAAAAACTCGAGATTAAACAATACTCTAGGTTTGATAGATCCAAGCTAAGATAGAGATCTAAGCTTACCCTTGCTCTGATACCAAATTTGATATGAGCTTAAGAGAGAAAGTCTTTCAAGATCTAAAAATGGCTTTTGTTTGGACTTTAACAAAGTAGAAGGACTTCAAGACAAGCATAACAAACAAAAAAAAAAAAAAGACATAAAAAGATCAAGAAAAGTAACAAAGTAACACATTTTTCATAAACAAAGAAACCTAAAAAAACTAGCATTTAGAACACCAAATTTAGTAGATAAGGTCTACCACAACAACACCTTAGAACCCTTGGCTTAGAAAAAAAATTAAGAACTAAAAGGATAGTGAATTATAGGCATTTAAATAAGAAACAACAAGAACCCTAAATGACATACAAAAAGAACCCTTGTTGATTTCCTAGTTATATTATCCTTAGAGTTGATAGGCACTTACTCAATGATGGACTAAGCCCTTAGGTTGGTCTTGGATTGAAGTTAAACAAAGAATCTCTCCATGCTTCAAGCCTTCAAGATGAATACTTCATTCATGTTAAAATGTGATATATGTTGTTCTTCTTTTTACAATACAAAAAATATTATATAAAAGTGTTCTATTCTTAAACTAAACACTTTTAAATATTACAAAAAATAGCTGAAAAATGTCAAGCGTTCAGTTCCAGAGCACGGTCGGCGCTGTGTAGGTCTTCTAGGGCGGCATTGGGTCCATTCTGGAGGAACAGTTCCCGTTCACAAAATATTGGAACAAAAAAACGGACCTAACCAGTCCCTAGCTGGCGTTGGGTAGGACTACTGGGGCCAGTGCCGGGTCAGTTCTGGTGGAAAAGTACTTGCATCAAAAATTGAAGAATTTTACAGATCACAGTTGGTGCTTGGTAGGGCTACTCTAGCCGGCACCGGGAACGTTCTGCATGCAACGTTTCTGTGCAAACTACTTTTGGTTGACGTCCTTCGTATACCAGCAGCATGGTCCGTTCTCGATCCTATTCTGGCAATACCCATATGCTATCCCACTTGAAATGAGCTTGTAGATATGCTTGAAGGTTGTGTTGGAATTGTTTGGCATGGGCTCTTGTTAACGGACCGGGCAAGCTCAATTTTGTTTCGGTTTCGCCCTCTCCCCCTTCTTGAGCTCGATCCTCGTGGCCGGGTTGATTCCTTGTCCTAAAAGAAAATCTAGAGGAGTTTTAATCTTCATCATTTTAGCAACCTAGTCCTAGCCTATTTGAATTTAAAATCTTCCTATTTCTTTAATTCTTCTAATTCCCTTATAAAATATCTTTGATAATTTTAGATTTGAATTTAAAAAAAAAATTACATATTTTAGAGGTTAGATGGCCGAAAGGGAAAATAGCTTATTGTTTTCCAATTAAATCACCATAGTTTCTTCTCCAAAGAACTATTTTTTGCTTGTTCTTGTTTTAGTACAAAATTGGAATTTTTTCCAGCTCTTCCTCTTGGCTAGATTTTTAAAAAAATGCAGTACATTTACCTATTCTTTTCTTGCTAGCAAACAACCATTTCGTGTAAGTAGGAAGCTGAAAATTTCATAGAAATTCATGCTATTATGGCTTTACCAAACCAGAAAATTTTCCAGAAAACTACCAAGTGTTTTCACCATGGAAATTGAGCAATCAACCCATGCATAAGACCATCTAAAGTTCTCCCCTTTCTTCTTCAAGATGATAGCTGAAAAACCATAGTTAATAGACCTTGAAACACACCTATTTTACAGCTGCAAATCCATTCAAAATAATTCAAATTTTTTCTTACAAATCATCCTAGATTCTATGAGTTCTTATTGCTAAATTCCAGAATTTTTTCCAACTTGTATAGCAAAGGTAAAAATTGATTTCTTCTTAATTCCTTTCATTATTTTTGAAACTATAGCTGAACATCTTATCTTCTTCATCAACCTTGGCCATTAGAACTCCATTAAACCACCTCAAATCTCTCCTAACTTCACCCCATTCAAAACTTTTTAAACTTGAAAATTAAATCCCATCCTTTGTTCCTTTAAACTCTCACCTAACTAAGTTAGTAAAACCAAAATTTTACTCCTCTTGTACAACCATTTTCGGCCAACACTAAGGTTGGAATAATCCTCTATTTCACAACCAAGACTTAGCTAAACTAGCAAACCACCATTGAAGGCCTAGAGACCTTCAAGAAGAAATCACCACTAGCAAATCCTATACCACAAATACCTCCACTTTTCCCTTATTTTGAAATGTAAATTAACTCTAGTCTCTCTCTCTCTCTATCTCCCTTCGATAACTGAAATTCTCCCTTCTAGCAAGGCTATTTGGCTATCACTCACCAAAGCACACTCACCTTCTTCTCTCAACTTCCTCTTGTGTTCTCAAGAACACATATTACCCTTCTTCAACCTTTAGCTACCTCTAATAATCCTGAATCACTCCAAATCTCTGAAATCAACTAGGATTCAATCTCTACTCACCCTTAGTATACTTCATAACACTAAAACATCTAAATTTGATCTTTCTTTCAGATCAAACGAGCCTTTTGTTCAAGATGAGAAGAACACCAAAAAGGTAAAATAGGTTCAATCATCTTATTTTTCTTCTCTTCTTCATCTTCGTTCTTCACAATCTTAATCTCTCTCTCTCTTAGCCAAACCATTGGTGGCCACCCTTGGACAACCTCAATCATTAGAGGACACATCAAAGCACTCAAGGGTTTTCATTTGAGAAGACAACACATTCTACTCCAACTATCATCAAGCATGTATTTTTACTATAACTTTAATATTTTCCAACTCAAGACTATTAGACGATGGAATTGATATGTTGATTTAATAATGTTGGGATGGAAATATGCATGTGGGTATGAAGAGAATAATTTTATGATATGAAGATCAAGATAGGTATTGAGGCTTATGAAATGTTGTTAGATTATGAGTTGAGATTTAGGATTATTAAATGTTCATTAGTACATTGTGATTTGAGGCTTTATATCACTAGTATAGATGTTTTGATGAATGATGGAGAATCAATAATAAAATATTTGAGGCTTTATTTTGGTATAATAATATTTTGTCGAGACCTGGATGTAATTATTGAATTTGTTCCACATGTATCCTAAATCTTTGGAAGGCTACTGCTGTTAATAGAATAAGAATTTAGGGGTAGACTAAGAAAGAAAATTCATTAGGGCGATGAAAGACAAAATTTGGTATGAACTATGTTATTCAGGTTATCGGGGGTATTTTTGTCATTTTAACCGTGCCCACGACTTTGACCTCAAATTTGAACAAATTAAGAAAGAATTGAAGAATTTAAGTATTATCAATGGATTCAGTAGAATTTTTGAAGTTGAATGGTAAAGTAAAATATTTTTTCATTTCGAACCCGATTTTGGTCATTTCTGAGAAAACATTGAAAATGCAATAAAAAAATTTAGTTGTGTGGCGTTTTGTGATTGGTAGCCATGAACATGTGTCAACTTATAAGAGGTTTCATGAAGAATTCATGCAAGATACATGGAATTAAAGAATTATAAAGTATATAGAAGAATGATGTGTTTAGTTATGATTGGAACACATCACTTGTGGAGCCCTTCAATTAATGCGTTGAGCAATTTATTTGGCCAACATTTTGACATGGAGATGGCAGTGGAATGGCTGAAAATTGGCTAGAAAATTGGCAGCCACAAAAAAATTTGTAATAGAAGAGAAAAATTAAAGAAGAAAAATCAAGGAAAATGGTGTGCTAAATTGTGATTGGAACATACCCACATTAATTCCACCATATACTAAATTGAATTAAATTTTTCTTGGCTAAAATATAATGAGAAATGGAGGTGGGAAGGCTGTTATACAGCCAAAAAAATTCAGCAGCCTCAAGGGGAGAGAAATAAGAGAAAAAAAATCAAAAGAAAATAGCAACAAGAAAGAAAAATGTAGCTAGTGTGTGTTTTTGGTGTAGTGAGTGAGTTCTTGGAGCAAATCACACCAAATAGCTCTAAATAGAAGGTAAAACCTCACCTTGCTATAATTAAAGCTGTTGTTGATGTTCATGTTGATATCAATTTTAACATGAAAATATGATTTTCATGTCTTGATGTTCATGCCGGATGCCTAGAATACTTATGGATAATGTTTTGTGTGATGAAGAATTGAATATTCATGGTAGTTTGAAGGGTTGATCTTGGTTGATGAAATAAGGATCAAAGTAGAATGAAAATGATTATTAATTTATTAGAAGGATTAATTATTTTAGCTTTTGATTGAAAGAAGTGAAGTTGTGTTGAATAAACATGAGTTTGATGAGTTGTTGGAATCTAAAAATTTAAGGATCAACGCTGATTTGAAGAGAAAATTTAATGAATTTAACATTCTCAAGGTGTTAAAGGATAGTAAAACATAACATGAATGGTTGAAGAAGGACAAACCACTGGGGCTGGTTTTACCTCTGTACTGTGTCACGGACACCTAAACTTAGGAAAGGGTTTATACAAAATTAAAGCTATGACTCTTACAGTCATTTTGGTATATCATAAATCCAAATCGAAGTTGTGGATTAAAAGTTATGTGCAAAACAAAATTATGTGTTAAGCAGCAAAATTCCAGAACATTGGTTGGAAAATTAATGAACTTGAGAATGATTAATTACGTGATTTTGGGATGAAATGAATGGAAGACATGAGCATAATTCCTTGTTCATGAAGAGAAGAAGGATAGGGAAAAAGGAAAGTGAAAGAATTGGACAAACAATGGAAAAACGATGCGAACGACAGTTGTGTGTTTTCTTGAACGACAGCTGACCGTCAGGCACGTTGGCTGGACATCAGCTAACCGTCAATTATTTTTCGACCAAACACGACTAAACCTAAAAATGATATTTGATGTAGGTTTGTTAGCAAATGGCCAATGACACGCTGAAAATGGTAGTCGAATGGCCCGTGAACGGGGAAAGATTATTTAGGACGCAAGGTGAGTCCCACTATTTTTTAAATCTTGTTTTAGTTAAGTGTTTTTCTGAAAACGATCATGTGTTTTTTTGATATAGTTAATACTTTCCTAATATATTATGAGATCAACGTTACACTTGAATTTGAAAGAATTATCAAGAACTCAATTTCTTGAATATCCTGGATATGAAATACCTCGCGTGATCTTTTCAATTTCCAAATCTCGGTTTTGGTAAAGTGTTTTCCTGATATGGAAAATAGTTTCCTTATGTGCTCAAGTACGAGCCTTCTATATGGATTTGGAAATATAATGAGCAATATGAATATTAAATTTTTGATTTCTTGAACATGTCAATCTTTGAATCTAATACATGACTAACTTGAATACTTGGCGTATGCACTTACTTGAATATTTGGCATAAGCACTAACTTGAATACTTGTCATAAGCACTAACTTGATATTTGGCATAAGCACTAACTTGAATACTTGGTGTCAGCACTAACTTGACTACTTGGCATGAACACTGACTTTACTTGAATATCCGAAAACTCAAATACTTGAATACTGAAATACTTAAATTTGAATATTTTATACTAAAATTCCTGAATACTTAAATCAACATGTTTTCACTCAAAATCCTTGAATACTTGTTTTGAGAATGTTTTCACACAAGAATTTCTGAGCTAGATTGGTTATGCTGAGATTACTTTTCATGAGATTTTATCAGTGAAAAGCACTAGCACACTCAAGACTCATTGAGCTTTACGCTCACACATATGCTATCTTTTTTGAAGAATTTAGGATCAAAGGCACAGCGAAAGCGCAGTAGAGTTCTAGAGACTCATGCTACATCTTGAGCCTGTTATACTCGTGAGTGTATGTATCAGAAGCTGATGCATAAATTTTGGGTATATAAAATCATCAATTTTAAATCCATCCCTTAATCAAGTTTTAATTCAAACATTAACTCCAAAATACACATATGAGTAAATATACTCATTGCAAGCATAGTAAAGGGAATTAATGAGTATTGATCTTTAAAAGAACAAGTACACACTAATCACTTTTCATTAATTGCTTAACCGACCAAAATAAAGTGAGAAAAGAATAAAAAGAAAAACTAAAAAAACATATACGACTCAAGGATGTGGGTTTATGTAATTTAAACCATTATCCTAGAAAACATGACAATGAACCAATTAACAATTCTCTCAACTAATTAACATTTTGGCATCATAAAGAAATATAAATAGAAAATACTATTATAATCCTAAATAAAAGTAAATATTCATTAAGTTTTTTTTTTATTAATGATTTATTAAGAATGCATATATTCTTGATTGAAGGAGTTATAAATTAAGAATATAAGTAATGGATTTATTCTTAATTTGTGAGATTGACAAATATTTTAGTAAAGTAAAAATAAAAATTTTTTATATAATTTTTTGTGCGGAAGGAGTACTTTTTAGATGGAATTTGACAAACTATGTTAAGTGGTGAGCATTGGCTAAATTTTGAACTGTTATTGGGAATAGCATACGTAGTAAATTCAATAAGAGGATGGAGGAGATTATTATATAAATAAAATTTTAAGTTATCTGAAGCAAGATAATGTAGTCTTTTCACAATAATTGTATCTAATAATTTTCCTAATGTGTGAGATTCTTAAATGTAATTTGGGATCAAGGTAATGTGTCTATACAATAGAAATTATTATCCAATAAATTATAGTAAAATTAAAATTTGTAACATTAATTAATAATTTTGTTAATTAAAAAGCTCATAGTGTGCAATACCATATGTATAATTCTAGTTACAACAAGATATCCAATTCATTGGCGATATTCATTTTACACGGACGGCTTTCAATTTGGTGGGAGAACTGTTATATCTATGTTGGGGGAAATTTAAAACACTAAACATACTTTTGGTTCAATTTTTTCTATTGGAATTTGAATTGATGCATTTAAGAATGGAGTCTAGGTTGTTCCTAAATTCCACAATGTTGCTTCAGTCGCATTTATTGAGACCCTAATTAATTAAAGATAATTTATATTGACTATGTAGAACAGACTTTCTCCTTCTTGTAATATGTTGATTCCGTTTTACAATTTTTTGAAGACCATTTTTGTCTATGCTCGATTTAGGATTGCATTTTTTTTTTTTTTTTTTACCTTACAAAAGCTAAATGTAATCATTAAGGATTATTTGGATTAAAATTATATTTAGTTTTATTTTTAAAAATATAACTATAATTTTAAATTTTATAAAAAAATTTACAAATTTGGATTGCATTTTTTTTTTTACCTTACAAAAGCTAAATGTAATCATTAAGGATTATTTGGATTAAAATTATATTTAGTTTTATTTTTAAAAATATAACTATAATTTTAAATTTTATAAAAAAATTTACAAATTTGGATTGCATTTTTTTTTTTACCTTACAAAAGCTAAATGTAATCATTAAGGATTATTTGGATTAAAATTATATTTAGTTTTCTTTTAAAAAATATAACTATAATTTTAAATTTTATAAAAAAATTTACAAATTCAAATATCAATATTACAATATTAGGAAATAATAAAATTGTTAATACTTCATAAATAAAATTTATTTTCATTATCTCTATATTTTTGTTATAACAAATCCAAAGAACTATTTATTTTCCCAAAAAAAAAAAAAATCCAATCTAACTACACTTTAAATGTGATCCCTTATTGGATTGGAGGCTGCTATGTTAGCCCCAGCTTGCGTCAAAGATGAGGCTCATGATTTAGGCGAGTCTCCACTTGATTTCATCATGGGCTTGGTCAATTCTTGTGCCACAATGGGGCTGCCAATTATCCCGTTATTATCTTTTTTTTTATAAAGTAATTCATTTATTCAAAAAAAAAATTATACAAAGAGATTATTAGACCTATAATAACATAAAAGAAATTATATCCCGAGATCTATAATAACAAAAAAGAAATAATATTCTCAAATCTTTGATGGGTACAGTACAATATAAAAAAAAAATAACAAATACAACAATTAATGTCCTAATCTCTTTATTGCAATTCTCAAATAATAGTATGACAAACCTAAACTCTCAAAATTATGTATGTAGCAATTTAAAAGGTTCTTTTGACACATCAATGTCCTTGAAAATCACTTGAGAAGAAGATGAGAAATAGAGAAGGGGCTTAACTCAATAGGAAACAGACAACCACCAAGAAAACAAAGGAACGAACTCTGATCTAAGCAGAACTGAGGAGAGGTCATGCCAAAATGCTTGGGAGAGGGATAAACAAGACCAAAAAAAAAAAGATTGTCATGATTTGTGGTGCAAAACGGGATGAGAGCACAAAAAAAAAAGGAACAAAGGCAGAAGCTTTGGTCAAAATCGGAGCTCCAGCGGAAGCCAAGCTCCGAGCTGGCCAATCTCTGCAGGATGCAGGCAATGGGAAGCTTTGGCAGAAAGGAAGTTGTAGTGAGAGAAAGAGAGAAAGAGACGGGTTTCTCCTTTTATTATACATTAGTTCGAAGTCTCCAATGCCGTTTATTATTTTTGTTAATTTGTTATGTAGAACTTGTTCTCTAGTGTTAATATGAACCGTTCTGTTCATTTTTCTTTTGTATCATTAATTGTTATTATTACACCAGTTATCCAAAAAGGCGGGGCAAAATCATCTAACTTGCCAAGTTAATCTTAATTAACTTTTAATGATGAGAGATCAAAATCATATAGATAATAACATCAGGGCCGCGTAAAGAAATTTGGGGCCTTAAGCAAAAAAATTTTTAGGGGCCTTATTAGTAATTTATTCGTGTAACCTTATGAGTTGTAAAATCACTTATTATAATTTTATAATTAAAATATTCTAATATTTCATTCTCGATTGATAGAATAGCTAATCTATTTAATTTATTTTGTGTCATAATTGATCTCAAATAAAATTTAATTAATTTCAACTTTAAAAATTTTCTTTCAGCATTAGTGATAGTCACAAATATAGTCAATAATATTTAAAGTAATGCATGCATTTGGGAAAGAATTTAACTTTTTAATATAGTTTAATATTTCTATATCTTTTATCAAAACTTGTTTCAACACTTTTAATTCTGAAAATAAATCAAGATTATCAATATCAGAATGATAATCAAATTTTAAGTAATTTTCAAGATTAATACAATTTTTTTTTAGATGTTTCTTCATCCAAAGTTATTAATTTTTTTGAGTCAAATAAAAAACTAAAAATATAATCATATTCTGAAAAATGATTAAATATATTTTCAATAGAACAAATAGCTTGATCAATTATGTATAAAAATATTCAATACGAAAAGAATTTTCATTAGAATGTATCATCTTAGTATTGTTATTTTCATCAAATTGTCTTTTTCTATTAATTATACGTTTTTCATGAAATTTAGGTTTTATATTTATTTCAATAGCTATTTCTTTATAAGATTCCAAAACAGATACAAAATCATTTTTCCTATAATCTTTTAAATAAATAATTAGACATTTTAACTGATTTGTAACAATATCTATATGCATATCTTTAGACTATAAGGTCTTAATAACAGAATTGACAACAAATAATATATCATACCAAATATTCATTTCTAATAAAAATTCAAAATTCTCAATTTTATAAGTTGCTAAACGCTTCACTTTTTATCTTAGGATCTTCACTACTTTTTGATAATTGAATCAACATGTTTCTTATGTTGGGAGTTCGAAACTTTATTTCCTTAATATTTTCTATTTTACTTTACCATTATGTTTGAGATAAAGATGTAAAGAAAAAAATTTAGAACCATTATCTTGTAAAATTTTCCATCGTGTAGTAGATGAAGCAAATAAAATTCGTTGTAATACACCAATAAAAGTAATAACTCTAAGGTATGAATTAGCTATATCACATAAAACTAAATTCAAATTATGACAACCACATGGTGTATAAAAATGCTCTTTGATTTTTGTCTAATAATATTTTTTGTACTCCTTAATTTTTACCTTTCATATTAGATCCGTTATCATAACCCGAGCCCCTTGAATCGTTAACATCTAATTCATACTTTTTAAAAATATTATAAGTTCATCAAAAAAATCTTTACCTGTTCTGTCATCAACTTTAAAATTTTTATAAAATACTCATTAATTTTTATTGAATTACTATAGTATCAACACATCTTAAAAACAAGTGTCATTTGTTCTTGGTGACTTATATTAGGAGTACAATAAAAAATAACTGAAAAATATTTTACTTCTTTGATTTTTTTAATGATTTTATTTTTTATTTGAGAGGATAATAAATCTACTAACTCATTTTGTATGCTATTACTCAAGTAATGATTACTAATTTTACCATCTTTGATGCGTCTAACATGTTCTTGTATAACAGGATCAAATTTCACTATCATTTCAATTAAACTTAAAAAATTACCATTATTTTTCTCAAATAACTTTTCTTTTTTCCCAGGAAAAGCAAGATTATTTTTTGGAAGATGTTTCACTATAGCAATAATCCTTAATAAAACCTTTTCCCAATACTCTTTTTCTCTATTAATCTGTCCTTGTATATTTTTGTCAGTTGTCTTATTTCCTTCAAATCTTGTTTCGTACTCAATCCAATGACTCATATTAGTGATGCGTTGATGGCTTGTTTCATAATTTTAAGTTTAGAATAGTGATTTTTTCCAATCCCTAGTCCCTTGATTAACTAATTGATTACTAGAACATTTTGAATCAAATAACTTATAGCAAAAACAATAAACTCTATCTAAATCTTTTGAATAAACCAACCATCTTCTATCATGTTTTTTTCTCTTTAATTTTCGTTGGTAAAATAATAAAGAAAAATGTGTATTATTTTCATCTTTGGAAATTGTATATCATCATATCTAATTAAACCTTTTTCTATCATTAAATCTCTGAACTTTGTATCAATAATTTTCCATTGTCCTGGATCATAAATATTTTCATCGAGTTCACTTGATATATTATTATCTTCATTCTCACCTAATAATCTATCTAGTTTATCTTCACTTAAAATTTCCTCATTTTTATCATTAAAATTAGCATTACTAATATTTTCAACATTTTCCTTCCCTTGAATATTATCCTCAATATTACTTTTTTTTCTAATAAATCAACATTTGTTTCTAATTTTGTTAATTGTTCTACTACTTTTTCATGAGTGTCACTTAATATGTCATCTTTTTATTATTTATAACAAATTTATCAAGAGCACCATGATGAGATTGAATCAAAATTTCAACTCTCTCTCTCTCTCTCTCTCTCTCCCATAACCCACTTGCATATTTTCTCTTTGACATTTTTTAGCACAAATTATAGCTAGATAAATAAATAAATAAATTCAAGCAATATAATAACAAACGGAAATTGAAAAAATTAATAGAAGACTAGATATCAGAATATACAAAAAAAAACGAAACACAAAGCCACAAAAAAATGACGAAAATTAACAAAAGGAAATAACAAAACAAGAAAAATAATAAATTCAATAATAAAAATGAAAATAAAGTATTATTATATGATAAAACATGGCGATTGGAGATCACCTAATTCTTTCGTTTTTTAACACTGCAAAACGTTGATTTGACTATCAAACCATCCTCTAATATGACTTTCTTTTGATTGTATTCTCTTGTATTCTTCTTTGTTTCAAGAGTCAAATAAAATATATCCTAGTTGGATGTACAATCTTTGTCAATCTTGTGTGAAACAAAGAGATTGAGAAGGAGCGTCCACTATTGAGAAGAGAGAAGAGGGAGTGCTTTTCTCTTAATAGGAAGAATAAAAAATTAAAGAAGGCGTTAACGTAAAAAAAAAAGCTACATTTTTTAGTTATTTTATAATTCTTTTTTATGTTTTTGGAATATGTTAAACTAAAAAGTTGTCATCGTCCTAAAAACTAATAATTAGTGGACATGAAAAAGATAATGGGCCTAAAAATCTAATAAATGGGCTTTTTCATAATTAATTAAGTTGTAAGTAAATAAAAATTTCTTATTAATTTTCCACTCATTTTTTAGATTTTATAAGACCGAAAATATGTGTGTATACAAAATTCGGGGCCTCTTGTACAAGTAGGGCCTTAGGGGAGCGTGCCATTCCCCTAAGGCTTTACACACCTTTGAATAACATAAATATAATAGATGAACAAATCAAGCATTACGAGGAAGCAGGGAATGACAATCAATTAGTTGAAGATAATGGACATCCTACCTAAATAATGGATGAAGACATTAAATAGATTAAGGAAAAAGATAATGACCCTCCAAGAATTGATCAATGTTATGCTAACATTGACACCTTAGTTCTTAGAATTGTACTATAAAAGTAATTATTTATATAATATATTTTACACATTAAATCAATAAAATGCATTATTTATCTTTCAGTTGTTTTGTTTCATATATTTATGTGTATAAAACTATTAAATAAAGTTTCAAGTATAATACTATGTTAAGAAAATCATAATAGAGATCATGATATGAGGTTCATATTACGCTGGAATGTATTTGTGCTTAAATTATCCCTAATTATAATATTAATGAGATAGGACATCATTAATATGCTAAGACTAGCACGTATTATACTTCTTGATTTGATCAAGCGGTGATTCTCACATCCGTTAATATTGTGATATTCAAAATTAACATGTGGATACTTGTTACTCAAATAAGTATATTGGATGACCTAATTATGAGATAATTACATGGATAACTATTTAGTGCCAATGATAGAATCTCATTATAGTAAATGTGCAAGTATCCTTAAACTTGAGATCTCTAAGAGATTTTTCTTGCTAAACATTGTACTTTTATTCTAATCTCTGGAGTCCCTTCAAGACGACCTATGGGATAGATATTAGGTACAACGTGAAGCAAACGAAAGTAGTTGAGAGGGTCAATAAATGATTAATCATTCCTAATAGTAGAGGCATATATCTCATGGCTACTTGTATGGAACATTACTTGAGAAGTCCTTGGCCAAGGTAACTATGTGTTGGAAATAATTCCAATTGATACACATGTTGAGTAAAGGATTCAGGAACAAGTACTAATAAATTCGGACAAGAATTAATTATATTCTAGAAAGAATTGTCACTAATTGTATACTCTAAATCGAATGAGATATAGTATGGTAAAAGTAGTTCATTGTACTGATATTCTGCTATTGAAATGTTCGCATCAAACCACTTGACTTTCTAGACTTTTGGGTGGTCATGGTGCATTACAAGATGCCACATTTGATCTGCTAGATATGAATTTATTAATTAGAGAATTAATAAATTAATTCTAATTAGAATTAATAACTTAATTCTAATTACTAAAAGGGTTATTAATTCTATTATGATGGAATTGATTCATATAAGCTACTAATGGATTAGAAAATCTAATGAGTCACACACAATAGAGGAATTAGTGCTAAAAATATTATATGATAATATTATGGAGCTATTTTGTGAGAAGAAATAACTATTATGGGCTAATTGTAATATGTTATAATTAGTTAGATTAAATTATAATTATATAAAAGTCATGTGGTCGAAATTATAAGGTTGTTATAATTTCGTAGGCTAGATTGCAATTTATAAAACTAAAGCCCATAATTGAATAAGTAAATTGGA
This sequence comes from Voacanga thouarsii, assembly GCA_026120185.1. NCBI lineage: Eukaryota > Viridiplantae > Streptophyta > Magnoliopsida > Gentianales > Apocynaceae > Voacanga > Voacanga thouarsii. The sequence continues at coordinate 4,832,698 of JANUWF010003376.1, read as the reverse complement.
TTTTGTAATTGGTTTCCTAATACGATTAAGAAACAAACACAAAAAAGATACATATGTATGTTTGGTTCTCTGTGTGTGTGCAATTCTTAGAAATTCACAGAAACTTTTTTGTTATCTTCTTCCTCACGAAATTCTTCTAATCTTTTCTAAAATGATAGTACAATTTGATCTGTGTTTTGAGTAGCAAGTCTTGTGTGGATTTCTATTAGAGAAATCTCTATACTTGAGATTTGGTGATTTGGTGGATACGTGAGAACTCTTCCAGATTTGAAAGCCAGAAGGGAAAAATTTTTAATTCTCGCAGCGTTTTCTTAAGGTAAACGACTTCACTCTTCTCTGTTTTATGAACTTTAAACTACATTCGAGTGATCCATGGCGTAGAATCCCTGTTTAAATTTTTGTTGCGTAGAACTGTCTTGCATGAAGGAATTCTATCATTAGTCAAGTATTATCTCTTGTATGCTAGAAAGAAAGGCTTCATTGTGGCTAAAAAGTCAGCTTCCAAGGGTAGTGCCAGTGCACATAGATATGAAACTACTAGCCATGATATAGGAAGAAATCTTACGCAAACAAGGGGACAAAAAGAATCAATTATTTTGCACATTTAAGTGAAATTTTGAAAGACAATAGTTGCCTTGAGGACTCAACATAAGCATGATTTGGACCTTCCATGACTAGATTCATATGTGTACATAGGAATTTAAGTTCAGGTATGAAAGGAAGATTGAAGCAAATGTCATTGCTAAAATAAGGTCAAGAAAAAGTGTAATACTCGAGGAGCTTACATAGTTATCCTAGCCAAAGGATTGTGGAAACTTTGTTGAGAAAACAATAAGATTAAGGCTCAGTAATGGTAATTATGATTGAATAAATAGGATGTTTTGAAGAATGAAACAAAAGATTAATATGAGCTTGAGAGTGAACTTTTGACAAGATGTGTTTCTGTGAATTTGTAGTAGTTTCCATGAGAATAAAATAAACAAAATACAAGATCTTGTTTATTTAGAGAACAAGAAATGAACACAAGATCATACTTTTCGCCACAAACTAGGAACCCAATAGATCTAGCTATTAAAACCCAAGATTTAGTAGATCTAGGCCTACCACAATAACACCTTAATACGTTTGACTCTACAAGAGAACAAGAACAAGAAGGATAGGAGATTGTGGGCACTCAAGTTAGTATCAAACAAGAACCTTAAATGAACTAGCAAATAGAACCCTTGAAAGATTAGTAAGTTAAATTATCCTTTGAGTTTAGAGATACTTACACAAGGGTGGATTAAGCCCTTAGGTTGGTCTTGGATTTGAGGAAGAATACTATAGTTCAAGCCTTTAAGAAATAGAAACTCCTTCATTCATGTTGTGAATATATGATAAATTGTATGTTTACAAATGAGAAAGTGAAGTGTATATGTAGAAATATCAAATACTAGTTAATTAAGTTTTTAAAATTATAAAATGGCCCCAAAAATAGCAAAAACAAACAACTCTTGGAGCATTTCAGCGTTGGGTTGGCACCGATTTGTGTAGGTGAGTCGGCATCGGTTCTATTTTGGACGAACAGTACTTCGGTTAGTGCTTAGGCCTGCACTGGTTTGGATATTGAAGTGGATGCTGGTTTAGTTCTAGATGAACAGTAACTGGCAAGCGCTTCTTCAACTCTTACTTCCTCAAATGTATTTCTTTGATCTTTTGTGCATCTTTTTGGTTTCTCCACTTAAATCAACATCATATTGTGCTCTTGTAGTCCCTCCAAAATTGTCCACAATCCTTCCTATTTCAAATACTCTTTCAAGTAAGCTTGAAGGTTGTGTTGAAATTGCTTGGCATAGGCTCTTGTTAACAGACTACTAAGGCTCCATTTTTCATCATCTTTCCCTTCTTGAGGTTGGTCTTCTTGGCTAGATTGATTCCTATTATTTCTCCCTTCTTAGAATTCATTCACCCTCGTATCACAACCTATATCAAAAAGAGAAAGATCAGTAATGTTAAATGTAGCATTGACATTATACTTGGGAGATCAATCGTGTAAGCATTTTCCCCATATCTCTCTTATACTTGAAATGGTCCATCTCCTCAGAGTTCTAGTTTTGATTTGCATTACATAGAAAATTGTTTCTTTCACAAATATACCCAAACTCAATTATTTAGCTCGAATATCACATTCTTTTTCCCTTGGTTATGTTTGTAGGCACCCTCTTTATTTCGTTTTTCAATAAGTGCCTTAACCTTTTCATGAAAAACTTTCACCATTTCTACTTTCTTTTTGCCATCAATATTCAGGCATTCATCTACAACAAAGGTGACAAATCCAATGGAGTTAAAGGATTAAAACCATAAATAATTTGCAATGGAACATATGTAGTAGTATAGTGAATAGTTTGATCGTCGGCAAACTCTATATGTGGGAGGCATTTTTTCCCAATTCCTCAAGTTCATTTTTAGGATTGCCCTCAATAGTTGAGTTGAGATACTATTAAAAACCTTTGTCTGTCCATCTGTTTGCGAGTGACATGCTATAGAAAACAATAGGTTAGTTCCCAATTTAGCCCACAAAATTTGCCAAAAATGACTAAGGAATTTAGAATTCCTGTTTGATATAATGCTTTGTGGTACCCTCTGCAGTCTTACCATTTCCTTAAAGAATAAACTTACAATGTGAGATGCATCATTAGTTTTGCTTCAAGTAATAAAATGTGCTATCTTAGAAAATTTATTAACAACAACAAAGATGGAATCCTTCCCCCTTCCTTAGTTCTTGGCAATCTTAGAATGAAGTCCATAGATATGGCTAACCATGTATTAGGAGTGGGTAAAAGAGTACATAATTGTTGTGGTAATGTTTTGAACTTGGCTATTCTACAAGTAATGCATGAACTACAATATCTCTCAACATCCCATCTCATCTTTGACCAATAGAAATGCTCTTGTAGGATGTCTAAAGTTTTAAAAACACTAAAATGTCCCATTAAACCACCAATATGAGCTTCCCTCACTAACAACTCTCTCAATGAACCCTTAGGTATGCAAACTTTTCTTTCCCTAAATAAAACCCCATCATGATTATAAAACTTGTTGAAAGTACATTTTTCACAAGTAATATAAATTTCACCAAATTCTTCATCATTTTCATACAATTCTTTTACAAACTAAAAACCAAGCAATTTTGCTTCTAGAGAATTTAAAAGCATATACCTGCGAGATAATAAATTAGCTACCACATTTTCCTTACCTTTTTTGTATTTAATCGTTGTTATTGTGGAGTGTGACATAAAAAAAAAAAAAAAAGGATTTTTAGGAAAAAAATAGTTGTCATACACCAACAAATTTTAAATCTTACTTATAATGATATAGTATAATATAGTAGCAAGTAAGTTATCAATCCCATAAGGAACATGAGAAATATGCTCAATAAGAAAAACTCAATCACTTCGTTCACATGAAATTCTCTTGTTAAAACTTAACCTAACTAGCTCTAATGATGTGTTATTTACAAGTATTTACAAAGAGATGGGGGAAATTAAATTAGGAAACTACCTAAAAACAAATCATAAACAAATTAAGAAACTAGAATCAAAATAGGAAACAAAGATAAAATAGAAAACTTCCAAACCAATTAAGAAATCACCAATTCTTAGGCATATGTTATGAAATCAAGTTAAGAAACCTATCATTGATATGATTTCTTTGAATAGTTGATTTTAGGGAACATGTTTGATGGGGATCAAGTTTACCATGAAGACCAATCACAAGAAGAATGAATAACCTTGCAAGGTCTAATGATGAGATCGCGCACCAAGAGAATTCAAGAAAGCTTCCAAGCCTCCATGAAACCAATTTTGAGGATGGAGAAACTTTGGAGGGAAGTTGAAGGTGTCCAAGAGTTCAATTTGATGATTGTGCAAGAAGAAATTTAATAAGAAGCAAGCTAGTGCAATAAGTGGAAGAAAATGGTGAAAAATGTGCAAATCAAGTCTCCTGTAGTGAATCGGCGCCAAATGGGCCACTGAACCAATGCCTGGTTAGAATAATAGCGTCAGTCAAAGAGGATAGAATATAACCAATGCCGGGTAGGCCAGTGAACTATCGCCTGGTTGGAATAGTAGCATAAGTCAAGGAGTATAAAATAGAACTGACGCCAGGTGGGCTACTAAACTGGCACTTGGTTGGAATAGTAGCGTAAGGTAAGAAGGACAAAATAGAATCAGCACCAGGTGGGCCACTGAACTAGCACTGGTTGTCATCAGGCTAGTAATTGTAGAATAGCGTTTTTCCTTTAGTTGATTGATATTTTAAACTTTGTAATTATCTTTTTGAAGTTTGAAAAATAAGAAAGCCATGCATGCATATTGGAAACCAAAAACCAAAACAATCACAGAAGGCAGCGGAAGGAAGAAAAAAACGTTATACCTCTGTGCTTGGATATTGATTTTGGTGCCAAAACCACAGGGATTTCTTCACGCCTGGATGATGTCTCTGGTTCAAAACCCGCAATCCTTCTATTGCGTCTCATTTGCATGAACGCATAACTTCTTGAGAACTCAGAATATTCTACCACCTAATGCTCGTTGGTGACATAACTCAGGCGAGGAAAATCACAGTCTCAAAGCTTCTTGACTCTTTGCTATTAGTTAGCAAAATCAAGAAGATGAAGAAGGAAAAAAAAAAAAAACGAGAGAAGAGAAAAATAGAAGGCCTCTAGGAGGAGTTTTTTTTTTTTTTTTTCATAGTCATGTGTATTCTCTGAGAATGAATGATACATGGCTTCTACACTAGATAACATAACACCGGGGTTTTAACATTTCAAAACATCCAGAAGTTATCAATAGAAGATATTTAGCTTAGCCTAAACTTTTCTCTTCCATGAATTAAAAAAAACCCTTTAGTCTAGGCTATTGGGCCATTAATTATTTTAATTATTTTTCTTGGATCTAATTAGTCCAAAAATAATAAATTATTTTCTGGATTTATAAAAATAACCCAATAAATAATTAACGAACCCAAATAAATCAAAATAATTATTCAAGTCTTTTATCTAGTTTAGGTTCAGGTTAATTTTCTAATTATTAAATCTGAGCTTAGACCCTAAATAATTAATTAACCAATTAAATCAGATAATAAATTTAATTTAGTTTCTCTAGTTCTTTTATTTTATTCAAGTCCAATAATAAATTAGACTTCTTGAATAAAATTATTATCTTTTAACTGAGACCATTTCCTCAATCCAAAATTAATTAAGACTTATGAGTTATTTTGAGAACAAAAAAGACACATCGCATTGGCTACTAAAATAACTAAAATACCCCTACTATATAAATTGTTGTATTTTGTATTTTAAATATTTCCTAATATCAGCATAAAAAAATATTGACCCTAAGGACAATGTTGTGTTAGCTATATCTCCGACCTACAGGTGAAATGACTAAAATACTCCTCTACACATTGGGTTTGTCTTTGGGCTGGTACTTGGACTGGTGCACTGCATTAACCTTCTTCTTCTTGAACTTTCTAGGTTTGGGCCCAGTTCTTGAAGAAGAAGCCATCATAGCCCTTACTTGTGGTTTCATGACCTTCTCCACTAGCTAGAGCACTTTTATTAACTTAGTTAAACTCATGTTAACCTTGTTCATGTTATAGTTCAACTTGCACTGAGTAAAAGAGCTCCGTAGAGATTCAAAAACTATATCCACTTAGCTCTCGGGGTTAATGACAGTCTCCAAGACTTCTGCTTCCTCGAAAATAGCCATCATTTTGAGCATATGCTCCTTGATTGATGCTCCCTTAGCTATCTTGGTATTGATGATCGTTCGAAGAGCCTCTTGCCTTGCGGGCCAGATCTTACCTGCGAATACCATGGCTAATGATGTGCTTATGTCGTATGCAGTTGCCATGTGCTCATGTTTGGATTGAAGCACATTAGATATGGAGGCTAACATATAGCATCGTGCCATCTCGTCAGCCTTCTTCCATACTTTCTCAGCCTCTTGCTCTTCATCGGTTGAACCCTAACCGATAACAGGGCAGGTTTTGTAGGGGATATACTTATACTCCTCGACACTGAGTTTTATATCCAAATTCCTTTTTCAGTCCACATAGTTGGGGCCCGTTAGCTTATTCTCTCAGAGAATAATGGCTAAGGGATTAAAAGAATCTCCACTAACCATTTCTGAAAAATGAAAATAAAAGAAATTTCCAATTTTTGTGAAAAATAAAATAATTTTGTGCACTTTATCCTTATATTAAATTGATAATAGTTAACATCATCACTATTATCTTTAACATGATTAATTTGACTCTTAGAAAAACTGAAATAATTTCTTGAAAGATTAACAGTTTCCTAAGCTAAGTGTGTTAACCATCACAAATTAATTTCCCTTCTAGGTAATGATCTAGAAGATAACTCTATCGAGGGCATGGCCGTTTCCTCTCATTTCCAACATGGTCTGGCCGATCATAGTACGTGTCCCAAGTTATTAATTATATCCTTCCATTAGTTCAAGATCCTTGTGGTATCTCCATCCTATATGGGTTCATTCCCAGGGTGATGCGAGAAGACCCACGATCTCTAATAAGAATCGTGATGGAAGCCGTGGGGCTATTGGAACCTTTCTCCCACTTAGTTTTTTAAAAATAAGGGTTTTATTGGACAAATATCATTTAAAAAATTTCAATGAAGTTCTCTTTTAACTTAAAAATAAAATATCTAAACCCATAAAAATTTCTATATCAATGTTTATATCTTTTGAGAAAATTTTCCATGGATTAATTTTATTTAAGTTAAAAACTTAGTAATCTAAAAAAATTTCTATTAAAACTTTCTGGAGATTTTGATCTCAAGTTTTATTTGACAGAAATAATTTTTCTTTGTGAAAATAAATTAAAACGATTTTTCATTTTAACTTACAAAAATTTCTAAATCCACAATATTTTCCATGTTAAGGATAAAAAACCTTTAAGAAAGTAACCAAAGATTACTTTTTGTTTAAGTTAAAATTAACCATTTAATTAAAAAAAATATTGTCCTTGTTAAATAAAAATTTTCAAAGACTTTGGTCTTTGAGAAAACGTGTACATAGGAATTAAAATAAATAGCAAGCTAGAAAACAGTAAACATTTTTATACTTTTCTATTTTTAAACCTATGTTCCCAAAGAATAGAATTAATACATTAATTAAATTAATTAATGATTTTGTTTAATCCTAAAAATCTTTATAATTATTTTTCATGCAAAATATTCAAAGAATAAAGGTCCATGGACTATTGTAACACCCCACTACCTAGGCCCGCCAGGGCCGGGGATGTCGCCCCGTCCAAAAGATAAGGGGTCTTTATAACTCGGTTATACAAATAAAATAGCGGAATAAAAATAATACCTTAACTTAGAATTTATTACATCCCAAGAATAAATCCAAGAATAAATCCATGAATTCCCAAAAACAAATCCACAAATAAAAATTATCCACTCTCAACTCCCCCAACAATACATAAAAATAAAGGACAACATTCTCTTCCAAGACAGATAACGCTAGCTACTCATCCCCACAATAGGATCCACCTGAAATCATGGTAAAAAGGGTTATGAGACAGAAATCTCAATAAGCCCCGTGTGTGAGTTGGGCTAAAGAGACAAACACTTTTCATGATTCATGCACTAATAGTATATCAAAAGCTTTGTCATGCCTTCTTTACAAATTTTAACTCTCACTTCTTGAAGGATAGTAGTGAGAAGTCATGGAGCAAAATGCTCTTAAAATATTTGGTTTGGAAAGATATGAATAATTAAAGGATTTTGAGCTTCGAATAAAATTCTAATGACAATTTAGAACAGTTTCCCGAAAATAACTCAACAATTACATCAACCAAGTTAATCTGACAGGGCACAGCGGTGGCTCTCACACTAGGTGAAGTACTTGACCCCCGTCAGGTGGTGAAAGGGCACCGAGGTGGCTCTCACTCCTGTGAAGCACTTGACCCCCAACACCTGGTAGGTGTACATCCTACCGAGTGAGATTCTCCTCCCTCTCTCACCCAATCCAATCCGGTTGTCCCACTTCCGGCCATTGGTTCCACTGGAACCCCGTCGCTAGCTGAGGACGGCTCAACCTTCTATACTGACGCCCTGATCGAAAAGAGTCAACCTCTCGGAGATGGCCACCTGCCGAGAGATATCCCCAGACCAACTAAAGGCTAGTATAAAGGTTTAGCCCCCATTGAGTACTCAACATTATTCAATCTTCACAATTCATAAGGCTCCAAAGTGGAACCTACAAAATTTAGCTCAATACAATTCCAAAAAACATTTTCCAACCCGCACAAAAATTTTAGAAGGCATGGTTTTAAGCCAATAATTTATTCCAAGTATTCATAGTGAAGGAGCCATATGCTCAAATAAGTCGTGCTATGATTTTCGAAAAGTATATGCATGATCAAAAATTCATCTCTTGCATATTCAAAACAAATCAAAATGTTTGATGCTTAGCTCCTAAGTCATGCTTGACATATTTTAAAATTTATAAATATAGAAGTTTCTAAAATTAGAAGTTTTCCAAATATAGAAAGTTTCCAAAATAAGAAGGTTTCAAATATAGAAGTTTTCAAAAATTAGCTATCGTGCTAATATTTCGTGTTTCAAAAGATGCTCACCAATCTTTCTTTAAAATAAAATCAATTTGATGAATGTCAGGGAACTTACCTTATCCTTGCTCACAAGAAAGGTCTCCAACAGTTGACCTAATTCCCGCCTGGGGTAAATATAAATCACAATCAAACTCAAGCCAAAGATTCACTTCCACAAATAAAACTAGCTCAACTCACTACTACCATGATCCTAGTTCAACTTATTACAATCATGACCCTAATGTCCTAAGCTTTAAGGCTAGATGATAAAGGATTTTATAAAATAAGTCTAGCTTGATAAGTTAAAATAACTAGGGGAAGTAAAATAATTACTAATAAGTTATAGGCTTTAATAATAATTCTTGAGTGTTATTATTAATAAATAAACTAAGGTTTGAATATTGAATAATACCAAGTCCTAAATAATATTAATAAATGGTAATTTAAAAATAGCTTTATTATAAATAAATAATAAATTACAAATAATTTTTAATAGTTAATAAAATTAATAATAAATGAATTATATTAATTTTTTGTTTAATAAACAAAAAAAAATTTTAATATATATAATATTTATGAATATAGGCAAAAGTTTGAACTATGGTCTACAAGGTTATTATTATTATTTATATAAAAGATCTTATTTAATATTATACCTATGCATATATTATTTTTAAGGAAAAATATCATTTATTTGACTAATAAAATATCAATATTTCATGTAGCATCACTTCCTAGCAATTTCAAAATCCATAGAGGAAAATATAGTAATAATTTTAATTAAGGTAATAAACTTTACTAATTAAAATAGTCTAGGATCAACAAGAACATAATCATGATTTTCCTATTGCTAACAAGAATCATGAACATATTCTTCAACATCAAACAACAAACTAATCCATTCATGAACATATGCTTAAATCAACACATGCTATCACATGGCCAAACAATCATGATCATGGCCTCAATGGAGATAAGAACATAAAAATCCTATTCACCAAAGGTGACATAACATCTAGTATGCTTAAACATTCATAATTCTCTTAGGACATGATGAACATACATCGATTCTCAAGGAAACCCATATAGCTTAAACATCATCAATCATTCTCATGTCCTAATCCCCACCCCTTTATTCACATGCAAATACTCAATCCCCCATTCATATTTTATTCTTCCTATCAATATCTAAGAGACATGAATGCTGAATTAAAAAGAAGGTTTAAGGAGAAATACTTGATTGATGATCACTTCGATGAAGATTTAAGAAGGTCCACGCGATTGAGAGTCTTGAATTGTCCAAGAGTAAGAAAACAGTCATGGTTGTTGATCAACCATTTCGGCGGAGAGAGAGAGAGAGAGAGAGAGAGAGAGAGAGAGAGAGAGAGAGAGAGAGAGCATTAGAAAGGTATATCGAGAATTGAATGGAAGAGGATGAACAAGAAGGTTATTCTTGATTTACCTTGTTGATGTTCTTGAGATCTTCAAGAAAAGCTGATTTTGATTCGATTGAAAATTCTTGTTTGCGTGTTTTTGTGTTATAAATATCAGAAATGAAGTCTAGGGATTAAGTAGAAGTGATCTGGAGTATTTGAGAGTGATTGGAGGTGTTTAGAGTAGGTTTAGGCTTGAAGAAAAGTAGTGTGTGTTCTTGGTGTTCTTGGTGTTTTGAAGAGAATTGAGAGAAAAGGCTTCACGAAATCTGAAATGATGTTGGCTGAATGGTCTAGGATAGATGGGAGTTTCGGTCTTAGCTAGAAAGAGAGAGAATGATCAGATTTTATTTGAATTTCAAATGGAGAAAATTGTGGAGTTGTTTGAGGTAGGAGGTTAGCTAATGGTGTTTGATTAAGAGAGGTTTCTTTGCTTTTCAATGGTGCCGGCTGATTTGTTTTGCTTTGCTGAAATGAATGAGGTCTGATAAGGCTTAAGGCTAGCTGAAATTCAAAGCTTAAATGGCAGAGGAATTCTGGTTGTATAGCTTAATACAAGGGATGTTTTCATGGAGAAAAATTCTGGAAATTTTGAAGTTCAAATGTAGTTTGAATGGAGTGATCTTAGGAGATGTTTAAGGTGTGGTTATGGAGTCCAAGTGTTCAAGGTAAGTGTGAAGGTAAATGGCGTTCAGTCCATGGCTGAACAAGGTTTAATTTGCAGAGGTTTAAGGGTAGTTTCTTCGGTCTATGGCTAAGGGAAGAAGGCTGGAAATTTCTAGTTTCATAGTGCTCATGTTTCGAAGGTGTGCTGCAAATTCCTGTGCAGTTTTCTGCAATGCTTCAGCCCATTTTGTAGAGTTTTTGAGAGATGTTCAAGGGTCCTTTAAGGCTGGTTTTTCAGCCTTCTTTATGGGGAAAAATAGAGAAGTTTTGCTGGCTTGATGATAGAAGAAAATAGCTCCAATTCTAGGCTGCTATGCAGTGAAAACTGCCCTGAATTTTTCCTATTTTGTGCAGTTTGTGCAGTCCGAAAATTGCATAGAATTTTCAGCCTTCAAGCCACATGAAATGATCATTTTTTTGGCAGCAAATGAGTAGGTTTACTGGCTGAATTTTTCGAAAGGATGGTTTGCAAAAATTCTGGAAAATTTCCAGATTTGCTTCACTAAAAATATGAATAACATGAAGGTATGATTGAAGGTATAATCATGGTGATTTATTTCTTTTGGAAACTCATCCTAATTTCTCTCCTATTTTCAGCCATTCCTCTATCCTTCAAGACTGATTTTCGAAATTCAAGGTTGAAGAATTATCAAAGATTTTTTTTTTTTGGAATTTAAAAGAATAGATTTAATGGATTTTGGTTTATTTAAATTATGAAGATGTTAGGACAAAGCTAGAGGTAATATAAAAGACAAGAATTCCTCTAGAATTCTTTTTAGGGCACAACGATAAGATTAGGACATTTTCTTCATGTCTCCCCTAAGACAACATTCCTATTTTTATGGAATGCAAGGAAACAAAAATTCAAACTTAATTAAGATAATTATGATAAAAATTTAGATGATGGGATTTGAACTCATGACCTTAGAGATTAATTCCAAGGCTCTAACTACTAAACCACAACAACTCTTGTTCTTATTTCCTCACCCAAATATTCTCCTTATTTAATCCTCAAGCTATCTCCCTATTTTCACCTCAAGCAAAAATTACCTTTTTGCCCTTCTCACTCAATACTCATAATCAAGCCTTCAAGACAATAAAACGTAAATCTAAATCACATAAAATCATATAAAAATATATTTATAAATACAATATGCATCCCAACCCCTTTACTCTAAGGTTGGTTTCTACTGGGGTTTCACAACTATGACCTGCAGGCGCCCGCCACCCACAACCCGCGGGCTGCTCGCGACCCGCGGCGATCTGGTCACAATCTTGGGAAGGATGCATGCAATTTGCACCAAGCCGAGGGTCGGTACCTGGTTGCGGCTCTTGAGCCATGGCTTGGCTGAGCCATCCTTCGGCTTCGAGCACAACGAGCCGCCCAGCCGTGGCTCGACTCGGCTCGGCTCCAAGCAGTGGCTCCACTTCTTCTTCTTCTTCTTTTTTTTTTTTTTGTGATTTTTTCCCAAAAAGCATTGCAACTCTTCTTCAGAACTTCAACAGTCAGCCTCTTTGTCATAGATTTTCATCAAAACAAAAACCATATCTGCCTATACCTTTGAAATTTGGATTTACACGATTGCTATGAAAAACATTAAAAATTTACAGTGGATCCTAAACCTCAATGATGAGGCTTACAACAATCAATCCCATACCATAAACATCGAAGGTTTACAGGAATAATGAATCAATTATTTAGCCAATTTTATTAACTAGCATACATGCTTCCTTTGCCATTCAAAGCTTCTCACTTTGATACCACTTGAAGCTTGAAAAATAAGAAAGCTATGCAAGCATACTAGAAACCAAAAACCAAAACAATCACATAAGGTAGCGGAAGGAAGAAAAAAAAGTTATACTTCTATGCTTGGATATCGATTTTGGTGCTGAAACCATAAGGATTTCTTCACTCCTGGATGATGTCTCTAGTTCAAAATCTGCAGTCCCTTGGCTGCGTTTCATTTGCATGAACACACAGCTTCTTGAGAACTCAGAATATTCCACTGCCTAATGCCTGTTGATGACACAACTCAGGCGAGGAAAATCACAGTCTCAAAGCTTCTTGACGATTTGCTATTAGTTAGCAAAATCAAGAAGATGAAGAAGGAAAAAAACGAGAGAAGAGAAAAACAGAAGGCCTCTACGAGGAGTTTTTTTTTTTCACGGTTGTGTGTATTATTTGAGAATGCATGATACACAGCTTCTATACCAGATAACATAACACTGGGGTTTTGATATTTCAAAACACCCGGAAGTTATCAACAGAAGATGTTTAGCTTAGCCTAAACTATTTCATTCAGTGAATTAAAAAAAAACCATTTGGTCTAGGCTATTGGGCCATTAATTATTTTAATTATTTTTCTTAGACATAATAAGCCCAAAAATAATAAACATTAATTAATTATTTTCTAGGTTTATAAAAATAATCAAATAAATAATTAATAAGCCCAAATAAACTAAAATAATTATTCAAGCCTTTTTTATCTAGTTTAGGCCTGGGTTATTTTTTAATTATTCAATCTGGGTTTAGATCCTGAATAATTAATTAACCAATTAAATTAGATAATGAATTTAATTTAATTTCTTTAGTCCTTTTATTTTATTCCAATTTAATAATAAATTAGACTTTTTAAATAAAATAATATTCTTTTTAATTGAGACCATTTTCTCAACCCAAAATTAATTAGGACTTACGGGTTATTCCAAGGACTAAAAAGACATATTGCATTGGCTACTAAAATAACCAAAATACCCATACTATATAAATAGCTATATTTTACATTTTAAATATTTTATAATATCACCATAAGAAAATATTGACCCCAAGGACAATGCTGCGTTAGCTATGTCTTCGACCTACAAGTGAAATGACTAAAATATTCCTCTGTACATTGCCGTGCATTTAGAGAGAAAAAATTGTACTAATACCTCTCTAAAGGACATTTACCATCCTTAGGCTTCTAGTCTAATGATCCATGACTTCTTAGAATATATTCGCTTTTTAAGAAAGCTACCCTAAAGTAAATATCCAAGTCATGTTCCCCAGGGCCCTGGATATTTAGATTATTCGGACAACTATAAAGGCGATATAGTATAGAAGCTATTTTGAACAAGTCTGTCTTGACTAACTAGTTACATATACCCAACATACAAGTCTATTAGTTCTACAATAGAATCTCAACTATAGTACATCAAAGTGTACGCTTCCAACTTCATCAAACTACCAACTCATGCTTAACCTGTAGAGTATAATCCACCTATAGCGGTAATAGTCTAGGTTTCTACCACATAGTACTTTTTGTGATGAGACTCCACTTCATCATGGAGGATAAGGACCGATGATAAGAGTTAGAACCAAGAAGCTTCAAGATGATTTTCAATTGGTTAACAAACTATGCTTTAGGATGAAAGAGGATTGGAAGGTTGAGGAAATTAGCCAAGAGTTCATGTTGATGACCATCGACGAAGGACTCCAACAAGAACTTAAATTGGCAGCAAAAGGGGACGAAATGAAACTTGACTAAGGGAGGCTTCCCAGAAGACAGCCGGCGCCGGCTCCATGCAGCCAAACCGGCGCTGGCTCCATTCTGTCCAACAACACCTCAAGGACAACATGAACCGGCCCGAAGACAGATCAAAATCCGTGTCAGCTGTGATGTCCAAACCGGCGCCGGCTCCCTCCTGGGCAGCCGTCGACTGTTCTACGTTTTAATGCTTTTCTCCGGTTTTCTTTACTTTTAATTGCTTGTAAAGACTTGTTATGACCTTAAACTGTAATAGAACTTCAGGGATTACATAGCTTGGGTTAGGATAGTATAAATAGCACTTTAGATGATTTGACAAGATAACTTACTTCACTTTAATTCAAATTTGAGAGAGAATCTTGAGAGGCCCTAGCCTTCTTGCTCATCTTGTTCAAGGCTAAGCTTAAGGGTTAGTCCTCATTTTGTAAGAGTCTATAAATCTTTTGGATAATCCAATGTTTTTTTCTTTGAATGGGTCTTAGTTGCATTGTTCTTCTAAGGTTTGTTTGAAGTCCAATATTTGGGTGCCTATTTTCTCTATTCTATTTGTTCTTGTTTGCCTATATTTCTTCAAGGATATTGGGGTGAGATTATAGTAAAATTTCATACTTTTCTTGAGGGTCTTTGAAGCTTAGTTCTTCAAGGGTTTGATAGAGGGTAGATAGTTATTTCATTTTCTCCTTTTGGTCACAAGAATCTCTGGTTTGGTCCCATTGTTTGAACTGAACACTTAACCAACTACTCCACTCACAACACCCAGAAAAGCCACACAAGATTCGTATCATAGAGTTTGGTATCAGAGTAAGGAAAAGCTTGATTCCTATCAAAGCTTGAAAGCAAGAAAAGGAGCCCTACAAAGTGAAGAAAAGGAATAAAAAAAATAGAGAAATCCCGTAACTCAAAAACCTGCTCCAAAAAGATCATGAAATCTTTGTTATAACTTGATTTCTCTTTGGGGAAATTGCTCCTTGATGTTGTTATAATCCTTGGGAACAAATTTATTTTGTGATTATGGTGAAATTTGGCTTCAATATGGGTGAAAATGCTGATTGTTCTTAAGTGACGAGAATTGCATCCAAGGTGTTTGATAGTGTTCTATGAGAATATTTTTTGGCCATAGTTTGGATCTTTGATTCTTGATTTTCATTCTTTGGAATATTGGGACTTAGTATATCACTCTATTGTTAAATTTCATGTTCATTGAATTCAATTTTACTATTGCACCTTTGTGATCATTTTGTTCTTCATCATCCTAGTTCTAGCTGTTCTTGTTTCTTTGTTGTTGATAATTCTTGTTTGTTTCTTGCCTAGGAGTGTTTCTTTTGCATCTAGTGCTTGTTCTTGTATTGATTTAGTCCATTTTTCTTGAAATTTTTGACTTAAAACTTGTTTACTTGAGGCGCCTAACAAGTGTTTGTTGAAATTTCCCTGAGACCCCCTACATGGAAAATTCATTTGATTTGTGTAATTCACTAAGTTGGACTAAAATTTTAGCTATTGGGGAGAATTAGAATTGAATAAGAAGGCTTGAGTGTTGAGAAAAAGGTAAGGGGGTGAGCCTATCCTTAAAAAAGGCTAAGAGAGTAAACACGAACGTGGAGTGAACAACCTTGAGAGCCAACACGTAAGGAATTGAAGTGAGGATCTATTTTTTCTTCTAATCTCTTTGTGTTGCAGGTATAAGTAAATATTCCATCTTCATGGCCCATGAACAAGAGATCTCTAGGCTTAACCCAAGTGGACCTAGTAGGCCTCAAGAAGAACCTATTGATGTTAGGGATTTGCGTGAGGACTTGCTAGCTATGATGAGGACTATGCAAAGTGAATTCGAAAATAAGACGAGGGAGTTGATAAATCATCTTGGATAATCTTCTACCGTTGTACAAAGAAGAGGTCAAGAGCGATTTGAAGTGCCAAGTCCAAGAATGAGGAATGGTGATGCTCATACTCCTCTGTTACATGCCTAACAAGGGGATGAATAGGATGAACACTCTATTGGGGGTTTCCAACAAGCTTCTATGAGAGGAGGGAGACATGGCTTGAGAGGAGGACGAGGAAGGGGCCAAGGAAGGAATGGAAGGAATATAAGGGGGCTAGAAAGAGAATTTGAGGTTGTTGATGAGTGGTATGAGAGGGAACAAGTTGAGGCCTTCAGGGAACATCATAGAGGATGGGGTAATAGAGGAGGAAGGAGAGAAGGAAATGATGTGGAAAGGGAGTTGAGTCATTTTAAATTGAAAGTGCCCGTATTCTATGGCAAGAGTGACCCTGAAGCTTATTTTGAGTAGGAAAGCAAAATGGAGATATTTCTAGAAAGCTATAACTATAGTGAGAGGTCAAAAGTGAGGTTAGCTATTTTAGGATTTTTGGAGTATGTCTTGGTATGGTGGGAGCAAGTTAGTGGTCAAAGGAGACAAATGGGAGTAGAAACCGTGGCTAGTTGGAATTTGTTGAAAGACATGATGAGGGCAAGGTTTATACCACACCATTACAACAACGATTTTTACCAAAGGCTCCAATCACTCAAGCAAGGGAACAAGAGTGTGGAAGATTACCATAAGGAGATGGAAGTTATGTTGATGAGAGCTCAAATCCATGAAGATCCTAGAGTAAAAAGAGTAAGGTTTTTGGGAAGACTAAATAGGAAGATTGCTAATTTAGTAGAATTATACCCCTATGATCGATTGGAGGATATGGTACATGCCGCTATGAAGATTGAGAGACAATTAAAGATAAGGTCATTTACTAGACCATCACTTCCAAACCCCAACACAACTAGCAATGTGCCAACTAAGGAGGATGAAGCCCCTAAACCATTTCAAAGGGACTTCAACAAACCTAGGGAAGCTTGGAAACCTAGAGAAGATTGGAAGCCTAGGGAGGATTAAAAACTTAGGGAAGGATGGAACAAGGACAAGGGGAAAGCTATGGAGAGGCTACAAAGGAATAGAGATATCAAGTGTTTAAAGTGCCTTGGATATAGACATACTTCCCATGAGTGCCCAAGCAAGAGAACAATGTATACTAATCTCTATGATGAGGTCTCTACCGACAAAGAAAAAGAGGGAGAAAGATACCAAAGAGACCAAGAGGGAAATGGAGATGAGGGGGAAGTCATTAATCAAGAATACTCATTGGTGGGAGTCACAAGAAGGTCATTGAGGATCAAGACCACCAACAAAGAGAGAACATTTTTTGCACTAGGTGTCTAATCAACAAGACTCCTTGTAGTGTCATTGTAAATAGTAGGAGTTGTACTAACGTGATTAGTGCAAACTTGGTTGAAGAGTTGGATATGAGTTGGATTAAACACCCCAAGCCCTAGAAATTATAATGGTTGAACGATAGTGGGGAAATGAGAGTAAACAAGCAAGTGTTGGTGTCTTTTGAAATGGGGAAGTACAAGGATGATGTGCTATGTGATATGGTATCCATGCAAGCAGGACACTTACTACTAGGGAGGCCTTGGCAATATGATAGACATGTAAAACATAATGGGAGGAAAAACACTTATTCTCTACTCAAGGAGGGAACTAAGTTTACCCTCACCCCCATAGCCCCTAGTGAGGTAAACAAAGACTAACGAATTATGAAGGATAAAGAAAAAAAGAAGGGAGCACAAGATGTTAAGCAAAAGCAAGAAATTGAGAGGAAAGAAAAAGAATTGAGAGAGAGAATGAACAAACCAATGCCTTTAACAATCAAGGATAGAAGTGAGCAAGGACAAGAGAGGGGAGGTAAAAGAAGAGTGATTTTTTTTGCAAAAGAGAGTGAGGTCATAGAGGCTATAGAAGCTAAGGAACCGATTATACTTCTTTTATGCAAGGGTTCTTATGTTTCTACTAATGATTCCATATTGTCTTTGCCTCAAGAAAATACAGCTATTCTTCAAGAATTTGAAGACGTTTTCCCAAATGAGGTGCCCAAATGACTACTACCATTGAGAGGAATTGAACATCAAATCGATTTTGTGCCCGGAGTTGTCATTCCCAATCGACCGGCATATAGAAGCAACTCGGAGGAATCCAAGGAGTTGCAAAAGTAAGTGGAGCATTACTTGAGAAGGGACATGTGAGAGAGAACCTAAGCCTATGTGCGGTTCCAATTCTCTCGGTGCCCAAAAAGGATGGGACATGACGTATGTGAGTGGATTGTCGTTCTATCAACAATATAACGGTAAAATACCGCTATCCCATTTCTAGGCTAGATGACTTGCTTGATGAGTTATTTGGTGCATGCATATTCTCAAAAATTGATTTGAAATCCGGTTATCACAAAATTAGAATAAGAGAAGGTGATGAATGGAAAATAGTTTTTAAGACTAAACAAGGGTTGTATGAGTGGCTTGTCATGCCCTTTGGATTGTCTAATGCTCCTAGTACTTTTATGCGATTAATGCACTATGTTTTGAGGGAATTCATTGGGAAATTTGTTGTTGTGTATTTTAATGATATCTTAATCTATAGCAAATCATATGTGGATCACTTGAATTATGTTCAAAGGGTGCTTGTAGTCCTCCAACAGGAGAGATTGTATACTAATATTGAGAAATGCTCTTTTTGTTTGGAGAGGATTACATTCCTTGGGTATGTTGTGAGTGCCAAAGGAATTGAAGTTGATGAGGGAAAAGTGAAAGCCATCCAAGATTGGCCAAACCCTACCACTATTATCCAAGTACGTAGTTTCCATGGACTAGCTAGTTTCTATAGGAGGTTCATCCAAAATTTTAGCACTATAGCAGCCCCTCTAACCAAAGTGGTAAAGAAAAATGTGGGATTTAGGTGGAAGGAAGCCCAACAACAAGCCTTTCAAACCCTCAAAGGCAAATTGAGCCAAGCTCCAATTCTTATTCTTCCTAATTTTGAGAAGGCTTTTGAGAAAGAGTGTGATGCAAGTGGGGTAGGGATAGGTATGGTCTTGACCCAAGATAGAAAATCCATTGCATACTTTAGTGAGAAATTATTCGGGGCTGCCCTCAATTATTCTACCTATGACAAAGAGTTTTTTGCCTTGGTGATGGCCTTAGAATATTGGCAACACGACCTTTTGCCAAGAGAGTTTGTCATTCATATGGATCATGAGACCCTTAAACACCTCAAGAGCCAACAAAATTTGTACAAGAAGCATGCAAGGTGAATGGAGTTTATTGGGACATTTTCATATGTCATTTAATACAAAAAGGGTAAGGAAAATATGGTAGCGGATGCACTATCTCGAAGGTATACACTACTAAACTTATTAGATGCTAAACTTCTTAGTTTTGAATTTGTGAAAGATTTGTATGTTGCTGATAAGGAGTTTGGGGATATTTTCCATGCTTGTGAGAAGGGTGCATTTGCTAAATATTATAGGCATGATGGTTTCTTGCTTAGGGAGGCAAGGCTTTGTGTGCCAAAAGGTTTTATTAGGATGTTGCTAGTTAGGGAAGCCCATAGTAGAGGATTAATGGGGCATTTTGGTGTTGCAAAAACCTTAGGCATCCTTAAGGAATATTTCTTTTAGCCAAAAATGAGAAAGGATGTGGAGAGACATTGTTCTCAATGCATTACCTATAGGAGAGCTAAGTCTAGATCTCTTCCACATGGTCTTTATACTTCTTTACCTACACCTAATGTACTTTGGGTTGATATTTTAATGGATTTCATCTTAGGATTGCCTACGTTTAGGGGGGGGAGAGGGGTAAGGATTCCATATTTGTGATTGTTGATCGATTTGCTAAAATGGCTCATTTTGTAGCTTATTCCAAGACTAATGATGCGTCCAATATTGCAAATTTATTCTTTAAGGAAGTGGTGAGAATGCATGGGATTCCAAGGACTATTGTCTCGGATAGGGATACTCAATTCCTTAGCCACTTTTGGAGAGTTTTATGGAACAAACTTGGTACTAATCTCTTATTTTTCACAACTTGTCATCCTCAAATGGATGGATAAACGGAGGTGGTCAACCGAACACTCACCCAACTTTTGCGAACCATGATCAAGAAGAACTTGAAAAATTGGAAGAAGTGCTTACCACACATTGAGTTTGCTTACAATAGGGCTATTCACTCTGCCACTTCTTATTCTCCTTTTGAAATTGTATATAGTTTTAATCATCTAACTCCTTTAGATTTAGTTCCTTTGCCTATAGGTGAATAGTTGAACTTCAATGGAGCTAAAAAGGTGGGAATGGTGAAAGCACTCCATGAGAAGGTGAAAGAAATCATTGCAAAACGTAACGAAGAGATCGCGTATAAACGCCATCAAGAAAGGAAAAAAGTGGCATTTGAGTCGGGCGATTGGGTATGGGTGCACCTTCGCAAGGAGAGATTTTCCACACAACGACGAAGTAAACTAGAACCAAGGGTGGATGGACCATTTCAAGTTCTTGCCAATGTTGGAAATAATGCTTACAAGATAGATCTACCTGGTAAGTATTATGTTAGTGCTACATTTAATGTTAGTGACCTCTCTCTCTTTGATGTAGATGATGGCAATGATTCAAAGACGAATCTTTTTCAAGAAAGGGGAGATGATGAGACTCCACTTCATCATGGAGGACAAGGACCAATGACAAGAGCTAGGACCAAGAAGCTTTAAGATGATTTTCAATTGGTCATCAAACCATGCTTGAGGATGAAAGAGGATTGGCAGGTTGAGGAAGCTAGCCAAGAGTTTGTGTTGATGACTATCCATGAAGGATCCCAACAAGAACTCAAGCTGGTAGAAAAAGGGGACGAAACGAAACTTGACCATGGGAGGCTTCCCAGAGGACAGCCGGCGCCGGCTCCATTATGTCCAACAACACCTCAAGCACAA
The DNA here is from genome assembly GCA_026120185.1 of Voacanga thouarsii. Classification (NCBI taxonomy): domain Eukaryota; kingdom Viridiplantae; phylum Streptophyta; class Magnoliopsida; order Gentianales; family Apocynaceae; genus Voacanga; species Voacanga thouarsii. Next base: position 4,811,653 of record JANUWF010003376.1, on the reverse strand, counting down.
CATGAACCGGCCCGAAGACAGATCAAAATCCGTGTCGGCTGTGATGTCCAAACCGGCGCCGGCTCCCTCCTGGGCAGCCGTCGACTGTTCTGCGTTTTAATGCTTTTCTTCGGTTTTCTTTACTTTTAATTGCTTGTAAAGACTTGTTATTACCTTAAACTGTAATAGAACTTCAGGGATTACATAGCTTGGGTTAGGATAGTATAAATAGCACTTTAGATGATTTGACAAGATAACTTACTTCACTTTAATTCAAATTTGAGAGAGAATCTTGAGAGGCCCTAGCCTCCTTGTTCATCTTGTTCAAGACTAAGCTTAAGGGTTAGTCCTCATTTTGTAAGAGTCTTTAAATCTTTTGGATAATCCAATGTTTTTTTTCTTTGAATGGGTCTTAGTTGCATTGTTCTTCTAAGGTTTGTTTGAAATCCAATATTTGGGTGCCTATTTTCTCTATTCTATTTGTTCTTGTTTGCCTATGTTGCTTCAAGGATATTGGGGTGAGATTATAGTAGAATTTCATACTTTTCTTGAGGGTCTTTGAAGCTTAGTTCTTCAAGGGTTTGATAGAGGGTAGATAGTTATTTCATTTTCTCCTTTTGGTCACAAGAATCTCTGGTTTGGTCCCATTGTTTGAACTGAACACTTAACCAACTACTCCACTCGCAACACCCAGAAAAGCCACACAAGATTCGTATCATAGAGTTTGGTATCAGAGTAAGGAAAAGCTTGATTCCTATTAAAGCTTGAAAGCAAGAAAAGGAGCCCTACAAAGTGAAGAAAAGGAATAAAAAAAATAGAGAAATCCCGTAACTAAAAAACCTGCTCCAAAAAGATCATGAAATCTTTGTTATAACTTGATTTCTCTTTGGGGAAATTGCTCCTTGATGTTGTTATAATCCTTAGGAACAAATTTATTTTGTGATTATGGTGAAATTTGGCTTCAATATGGGTGAAAATGCTGATTGTTCTTAAGTGACGAGAATTGCATCCAAGATGTTTGATAAGTGTTCTATGAGAATATTTTTTGGCCATAGTTGGGATCTTTGATTCTTGATTTTCATTCTTTGGAATATTGGGACTTAGTATATCACTCTATTGTTAAATTTCATGTTCATTGAATTCAATTTTACTATTGCACCTTTGTGATATTTTGTTCTTCATCATCCTAGTTCTAGTTGTTTTTGTTTCTTTGTTGTTGATAATTCTTGTTTGTTTCTTGCCTAGGAGTGTTTCTTTTGCATCTAGTGCTTGTTCTTGTATTGATTGAGTCCGCTTTTCTTGAAATTCTTGACTTAAAACTTGTTTGCTCGAGGCGCCTAATAAGTGTTTGTTGAAATTTCCTTGAGACCCCGTACATGGAAAATTCATTTGATTCGTGTAATTCACTAAGTTGGACTAAAATTTTAGCTATTGGGGAGAATTGGAATTGAACAAGAAGGCTTGAGTGTTGAGAAAAAGGCAAGAGGGTGAGCCTATCCTTAAAAGAGCCACTTGACTTCTTGGACCCTTAGGTGGTCATGATGTGTTGCTAGATACTACTCATGATCTGGGAATATGGGTGTATTAATTGATGAATTAATAAATCCATCATGATTAGAATTAATAGGATTAATTCTAATTAATTATGGATTATTAATCTCAAAGACGTTTGGATTAATTCCCGTTCGCTACCAATTGACTGGGAAACCTAATAAGTCATACACAATAGAGAATTATATACTCAAGATGTTATTTGATAACATAGTGGGGTTAATTACAAGAAAGAGAAATTATTGTGGATAAATTATAATTAGTTATAATTTGTGGTTCAAGTTGTAATTGAGGGAACTTGATATTTCCAATTACAATTAGGAAATCTAATTGTTTTAGAATTTCAGATTTTCAATGGATTTTGGGACATATATTGGATATGCTCGAAACCTTAATCCAAGTGTGATTCATACGAAAATAGGAGCCACAAAAACAAACGTCTTCTTCTTCTTCTTCTTCTTCTTCTCTTTCTCTCTCTCTCTCTCTCTTGTTTTGCTGAAAACAAAAACAACCTTAGCCGCCATTTTTTTCTGCTAGCACAGGAAATTTTGGTACTTGAGTATTTCTCTGTGTGGATTACTATTAGAGATAATCACACACATTGATTATAGTGGTTAGACGTCCAACTCTTATGGAGTTTGCATAAGAGGATTGCTGGATCGCGCCTCGACTTGAAAAAGATCAATTTTGTTCTTCGGACGATCAAACAAAGGTAAAAACCTGTTACCTTTATTATCTTTATGTCTTATTTTTCACACATAGGCGGGTCCTGAGATAGTATCTCGTTTATTTTCCACTGCACCGTATTGGACACGAGCCTGAGATACCCAATACCAAGTTCAGCATGGACTTATAAAGGGGAGGGTCAATCCCTTGTAGCTATGGGTTATTTTTTTTCTTCAAATGACTGTCCAAACTCTCAAGAAGAAAATGATAGAATGAGTAGGATTCCCTATGCTTTAGTTGTGGGAAATCTCATGTACGCCATGCTGTGCAGTAGGCCAGATATCTGCTTTGCCATAGGCTTAGTTAACAGATATCAGTCAAACCCAGGGAAGGTTCATTGGCAAGTTGTAAAGTATATTCTCAAGTACCTTAAGAGTATGAGAGATTACATGCTGGTTTAGAGGGCTGAGACTTGGTTCCTACAAGATATACAAACTCAGACTTCCAAGTAGATAAGGGTGAGAGAAAATCCACTAGTAGAAAATCCACTATTTCATGGAGGAGTAATAAGAAATCTTACATTGTAGACTCAACAATGGAAGTTGAGTATGTGGCAGCTTTGGAGGCATCCAAGGAAGTAATCTAGCTCTAGAAATTCCTTTTAGAACTTGGAGTCGTGCCATAAATGGACAGGCTGATTGTGATGTATTGCGATAACACTAGCGCGGTCTTGTAATCCAAAGAACCCAGAAACAACTAAAGGGGAAGCACATTGAGAGGTACCACCTGATCCGGGATTTCGTCCAGTGATGGGAAGTTGTGGTGGAATAGATTGCCTCAGAGAACAAGTTAGCAGATCCCTTCACCAAACATTTTGCTGTGAGAGTCTTTAGAGGACACTTAGATGCCATAGGGGTGGATACTTATGGACTTACTTAGTCTTAGAGTGCAAGTAGGAGATTGTTGAGATGTATGCCTTTTTAGACTAGGTTTCTGATGTAATTTTGATTTGTATTAATAAAAGTTTTATTTTCAGAAATTGTTTGTAAAATTTTTATTACTCTTGTGAACAGTTTTACTAGAAAAGACCCATTGTGTTTAAGTAAATGTTTCATATGTATGAAGGTCTTTCGCAGTAAGGCATGTACTATGGGTTACTTAACACATAAACTAATGTTCTTAACTGAATGAAGAGAATGTGAATCTCATCATGGTAAGTTTGTTATGTTATGAATTCTAAGTGTGATGTGGCTTACTTTTAGCTAATTGGTAGTCTTCTCAATTCATAACATAAGAGTATTTTGAATACGTAGAACTGGACCTATAGTAGTGGTTTCTCAAAGTGCTATATGGTAGAAACCTAGATTACTACTGCTACAGCAAGAACTTAAACTCTTCAGCTTGAGTATGCATTGGTGGTCTAACGAAATTAGAGGCGTATGCTTTGATGTACTAAAGTTGAGATTCTATTGTAGGACCAACATACTTGCATGTTGTGTATATGTAACTAGTTAATTAAGATAGACTTGTACTAGATAGCTTCTATACTTTATCATCCCTTGTGGTTGTTTGAATGATCCCAGCGCTCTAGAGAACATGATTTGGATATTTGCTTTAGGGTACTCCCTTGGAAAGAAGAAATATTTGAAGAAGTTATAGATCATTGGACTAGAAGCTTAAGGATGATAGATGTCTTTTGTAGAGGTATTAGTACATTTCTTCCCCTCTAAATGAATGGCGATGTGTAGAAGGGTATTTTAGTTATTACCCCAGTTGGTCGAAGATATTGCTAGTGCAGCATTGTCCCTGGGGTCAATATTTTCTTATTGTGATATTAGTAAATATTTAAAATATAAAATACAGCTATTTCTATAGCAGGGGTATTTCGATCATTTTAATAAGCCGAGTTAATGTGTCTTCTTAGTTCTTAGAATAGCCCGTAAGTTCTAATTAATTTTAGATTGAGGAAATGGTCTTAGTTAAAAATAAATTTTATTTTAATCAGAAAGTCTAATTTATTATTGGACTAGAATAAAATAAAAGGTCAAGAGAAATTAAATGAAATTTATTATCTGGTTTAGGCCTAAGCTGAGATCGAATAATGGAAAAATTAACCTGGGCCAAAATAAGATAAAAGGCTTGAATAATTATTTTTGTTTATTTGAGCTTATTAATTATTTATTGGGTTATTTTTATAAGACTAAAAAATAAATAATTAATGTTTATTATTTTTGGGCTTATTGGGTCGAGGAAAAATAATAAGAATTTTTATGGCCTAATAGCTTGGACCAAAGGCATTTTTTTTTTTTTTTTTTGTCATTCACAGAATAGAAGAGTTTAGGATAAGCTTAGCATCTTCTATTGATAACTTCCAGGAGTTTCGAACAACTATAACCCTGGTGTTTGTTGTTATCAAGAAAAAAAACCACGTGTTTCATTCTTGACAATACTGTGAACAAAAAACAAGAACAAGCCTTCTATTTTTTTTTTCTCTCTCGTTTATCTTCTTGTGTTCTTCTTGACTCTACTAATTAATAGGAGGGAGTCAAGAGAATAGAGACTTGTTTTTCTTCACCTGAATTGAATCACCGACAAGTACTAGGCTGAGGAATATTTTGAGTATTGAGAAGCCTGTGCGTTCATGCTAAGGAGGAGTAGACGGATTGCCGGTTTCGAACCAGAAGCTTCAGAAATCAGAGAAGTAAACATCGCTGTTGATCAGTCGGCTCCTTCAGCACCAAAGACATTATCTAAGAGCAGAAGTATAAATATAAAACCTTCTGCTCTATTCTCTATGCATTTTTTTGGCTTCTGTTAGTCTGTATGCATGCATTCTATTTATATTTCAATCTTCACAGTTAACTTATTCTACTTGAGAATAATGGACAAAAGACTGAAAACAGACATTTCTGTTGATTAGAGAAAAAAACTTCATTCAGAAAATTGTTTGTTTCGGAAAAACATATAGAAATGCACATTTAAAACATCATATTATATCTATGATATAGTTAACCTATTAAAACCATTACAAAAAGTATGAAATATTTGACTCTTAGAAAAATTGATAGAGCTTCAGAGGAAGGTTAACACTTTTCTAAGTTAAGTGTATAATCATTACAAAATAAACTTAATAGGTAATGTTTCGGAAATAGTTCCATCGATAGGATGGTTACTATTTTCACCACCTACGGATAATCCATCTTTAATGCCTCTAATGATAGGCTGTCCAACACTAACACTTATCTTAGGCATTAATTATAATTCCTCTATTAGTTCTAGATTCTCGTAGACTTCCATCCTATAGGGGGTCATGCTCATAATGACGTGAGAAAACCCACAATCTTTAACAGGAATCTGTGATGGAAGCCATGGGGCCATTGGAACCCCTTTCTCACTTAATCTTTTGAGAAAAATAGGTTTTTAGGAAAAAAAAAAACATTTCTTTAAAATTAATTGGTTTTTATTAACTTTAGTGAAAACCCAAATATTCAACCATTATTCTCTATGTTAAGGATAAACCCTTTAAGAGAATAATCTATGAATTTTTATTTCACTGCTTAAGTTAAAACTATTTTTCTAGGAACTAAATTTAAAATACTTAAATTAAAAAATTAATCTCCATGTCAAGGATATTACCTTTTGGAAGAATAAACCATGAATTGAATTTTAAATTTCTTAGTTCCAATTTTAAAATGTTTTCCATAATTTTTTTTCTAGAGAAAAAAAAATTAATTTCTCAAAAAACTTTGTGCATTTGATTACAAAACTAAATAAAATAGACATGCTCCAAAAATAAATTTTTTACATGCTATTCTATCCTTTAATTCTTATGTGACCAAATAATAGATTAAACATCATAATAATAAAAAAATCAAAATGATCTTGCTTAATCCTAAGGTGGTTTCGTATTTACTAACTATTTTCATGAAAAATTATTTAAATCCATAAATAAACCATTGCAAGAAAATAACCTCGTGTGATATTGGTCCCAAAAGAAAAGAAATTACAAGGTAAATAAGGAAAAACTATCTTCATGAAAACATGAATGGAAGCCAGCGACCAGCATGCTTGAACCCAGTGCAAACCGCACCCCGAACCGATAGGTCAATGCACGAACTAGCCAGGTCCAACACCATTCTATCCAGTTGTGGCTCCTAGAAATCCAGGCATGGCTTCAGGGAGAAATTATCCCCAAAGTCGGCCACTGATTCCCATGAACTAGTCATAGCTCTAGGAGAATTTCTTCTCCAATCCAGCCGTAGCTTAACCCCCAGCTGGCCACAGCTAGGCCCTTCCTATGCGCCTCCGTTTTCCTTCAGCTTCTCTTCTTTTCCTATTTCTTGTTCAGGTTTTCCTTCAGTGTGTTGATCCAAGTACCAATTTTGCACAAGAATTCATAAAATAAATTTAAATGAAATTTCAAATGCCTATGCCTTTCAAAACGAGGTGTACATGAATTCTATAGAAAGCGATTAAAAATAAATTACAGGTGCCTATGCCGACACGCATGAGGCGTATATGAAATCTAACCATATAAAAAATTACGAAGGATCTATACAATGACAAAGGTCATATTTTTATTAGTAAAGGAACCACTTTTTTTGGTTAGTAACCCTAATCATGCTCCTAGATTAAACCATGTCTTGATACCACTTGGAAGACCACGAAAAAATTAAATACACCGTGGAAGATAACAAATTAGCATTTTTTTCCCGAGCCAAAATTTAGGAGTACTTACTTCTTGGGCATTTTACTTGAAGAACCGGAGTTGGGTTTGGGTTTGACGGTGCTTCTTTAACTGGAATGTCCACTTGTTCCGCAGGAATACCATCTAATTGTCGGCTTCTTCACATCAAACACTTAACACGTTTGCTTGCTCCTGACCTTCTAAAGTATTCTCTAACCTCTATATCAGTAAAGTAGAACTAGGGTGAAGAAGATTGAAAGTAAAATGGAAGAGATAAAACGGTAAACAAAATCGAAGAAAAAATGGTGTCATCGTTTTGTTTCTTAAGGAAAAAACGAAAAGCCTATACGTGTGTTATGTTTTTCCAAAATTTGATCCATACTGATTAGGCACACGTGATGCCTATTTAAAAGAAAAACCCAGCTTTCCTATTCCTTCGCAAAACCACAACCAACCGACTTTCTATTTCTTTTCCTAATTTCCTTTTTCCCTTGTACAGTGGTGGCTACTTTAGGATTTTTAAAAATTCGTAAGTCACCACGATACCCTGGTGGGCCAGGGTTTTCTTAAGTTGTCCAAGACTGATTAAATAGCTCTCTTATTAAGTAATTAATCCGCTTGGACCCAATATAAAATTATCTAAGATAATTAATTCATAAGCAATTAATTAAATTAGCTCTTTTATTTATTAATTAATTCACTTGGACCGAATATAAATTTATCTAAGATAATTAATTAATAAACCAATTAATTAAATTGGCTCAATTAATTATTCTAATCCAAATAAATATATAATTGGACTTCTAGAATAATTCTTTAAATAATAAATTCACGCATAAGCTCATATTGTTAATAAATTTATTTAGGTTATTTGAGCTACTTTGGGGACTAAAAGACATATTATCATTGGCTACTAAAATGATTAAAATACCCTTGCTAACACATAGTAGTATTTTCATCATTTTAAATATTTCATTTATTGCCATATAAAAATATTGACCTCAAGAATAATATTGCAAGTGTAGTGCCTTCGACTTACAAGTGTAATGATGAAATTACCTTTCTACGTAACACCTATCATTAAGATAGGAAAAATGCACTAACACCTTTCTCAATGACATCTACTATCCTTTCACAGCTAGTTCGATAATCCATGACTTCCAGTATGTATCCACTTATCACAAGGAGCTACCCAAAAGTGTACATACTTAGTCACGTTTCCCAGGGATATGAATTATTAGATTATCCCAAACAATCACAAGAGAGTGATTTCTTCATGTAATAAAGCATAGAAATTCTATTGTATAAGTCTGTCTTAATTAACCATAGTCATACACCGAGCGTGCAAGGTTATTGGCCTTGCGATAAGACCTCACCCAACATATATCAAAGTGTTCAAATTCAGCTTCACTAGACCATCAACTTATACTCAAGTCTTAAGGTACTCATCCACATGGTAGCTGCGATAAACTAATCTTTATTTAATTTAGTACTTAGAACTTTTGTAAAGATTATCATCACATGGTCAACTTCTACGTATTCTAAATATGCTTACAGTATTGGTATGAGTGGACTATTCACTGGTTAAAGGTAAACCATTCCTTATTTAGAAACCATAGAAAAATGATCTAAACCTTGATAAAGTATCCAACTCCATCAATCGATCGGAATAATTTTTTGCTTATGTGTTAGTAGTCCATAATATACACCTTACTATGAAAGATTAACCCAGTCACGTAGATTACTTACTAACATATTTAGACATTTAATATGCAATATATGTAAATAAACAACCATCAAGAAATGAAAATTTTATTAATTTCCAAAATACAGAAATACATAAGGTATTTTGGGCATACATTCTAACAGTGAGAACCACCGTTTGATCTAATTAAGAAGTATAGCACATTCTAATTTTTGCACATTAATGATGTCCTATCTAATTAATACTATACAGATAGTTTAAGCAAAAGTACTATATAGTATAGTAAAAATCTTACATTATGATCTCTATAATGATTTTCCTAACACTATATATTGTGCTAGGGATTTATCGTTCAATTTTATACATATACACATATGAAACAAAGAAATTGAAAGATAGAGAGAATCTTAATTGCAAAATACATTGTGAAATAAATTGGTTCTAGGGCATAACTCTAACATTAATATCTTAATTCGAGATCTTAACAAGTTTTTCATGTAATTCAAGTTAGGATATAACTGAAGCAATTCATTGTTAAGTACATGCTCCGGTCATTTTGATACTTCTTGATCTGCAACATCTGAAACACGTTATGTATACCCGTCCAACTATCAGGCGAATCTAGTCTATATCTGGCAAGATCTATTCTCTCCATTATTTGAAATGGTTTTAGATATCTTGGACCTAATTTCTCTTATTTTGAGTGTCTTGAAATTCCCAACTTGAGGTCAACTTCAAGTTCGTCTAATCACTGGCTTGGAACCCAGTTCCTTAGTTATCATAAAAGTAAAACTAATTTGTCCCATAACGGTCTAATTTCAAACAATCTTACATACTCAAAAACTAAAGAGGGTTAATTTTCAAATTTAATAGGGAAAAGAATTGAAGATTAAGGAAAACCTAACATCAAGGGAAGAATAGTGATCAAGAAAACATTAAGGAGCAAGAAAATGAGAAGTTTGGAATTCAGTACCTTTTAAAATAAGTCTTAACAAATGTATGATTATGGTTTTCCGAATAAAATCTAACAAAAAGAATTATCTTCAGATACAAAAAAACAGGAAGCCTATTGAAGACTACAAAGTGCTTATGATACCCAAGAAGTTTTAGAAGAAATCTAATGCCTCTATATCAGTCTAGAAGCCTATTGAGTTGGTTAGATAGTTCCTCATTTATGGGGTTGCGTTCGTGCCTCTCCTAGGCAAGTTCAACATCTATATTAGCTAGTATCACATGCTTAGATATGTGAGAGAAGTGTTTTGTATTTTGACTTCGAAGTGGTCCTTTAAGGCTCTTGAGCCGTTTACAAAGAATAAACTGTCTATGACCCCTAACTCTGACCTGCCAATTATCATGGACCAGGTCAAGAAAGTTATTGTGATCAGTCCATATGTTGAAGAATTGAAACGGGTGCACAACATCCAATTGTGGTTGTTGATGTCTCCACAGATATGGGTAGTGGTCAGACAGTGCAGAAATGGGAAAGAACTCAGCAGTAGCCTTACCCATAATTCGAACAAGTTTGGACCAAACATGAGAGTTGGTCTAAGTATAGAGCGGGCCATTTGAAGGGATGTCTGTCATATCCAATTCCTTGCATAACACCGCAAAATCCGTTATTTCATAATTTGTCAATGGAGCTCCATTTAGTTTTTCATCCAGGGATAGATATGCGTTGAAATCTCCCATGATGATCCAAGGACTCTGAATCTGCACATCCAGTTGGCCCAGTACCGTCCATTAGGGACGATGGGCTACAATAGCATTGAAGGCTTAAATAAAGGAAAAGTATATAGAAGTATGAAGTGTCTTACTGGTGATCTAGCAAGTGATGGCTTGGGGGGAAGTTGCTACGGCCTTTAAATTTATATGGTCACCCTACTAGAAAATGAGAATCCTCCTACCATTGTCAAGATCAAAGTTATGTACATATGGCCAGTCCTAGAAACAGGAACTAGTAGCAAGCTTCAAGGTATCCTTATTTAGTTTGGTCTCCAAAACTCCAAATGCATCCACTATGTGATTCTTTAGGAAATCCTTTACTCCTATTTACTTAAGGGTCTTGTGGAACCCTCTTATGTTCCAGCAGCCGACAATCATTGGGGGAGGCAGTAATGCCGTCTGGGGGGCACCCATTGAAGCAGTGTTCAGTTTAGGATACTTGTCCCAAGCAGCGCGTAAGAACTTTATTGCTTGTAGTATGGCTTGGCCTGCTTTAATCACGGCATTAGGGATCCGAACAGATACTTCGGACGGGAATGAGCCTGGATGGTCCTGCATGTTTGTTGGGGCCTTTGAGTTGGACCGATGCTTGCTTTAATACCTTCTTCTAGAGTCCCCCCTAATCTATCTAGGACCCCTTTGGCTATAAGAAGAACCATGGTCTTCTCGGTGTGCCCTGTTGCCCTAGAAGTGAACTCCTTTTGCGGCTAGGGAGTGGGTCTCAGCTAGTAGTTGGGTGGTCTTGCTGCAATGTAGTCTACAAAGTCATATCAAAGATCTAAGCTGACCGTCTGAAAGGAATTTTACCAATATTGGTGGACGCTGCTCAATCTGCCTTCATTGAAGGAAGACTTATGGCTGACAACATTTTTTTAGTCTAGGAACTCTTACGGACATACAAGAGAAAGAGTGCATCGCCACGGTACACCATCAAAAGTGACATCCGTAAAGCCTACGACTCCATAGAGTGGCAATTCTTGCTCGATCTGTTGAATGAGTTTGGCTTTCTTGATCAGTTTACCTATTGGGTAAACCAGTGTATCATATGCTCCTCCTATTCTGTTACAATCAATGGACAAGTACATGGCTTCTTCCATGGACGACGTGGGCTGAGACAAGGAGATTTGATTTCACCTCTCCTTTTTGTACTCTGTATTGAATACCTATTAAGATAGATAAAATTAACTACATCTGGGATGGGGTTCATGTAACACCCTGTTACCTAGGCCCGCCAGGGCCGGGGATGTCGCCCCGTCCAAAGGACAAGGGGTCTTTATAACTAGGTCACACAAATAAAATAGCGGAATAAAAATAATAGTTTAACTTAAAATTTATTACATTCCAAGAATAAATACAATAATAAATCCATGAATTCCCGAAATAAATCCATAAGTAAAATTATCCACTCTCAACTCCCCAAAACAACACATAAAAATAAATAACAACATTCTCTTCCAAGGCATATGACACTAGCTACTCATCCCCACAATAAGATTGACCTGAAATCATGGTAAAAGGGTGATGAGACAGAAATCTCAATAAGTCCATGTGTGCTTTGAGTGTCCAGCGGAAATAGTTCGTGAATGCAAAGTATAAAACCTTTATAAGAGAAATACTGGCAAGCAATAAACATTAGTCAAAAGTAAGAGTGGTGCTTTAGCTTTTTCAACCATACATAATCAATAAAATCAACCACTCAAAAGAAATGATCATAGGTTACCACACGTTGGGCCTCATAATCGGTCAGAATGCCATACTTTGTGTAGACTGACATAAGGTAGGTGATCGGCCTATCGGGCAAAATACTCCTCCTTCTCTATACCCAAACAATAACCGGGTGTCCATTCCGACAAAATACAGTCACTTGACTGAAAATTAAACAACTGCTAGCTCAGAACGGCACGACCTACTGGACTGACTTCTTATCCAAGAAGGACTCATCCCTCAGAGGTGGCCACCTACTGAGAGACTCACCCTAACCCTTCAAAGATTAGTCCTAGCAGTTCACCCTTATTGAGTACTCAACGTAATGTAATCCACTTGGGAAAATGAACAAACCATAGTTCCACATAAAAATGGCAATTGAGGGCCTCCAAAGTCTTTGTCAGAATTAGTTTTGAAAAGAGTTTTGAGTTTGAGTAAAACTGCTTATGGGTTTTCAAATAATTTATTTGACTGAAATAAGAAAGGAGTCAATCCTCATTTGCCTTACAGAAATGAGTGTCCATGCACTATACATTTGGCTTGCCATAATAAACATTTTACATCAAACATGTTTTATGTAGGAGCTTACCTGATTTTTGCTCACAATAAAAAGGTCTCCAACAGCTGACCTAACCCCGCATGGGCAAATACAAACCACAATCAAACTCAAGCCAAAATCCACTTTCTCAATTTAAAACAACTCAACTCACTTCTACCATGATCCTAGTGTCCCAAGTTTTAAGGCCAAACAATAAATAAATAGGTTTATAAGCTAAGCCTAATTTGATATTTAAAATAATTAAGGTTTTAGGAAATAAATACTAATAAGTTGATGGTTTACATCTTGCTAAGAAAATTTAGGGTTTATTTGATGAAGAGTCTTAGGTGGTATTAGGTAAAATAATGATTTATTAATAATTTAGTTGTTGGAAAATAATTGATAACTAAAATTAGTTGAAAATAAATTTAATGAGTCTTACTTAAAAAATAATAAATAAATTTTTAATGGGTTTTGATTAAAGGTAATAATTAAAATTTTAGTAATAAATATTTTACTAATTATGATTATTTCCATAAAAGGTTTTAGTTGATTTCATTATTATATATATATATATATATATATATATATTTCTAGCAAAAGCTATTATTTATTTGACTAAAATATCCTTATTATATATAATAATCCAAATCTACCCCTCCTAGGGTTTTTTCGAAATTACTAGCAAAATCATATTATGAAATATTTTATTTACGAAATAAAAATTAGCTTAGGGACAACTAGGTCATGATCATATTTCTATGGCTAACCACAATCATGAACATATACACTCCTTCAATTCATCAACTCATCCAAATCATGCATATAAGCATAGATATAGACTTACTAAGGCATGATCTAACCTTTACTAGCATAAATATAATCATGGCTTTAATAATCACACAAGAATATAAATCCTATTCATCATAGATGGCATAATCTCTAGCATACTTGATCATGGAGACATGCATTAAACCTCAAAACATCATACAATCAACCAAGATAATCCCTTCATGCATAAATCCTATCCCCATCATATACTCATGCTTTACTCTCAACTCATCACAACAGTATATACTCAAATACCATTCATGATTCATCTTCTATCAACATCATCCTAGAGACATGAATCTAGAATTTAAAAGAAGGGTTAAAAAGACTTACTTGATTGATAAAAACCTTGAAGGAGTTTCAAATGAATCTCAACTCCTAGATGACTAGATCCGTCCAAGGAAGATGGAGAAAGCATGGCCAAGAGAGAGAGAGAGAGACCATTAGCATGTTTATTCATATATATACTCATTAGAGATCAAGATTAGAGAAGATGAAGTTGTTAGAACAACTCTACCTTGAAGGTGTTCTTGAGCCTTCACAAAACTTCTGGTTTTTTATCCAAAAGAGCAAGTTGGATTTGAGAGTTTGATGTTAAAAATGGTGTGGATGGACTCACAGCAGTGAATAGATGAAATCTGAAATTTTTAGAAGCAGTTTGAAGTGATTTGGAGAGGTATTAGGTGAAAGGAAGGAGTAGGTGTTCTTGGTGTGCTATGTGTTCTTGAAGGTTGAAGAGAATAGATAGGTTTTGTTCAAGGTTGGCCGAATTGTTGAAGGGATTAGGGCTACCGATTTGTTTGTAGGGTTTTGGAAGATGATTTTCTGGTTTGGAAGGGAAAAGGAAAGGCTAGTTGTTGAAATCCTTGAAGAATATTTTTGGGAAGCAAATTTAAAAACTAAATATTCAAGAGTTTTTTTGATTATTGGAGAGCTTTTGGAATGCTGCCATGGCCGAATTTCTGAGCAGTGTTTCTGCTGGATGAAAGCTGGTTGAAGGAGGCTAAGGGTGGCAAAAAATAAGGAGTATAATGGTGAAGGGAAGGTCTTGTTGTTTGAGGGATATTTTATGGAAAGTTGTTAAATTATGGTGGCTGGAATTTTGGTAACTGATCAAGCATGATTGCAGAAATTTTTTTGGAAAGATTTTTGGGTAGCCATGTCTGAATTTCATGCAGAATGCTGGAGAAGACATTGGAGTTCAGTTAATGGCTGTTCAAGAGAAGTTTGTGCAGAAAAATGGTGAAGGTTTCGGACAAGGCTGAAGGAGAACAAAGTTGGAAATTGTGTTCAGTGATTTCGCAAGTTTGAAGGAAAATTCTGGGCAGATTTTTCTGCCATTGTTCAGTTAGTTTGCAGAGGGTTTGAGGGGGTATTTAGAGGTCTTTCAATGCTGGTTTCTAGCCTTCTTCATGGAGGAAAAACATGGCTAAGGAGCTGGAGAAAAACTAGAAGAAAACAGCTTGGTTTGAACTCATCTATGCTGCGATTTTGCCCAGAAAATTTTCTGGTTTTGCACAGCTTTTGTGCAATCCGAAAATGGCCAGAAAAATTCAGGTTTCAAACTAATCAAAAGGGCCATTTTCTGGAAGCATTTTAGAGGGAATAATGGCCAAGAATTTCGACACCTTGAAGGCATAAGAAGCTAGAAAAATTTCAGTTCAATACATGAAAGAAAATGAACCTAGCTAGAGTGAAGTTTTAGAAAGTTCACTAAGGAAATTAATTCACTTGAAATCCTTCCCCCTCTTCCATGGTTTCATTCGACAAAATGTCTTTCACTAAGACATTTTGAACCTTCAAAGCCACAGCATATTTATAGAATTTTCCTAGAATAAAATTGGCTTGAACAAATTGAACATCCTAATGGATTGAGAAATAGGAAAATTAAGGATAAAGAGGAAATGAATTCCCTTTAGGAATTTTGTGTAGAGCAAAAGAATAGGATTAGGATACTTCTATCATGTCTCTCTTAGGACAACATCTCTACCCTATTCCAAAGCACATAAGGCCAAAAATTCCACTTCCCAAGCAAAAATAAAATTTTATCATTCTAAAGCTTCCATAATGGAATTTGAACCCAAGACCTCAAGAATTAATTTTAAGGCTCTAAGCACTAAACCACAACAACTCTTGTTCTTATTTTCCCTCTAAAAATATTTTCCTATTCAATCCTCAAGCTATCACCCTTTTTCTACCTCAAGCAAAAATTACCATTTTGCCCTTCTCACTCAATAATCATAATCAAGCCCTTTAGACTATAAAACACAAATTTAATGCACATAAAATTATATAAAAAATATATTTAAACATGCAATGAAATATGATATGCATCCCAACCCCCTTACTCTAAGGTTGGTTTTGACTGGGGTTTCACAGTTCAAATACTATCCCAAGTGCGACAGATTGGGCATCACGCATTTAGCTTTTGCAGACAACCTTATGATGTTCTCCAAAGGTGAACCTGGTCCATTGCCATTCTACTCAAATGTTTAGATGATTTTTAGGAGCGCTTGGGGCTTTAAATCAACAAGCAGAAGTCACACCTATAGTCGGCAGGGGTTTCTGATGCAAACAAAGACCAGCTAGCCAATTCCAGTGGCATTCCACTAAGCTCGTTCCTGTTTCGTTACCTCGGAGTACCCATTATGTTTGATAAAATTCATCTCAACAACTACCAGCCATTGCTGGACAAGATTGGAGCGCATATAGGTAGATGGTCTGCCCACACCCTCTCCTATGCTAGTAGAGTTGAGGTTATCCGTGCAGTACTACAAGGTATTGATTACTTTTGGTTTTCCCTCCTACCTCCAACTGGAGTGATTGATCAACTAAACAGAATGGCCAGGGAATTCTTATGGGATGCTAAAAATTCTTTGGTTGCATGGTCAAATCTATGTGTTCCTAAAATTAAAAGGGGGCTTGGCCTTAAGGATCTTTGCAGCTGGAACTGGGCACTCCTTGCTCGTGCACTTTGGGACATCCAGTCTGAAAGATAAACTCTGTGGGTACAATGGGTATCCTACTACTATATGAACAAGAAATTACTGTTGGGTATCTCACATCTATATCGAATATGGCGCAGCGGAAGAATAAAATGAGATACCATCTCAAGACCCGTATATGTGTGGAAAACAAGACATAAAGATAACAAAGGTAACAGTTTTGACCTTTCTTTGATCGTCTGAAGAACAAAAATTTCTTCTTCAAGTCGAGGCGCAATCCAACAATCTTTTTGATCAAACTCCACGAGAGTTGAACGTCTAACTACTATAATCACAGTGTGTGATTATCTCTAACAGTAATCCACACAGAGGAATACTCAAGCACCAAAATTTATTGTGCTAGCATAAAAAGATGGCGGCTAGGGTTTCTCAAGAACAATCATGAGAGAGAGAGAAGAGAGAAATCGTGTGCCTTAAGGTTTGGAGTTATTTTCGTATCTTACACAATATCAGCTAGGGTTTTGAGTGTATCTCTATATCACATCAAAAATCCTGCTCAAAATATACTCCAATCTCAGAATTCTAAAACAGTTAGAATTCCCTAATTGTAATTGGAAACATCAAGTTCTCACAATTACAATTTGGACCACTAATTATAACTAATTATAATTTGGTCACAACAACAACTTTTTTTTTTTTTTTGTAATTAACTCCACTATGTTATCAAATAACATCTTGAGTATATAATCCTCTATTATGTTTGACCTATTAGGTTTCCCGACTAATTGGTAGCGAATATGAATTAATCCAAACGTCTTTGAGATTAATAATCCATAATTAATTAGAATTAATCATATTATTTCTAATCAGGATTGGTTTATTAGTTCATCAATTAATAAACCCATATTCTCAGATCATGAGCAGTATCTAGCAACACATCATGACCACCCAAGAGTCTAGGAAGTCAAGTGGCTTGACATGAACCCTTCAATAACAAATTACAGTGCAATTAACTCCTTTTACCGTACAATATCTCATTCGGTTTGGAGTACGGAATTAGTGCCAACTCCCTCTAGAATTAATTCTGGCCCGAATACAATAGTACTTGTACTAGGAACCCATTACTCTAGATGTGTATCAATTAGAACTATTTTCAATACACAATTGCCTTGGCCAAGGACTTATTGAGTAGTAATTCCTACAAGTGGCCGTGAGATATTCACCCTTACTATTAGGAGTGGTGAATTCTTTATTAACCCTCTCAACTACTTTCATTTACCTCACAATGTACCCAATATCCATCCCATTGGCGGCCCTCAATCGAGCTCCAGAGATTGGAACCAAAGTACAATGCTCAACAAACAAAATACCTTGGAGATCTCAAGTCTAAGGATACTTGCACGTTTGTTATATTGAGATTATATCACTAACACTAAATAGTTATCCATATGATTATCTCATAGCTAGGTCATCTAATGAACTTGTTTTATTAACAAGCATTTATGTGTTAACTTTGAGTATCTCAATACTCACGAATATGAGAACCACCGCCTGATCAAATCAGGAAGTCTAACACATGCTAGTCTTTACACATTAATGATGTCCTATCTCATTAATACTATGACTATGGACTATTTAAGTACTAACATTATACAGTATAGTAGGAATCTTATATTATGATCTCTATCATAATTTCCTTAACACAGTGTTGTACTAGGGACTTTATCGAACAGTTATATTACTTAAAAAGTAAACAAAAGAAACTATAAGATAAATAATGCCTTTTATTAAAATAAAATGTGTCATATACAATGTACAAGTGATTGCTTCTAGGGCACAACACTAACAATTACTATGGGACATAACCCCAAACCGTGTGCACTCTCCGTTGTTCAAAAGACACCTCCTAATCAGAGACTCAATTATCACAAAAGACCAACACTGTAATCGAGCCATCAGTGAGCTTCAAGCTTGGGCGGAAGGGGGCAGGTTGAGTACCCGACATGCTTATGATTATATCCGCCCTTGGCAATACAGAGTTTCATGGGCAACAACCGTTTGGCAACAAGGGCTGACACCCAAGCATTCTTTCTCTGCATGGCTTTGTGCCAAGGGACGTCTTCAAACTGAGGATACTCTTCCATTTGTCATAGACGATATCATGTGTCCGTTGTGTAGACGAGAACCGGAATCAGTAAGACACCTATTCTTTTAATGCCAGTTTTTAGATGCCGTATGGTCCAACATTCAGAGCTGGTTAAGACTGCCACGACCCATCAGGTCACTATCTGCCTGTTTCAAGTGGTTTAAGAGATATAATCGGGGATCTAGTTAGGTTGCTAAGACCAAGTCCATGGCCATGTATGCTACGATATACCACATTTGGACTATTCAGAACCGAATACTATTTGACAACTAGCAGTGCCAACCCTCGGACATTTCTTCAAAGATTAAAACACATGTCTACAGAGTTATCTTTACCCTGTACCCTCATGTTTTGAACCTTTTTGAGTCTTATGTTGGTTGAACTAATAGGTGCCTTACCTTGGCCCTACTAGGTGAAAACTTTATACATATTCCTCTTTTTTATCATTAATACACCTTTACATTTTGATCCTAAAAAAAAATAAAAAATTTGGAATACTTGATTATTAAGAAGTTGTTATGACTAATGAAAGCTGATTAAAAGAAGATGTTCATTTATATGAGATAGTAAGAGACATTAAGCAAGAGAATGGGCACATAGGGTCATTAGGATTTTGGGAAAATGGAAGAACTATATAAAGAGAAGGTACACGCTAAGATGTGCTAGATCAAAAGAATAATAAAAATCATGAAGTAGACCTTTAAGGTCTCAATATAGCAAGATATAGAAAGTGAACATGAGGATGCTATAGGAAAAGTTTAGGTATAGTGTTGATAAGTTTGATAACGAGCAACTGTGAACAATAAATGAAGTTCT
Source organism: Voacanga thouarsii (assembly GCA_026120185.1). Taxonomy (NCBI): domain Eukaryota; kingdom Viridiplantae; phylum Streptophyta; class Magnoliopsida; order Gentianales; family Apocynaceae; genus Voacanga; species Voacanga thouarsii. The sequence goes on along the minus strand of JANUWF010003376.1, from coordinate 4,792,363 downwards.
ATGGTTGTCCAAAATAACTAAGTCCTGGGGAGAAATCTCACAGCAACCATAAAAGATAGAAGAAGAGTTTTGTTAAAAGAATTTCAAAAGAAAGAGAAAAGAGGCAAAGTGAAGAAGAGCATGCCCTTAAGGAGATCACTAACATGGACTTTTCCTCATTTCTCCTCCCAAAAATACTGCACATCTTTTTGTACTAGTTGAGTTAAGGTAATGTAAGGGTTGTGATGTTGGGTATCTCTCGCAAAACATATATGGCGTAGTAGAAAAATAAGAACGAGATACCAACCTAGGAACTGTATATGTGTGAAAAACAAAACATAAAGAGAACAAAGGTAACAGTTTTACCTTTCTTTGAGCATTTGAAAAACAAAATTTTTTCTTCTTCAAGTCGAGGCGCAATCCAACAATCTTTTTGATCAAACTCCACGAGAGTTGAACGTCTAACTACTATAATCACAGTGTGTGATTATCTCTAACAGTAATCCACACAGAGGAATACTCAAGCACCAAAATTTATTGTGCTAGCATAAAAAGATGGCGGCTAGGGTTTCTCAAGAACAATCATGAGAGAGAGAGAAGAGAGAAATCGTGTGCCTTAAGGTTTGGAGTTATTTTCGTATCTTACACAATATCAGCTAGGGTTTTGAGTGTATCTCTATATCACATCAAAAATCCTGCTCAAAATATACTCCAATCTCAGAATTCTAAAACAGTTAGAATTCCCTAATTGTAATTGGAAACATCAAGTTCTCACAATTACAATTTGGACCACTAATTATAACTAATTATAATTTGGTCACAACAACAACTTTTTTTTTTTTTTGTAATTAACTCCACTATGTTATCAAATAACATCTTGAGTATATAATCCTCTATTATGTTTGACCTATTAGGTTTCCCAGCTAATTGGTAGCGAATATGAATTAATCCAAACGTCTTTGAGATTAATAATCCATAATTAATTAGAATTAATCATATTATTTCTAATCAGGATTGGTTTATTAGTTCATCAATTAATAAACCCATATTCTCAGATCATGAGCAGTATCTAGCAACACATCATGACCACCCAAGAGTCTAGGAAGTCAAGTGGCTTGACATGAACCCTTCAATAACAAATTACAGTGCAATTAACTCCTTTTACCGTACAATATCTCATTCGGTTTGGAGTACGGAATTAGTGCCAACTCCCTCTAGAATTAATTCTGGCCCGAATACAATAGTACTTGTACTAGGAACCCATTACTCTAGATGTGTATCAATTAGAACTATTTTCAATACACAATTGCCTTGGCCAAGGACTTATCGAGTAGTAATTCCTACAAGTGGCCGTGAGATATTCACCCTTACTATTAGGAGTGGTGAATTCTTTATTAACCCTCTCAACTACTTTCATTTACCTCACAATGTACCCAATATCCATCCCATTGGCGGCCCTCAATCGAGCTCCAGAGATTGGAACCAAAGTACAATGCTCAACAAACAAAATACCTTGGAGATCTCAAGTCTAAGGATACTTGAACGTTTGTTATATTGAGATTATATCACTAACACTAAATAGTTATCCATATGATTATCTCATAGCTAGGTCATCTAATGAACTTGTTTTATTAACAAGCATTTATGTGTTAACTTTGAGTATCTCAATACTCACGAATATGAGAACCACCGCCTGATCAAATCAGGAAGTCTAACACATGCTAGTCTTTACACATTAATGATGTCCTATCTCATTAATACTATGACTATGGACTATTTAAGTACTAACATTATACAGTATAGTAGGAATCTTATATTATGATCTCTATCATAATTTCCTTAACACAGTGTTGTACTAGGGACTTTATCGAACAGTTATATTACTTAAAAAGTAAACAAAAGAAACTGTAAGATAAATAATGCCTTTTATTAAAATAAAATGTGTCATATACAATGTACAAGTGATTGCTTCTAGGGCACAACACTAACAATTACTATGGGACATAACCCCAAACCGTGTGCACTCTCCGTTGTTCAAAAGACACCTCCTAATCAGAGACTCAATTATCACAAAAGACCAACACTGTAATCGAGCCATCAGTGAGCTTCAAGCTTGGGCGGAAGGGGGCAGAGTTGAGTACCCGACATGCTTATGATTATATCCGCCCTTGGCAATACAGAGTTTCATGGGCAACAACCGTTTGGCAACAAGGGCTGACACCCAAGCATTCTTTCTCTGCATGGCTTTGTGCCAAGGGACGTCTTCAAACTGAGGATACTCTTCCATTTGTCATAGACGATATCATGTGTCCGTTGTGTAGACGAGAACCGGAATCGATAAGACACCTATTCTTTTAATGCCGGTTTTAGATGCCGTATGGTCCAACATTCGAGCTGGTTAAGAGCGCCACGACCCATCGAGTCACTATCTGCTCGCTTCAAGTGGTTTAAGAGATATAATCGGGGATCTAGTTAGGTTGCTAAGACCAAGTCCATGGCCATGTATGCTACGATATACCACATTTGGACTATTCGAACCGAATACTATTTGACAACTAGCGAGTGCCAACCCTCGGACATTTCTTCAAAGATTAAAACACATGTCTACGAGTTATCTTTACCCTGTACCCTCATGTTTTGAACCTTTTTGAGTCTTATGTTGGTTGAACTAATAGGTGCCTTACCTTGGCCCTACTAGGTGAAAACTTTATACATATTCCTCTTTTTTATCATTAATACACCTTTACATTTTGATCCCAAAAAAAAATAAAAAATTTGGAATACTTGATTATTAAGAAGTTGTTATGACTAATGAAAGCTGATTAAAAGAAGATGTTCATTTATATGAGATAGTAAGAGACATTAAGCAAGAGAATGGGCACATAGGGTCATTAGGATTTTGGGAAAATGGAAGAACTATATAAAGAGAAGGTACACGCTAAGATGTGCTAGATCAAAAGAATAATAAAAATCATGAAGTAGACCTTTAAGGTCTCAATATAGCAAGATATAGAAAGTGAACATGAGGATGCTATAGGAAAAGTTTAGGTATAGTGTTGATAAGTTTGATAACGAGCAACTGTGAACAATAAATGAAGTTCTATGGTTGTCCAAAATAACTAAGTCCTGGGGAGAAATCTCACAGCAACCATAAAAGATAGAAGAAGAGTTTTGTTAAAAGAATTTCAAAAGAAAGAGAAAAGAGGCAAAGTGAAGAAGAGCATGCCCTTAAGGAGATCACTAACATGGACTTTTCCTCATTTCTCCTCCCAAAAATACTGCACATCTTTTTGTACTAGTTGAGTTAAGGTAATGTAAGGGTTGTGATGTTGGGTATCTCTCGCAAAACATATATGGCGTAGTAGAAAAATAAGAACGAGATACCAACCTAGGATCTGTATATGTGTGAAAAACAAAACATAAAGAGAACAAAGGTAACAATTTTACCTTTCTTTGAGCATTTGAAAAACAAAATTTTTTCTTCTTCAAGTCGAGGCGCAATCCAGTAATCTTCTTGATCAAACATCATGAGAGTTAAATGTCTATACACTATAATCACAGTGTGTGATTATCTCTAACAGAAATCCACACGAAGGATCACTCTCAAGCACCAAAATTTTTTGTGCTAGGGTTTATGGTGAAGAACCACGAGAGAGAGAGAGAGAGAGAGAGAGAGAGAGAGAGAGAGAGAGAGAGAGAGAGAAGTGAAAAGGATCGTATATCCTCTAGGGTTTGGAGTTGTAATTCGTTAATCCCCATCACACAAGGAAACGTGCATATCCTATATACCACGAAATAACCCTGCTGAAAATACTCCAACTGAGAATTCTAAAATAGTTAGAATTCCTTAATTGTAATTAGAAACATTAAGTTCTCACAATTTCAATTTGGATCATAAATTATAACTAATTATAATTTGGACATAACAACTTTTTTTTCTCGCAATGAATCCCACTATGTTATCAAATAACATCTTGAGTATATAATCCTCTATTGTGTGTGATGTATTAGGTTTCCCTGTCAATTGGTAGCAAACATGAATTAGTCCAAACGTCTTTAAGATTAATAATCCATAATTAATTAGAATTAATCATATTGATTCTAATCAAGAATGGCTTATTAATAAACCCGTGATATGATCTTGAGTGGGCTTTTTCTTGGTGTTGTGGGTGGTTTAGTTGGTTATGAGTTCATCTCTTCCCATGGGACCAAAAACAGTGAATTTATTAAGACAAAAAGGAGAAATTAAACTAACAACCTACCATTTATCAAATCCTTGAAGAACTAGGCTTCAAAGACTAGTTGAAAGTTCTACTATAATCTCACCCCAATATCCTTAGAGTAACAAAGGCAAACAAGAACAAATAGAATAGAGAAAATAGGCACCCAAATAATGGAATTCAAACAAACCTTAGAAGAGTAAAACAACTAAGACCCATTGAAAGAAACCACATTGGATTATCTAAAAAGATTTTATAGACTTATTCTTAAGGAGGGCTAATCCTTAAGCATAGTCTTGAATAAAATGAACAAGGAGGCTAGGGCCTCTCAAGACTCTCTCTTCAAATTTAAATAAAATGTGTGAATTACCTTGTCAAATCACTATTGTATTTATACTGCCCTAACTCTAGCTAAGTGATCCTTGAGATTCTAATACAATTTAGGGCCTTAATTGGTCTTTACAAAACATTTAAAATTGAGGAAAACAAGAGAAAACATAAAAAATGAGGGGTAGCTGGAGTTGGAGCCGGTGCCGGCTAGGGCTTCTACAGCCGTCGCCGGTTGCATGCTGTTCTTCAGGCCGTCGGTGCAGGTTGAAGCCAATGCCGGTTAGGTTGCTTGGGCCGGCGCTGATTGTCTGCTGGAAGGCCACATTTTGGCCAAATTTCGTCCGTCTTTGTTACCGGCTCGAGTTCTTGTTAGGGTCCTTGGATAGTCATCAAAATGAGCTCTTGGCTAGCTTCCTCAACCTTCCAACCCTCTTCCATCCTTAAGCATGGTTTTATGAGCAATCAAAATTCATCTTGAAGCTTCTTGGTCCTAGATCTTGTCATCAGTCCTTAACCTTGCACGGTCATGCCTCCCCCTCCTTGATCTTGACTTCCATGATGAAGTGGAGTCTCATCAACCCATATTCTCAGATCATGAGTGGTATCTAGCAACACATCATGATCACCCAAGAATCTAGGAAGTCAAATGGCTTGACATGAACACTTCAATAACAAACTACAGTATAATTAACTCATTTCACCATACAATACCTCATTCGGTTTAAAGTACGAAATTAGGGCCAACTCCCTCCAGAATATATATTAATACTGGCTCAAATATAATAGTACTTGTACTAGGAACCCACTATTCTATATGTGTATGAATTGGAACTACAACTACTCTAGCCAAGGACTTCTTGAGTAGTAATTCCTACAAGTGACCGTAAGATATTCGCCCCTACTATTAGGAGTGGTGAATCTTTTATTGACCCTCTCAACTACTTTCGTTTACCTCATAATGTACCCAATATCCATCCTATAGGTGGCCCTAGATCTAGCTCCAAAGATTGGAATCAATGCATAATGCTTAGCAAACAAAGTACCTTGGAGATCTCAAGTCTAAGGATACTTGCATATTTGCTATATTGAGATTATATCACTGGCACTAATAGTTATCCATGTGATTATCTCATAGCTAGGTCATCCAATGAACTTGTTATATTAACAAGTATCCACGTGTTAACTTTGAGTATCTCAGTACTCATGGATATGAGAACCACCACCTGATCATATCAGGAAGTCTAACACATGCTAGTCTTAACGCTTTAATGATGTCCTGTCTCATTAATACTACGACTACGGACTATTTAAGTACTAACACTATGCAGTGTAGTAGGAATCTTACATCATGATCTCTATCATGATTTTCTTAACACAGTGTTGTATTAGGGACTTTATCTAACAATTATATTACACAAAAGTAAATAAAAGAAACTTTAAGATAAATAACATCTTTTATTAAAATAAAATGAGTCATATACAATGTATAAATGATTGCCTCTAAGGCATAATACTAACATGTGAATCCTTTAATGAAACGACAGTAATATCCCACTAATACCATTAGATTTACCTTATTTTTATCCTTAGTTACTACATGTCCTAAAAATTAAGAATACATTCAACTGATATTCATACTTACCAATCTAATCAAGAGCTTATGCCCCCCCCCCCCTCCCAACATTGTTAAAATCGATTTCAACTATTCCGGGCCTAATACTACCTCCTTCACAAAATCTTCCCAAGGCTGATGTAATGTGGTTAAAGATACCTTAGTTACGAAAAGAGTGCTTTTGGATGAAATTCTGGATATCAAACTGGTGTCCAATTTGGATATCAACATTAAGATAATAGATGAGCAATATTCATATAAAGCAGTTTATCTAAAACTTATTATGAATTTCATAGAAAGAATTAAAGAGACTTAGCTATATTCAGAGGTAATATGCTGGTGTAAAATATCAAATTAATGCACAAAGTTTCCCTCAAGTAAATTTACTACTCAAGGACTATCAGATAGACTATCAATTAGTTATGCATTATTAACAATTAGGAACAAAAAGCATAGTATACTATTACATATATAGATAATCAAATAAATCAGTAGAATAATCACAGCCCAGTCGACAAAGCTAATTGTAATGCTCACAATTAGTAGAATAATCAATTGTAACGCTCACAATTATAAGCAGAATCATATACAAAAAACTATCCCAGCATTTCCCAATCATAACTAATTATATGTAGTAACTATCCCAACATTTCCTATGCAAAAACCTCAAGCAAAAACTTCCCAATCATATCCCTTATGCAGATACTGTCCCAACATTTTCCAGCAGAAATTTACCAAATCATATCTATGCATTTTTATGTTTTCTCCCCCTTTGTCATCAATCAAAAAGAGAAATAACAGAAAAGAAGCAGAAGAAATAGAATATACATAGATATAAAGTATTCAGAATTTAAGCAGATAGGCTTGTGCATAAGTAAAGATAAAAAAGGAAATTGTTCAACTGCAAAAAGTAAATTGTTCACGGTAGTAGAGAAAATTGAGGGCAGTTAGGTTAGAAGTCAACTGAAGAGCATTCTACCAATCTGGTCTCTTAGGAAATGTGAGTTGTTTCAGTTCTTGATCCTACACCATTTCAAGAGTGTTGACCATCAATCCTACTAGATTTCCTCTTAACCACAACATGCTTCTATCTTTTTCCAGATGAGACATGGAGTTTAGAGAAGGCAGAGGGTGCTATAGCTTCTTGAATCAGGGACTTTTCCTTGGTTTGCATAGTGACAGGCACTTCCTCCGTTGCAGGCTATTCTTGTTCAGTTTCTTCCTTAGTGACTAGTTCTTGTTCTGTTACCTTTGCTTGAGCAGATACTGTAGGTGCAGACACCGGGTCATCTGTTTTTACTTTCTTTTTCACTGCAATCAGTCTATTGCCAAGATTGTGAAGTTTTGAACTGAGGCCATCTAATTTAATAGCCAATGAGTATAGTATCCCAAATACTTTCAGATAGTCCTTTGTCCATTTCTTTTCATTTAGCAGAGGATTCTTCTTGAGGATCTTCCTTCATTTTTCTTTTTACCCTAACAGAACGTGCATTCTTTCCTTTTACTTTTAATTTCAATAGTCTTTCCTTTTCCGTACCTTCAGTATCTCGAAGCAACTTCCATTCATTGCCCATTCTCACACATCCCATTCTCTCAAAAGAATTAAAGCTATAAACATTCATTTTTAAAGGGGCAAAGGGAATTGAATTTAAATCAACATTAAAATACTTGAAGACCTTTGTTAACAGATTTCCAAATGGTAAGGCTTTGATAGAGGTATTTCTCGATTATAGCATCAACTTAGTAGCAAAAAACCTAAAACTAATTTGCCTTTCCTCTGCCAAAACTAACATAATTACCATCTATAAAATATTTATGGAGGTCTTATGACCAAAACTTAGCACCACCATGGTAGAAACCATATGTTTCAAGATCCTCCCTACTCTATTCAGCCATTTAGTATTTTTGTTACTTGAATTCTCAAAACTTATTCCTCCAACAAATATTTCTTCAAATTTCTTTAACTCAAACATGTCACTTCCCTCAGGAAATTTATTTAATTCAAAATATTAAACACCTCCATCTCTTACTTCATAGATTCTATTTAGCAAACGATGATCAAACTCAATACTCTTACCTCTAACTCTAGAAATGTACCAACGAATCATAAATCCTACCCCTATTTCCTCAAGACGACCTTTCCTCATATTTGCATAAAATTCCCAAGTGAGTGGGGTATATAATTTTTTATCAACAAATAGTAAACTATCCCAACCAATATACTCAAACATATCCAACACATTTGAGAGATTCAGAAAGGACGATAGATTAATACGATACCCAGAAATAATAGTTCTATTTCTAGAAACCCAGTCATTGTAATTAGACTCACTCTTAGAATCAATAAATTGGAGTACTTGATTTCTAGAACTCTCTTGTTCCGGTGAAGATTTTGAAGAATCATAATGTGATGCTGAGAAGTTTGGTTTTGGTGAAACTTCTTTTGTTTTGTTCAATGCTGAACCCTTCTTCTTTATCTTTGGAGATATTTTTTTGTGCCTTCTTGGGTTTTGGTGTAGATGATTTTGTTTTTGCCATTAAGAAGATTAGGGCTTTAACTGTCGGTTGTTTGGCGAGAAAGAACTTAGAGAGTTTTTGAAAGATGGAGTGTGTCGGTTATAGAGATTAGAAGAGAGAAGAAATGAAGTCCTATAAATGTCTAGAAAGTTGTGATAGAAAGCACATTGAAAAGATAACTTAACTCAGAGATTAGAGAAACTGTGTTGAGAAAAGCGCATGCCCTTTTTGAAATTCAAAAAATTAAAATATGGAAGCAGTTATTTTAAAAGGGAAATATAAAGTATAAAAAATAATTCTGTTTTGGATTTTAACCCAAACTGAAATATTCATCCATTTGGAACTATTTTAGAAATGAGTTTTGAAGGTTGGTTTTGGACTTATATACTGCGTCCAAAAACTTTGTTGGTGCATTTTGGATACAAACATTATGTCCAAAAACATCGTCTTCACTAATCCTGCTAAATAAAGAAAACTTATGCAACCAGGTTAGTTATGTGATTTTTGTAATTCCCAAACTTTTTCTCAGATTTTTGAATCTTTCTTTGGCCAGAGGTTTTGTAAAGATATCGGCAAGTTGTTCACTAGTTGAAATATATTCAACACACACATCGCCTTTAAGAATATGATCATGGATAAAATGATGTTTAACTTATATATGATTTGTCCTAGAATGTTGAACATGATTTTTTGTTAGATTAATAGCACTTGTATTGTCATATAATATAGGTACAGAATTAAAGGTAAGACCAAAATCAAGCAATGTATTTTTCATCTACAAAATTTGTGTGCAGCAACTGCCTGCTGCAATATATTCGGCCTTGGTTGTGGATAAGGATACACAAGCTTGCTTTTTGCTGTGCCATGACACTAGAAAGTGTCCAAGAAATTGACAATGGCCACTTGTGTTTTTTCTTTCCACTTTGTAGCCCGCACAATTTGCATCAGTGTATCCTATAAGATCAAATGTGTTAGTGTGAGGATATCATAAGTCATAATCATATGTGCTAATTAGATATCAAAGGATGCTACTGCACATAGGTGCGATTCCTTTGGACATGATTGAAAACGGGCATAAAAACATACTGAAAACATAATGTCAGGCCGGCTAGCAGTAAGATAGAATAAGCTTCCAATCATACCTCTATACTTATGTTCATCTATCTTCTTACCCTTTTCATCTTGGTTAAGTTTTATAGAAGTATACATAGGTGTGCAGATTTCTTTGGCTTCGTTCATACCAAACTTTTTGAGCAACTCCTTGGCATACTTAGCTTGATTTATAAAGATTCCATCATTCGTTTGCTTAATTTGTAGCACGAGGAAGAAGTTTAGTTCTCCCATCATGCTCATTTCAAATTCTTGCTGTATTGTCTTAGCAAACATCTTACACAAAGAGTCATTAGTAACACCAAAAATGATATCATTAACATAGATTTGAACAAATAGTAGATCACCAGATTTATCAGATTTGATGAACAAGGTGGTATCAATCAAGCCCCTTGAAAAACCTTTTGAAATTGAGAATCCACTAAGCCTCTCATACCAAGCTTGTGGAGCTTGCTTTAACCCATAAAGAGCCTTAGAAAGTTTGCAAACATGATTTGGAAAGTGCTCATGAATAAAACCCGGAGGTTGTTCAACATATAGTTTCTCCTTAATAAAACTATTTAGGAATGCACTCTTAACATCCATTTGATAGAGCATGAAATTTTTGAAGGATGCAAAAGCAAGAAGCATTCTTATAGATTCTAGTCTAGCAACGGGAGTAAATGTCTCATCATAATCAATGCCTTCTTCTTGATTGAATCCATGGGCGACTAATCTAGCTTTATTTCTAATCACAGCTCTGTTTTCATCAAGTTTATTTCTAAATACCCACTTGGTACCAATAGCTAGACGATCAAGTGGTCTAGGAACAGGTTTCCAAACATGATTTCTTTCAAATTGGTTTAATTATTCTTACATAGCAATAATTCAACATTCACCATGTAGTGCTACATCAATACAGTTAGGTTCTATACTTGAGTGAAGAGTAAAGTTATCTATGAAATACCGTCTAGTTTTAACTCCATAGCTTGGATGATCAATGATTTGTTCTTTGGGATGACCTATTTTGTATTTCCAATCCTTTGGTAATTGTTGATCTGCAGAATCTTTAGTTTGTTCCTTTCCTTGTTTGGCTTGTTGTTCTTCAATTTCTTCTTCTTTTGCATGAGTATCTAGTGGCGGAGCTTTGAGTTAGTCTTTTCTTACTTTTTTTAAACCTCCTACATCATTATCATCTTTCATTGGAGCATAAATGTTAGATTCATCAAACATAACATGTACGAATTTTTCCACACATAGAGTTCTTTTATTGTACACTCTATATACCTTTTTATTGGAAGAGTATCTAAGAAATATGGCCTCATCGGATTTGCTATCAAATTTTTCCAGGGGTATTAAGGACAAAACATTTACAACTAAACACTTTAAAATAAAAGATTGATGTAGTTTTGTCAAAGATAAGTTCAAAAGGTATTTTTCTCAAAAATGGTCTCAGCATAACTCGGTTTCCTATATGGCAAACTATATTAACAGCTTCAGTCCAAAGTAGTATTTTGGAAGGGCGTTTTCACAAAGTATGGATCTAGCCATTTCTTGCAAAGTTTGATTTTTTCTCTCAACAACAACATTTTTTTGAGGAGTTTTGGCTGTTGAAAAATTGTGAAATACTCCATTTTCATCACAAAAGTGTGTAAATTCATTGTTGCAAAATTTTTTACCATTATCACTTCTCATAGAAATCAGTTTGCATCCAATAGAATTTTGGACGCGTTTGATCAATTTTAAAAATTCAAAAAAGGCTTCATCCTTTTGTCTAAGAAATAAAGTCCAAGTACATCTAGAGAATTCATCAACTAGCACATATGCATACTTTTTACTACCAAGACTAACAATCGTCATTGGTTCAAACAAATTCATATGAATTAATTTAAGAGGTTTTGAGGTTGAAATCATTTTCTTGGGTTTAAAGGAAGTTTTGATTTGTTTTCCAAATTGGCATGTATCACAAATTTTGCTTTTATCGAACTTCATTTTCGGCAATCCCCTGACAAGCTCTTTTGAGGACAATTTGTTTAGCAAATTAAAAGATATATGACCTAATCTTCTATGCCAAAGATAACCATCATTGTCATGTATGGAGAGGCATCTAATACCATGAGCTATAAGGTCATTTAGATAGAATACATACACATTTCCAACATGGTTGGCAACAAAGATTGTTTCAAGATTTGAGCTATCCATGATAGAACAAGAATCCTTTTAAAAAAATTACTTTCTAGCCATTATCACATAGTTGGCTAATGCTAAGAAAATTATATTTCAAATCATCTATTAGTAATACTTGTTTTATAATGGTTGAGGAACCTTTACCAATGCTACTAATGCCAAGAATCTTTCCTTTCTTTTTGTCTCCAAAAAGTAACGAATCCTTCATTTGTGGTCTGTACATATTCTAATAAGGTTGTGTCTCTAGTTATGTGTCTTGAACAACCATTGTTCAAGAACCACTTGGTGAAGATCAAAGAATGTGCCTATACACGAAAAAGAGGAGTGATTTTTGGTACCCATACTTTTTTGGGTCTAGGGGGTTAGTAGCGTTTCCTTTGATTTCTCCAAAAGTTATTCCACCGGATTCTATTTTTCTTTTAATAAGACATCTTGATGCTATGTGTCCCAATTTTTCACAATATGTGCATGCTTTGTGTGTTGTGTAACATGAGATAGCTTTAACAAATTGAGGCTTGTGAATTTTGTCCTTATTCTTATGTCTATATCCTAAAGCTTTCGAGTTCCACTTGATGTTGAGTCTCGAGTAATTTTTCCAGGTTACTTTCCTCATTTGTGAATTTTTCAATACATGTGGTAATGTCATTGACTCTATTTTTCATGTCATCCAAAATGCAAACCATACTTTCAAGAGTTTGAATTCTATCGTACAAACTTCTATTTTCTAGAGATACATACTCTAAAGTAGTCATGATCACATCTTTTTCAATAATAGCACTTATATATAACTCAAAAGACATTTTGTTCTCACTCAACAACTTTTCGTTCTCATTTATCAAACAGTTAATCTTTAATTTCATTTCTTTATTTTCTCTGGACAGTTTTTTTAGTTCATGGAACATATCAAGTAACAACTCATTTGGGTCATTATGCTTTTCAGTCATAGATATAAGCGAATTAGACATGAATTAGTGGTAGTAGAGTTTACCTCATTTTTCATGGTCATGAAGCTTATGTTGGCAGTTTCATTCTCAGAATCTTCTTCTTCAAACTCAGTCCCATTTAGGTCCTAAGTCCCCATCAATCCTTTGCCTTTCATTGCCTTCAACTCCTTCTTCTTTTTAAGCATTTTGCCTTCCTTTCCTTTTGCAACTGGACAATCAGCAATAAAGTGTTCAATGCTTTTGCATTCATAACATTGAGACTTGAAAGCTGAGGATTGTTCTTTCTTTTTTGTGAACTTCTTTCCGCTTTTGAAGTTTCCTTTGTTGAACATCATTCTGAATTTCTTTGCTATCATTGCCAGATCTTCATTATCTACTTCCATTTCATCACTACTGTCAGATTGACTAGTTTTTTCATCCTCTATTTCAGCTTTCAATACCACTCCCTTTTTACCTTTGTCATGATCATCGGATTCCTAAAACCTTTTGAGTTTCATTTCATGTGTTAGAAGAGAGCCGATTAGCTCTTCGATTGGTAAGGATTTTAAATCCTTGGCTTTTTTCACTGCAAAAGCTTTAGGCTGCTAGCTTTTAGGTAATGCATCCAGAATTTTTTAGTTTTGTTCCCCAAAAGAATAAACCTTCCCATCAGCTTTGAGACCATTTGTGATATTTGTGAATCTAGTGAACATATTAGTGATGCATTCATTTGGCTTCATTGTGAATAATTCATAATCATGAATTAAAAGCCCCAATTTCGATTCCTTAACTTGGTTTGTCCCCTCATGGTTGACCTCAAGTAGTTTTTACATGTCATAGGCTGAATCACAACCACTAACTCGATTATATAGTCGCATCTAGTGCACATCTTAAGATGTTCATAGCCTAAAAACTTAATGTCATCTTAGCATTTCCTTCAACATTAAACTCATCATTTTGTTTAGGCAATTTTACGCCATCAACAACTTTTAATGGAATAAAAGGACATTTCTCTATCAAATCCCACAACTTAAAGTTGATTGAACACACATAGATTTTCATTCTGTTTTCACTTTGAAGTACTTTGATAAAGGAGATTTTTGTTTTCTATAGAGCAAGAGTGTTTCATAGAAGGATACCACAAAAATCTTATGTCAAATCAAGTTTAGAGGCTTTATATAGAGCCATAAAGTGAAGTACCAATGGCTATAAAACGGCTATAATTTAACTGTCAAATTTACCCATGTTTTGGACTTATGTTTTAGACGATGTTGCATCCAAAAGGTTAGTCCAAAATGACACTTTTTCAGGCAGAAACAATTTGACACAGTATATAGGATTTTGGACGAATCTTTTGGATGCAGAGTTATCCAAACTACTCAATCCAAAATTCTAAGATTTAAAACTTTGAAATCTTTTTCTTTATGTGCTTCAAGGTAGAAATCAATTGAATCATAAGGTAAAGAGACATGGGAATTAACAAGAAATACCTTAATAACAATTCCTAGTCTAAAGTTCTTCCATAAGAACTTCTTGGTATGCAATCTCATAAGCTTGAACTTTATCTTGATTCTTGAATTCCATTGCTCAAGAGTTTCTTAACAATCTTATTTGAATACTTTAGAAGAACTGAAGTCAAACATGTCCTATCACATATAGATCACACAAGTTAGTCCACATCAATATTTGTCCTAAGTCAAAACATAGGAGAAAGCCCTTAGGGTTAAAAAATTTCTTTGAGTTTTCTGAAATCAATCAAATGCTTGAGGGTAACCTAGACGAAGAAGAAAAAATGAACATAGAGGAAGACGAAAGAAAACAAAACTGAAGTTTTTTTTAGGGCAAATTGATGACTGGTCTAGGACCCAAGCCACGGCCGGCTTGGCCTTTAAAGACCAAGTTGGTGCATGGATTGAGGATGCTGGTTGCTGTCTTTATGAGGGAAAAAGGCTAGCTAGTCCATGGCTAGCAACTAAGGTGGTCGGTAATTTATGGCCAAGGCAGTCACCGCCTTGAGCAAGGCTTAGACTGCATTAGACCATGGAGAGACTTGTTTAGCTGCGGTAATGGTTTAGATTGGAAATGGAGCCTAGTTTCACCTCAAAAGCTATTTGTTTTAGTTAATTTCCTTGCATTTTTCTTTTGTTTTTGGTCCCATGTCACACGAAGTTATTTTATGCAATATTCTAAGAATATTTTGCATTAAAAAAGATTAAAGGCACTAGGATTAAATAAGACTATTAACTAATTGAATTAGTGTGAATAATCCATTTCTATGGATACTTAGGATTTAAAGGATAGAAAAGGGATAAGACATTTATAGTCTTCTAGCATGCTTTTCCTTTTTGAGTAAACCTAAGGGCATGTTTTTGAAGATCCAAGTCTTTAAAAATATATTGACAAGGGAAAACAATTTTTTTTTTAATTAAAAGGTTTATTGACTTGGAACAAAATTAATTCTTATTTATTCTCTTAAATATTTTGTATCCTTGACATAAAGAATATTTGGATTTATATATTTTGTGAAAGTTAATAGAAAACCAAGTTTAATTAATTTTATTGAAAATGTCTTTGTCAAAAAACTAAAGACCAAAGCTTCAAGAAAGTTTTTTTTTTTTTAATGGAAAATTTTTTGAAATCATTATGTTTTAAACTTAAATAGAATCAATCCATGGTAAATCTCTTAAAGAGTATAATTATTGAAATAAAGAATTTATGGGTTTAGATATTTTATGTGAGTTAAGGAAAAATTTAATGGAAATTTTTTAAAAGATATTTTTCTATAAGTCCTTATTTAAAAGAATAAGTGGGAGAGGGGTTTCAATGACCCCATGGCCTCCATCATGATCCTTATTAGAGATTGTTGGTCTCTTCCTTTCACCGTGATAGTGAACTCGTATAGGATGGAAATGCAACGAGTGTAACAACCCTAACAGAAAACATGGTAGAAGAGTGCAACATGTTGGTGTTTAGCCTGTCCAGTTTCCTAGACCAGGGGTCTTTATAGAAAACAGAGCAATGGATAATAAATACAACAAAAGCCATACATAACTCATATTGTATTACACAACCCAAAATAGAGTACATAGGTCCATTCACTTCATCTATGTTATTTACATATACAAACTGAAGAGTTTACAGACTCCAAAAAACGGAGCAGTCTTTATTCTGGCCGAGTTTCAGGTTCCGATCCTGGGAAAAATAAAGCGAAATAGGTGTGAGTGGAAACCACTGAGTAAGTCTCGTGTGTGCCAGTGATTTCTTAGAAAAATTAGTGAAAAAATATTTCCCAGATATTTGCTTGATAAAACTAATCACAGGAATTAGTTGTGATTTTCCCTTGAAAAATAATCTACAACTTAATAAAAAGGTTTGCTCAATAGTTATTTCAAAATTTTAGGCACAGATGGACAAATTGATATTTAATAAAATGCTACCCTGCAGTTTGGGCTAATTTGGAAAACCAAGTTCAAATATCAACCTTACCCTATTTTCAGAAATACAGGCACTTCACTTAATAGAAGGTCGGCCTGTGTGCAAAGCTCACAAGCTTCGCCTTCGACATCACAGTCTTATTGTATTAGGACACAAGCCTACAACACTCAACTGTGTATTGTTAGAGCGGTAAGTGCTAACAAGCACAATATCTAAAGATTAGTATCTTACACTTGCCACCATAAGCCCAAGGGTCCCACATCGGACGTCAATTACTATCAAGGCAGCAAGGAGTTGAACACGCTAGGTGTCCCTGCCCAGCATTAGTAACAACTCAGAATAGTATGCACACAAGGCATATGCAATTGCCAGGCATTAAACGGCTAGCTAGGATGGCTAATCTCAATGTTCTATCGCCCTATTTGGAGTAAGACAATCCTTAGAATTAGGCTAAATTACTAGGGTCGTCTATCTCTAACATAAGCTAGTACAATGATCAAAGTCCTAGCTGAATACTCAATGTCTTCACTGGTTCACAAGACCAGTCTAATTTCATTGGCAAACAAGGACAAGTAAGTAATTCATTCCTAAAGGATTGCAAATAGTATATTTTCCAAGGCCAAAATATCATTTTCCAAAAGTTATTTCCACATCAGGAGAATTTTTCTCCTAAACAACTGTGTAGAAGGATATGAAGTCCTTCCCGCATCATAAAATCATTCCTTAAGGGTATTTACGTAAATTATGCAAATTTAGTACACCCGAGTCCAATCAAGAATGCTGAATCCCAAAATGGAAATAAGTTCAAAGATTTCATAAATTTATTATGCTTGAGTGCTTTAGAACAAATCATGATTCAAGAAAGTAAGTATTCATAATTATGTACTTTTTTTCATAAAAATATGGAATAAAACATACTTGTGCAAGTAAAATATTCATACACTGCACATGTTCCATAAATTTAGTCATTTTCCATGTTTTCATGATCATATAATATTTGGTGTACAAGGAATTCAAAAACCTTTATAAAATATTCAAATTTCTGAAATTCATTCAATTTATGAATTAGAAAAATCCAAACATTGGTTAGAAAACCAAAAGGTTTATTATTCACTTTTTTCATGCTTCAGGGAAAATAACTACTATTACATGGTATTTAAAACCATTAGATCCCATTTTCTAGATTAAATAATAACATTAAATAAAGTTTCACTTGTTTCGAAAAATCACACGTTTGGTCAAGAAAACCAAAGTTGGTTAAAAAAGCACTAACATTTATTGACCTTTCTTTAGAAAATTAACCATTAAGGTTAAACGTTCTTGAATACAGAAATCCACATTTCTCCTCAACTCTAGTATGGAATAACAGTAATTCTACTATAGAAAAACCATACTCTTCCTCAGAGAAACCAAAAGGATTCGCAATGCATTACTTTAATAATTAAAGAAATTCACTAGCATTTACAGGAAAACATTTTTTGGGGACTCACCTCGAATCGCTTATCACTTAGCAATATAAAATATTCACTAAGTCATCACTAAGTCCTTACAATGAATGGCCTACACAAGAATCTATCCATATATCATTTAGTTTGCTATGCATTTTGACCAAAATGTACATATGACTAAACATATATACACCTAAGAAAATCACTTCATTTATTATTTCATTTTGTGCTTGAAATGAAATATAATCCTTGCACCCTTATATTCCATTTCATTAATTCATCTTCTTCACATGAATATAAGGTCTTAATAAGTCCATATAACCTCTTATTCAATCCATGAATTTATTTTGTTCTTAATAAAATTCTGCAATGTTTCCAGCTTTGGCACACGAATTTGTTTTGTCCATAACTTTCAATCCGCATGTCCAATTCACTTCAAATTCATACCAAAACGCTTCTAGCATCCTTAAAATTAATCTTGTAAGCTTAGTTTGTCCAATTCCTAGAGCGTTACAGATTTACTGAGTGTGAAACAACCCAGAACCTTTCTGGAATTCTTCTATTTTCCAGCAAAACACATTATAGCTTTGTTCTCCTTTTTCCATAGCAAATGAAAATCACTTCATTCATTCCATTTCTCTCTTAAACATAATTTAATCACACCATTTACAGTCAAGGGTAAAGCTGTATTTGCACAACCAAATCATAATAAAACCGGCAGCTTGTATAATCATGTAAATCTTCCATTTATTCTCAATAATTCACCTAATATACCTTCATTTTTTCTTCCTGTCTTTCTTTTACATGACCAGCCATGCTCACTCTAATTTAACACCTTCAAATCACTTCTAAAATTCATATAATCACAGCAAAACACAGCTATATCCACCGCCACACAATTCTCCACAAAACAGCCCACAACATGAAGTATTTACCAAATAAATTCCATAATTCATGCATAACTTCTTGTAATATATATACCAAAATGATCTCCATGATTCAAATAGCAAATTTAATCAAGCAAGGTAGATCTTCACCTTCTATTTACTGCTTTTAGAGGCTAAATAGCCCAAGCTTCTATTGTTTTTCCTTTTCTCTCTTTCTCCCTATTTTTCTCTTTTTCTCTCTATCTCTATCTCTCTCTCCTCTCTATTTTCTTTTTCTTTTCTCTTCTCTATTTCTCCTTGTTTGCTTGTTGCTTTCCAACTGGTAAAGCCTTCCCCAACCGAAACTTCATGGTTATATATAGCTAGCTTTGGTTACCAAGTCAAAGAACTATTAACTAGTTGTAAATGCTTGAAGGCTTCCTATTGGTCCACCTATATACTTAGGTGTCACATGGAATTCTCAAGAATTCTATGGAAATTCTATAGAAAATCCTTGCATAATTTTTCATGCAACCAATCATAGACCAACACATATTTCATTCTAGCACTTATATGTTGACACTTGTACACTTTTAATTCCTTTTTCCATATTTATTCATAAATAATTATATTTCCTCCGACATATACTTGATTCAACTCGTTATCAATCCCAATTAGGAAAATGTTTTATTTTACCATCTCGATCCATGCATTGAATGGAACATAGCAACGTCTCTCAGAATTTCCAAATTATCACTCGGTTTTCCATAATTAAAATTTAAAGTTCCAATTATATCCATGAAAAATTTTATGGCACCAAAACCTTCATCTCATTATACTGATCATTTCTTGTTCTAACATTACATACAAATTCCCTTTCTATACAAAGTAGTCGCACATTAACCAAAATAGTAGGATATCACAACAAGGATCTAGAGCTAATGGATGGACATAATTGATACTCAAGATACGTATTATTATTGGGCAGCTCCCATTGGAGGTTGTAGTATGAGGTCTATCTATAGGAAATGAGAAGAAACAACCATCCCATTAATAGAGTTATCTTCTAAATCATTACCTAGAAGGGTAGTTGATTAGTGATGGTAAACACACTTAGCTTTGAAAAATGTTAATCTTCCCACGATGCTATTTTAGTTTTTTTAAGGGCCAAATGATTGTGTTATAGATAATAGTGAAAGGGTGAGCTATTACTAGTTTTAACATTTGAATAAAGTGCACAAATTATTTGTTTTTACACAAATCGAGATTTATTCTATATTTCTAGAATTTAAAAAAAATGGTTAGTGGTGGTTCTTTCTATCCTTTGGCCGTTATTCTTTGCGAGAATAAGCTAACACATTCAAATTATGTAGATTGGAAAAGAAACCTAGACATAATACTCATAGCTAAAGAGAACAAATATGTCCTATACGATCTCTATCCTGAAATTGGAGAGAGTTCAATTGATGAATAGTTAGAGGCTGAAAATGTATGGAAGAAGGCCGACAAGATGGCTCGTTATTACATGTTGGCCTCCATGTCAAATGTGCTGCAGTCTAAATACTAGCACATGGCCACTTCTTACGATATTAGCACATTATTGGCCACCATGTCTACGATAAGAGGCAGCCCACAAGGCAGGAGACTCTTAAGCCGATCATGAACACCAGGATGGTTAAGGGAGTATCAGTTGGAGAGCACATGCTTAAGCTAGTTGTTACTTTCGAAAAAGTCATGGGGGCTGTTATTGACTCCAAAAGCTAGGTGGATATGGTCCTAGAGACGTTGTTGGACTCTTTCTCATAGTTTAAATTAAATTACAATATGAACAAGTTAGACATGAGTTGAACATAATTGATGAAGGAGCTATATGTGGTGGGGAAAGTCATGAGGCCACAGTCTATGGTCTTAGTAGCTAAGTCATCTTCTTCAAGAACTAGGCCCAAGTCCAGAAAGTTTATGAAGAAGAAAGGAAAACTAGCAGCTCAACCTAAGTCGCAACCGAAAGATAAGCCCAAAGAAAAAGTTTCAGATGCTGCAAAAAGGGATATTGGAAAAAACAATGTCTAGATCTTTTGGGTAAGAAAAACTCTTCAAGTAATACTTACTATCTAAAGTCTGTATTTATGGTTGTAATAGCTCTCACTTGATTCTGGGCCATTGATCATATTTATAACTCCCTCAAAGGGTTTAAGAAGATAAGAAGACTCCATAATAGCGAGTATGGTCTCTGCACAGGGAATGAAGTGTAAGTGTGTGCCTAGACAATGGGAGAACTAGAATTTATTTTTTATTGTAATAGAACTATTTTATTGAGAAAATTTTATATGTACTCGGTTTTAGACATAATTTGATTTTAGTTGTAAAGCTTATAAATCATGGTTAATTTGTTTCTTTCCATTCTAGTATTACTATCAGTAAAAATGAAGAAATGTAATGTACTGGGCACATGTATGATAATTTAATCTTCTTAAATCCTATTAAAAATCAAATAAATAACACTCAAATTGAACTTATAAGTAAGAAGAGAAAGGCCATTTTTAATGACTCATATCTATGGGATTTAAGGTTGGTGATGCGTCAGATTTTGGTTATAAAAAATCATGCAATTTTAAGTCCATTCCCAATCAAGTTTTAATTAAACCATTAATCTCCAAATCACAAATATAAACAAGTATACTCATCATTCAGCATAGTATAGTGAATTAACAAATATCAATCCTCATGGTACAACTACAATTAGTTACTTTTCATACATTATTTTACTGACCAAATAAAATGATAAAGAATAAAGGTAAAAATAAAGATAAAAATATACACAACTCTAGGAGAGAAAAAGCATGTAATTAGATATTTACTCTTGAAGAGATGAATTATTAGCAAGTATCGCAATTAATTACTATCTTGGCATTAAGAAAGAGTAATGTAGAATCCACTCTCTCTTGAGTTATGGCTTAACTATCACTTAGTTAATTTAATGGACATCTTTATCTCACTAAAACAACTAAAAAAATGCATAGAACACAAGTCCTTAACAATTATCCCTCTCTAGGTGATAAAGGCATGCAATTCATTAATTCCCCTATCTCTAGGTGAAATTAACATGTTTTGATTACTGAAATTCTTGACTTAACCTCTCTCTCGAGTTAGTTAAGAAAATAAAAATAGAATTGAGTATTTAATACTATCTCCTAACCACTTTCTCAAGTTAATTAGAAGAATAGTCTAATCTCATCAAATCATCACTAAAAAATAAGTAATCAAATACGAAGAATAGTAATTAATTGAACAAAAGACTAAACAAATTCAACATCACAAATCCAAAAATAATATACAAATACAATAAAAACAATGATCTCATCATTTTTCAAAGAAAAAGAAAACAAAAGTTTTAGAAAGAACTCATAGACAAACCCTCTTCTTCATCCCTTAAAGACTTCCTTGAAACAATGCCCCTTGAATGATGATTTCCTCCTTTAATGAATGATTTCAGCTTCTATTCTTGAATTCATATGTTAAACTTTAACTCTTCTTATTTATATAGGCCTCTTGGTTGCTAAAAAATGTTTCCTAGAAGTTTTGGCCCATGTACAAGTTGGAAACTACAAGACTTCTTAGGAAATTTCCAATTCTGCTCGTAAAAGGACTTCGAAACCGTCTTTAGACAGATAAGGGCTGTTGCAGGTTCACCTCCTCTGGGCTAACACTGGTTCTGCATTGGAAATCCACTATTGCTCTACATTTTTGTCTTATTTTACCCTGAAATTCCAGAGAAGGGATGGTGCCAGTTTGACTTATTTGGGCCGGCATCGGGTATTTACTACAATTCCACTTTTTAACTCCAATTTCATCAATTTTTATAAAATCACCAAAAACACTTTCCATAGGAAAAACATCAAATAAGAAGGGAATTGGCTAGTTATTGAATCAAAGTATCACAAAATAATCTCAAATAACTATGAAAATATAGGTAAATTTTGGCCCTATCACATTCCCCCACACTTAAGCCTTTGCATGTCCTCAAGCAAACATTTAAGACAAGGCAAAATAAAACAACTATCTCAACATAAGTTCATTCACAATAAAGCCACAATTTTCCTTCAACTGTGAACAAAGACTTGTTATTCCTTTAACCTTTTAAGAAAAAATTTTTTAAACTCATGTATTAAACTAAATATCTTTAAGGCCCTTAAAATTAAGTTAAATAAGCTTAGACTGCGTACAAGAAAATTATTCCACTCTCTAAGCTGAAATGTAGACAATATAAATCATACAAGTCAAGCCGTTTAACCAACTTCAAGCATCATAGAATCAAATTTGCATAACCTTAAGTAGCAACATAAGGAAACACTTCACTCTTTTTTTCTTGAAGACTTAGGAAATTGATAGCTTCATGTGATTGACTTTCTCTTCATTCACCGTACTAGTCCCCTTCTAGTCATCATTTTCCTTTTTTTCTTCCATTTCCTTTTCGCCTTTAGCTTCGCCTTTGGGATAGCCTCAAAAGAGTCCACCAAACAATACTTACTACTTGTCTCCGTATTAACCCCATTTTCAACAGAAATCTTCTTCTTCTTTTTTTTTTAAAGATAAAAGCTTTTTTTTTCCTTCACTTATTTTTTCCATTTTCACACATTTTTCACCAGATAACATGAGCTTTGCAATCTCAGACCTTTTTTTTTCTCCTTACTATCCTTATTCACAACTCAATGTTAAAGCAAATTTAAATATCATGAAACAAGAATTAATCAACAACTTTCCCCATATTTTATCATATCATCCATACTTAAACTTAAGGAATGGAAGAAAATTTAAATACTAAAATATAACTAAGGTTAACTTAAATTTTCAAGACTTAGCAATAAACTCAATACACATGTTTACTTTAACAAAATCCAACCAATTGAATAATAAATCCCTATCCATAGCTAAAAATAAAATCATAACCTCATTGTAGGCAAACCAAACTAATTTCATGCAAAAATTGAAAAACAATATATATCTAAATATTCTAAAAATTTCAAGAAGTTTCAAGAAGATGTACTTGGTGAAATTATTGAACTCTTCCCCCACACTGAAATTGGACATTGTTCTCAATTGTCCAAAATATAATAATAAAGCATAGCTAAAGGGCAAAGAAAAAATAGAGAGGAAGAATACACGAAAAAGAGATACTTTCATAACCATAAATTTCCACAAAAGAGTTGAGTTCCATCTAAAGAGCATGCGTTCTTGATAATGATGTGTCACCTAAACAAAATAAACAAAACACACATAAAACTAGAAAAAGAAAAAAAAACATAAAAGTAAAACAAAAGACAAAATAGAAAACCTAAGAAAAGTCATGAAAATGCAAAGAGAAAAATAATACTAAAATAACAGTGATCAAATGAGAGTCTCAATCATTAGCCTCCTCAGTAGCGTCATTATCCTCCTTGTTATCAACTGCTGGATCAGCCTCATCCATAGTCTGGATTGTAGGAGCACCTCCATGCTGTCCAGGGAACTACTGCATCTATGCCGTCAATCGCTGCTTATGAGTGTCCTGCCTCTTATGTAGTCCGCTATAGAGTCGATAAGCTGAAGAGGAATAGTCATTTTGGTCTCAAACATCTCACACACCTCAGCCTCGAATATAGCACTGGGTTGTGATCTCAAACTACTCGCATGTGTTCGAGGTGGTGGTGGATGCTCCTCTGCCCTAGGTAGGAGCACTACCATCCTAGGATTTCTTACCTCATAAGGCCTCAACCATCTCCTAGCCTTCTCACTAGACCGATAACCACAATTGATTAAAATCTGCTCTGTTATCAAATCTCGATCAGTAGTGGTCTCAATAAGCTCTCTCTCAATACTAACATTATACGCATCTAAAATCCTCATAATTACATGGGGAAATACAAAGGCTTTGGTGGAGAAAATAGAATGGGCCACATCTCGCATGGATTGGACGATAAGTGGGGGAAGTAGAATAGGCTCAGTATGAAGCATCTTGTGTAGGATATAGAGGTCAAGCACCCAAAACTCATTGAAACCACTAGCCTTAGGGGAGACATTGAAAGCAAAGATATAAACTGAAAGAATCACAGAAAACTATCAAAGGAAAAATGCAGCAAAAAATTTTCAGCTTTCTGTGCTACATCTAGGATAGAGTACTTACTTTTCCTTATTGGTCATGGATTAATTTGTTAGGATTCGTGGACTCCTAAATGCGAAAAACATCCACGAATCCCTTCCGACAACCCAAGTAAACGATTAAGAAGATCTAAGGATTACAGAATTACCTCTGTTCAATGTAATCAAGATCTTTCGATTCTGATTGTGCTGTCATACATGCCACTCGAAAGATCACCAGACGATGCAGTGTGCGAATGCCCTCTATTAGATACACACGGTGAACTAACTTGTTACCCCGAGAGTGCTAGTGCTTAGGGTTTGAGAGGCTTGCTTTTTTTTTTGGTGAATGGAGGTACGAATATTTTTAACAGAACAGATCCTTTGAGAAGATGGCTAGGGTTTTCTCAAAACCCATCCGAACCTCTTAGAGTCCAACTTTGATAATATCTTATCATATTTCATTTTAAATTCAAATTAAATTAAAACTGATATGATAAGATTCTGCCATTATGTTGGTAATTTAACTAATTACTTTACTGAGTCAAATTCTTACAATCTGGACATCATCCAGATACATCGAATGTGGACATATTTCCAGATTCAATGTATCTGGTAAATTTTTTAGGTTCGATTAACTTAGACATATTTCCAGATTCATCGAACCTGGTTACCAAAAAAATAACCTAACAAGTTCGCTTATTGTGTGACCTTATAGGTTTATTTAACACTGGTAGTGTGTCCAAATCACATTTAAATGGCCCACAAGTTATAAGTGGTTTCTAGCAAAACATTATAACTATCCACGTTAAATGAAGATCAATGATCTCTTTGAACCAAACCATATTTTTATTTTTAGTCCTTTTGTCACACGATATCTAGATTAAGCATAAGGCATGAAGCATGCCATTCTTATTAAGCTTAGTCAATTATTTCTTGATCTTATAGTTGACTGTTCAAAAAAATGATATAAATATCTTAGATTGATATATTTGAGCACGACCATGCATTTTAACAGTCTAACTTATCAAGGGACCCATAGATATCTCTCCCATAATTGATAGAGACAAATTCATTCACTATCAATCATATTCCTCGCCTTAATTTATTCTATATTCAATAGTAGTCTAATTTATTATTTGGTTAAAGACAACTTTAGACAATGTCAAAATATAGAATTAATCAAGTAGGAAACTATGATGAATTCAAGTCGAAGGACTTTTAATATCATTATGGCTAGAAAGTACTTATGACATGTTCCATGAAGTACTCTCACAGTGGGTCATGTCTAATACAATGTTCTCTAACATTTATTTATATTTTGACTTGATATCACATATATCCATGACTAGTAAACATAGCCATCAAGTCACAAACATACTAATCTTAATTTATTATTGTTCCACTAATAATAATTGATTAGGGATAGTTTAAGAATAATCATTGTATTAATTGTAGAGTTTTACTATCAAGTCCCATACTTGATGACTACAAGACTAAATGTACTATTCATGGAAAGAAATGCCTCGTATTATTACATAATACATAACCACAATAGTATAAGTACAAATTGACTCTAGGACATATCCCTAACTCAGTATGAAGCATCTTGTATAGGATATAGAGGTCAAGCACTCGTAACTCATTTAAACTACTAGCCTTAGGGGAGACATTGAAGGTAAAGATATAAACTAAAGGAATCGCAGAAAACTATCAAAGGAAAAACACAGCGGAAAATTTTTAGTTTTTTGAGCTACATCTAGGATAGAGTACTTACTTTTCCTTATTGGTCATGGATTAACCAACTAGGAACGGGTTGCACTGGAACTTCTTGCATTGGAGGGGGAGAATGAGGTGCCTGCTGTTCAACTGGAACTCTCACCAATCTTTTACTCCAACTCATCAAGCATCTCCAAGCTATTTCTCTTCATTTTCCGGAGTATGACTCTACCTTACTCTTAGCGTTAGCTTGGTGAGAGCTCCTATTAGATAATCTAAACACACTCTACAATAGAGAGGAAAGAGAAAAGACGAAAAGCCAATGAGGAAGGAGAGGGGACTGCAGACTCTAGAGAGAAGAGAACTCTGAAAAATGCTGTCCTTTTTTCTTCTATTCTTGTCACTATATTCGGCTAGCCTAAGGCTTTAACAAGCCCTAATGGCCAAAAAACATGAAGCCCTAATAGGCTAGGTGCTGTGCTCCAAAACCAATCCAAGACTGGCCAAATTATCTTAATTAATTAATTATCGTTTCTATGTTTTAGTAAATATCCAAGACTAATGGATTAATTCTAATTGGACTCTTAATATATGTCAATATATAACAGCCCAATTAATTAATTTATTCCAGACCAATTCTCTTAATTAATTAATTATCTTTTCTGGGCCTTATCAAAACCTAAGACTAATTAATTAATTCTAATTGGACTCTTAGAATAAATTTTATTTTTCTTCCAAACAATTATCCGTTAAGCCCAAATTGTGTCTATGCAACACCAAGGTAACTTGAGCTACTCTGAGGACCAAGAGACATATTATTCATGGCTACTAAAATAATCAAAATTCCCTTATTATTAAATAGCCGCATTTTATCATTTTAAATATTTCCATTTATAACCTATAGATATATTGACCCCAATAACAATATTGTTGAAGTAATGTCTCTAACCTATAGGTGAAATGACGTAAATACCACTCTATGTAACACCTATTAACGAGACAGGATAAATGTACAAACACACATCTCAAAGACATCTACCATCCTTAGATCTCTAGTTTGATAGTCCATGACTCACTCGAATGTACTTGCTTATCATTGGTAGTTACCCAAAAGCACACATTCTAGAGCACGTTCCTAGGGCCCTGAATTATTAGATTATCCTGGACAATTATAAGAGGGTGATTTAACTTTACTAAGTGAAGCAAGAAAACTCTGTTGCATGAGTCCGTCTTAACTAACTAGAGTAATACATCCAACATATAAGGATATTAATCTCACAAAAGAAATCTCACCCAACATACATCAAAGTATAAAACCTTAGGTTCGCCAGACCACCAACTCATACTCAAGTATGAAGGTATCTGTCTACACTATAGCAGTAATAGTCTGGTCTCTATAATTATAGTACTTTAAGAGAGACCACTACTACAAGTCCAGTTTTACGTACTCGAAATACGCTTATGCTAATGACGTGAGTGAACTACTCATTAATTCAAGATAAACCATTCCTCATTGGACATCATGGCATAATAGTCTTACCTTGATGAAATGCTCAGTTCCATTAAACGACTAAGAACTCAATTTTACTTGTATGACAAGTACTCATGGTCTATACCTTACTATGAACAACGATCCAACACATAGACCATTACTTGTCATACTTAGACCTTCACATGTGTAATAATATAAGAAACAAACTAAATTGAATAAATAAAAATTTTATTACAATATGTTTACACAGAATACATAGTCTTTAAGGGCAGATTTTCCAACAATCTCCCACTTGCACTACAAAAACTAAGAAAATCCATAAGTGCCTACCTCTATAACATCTAAGTGTCTGCAAAACACCTTTTTTGTCAAAGACTTGATAAAGGGATCCGCTAAATTGTTGACATAGGAAATCTGATCAACCACAATCTCTCGTTTTTGGATGAATTCCCAAGTAAGGTGATACTTCCTCTCTATGTGCTCGCCCTTCCAATGGTTTTCTTGCATTATGACACCACTCCAGAGTAGTCACAATAAATGGTGACAAGCCTATCCGTGTGCGGCACTGCTCCAAGTTCTATAAGGAACTTCTGGATCCACATAGCTTCTTTATAAGCTCCTGAAGAAGTAACGTACTCAGCCTTCATAGTTGAATCAGAAATGCAAGATTGCTTGATACTTCTCCATGGAGTAGCTTTTCCAGATAAAGTGAAGGCATATCTACTAGTAGTTTTTCTTTCACCTTTATCTGCCTAGAAGTCTGAATTTGTGTAACCGGTAGGAACTAAATCATCTGCACGATATACAAGAATATAATCTCTTATATTCTTAAGATATTTAAGTATATGTTTTACGACTTGCCGGTGAGCTTCCCCTAGGTTTGACTGGTATCTACTAACTATGCCTACTGCTAAGCAGTTATCTAGCCTAGTACAAAGTATAGCATACATGAGACTTTTCACAGCCGAAGCATAAGGGATCCTGCTCATTTTTTTCTTGTTTTCCTAAGTCTGAGGACACTACTTGGAGGATAAGGATAATCCATGCCTTAAGGGTATAATAGCTCCTTTACATTGATCCATGCTGTACTGGACCAATAGCTTGTCAATGTAAGCAGACTGGGATACGCCTAATATTCTTTGCTTCCTATTTCTAAGAAGCTTCATGCCTAGAATGTAGCAAGCTTCTCTCAAGTCTTTCATGCTAAATTGACTAAATAACCAAACCTTAATAGATGACAATGTCCCTACATCATTTCTATAAGTAGAATGTCATCTACATAAAGTACCAAGAAAATCACTTTGCCACTGTCTGATTAATTATACGCACATGGTTCATCCGCATTTTGAATAAAACTATAAGCTTTCACGGTTTCATCAAAATGTATGTTCTATGCCCGTGACGCTTGGTTAAGTCCGTAGATGGACTGCTTAAGCTTACTGATGATTTGTTCTTAACCTCTAGCAACAAAACCTTCTGGTTAGGACATATAGATGTCTTTACTAAAATAGCCATTTAAGAAGGTCGTCTTAATATCCATCTACCATATCTCGTAGTCATAATGACATGCTATGGCTAAGGGAATTCGGATAGACTTAAGCATAGCTACGGTGAAAAAGTTTCCTCATAATCAATAACTTTTTCTTGGTATAACATTTAGAAACTAACATTGCTTTATAGGTTTCAATCTTTCCATCCGCATCTCTCTTCCTCTTGCATACCCACTTATACTGAATGGGTTTTATCCCATCAGGTGCAGTGACAAGATCCTAAACCTGTTGAGGTACATGGACTCAATCTCAGCATTCATGGCTAGTTGCCATTTGTCTGCAATAGTATTAACAATGGCCTCTTCGTATCTAGTGGGATTTTGTTCTTGATGATCAGTGACTAGGTCAAATATCTCTCCGGTCCATCTTTCTAGAACTCTTGTGATTATTCCACTACGATGAGGCTCAATTTATATATGAACATCAGGTAGTATTTCTCTTGGTTCCTCGATCGAGGTGTTAGAAGTACCTAAAGTTGTATCAGTGACCAACTTTTCTTCTAACGGTATTCTGCTTGAACCTGTGGTGGATGCAACTTGTTCATTTTCTAAGTATCTAGCATTAGTACTAACAAGTACTTTATTTTCTTGAGAATGATAGAAATATCCATCTTTTGTTCGTTTTAGATACCTAACGAAGTAGCATAACTCTGATATTGGTTCTAGCTTACTTCATTTTGTCAACACATAAGCTGGACAATCCTATATCTTGAGATGGTTCAAACTCAGCTTTCGTCTAGTCCACAACTCATATGGAGTCCTAGGTTTTGATTTGGAAAGCATCAAGTTCAAAATATATGCCGCTATTTTTAAGGCAAACCCCCAAAAGAAATAGGAAGAGATGCACGACTCATCATGCTTCTAACCATTTCCATCAAAGTTCTATTTCTTCTCTCAACTACTCCTTCTGCTGGGGAGTCCTAGGCATAGTTAACTGATGCCATGATGTACCAAGTAATCCTTAAACTCACCGAGGAGGTACTCTCTATCACAATTTGATCTCAAAATTTTAATTAATTTACCTACTTAATGCTCTATTTCAACCTTAAACTCCTTGAATTTATCAAAAGAGTCAGACTTGTACCTTATCAAATAAATGTAACCAAAACGAGTGTGATCATCTATGAAAATGATGAAGTACTCATAGCTTCCTGTAGCTGGTGCAGTCATTGGATCATAAATATCCATATGAACTAGTGTTAGTATCCACATAATATCCATATGTCATTTTACCTTTAAGCCAAGATTCAAATTGATGCCATTCTTTCAATCTCAATGAACCTAAAGGTCCGTCATGCATTAGCCTCTGAATCCGATTGGGATTTATATGTCTCAATCAATGATGCCAAAAATACGAGTCATTTGATATGGCCTTACTCTTTTTATTATCAAGTTCAGTTTGAATATTATTCACTTGATTTGGAATAGGATGTATATAAAAAGGATTCCCATACATGTTTCCTGTACAAATTAAATTATCTTCTCTACTTATAGAAACACCATAATGAAAGAAACAGAATATTATTGATTCATCATTTTGGAAACTAAAATTAAATTCTGTTTAAAATAAGAAACATATAAAATTTCTTTTAAAATTAACTTCCTATTACAATAAAAAATAAGGTCAAGATCTCCCACTACTTCCGTCCATATTCTTGCTCTATTGCCTACATGAAGCCAATGCTCACCCGTACTGAGTCTCCTTATCCTTCTGAACCCCTGTAAAGAGTAACAGACATGGTCAGTGGCTCCAGAATCAACTATCTAGGAAGATGTGGATCCAACCATCAAAATAGACTCTAGGTATAAAGTAATACCCGAAGTAGACTTAGCTAAGAAGTCTGGACAATCTTTCTTCCAATGCCCTTTCTTGCCACACTTGAAGCATTTGCTTTGGGCTTCCCATTAGGCTTGGCCTAACCAGATACTTTGGGCTGGGCCCCTCTTGAGCTTCTTCTTCTTAAATTTCTTAGGCTTTGCCTTCATTCCAGAAGAAGAAGTAGAACAAGAGATCAAAACCTTTGACACGGGCTTCATGATCTTCTCTGCTGCCTGGAGCTCTTTCATAAGCTCTATGAGATTCATATCCAACTTATTTATGGTATAGTTCAACCTGAACTAAGAATATGAATTAGGCAGAGTTTCAAGAACCATGTCAATTTGGCTTTTAGGATCTATTGTCGTGCCTAAGACCTTGGCTTCCTCGAAATAAGCAATCATCTTAAGAAGATGCTTTCGAACTAATGCCCCCTCAGTTATCCTAGTTTTCATGATTGCCCTAAGAGCTTCCTGCCTTACGGGCCGACTCTTGTCAGCAAACATGGAACGCAATGACAGATCCAGGTCATACGCAGTGGCTATGTGCTCATGCTTAGATTGGAGCACGCTAGACATAGAAGCCAACGTGTAGCATTTGGCCATATCATCGTCTTTCTTCCATGCCTTCTCAGCATCTCGATCCTGATCAGTGGATTCTTCCCCAATCTCAGGATATGTATCCGTAAAAACATACTTGTACTCCTTGGTAGTGAGTACTATGTTCTAGTTCCTTTTTCAGTTCACATAATTTGGGTCTATCAACTTATTCTCCTTGAGAATGATTGACAATGGATTGAAACCAAAAATTTCTGAAATATTACAAAAAACATTCATTTAGTTTGCCAGAAATAAAAATGCACATTCTTTATATTATTTCTTTGATAATAGATAACGCTTAAAACCATCATCAATAATATAAATAGTTTGGCTCTTAGAAAAATTAACAGAGTTTTGTAGGAGGATTAATAGCATCCTAAGTTAAGTGTATAACCGTCACGAATCAAAACTTCCTGAAATAGGTAATGGTCTAGAAAATGTTCCACTGATAGGATGGACACTAATTCACGCCACCTACGAGCAATCTAGTGCTAAAAGCCTGCAATGTAGGTTGGTCAATCCTAGCAAATACCCTAAGCTTTTAATTTTACTCTTCTATTAGTTCTAGATACTTGTGAAAATCCATCCTATAAGGGGTCATGCTCAGAATGACACGCGAAAATTCACTATCTCTAATGAGAGTTGTGATGGAATCCATGGGTTCATTGGAACCCTTCCCCCACTTAATCTTTTATTAAAAATAGTGTTTTTGGCCTAAAAATATTTTCTATAATATGGTTTCATTACCTTTAGTAAAAATCTAAAATTCAATGCTATTCTCTATGTCAAGGATTAAATCATTTGAGAGAATAAACTATGAATTTATTTTACTATTCTAAGTTAATAACTATGTAAAACTTTATAAAATAGCCTTAAGTTCGACATTATGCTCTATATCAAGGATTAAACCCTTTAAGAGAATAAACCATAAACTCTTTTATTTTTAAAGTTTCTTAGATTAAAACGTTGTATCAAAAACCGTCCTATCTAGTGAGACTTTTGTCTCACAAGAACTCACGCATTTGATCACAAAAACAAAATAAGCATGATAAGAAAAGTAAACTTTTTTATGCTCAAACTATTCATTTATTCCTAAGTGACCAAACAATAGATTAAACATCATGAATTAAAAATTAATAATCTTTTTTAATCCTAACATGGTCCATCATTTACTATTCATTTCATGTAAATTATTCGTCCATAGATAAATAAAACTATTGCAGAAAATTAACCTTATACAACGGTTTCAAAATATGATTACATCAAGGAAAAACTGAGAAACAAAACTTTAGTAGTGCTTGGACAAAATTTGCACACAACTGCCTCTAGGCAGAGTGGACCTGGCGCCTAGTCCATTGGGCTCACCGGGCAGCGGGTCCAATCTTTTTCTCCAAAAATTCTAGCCAGGTAAAGTAGACCTGGTGCCTGGTTCGATCGACCATCTTGGCACCGGGTCAGCTTTAGAGTTCGCCAATTTCTAGAAAAATCCAGCTTTTCAGTCACTTTTCGCCCCTCAACAATTCCACCAATCACATTCTTGCAGTCCCCAAAATTTACAAAGAAATGCAAAACCAAGCATTAAAAATATGCCTTTACAAGTGCCTATGCCTCTAACCACGAGGTGTACATCGAATCTACTTAAAATCAGAAAAACAATGGGAAAACCATTAGAATACATGCTCCTATGCCTCTAACCGTGAGGTGTACATGCGCTTTAGAAACCAATGTATGAGGGATCAAATGAATTCACGAAAGATTCATTTTTAATAGTAAAAGAGCCACATTTTCCAATTTTAACCCTAGTACATGCTCTTAGATAAAACCGTGTCTCTGATACCACTTGAAGGAATCGTGGAAAAGTATCAAAGGAAAAATGCAGTGGAAAGTTTTCAATTTTCTGAGCTACATCTAGGAGAGAGTACTTACTTTTCCTTATTGGTCGTGGATTAAGCAACGTAGGAACGGGTTGCAATGGAAGTTCTTGCGTTGGAGGGGGAGAAGAAGATGCCTGCTGTTCAATTGGAACTCCTGCCAATATTGTACTCCTACGCATCAAGTGTCTCCAAGCTACTTCTCTTCGCTTTCTAGAGTATGACTCTACCTTGCTTTTAGCGTTAGCTTAGTGAGAGCTCCTATTAGATAATCCAAACACACACTACTATAGAGAAGGAAGAGAAAGGATAAAAAATCAAGAGCGAGGAGAGGGGACGACACACTCTAGAGAGAAGAGAACTCTGAAAAACATCGTCCCTTTTTCTTCTCTTCTTGTCACTATATTCGGCCAGCCCTAATGGCCGAAAAACATGAAGCCATAATGGGCTAGGTGATGTGCTCCAAAACTAATCCAAGACTGGCTCAATCCTCTTAAATAATTAATTATCTTTTTTGGACTTCATTAAATAACCAAGACTAATTAATTAATTCTAATTGAACTCTTAATATATGTCAACATATATCAGCCTAATTAATTAATTTATTCTAGCCCAGTTCTCTTAATTAATTAATTAATTATCTTTTCTGGGCCTTATCAAAACCCAAGACTAATTAATTAATTCTAATTGGACTCTTAGAATAAATTTTATTTGTCTTCCAAAAAATTATCCATGAAGCCCAGATTGTGTCTATGCAACACCAAGGTAACATAAGCTATTTTGGGAACCAAGAGACATATTATTCATGGCTACTAAAATGACCAAAATGCCCTTACTATTAAATAGCCGTATTTTTATCATTTTAAATATTTCCATTTATCACCATACGAAAATATTGACCCCAAGAACAATATTGTTAAAGCAATGTCTCCGACTTACAAGTGAAATGATGAAAATACCCGTCTATGCAACACCCATCAATGAGACAAGATAAATGTACTAACACACATCTTAAAGACATCTACCATCCTTAGATCTGTAGTCCGATAATGTAACAATCCCCACTTTTGTACTTTAATCATTCCTACTATATATAGAATAAGAATTTGTATAAGTGACCAGAACAAGAAATGATCAGTATGATGAGATAAATGTTTTGGTATGATAAACATATTTAAGGGCATATTAAAAATTTGAAATTATGGGGACCTAAATGAAAGTTTTGAATTTGTTCTACCCGTACCCTAAATCTTCAGATTACGACTACTTCTAATAGAATGAGAATTTAAGGGTACATTGAAAACAAAATTTGATCAATGTAACAAGATAAGTATTTAGTATAAATTAAGTTATCGGAGGTGTCAGGGGCATTTTCAGAATTTTGACCACGATCAGGATTTTGACCGTAAATTTTACAGGATTGAGAAAGAATTGAAGATTTTGAATGTTACCATTGAATTCAGTGGAATTTATTAAATTTATTAGTGGAATAAAATATTTTTCCAGTAGGACCCGAATTTTTGTTATTTCTTAGAAAAATTTTAAAATGTGCTCGAAATTGAAATAAGTGGCCGAATATGATTGGTAGATGGAAACAAGTCTCAAACACACCATTAGAGGTGTGAAATATTTATAGGATTATGTAATTAGAAAAGCTTATTAAATAAGCTTAAGAAATAATAAGGAAAATGGTGGAAATTTGAGAAAATGACATGTGTAAAGTTAGCCACAATGTTTGACCAATTTGGTCACAATTTTGACTAGCAAATGGAATGGAAATGCTGTGAAAGAAGCTAGATTTCGTGCAGCTATAAGGGAGGGAAGAAAGGGAGAATAAAAAGAGAGAAAATAAGAGAAAAAGTTGAGAAAAATCAAGGAAAATTAGAAAAGAGAGAGAAGTGTGTGTTCTTGGTGATTCTTGGAGCAAAATCAATCTAGAAAATCTCATACACAAGGTAAAAAATCTATACTTTATGAATTAAAGTTGTAGATTTAAATGCAAGGATTATGGTATGAATATTGTTGGGAAAATATGAAAGTTTTGAATTTATCTAGCATGATTTCTATGTTTGGTGAAGATTGGTGTGTGTATATATGTGTGCTGGTTTTTTTGAGGGTTTATACACAATGTTTTATAAGGTATATGAAGGTGTTTTGATGGTGGTTTAGGTGGTTGTTCATGGATGTAAAGGTGTAAGAAATGGAAAGGAAAGATGGAATTAATTGTTGAAGAAAATGAATTGTTAATGTTGTTGTTTGCACTTGTTGCACTTGATGTTGGAAAATATAATTTTTCTGGGCTAAGTATCTCTAAAAATCAGATAATTGAATGCCATTATGATGGAATTTAAGATTTTTTAATTGTAATATAGTTGTTAGAATTAAAGTAGATTAGATGGTGTGAAGAAAGGAAACAAAAACAGAAATTCTGTTTTGAAGAATCTCGAGCAGCCTTAAAAAACAAATAAAATGTACAAATTGGCTAGTTCATTTGGAACTTCATGACCTTAAACTTGTATCAAAATTTCTTAGGATCATTTTTGGACCAATTTTACATGATTTGGAGTTATGAGTAAAACGTTATGATGAAAACATCACAAGCTGCCAAAACAGTAACGAGATCGAGAAGCTGGGATGTTGGACCCAAAACTGAGTAACATAAGAAGGAAAATTAGTGGTTCATGAATTGGACATCATAAAGGAATGTCTTGAGGACATTTTGGAACAATTTTGACATCAATTGGACTTATGAATTAAAAGTTATGCTATAAATAAACAAGTGTGACAACAATGAAGAAATGCAGAATTTTGTTTAGCAAGAAATAAACACAAATATTGTTCTATTGGTGTTAATGGATGAAAGAGAGATCACAAGAACATATGGAAACCATGGATATTTGTTTGAACAAAGAGATGGGAAATGAATTAATGAGTTTTTGATCATTCCAAGTATTTATCTCATTTTTGTTGGAAGAACTGAGAAAGAAGAAAATAGAATATTTTCTATTCACATAATAGTTTTGTATTAGTCATACCTTAGAATGATAAATGAGGTTTGGAATGACTTCGATATAGGTCATTTATTTTCAACGCTTCATAAGGGACGAAGAGTACTATATACGTTTTTACATTGAGTTAGGACACGAGGTGAGTCCTACTGCTTTTTTAAATCCCGTTTTAGCTAAGTGTTTTCTGCAAATGATCATATATTTTTCTGACACAGTTAATGCTTTCCTGATATATTATGAGATAAATGTTACACTTGAATTTGAAAGCATTATCAAGTACTTGATATCTTGAATATCCTGGATATGAAATATCTGATATGATCTTTTTCGTTTCCCAATCCCCGTTTTGGTAAAGTGTTTTACGGATATGGAAAATGTTCTCTTGATGTGCTCAAGTGCGAGCTTCCTATATGGATTTGGAAACATGATGAACAATATGAACCTTGAACTCTTGATTTCTTGAACTTGTCAATTCTTGAATCCAATACATGATTAACTTGAACACTTAGTGTATACACTAACTTGAATACTTGGCGAATGCATTCACTTGAATACTTGGCGTAAATACTTACTTGGATACTTAGCGTAAGTACTAACTTGACTACATGGTGTATGCACTAACTTGAATACTTAGCGTATACACTAACTTGAATACTTAGCGTATGCACTAACATGAATACTTTGGTGTAAGCACAAACTTGACTACTTGGTGTAAGCACTGACTTAAATACTTAGCATAAGCATTGACTATACTTGAATCAGAATATCTTATGTTATATTCATTGAATCAGCATGTTTTCACTCGAAATCCTTGAAAACTTACTTTGAGAATGTTTTCACATGAGAATTTCTAAACTAGCTTATGTTGAAATTATTTTTCATGAGATCTTTTTAGTTAAAAACACTAGTACACATGGGACTCACTGAGCTTTATGCTTACACGTGCGTTATCTCTTTTAAAAAAGTTAGGATTAGAGGTGCACCGAAAGTGTGGTGGACTCCCAGAGGCTCATGCTACATCTTGAACCTGTTATACCCTTGAGTGTATGTATCATAAGCTAAATTCTTGTACTTTTCTATTTTGAAAAAATTTCCATTGCCTAATGAGTGAAGTTTGTTATAAAGATCCCTTGTCTGAGCAATCAGACAGGGCAACATCCCACAAAGTTGCAGCCTACTATGTTATGGAAATATAGGGTGTTATAGATAATCAATGACTCACTTGAATGTACTTGCTTATCATTGGAAGGTACCCAAAAGTACACATTCTAGAGTCACGTTCCCAGGGCCCTGGATCATTAGATTATCCTGGACAATCACAAGGGGGTGATTT
Source organism: Voacanga thouarsii (assembly GCA_026120185.1). Lineage (NCBI taxonomy): Eukaryota > Viridiplantae > Streptophyta > Magnoliopsida > Gentianales > Apocynaceae > Voacanga > Voacanga thouarsii. The sequence continues at coordinate 4,754,256 of JANUWF010003376.1, read as the reverse complement.
AACTTCACTAAGTGAAGCATAGAAACTCTATTACATGAGTCTGTGTTAACTAACTAGAGTAAGACACCCAATATACAAGGATATTGATCTCACAAAAGAAATCTCACCTAACATACATCAAAGTATAAAATCCTAGCTTTGCTAGATTATCAACTCATACTCAAGTATGAAGATATTCATCTACGATGTAGCAGTAATAGTCTGGTCTCTATAGTTATAGTACTTTAAGAGAGAACACTACTACAGGTCTAGTTCTACGTATTCGAAATATGCTTATGCCAATGATGTGAGTAAACTACTCACTTATTCAAGATAAACCATTCCTCATTGGAAATTATGGCACAATAGTCTTACCTTGATGAAATACCTAGTTCTATCAAACAACTAAAAACTCAATTTTACTTATCTATACCTTACTATGAAGAACGACCCAACACATAGACCATTAATTATCATACTTGGACCTTTAAATATGCAATAATATAAGAAACGAACTAAATTGAATGAATAAACATTTATTACAATATGTTTACATAGAATACATAGTCTTTGAGGGCTTATTCTCCAACATAAACTAAGGCTCACAGTTGGCCTTCAAGGTCATTATTGGAGTAATAGCCTACTTGACCCACAATGCCCTCCCCAATACATTCTAAAGGTAGAATGAATGTCTCTCATTCTCCAATTGGACTCAACAATAATTTTCTGGTTATGGTGATCCATAGCTACCCAAGTGCCTTCTTATTTCATATTTAAGATGGCAGTTACTTTATCTCAATCTACCAACATGGGAGTACATTTAATACTAGTTTCTATGATGTCAAGGTTATCGTTTCTTTTGTGTGTAATGTCGGCATAAAACTCCCGAATAAGTACAGGACAATAGGCTCCCTACAAAGTAATGATTGGCCCCAATCCCAATCCCATAAACATGACACCCAACTTGAGAGAATAGTCTAAGGAGAGTTTAAAAGTTTGTTCTACAATGATTTTGTTGGTAAACCTCCTAGAGTACCATTCTTAACACTCATTATCAGTGAACGTTGTGGGTATAGAGAAATTTGATCAATAGAGGTAGAAGTGGACAAAGATGATGCTCTTACTCTTTTAGAAGATTGTCCATGCCCTTTTGGCATTTTTATTGGTGAGCAGAAAGGGAAGGCTCAAAAGAATAGATGAAAACGAAAAGAAATCCTCCCTTATACACAAACAAGACAACTGCAATTCTCAACCAATCTCATAAACCAACTCAATGCCTAACTCCACAATTCACAATACCAAATTACATTCAAGAAATCCTAACATCCTCAAAAATCCTGTAAGGACAATACAATGCCATAATGCAATATCAAAATAATATCTATTACATAGACAGATATAGTGATTATGATCAAAATGATGGCTAGCAAATCTTAATCCAAGGAGATTGTATCAATGTTATGAATAACACTAATAAGATCGTGCAAGTAAGGTATATTATCTCTATATCATGGAATAATTCCAAAGTAAAATATTAATAACAATTCCTAAAAAATAGCCAAACACAATCATAGCATGAATTATTGTAAAATAACTCCATCCAATAATAAACACATGCTATTCTACTCACACTGAATTCAAAACTTTTAAATTATCTCAATCAAATTAACAATTAAATCAATTTTGTCCGCAAAAAAATAAATTCAAAAATAGAAAGAAATTCATGACAAAAATTGAACTGTAAAAATACAAAAAAAAAAAAAAACCCCACACCACTTGGTTCTCCAATGTATTAGCAAAAACTTTTTGCAATATCTTAGAAGGAAACTCAATCTTTGTGAGGTATTTGAAAGGTGGGTCTTTAAAGAAAATATGGGATTTTTTAGAAAATTTAATCCGAAGATTTAATGGAAAATTAAAGACTTGAAGTGAAGATGATGTTTTTGAAGGCTAAAGTTGATCCAGCAATAGAGTAGAATGAATAGCTGATGATGGGTTGAGAGAAAAACGGGAGAATTGAAGGGTGATTTGGGGGGGGGGTGGGAAGCCAAATTCGGCCTTTTGGAGGGACTATCTTGTGTGACTCGGTGTCAGGTCCTGGTTCTGGGACTGGCACTGGGTCTTGCCTGTTTATTTGGAATGCTTGAGTTAACCCGGTGCCCAGTCCAAATGCTTGGATCGGCACTTGGTCAACTCTGCCCAAAAAAATAATTTTTTAATAATATTTGAAGAAAAACAAACAAATAAACAATTATGAAAGAAATAAATTCATGTGTTCAAAATAAAATAAGCAAAACAAGATTAGACAAACGAAATTAAAAATTAACCAAATTAAAATACGAAAGTAAATAAACTTCATCTTTTTCCACGATCTTGGTCTCGTGGATTGTTTTTCGTGTTTCTAGGCAGAGATACATTTTGACGATCTCTAAGAAGCTTTGCCAATTGCCCAATTTGATTCTCTAGGTTATGCATCAATGCCTCCAAATTTCTAGTCATCACATCAACTCCTTAGAACTGAGTTTCCGTTGCACATACCATCTTGTTAACCAATTCTTCCAATGATGGCCTTAGTGGGGATGCATTATAAGGCAAAGAAGATTGAGTCCTTTAGTTTCCACTAAAATTTAAAGGTTTTTACCTAGGTTGGTTTTGATTGGTCCAAGAGAAATTAGGATGGTTCTTCTAACCAAGATTATAGGTGGCACTGTAAGGATTATTCCTTGTCTCCCATTCTCCATAAAAGTAGCTTGCTCTAAGGACTCTTAAGAGGAACCCATATATAGGCACTCATGATTGGGGTGCCATTCTATATAAAAATTACAATTAATATTCATTACCTAATCTTAAGAGGGGGCTACAATTTGTTTCATCTTTTGCACTAGTTCCTCAACTTTAGCTTCGAAGACGGCTACGACATCAATTTTGTGAATTTCTTGAATACGAGCCCTTGACATTGGATAGGCCCACGAGTAATTGTTCGTAGCAATATTTTCAACTATCATACATCTCTTTCATGGCCTTAGAATTTGTTGTACCTCTAATAGGTGTATCAATCAATTGTTTCGAGGGAAAATTTAATCCACTATGAAAAATCTATATTTGTATACCTAATTCAAACCCATGGTGAGAATATTTTCTCAACATCTCCTTCCACTTTTCCCAACACTTATATGGGCTCTCAGACTCTAATTGTTGGGAGGCAAAAATGTCAATTCTAGGCTTTTGTCCTAGCTAGGGGAAAATATTTGTCTAGGAATTTCTTAGCTAAACTATTCCAAGTAGTGATCGATCTTACTGGCAAAGATTTCAACTAAGATTTGGTTCTATCCCTAAGAGAAAAAGAAAAGAGGCTCAATTTAATAGCATATTCCAACACCATTCATCTTAAAAGCATCACAAATCTCCAAGAAACTCATAAGGTGGGCATTGGGGTCTTTATCTGGTAACCCATCAAACTGGAGTATTTTTAAATCATTTGGATAATGATGGGTTTTATTTCAAAATTATTGGCTTCTACCCTTGGTCTAGCAATACTCGAATCTATACTCGAAATTACAGGTTTAGCAAAATTGCCCATAATCCTTCTATTGTTTCCACCATTACCACCATTATTGTTTTGGTTAACTTCCATTTTTTTTGTTGAACTGAATTAGTCTGCTCGGTTTTTATATGCCTTTTGAATTCGCCTTAAAGTTCTCTTAATCTTGGGATCAAAATCCACTATGCTTCTTATGATTCGACAAGTCATAAATCAAGACTAATTCTGCACAAAAAATATGAAAATAAGATTTGAAAAATTCATAACTAATCAATTAAGTATACTTAGTAACATGATACAACAATTAGCACATAAATTCACAAATTATATAAATCTACAAACAATAGGATATAACACCTATATACATAAAGAACATATACATATTTATATATTGATATATAAACATGACAAAATCAATGGATTCTAAGATTTCACGATATTGATCCCCGGCAGCGGCGCCAAAAACTTGATGTCCCAGATTTGGGTTATAAAAAATCATACAATTTAAAGTCCATTCTCAATCAAGTTTTAATTAAAACATTAATCTCCAAATCACAAATATGAGAAAGTATACTCATTGTTAAGCATAGTATAGAGAATTAACGAGTATCGATTCTCAAAGAACAACTACTATTGGTTACTTTTTAGTTATTACTTAACTGACCAAATAAAGTACTAAAGAATAAAGGTAAAAATAAAGAAAAAATATACACAAATCTAGGAGAGAAAAACATGTAATTAGATAGATACTCTTGAAGACATGACAATGAATTATTAACAAGTATCACAATTAATTATTATATTGGCATCATAAAGGAGTAATGTAGAATCCATTCTCTCTCGAGTTATGGTTTCACTGCCTTTTAGTTAATTTAATGGACATCTATATCTCAATAAAACAACTAAAAAAATGCATAGAACACAAGTCCTTGATAATTATCCCTATATCTAGGTGATAAAAGTATGAAATTCATTAATTCTCCTATCTCTAGATGAAATCCACAACTTTTGATTACTGAAATTCTCAACTTAACCTCTCTCTCGAGTTAGTTAAGAAAGTAAAATTAGAATTGAGTAATTAGAACTATCTCCTAACCTCTTTCTCAAGTTAATTAGAAGAATGGTCCAATCTCGTCAATTCATCACTAAAAAAATAAGTAATTAAATTCCAAAAATAGTAATTAATTGAACAAAAGACTAAACTAATTCAACATCACACATCCAAAAAAATATCCAAATACAATAAAAATATTGATCTCATCATTGTTCAAATAAAAAGAAAACAAAGATTTTAGAAAGTGCTCATAGACAGGCCCTCTTCTTTCTTCTTTGAAGACTTTCTTGAAACGACACCGCTTAAGTGATGAATTCCTCCTTCAATGAATGATTTAAGCTTTTATCCTTGAATTCATATGTTAAAATTCAACTCTTCTCGTTTAATAGGATTTTTTTTTTTGGTAAAAAAATGTTTCCTAGATGTTTTAGGCCGAATACAAGTTGGAAACTACACGAATTCTTAGCAAATTCCTAATTCTGCTCGCAAAAAGACTTCTGAACCATCTCAAGACCAACAAGGGCCGACAGTAGTTCACCTCCTCTGGGTCAGCACTGATTTTTGCACTGGAAATCTAAAATTGCTCTGTATTTTTCCCTTGTGTTGCCCTAAAATTCTAGAGAAGGGTCAGTGTTGGTTCGACATACCTGGGATGGCACCATGCATCCATTGGAATTCTACCTTTTTTACTCCAATTTCATTAATTTTAGCATAAAATCACTAAAAAAACTATTCACAGGAAAAATATCAGATAGAAAGGGAATTGGCTAGTTATTGAATCAATAGTATCACAAAATAATTTCAAATAACTAGGAAAATGTAGGTAAATGTAGACCCTATTAGTTAGGTTATATTAACTCAACTAGGATTCCATGGCCAATTCATGATGAGCCTTTGGGCTAATTAAGTTTAGAAAGTTGGCCTTAGTATGAATCATGTCTCATGGGAAAGATGACTAAAAGGCCATTTCCCCAAAAGGCAGGGTGAGCTAAGTAGATATTGAGTTTAGTTCACACTAATGTATGTAGTCCTTTATCCACACCAGCAAGGTTTAAAGATGATTGTATAAGGTATGGTTATATTTACCTAATGAGGTACATGTTTGACTCTTTTGACAATTTCAAAGTGTATAAGGTTAAAGTGGAGTGTCAAATAGGTAAACTAATTAAAATCCTTCGATTAGATCATGATGAAGAGTATCTTCTAGGTAAGTTTAAGGTCTACATGGTACATCATGAGATAGTATATCAGCTTAGTGCTCCTGGGACATCCCAGTAGAACAGAATAGCTGAGAGAAGGAACAGGACATTGTTAGTACTGGTCAAAAGCATGATATCTTATGCGACTTTCCAATCTCTTTATTGGGATTTTTCCTAGAAACAACAGCATACATTCTGAACTTGGTATCTTCCAAGTCAGTACCTAAGATACCTTACCTAAGATACCTTATGAGATATGGATTGGGTGAAAGCTAAGTCTAAATCATCTCAAGATATGGAGATATCCTTCGTATGTATTGATTAAGTGAGATAAATTAGAACCAAGATTAGAATTATATTATTTTGTTGGGTATTCAAAAGCAATAAAAGGTGGTTACTTTTATCATCTAAAGAAACAGAAGGTAATAGTAAGTAGCAATGCTTGATACTCGGAGGATGAACAAAATGCATCTACCAAAGGTTCAATTAGAATAGAACTTATGGAGAAGTTATCCTTTGAGTCAACTTCTAGTGACTTAATTGTGGAATTAGAAAAGGCACAGTGTACGAATCCTATGCAAAAGGAGTTTTGTTATAGTGGGATGGTATCTAAGGTTTCAAAAAGGTAGATAGGAGAGGTCTTTGACCTAGTCTCTGACTATCAAGAATAAGATCTCACTAGATACGAGGAGGTTATTACTGATACCGATGTAAACATGTAACATGAAGTAATAAAAGTTAAGATTGAGTTAATAAACTTCAATCAGGTTTGGGATCTTATAGTTTCACTAAAGGAATAAAATATATTAGGTGTAAGTGGGTATATAAGAGTAAAAGACGAGTAGATAGAAGGGTAGAATTCTTCAAAGTTAGGTGGTGGCAAAGGGTTTTACTCAAAAATAGGGAATCGACTATGAGGAAAACTTTTCCTCAGTAGCCATGCTTAAGTCTCTCTATATTCTGCTTATCATTGTATGCCATTATGACTATAAAATAAGGCAAATGGATATCAAAATGGCTTTCCTTAATGGCCATCTTAGTGAAGACATCTATATGTTTCAGTAGGAAAGCTTTGTTGCTAACCGCTAAGCGCACATGGTTTGCAAACTTAAAAAGTTCATTTATGGACTTAAGTAGGCATTAAAAGCATGGAAAATTCGTTCTAATGAAATCATAAAATATTATAGATTTATTCAAAATGAGGATGGCTATGCATATACAGGAAACTAGAAGGTTTAAATGTGGTTTTTCTTATGTTATATATGGACGACATTCTACTTATTGGTAATGATGTAGGGACATTGTCATCTACAAAATTTTAGCTTTCTAGTCAAATTAGTGTGAGGAATTTAGGAGAAGTAAGTGATATTCTTGAGATTAAGCTTCTTAAGAATAGGAAGTACAGATTGTTAGGTTTACCAAGCTACATATATTGAAAAGATATTGGCCAAGTTTAGCAAGAACTAATATAAGGGAGCTCAGATCCTTTGCAGATATGGGTTGTCTCTTTTTTCGAAAGAGTGTCCTAAGGCACAAGAAGAAAAAGACAGGATGAGTAGGATTCCTTATGCTTCGGCTGTGGAAAGTCTTATATATGCCATGCTGTACACTAGGCCAGGTATCTGTTTTGCTGTGGGCTTAGTTAGCAAATATTAGTCAAACCTAGGAAAAGCTCATTGGTAAGCTATAAAGCATATACTTAAGTACCTTAAGAGAACGAGGGATTATATGCTACTTTATAGAGCCGATGACTTGGCTCTAAACAGATACATGACTCAGATTTTCAGGCCGATAAGGATGAAAGAAAATCCACTTGTGGATATGTCTTTATCTTTTCTAGAGGAGCTATTTCATGGAGAAACATCAAGCAATCTTGTATTGCTAGCTTAACTATGGAATTTGAGTTTGTGGCAGATTCAAAGGGCATCTAAGGAAGTTTTAAGGCTCCAGAAGTTCCTTTCAGAACTTGGAGTTGTGGCATTAATGGATAAACTAATTGTACTATATTGCAACAACTTAGGTGCTATCTCGTAGCTGAAAGAACCAAGAAATCATAAGAAGGAAAACATATCGAGAGGAAGTACAACCTGACCAAGGATTCATTTAGAGACAGGAAATCATGGCGGAACAAATTGCCTCAAAAAATAATCTTGTAGATCTATGTTACCAATCCTTTGGTTGTAACACCCCACAACCTAGGTTCAGCAGGGCCGAAGATGTTGCTCCGTCCAAATGACAAGAGGTCTTTATAACTAGGTCACATAACAAAAATAAACAAAACTTCGAAAATTAAAACTTATTACAACCCAAAAATTCAAGAACAAATCCAAAATAAATTGTTCACTCTCATCTCTTAAAACATTATATAAAATAAATAACACAACATCTTCCAAGCAGACAACAACTAGCTACTCATCCCCAAAGTAGGATCAACCTGAAATCATGGTAAAAAAGTGATGAGATAAAAATCTCAGCAAGTCCGTGTGTGCTTTGAGTGTTTCTAGTAAAACAGTTTATGAATACAGGTTGTAAAAATTGCATAAAAGAGAGTACTAGAAAGCAAGAAATAAGGATTAAAATTAAAAGTGGCGGTTTTCTCTTTTCAAACCATACAAGTGCACAACAAATACAACTACTCAAATGGGCGGCTATGGGTTACCACATGTTGGGCCTTATGTCCATATAACGGTTAGAATGCCCCACTTTGTGCAGACTGACAAAAAGGTAGGTGTACGACCTACCGGGTAAGATATTCCTCCTTCTCTATACTCAAACAAAATCGGTTGTCCACTCCGACAACACACAGTCCACATGACTGAAACTTGCTAGCTCGGACCGGCATGACTAAGTAGTACTGTCGCTTCTCCAAGTTGAGTTCTTCTTCTGGAGATGGCCTCCTATCAGAAGACTCGCTCTTGCTCTTCAAAACTAGTACTACTAGCCTGCCCTTATTGAGTACTCAACGTTGATTGTTCCACTTGGGAGAAAACTGATAAAACACAGCTTTACTTGAAAATGGCAATTAAGGTTTTCTAAAGTCTGTGCCAAAATTGGTTTTAGAAAGAGTTTAGTATTTGAGAAAAACTACTTATTGGTTTTCAAATAATTTGTGTGACTGAAATCAGAAAGGGAATAGTCCTCAATTACCTTTACAAAAATGAGTGTTCACACACTTTACATTTGGCTTGTCGTAGAGGCCTTTTTACATCAAATAGGTTTTATGCAGGAGCTTACTTGATCCTGGGCTTGAGCTAATTCAAAGATCTTCAAAAGCTGACATAACCCTGCCTAGGGTAAACACAAGCTATAATTAAACTCAAGCCAAATGTGTTTCCATAAATAATCTTAGGTCAACTTACTACAATCATGACCCTAATGACCTAATCTTTAAGGCTAAATGATAAAAAGGATTTTATAAAATAAATCTAGCTTGATAAAAAAAAAACTAGGTATTGTGAAATAATTACTAATAAGTTGTAGGTATAAATTCTTGTTATTAATAAATAAACTAGGGTTTATTTGATGAAGGGTCATAAGTCCTAGATGATATTATTAAAATAATAAATTATTACTATTCTCTTAATTAATAATTAATAGTTAGAAAATAATTGATAAATAAAATTAATAATAAGTAAATTTCAACATATTTTGATTAAAGGATAATAAATAAATTTTATTAGCATTTATGAATATATGACTTATAAGATTAATATTTTACCTATTATGATTATTTATATAAAAGGCTTTATTTAATAATATTATTATTATATTTTATTTTTAATAAAATATATCATTTATTTAGCTAAAATATCATTATTTCATATAGCAATCTAATTCCAAAGCCTCGTAGGGTTTTTGAAATCATTAGAAGAAAATATAGCATTAATTTTTATTAATGTAATAAAATTGGTTGACTTAAATAATTTATGATCAATAAGGTCATGATCATAATTCTCCTATTGCTAACAATAATCATGGATATAAACTCTAAAACCATTCAATTCATGAATAAAAGCATAGATCCATATCTACCATCACATGATCCAAACTTCACTAAACATAATCATATTCATGGCTTCAACAAGAATTCAAGAACATAAAACCCTATTTACCAAAGGTGACATAATATCTATCATGCATAATCACTCATACTAAGTCACGACATGAAGAGCATGCAACAAACCCTAAAACATCATAAAACTCAACCAAGACAAATCATCCTCATACTTCAATTCCAACTCCATCATATAAACACATACTCAATCTCCAATCATATTCCATCCTTTTCCAACAACATCCAAAAGACATAATTTTAGAATTAAGGAGAGGATTAAAGAGACATACTTGATTGATGACTACCTTGATGAAGTTTCAAAAGAATCCACACGCTTGGAAGGCTTGATCTATCCAAGAAGGAAGAAGAGAAATGGCCATGGTTGAAACAACCATTTCAGCCGAGAGAGAGAGAGAGAGAGAGATAGAGTGTGTGTGTGTGTGTGTGTGTTAGTATATTATTTTAAAGATTGAAGAAAAAAAGAAGATGAACATAATCGTTCATGGTTACCTTAAGAGAGTTCTTGAACCTTTAAGAAAATTTCTGGTTTTTTGATCCGGTAGAAGAATTTTGTTTTCAGCGTTTGGTGTTATAAAATACAGAAATGGATTCTAGAGGGTGAGTAGACATGATTTGGAGTTTTGGGGAGAGGTTGGAGGTGTTTAAAAGTGGTCTTAGGCTTGGAGAATGGTGGTGTGTGTTCTTGGTGTTCTTTGGAGAAATGGAAAGAATGGAGGAAAGGCTGGACGAAATCTGTTGAGTGGTGTTGGCCGAATGGATTGGAGAATCCTTGTGATTGAATTTTCAAATTAGGGAAAAGAAGAAAAGCTGGTTGTTTGAAATTCAAAACAAGTAATTTAGGGAGTGGATTAAGGTAGAAAATATGTTAAGAATAGCTTGTTTGATGGAGGTCCTTGGAGCTGCTATGGCCGACTGGAATTAGTTGAGGTTTTGCTGAGATGAATAAGGTTGAAGAAGCTATAGGGTGGCTGAAATTCTGTGTGTTATGGTGGAGGAAATTCTGTGTGTTGCTGGTTTGAAAGGTGGAAGAAACAACTTGTTTTTGGACTGCTAAGCATTCGAAGCTGCCCATATTTTTTTTTTTTTTTTGTTTGCATAGCTTTGTGCAATCCGAATTTTGGCAAAGTTTTTCAGTCTTCCAGCTAAACAAGGTGGCCATTTTTCAAGCATCTTTTGAGTAAGAAAAATGGTTGAAGTTTTCAAAAACTAGACTCACCAAGAAGCTGGAAAAATTTTAGATTCCTACCATGGAGAAGATGAACACTATGGAGTAGAGTTTTGAAGGTTCAACCATGGAGATTAATTCTCTTGGGAACCTTCCATAACCCTTCTCTATTTTCAGCCAAAACTCGATCCTCTAAGAGCCATTTTCAAAACTCCAAGATTAAAGAACTTTGCTGGAATTTTCTAGAAATTAAAATGGCTTGGATAAATTGAGCAACTTCATTGATAAAGAAGAGAGCAAAAAGGGCATGAATCCCTTAAGAATTTTTGTAGGACACAAGAGTAGGATTAAGACATTCCCTTCAAGCTTCCCTTAGGACAACACTCCTACTTCTACTCATGTCATGCAAGGGCCGAAAATAGCCTTTCTTATACAAAAATAAAATTAATCATACTAAAACTTAAATGATGGGATTTGAACTCAAAACCTTAAGAATTAATTCTAAAGCTCTAACCACTAAACCACAATATCTCTCTATTCTTATTTTCTCTCCTAAATATTCTTCCTATTTAATCCTCAAGCTATCTCCCTATTTTCACTTCAAGCAAAATTACCATTTTGCCCTTCCTACTCAACAAGCACAATTAAGCCTTGTAGACTATAAATCACAAATCCAAAGCAAATAAAATCATTCAAAAATATATTTATGCCTGCAAGAAAATATGTTATGCATCCCGACCCCCTTACTCTAGGGTTGGTTTTAGTTGCGGTTTCACATTGGTATTGAGACTCTTTAAAAGACACTTAGATATCATAGGGAATGGCACCTATAGGCTTACATGATCTTAGAATACAAGTGGGAGATTGTTAGAATATATGCCCTCAAACTATGTATCTGATGTAAATTTAAATTAATAAATGAAAGTTTTATTCTCAATTTTGTATGTATTAATTTACTTTAATATATTTCGCTCGATTTTTTATTGGAAAAGACCCACATGTTTAAGTAAGTGATCTATTTCAATAGAGGTATTTCATAATAATGTATGGATCATAGGTTACTTATACAAAAACATTTGTTCTTAACTAGTTAATAAGAATGGGAATCTCATTAGGATAAAAGTTATTATACTATGAATTTCAAATAGGAAATGGCTTAATTTTAGCTAGTGAGCAGTCCACTCACTTCATGGTATACGTAGAATTTCGAATATGTAGAATTAGACCTATAGTAGTGGTTACTCAAAGTAATAAAAAAGAAAAGCCCAAATTATTATAGCTATAGCGTGGATTTATACCCTATGGCTTGAGTATAAGTTGATAGTTTGGCAAAGCTGAAAGCATATATCTTGATGTAGTATAGGTAAGGCTGTACTATAGAGCTAATACACTGATGTGCTAGTGTGTGAGAAGTTAGTTAAGACAGACTTATACAAGAGAGCTTTTATACTCCTGCTAGAGATATCCTCCCTTGTTACTATCTGAATGGTTTATTGATCTAAGGCCCTTGGAAATAAGACTTGGATGTTTGCTTAACTGCAGCTTGTTAGGATTATGTCCTAGAAGCAATTATTTGTACTATTGATTTGTACATTGGATAAATAAAAAGCATTATTTATCTTTCAATTTCCTTGTTTCATATGTGTATGTCTATGAAACTAAATGATAAAGTCCATAGGATGATGCATAGCATTATGGAAATCATGATAGAGATCGTGGTGTGAGATTTCTACTACACTATATAGTACATGTGCTTAAACTATCCCTAATTATAGTATTAATGAGATAGGACAATATTAATGCGCAAATACTAGCACGTGTTATACTTCTTGATTAGGTCCAGTGGTTGTTCCTGCAACTATGAGTATTGTGATATTTAAAGTTAACACGTGGATGCTTGTTATGTGAACAAGTTCATTGAATGACCTAGCTATGAGATAATCACATGAATAACTATTTAGTGTCAGTGATAGAATCTTATTATAGTAAATGTGCAAGTATCCTTAGACTTAAGATCTCCAAAGTACTTTGTTTGCAAAGCGTTGTACTTTGATTCTAATCTTTGGAGTCTCATTAGGGGCTTCCTATATAATGGATATTGGGCACAACATAAAGTAAACGAAAATAGTTGAAAGGGTCAATAAATGATTCATTATTCCTAATAGTAGGGCATATATCTCATGACCACTTATTAGGAATTATTACTCAAGAAGTCCTTGGCCAAAGCTGCTGTGTTTGAAATGAGTAATAGATTATGGAATAAGTAATAATAAATTCAGCCTAAAATTGATTATATTCTAGAGACATTTAGCACTAATTCCATACTCTAAACCGAATGAGATATAGTATGATGAAAGGAGTTTATTGCACTGATATTTTACTACTAAAAGGTGTTGGTTTGGGTAATGCAATCTGATTGCATAGAGGACAAATAAACATAGGAAACTAACACAATCAGATCACTTATATATCTTAAAATAGATAAAAAAAAATAATAATAACGACACAAGCATGACGTTCTAACTATAGCTTTCAAAATTTTCTTGACCCTTTGGTTTCGGATGCCAACAAAACCCAGTTCCAATTGCACCACCATGTTCGAAGGATATGAACACCTCAAACAAATATCCACATGAAGAACTTACTCAAGAATGGCGGAAGAAAACCGATGCTAGTCAGTATAATTTTGTGGCGGTAGGGATTTAATTTGCAGAGAAGAAAACCTTAGAACAAGAGAAGAAAACCTTAAAACAATCTTCTAAAGAAAAATGAGGAAAAACTGTTGTCAATTTTTCACTCAAAACCTGCGGCATAATTAACATATACATATGCATGTTTCTTTGTATTTTATGAATATTTCCTAATCCTATTAGGAAATAATAAATAGAGACCAATTATTCTTTTCCATTATGGCCATTGGTTTTAAGACTTGCAATTAGGCCCTGATGCGTAGAATTCGGGTATATAAAAATCAAGCAATTTTGTATCTATTTCCAATAAAGTTTAAATTAAAATATTAATCCCAAATTATACATATGAGCAAACGAACTCATCATTAAGCATAGTATAGGAATTAACGAGTATTGATCCTCAAGGAAGAAGTACACATTAGTAACTTCTTATTCAATGTTTAACTTATCAACTAAATTGATGAAGAGATAAAAATAAAGATAAAAATAAAAAGAAAACATATACATAACTCTTGGAGAGAGAAATATGTAACTAAATAATTACTTTTGAAAACATGACTACAAACTAATTGCAATTGTTCCAATTAATCACTTTCCTTGGCATCATGAAAGAGTTTAATATAGAATCCACTCTCTCTCTCGAGTTATGGTTTTACTATCTCTTAATCAATTTTAAAGGCTCTCTTTATTTCACTAAAACAACCAAAAGATGCATAAAACACAATGATTATTATCCTTATCTCTAGGTAACAATGGCATGAAATAATTAATTTCCCTATCATGATAGAAATCAACAACTTTTGATTACTTAATCTCACTTGACCTTTCTCGCGAGTTAGTTAAAAAAAAAAAAATCAAGAATTGAGCAATGACAACTATCTCCTAAGCCCTTTCTCAAGTTAATTAAAAGAATGGTCCAATCTCATCAACTCACAATTCACAATAGGAAATGAAATACCAAAAAGAATAATTATTTGAACAAAAGAATAATTATTTGAACAAAATAATAAATTAATTCATTATCAAAAATTCAGAAAAAATAATACTCAATTACAATTAAAATATTAATCTCATCATTGTTCAAAGAAAAAGAAAATAAAAGTTTTAGAAATAACTCATAAACAAGCCCTGTTCTTCCTCCTTTATGAACCTTTTTGAATCAATGCTCCTTTGAGTGATGAAATCTCCTTCAATGAATGAATGTATCTTTAATTCCTTGGATTTATATGTTCTACTTCATTTGTTCTTTGTTAAAGAGGCCTCTTGGTTGCTAAAATTCTTCCTTCAAAAGCCCTGGGCCAAGTACAAGTTGGAAACAAGTTAATCTCTTTGAAAATTTCCAATTTGACTTGAAAAAGGACATTGAATGGCCACAACAAAGCATGGCTAGCGCCGGGTCACTTTATCTGCACCGACATCGATCCAGCTCTAGAATTATCCTAGTTTGAGTTTGTTTCCTCTACTTTTCTAGAACTGAGTCACTGCCAATTCAACCATTTTGAATAGGCACCGGTCAAGTTTGAAAAGCTACAATTCCGCTCTAAATCGTCTAATTCCTGTACAAATTCACCAAGAACACTTTCCCCAAGCAAAACATCAAACAGGAAGGGAAGTGACAAGTTATTAAGTCAAAAGTACAATAAAACATCCTCAAATAACAAGAAAAATATAGACATAATTAGGCCCTATCACATTCCCCCATGCTTAAGCTTTTGCTTGTCAGCAAGCAAACAAGGGTTAATCATTAAGCAAATAGCTTATGAATAATTCAATTCATCAAAATCATTCTTAATCAATTTTATCCATAGCAAAGCAATAATCTACTTCCAACCTTAAACACAAACTTGTCATTTATTCAACCCTTTTAAAAACTTACAAACTCATTTATTAAACCAAATAATCATAAGGCCATCAAAGTTAAGTTAACCAAGTTCATATTCAGTACAAGAAACTTATTGCATCCCTTAAGCAAAAACATAGATACTCATGAATTATAAAAGTATAGCTATTTAACTAATTTAAGCATCATAAACTCAAATTTGCATAACTCAAGTAGTAGAATAAGGAAACACACTATTTTTTTTTTTTTTCAAAAACTTTGGGAATTGATAGCTTTAAGTGAATGGATTTCTCTTCACTCACCGTGTTGGCTTTCTTATAGTCATTATTATTCTTTTTTCAGCATTTTTCTCAAATTTTCTTTCTCTTACCTTCTTGCCTTCGGGATATCTTCAAAAGAGTACATTGAACAATACTTGCTACTTCTCTCCATACCTTTTTAGTAAAAGGTCTTCAAAATTAAAAATAAGGACATTTTTTTTCTCAACATTTTTCAACATCTCAAAATAATGAATTTATCCACTCATTTTTTCTATTGTTTCACTATTTTCTCAAATTCCTTATTCTCAACACATAGATAAACAAACTATAAATCCATGAAACAAGAGTTAGTTAACAACCTTTCTCAAAATTCATCATACTATTCATATTCAAACTCAAAGAATAAAATAAAACTCAAATACCAAATATAACCAAGGTTAATTTAAATTCTCAAGACTTAGCAAAATCCAACATAATACACCAGTTTGTCTTGTATAAACAAATACAAGTATAGTAAATGTCAAATCCGTATCCAAAGTTAACAAGAAAAATTATAACTCCATCATAGACAAATTTGAAAATTTTAAGCTCAAAACCCGCTATTGTTGCAAATTCTAGAAGAAATAAAAAAAAAATTTATCCCCAAAAATAAATCCAAAAATTGATCAAAAAGAATTCAACAATAAAAGCATAGAAAGTATTGACTTGAATCCTCCCCTACACTGAAGTTGGACATTGTCCCCAATGTCCTAGAATATCACAAGAAAAATTAACCAAGGGACTAAAAAGAAAAGGGAAAGAAAGACAAGATAAAGAAATACTTTCCATAGCCCTGTATTGCTACGAATAATGTTAAATTCATCCCAAAAGAGCATTGTATCCTTGGCAATTGCTGAGTTAGTCCTAAACAAAGAAAGAAAAAAAACATAAAACATAAAACTAGAATAAAAAGTGAAACTAAAATAAAACATCTAAATAAGAAAAGTCATTAAAATCAAAAGGAAAAATAAACAAAAGAAAAAGTAAAAGTAGAAAATTATGAGGCATCCTTCTAAGAATCATCAACAACAGCAGCAACATCATCAATAGTAGCAGCAGCAGTAGCTCCACCAGTGGATGCACCTTCTCTTGGTATAAGAAACTACTGTATCCAAGCCGTCAATCTCTACTCGTGAGCACCCTGCCTCCGATGCAGATCATCTATAGAATCGCGGAGCTGGAGAAGAAGAGTAATCTGTTGCTCCATCGGGTAAGCATCTCACCTTCGAAGCCAGCACCTAGTTGTGATCTCGAACTACTAGCATGTACTTGAGGCTGTGGTGGCTAGTCCTCTTCCTCCTCATCAGTAAGAGGTACTTTCTCCATACCAAGATGTTGGACCTCAAAAACTCTCATCCATCTCCTCTCCCTCTCATGATACTAATACCCATACTGGACTAATGTATGCTCAGTCACTATGTCCCAGTCAGTGGTAGACTCGGTATGCTCCCCATCAAAACTCATTCCAAAGGCTTGTGAGATACACATAATCACTAAGGGGAAAACAAAGGACTTGGAGAAAAGGCAACAGTAGATGACCTCCCTAATGGACTAGATAATAAGTGGGGTAAGGGGAATAGGCTCACTATGAATTATCTTATGAAGAACATAAAGAACTATCACTTTCTACTTATTGAAACTACTAGCCTTAGGTAGTATATTGAAAGAGAAGATATATACTAAGGCTTACAGTTGGGTGTTAAGATCATTATTAGAATAGTAGCCCACCTATCCCATAGGACCCTTCTTATACATCCCTAATATAGTGCATGTACCAGTCAGTCCAAGAAGCCTCCGAAATAACCCTCTAGTTATGATGGTCCACAACTATTCGTGGACTATCATTAGGTATACTCAGGATAGTGGCTAGTCTAGCCCTATTAAGCTCAATGGGTGCCCCTTGACCATTGTAAAAATAGTCTCCAGGTTGTTCTTCTTCTTGTCCTGTATATTAGCATAAAACTCCTTAACTCGCATAGGACAGTAAGCACCCTGGAGTCTAGTGATAGGCTCCCATGCCAATCTTCTAAACATAGTAGAAAGCTGAAGTGTATTGTTTAACAATGGTTTAAAAGTTTTTTCTCCAATCATTTTGTTTAATAGGTGGGATTGGTACCAGATTTGGCATGTAGGCTCAAAGATTTGGGTAGGTTGTGTTGGAAAGGGCTTGAGAGATGGAGTAGAAGAAGATGAAGCCTTGGCCCTCTTAGCTCTTGGGGCCATACCCCTGAGTTCAGACATGATCAAATCTTAGAAAAAAGAAAGGATGGGAAAAGAGAAGGAGAATGGATTATAACTCTCAAAGTCACAACTCTCAATCCACAACATCCACAACTCTCAACCACCTCACTGATCAACAACATGTCTTAACTCAGCCACCACCTCAACACAGACCAACGCACCTCACAATCACAACACAAACTCCTCACAGTAGCTGCAAAAAGATCACAATTGTCCAAAACAAACACAATATCAATATAAATGATCAAAGTATCAATATCAACTATTGCACCATAGAGATTAGGATCACCAAGTAAACCCAAAAAAAGTGTAATGTATGATCAATAAGATTCCACAATAGCCAAACATGAAGAATTGCTTGTACACAAAAATCAAATTAAGAGAGTTATACCAAAATAGCCATATGAAGGTAAAGCATGAATTTTTATCAACAAAATAACATTACCAAACATAAACCCATGCAATTCTAGCAACAATAAATTCAATAAGTGCATGAAATCAAACCAAACAAGAAAAATTCAGATCCAAAAATATCCGAAAAATACCAATACATTCATATGGAAAATTAAACTGTAGAAAATCTAGAAAAAATCATACTATAATGTTCTATGACGTATGGGCAAGCAACCAATATCAAGAGATTGAAGAAATTTTACACCAAGTGGATGGGTTGAAATCTCAAAATTTCTAGAAAAATAGGAATTCTTTTGTTTTGGATCTAAATCTTGAAGAGAAAATCAAGCGTTTTGTGTTTTGGAGGTGTTTAGAATGATCCGGTGGTATTAGGAAGCTGAAGCTGGCGAGGGGTTGAGAGAAAAATGGAGGAGAGTCGAGAAGTTTGAAAACAAAAATTGAAAATCAGCCGTTGAATAGCTATATCCGACATGACCCGATGCCAGGTCTAAGCACCTAGATCGGCACCGGGTTAGGTCTATTTTCTGGCAGTTTAAAAGCTAGAGCTGGTCCGGCGCCTGGTTAGCTCTGTTAAAAAATTATATTTCTTTTTCTTATTTTTTTCTTTTTGTTTTAAAATGGAAATAAAAAGAAAACATCCCAATTTAAAAAACACATAAATACATGAACATACAAGTTAAGAAGATAAATGCCAATACATTTCGAAAAATGTCACAAAAATACCAATACATTCATATGGAAAATTGAATCGTAGAAAATCTAGAAAAATAATACCATAATGTTCTATGATGTATAGGTAAGCAACTAATATCAAGAGATTGAAGAAATCTTGCACCAAGTGGATGGGTTGAAATCTCAAAATTTCTAGAAAAAAAATGTAATTTTTCTTGTTTTTGATTCAAATCTTGACGAGAAAATCAAGTGTTTTATGTTTTGGAGATGTTTAGAATGATATGGTGGTATTTGGATATAAAAGCTGGTGACGGGTTGAGAGAAAAATGGAGGGGAGTTGAGAATTTTGAAAAAAATAACCGAAAATCAGCTGCTGAACAGCTATATCTGATATGACCCGGTGCTGGGTCTGAGCACTTGGACCGACACCTAGTTGGGTCTGTTTTCTGGCAGTTTAACAGCTAGAGCTGGCCCGACACCTAGTTAGCTTTGTTTGAATTTTTTTTAAATGGAAATAAAAATAAAACATCCCAATTTAAAAAACAAATAAATGCATGAAAATACGAGTCAAGAAGATAAATAACAAGAGTAAAAGAGTGTTTAATACTGAAAGTAATAAAGAAAGTACAATTATGCGTTTTCCACAATCTTGGTCTCATGGATTGTTCTCTTCCCTATTAGAGATCCAGCTTGACGATCCCCAAGATGTTTAGCCAACTGACCAATTTGATTCTCCAAGTTATGTATTGAAGCTTCCAAAATCCTGATCATTGCATCCATTCCTTGGAAACGTGTATCAGTAGAACTTACCATACGGTTAACCAACTCTTCGAATGATGGCTTTGGTGGTAGTGAATTATAGGGCAAGGGAAGTGGAGTCCTTTGGTTTGTAGTGAAGTTTGAAGGGTTTTAACTTGGTTGGTTTTGATTGGTCCAAGAAAAATTAGAGTGATTTCGTCAACCAGGATTGTAAGTAGCACTGTATGGATTGTTACCTTGTTGCCCATTCCTCATAAAAGCAGATTGCTCTAAGGACTCTATAGATGATCCCATGTTTTGGCACTCATGATTGGGGTGCCTATCTACACACAAGTCACACTTACCATTTATTACCTGTGAAGAACCCGCTATTTGTTCCAGTTTTTGAGCTAGTGCCTTAACTTTTGCTTCCAAAGTAGCCACAACATCCATTTTATGAACTCCCTAAAGAGAGCCTTAGACCTTGAATTACCCCATGAGTAATTGTTCATAACCATATCCTCAATTAACTCATACAACTCTTCAAGGGTCTTAGAGTTTATTTTCCTCCCATGAATATATTAATCAATTACTTTGCAGGAAAATTTAATCCATTTGTAAAAATCTGCATTTGCATGCCTAATTTAAACCTATTGTGTGGTCACTTTCTAAGCATTTCCTTCCACCTTTCCCAACACTCATATAGGCTTTTAGACTCTAACTATTGGAAGGCAAAGATGTCGGTCCTAAGCTTGGCTATCCTAGCTGGGGGAAAATATTTGACTCGGAAATTTTCAGTTAACCCGTTCTAAGTAGTGATTGACCTTACAGGTAAGGACTTTAACCAAAATTTTGCTCTGTTCCTAAGAGAGAAAGGAAAGTTTCTCAATTTAATAGCATCTTCCAACGCACCGTTCATTTGAAAAGTGTCACAAATTTCCAGAAAACTAGCAAGGTGGAAGTTACTGTCTTTGTATGTTGGGTTTTATTTCGAATTTGTTTGCTTCTACCCTTGATATAGTTATACTAAAGTGTTGGATTTCAATTATACAAACCAGTTTACATGCAATAAAAAATTAAAACGAAATTCATGCAAATGATCACTCGTATGAAATTAAATGGTTCAAAAGAAGGGAAGAAAATTTTGTTACCTCGAAAACGTAGCTTTAAAATTTTTCTTTTGCGTGAATCCCCTTCAAAATTGATCCAATCAAGCCACTAAATTCCAAGAATAGGAATTCTCTAACAGTAATCGACACAAAGAATTGTATTCGAGTTAGTAACCAAAACCCTATGCTAGTAGGTATATGGTGGCTTTGGGATTAATCTTATTGGAGAAGAAATTGGTTTTCTTTTCTTTGAAAAGAAAAGAAGAAAAAACTATGTTGTGCATTTGTATCTCTTTATCACGACCAATGGTTTTCCTTATCTACTTGGAGAGAACAAATTCTCTAACATATAGGAAACTAATTCTCGTTTCCAAAGAATCAACCGCCACCAAAACCACAACAATGTGCATAGGGTTTTCATAATTCTTTTATGAAACAAACATTTTGTTCCTCTTTTCAACTATGGGATAGGGATTTTTAAGAATTGCAATTGGACCCTATAAATTATAACAAGTTTCTAATTCACCTATGGGGATTTAATAATCGTAATTCATCCCCAAACAGTTATAACACTTTATAATTAGCCCATAATAATTATTTTTTATCACAAATTAACCCTATAATATTTTAAAATAATGTCTTGAATACCAATTCATTTATTATATGTGATCTATTAGGTTTTTCAATAAATTGGTAGCTAATATGAATTAATTCTATCATAATAAAATGAATAAACCTTTTAATAATTAGAATTAATTTGTCAATTCTAATTAGGATTAAATTTATAAATTCTCTAATTAATAAATCCATATAGCATATCATGAGCAGTATCTAGCAATACATCATGACCACCCAAAAGTCTAGAAAGTCAAGTGGCTTGACATGAACCTTTCAATAGTGAAAGGTCAATGCAATAAACTCATTTCACCATATAATATCTCATTCAATTTAGAGTATAGAATTAGTGCCAACTCTTTCTAGAATATTAATTAATTCTAGCCCAAATATTTTAGTACTCGTTACCATAATCTATTACTCATCATGTATACCAATTTGAACTATTTTCAATACATAGTTACCTTGGTCAGGGACTTCTTGAGTAATGATTCCAACAAGTGGCCTTGAGATATTTACTCCTACTATTACGAGTGGTTAATACATTATTAACCTACTTAACTACGTTCATTTACTTCACGTTGTACCTAATGTCCATCCTATAGACGGTCTTGAAAGGATTCCAGAGATTGGAATCAATGTACAACGCTTAGAAATTAAAGTACCTTAGAGTTTCCAAATCCAAGGATAGTTGCACATTTGCTATAATAAGATTCTATCATTGGCACTAAATAGTTATCTATGTAATTATCTCATAGTTAGGTCATCGAATGTACTTGTTAAAATAATAAGCATCCATGTGTTAACCTTGAGTATCACAATACTCACGGATGTGAGAACCACAACTTAATCAAACCAAGAAGTATAACACGTACCAGTCTTGGTGCATTAATGGTGTCCCATATCTTTCCTACTATAACTAGGGATGATTTAAGCACAAACACTATTTAGTTTAGTAGGAACCTCACATCACAACCTCAATATTCTTAACACAATGTTGTACTTGGGACTTTATCTAACAATTTTATACACATAAATATGTGGAACAAAGAAAATGAAAGATAAAGAATGCCTTTTATTGATTTAATGTGTAAAATACATTGTAAAAATGATTGCCTCTAGGGCACAATCCTAACATGAAGTCTATACTAGAAATTATAGGCTTAGTGAAGTCCCCCATAGTCCTTCTATTACCACCATTACTGCCATTATTATTTTGATTAGCTTCCATCTCCTGTATGGAACTAAATTGGTTAGCTTGATTTCTATATTCTTGTCGAATCCTCGTTAGTGTTCCTTCGATTTCCAGATCAAAGTCCACATGGTCTTCTGTAGTTTTTCGTGTCATTAACCAAAAAGTCTTCTTGTAGTAAAAACTAAGATCATAAGAAATTGGATTTTACACCTATACAAACAAATAGCTATCATATTACACAATAGTTAACAGATACAAATTTGTATATTATACAACAACTTTTGGCACCAATTTATACAAATAACATCTTACATATTTATATATAGACATATAAATATGGCTAAATCAATGAACTCTAAGCTTTTGTGATATTGTTTCCTGGATAACGGTGCCAAAAACTTAATGCATTGAATTCCACTATATAAAAATCATGCAATTCTGTATCCATTTGCCAATCAAGTTTAAATTAAAACATTAATCCTAAATTATACATATGAGTAAGATAACTCATCATTAAGCATAGTATACGAATTATCAAGTATCGATCCTCAAGGAACATATACACACTAGTAACTTCTCATTCAATATTTAACCTATCAACTAGATTGATGAAGAGATAAAAATAAAGATAAAAATAAAATATATATATATACACAACCCATGGAGAGAAAAACATGAAACTAAATAATTACTTTTGAAAACATGACAATAAACTATTAGTAATTGTTCCAATTAATCACTTTCCTAGGCAACTTGAAAGAGTTTAATATAGAATCCATTCTCTCTCGAGTTAAGGTTTCACTACCTCTTATTTATTTTAATGGACATTTCTATCACACTAAAATAACCAAAAGATGCAAAAAACACAATCCTTGGTTATTGTCCCCATCTCTAGGTGACAATGGCATGAAATCATTAATTCTCCCATCTCTAGATAAAATTAACAACTTTTGATTACTTAATCTAACTTAAAATATCTCTTGAGTTAAATAAAAAAAAATCAAGAATAGAGCAATAGGGACAATCTCCTAACCTCTTTCTCAAGTAAATTAGAAGAATACTCCAATCTCATCAATTCACTATTAACAACAAGCAATCAAATACTAAGAAGAATAATCGATTGAACAAAATACTAAATTAATTCATTATTTCAAAACCAGAAAATAATACTCAATTACAATAAAAACATTAATTTCATCATTGTTCAAAGAAAAAGAATACAAAGGTTTTAGAAAGAATTCATAGACAAGACATCTTCTTCTTCTTTTGAGAACCTTCTTGAATAAATGCTCCAATATGTGATGAAATCCCCTTGAATGAATGAATGAATGAATCTTTTATTCCTTGGATTCATATGTTCTCCTTCACTTGTTCTTTATTATATAGGCCTTTTGGTTGCTAAAAGTCGTCCTTCAAAAGCCTTGGGCCGAGTACAAGTTGGAAGCGAGTTCATCCCTTTGGCAATTTCTAATTTGACATGGAAAAAGGACATTGAACCACCAAAACAGAGCGGGGCCGGTGCCAGGTTACTTCGTCTAGACCGATGCCAGTCCAGCTCCAGAATTATCTTGGTTTGTGCTTTGTTTCCTCTGTTTTTCCAGAACCGAGCCACAACCGGTTCAACCATTTTGAGCAGCTACTAGGCCATGTCTGGAAAGGTAAAATTTCACTCTAGATCATCCAATTCCTGTACAAATTCACCAAGAACACTTTTGTAACACCCCGCTACCTAGGCTCGCCAGGGTCGAGGATGTCGCCCCGTCCAAAGAACAAGGGGTCTTTATAACTAAGTCACACAAATAAAATAGCAAAATAAAAAAAATAATACTTGAACTTAAAATTTATTACATCCCAAGAATAAGTCCAAGAATAAATCCAAGAATACAAAAAACAAATCCATAATAAAATTCACACACTTTCATCTCCCAAAACATTACACAAAATAAATCATCAGAAAATCTTCCAAAGCAAGCACTATCTAGCTACTCATCCCCATAGTAGGATCAACCTGAAAGTATGGTAAAAATGGTGGTGAAATAGAAATCTCAGTAAGTCCGTGTGTGCTTACGTGTCGAGAGAAAATAATTCGTGAATGCAAAGTATAAAATTCTTTATAAGAGATCACTGGCAAGCAATAAACATTAGCCAAAAGTAAGAGTGGTGTTTTGGCTTTTCCAACCATAAATAATCAATAAAATCAACCACTCAAAAGAAATGATCATGGGTTACCACACGTTGGGCCCCATAACCTCATGGTCAGCATGCCACACTTTATGCATACTGCCGGTCAGAATGCCACACTTTGTGCAGACTGACAAAAGTAGGTGATCAGCCTACTGGGCAAGATACTCCTCATTCTCTATACCCAAACAACAACGGGGTGTCCATTCCGGCAAAATACAGTCATTTGACTGAAAAAGAACACTGCTAGCTCAGACTGGCACGACCTACTGGACTAACGTCTTATCCGGGAAGGACTCACCGCTCAGAGGTGGCCACCTACTGAGAGACTTACCCTAACCCCTCAAAGACTAGCCCTAGTAGTCCACCCTTATTAAGTACTCAACGACATTTCCCACTTGGAATAAAATGAACAAAACACTGTTCCACATGAAAATGGCAATTAAGGGTTCCCAAAGTCTTTGTCAAAATCAGTTTTGGAAAGAGTTTTGAGATTGAGTAAATCTGCTTATTAATTTTCAAATAAATTGTTTACCTGAAATAGGAAAGAAGTTAATCCTCAATTGCCCTTGCAAAACTAAGTGTCTATGCACTCTACATTTAGCTTGCCATAATAAACATGTTTCATCAATTAGGTTTTATGCAGGAGCTTACCTGATTCTTGCTCACAATATAAGGTCTCCAACAGCTGACCTAACCCCGCATGGGCAAATACAAACCACAATCAAACTCAAGCCAAAATCTACTTTCTCAATTTAAAACAACTCAACTCATTACCACCATGATCCTAGTGTTCCAAGCTTTAAGGCCAAACAATAAATAAATAGGTTTATGAGCTAAACCTAATTTGATATTTAAAATAATTAAGGTTTTAGGAAATAAGTACTAATAAGTTGATGGTTTAAATCTTGTTAAGAAAAATTTAGAGTTTATTTGATGAAGAGTCCGAGGTGGTATTAGGTAAAATAATGATTTATTAGTAATTTAGTTGTTAGAAAATAATTGATAACTAAAATTAGTTGAAAATAAATTTAATGAGTCTTGCTTGAAAAATAATAAATAAATTTTTAATGGGTTTTGATTAAAGATGATAATTAAAATTTTAGTAATAAATATTTTACTAATTATGATTATTTCCATAAAAGGCTTTAGTTGATTTCATTATTTTATATAATATCTATATATTTTATTTTTCTAGAAAAAGCTATTATTTATTTGACTAAAATATCCTTAATATATATAATAATCCAAATATACCCTTCCTAGGGTTTTTTCGAAATTACTTAGCAAAATCATATTATTAAATATTTTATTCATGAAATAAAAATTAGCTTAGGAACAACTAGATCATGATCATACTTCTATGGCTAACCACAATCATGAACATATACAATCCTTCAATTCATCAAATCATCCAAATCATGCATATAAGTATAGATCTAAATTTATCAAGACATGATCTAACCCCTACTAGCATAAATATGTCATGGCTTCAATAATCCAACATGAATATAAATCCTATTCACCAAAGGTGACATAATCTCTAGCATACTTCATCACAAATACTACCTATGACATGGAGACATGCATTAAACCTCAAATCATCATATAATCAACCAAGATAATCCATCCATGCATAAATCCCATCTCTTTCATATTCATACATACATTCATGCTTCAACCTCAACAATATATACTCAAATCCTATCCACAATCCAACTTCTATCAACATCATCCTAGAGACATGAATCTAGAATTTAAAAGAAGGGTTAAAAGGCTTACTTGATTTCTGAATATCTTGAAGGAGTTTTGAATGGTTGTCAACCCCTAGATGCCTAAATCCATCCAAGGAAGGTGGAAGAAGCATGGCTATTGGAGAAAAAGCCATCCGGCCAAGAAGAAGAGAGATTCGGCCAAGAGAGAGAGGGGGGGGGGGACCATTAGCATGTTTATTCATTAGAGATCAAGGTTGGAGAACATGAAGTTATTAGAACAAACCTACCTTGAATGTGTTCTTGAGTCTTCACAAAATTTCTGGTTTTTTATCCAAAATAGCAAGTTGGATTTTGGAGTTTGATGTTATGAATGGTATTGATGGACTCACAGTAGTGAGTAGGTTCAATCTGAAAATTTTAGAAGAAGTGTGAAGTGATTTGGGAGAGTATTAGGTGAAATAAAGGAGTAGGTGTTCTTGGTGAGTTGTGTGTTCTTGATGTCGATGAGAGTAGAGAGCTTTTGGGATTGGAGGCTGCCGAAATTCTGTAAAGATTAGGGCCGCCGAATTGCTTGAAGGGTTTTGGAAGCTAATTTTCTGGTTTGGAAGGGAAAAGGAAGGCTAGTTGTTGAAATTCTTGAAGAATATTTTTGGGAAGCAAATTTAGAAACTAAATATTCAGGAATATCTTTGATCATGGGAGAGCTTTTGGAAGTCTGCCATAATCGAATTGCTGGGCAGTGTTTCAGCTAGATGAATGCTGGTTGAGGGAGGCTAAGGGTGGCTGAAAATACTGAGTGTAATGGTGAATGGAAGGGCTGGTTGTTTGAGGTATATTTTATGGAAGCTTGTTAAATCATGGTGGCTGGAATTTTGGTATCTAAATCAGATCATGCTTGCAGATTTTTTTTGGAAATCTTTTAGGCAGCCATGACTAGATTTTTGTGCAAAAGCTTAAGGAGGATAATGGAGTTCAGTTACTGAAGGTTTAAGGGTGGTTTGTGCAGAAGAAGGATGGAGTTTCGGCTAGGGATAATTTGGAAACAAAGCTGGAAAGTTTTCCTGCACAGGGTTTCGCAAGGCTGGAATTTTCTGGGTAGCCTTCGGCTGCCACCTTCCAGTCGACTTGCAAGGAGTTTGAAGGGAAATTTTAGGGGCTTTAAAGGCTGGTTTCCAGCCTTCTTTATGGAGGAAAAACATGTCTAAGGAGCTGAGCAAAACCTGGAAGAAAACAGCTTGGTTTTGGACCTCCAAAGCTGTAAATTCACCCAGGAATTTTTCTGGTTTTGCACTACCTTTGTGCAGTCCAAAAAATGGCCAGAAAAATCCAAGTTCTAAGTTGATCAAAAGGGCCATTTTCTGGCAGCATTTGGGAGGGAATAATGGCTAAGAATTTCGACACCTTGAAGGCACACAAAGCTGGGAAAACTTTAGTTCCACGCATGAAGGAAAATGAACTTAGCTAGAGTGAAGTTTTTAGAAAGTTCACTAAGGAATTTAATTCACTTGAAATCCTTTCCCCCTCTTCCATGGTTTCAATCCTTAAGATGTCTTTCACTAAGACATTTTGAACCTTTAAAGCCATAGCACATTGCTGGAATTTTTCTAGAATAAAATTGGCTTGAACAAATTGAACAAACTAATGAATTGAGAAATAGGAAAAATTATGGATAAAGAGGAAATGAATTCCCCTTAGGAATTTTGTGTAAGGAAAAAGAGTAGGATGAGGATACTCCTATCATGTCTCTCTTAGGACAACATTTCTACCCTACTCCAAGCACATAAGGCCGAAAATAATACTTCCCAAGCAAAAATAAAATTTAACCAAGCTAATGCTCCTATGATGAAATTTGAACCCAAGACCTCAATAATTAATTCTAAAGCTCTAACCACTAAACTACAATAACTCTTGTTCTTATTTTCCCTCTAAAAATATTTTCCTATTCAATCTTCAAGCTATCACCCTTTTTCCACCTCAAGCAAAAATTACCATTTTACCATTCTCACTCAATAGTCATAATCAAGCCCTCTAGACTATAAAACACAAATTCAATGCACATAAAATTATATAAAAATATATTTAAACATGCAATAAAATATGATATGCACCCCAACCCCCTTACTCTAAGGTTGGTTTTGACTGGGGTTTCACACTTTTCACAAGCAAAACATCAAATACGAAGGGAAATGACTAGTTATTAAGCCAAAAGTACCACAAAACATCCTCAGATAATTAGGAAAATATAGATATAATTAGACCTAATTAGGCCCTTGAATTATTACAAGCTTATAATTCGACCACAAAATTTTTAAATAATTATAATTTTACCCAACTAATTATAATACTTTATATTTAACCTATAATAGTAATCTCTTCTCACAAATTAATTTCACAATCTTATCATATAATATCTTAAGTACTAATTCTACTATTGTGTGTGACCTATTAGGTTTTCTGGCCCATTGGCAGCAAAATATGAATTAATTATATTCACCATAGTATTAATAATCCTTAATAATTAGAAATAATTCTTTAATTATAATTGGCATTAATTAATTAATTCTAAAATTAAAAAATTTATATTTATCAGATCATGAGCGGCATCTAGCAATGCATCATGACCACCCAAAAGTCCAAAAAGTTAAGTTGTTTGACGTAAACCTTTCAATAGCAAGATATCCATGCAATAAACTCCTTTCATCATACTATATCTCTTTCGATTTATAGTATGGAATTAGTACCAACTGCTTCTAGAATCTAACTCAAATTTATTAGTACTTGTTACCGGAATCCATTACTTGTTATGTGTATCAATTGGAACTGTTTCCAATACATAGTCGGCTTAGTCAAGGACTTCTTAAGTAATGATTCCAACAAGTGGCCTTGAGATATTACTCCTACTATTACAAATGGTGAATCCTTTATTGACCCTCTTAACTATGTTCATTTACTTCATGTTGTACCCAATGTCCTTCCTATATACGGTCTTGAAAGGATTCCAGAGATTGGAATCAATGTACAATACTTAGAAAACAAAGTACCTTAGAGTTCTCAAGTCTAAGGATACTTGAACATTTGCTATAATGAGAATTCTACCATTGGCACTAAATAGTTATCCATGTAATTATCTCACAGTTAGGTCATCTAATGTACTTGTTCAAATAACAAGCATCCACGTGTTAACTTTGAGTGTCGCAATAGTCACGGATGTGAAAAACATCGCTTGATCAAACCAAGAAGTATAACACGTGCCAGTTTTAGCGCATTAATGATGTCCAAATCCTTATTACTATGACAAGGGATGATTTAAGCAAAAACTGAGTTTAGTGTAATCTAAACCTCACATCACAATCTCTATTATGATTTTCTTAACACAATGTTGTACTTGAGACTTTATCTAAAATATATGAAACTAAGAAAATGAAAGATAAGAAATGCTTTTTATTGATTTAATGTACAAAATACATTGTACAAATGATTGTCTCTAGGGCACAATCCTAACATGAAGTCTGTACCAGAAATTGTAGGCTTAGCAAAGTGTCCCATAGTCCTTCTATTACCACCATTATTATTTGGATTAGCTTCCCTCTCTTCTGTGGAACTAAATTGGTCAGCTTGATTTCTATAAACTCGTTGAATCCTCCTTAGTGTTCCTTCAATTTCCAGATCAAAGTCCACGAGGTCTTTTGCAGTTTTTCGGGTCATAAACAAAAAATTCTTCTTGTAGTAAAAACTAAGATCATAAGAAATTGGATTTTACATCTATACAACACAAACAACTATAATATTACACAATAGTTACCAGATACAAATTTTGTTTATTATACAACAACTTTTGGCACCAATTTATACAAAGAACATATTTACATATTTATATATAGACGTATAAATATGACTAAATCAATGAACTCCAAGCTTTTGTAACATTATTTTCTTGGCAACGGTGCCAAAAAATTGTGCGCTGAATTCTAGTATTAAAAATCATGAAATTTTGTATCCATTACCAATCAAGTTTAAATTAAAACTTTAATTCCAAATTATACATATAAGCAAGAGCACTCAGTATTAAGCATACTATAGGAATTAACGAGTATCGATCCTCAAGAAATAAGTACACACTAGTAACTTCTCTTTTGATGTTTAACCTATCAACTAGATTGATGAAGAGATAAAAATAAAGATAAAAACAAAAACAAAATATATACACAACTTTTGGTGAGAAAAACATAAAACTAAATAATTACTTTTGAAAACATGACAATAAACTATTAGCAATTTTTCCAATTAATCACTTTCTAGGGCAGCTTGAAGGAATTTAATATAGAATCCACTCACTCTCAAGTTATAGTTTTACTATCTCTTAATTAATTTTAATGGACATTTCTATCTCACTAAAACAACTAAAACATGCATAAAATAGAATCCTTGGTTATTACCCCCATCTCTAGGTGACAATGTCATTAAATCATTAATTCCCTAATCTCTAGGTGAAATTAGTAGCTTTGGATTTCTTAATCTCACTTAACATCTCTCTCAAGTTAACTACCAAAATAAATCAAGAATTGAGCTACATGGACTATCTCCTAACCTCTTTCTCAAGTTAATTAGAACAACGGTCTAATCTTATCAATTTACCATTAACAACAAGCAATCAAATACCAAGAACAATAATCAATTGAACAAAATACTGAAATAATTCATTATTACAAAACTAGAAAATAATGCTTAATTACAATTAAAACATTAATCTCATCATTGTTCAAAGAAAAAGAAACAAAGGTTTTAGAAAGAACTTATAAATAAACCCTCTTCTTCCTCATTTGAGAACCTTCTTGAATCAATACTCCTTTGAGTGATGAAATCTCCTTTAATGAATGAATGCATATTTTATTCCTTGGATTCATATGTTCTCCTTCACTTGTTCTTTGTTAATTGGCCTCTTGGTTGTTGAAATTCATGCTTCAAGTGCTTGGGCCAAGTACAAGTTGGAAGCAACTTAATCCCTTTGGCAATTTCCAATTTGACTTAAAAATGGACATTAAACTACCATAGCAGTGCAGGGCGAGTGCTGGGTCACTTCGTCTGGACCAGTGCCGGTCCAGCTTCGAAATTATCTCGGTTTGAGCTCTGTTTTCTCTATTTTTCCATAATCGATCCATGACCGGTTAAACTATTTTGAGCAGCCGCTGTGTAACACCTCACTACCTAGGCCCAACGAGGCCGGGGATGTCGCCCAGTCCAAAAGACAAGAAGTCTTTATAACTAGTTCAAACCAATGAAAATAAAAATAATACTTTAATAATTAAACTTATTACAACCCAAAAATTTAGGAACAAATTCAAAATAAATTGTTCGCTATCATCTCTCAAAGCAACATATAAAATAAATAACAGAAAGTCTTCAAAGCAGGCAACAATCTAGCTACTCATCTCCATAGCAGGATCGACCTGAAAACAGTCATAAAAAGTGAAGAGATAAAAATCTCAGTAAGCCCGTGTGTGCTTTAAATGTTTCAGGTAAAACAGTTCATGTATGCAAGTTGTAAAAAATGTATAAAAGAAAATACTGGCAAGCAATAAATAAGGATTTAAAATAAAGAGTGGCATTTTGATTTTCAAACCATACATGTGCACAATAAATACAACCACTCAAATGGGTAGCCATGGGTTACCACACGTTGGGCCCCATGACCATATAACAGTCAGAATGCCACACTTTATGTAGACTGACAAAAAGGTAGGTGATCAGTCTACCGAGTAAGATACTCCTCCTTCCTACACCCAAACATACCGGTTGTCCACTCCGGAAACACACAGTCCACTTAACTGAAACTTGCTAGCTCGGACCGACATGACTAAGTAGTACTGTCGCTTCTCTAAGTTGAGTTCATCTTCTGGAGGTGGTCTCCTGCCAGAAGACTTACTCTTGCTCTTCAAAAATAGTACTACTAGCCTACCCTTATTGAGTACTTAACATTGATTGTCCCACTTGGGAGAAAACTGATAAAACATTGCTTTACTTGGAAATAGCAATTAAGGGTTTCTAAAATTCACGTCAAAGTTGAGTTCTTAGAAAGAGTTTAGTGTTTGTGCAAAACTATTTGTTTGGTTTTCGAAAAATTTGTTTAACTGAATAAGAAAGGAACCAGTCCTTAATTGCCTTTACAAAATGAGTGTCCATACACTCTGCGTTTAGCTTGCCATAGTAACCTTTTATCATCAAATAAGTTTTTGTAGGAGCTTACTTAATCCATTGCTTGCAAATTCACAAATCTTCCAAAGCTGACCTAACCCTGCCTGGGGTAAACACAAGTCATATGGTTATATTTAAGTTATACTCACTTCCATAAATAATCCTAGTTCAACTTATTACAATCATGACCCTAATATCCTAAGCTATAAGGCTAGATGATAAAGGGTTTTATAAAATAAGTCTAACTTGATAAGTGAAAATAACTAGGGGTTGTGAAATAATTACTAATAAGTTATAGGTTTAGATAATAAATCTTAAGTGTTGCTATTAATAAATAAATTAGGGTTTAATTGATGAAGAGTCCTAAGTCCTAGATGATATTATTAAAATAAATTACTACTAATCTCTTAATTAATAATTAATAGGTAGAAAATAATTAATAAATAAAATTAATAATAAATAAATCTTATTAAATTTTGATCAATAAATAAACTTCCATAGTATTTATGAATATATGGCCTACAAGATTAATATTTTACCTATTATTATTATTATTTATATAAAAGGCTTTATTTATTATTATTATTATTATTATTATTATTATATATAAATATTTATATATATTATTTTTAATAAAAGATATCATTTATTTGGATAAAAAATATCACTATTCCATTTAATATTCCAATTCCAAAGCTTCCTAGGGTTTTCAAAATTTTGAAGGAAAATATAATATTAATTTTAATTAACGTAATAAATTGGCCAATTAAAATAGCTTAGGATTAATAAGGTCATGATCATAATTTTCCTATTGCTAACAAGAATCTTGAACATATACTCTAACATCAATAAACAAGCTATTCTATTCATGAATAAAGGCTTAAATCAATACCTACTATCACATGGTCAAATCTCTACTAAGCATAATCATATTCATGGCTTCTATGAAAACAAGAACATAATACCCTATTCATCAAAGGTGACATAATATCTAGCATGCTTAAATATCCATACTCACTCAAGACACGAAGAACATGCATCAATCCACAAGAAATATCATAAAACTTAACCATGGAAAAGCATCCTCATGCTCTAATCTCAACTCCTTCATACATAAGCACATACTCAATCCCCAATCATATTCTATCCTTTTCTAACAACATCTAAGGGACATTATTTTAGAATTAAAGAGAAGGTTAAAGAGAAATACTTGGTTGATGACCATTTTGATGAAGGTTTAAGGAGATCCACAAGCTTGGAAGGCTTGAACCGTCCAAGAGAGAAAAAGAAAAACAGCCATGGTTGTAGCAACCATTTCGACCGAGAAAGAGAGAGAGAGAGAGAGAGAGAGAGAGAGAGAGAGAGAGAGAGAGAGAGAGAGAGCAAGTATTAGAATATCATTTTAAAGATTGAAGGAAAGAATATGAACAAAATCGTTCTTGGTTACCTTGATGGTGTTCTTGAGACTTCAAGAAAAATTTTGGTTTTTGATTCGATTGCAAATTTTTGTTTTCGAGATTTGATATTATAAAATCCAAAAATGAACTCTAGGGAGTGAGTAGGCATGATCTGGAGTTTTTGGAAGGGATTGGAGTTGTTTAGAGTGGTCTTAGGTTTGAAGAAAGCTAGTGTGTGTTCTTAGTGTTCTTGGAGAAATGGAGAGAATTAGAGAGAAAGCTGGACGAAATTGCTGAAAGGTACTGGTCGAATGATTGAGGTATCCTTATGATTTGATTTTCAGATTAGGGAGAAGAGGGAAATCTAGTTGTTTGAATTTCAAAGGGAGTAATTTATGGAGTGTTTTAAGGTAGAAGATATGGTAAGGTGGTTTGATTAATGGAGGTTCTTGGAAGCTACAATGGCCGACTGGTTTGCTAAAATGAATAAGGGTTGAAAGGGCTATAGGGTTGGCCAAAATTATGAATGTAATGGTGGGAGAATTTCTGGTTGTTTGAAACTTAATCCAAGGGAATTTTCATGGAGTACTTCTATTGAAAGCTTGATAGGAGTCATTGAAGGAGGAATTTAAGGAGTGACTATGGTGCTCAATCATGCAGGTCAGTGGAGGAGGGTGATGAAGTTCAATTCATGGATGACTAAGGTTAATTTCACAGAGATTTGAAGTAATTTTCGGACAAGGCTTGAAGAGAGGCAAGGCTGGAATTTTTCTGGTTGGATATTCGAATGGTTTGCTGGTAATTGTTGTGCAGTTTTTTCTGCAATGTTCCAACCAATTTGCAGAGAGTTTGGAGAGGTATTGGGGGGGGGGGGTCCTTTAAGGCTGGTTTCTAGCTTTGTGCAGTCCAATTTTTGGCAAAGGATTTCAATCTTCAAACTAAACAACTTGGCCATTTTTCTGGCAACGTTTGAGTAAGGAAAATGGTTGAAATTTTCGAAGGCTTAACTATCCAAGAACCTGGAAAATTTTTAGATTCCTACCATGAAGAAGATGAACACTATGAAGTGGAGTTTTGAAGGTTCAACCATAGAAATTAATTCTCTTGGGAACCTTCCTTAACTCCTTCCCTATTTTCAGTCAAAACTCTATTCTCTAAGAGCCATTTTTGAAATTCCAAGATCAATAAACCTTGCTGAATTTTCTGGAATTAAAATATTACTTTGGATAAATTGAACAAACTTAATTGGTAAAGAATTAAGGTAAGCTAGGGGGAAAAAAAAGGACATGAATCCCTTAAGAATTCTTTTAGAGCATAAGAATAGGATTAGGACATTCCTTTCATGTCTCCTCTAGGACAACACTCCTACTTCTACTTATGGCATGCAAGGGACGAAAATATTCTACCTTATATAAAATAAAATTTAATCATGATAAAACTTAATTGGGGGGATTTGGACTCAAGACTTTAGAGATTAATTCCAAAGCTCTAACCACTAAACCACGGAAACTCTTGTTCTTATTTTCTCTCCTAAATATTCTTCCTATTCAATCCTCAAGCTATCTCCCTATTTTGACCTCAAACAAAATTACCATTTTACCCTTCCTACTCAATAAGCACAACTAAGATTTCTAGACTATAAATTATAATTCTAAAGAACATAAAATCATTCAAAAATATATTTATGCATGCAAGAAAATATGATATGCATCCCGACCCCCTTACTCTAGGGTTGGCTTTAGGTGGGGTTTCACACGCTCAGCCAAGTCTAGAAAGGTACAATTTCACTCTAGATCATCCAATTCCTGTACAAATTCTCCAAGAACACTTTTCACAAGCAAAACATCAAATAGGAAGGGAAATGACTAGTTATTAAGCTAAAATTACACAAAAAATTCTCAGATAATTAGGAAAATATAGACATAATTAGACCCTATCAGGCCCTCGAATTATTACAATCTTATAATTGGACCACAAAATTTTTAAATAATTATAATTTCCCCAACTAATTATAATACTTTATATTTAACCTATAATAGTAATCTCTTCTCAGAAATTAACTTCACAATATTATCATATAATATCTTGAGTACCAATTCTACTATTGTGTGTAACCTATTAGGTTTTTTAGCCCATTGGTAGCAAAATATGAATTAATTCTATTCACTAAAGTACTAATAATTCTTAATAATTAGAAATAATTCATTAATTCTAATTAGCCTTAATTTATTAATTTTCCAATTCATAAATTTATATTTAGCAGATCATGAGCGGTATCTAGCAATGCATCATGACCACCCAAAAGTTTAAAACGTTAAGTTGTTTGACATAAACCTTTCAATAGCAAGATATCCATGCAATAAACTCCTTTCATCATACTATATCTCTTTCGATTTATAGTATGGAATTAGTACCAACTCCTTCTAGATTATAATTAATTCTAACTTGAATTTATTATTACTTGTTCCAAAATCCATTACTTAACATGTATATTATTTGAAACTATTTCAAAAATATAGTTGCTTTGGCCAAGGACTTCTTGAGTAATGATTCCTAACAAGTATCTGTGAAATTTATGCCTCTACTATTAGGAGTGATGAATCATTTGTTGACCCCTCAATTGCTTTCATTTACTTTATGTTGTACAAGTATCCATCCTAAAGGCAGCCCCTGATGAGACTCCAAAGATTAGAATCAAAGTACAATGCTTGGCAAACAAAGTACTTTGGAGATCTCCAATCTAAGGATACTTCTATATTTATTATAATGAGATTCTATCAATTGTACTAAATATTATTCATGTGATTATCTCATAACTAGGTCATCCAATGAACTTATTCACATGACAAGCATCTATGTGTTAATTTTGAATATCACAATACTCACATATGTGACAACCACCGCTTGATCTAATAAAAAAAATATAGCATATGATAGTCTTTGTGCATTAATGATGTCCTATCTAATTAATAGTATTATTAGGGATAGTTTAAGCACAAGTATTACATAGTATTGTAGAAATTTCACATTATAATATCTATCATGATTTCCTTAATACCATGCATTGTCTTAGGGACTTTATCGTTTAATTTTATAGACATACATATATGAAACAAGAAAATTGAAAGATAAAGAATGCTTTTTATTGATTCAATGTGTAAAATACATTGTATAAATGATTGCTTCTAGGGCATAATCCTAACAATCTCCCACTTGCAATAGACCCAATCATTCATGTATCAAATACCAAATAACTGAACATAACTATCATATTTCTTTTGGTATAATGCCTTCGTGAGTGGATTAGCTATGTTCTGATCAATGGAACTCTCTCTATCTTTACATATTTCCTATCAATGATTTCTCTAACTAAGTGATAGCGCCTAAGTACATACTTAGATCATTGATGAGACCGTAGTTCCTTTGTGTAACTTCCTGCCCTGATAGGAGATTTATTTCACTATCTTTGTGATTTTTTGAGAATTTTCTTGAATTTTATAAAGCTATTTTCTTTTATTTTCAACAAAAACAATTATTTATGAAATTAGCATTTTATGAGAAATATTGTATTATATTTTATTTTATTTGATAAAAATATTTTATATTTCTATATAATATTATATCTTATAAGAAATAAACATGTATTGTATTTAACAAGAATATTTTATTACTAATCTTATCAACAGTTTTTTATTACTATCATTATTATCATTCCTAACATTTTTACTGCTTTTCTTCTTTTTCTTTTTCTTCTTCTTCTATTTGCGTCATAAAATAGTTTATGAATTGTCACAAAATATCTTAGATTGCCAAGAAGTATGAGTTAAATATTCAACTAGTTGTGAAAAAAATGAAAAACATCACATGAGTCGGTGGCGTGATTTTAGTCACTCTTTATTAAAAAAAAAAAAATGTCCCCAAATACCATGGATTATCATAAAATATGAGCTGAATTTTCAACTATTAATGACAAAAACAAAAATGCCGCACAAATACATGGCGTACTTTTTGTCGCTCATTATTAGAAAAGAACGTCACTAAACAATATGAATCATCAGAAAATATGAGATGAATATTTAACTATTAATGACAAAAATGAAAAACGTCATGGGAAGAAGTGGCACAATTGTCGTTACTCATTATTAAAAAAGAACGTCACTAAATAACATGAATCGTGACAAAATATGATTAAATATTTATTTATTCGTGACAAATATGAGAATGTCATACTAATAATGGCGAAACGCCATATATTATTGTAAATATTTTGATTAATTATTACGTTAGTATCATTGTCACTCGAATAGGTGATTTTGAAGGCATAACAAAATATTTGTTAATGCTTAATAATTACTGACGTTTCCAAAATGAAAGGGTGATGAATAGGTTACAATCTTTTTGCCACTAAACATTAAATATTTTAATTTCATTTTTTAATTTATAATATATAATATCTTATATCTTATGTATAATGTATAGAATTTAATAAGATTAAATACCCCATTGTATTCCAAATATAGAATCTCAAAGATAAAATATCCAAATAGTAGAGTAACAATAAAAATTATATAATATCATCATGCATTGAGAAAAACAAAATTCATAAAAGAAATAAGCCAAACTAGCTAATATGTAGTTGAACCACATTTGCCAGATGGCATTCAGATTCTTCATATGGCAATGATTAAGTTGGTCGAGAATTTGACTCACTTGAAACTACAATAAACATTTAATAAAAATAATAAAAAATTTATAAAAAATTGAAAAAATGTAATGACAAGTAAAATTTGTTAAAAAAAGATAGAGCATTTCAAGTCTATAAAAATAAAATTAATGCATACTATTACTAGAAAATTGTTGCATTGCCACTTCCATTCCATAACTAATCATATCTTGAGTCATTACTTACAAGTGATCTTGAAGCGATTTAAAGTTCGGCACGTATTTCTTGAGCTTTTTATCTTTCTTATCAATCTTTTCTGTTAATTTAGAAATGGCAGGATTTAGGTTTTTCTTATTAGACTTAGGCCCATATCCAAGCCCCTTAATGTAACTTGACCTACTTCTAAGCACTTCATTCACAATAGAGCCAATAGTCCTAAGTTCCATTCCTTCTCCAACAGGCTGTGATAGCAATTCTTGCATTCTCTACTATAATTATAGGAAAAAAAAACCTTAATTGTAATGTAAGAATATATTATAGTAATAAGTTTAATATTTGCAAAACCT
Source organism: Voacanga thouarsii (assembly GCA_026120185.1). Lineage (NCBI taxonomy): Eukaryota > Viridiplantae > Streptophyta > Magnoliopsida > Gentianales > Apocynaceae > Voacanga > Voacanga thouarsii. Next base: position 4,714,716 of record JANUWF010003376.1, on the reverse strand, counting down.
TACATAGTTTGCTTAAGCCTTAGGAATTGTCCATCCTTTTGTCTCTGAATAGTGAGTCATCTTAAAAAATTCCATCCTATCAGGGTCTTCTTCACCATCAGGCTACACAATTGTCAGTAAAAAAAATGAAATAAAATAAAAATTTGCATATAAGCTTAAAATTTATAGGAATATAAATGGACATTTTACATTCGCATAGCGACTTGCAACAAATGCCTTTGACCTTTATTATGTGAAAACTTGATTTTCTATCAACATGCTTTATTCTTTTCACATATTGCCCTTATATACAAAAAAAAAAAAAAGAACCAACATTAGTATGCATAATATATATATATATATATATATATATATATAATATTCTACTATTTCTAATGTAAATAAAATTATAAACTATAAGAAATAAACTTGAAATTCAGGATTGCTAAATAGATCACAAAGTGCTTCCCAATTTTCTTGAGTCAAATTGAACTTAGTAGTTGGTGGCTTTTGATGTGCTTCTTGACCACTTGAAAGTGATTTGTAGTATAAATGAAGCCTATGTTGTTGGTTTCTTGACAACCTCGATAAAATTGACATCACAGAGCTTTGGACATACTTATCATTTAAGTCAATCTAAAATTTAGTCTAAAAAAATAAACTAATGGTTAGATGAAAATATGTAAAATAACTTTATATGAGCTTCAAATTTAAGACTTTTCCCTTACCTTAAGTCTCTCAATTGCTTGATTCTTATCATCATTAGTCATGCCTCTCCATTTTGTTGGAATTGGGATGAATTTTCGAGAAATCAATCCAATTTCATTAGATAATTTTTCTGATTGAACTTCTGAAGTCGGTCTGCCCTTACCTTTTGGAATGTCAATTTGCATTTTTTTTTGTTTCCTTTGATTAATTTCTCCAATCCTAAAACTCTAGAAGGGCCCCGTGTCCTTTTAGGAAGGATTGGGGCTTCTTGACCTATTTCAACAAAAAGAATAAATTCATCATTAAGAATTTGAAATAAAATAATATTTTCAATATAAAGAATAAATTAAAAAAACTATAAAAGATAAATTATTAACTATATATTTTTTCACTTGCAATAAGTTGTATAACATCTAAAAATATTTAATTGAATATAGCTTTCATACCATCTGAATTGTTATTTGTTGAATCTTGGTTGGCTTGGAGATTTGACATATTTGGCAAATTTTGTTCCAAGATAGTTGAGGTTGTTGCTCTTATTTCAACCAAAATACAAAAAAGGATAAATGCATCATCAATTTTTGTAAATGATCTCATATTTTTGCAAATAAAAGAACAATAAAAGATAAATTATTAACTAATAAGGGAAAAATATCATTTCAATAAAAGTAACTTATATAATATGTAAAGATACAATTTGATATAGCTTCTTACCATTTCAACTATTATTCATTGATTCTTGGTTAGCTTGATGGATTGACTCATTTCACAAATTTTGTTCCAAGACCATTGATGCTTGTCATGATTGCACATTACTTTTAGCTTGTTGTACACTTCTTTTTTTTACTTCGAGACCTCAATCCAAGTGCTATTCTAAATAATAGTATGAAAACTTTAGTTTGAATTAAAGATAATTAAGCATAATAATGTAACAGTAAAATAACAAAATTAACATAACGTTAAAAAGAAATAATTAAGTAGAATACCATTCCAAACATAAAAAGGCAACAAAGAAATTAATATACTTAGTTCTAAAGGGCATAATAGTTAAATGTTATTTTTATGTCTTTAGCAATATCAAAGAAAAGTTCTGTTGGAACCAAACTAAGATAGAAATGCATGATGATGGTTACCACTGGAGAAAATAGAACTTAAAAAAAAAATGATAAAGAACAGCCTAAACCCCAAGTGGTATGCATAAAGGTATGAATATGGCAAGTATTAGAATTACCATGACCATGATATTCACACACAGAAATGCTTAGCCATTTGTAGAAATGCTTGATGATGATTACTTTTAGAGTCGTTTCTTTACCTTGTGTAACTGATTATGAAACTCGTGAAATGGGACATAGTGCACTAATGTGGTTTGGCAACTGAGTTGTGGGATACTTCATGTGTAACAAGAGAGGTGTTGTATACTATTGGACATTTTTAGTTTGTTTGTTCCCCTAGTACTTCTTCAATGAAGCATTTTTAGGTGTTCTGTCATGCCTTAGTTGTGTGCTATGATCTTCTATATGTGTATTCCGACCCTAGTGCTCAAGTTTACTGCTTGAACTTCTTTGAACCAAGTTTTTATGTGGCACATACTTCTATTATTTCTTGTGTATGTCTAGTTCTTTAGTAGCAGAGAAGCTTTAATTTGACCCTTTCAAATCATGCCTACAATATTTCTTTTTAGATTTTCTTAAGCTTTATATTTTAAAAATTAAGTTCACCAATGATAAAGCACTATACTAGTGCTCTTAATTCATTATACTGAAATACATGAATACTCTAGTTGTTATATTGAGAACTCTATGTTCCTAGCTCCAGAAAAAGAAAAAACCTATGATAAACTGAAATGTATTCATTCTAGCATGTGAAGTAATATTTGTAACTTAAAGAGTCAACTATACAGAAGCTTTATCACATGCTGGGAGACAGCTATGTGAATATAGTTGCTATATTGCTTATGTTCCTGGCCATGCATCCAAATTGTAGAAGGAAAAGAAGCAAAGAAAAAAAAAAAAAAGAAAACATATGGTGACAGATCATAAGGAAAAAAACTACCAAATCCATGGCTACATTTATAAACTTATGTTCCTGGATCACACATAACCACACATCCTATCAACAATACCATCCAAATTCTAGAAGGAAAAGAAGCAGGAAAAGAAGAAAAAAAAAAAAAAACACAGACTGCGGTAGTTTAGAAGTGGAAAAAAAAACAACCAAATCCATGGCTGCATATATAAACTTTTGTTCCTAGTCATGTCACATAATCACACACAGCCATACACCCCATCAATAGCATCCAAATTCTGGAAAGAAAAGAAGCCAATAAATAAATAAATAAATAAAACAAAACAAACGGCGGCAATTCAACAGAAAAAAAAACCAAATCCATGACTGCGCAAAAGGCCTAACAGAAGTTTCAATCACAAAAATCCTTAAGATAATTATGTATTTTATGTACCTTATTTTTTTTGTGTCGAGAAGTCTTCTTTGTGTAGAAGGGAAGTAAGAATTGTGTTGGAAAAATTTTGTATATTACTTGAGAATACGAGTAACAGAGATGGAAGGAGTTCTGAGCAGTGCCCTAATTGTGTTTTGGAGGGAGTTGAAAAATAATAAAAATGTTGGAGGGAGAATAAAGGGGCATGCTATTTTTTTTAGGAAGACAGGATGTGATTTAGGTTTTTATATACATATCAATAATCTTAATGTTACATATAATGTAGTTTAAAGTGTGTAATTTTTAATTTAAACCTTTAACATAGAAGTCAGAGATTTGTATACATTATGAGTTCTTTATATATATATATATATATATATATATATATATATATATATATATATAAAGAAGAGAGATTATAACTTCAGCAAACTAGGAAAATTTTAATAAATAAGTAAAATTAGAATCAAAGTCATTTTGAACAATTTTAAAAAGAAAGTTTTTATGTTGCATTACGGAGGACCTTGTTTGAGGAAAATATGTCTTATTGATACTAACTAAGAAATTGCTGAGAGATAAAAAAAAAGTAAAAAAGTAAAAAAAAAAAGACAAACATACAAAAGTAAAAGAGAGAGAGAGAGAGAGACAGAGACAATGAAGTATTCTTCCTAGGAAAATTCCTTGGACGAATTCCTGTAAGCTAGCATCACGAAAAATATTCATTAAGTGATGAATTATGATTTTCGTCACGCCATGAATACTTTCTGTGACGTTCTGGCAATACATCATTTAGCAATTTGTCACTAATTGTCAAATTTGTTGTAGTGATTAGGTGGGGCCACACCTTTAATAAAGTAAGTACAAGATGTCAAGTGGGATCCACAAACTTTATTAAAGTTTAGATAATTATTATATTTATCCTAATATTTTATATTTGTTCTATTATTTTATAATCTTCAAAAAACTTCCAAATGTTTCCATAATGTTCTAAAGTTTTCCAAAAGCTTCAAGAACCTTCTAGGAGTGATGAGTCATTATGCCAAGTGTTCCTAAGGTTTGTAAAAATATTGCATCTCTATTCGAAGTGTCCCTATCATATTTGTTTACTTCCTACCTAAGCTCTCTTCCAAGCTTCTAGCATAAGCATCATAACACTATAAATAGAGGATAAAGGAGAAGAAGAAGAGAGAGAGAGAGAGAGAGAGAGAGAGAGATGGTGGAGAAAATGAGAGGGAGGAAGGATGAAGAGAACAAAGAAAGTAAAGAAAGAAGAAAGAAGAAAAGAGAGAAATGAAGAGAGTGAGAGAGAGAGATTTGAAAAAAGAAAGAGGAGGGAGAAAAAAGAAAGAAATGAAGGAAAGCAAAGGTAAAAAGAAAGAAGAAAAAGAAAAAAGAAGGAATGAGAGAGAGAATAGAGAAGAACTGATATTGATTTTATTAAATTGATGAGCATGACTTGAACAATTAGAACTAGAAAGCTAGGTGAGTCCCATTTATTTTATGAAACCATTTTAGCGAGTAATTTTCATAAAATATAAACATGTGCCTACCTGATAATTTTATGAATCATGGATATTCTGAGTTCCATTTATTTTATATAAACTATCTTGGCAAGTGATTTTTGTTAAATATAAATGTGTGTCTACTTGATGCTTTTATGAAACATGAATTTGTGAGTTACTCCAGGAATTCAATTTTGGAAAAGGGTTTGGTTTGGAAAATATTACATTGTATTGATCTCATACTTTGTGTAATACCCCGCAACCTACGTATCCCAAAAGGGGTGGGGATGTCGCCCCATCTGAAGGACAAGGGGTCTTTATAACAAGGTAAATAAATAACTTATCCAAAATAATACCTCAAATAAAACCTAACCATAATATAGCAAAAGTAAAGCTCAACCAGAGTCTAAAAAAAGAGGACAATAAAGCATTGTCTCTAAGCAAAAAACAACTAAAATATCAAGTACTAGATCTTAAACTCTAACCCCGACCATATCAGTAGTGCTCATGACCTGAAAACATGCGAAAATTTGTGAGAAATGAATTTTCCAGTAAGTTCGTGTGTGAGAGTGCATATTTGAAATATTTTCATGATATGTAATTTTTAGAAACCAAAAGCACAATTGCAATCAAAGTCTATAGTTTTAAATGCAAGAGTGGCGTTTTCAATTTGCATTCTCAATAAATAACTTTATTCCAAGAAAATAAAGCACTTGACAATAACGTGGACAATGAAACCTTCCAACATAGCTCTGAGTCATAAAACCCTCCTTCATGACCATGTACTGTGACCTTACATCACAGCACTGTAGGTGATCAGCCCACAGGTGGGGATACTCGTACTTCTCCCAGACCCCTCTAACTTTCGGTTGTCCATTCCGGAAAAAAAAGGATAGTTCCACTTAGAACCAGTCGCTACCTTGAATCGGCCTAACTCACTAGCATTGTCGCCTAATCAAGATCAAGTCTATCTTCTAGAGTTGGCAATCTTTCGGGAATCTAGCTCACTCCTTCTTAGGCGAGTGCTAGTAGCCTACCCTTATTGAATAATTAAAATTTTGCAACAAGGAAACTCATTATCATAAAACAGTAGCCAAAAAGAAAATATCCAGCATGACTTGGGAAGCCTTGTTCAACACATTTAGTATGAAAAATCAAGTGAGTCATTTTGAAAATCCTTTGGTTTAAGAAATCAGTGCATGAGTAGAAAAAAGTTTAGAAATCAAGCCATGCTGAACATTTTGTCACAACAAAGCATGACATTTGACAACTTGTAATTGAATTGTTTCACAAATGGTTTTAATGCAACAACTTACTTGATCGGTTTGGCTCACAAATATTAAATTCTTTCGATGACCTGATCAGTGGGTCCTAGTGTCGTCTAGAGAAAATACAAAGATCATGTCACAAACTTCCCTATAACCCTTATATTGCCACAGTATCCCAAACTAGCTCAGCTTCTAACATTGAGTCATTAGATAATATAGACCAACTATCAACTCCATTTCAGATATAACAAGCTAAAAATGAAATATTGATTACTAACAATAATGTATAGTAAGGAAATTACTAAATAAATGATAACTCACATATAGATAAGCGGATAAATGACTGAGTAAATATATAGCTATATAAATAAATACTTAGTTAATTAAAATAAAGGTTGCTTGTGAAAGAAAATAACAATTAAATAAATAGGTTAGTTAATGTGTAAACATTAAGTAACCAAAGAACTAAGCAAATAGATAATTATTTAATTATTTGTTTAGCTAATTGAAATATTGTTTTTTTTTTTTTTGTAATAACACAAAAATAAATAATTGAGGAGATATATTAATTAGTGAATAGGTAATTTGATGAGTACTAAATACTAATAATAATGATAATAATGATAATATTAATAATATTAACAATATTAATGATGATAATAGTGGTAACATTTAATAATAGTACTAATAATAATAGCATTATTATTATTATTATTATTATTATTATTATTATTATTATTATTATTATTATTATTATTATTATTATTATTAAGAAGAGTAATATTAAAACAATGGTAATATTAGTATTGATTACATTAAATCCACCATTACATACTAGTGTTTTCATACACAATTATTCTACATAAGGCACACTTATAAATTAATAATAGAAGTTTCCTTAAAATTTCCTAAATTGAAAACAATTTCCAGTTTGAGTGACACTCTTTCCTATTAGCATAATACATGGGAAGGCACTTTGGATTGACCTCAATTTTTATAGAGACATACCTAAAAAGATATATAACAGAATAAAAGTGGCCTTACACAAAAATCAGGCCTTAATTATGCTCAATAATTTATTTTTCACTATAGTTGTAATTTGTCTAGCAGAAACCAGCTTGGATGAAAACTTCGTAACATTTAATTCCCTTATCAGAAAATTTTGCAATTTTTCAGTAAACATCTAAACACATAAAGATACATTTTCAGGAAAGGTTGTTAACTCTCCTGGAAGAGCTAATATTGGGATAACTGCCTTGGGAAGGAATTCAAATTTCTCTTTTGGAGAAGAAATGGTTGGTTTTTCTGGTTTAGTTGGAGTCTTTGGAACGACTGCTTCTTTGAAAGAAGTCGGAGAAGGAATGGTGTAGAAAGATAAGTCCGTTTTCTGTGTTTCTGTGTTTTTTGAAGAAGCTAGTTCAAGGAAATTCATCGCTTTCAAAATTTGTTTCTAATAAACAAGTTTCTTTAGGGTTTCCAATATGCTGTTTGGTTTTAGGATTAATCGTGGTTTTCATTACTTTATAGTAAACACGATATATTAAACCAAGAGGTTTTGATCCTAGTTTCAACTCTAAGTTCTTTGTCTGAATGTTTAAGATTAAGGTTTTGAGAATGTGTGGATCTGTTAGATCTACTGTGAAGTTTGGGTAATGGTTGAAATAAACGGGACCATTACCTATGTTAGATTCAAGGACTGCTAGCAAACTATTTTGAAAATCTAGATGTTTACTATCACGTAGTAGAAGGCAGATTGGGGCATCGATTCCTAATCGATAGAGAGGTTTGATAGCTACTTGAACTAATCCAATATGAAGATATCAATATTTATTCTAATCAAAATTTTCTATTGGTAAATTCCAGTTCATTAACCTAGATCACTTAGCAATAGACGATTTGGTAATATAGAATTTTCTGGAGAAAATCCCAAAGTAAACAATGTTGACTTTAGTGGAGAAATCCCTAAAGTAAACTATGAAGAGAACATTAGTGTTAAATCAGGAAGCCCTACTCAATCAGAAATGAATATGCCTTCAACAATTTATATATAATTTTTAGCTGTTCACCAGCTGCAGAATATAATTTAGAACCTGTTTTTTCTAAATATTTGGTAGGGATTAATCCTTCACAGATACAATTCTGATCTGCTCCGGAGTCCAGAAGGGCAACTAATTGAATTGAGAAATCTCCTATTTTGAGAAGAATTGGAATATACCACTTTTGAAAAGTTATCTGGGAATTAGCTGAAATATAATCTGAATTGTTTTCATTTTGTTCTATTTCTTCGTTTGATAAAGGAGTGGGATCTATTAAAGGTTTATCTAATTTTTGTTGAACTAATTCTGTATTTATCTTATTAATGTCTGTTATTCTTTGATCATTCTGTTCTTTTAACCATTTAACTTCTTGTTTAAGTTCTTTGATTTCTAATTGTAGATCTTGTAAAGAGTTAGTAGGTTCTTTTTGTTTACCTTTAAAATTTTCAAATACTTCTTTTAAATTATAAGGTTCTACTTGAACTTTTGGATTAAGAACTAAATCTTTAACATTTAACAGATATTCTCTTTTAACTGTTTCATCTTGAATGTGATCTAATAGTTCGAAGAAAAGTTCTTTATTAGTCTCTTTGATTGCTGATAAAGCTGCATTTTTCGCTTTTCTCTTTTTCTTTTTGAATGGAGTCTTGTTATTTATGGACTCTAACAAAGGTATGCTTGAGCAATACCAGAAGGGCAGTCCATATCTCCATTGTCGTACTGGCTGAACTTTGGCTGAGACTCTGATTCACTATCTTCATCATCTACTTGTTGAGGCTACTGCTGTAATAGTTGCAATTGAAGTTGCAACTCAGATTTGCTTATCTTTTTACCTTTGCTGGAGGAAGATTGTGCATCGGACTCTTTCTGTTTTGTTTTGGGGACAGGAGTCCATCCTTTGACTCTGATTTCTTTGCATAGATGTTTTACATTATCAACTGTTTTGAGCTTATAACCCCATCCTAATACAAATCATATTTTCTTTTCAATGTAATACTTACAAAGCTGGTTATTAGGGGTTAATCTCTGAATCTGACTTTCTTTCTCTAAGTCTTGCATGATGTAGTTTGATCCTAGTTCGAACTCTAAGTTCTTTGTCTGAATGTTTAAGGTTAAGGTTTTGAGAATGTGTGGATCTGTTAGATCTACTGTGAAGTTTGGGTAATGGTTGAAATAAACAGGACCATTAGCTGTGTTAGATTCAAGGACTACTAGCAAACTGTTTTGAAAATCTAGTTGTTCTACTTTACTAGCCATAGTAACTAGCATCTGATTAGTATAATTATTCTATTGAATTACTTTATTTAAATCTTTATTAGTTACATCACCATGTTTATCTAAGTTTTCTAATTTAAATGGAGAAGCTGTTATAGCCTAATTCTCTATTGGGATTTTAATTTTTCTGCTGGAGGAAAGACTGATTCTTTAACTTCATTTTTGGATGTATACCATTTTTTGGTAATAACATTTAATACATTCTTTTTCTGATATTTAACTAATTCGTACCAATCCAAAAAGTCTAAATGCTGTTTCATTCTTATTTGATCTGAATAATACTTTTGTAAGAGTCTAGCTCTTTCTGATTCAGAGACTGTAGCAAAATACCATTTACGTTTTAACTCATTACATGGTCTTTTCCATAACTTACGGAGATAATCTTTGTTTAAAACAAAGTCATTTTCAGAAGTTAAAACCATTAGAGTTGAAGGCATATTCATTTTTGATTGAGTAGGGCTTCCTGATTTAACACTAATGTTCTCTTCATAGTTTACTTTAGGGATTTCTCCACTAAAGTCAACATTGTTTACTTTGGGATTTTCTCCAGAAAATTCTATATTACCAAATCGTCTACTGCTAAGTGATCTAGGTTAATGAACTAGAATTTACCAAAAGAAAATTTTGATAAGAATAAATATCGATATCTTCATATTAGATTAGTTCAAGTAGCTATCAAACCTCTCTATCGATTAGAAATCGATGCCCCAATCTGCCTTCTACTACGTGATAGTAGACTTCTAGATTTTCAAAACAGTTTGCTAGCAGTCCTTGAATCTAACACAGCTAATGGTCCCGACTAGATGATAATTAATATGATGATTGGGATGGTAAGTCACTTTAAACTTTGTATTTTTCCTTGATATTATAAATAACAGAATCAATCAATCAATTGTAATTTTTTATGATTAAAAAATTAATATTTAGGATTAAATGATAAAAGTATATTAAAATTGATTATTACTATTTTTTTCATTGATAATATTTTGTTCGATATGGTCAATTGGGATTTATTAGATGAAATTTGATATTTTATTTTTCATTATAGATAATTTGAAAGACTTTATGCATTTTCAATTATACCACTTGCAAGATGAAATCATTCACTTAATTTTTTATTTTTTGAGTGTAAGATATTTTTATGTAAAAATTTTAATTTTTAATCATGTTGGCCTTAATATAATATTAAAAATAGGTTTTGTCAATGAATAAATTAATTTTATATCACTTAATCCTTATGAGTTTATAACAACAATAATGTTAATAAAAAACAAGTAAATTGATTATCAAATATAATTTTTTTTAGTTTCAATTTGTATATGTGGATTATATATTCCACACACATATATATGAAATATATATATATATATTATATTATATTTATAGAATATATATGAAATATATTTGTATATATTAGTTATATATATGAAGGATTATATTTATATATTTATCTACATTTTATCAAATATGAGCTTATTAATATTTGGAGTTTAGGTATTCATTTAGATAGATATTTCTTATTGTTAGAAATAGTAGTGTCAATTTTTTGTGGTAAATCTTTAATATACTTATCAAAAAAGAAATTGTGTCTATGAATGTAAGAACTTAATCCATTATTTATATATATTAATATATATTATTTTTATATATACACAAAATATAAATATATATATACAGTATGTAAATAAATATATATTATCATTATTTAAAACATAGTAAATGGTTATAATTCAAAATTATAAGTATGAAAAAGAAAAAAAGGATGATAGAAAATAATATTGTATAAAATAGACAATGGGTTATTTTAACAAAATTAATGTCAACTAAAATAAATTCGTAAAATAATTTACCTTTAAAAGGTATGGTAGAAATGAAAGTTTTATTAGGATAAAATAATATAAAATAGATCAGAGAACAACATATTGAACATGTTCTATTCAATGGGACAACAAAAGAAATAATTTGTTTTGATGATAAAAGATGATTTATGTTTTGGTAATGAAAAAGCAAGATTAGGAATTATTTTTGTGACTAAGTGGCTATTTTTTTGAAGATGGTAGGTTCTATCATTACATAAGAAGAACTGGAAATTGGAGAAATTTTATGTGAAGGTTCTAGAGAATTAACTAATCTTGAGTTAGAAGTGACTTAGGCTAATTTTTCTAGAGAATGATATACTGAAAGAGAAAATCTATTTATTGGAGGTCTTTGTGCCGTTTCACTACAAAAAATCTCTAGTTAAAAAGTTAGGAATAGAATTTTTTTCACCTTTAATATATTAGATATCAAAATAAAAAATTGAAAGTAAACTTTGCCATCTTGCAAAAATTTGTTTTGAAACAAGATTTTCACATCTTTTTGCAAAACATCTTTAGTAGCTTTACAATTAATACGTAATAAAAAAAAACTGTTATTTATCTAATCATTTTGAAATTTTGTAATATTAAAAAATAGATAAAATTTCCTTTTTATTGTAGATTTTTTTTAAATTTTTTTTTATTTTTGCAAACCAAGCCAAACACCAAAATGATATCTAACCAATTATTTTGATTGGTGTCCAGATAATCATTGTTTGAAAATTCCTTCATACTCAATATCGAAAGTTTCAGTCTCTACAATCATTTAGGCTTCTGGGTTAGGAATTCCTAGACAATGTAAATTTTTTACCAATCTGTTAAATTTTCATTGTTCAATTTGTTTTTCAGTCTACGAAAGCTGTTTTTCCTAAGCCTTTGGTATAATGGCTCACAAATTTGTTTAAGATTTGGTATAAATTCTTACATATGATTTAAACATCCTAAAATCTTTGTAATTGAGTATTATCTTTTAATTTATCTAAAAATTTAGATGCAAAATCTAAAGCTTTACAAATCATGTAATTGAGTATTATCTGAAAAGAGGTTTATATGTTCCTTGATGCAAATCATGTCCTAAAAATCTAATTTATGTTTGAAATAATTTCATTTTAGATGCAAATAGAACTAAACCATTAAAGTATGATAGTTTTATACTAGTTAATATTATTTTGTCCGTTTTAAAAATATAATTTAAAATTTTCATTATTTAATTAAATTTATACATAAATATTAATTATACAAAATTCTAAATATTTTATCATGTTAAAATTTATTCTTAATGAAATTATTCGAATATATATATATATATATATATATATATATATAACATAACCATTTTTCTTTTCTTATGAATTTAAATTTTATACATTTGAAAATATCACCAAAGATTACATTTATAACAAATTAATCTCTCTATATTATAAATCTCCCCGCCTAATTATTTTACTGATAAGTCAAATTTATTAATTAGTCTCTTAGCAACCCAAGAGGGGAATTTCAGTTTCGTTTATTAGCCCTAAGCATATTATTGCTAATCAACCATCTTGCTTTGATTTTAGAGAGATCTATTAGCTATATATCAACATGAAGCTCACCATCCTTTGAAAATCCATCAGTAATTTAAACAGGACAATCCTCCTGCAATTTTATCACCATGAAATAATAGCATTAACCTGACTGTATAGCAAAAATAGGGTACGTGGCCCTTCAATTTTTTTCAAATATTACTGGGTCTTATTGCAGGGTTTTCTTACATGATATCTAGCATAAAAAAACATCCTAAACATGTCTAGATCACACTATCAAAAGGCCTTGCCAAAATAATTTGTTTTGCTATTTTATTTTGAAATAAAACCTACAATTAACACGTAATCGCATAATTTTCAGATTTCAAGAATAAATGATAAAAGTGTTTTCTTTTCATAAAATCTTTAGAAAAGTGGTTTTTGTTTCACCATCTATGCATGTTCAGATAACAATCATAAATTTTCAATCAAAGAACGCATGTTACAAATTTTAAAACCTAAAAATCCTATTTTTCCACTATTATGGCAGTAATCAAGAAAATCAATGAAGAGAGCCAACTCTGTCATTACCTCTTGTTATGTCTAACTCAAACAACCATAGAGGAAATAGTGGGTGTCTTCTAGTCTTCTTTTCCACCAAGAATATCAAGAAATTAATCTAGGAATAGTGCTTCAAAGTTGTGTTCTTGTGCAGAATTTCTCTATAAGCAATACATTAATTAAACTTTGGCTAAAGAAAGAAGGAATTTCGTGTGAGGGGGGAGAGAGAGAGGGAGAGAAGGATGCTAGGGTGAATTAGGGTTCAAAAATCCAATTTAACTGAGTTTTTATAGGTGAATTATGTTAGGTTTAGGAAATAGAAAAAGAATTAAGGAAAATCCTATTTTTCTAGGTTTTATCTAATGAAATGCTTTCTTTAATTAATTAATTGTAATCCTATGGGATTTGGAGAGTTAGGAGGTGGCACATAGGAGTGAGAATAGGATAGGAATATTCTCCAGTTTTTCCTAACCATTAAAGGATTGGAAATAATAAATCCCCTTCAAGATAATTTTCCAAATATACAAGAATTGTGTTTTCTCCCTTTTCCTTCTCCTAAGAGGTGGATACTACGCTTATAGAAGCCTAATAATTCCCTCAAAATATTCTCTTAGTTAGAATAAATATTTAATTTAAGAAAATTCAATTTCTCTTCAAATAAAATAAAATAAAAAGAAAGTCCTGCCGGTCTAATATTTAAATACTACCTAAAATTAATACACAAGTAAATAAATAAAATAAACATATAACGAGTGTTTAGTAAATATATCACAAAAGCATAAATATATTTTAAATATATATAAATAAGTGATTTTTAACAATTAATAAATAGTTACCTAAATTATTTTAATTAACCGTTAATCAATAATTAAATATGAAATTTAGAGTTAGCTATACTTTCTTATATATATATATGTGTGTGTGTGTGTGTGTGTGTGTGTGTGTGTGTGTGTGTGTGTGTGTGTGTGTGTGTGTGTGTGTGTGTGTGTGTATGTATATATATATATCTTTCCCTAATTAATAGTTTAATACTAGAATATTCTATAAATCATTATTTCAAATAGCAATTTATTAAACTTCACCAAAGTACAACAATTCTTTCACAATCATAATCAAGCAAATTTATTCATGCCATGCTAAATATGTCCATATGCAAAAATACTCATATTATTTGCCCTATATATTTCCCCATCGCTAGGGGCATTTAGGGTGGGGTGTTACATTCTCCCCCTCTTAAGAGAATTTCACCCCCGAAATTCCTATTATGTCATACCTTAAAATATTTTCGGATATTTTTGCCTTATCCATTCCTCAGATTCCTAAGTAGAATCTTATGTGCTATGATGATCCCACAAAACCTTCACCATAGGAATCTGCTTATTTCAAAGCATCTTAGTACTTCTATCTAAAATCTTTACCTACTTCTCAACATACTTCAGATTGGATTGTAGAATCAATGATTTCTCATTAAGTACATGCTTCGTATAGGGTATGCAATCTATCCACTTCTCTCTAAAGTCCAGAACATATGCCTTTAACATGTCTTTCAGAATCTATATTACTCTCTCAGATTGTCCATTAGTTTGAGGATGTGCTATAGTGCTAAACTTCAAGGCGAGAAGACGGTCGGGATTTCTATTTGCAAAGCAGTGTCTAAAATCCTCAAGGAAATTCGAGGGTTGATTCTTTCCTCCAAGAATGAGGGTTACATTATTATTATTATTATTATTATTATTATTATTATTATTATTATTATTATTATTATTATTATTATTATTATTATTATTATTATTATTATTATTATTATTATTATTATTATTATTATTATTATTATTAAGAGGAAAAAAGTCAACGGCATTAAGGAAAAATGAGAGACTGAGGGCTTAAGAAATGAAAAAGCGATAGAGGCAAAATTTTTAGAGTTAACGTCTCTTGAATTGCAAAAAGAAGAATCATGTATATGGGATTTGGCAAGCTGAAGCTATCCTAAACGAGAGATTATGCATGTTCAATTAATCACGAAAATGCTGAAGGCACATAAATTGATGCCGATGGATTTGGGTATAAAAAATTATATAAAAATAAGTATATTCCCAATCAAGTTTACATTAAAACATTAAACCCAAAATACACAAATGAGCAAGCGTACTCATCATTAACATAGCATAGGGTTCAAACGAGTGTCAATCCTTATGAACAAGTATACTTTAATCACATTTCTTTCATTGTTTAACCGACTCAATAAAGTGAAAAAGAAATAAAATAAAATAAAATAAAATAAAAATAAAAATATATACATGTCAAGGATGGAGAAGTATATAACTCAAGCCATTGTTTAGACAAACATGGTCTTAAAGTACCCAACCATTATCATAACTAATCATTCCCTTGGCATCATGAAGGATTAAGATAGACTCACTTCTTTTTCAATCCATGAAATCACTATCTCCTAGACAAATTAGCATCACATATTCTGTCTCAACTAATTCAACTAAAAGATGCATTAAACACAATCCTTGATTAAATTTCCATATTCTGGCAAACTTAAAACATGAAATTAACCAGTGAATCCATATTCTGGCAGACATCAATGAACCTTCAATTACCTAGTTCTTCGCAATTAACCTCTTTTTCAATTAAGTTAAGAGACAACAAATATGAAATTAATGAATTGAAACCACCATCAACCTCTTTTTCAAGCAAGTCAATGGAAAGAAACAACTAATCAATCTCGTAATAGGCACAAGTAATTAAATACCAAGAATAACAATCAATTAATCAAAAGACCAAATAACTCTAAAAATCGTGAATATCTAAAACAATGTCGAATAAAATAATTAATACATCATTGTCAAGGAAAAGAAAACAAAGTAAAAGAAAGCACTCATAGACAAGCCTTCTTCTTCTTCCTTTGCAGACCTTCTTGCACAATCCTCCTTGAATTGAAGAATTCCTCCTTTGATTTGAGTGATTTTTTGTGATGATCAATGAATTCTCTCTTTTTCCTTATGTTTTCCATCTATTTATAGGCTCGGGAAGTGCTTAAACTCATTGGTGTAATATTCTTGGCCGAGTAGAAGTTGGAAAGTACTAAAACTCAATAGATTACCAAAAATCGTGTAGAAAAATCAAACACCGCCTTAGTTTCAGGGCACAGCCGGTGCCACCTTAGTTCTTGGAGCCGATGCCGGTTGTGCTCTATTTCTCCAATTATTCATCGATTTTTTCTTGATTTCAGCACCACACAGTCTAGAGTACAGCCGGCGCCGCCTTAGCTACTGGAGCCAGCGATGGTTCCATTATGTTCCGCTCTGTTTCACTAATTTTTTGTCGCCTCAAAGTTCATGCAACCAGTGCATAGCCAGTGCTGGTTCCTCTGTCCTAGCTGGCGCTGCCTCTAATCTGTTTCACGACATTTTTAATTCGTTTTACCCCAAAAATCTGAAATAATGAACAAAATACCTTTCCAAGGGTAAAATCTCAAATATGAAGGAATATGGCTAGTTATTGAATAAAATGTATCACAAAAGAACCTCAAATAACTAGGAAAAGTTTGACTAATTTAGCCCCTGTCATATTCCCCCACACTTAGCTCTTTGCTTGTCCTCAAGTAAAGTATCAAAGACAAATAGGAAAACACAAGGTTTCATCAAATCACTCAATCAATTTCGAAACAATATCTCTAATGCTTCCTTCATCCAAGAACATAAAATACATGCTACTATATCTTTCACAAAAAATGCAAGACTTGTGTAAGTAAATAATGACTTAGTAGAACCATCACAATACTTCACAATATTCTCAAACCATTAGAAAGAATTTAGTTCAAAAAGAATATGCATTCCATAGGCTTACTTTTCATACACTCTCTCCACTAATTCGAGATATATCATGATTCTACTTAGGTCAAATAGGACTTTCAAGCTTGTAATGCAAAGCTAAATGTTTGTAATGTAGCTTATCAAATGAAGGATATAGGAGATTCAAATATCAAAGAAGCTGAGAGTTTGTAAGAAAAGGATAAACAAATGAATCAATAATTTCCAACTATTCTAGAAATCAATCAAACCATAACCTTATTTAGCAATTACAACTCCACTCAAGCAAATCCTGCATTTTTCTCTTTCTCTTTTCTTCTCTTCTTCATCAACACTTCTGTATTTCTTTCACAGGATCACTCAAATTTCCAGCAATGGTGTCAAGTACTTTATATGAACTTAACTTTTACAGCTTAATCACCATCCCTGTTGTGATCTTTTGTCTCTCTTTTCCTTTCAAAAATTTTTCTTTTCTTTCATTTCTCTCTTTTTTTTTTTCACTCTTACCGCTGCTTTTCTTTTCTTTCTCAATTTCTTTCTTTCCATCTTTTCTAGCAGCTATTTCTTTTTTTCTCTTTCCAGCTCAATTCACTATTGACACATGACTGAACGTAACAAGTCATGATCTTTTTCAAGTATTCTTCCTCAACATTCTCTTATATATACTTTTCTCCATCAAGAGCACAAAGATTTGGAAAATTATTCAAACTCTCAGAAATAAGCAATGGAGAAAATATGATAATGGGTTTTAATAGAAGAAATCAACAATTTAGGCTCAAAATAGGCACTAGGGATAATATAACAATAGGTAGGCTTGAAAAACTCAACCTATCCAAAGAAGGCCAATTACCGTCATCCCTAAGTTAAATCATGATTGCCTTTCTTATTTCGCCTCGAGAGTTATTCAAGTAAGTTCTAGAAAACTCCATGAATTTTAGTAGAAAAACAGGTTTAAGAGCAATGCAAAGCATTTGATCAAGAACTACTTCATCCAAGTGAGTGCAAAAAGTCATGCATAAGCCATAAATGATTTAGAACATATGCTCTATAATCCATCATAAAGACATGTATTAAAAATACAGCTTGAAATCTCAAAGAAAGTCTCACAAGAAGGATAAAATCTATACACACATAGAAGAATTTTCAATCAAATCACTCCTCCACACTTAAAGTAGACATAGTCCTCAATGGCCAAATAAATAGAAGAAGGAATAAACAATGCCAAGAGACCAAAAATATAAATGGGAAAAGAGAAGAAAGAAATTACTTTCATGACGGAGTAGCTCCAATTTTCCAAACTTTGTGCTAAAAAAAAAAAAATTGATACAAACTTGGACAAAGTATATCACCAAACCATCCCCCCTTATTCAAATTGGGCAATGTCCTCATTGGAAAAAAATAAACACAAAAAAGCATCTCCAAAGGGACCAAAAATAATAATGGGTTAGAAAGTTTAAGTAATACTTCCCAAGTGCAATAATGCTCCAATATATATCCAAACTTGAGGTAAAGAGAAGGGCTTGTCCAAGAGGACTTTATTCTTGTAAAACAAAACACAAATAAAAGCATAAAGAAAATAATAATAAAATAAAAACATACCTAAATAAAAGAGAACAATATAAAGAAAGAGACTAAAATAAAAAATAAAACCAAAACTTTTCATACTCATCAAACATTTTGAAAAGAAATTAAAGCTTAAAATAGAAGATAGGCATGATGAATGTAGAATGGAGAGAGGTTTTTGAAAAATAAAAGGTTTATGAAAATAATTTTTCTTACTAAAGGAAAATACATAAACCTCTTTCTCTAACATTTCTTTAGACACACAAATATTTTTCTCACCATATAAGTGCACATGGTTTCTAAAAAATGCATCAAGTTTGAAATAACCTTTTATCCCTTCAAAAGAATGTTCATAATTAGAATTCCCCTTTAAACTTAGTATTTGAGTTCTTAAAGATGAGATCAAGAAATCCTTACTTTTCAATACTTCTACAAATGCCAAGTTACCACCCTAAAATTGGGGTGAAGGGTAGAATTCGTCAACATCTTCAAATGGTTTCTTAGAATGAATGATAAATCCAACTTTTTTGAGGTATGTTGAACTCCATACATCATCATTAGGACCATTGTTCTCCAAGAAGTGAGAAGAGCCTAAGAAATCATGTGACAAAGAAATATTAAAATTATGAGCACATAGAGTAGAATCAAATACCTCTCTTGCCACATCATGCAATTGTCCCTCATAGTCTCTCTTTTTTTCATGGTCAATTATACGGGCTAGCATGAACTCATGAGTCTCCTCAATAATCTTAACTAATTGTTTCCTTTGATCGCCCAATCGTTGCAAAGATTTTTTATGCCATTGAACAGATGAATTTGTATTGGCAACAAAATAATTTACTAATGCTTCTAATGACGTCTCCCTAAAACCATCAATGTTAGCTTGTAATTTTACTAATCTCTCATCAATACACTAATGTTTTTTTTTTTTTAAAATGAAATAAAAATGATGAACATGCAACAATGATGAATAATGCAATTTAATTCATGAAGAAAGAAATAAAAATAAAACAAAACAAAATCTACTATATCGCCTTCAGGTTATTGGATCATGTACCAAGGCTAACACCTAGCAAAGACAAGATGAAAGTTAGATAACACAATTAATGATGAAAACAAAATTACAAGATTACAAAGTTAGTTAATATAACATAGTAAAAGTTAGTAGGTTAGGTTACAACGACATACACAAATACATAAAATACAAAAGATAGCACCTTTTTACGGAAAGAACAGTTGTACATAACTTACATATTTACGTATTTACATATTTATATGGTTAAATCAACAAAATCCAAGCTTTCATGCTATTGTTCTCTGGCAACGGCGCCAAAAACTTGATGCATATGGATTTGGGTATAAAAAATCATATAAAAATTAGCATATTCCCAATTAAGTTTACATTAAAACGTTAAACCCAAATTACACATATGAGTAAGCATACTCATCATTTAACATAGCATAGGGTTCAAACGAGTGTCGATCCTTAAGGAACAAGTATACATTAATCATCTTTATTTTATTGTTTAACTGACTCAATAAAGTGAAAAAGAAATAAAATAAAACAAAAGAAAATAAAAATAAAAATATATACATGTCAACGATGGAGAAGTATGTAACTTAAGCCATTGTTTAGACAAACATGGTCTTAAAGTACCCAACCATTATCATAACTAATCATTCCCTTAGCATCATGAAGGATTAAGATAGACTCACTTCTTTTTCAATCCATGAAATCACTATCTCCTAGACCATCACATATTCCGTCTCAACTAATTCACCCAAAAGATGCATTAAATACAATCCTTTATTAAATTTCCATATTCTGGCAAACTTAAAACATGAAATCAACCAATGAATCCATATTCTGGTAGACATCAATTAACCTTCAATTACCTAGTTCTTCGCAATTAACCTCTTTTTCAAGTAAGTTAAGAGACAACAAATATGAAATTAATGAATTAAAACCACCATCAACCTCATTTTCAAGCAAGTCAATAGAAAAAAAAAACAACCAATCAATCTCGTAATAGGCACAAGTAATTAAATACCAAGAATAACAATCAATTAATCAAAAGATCAAATAACTCTAAAAATCGTGAATATCTAAAATAATGTCGAATTACAATAAAACAATTAATACATCATTGTCAAGAAAAAGAAAACAAAGTAAAAGAAAGCACTCATAGACAAGCTTCCTTCTTCTTCCTTTGAAAACCTTCTTGCACAACCCACCTTAAATTGAAGAATTCCTCCTTTGATTTAAGTGATTTTATGTGATGATCAATGAATTCTCTTTTTTCCTTATGTTTTCCATCTATTTATAGGTTTGGGAAGTGCTTAAATTCATTGGTGTAATGTCCTTGGCTGAGTTGTAATGTTCTTGGCCGAGTAGAAGTTGGAAAATACTAAAACTCCACAGATTACCAAAAATCACGTAGAAAATTTGATAGGGGCTAAATTGGTCATACCTTACTTAGTTATTTGAGGCTCTTTTGTAATAAATTTTGTGCAATAACTAGTCATATTCTTTCATATTTGAGATTTTACCCTTAAAAAGGTATTTTGGTCATTATTTCAGATTTTTGGATAAAACGAAGCAAAACCGTCACGAAACAAAGCAGAGGCAGCGCCGGCTAGAGCCTTAGAACCGGCGCCGGTTGCATTCTGGAACTGATGCGCAGAATTCGGAGAAAAATCGGTAAACGAGTGGAGAAGCAGAACACAGGTGGTGCCAAGTCCAAAGAACCAAGGCGGCGCCGGCTGTGGTCTGTCCTTGAAGCGGTGCTACGATCTTTCTATGCGTTTTTGGAAATCTGAGAAGTTTTAGTATCTTCCAACTTCTACTCGGCCAAGAACTTTGTACCTACGAGTTTAGGCACTTCTTTAGCCCATAAATAGATGAAAAACACAAGGGGGAAGGAGAGAATTCATTGATCATCATAGAAAATCACTTAGTCCAAGGAGGAATTCTTCAAGTTCAAGGAGGGTTGTACAAGAAGGTCTTCAAAGGAAAAAGAAGGAGGCTTGTTTATGAGTGCTTTCTTTTACTTTGTCTTTTTTTTCTTGACAATAATATGTTAATTATTTTATTGTAATTCGACATTGTTTTAGATATTCATGATTTTTAGAGTTATTTGATCTTTTGATTAATTGATTGTTCTTCTTGGTAATTAATTACTTGGGCGTATGATGAGATTAATTGGTTGTTTCTTTTCATTAGCTTGCTAGACCAAAGAGGTTGATGGTAGTTGCAATTGATTAATTTCATATTTATTGGCTGTTAACTTGCTAGACCAAAGAGGTTAATTGCTGAGGATGGAGTAATTAAAGGTTAATTGATGTTTGCCAGACCAAGGATTCACTAATTAATTTCATGTTTTAAATTTGCTAGACCAAAGAAATTTAATCAAGGATTATGCCTAATGCATCTTCTGGATGAATTAGTTGAGACAGACCAAGTGTTCTGTTTGTCCAATTATTTGCCAATTTTTTCTTGATTTCAGCACCACGCAGTCCAGAGTACAGCCGGCACCGCATTGGCTACTAGATCCAGTGCCGGTTCCATTCTGTTCAGTTCTATGTCACTAATTTTTTGTCGCCTCAAAGTTCATGCAACCAGTGCATGGCCGGCACTGGTTCCTCTGTCCCAGCCGGTGCCGCCTCTAATCTGTTTCGCGACGTTTTTAATTTGTTTTACCCTAAAAATTTGAAATAATGAACAAAATACCTTTCCAAGGGTAACATCTCAAATATTAAGGAATATGGCTAGTTATTGAATAAAATGTATCACAAAAGAACCTTAAATAACTAGGAAAAGTTTGACTAATTTAGCCCATATCAGAAAGCAGAAAAACATAGGGCACGCAGCAGAAGCGAACATAAAATCACTGGAAAAAACAAGAACAGGGAAACTCTAGGACAGAGCTGGCATCGGCTCCAGCAACCCTAGCTGGCGCTAGTTGCGCTCTGTCCAGATTCAGAGGTTAAAAAATTTTTACCTCTCCTTCTGGTTCTCAAAGGTGACTGGACTGGAACGTGCACAACCGGTGTAGGTGTGCTGGTAGAAGCCTCTGGTGCGATTTCTGCAAGCCTCCTACTCCGTCTTTACATGTATGTGAATGCCAAACTCTTGGTCTTCCAGTATATGGCCTGCCTAACTACCGTTTGATGAACAACTAATAGGCTAGGCTTGGGAATTTTCTGGAGAGAGAGATGCCAGGCCTATTCCACAGAGAAGAAGTCGTCTCTTAGATTATGTATTCTGTAACAACAATATTATTTCCAATCCTCCTGTTTAACCTAAATAAAACCCTAGGTTAAACTGGATTAGGCCATTGGACTCTTAGTTTAACCTTTTGGACTTAATTAATTATTTTAGTTAGAACCAACTTAATGACCCAACAAATAATTAATTTTTTCAGCCCAAATAAACCAGTCCAATTAAATAAGCCTAAATTAGTGTAGTCCCAGGTTAATCCCTAATTATTCAAACTGGGCCAAAGCCCTAAATAATTAATTGACCCACTAAACTAATTTATTCTCTCTCTCTCTCTCCATGGACCTTCATTTTATTCTAACTCAATAATTAAATCAGACTACTTAAATAAAATAAATTCCATTTAATTTCATTTCATTTCTTAGCCTGTATTTAATTAGGACTTACGGTCTATACTGGGGGACCAAAAGACACACCATATTATCTCCTAAAATGACAAAAATACCCTCGCCATATAAATAGTTGTATTTTGCATTTTAAATATTTCCTAATATCATCATAAGAAAATATTGACCCCAAGGATAGTGTTGCATTAGCAAAGTCTTCGACCTACAGGTATAATGACTAAAATACCTGTCTATACATCGCCATACATTCAGAGAGGAAGAACTATACTAACACCTCTCTAAATGACATCTACCATCCTTAGGCCTTTAGTCTAATGATCCACGACTTCCTGGATTATTTCTGCTTTCCAAGGGAGCTACCCTAAAGCAAAAATCTAAGTCTTGTTTCCCAGGGCCCAGGATATTTAGATTATTCAGACAACCACAAGGGGCGATATAGTATAGAAATTATCTTGTACAAGTTTGTTTTAACTAACTAGTCACACATACCCAACATGCAAGTATATCAAAGTGTATGCCTCCAACATCGTTAGACTACCAAGTCATACTCAAGTTGTAGAGTACTAGTCCACGCTGTAGCAGTAGTTGTCTAGATTTCTACCATATAGTACTTTTAGAAACCACTACTACAGGTCCTGTTCTACATATTCGAAATACGTTTTTGTCATGAAGTAAATGGACTACTCACTGGCTAAAGGTAAGCTATTCCCCATTTAGAATTCACAACATAATAACCTAGACATGATGAGATTCCCATTCTCATCAATTGGTTAAGAATAATAGTTTATGTGTTAAGTAACTTGTGAACCATACCTTACTATGATAGACCTCCATTTACATAAACCACTTACCTAAACATAATGGGTCTTTTCCAGATGTAATTGTGCACAAATAAAATTGAAAATTCACAAATAATTTCTGAAAATAAATTCTTTTATTAAAATATTTAATTTTTTTTTACATAAAAAACCTAGTCTAAGAGGGCATACATCCCAACAATCTCCTACTTGCACTCTAAGACTAAGTAAGTCCGTAGGTGCCCACTCCTATGGCGCCTAAGTGTCTCTTGAAGACTCTCTCAGCCAATGGCTTAGTGAATGAATCAGCTACATTATTCTCGGAAGCAATCTATTCTTCCACGACTTTTCGTCTCTGAATGAAATCCCGGATCAGGTGGTACTTCCTCTCAATATGTTTCCCCGTCTTGTAGTTCCTGGGTTCTTTTCATTATGATACTGCTCCAGTCTTGTCGCAATACATCACAATCGGCCTGTCTATGTGTGGCCTAAGTTCTGAAAGGAATTTCCAGAGCCAAACTGCTTCTTTGGATGCCTTCGAAGCTGCCATATACTCAGCTTCCATGGTTGAGTCAGCAATGCAAGATTGGTTGATACTTCTCTATAAAATAGTTCCTCCAAACAAGGTGAAGATATATCCACTAGTGGATTTTCTCTCATCCTTATCCGCCTGAAAGTCTGAGTCTGTGTATCTTGTAGGAACCAAGTCATCAGCCCTATAAACCAGCATATAATCTCTCATCCCCCTGAGGTACTTGAGTATATGCTTTACAACTTGCCAATGAACCTCCCTAGGGTTTGACTAATATCTGCTAACCAAGCCTACGCCAAAGCATATATCTGGCCTAGTACACAACATGGTGTACATGAGCCTTCTTACAGCCGAAGCGTAGGGAATCCTACTCATTCTATCCTTTTCTTCTTAAGACTTAGAACAGTCCCTTGAAGAAAGTAATAACCCATGTCTATAAGGAATTAGAGCTCCTTTACCTGAGTCCATGCTGTACCTGGACACTATCTTGTCAATATATGTCGCTTGGGATAATCCTAACATTCTCTACTTCCTATTTCTAAGAAGTCTAATCTCGAGAATGTAGTTGGCTTCTCCCAAGTCCTTCATACTGAATTGACTAGATAGCTAAACCTTTGTAGATGACAATGACCCTACATCATTTCCAATGAGTAGAATGTCATCCACATACAAGACAAGAAAAACCACATTAATGCCTTCAAGTTTCCTGTACATGCATGGTTTATCCTCATATTGAACAAAATCATAAGACTTTACAGTATCATCAAAACGAATGTTCCATGCCCTTGATGCCTGCTTAAGTCCATAAATGGACTTCTTAAGCTTGCAAACCATATGCTCTTGGCCTTTAGTAATAAAGCCTTCCAGTTGGGACATATAGATGTCTTCACTAAGATGGCCATTTAATAATGCCGTCTTGACATCCATTTGCCATATTTCATAGTTATATTGACATGCGATAGCAAAGAGGATACGGATGGACTTAAGTATGACTACGAGGGAAAAAGTTTCATCATAGTCGACTCCCTCTTTCTGAGTATACCCTTTCATCACAAGCCTAGCTTTGAAGGTTTCCACATTTCCATCTACTCCCCTCTTTTTCTTGTACACCCACGTACACCCTATGGGTTTTATCCCTTCAGGTGAAGCTATAAGATCCCAAACCTGATTGAGATATATAGACTCAATCTCGGCTTTCATTGCTTCATACCACAGATTTGCATCGACATCAGGAATAGCCTCCTCGTATCTAGTGGGGTCTTATTCCTGATGGTCAGAAACCAGCTCGTAAGCTTTTTTAGTCCACCTTTTTGGAACCCTAGACACTCTCCCACTACGACGAGGCTCCATATGTATGGGCTCTTAAGGTTGTGCCTCTTCTTGTTCCACAATCGGGTCAGAAGAAGTTGCTTCTGAAGATAACTTCTCCTTCAGTTTTGATACGAATCTTATGTGGCTTTTTCTTGGTGTTGTGGGTTTTTGTTGGCTATGTATTCAGCTCAACTAAAAGGGACCAAAAACAGAGTTTCTTATGACAAAAGGGAGAAATCAAAATAAAAATCTACACTCTATCAAACCATTGAAGAACTAAGCTTCAAAGACCCTCAAGAAAAGTAGAAAGTTCTACTATAATCTTACCCCAATATCCTTGAAGCAACAAAGGCAAATAAGAACAAATAGAATAGAGAAAATAGGCACCTAAATATTGGAATTCAAACAAACCTTAGAAGAACAAAGCAACCAGGACCCATTCAAGAAAACAACATTGGATTATCCAAAAGATTTATAGACTCAATCATAAAGAGGACTAACCCTTAAGCTTGGTCTTGAACAAGATGAACAAGGAGGTTAGGGCCTCTCAAGATTCTCTCTTAAATTTGAATTAAAAGTCGATCAATTGTGTTGTCAAATCACTAAAGGTGCTATTTATACTACCCTAACCCTAGCTAAGCTAATCCTTGAGGTTCTGTTATAGTTTAGGGTCATAATAAGTCTTTACAAACAATTAAAATTGAAGAAAACTGGAGAAAATATTAAAAATGCAGAATAGTCGTCGATTGCCCAAGGGGAAGCCGGCACCGGTTGTGCACTGCCTTCGAGCCGATTCAAGTTGCTATTGAGGGGTTGTAAAGCAGATTGGAGCTAGCGCCGGTTGTCCGTTGGAAAGCCTTCCTTGGTAAAGTTTCGTCCGCCTTTGCTGCCGGCTTGAGTTTTTGTTGGGGTCTTTTGTCGATGGTCATCAACATGAACTTTTGGCTAGCTTCCTCAACCTTCCAATCCTCTTTCATCCTCAAGCATGGTTTGATGATCAATTGAAAATCATCTTGAAGCTTCTTGGACCTAGCTCTTGTCATCGGTCCTTGTCCGTGCATGGTCGCACTTCTCCCTCCTTGATCTTGACCTCCATTATGAAGTAGAGTCTCATCATCTCCCCCTCCTTGAAGAGGATTCGTCTTCAAATCTTAGCCATCATCTACATCAAAGGGAGAGAGATCACTACTATTAAAGGTGGCACTAACATGATACTCATTAGGTAAATCTATCTTGTAAGCGTTATCTCTAACTTTGGCAAGAACTTGAAATGGACTATCCCCCATTGGATCTAGTTTGCTCCATCATTGTGTGGGGAATCTCTCCTTGCGAATGTGCACCCATACCCAATCGCCCAACTCAAAGGACACATTTTTTCTTCCTTAATTGCACTTATGGGCGATCTTTTCATTGCGTTTTGCAGTGGTTGCTTTCACCTTCTCATGGAGTGCCTTTACCATCTCCGCCTTCTTAGCTCTATCGAGGTTTAACCGTTCTCCTATAGGCAAAGGAACCAAATCTAAAGGAGTTAGAGGATTAAAACTATATACAATTTCAAAAGGAGAATAAGAAGTGATAGAGTGAATAGCCCTATTGTAAGCAAACTCAATGTGTGGCAAGCACTCCTCCCAAATTTTTAAGTTCTTCTTGATTGTGGTCCGCAAGAGTTGGGTGAGTGTTCGGTTGACCACCTTCATTTGTCCATCTGTTTGGGGTTGACAAGCTGTGGAAAATAAGAGATTAATACCAAGTTTGTTCCATAATACTCTCCAAAAGTGGCTAAGGAACTTAGTATCCCTATCCGAGACAATAGTCCTTGGAATCCCATGCATTCTCACCACTTCTTTAAAGAATAAATCTGCAATATAGGACGCATCATTAGTCTTAGAACAAGCTACAAAATGGGCCATTTTAGAAAATCGATCAACAATCACAAATATAGAATCTTTACCCCCCTTGGACCTAGGTAATCCCAAGATGAAGTCCATTGTAATATCAACCTAAAACTCATTAGGTGTAGGCAAAGAAGCATAAAGACCATGTGAAAGAGATCTAGACTTAGCTCGTCTACAAATAATGCATTGAGAACAATGTCTCTCCACACCCTTTCTAATTTTTGGCCAAAAGAAATGTTCCTTAAGGATGCCTAAGGTCTTTGCAACACTAAAATACCCCATTAGTCTCCTACTATGGGCCTCCCTAACTAGTAACACCCAAATAGATCCCTTTGGCACACAAAGCATTGCCTCCCTAAATAAGATACCATCATGCCTAAAATATTTAGCAAATGCACTTTTCTCACAAGCATGGAAAATATCCCCAAACTCTTCATCATCAACATACAAATCTTTCACAAATTCAAAACCAAGAAGTTTAGCATCTAAAAAGTTTAGGAGTGCATACCTTCGAGATAGTGCATTTGCTACCACATTTTCCTTACCCTTCTTGTATTGAATGACATATGGAAACGTCCTAATAAACTCCATCCACCTTGCATGCCTTTTGTTCAAATTTTGTTGGATCTTGAGGTGTTTAAGGGTCTCATGATCAGTATGAATGACAAACTTTCTTGGCAAAAGGTAGTGTTGCTAATATTCTAAGGTCCTCACCAAGGCAAAAGGCTCTTTGTCATAGGTAGCATAATTGTGGGCCGCTCCGGACATCTTCTCACTAAAGTATGCAATGGGTTTTCTATCTTGGGTCAAGATTGCACCTATTCCCACCCCACTTGCATCACACTCTATCTCAAAGGCCTTCTTAAAATTAGGAAGAATAAGAATTGGAGCTTGGCTCAATTTGTCTTTAAGGCTTGTTGTTGGGCTTCCTCCCACCTAAACCCCACATTTTTCTTTACCACTTCGGGTAGAGGGGTTGCTATAGTGCTAAAATTTTGGATGAACCTCCTATAGAAGCTAGCTAGCCCATGGAAACTACGGACTTGGTTAAGGGTGGTAGGGGTTGGCCAATCTTGGATGGCTTTCACTTTTCCTCATCAACCTCAATCCATTTTTCACTCACAACATATCCAAGGAATGTAATCCTCTCCAAACAAAAAGAGCATTTCTCAAGATTAGCATATAATCTATCCATTCAGAGGGCAATAAGCACACTTTGAACATGATTCAAATAATCTACATATGATTTGCTATAGATTAATATATCATCAAAGAACACAACAATAAATTTCCTAATGAATTCCCTTAAAACATGGTGCATTAATTGCATGAAGGTACTAGGAGCATTAGACAATCCAAAGAGCATGACAAGCCACTCATACAACCCTTGTTTAGTTTTAAAAGCCATTTTCCATTCATCCTCTTCTCTTATTCTAATTTGGTGATAACCGGATTTCAAATCAATTTTTGATAAAATGCATGCACCAAATAGCTCATCAAGAAAGTAATCTAACTTAGGAATGGGATAGCGGTATTTTACTGCTATGTTATTGATAGTGCGACAATCCATGCACATACGCCATGTCCCATCCTTTTTGGGCACCAAGAGAACCGAAATTGCACATGGGCTTAGGCTCTCTCTCACATGTCCCTTCTCAAGCAATACCTCTACTTACTTTTGGAACTCCTTGGATTCCTTCAGGTTACTTTTATATGCTGGTTGGTTGGGGATGATAGCTCCGGGCACAAAGTCGATTTGATGCTCAATTCTTCTTAAGGGTGGTAGTTTTCCGGGCACCTCATTTGGGAAAACGTCTTCAAACTCTCGAAAAATAGCTACAATTTCATGAGGCAAAGATAATGTGGAATCATTAGTAGAAATATAAGAACCTTTGCATAAAAGAAGAATAACCGATTCCTTAGCTTCTATAGCCTTTATGACCTCACTCTCTTTTGCAAAGAAATTCACTCTTCTTTTACCTCCCTTCTCTTGTCCTTGCTCACTCCTATCCTTAATTATCAAAGGCACTTATTTGTTCATCCTTTCCCTCAATTCTTTTTCTTGCCTCTCATTTTCTTTCCTCTCAAGTTCTTGTTTTTGCTTGACATCTTGCTTTCCCTTCTTATTTTCTTTCTACTTCATGATTCTTTGATCTTTGTTCACCTCACTAGGGGCTATAGGGGTGAGGGTAAGCTTAGTTCCCTCCTTGATTAGGGAATAAGTATTCTTTCTCCCATCATACTTTACATGCCTATCATATTACCAAGGTCTCCCTAGGAGCAAGTGATCTGCTTGCATGGGTACCACATCACAGAGCACATCATCCTTATACTTCCTCATCTCAAAAGATACCAAAACTTATTTGTTCACTCTCAATTCCCCACTATCATTCAGCCATTGCAATTTGTAGGGCTTGGGGTGTTTTATCCACTTTATGTCCAATTCTTCAACTAAGTTTGTACTAATCACAGCAGTACAACTCCTACTATCCACAATGACACTACAAAAGGTCTTGTTGATTAGACACCTAGTGTAGAAAATGTTCCCTCTTTGTTGGTGATCTTGATCCTCAATGGCTTGTGAATTTAATGTCCTTCTTATGACTCCCACCAAAGAGTATTCTTGACCAATAATTTCCCCTTCATTACTTTCTTCATCTCTATTTCCCTTTTGGTTTCCTTGGTACCTTTCTCCCACTTCTTCATTGTCGATAAAAACCTCACCATAGTGATTAGTATACATCATTCTCTTACTTGGACACTCATGGGAAGTATGTCCATATCTAAGGCACTTCAAACACTTGATATCCCTATTCCTTTGTGGCCTCTCCATGGCTTTTCCCTCATCCTTTTTCCAACCTTCCTTAGATTTGCAATCCTCCATTGGCTTCCAATCCTCTCTAGGTTTGTAGAAGTCCCTTTGGAATAGCTTAAGGGCTTCGCCCTTCTTAAATGGCAACTTGCTAGTAGTGTTGGGGTTTGGAAGTGGTGGTCTAGTAAATGCCCTCCTCTTTAATTACCTCTTAATCTTCATAGCGGCATGTACCATATCCTCTAGTCAATCATAGAGATGCAATTCCACCAAATTGGCAATCTCCATATTTAATCCTCCCAAGAACCTTACTCTTGTTGCTCTAGGATCCTCATTGATTTAAGCTCTCATCAACATAACTTCCATCTCCTTATGGTAATCTTCCACACTCTTGTTCCCTTTCTTGAGTGATTGGATCTTTTGATAAGGATCATTGTAGTAATGGTGTGGTATAAACCTTGCCCTCATCATATCTTTCAACAAATTCCAACTTGCCATGGTTTCCACTCCCATTTGTCTTCTTTGTGCACTAACTTGTTCCCACCATACCAAAGCATACTCAGAAAATTCCAAAATAGCCAACCCCACTTTTGACCTTTCACTATAGGTATGACTTTCTAGGAATATCTCTATCTTGCTTTCCCACTCAAAATATACGTCGGGGTCACTCTTCCCATAGAATGTGGGCATTTTCAATTTGATGTGGTTTAACTCCCTCTCCTTATCATTTCCTTCTCTCTTACCTCCTCTATTGCCCCATCCTCGATAATGTTCCCGAAAGGTTTCAACTCGATCCCCCTCATACCATTCATCAACTCCTTCAAACTCTCTTTCTAGCCCCCTTATGTTGTTCTAACCATTCCTTCCTTGGGCCCTACCTCGTCCTACTCCTATACCATGTCTTCTCACTCTCGTAGGAGCTTGTTGGAATCTCCTAATGGAGTGAGTGCTCATCCTACTCTTCCCCTTGTTGGGCATTTAATAGAGGAGTTTGGGCATCACCATCCCTTATCCTAGGGCTAGGCACTTCAAATCGCTCTTGGCCTCTCCTTTGTGTAACGGTAGAAGACTGTCCAAGATGATTTATCAACTCCCTTGTCATGTTTTGGAACTCACTTTGCATAGTCCTCATCATAACTTGCAAGTCTTCATGCAAACCCCTAGCATCAATTTGTTTTTCTTGAGGTCTATTAGGTCCTCTTGGATTAGGCCTTGAGATCTCTTGTTCATGGGCCATGGTGGTAAAGTATTTACTTGTCTATACTTGTAAAACAAAGAGATTAGAAAGAAAAATCGATCCTCACTTCACTTCCTTGCGTGTTGGCTCTCAAGGTTGTTCACTTCACACTTGTGTCTTGCTCTCTTAGGCTCTCTTAATAATAGGCTCACCCTTTTGCCTTTTTCTCAATACTCAAGCCTTCTTGTTCAATCCCAATTCTCCCCAATGGCTAAAGTTTTAGTCCAACTTAGTGAATCACATAAACCAAAAGAATTTTCCAATTAACGGGTCTTAAGGGAATTTCAACAAATACTTGTTGGGCACCTCAAGCAAACAAGTTTTAAGTTAAGAATTTCAAGAAGAGTGAACTCATTCAACACAAGAACAAGCACTAAATGCATAAGAAACACTTCTAAGCAAGAAACAAATAAGAATTATCAAGAACAAAGAAACAAGAACAACTAGAACTAAGACTATGAAGAACAAGATGATCACAAGTGTGCAATAGAAAATTTGAGTTCAATGAATATGGAATTCAACAATAGAGTGATATACTAAGTCCGAAAATCCCAAGGAATGAAAATCAAGAATCAAAGTTCCCAACTATGACAAAAAATATTCTCATGGAACATTTATCAAACACATTGGATGCAACCTCGTCATTTAAGAACAACCAGTATTTTCACCCATATTCAAGCTAATTTTTAACACAGCCACAAGATAAATTTGTTCCTAAGGATTATAATAACATCAAGGAAAAATTTTCCCAAAGAAAAATCAAGATATAACAAAAATTTCACGACCTTTTTGGAGCATATTTTTGAGTTACGGGATTTCCCTGTTTACCTTTTTCTTCAACTTCGTAGGGCTCCTTTTCTTGCTTTCAAGCTTTGATGGGAATCAAGCTTTTCCTTGCTCTAATACCAAGCTCTTTGATACGAATCTTATGTGGTTTTTTCTTGGTATTGTAGTTTTTTTAGTTGGCTATGTGTTTAGCTCAATTGAAAGAGACCAAAAACAGAGATTCTTGTGACAAAAGGGAGAAATCGAAATAACAACCTATACTCTATCAAACCCTTGAAGAACTAAGCTTCAAAGACCCTCAAGAAAAGTAGAAAGTTCTACTATAATCTCACCCCAATATCCTTGAAGCAACAAAGGCAAACAAGAACAAATAAAATAGAGAAAATAGGCACCCAAATATTGGAATTCAAACAAACTTTAGAAGAACAAAGCAACTAAGACCCATGCAAGAAAACAACATTAGATTGTCCAAAAGATTTATAAACTCAATCATAAGGAGGACTAACCCTTAAGCTTTGTCTTAAACAAGATGAACAAGGAAGCTAGGGTCTCTCAAGATTTTCTCTCAAATTTGAATTAAATGTCTGTCAATTGTGTTGTCAAATCACTAAAGGTGCTATTTATACTACTTTAACCCTAGCTAAGCAATCCCTAAGGTTCTATTATAGTTTAGTGTCATAATAAGTCTTTACAAGTAATTAAAATTGAAGAAAACCGGTGAAAACAATAAAAACGCGAAATAGTCATCGGCTGCCTAGGGGGAAGTTGGCACCGGCTAGGTCCCTTGAAGCCGACGCCGGTTGTGCACTACCTTTGAGCCAGTTCAAGTTGCTATTGAGGGGTTGTAAAGAAGATTGGAGCCGGTGCTGGTTTGGCTGCTTGGAGCCGGCGTCGGCTGTCCACTGGAAAGCCTTCCTTGGTTAAGTTTCGTCCGCCTTTGCTACCGGCTTGAGTTCTTGTTGAGGTCCTTCGTAGATGATCATCAACATAAACACTTGGCTAACTTTCTCAACCTTCCAATTCTCTTTCATCCTCAATCATGATTTGATGATCAATTGAAAATCATCATGAAGCTTCTTGGACCTAGCTTTTGTCATCGGTCATTGTCCGTGCATGGTCACACTTTCTCTTCCTTGATCTTGACCTCCATGATGAAGTGGAGTCTTATCAAGTCCCAACCTAGTTGAACCTTTCGTGGAAGTACTTCGATCATCCTGTAAGTATCTAGCATTGGTACTGACCAGTACCTTCTACTCCTTAGGATGATAAAAGTAACCACCCTTTGCCCCTTTTGGATACCTAACAAAATAGCATAATTCTGATCTTGGTTCCAACTTGTTTCTCTTGACCAGTACATAAGCTGGACAACCCCAAATCCTGAGATGATTTAGACTTGGCTTACGCCCAGTCCACATCTCATAGGGAGTCCTAGGTACTGACTTGGAAGGCACCAAGTTCAGAATGTATGCTGTTGTTTCCAGAGTATATCCCCAAAAAGATACTGGAAGAGTAGCATGAGACATTATACTTCGGACCATTTCCATCAATGTCCTGTTTCTTCTCTTAGCTACTCCATTTTGCTGGGGTGTCCCCGGTGCAGAGAGATGGGATACTATCCTATGATGTACCATGTAGTTCTTGAATTCACCCATGAGGTACTCTCCACTATGATCTGATCGTAAGGTCTTCATTAATTTACCTATCCAACGCTCCACTTCAGCCTTAAACTCTTTGAACTTGTCAAAAGAGTCAAACTTGCGTCTCATCAGGTAAATATAACCAAACCTTGTACAATCATCCGTGAAAGTGATGAAGTACTCAAAACCTCCTTTAACTGGTGTAAACAAGGGACCACACACATCAGTGTGAACAATACTTAAAACCTCTTTGGCACTATCCCCCTTAGGGGTAATTGACCTTTTAGTCATCTTTTCCATCCGGCAGGATTCACACTGAGGCCAATTTTCCAATCTCAATGAGTCCAAGGGCCCATTATGAATCAACCTCTGAATCCTAGTTGAGTTGATATAACCCATCCTTAGATGCCAAAGGTATGAGTTATTGACATTGGTCTTTCTCTTCCTTGTTAAAGGTTTAGATTGAGCATTATTTAATTGAGTGTTAATAGGGTTTAAGAAAATAAATTTCCATACATGTGCACAGTACATAAAATTTCTCTATCTCTACTAATAGAAATACCAGAATGGAAAGATACAGAATATCCTTGATTTATTAGTTTCGCAACTGAAATCAAATTCTGTCTAAATCCAGGTACATATAAAATATATTTCAAAACCACTATTCTATTACAATCAAATACAAGATCCAGCTCTCCCACTGCAAAGGCCCAAACTTGTGCTCCATTTCCAACACGTAGTCTATGTTCACCCTTTTGGAGTCTTCAAATCTTTCTAAACCACTGCAAGGAGTTACAGATGTGATCAGTGGCTCCTGAATCAACAATCCAAGTGGAAGTTGATCTAACCATTGATATAGACTCTAGATAGAAAACATTACCTGTAGGGTTTTTCTGGGCTTGAAGATCTGGACACTCATTTTTTCAGTGTCTCTTCAGTCCACACTTGATGCACTTGCCCTTAGGTTTGTCTTTGGACTATGTCTTGGGCTGGACCGCTGCGTTCCCCATCTTCTTTTTGAACTTTCTGGACTTGGGCCCAATTCTTAAGGAAAAAGGCTTAGCAATCATGGCCATTGATTGATGCTTCATGACCTTCTCTACCATCTGGAGTTACTTCATTAACTCAGTTAAATATTTAACTTATTCATGTTGTAATTAACTTGAACTGAGTAAAGGAACCTGGTAGAGACTAAGAACCATATCCACTTGGCTCTCGGGGTCAATGACGGCCCCTAAGATTTCCACTTCCTCAAAAGCAGCAATCATCTTGAGCATGTGCTCTCTAACTGATAGTCCCTCAACCATCTTAGTGCTGATTATAGTTCGAAGAGCTTCTTGCCTTGCGGGTCGGCTCTTATCTGCTAACATAATGGCCAATGACTGACTAATATCATACGCAGAAGCCATGTGCTCGTGTTTTGACTGGAGCACATTAGACTTGGAGGCTAACATATAGCAGCGTGCTATTTCGTCAGCCGTCTTTCATACTTTCTCAGCCTCTCGCTCTTCGGCGGTGGAACTTTCCTCGATCATAGGGCAGATCTTGTAAATGACATACTTATACTCCTCAGCTGTGAGTATTATGTCCGAGTTCCTCTTCCAGTCCACATAGTTTGGTCCCGTTAGCTTATTCTCCCTGAGAATAGCAGCCAATGGACTAAAAAAACTTCCGACCATTTTTGAAAAATTGAAAATAAAAGAAAGGATTTAGTTTGTGAAAACAAAACAAATTTGTGCACTTAAATTAATTTGGCTCTTAAGAAAACTGACATAGCTTCTTAGGAAGATTAACAGTTCCGTAAGCTAAGTGTATTAACCACCACAAATTAATTTCCCTTCTAGGTAATGATCTAAAGGATAACTCCATCGAAAGAATGGCCATTTCCTCTCATTTCCTATGGACATACCTCACACTATAACCTCCAACGTAGGCTGGCCGATTATAGTACGTGTTCTGGGTTAGTAATTACATCCCCCCATTAGATCTAGATCCTTGTGGTATCCCTATCCTATACAGGTTCACTCCCAGGGTGATGCGAGGGGACCCACAGTTTCTAATAAGGATCGTGATAGAAGCCGTGGGGCCGTTGGAACCCTTCTCCCATTTAGTTTTTTAAAAATTATGGTTTTCTGAAAAATATCATTTTGAAAATTTCCATTAAGTTTTTCCTTAACTCAAATATAAAATATCTAAATCCATTAAAATCTCTAAGTCAAGGTTTATATCCTTTGAGAAATTTTTCCATGGACTAATTGTATTTAAGTAAAAAACTTGATGATTTTAAAAAATTTCCAATTAAAACTTTCTAGAGATTTTGGTCTCAAGTTTATTTGACAAAACAATTTTTCTTGTATCAAAATAAAACAAAATGGCTTTCGATTTTAACTTACAAAAATATCTAAATCCAATATATTTTCTATGTCAAGGATTAAATCATTTGAGAAAATATCTAAGGATTAATTTCTATTCAAGTTAAAATAACCATTTAATTTTTTAAAGAAAAATGTTGTCCTGTCAAAAGTGTTCTCAAAGACTTTAGTCTTTGAGAAAATACACACATAGGTACTCAAAATAAATAACATGCTAGAAACAGTAAACGTTTTCATGTTATTCTATTTTTAAACCTAAATGCCCAAATAATAGAATTAAACACATTAATTAATTAATGGTCTTATTTAATCCTAAAATCCCTTACTAATATTTTTCATGCAAATATATTCCAAGAATATTAATTATTGCAAAAATATTAACTTCGCCTGGTATGGGACCCAAAATAGGAAAAAACACAAGAAAATTGCAAAAAAAACTGTTGGTCCATGTACACTTACCGGACTAGATCGGAGCCCTTTTACACTGCAGTCCACCGCGATCTCGGTGCACCAGCCGCACCGGATCGCCTTCTGCTGCACCCGCGGAGCCGCCCCGATTGCCCATGACTCGTGCCTATTGACTCACGCATTCACCCACGGAGCTTGCCCGTTTGAACCGCTTGACCCCTGCGCTACACCGAATTGCAATTTGCAATCGGTCGCGCTGTTGAGCCAATGCACAGCGACCTCAGCTCCAGGCACAGATCACAGTCGACGGCTCGGCTCCGACTCAGCTCCGACTCAGCTCGTCAGTGGCTTAGGAATAGTATTCATCTTCTTCGGTTTTCTGCGCGAGAAATTTTTCTGCTTTTCTCCCGCGGCTTCTCTGGACATTTTCCATTACAAAAAACTCATCCAAAACAAAACACATTCGCCTATACCCTTCAAAATTGGGCTTACATGATTTGCCAAAAAAAACAATTAAATTACAAACCTCCTATACCTCCACCCGTGAGGTTTAACAGATAATCTATCTATACCAAAACAGCAAAGGATCACAATTTTAATTGTACATATGTGTCCAGTTTTATTCATCTAGATGCATGCTCGCTATATTTTCACAAAACCTTCATGCTCTGATACCAATTGAAGGCACGGAAAGCGGGAAAAC
Source organism: Voacanga thouarsii (assembly GCA_026120185.1). NCBI lineage: Eukaryota > Viridiplantae > Streptophyta > Magnoliopsida > Gentianales > Apocynaceae > Voacanga > Voacanga thouarsii. The sequence continues at coordinate 4,677,089 of JANUWF010003376.1, read as the reverse complement.
ACAGGGCATGCAGCGAAAGCGAACATAAAAAAGCTGGAAAAAACAAGAACAGGGGAACTCCAAGAAAGAGACGGCACCGGCTCCGGCAGCCCTAGCTGGCGCCAGTTGCGCTCTGTCCAGATTCTGAGGTTAAAAATTTTTTACCTCTCCTTCTGATTCTTAAAGGTGACTAGACCGAAACGTGCGCAACCGGTGTAGGTGTGCTGATAGAAGCCTCTGGTGCAATTCCTGCAAGCCTCCTACTTCGTATTTGCATGTATATGAATGCCAAACTCTCGGTCTTCCAGTATATGGCCTGCCTTGTGAGTTTTGAAAATATCAGAGAGCATGCAACATGGAAGCATTAAAACCATACCTCTAAGTGCCTTAAACCTTTAAGACTGGAAGAGTGGATTGAATCACAGGGACAGCTTCCTCCTTCCTGTTTGATAAGCTTCCAGTTCCGGTTGTTCTCCTACCAACTTTCTACTTCTCCTCAAGTGCATAAATGCCTGGCTCTTCAGTTCTCAGAATATACCATAGCCTAACCTTGTTGGTGAACACAGAATTTTGGGTGAGAAGAAAAGCCCCAGACTCATTTTTCTAGGTTGGCTTTTTATGTAAACCAAAAACCAAATGCTAGTGAAAAGTAAAGGCACGAGAGACAGAGAGTCACATGAGAGAAATTTAATTTTCCACCCAGAAAACCAAGAGTCATGAAACCAAAATAATTATTCTGATAATAATATCCCCCGAATATTATTAACAGAGTAAGTTTTGACTTCACCTTAAACTCTACTGAACCATATCTGAAAAAATCCTATGGTCCAGGCTATTGGGCCAAAATAATATTTATTATTTTTCTTGAACCCGAAAAGTCCAAAATAATAAACATTAATTAATTATTCCTTGGGCTTAAATAAATAACTCAATAAATAATTAATGAGCCCAAATGATCAAAAAATAATTAAACTTTAATTATTTATTTCTTGGGCTTAATTAAATAAATAACCCAATAAATAATTAAGTATTAATTATTTCCCTCAAGTTTAAGCCCAGGTTAATTTTTATAATTATTCAAACTGGACCTAGGCCCTGAATAATTAATTAACCAATTAAACCAAATAATAAATTTCTCTCAATTTATTTTATTCCAGTCTAATAATAAATTAGACTTTTTGAATAAAATAAAACCCTCTTCAACTGAGACCAATTCCTCAACCCAAAATTAATTAGGACTTACGGGCTATTCTGAGGACCAAAAAGACATATCGCCTTGGCTACTAAAATGACCAAAATACCCTTAGTATATAAATATATGTATTTTGCATTTTAAATATTTCCTAATATCACCATAAGGAAATATTGACCCCAAAGACAATACTACATTAGCAAAGTCTTTGACCCATAGGTGAAATGACTAAAATACCCCTCTACACATCGACGTGCATTTAGAGAGGAAGAAGTGTACTAACACCCCCTCTAAATGACCTCTACCATCCTTAGTCTACTAGTGTAATGATCCATGACTTCCTGGAGTGTTTCTGCTTTCCAAGAGTGCTACCCTAAAGCAAACATCCAAGTCATGTTTCCCAAGGCCCTAGACATTTAGATCATTCAAACAACTACAAGGGGCGATATAGTGTAGAAACTATCTTATACAGGTTTGTCTTAACAAACTAGTTACATAAACCTAATATGCAAGTATATTGGCCATACGATGGAACCTCAACTATAGCATATCAAAGTATATGCTTCCAGCTTCATCAGACCACTAACTCATACTCAAGTCATAGAGTACTAGTCCATGCTGTAGTGGTAGTAGTCTAGATTTCTACCATATAATACTTTTAGAAACCACTACTACAGGTCCTGTTCTACGTATTCGAAGTACGCTTATGTCATGAAGTGAATGGACTACTTACTGGCCAAAGGTAAGCCATTCCCTATTTGGAATTCATAACATAATAACCTAAACATGATGAGATTCCTATTCTCATCAATTGGTTAAGAACAAATATTTATGTGTTCAAATAACCTTTGATCCATACCTTATTGTGAAAGACCACCATTCACATGGATAACTTATTTAAACACAATGGGTCTTTTCCAAATGTAATTGTGCACAAATAAAGAAAATAAATTCACAAACGATTTCCAAAAAATAAATTCTTTTATTAAAATATTCGATATTTATATTAGAAAGCTAGTCTAAGAGGGCATACTTTCCAACAAGCCTAATTACCGTTTGGTGAACAACTAATAGGCTAGGGAATTTTCTGGAGAGAGAGAGAGAGAGACGCCTAGCCTATTCCACAGAGAAGAAGCTGTCTCTTAGATTGTGTGTTATGTAACAACGACATTATTTCTAATCATCCTGTTTAACCTAAATAAAACCCTAGGTTAAACTGGAATGGGCCATTGGACTCTTAGTTAAACCTTTTGGGCTTAATTAATTATTCTAGTTAGAACCAACATAATGACCCAACAAATAATTAATTTTTCCAACCCAAATAAACCAGTCCAATTAAATAAGCCTAAATCAGTTTAGTCCTAGGTTAATCCCTAATTATTCAAACTGGGCCAAAGCCTTGCATAATTAATTAACCCACTAAACTAATTTAATTAACTCTCTCTCTCTTTCTCCATGGACCTTTATTTTATTCTAGACTAATAATTAAATCAGGCTACTTAAATAAATTAAATTCTATTTAATTTAATTTAATTCCTCAGCCCATATTTAATTAGGACTCACGGTCTGTACTGGAGACCAAAAGACACACCACCTTGGCTACTAAAATGACCAAAATACCCTTGCTATAACAATAGTTGTATTTTGAATTTTAAATATTTCTAATATCACTATAAGAAAATATTGATCACAAGGACAGTGCTGTGTTAGCAAAGTCTTCGACCTACAAGTGTAATGACTAAAATACCCCTCTATACATCGTCTTACATTTAGAGAGAAAGAAGTGAACTAACATCTCTCTAAATGACATCTATCATCCTTAGGCCTCTAGTCCAATGATCCATGACTTCCTGAATTATTTCCGTTTTCCAAGGGAGCTACCTTAAAGCAAACATCCAAGTCATGTTTCCCAGGACCCTAGATATTTTGATCATTCAGATAACCACAAGGGGTGATATAGTATAGAAACTATCTTGTACAAGTCTGTCTTAACTAACTAGTCACACATACCTAACATGCAAGTATATTGGCCCTAGGATAGAACCTCAACTATAGCATATCAAAGTATATGCTACCTGGTTGTCAGACCACCAACTCAAACTCAAGTCGTAGAGTACTCGTCCACACTGTAGCGGTAGTAGTCTAGGTTTCTACCATATAGTACTTTTAAAAACCACTCTTACAGGTCCTGTTCTACGTATTCGAAATACGCTTATGTCATTAAGTGAGTGGACTACTCACTGGCTAAAGGTAAGTCATTCCCCATTTAGAATTCACAACATAATAACCTAGACATGATGAAATTTCCATTCTCATCAATTGGTTAAGAACAAAAGTTTATGTGTTAAGTAGCCCGTGATCCATACCTTACTGTGAAAGACCTCTATTCACATAGACCACTTACCTAAACACAATGGGTCTTTTCCAAACGTAATTGTGTACAAATAAAATTGTAAATTCACAAATAATTTCTAAAAATAAATTCTTTTATTAAAACATACGTTTTTTTTTTAAATCAGAAACCTAGTCTAAAAGGGCATACATCCCGACAAATGCATCATTTCATTGCCATCTAATCTAAAGTCTTGATTTCTCCCTTCCATTTCCTTCGTGTTGAAGGCTTGAAATTCTTGATTATTCAGTCGAGCTTTAATGATTCCTCATTTTAGCTCAGTGCAATACTTACATTTTTCTAACGAATCTTTGCTACATCAAATACAACTCTCGTTAAGTAAAGTCAAGCTTTGGGGTTTTATGATCCTTAATATCATGTATGTCTTCTTTTTTTCAAGACAGATACAATGGTTACTTGCTTCAAATGATAATCAGAATAGTCAATGTTGTGTGACTATATTTTCTCCGTGAAACATAAGTTATAGTCTTAATCTCCAACACATGCCATTTCTAAAGGTGAATTTATGAGTTCGAAGGGAATAATGTGAGTTCAAAGAAAATATAGGAATGAAGAGGAGGCCAAATTTAATGCCGTAAGATGGTTAATAATTTAAGAAAACATAAATGAGTAAAATGATAAGATTGAAACAGTTGATTGTTAAAGAATTTTTCTGTGGTTGATGAGAGTTGAATACTTTTGATAATTGAATAAGAGAAGTTTTGGATATTCAGGTCTTAATATAAGAGGTAAATTTAAAGAAGATGTTGAGCACAAAAATATACCCATAAAAGCAATATTAAATGGAGAAGAAAGAAGAAAGTAGAAAGTTTTATGCAATAATGAAAACTACAAGAAAATAAAGAGTGAAGTGATTGTAATAGTTGATTATTGATGAAAGTATTATGATTGAGAAGAATTGACCACTTCTGTTGAGTGAGAAAGAAAAATTCCTTAAATGCTCAACCATTAATGTAAGATTTACAAGGAATAACAGGTGATATTAGGTAGAGAGATAAGTATATCAAATCAATATCATTTGAAAAATAATAGAAAGTTTCGAGTATCATAGAGAATTGCAAAAATAAAAGAGTGAAAGATTTGTGAAGTTGGTGATATTAGGATTTCAAAGATAAGAGGGGCTAACAAGAGAAGATAGAAATCAACGTGTGCTAACTTAAATGAATGAAATTAAACATGAAATGAATGGAGTAAATTCAATGAAGCAAAAATAGAAAATGATCATAGAGACAACATAGAAAGCATTTAGAAGATGGTTGAAAAGTTCGATGAATAATAATTGTAAACATTGAGTAGAGTAGCAAATGTTGCTTTAATTAACTAAATCTTTAGAAGGAAATTTACACCAAATGGAGTAGAAAAAGAGTTGGCAAGAAATAACTCGAAAGAGAAAGCACATGATAAAGTGTGCAAGTCAAAAGAACATAAAAGAATAAGAAATAGATGGAATAAGTCCAATGAAATAAGAAATAGACAGTCAACATGTAAGTGATATAAAGAAATTGGGTACAATGCAGATGCGTTTGATAAGGAGAAATTTCTAACAATAAATGAAGTAGCTAAGCTGGCCTTGTATAATCAAATCTTAGAAGAAAGCTCATAAAAACAACAATAAGTGAAAGGATATAGTTTGCATGAGGAAACTTTTTTTAAAAAAAGAATAAAGAGGCAAGATTAAGTTCGATTCAATTACCACCACAAGAATTTACCAACATAACTTTTTCCTTCTTGATTTGATGCATTTGTGCATAGCGCTTGAAGTACGACAAGTGTAAACTTTACATTCTCTTAGGCTTTTAGAAATTCATCTCATTCTTCCTTTTTTACAATTGCAATGTACATCTCCATTGTGGTCGAATCAGAGGTGACGTAAGGATCAAAATTCCTCCAAAGAAGGAAATAATAATACTCCAATCCTAAGAATCTTCTCATTCTTGTGACATTTTTGAAGGAATCACAGAAAGCTCTCAAAGGAAAAATACAGCGAAAAATTTTCAGTTTTTCGAGCCACATCTAGGAGAGAGTACTTACTTTTCCTAATTGGTCGTAGATTAACCGACATAGGGACGGGTAGCACTGGAACTTCTTGCATTAAAGGGGGAGAGAGAGGCACCTGCTGTTGAACTGGAACTCCCGAGAATCTTCTACTACTACGAATCAAGCGTCTCTAAACTTCTTTTCTTCATCTTTTGGAGTATGACTCTACCTTGCTCTTGGCGTTAGCATGGTGAGAACTCCTTTTGGATAAATAATAACACTCTTCTAGAGTGGAGGAAGAGAAAAGATGAAAGCTAGAGAGAGACAGAGATGACACACTTGAGAGGCAGAACTCTGGAAAAACCACATTCAATTTTTTTCTGCTCTTCACCTCATATTTCGACCAGCCTTAGGGCTTCATTAAGCAGTAATGGCTGAATACATTATGTGAAACCCCGGTCAAAACCAACCTTAGAGTAAGGGGGTTAGGATGCATATTAGATTTTATTTTATGGTTAAATATATTTTCATATGATTTTTCTGTGTTTTGGATTCAGGTTTTATTATCTTGAAGTCTTGTTGGTGAGTATTGTGTGAGAGAGGCAAGATGGTAATTTTTGCCCGAGGTGAAAATAGGGAGATAGCCTGTGGATTGAATAGAAAATAATTTTCTAGTGAAAATATCAACAAAAGTTGTTGTGGTGTAGTGGTTAGAGCTTCGGAATTAATTCTTGAGGTCTTGGGTTCAAATTCCATCATAGAAGCTTTAGCTAGATTAAATTTTATTTTTGCTTAGTGGAGGAAATTTCGGTCTTAGGAGCTTAGAGTAAGGTAGGGGTGATTTCCTAAGAGAGACATGCTAGGAGTGTTCTCATTCCACTCTTTTGCCCTACTCGAATTTCCTAAAGGGAATTCTTGTTCCCTTGATCTTTGGTTTTCCTTAGGTTTCAACTTCTTAGTTTGATCAAGATGTTCTATCCATTTTCTTTCCAGAAATTTCAGTAAAATGCTGTGATCTTGTGGGATCAAAATTCCCTAGTAAAAGGCTTCTCATGGTCTAAAAAATGTGGAAGAATGGTGGGAAATTCCAAGAGGAAAATTCCCTCTAGTAAGCTTGCTGAAATTTCACTCTAGACTAGTTCATCTTCCTTCATGGCATGAACTGAAATTTTCCAGCTTGTTGTACCTTCAAAATATCAAAATTTTTAGCTAACATTCCCTCCCAAATGCTGCCAAAAAAATGATCTTTAGGATCAGTTTGAAACCTGAAAATTCTTGACCAATTTTGGACTGCTCAAAGCTGGAGCAAAACAGGAAAAAATTCCTATACGAAAAATAGTTTTGAGAGTCCAAAACCAAGCTGTTTTCTTCCAGATCTTGTTCAGTACCTTAGCCATGTTTTTCCTTCATGAAGAAGTGACTGGAAACCAGCCTTGAATACCCCTGAAATTCCCTTCAAAACTCGCTGCAAATTGGTTGGAAGTGGCAGCTGAAAATCTGCCCAGAAAAATTCCTGTTCAGCGAAATTCTGGGCAGTCCAAATTTCCAGCTTTGTTTCCTATTTTTCTTCTGGCCGAAACACCAACCTTAATCTGTTAAAACCTTCCTTAAACCTCCATTAATAGAGCTCCATCGTTTCCCTCAAGCTTCTGCACGAAATTCATCAATGGCTGTCCGAAAATCTCTCCAACAAATGCCTGCAATTTAGCTTGATTGGTTTCCAAAATTCCAGCCATCCTTGTTTAACAACCTTCCATAATATCTTACTCAAATGACCAGACATCTTCTTCATCATTGTGCACCTTAGTTTTGGCCACCATAAGCCATCTTGAATCAGCTTAAATTCCTCAGAAAAGCTGCTCAACCAGTTGGCCATAGGAGACCTTCAAAGCTCTCCAAATTATCAATCCAAATTATCAAGATATCCTAGAATATTTAGTTTCCAAATTCACTTCCTAAAAATATTCTCCAAGGATTGTGACAACTAACCCTTCCTTTTCTCTTTCAAATCAGAGAAACAACTCCCTAAACCCCACAGAAATTCGGCCAGCCCTATCCCTCACAAAAATTCGGCAGCTGCACAAGAACCACCTCTCGAAATCTCTCAATCTCCAAGAACACACACACATACCTCTTCCCTACACTTAATACCCCTCCAAACCATCTCAAATCCTCTCAAAAACTTCCAGATTTGACCTACTCATTGCTGTGAGTCCATCAACACCATTATTAACATCAAATTCCTCAAATCATCTTGCTACTTCGGATCAAAAGCAGAAATTTCTGTGAAGGACAAGAACATCTTCAAGGTAAATTTATTCTATCAACTTCATCTTCTCCAAACATAATCTCTAGTGAGAACCTATGTGAATAAACATACTAATGATCTCTTCTCTCTCTCTCTCTCTCACGGCCAAAACTCCTCTCCTTTGGCCGGATGACTTCTTCTCCATAATAATGCTCTCGCCATCTCCTTTGGACAAAGTTAGACACTTAGGAGTTGAGATCTACTCTAAACTCCTTCAAGGCGTTCATCAACCAGGTAAGTACCATCAATCCTTCTTTTAAACTCTAGAAGCATGTCTCTAGGGTGATAATGATAATAGGTGGATGGTGATAGGATTTGAGTATATATATATATATATATATATATATATATTGTTGAGATTGAAGTATGAATATATGTATGATTGTGAAGGAGATGGGATTTATGCATGGAAGGATTGTCTTGGATGATTATATGATGATTTGAGGTTGATGCATGTCATAAGTAGTATATGTGATGAAGTATGCTAGAGATTATGTCACCTTTGGTGAATAGGGTTTATATTCATGATGGATTAATATTGAAGCCATGATCATATTTATGCTAGTAGGGGTTAGATCATGTGTTGATAAATTGAGATCTATGCTTGTATGCATGATTTGGATGATTTGATGAATTAAAGGATTGTGTATGTATTGATTGTGGTTAGCCATAGGAATTTGACCATGATCTAGTTGTCCCCAAACAAATTTTTACTTCATGAATAAAATATTCAATAAAATAATTTCTCTTAGTATTTTTGAAAAAAAAAACCCTAGGAAGGATAGATTTGGATTGTTATATATATAAAGGATATTTTAGTCAAACAAATAATAAGTTTTGCTAGAAAAAAAAAATATATATATATGTATATATTACTTAATATAATGAGATCAATTAAAACCTTTATGAAAATAATTACAATTAGTAGAATATATATTATTAAAAATTTAACTATTATCTTCTAATCAAAACTCCTTAAGAATTTATTTAATATTGTTCAAGTGAGACTCATTAAATTTATTTTCAACTAATTTTAGCTACCAGTTATTTTCTAACAATTGAATTATTAATAAATCAATATTTTATTTAATACTACCTAGAACTCTTGATCAAATAAACGCTAAATTTTTCCTAACAAGATTTAAGCTTTCAACTTATTAAATTTATTTCCCAAACCATTAATTATTTTAAATAATTGTGCTAGGCTCAACTCTTAAACCTATTTACTTATTGTTTAACCTTAAAGCTTGGGACACTAGGATCATGGTAGTAGTAAGTTGAGTCGATTTAAAATTAAGGAAGTAGTTTGTGGTCTGAAATTGATTGTGATTTGTATTTGCCCATGTGGGGTTAGGTCTGTCGTTGGAGCTCTTGTTATTGTGAGCAAGAATCAGGTAAGCTCCTACATAAAACCTGTTTAATGCAAAATGTTTATTATGGCAAGCCAAGTGTAGAGTGCATGGACACTCATTTATGTAAAGGCAATTGGGGGTTAAATCCTTTATTGTTTCAAACATTTGAATTATTTAAAAGCCAATGAGAAGATTTACTCAAACTCAAACTCTTTCTAAAACTGATTTTGGTAAAGACTTTGGAAAACCCATAAATTGCCATTTTCATATGGAACAGTGTTTTGTTCATTTTATCCTAAGTGGGAAACGTCGTTGAGTACTCAATAAGGGTGCACTACTAGGACTATTCTTTGAAGGGTTAGGGTAAGTCTCTCAGTAGGTGGCCACCTCTGAGGGGTGAGTCCTTCCCGGATAAGATGTCAGTCCAGTGAGTCGTGCCGGTCCGAGCTAGTAGTTTGTTTTCAGTCAAGTGACTGTGGTTTGCTAGAATGGATACCCAGTTGTTGTTTGGGTATAGAGAAGAAGGAGTATCTTGCCCAGTAGGCCAATCACCTACTTTTGTCAGTCTACATAAAGTGTCGGCATTCTGACCGGTTATGGAGCCCAACGTGTGGTAACCCATATCCCTTTCTTTCGAGTGGTTGATTTTATTACTTATGTATGGCTGGAAAAGACAAAACGCCACTCTTGTTTTTGACCAATGTTATTGCTTGCCAGTATTTCTCTTATAAAGGTTTCACACTTTGCATCCACGAACTATTTTCACTAAACACCCGAAGCACACACGGACTTACTGAGATTTCTGTCTCACCACCATTTTATCATGATTTTAGGTCCATCCTGCTGTGGGCATGAGTAGCTATATATTGTCTGCTTTAGAATAATTTTCTGAGGATTTATTTTGTGTAATGTTGGGAGAGCTAAGAGCGGATGAATTTTTATTATGGATTTGTTTTGAGTATTCTTGGATTTATTATTATTTCTTTTGGGTTGTAATAAATTTTAAGTTGAAATATCATTTTATTTCTGCTATTACATTTGTGTGTCCTAGTTATAAAGACCCCTTGTCCTTTGGACGGGGTAACATCCCTGGCCCTGGCGGGCCTAGGTAGTGGGGTGTTACACATTAAGCCCTAATAGGCATGGTGCTATGCACCAAAACCAATCCAAGGCTAGCCCAATCCTCTTAATTAATTAATTATCTTTTCTAGGCTTCATTAAGTATCCAAGACTAATTAATTAATTCAAACTGGACTCTTAATATATGTCAACATATATTAACACAATTAATTAATTTATTGCAGCACAATTCTCTTAATTAATTAATTATCTTTTCTGGACCTTATTAAAACCCAAGACTAATTAATTAATTCTAATTGGGCTCTTAGAATAAATTTTATTTCTCTTCTGAATAATTATCTATTAAGCCCAAATTGTGTCTAAACAACACCGAGGTAACTTGAGCTACTCTGGGGACCAAAAGACATATTATTCACAGCCACTAAAATTTAGCAATATTATATAGCCGCATTTTATCATTTTAAATATCTCCATTTATCATTATATGAAAATATTGACCCCATGAATAATATTTCTAAATTAATGTCTCCAACCTACAAATGAAATAATGGAAATATCCCTCTATGTAACACCCATCAATGACACAGGATAAATGTACTAACACTCATCTTAAAGACATCTACCATCCTAATATCTCTATCCTGATAATCCATAACTCACTCGAATGTACTTGCTTATCATTGGAAACTACTTAAAAGCACACATCCTAGAGTCACGTTCCCAAGGCTCTGGATTATTAGATTATCCTAGACAATCACAAGGGAGTGACTTAACTTTAGTAAGTGAAGCATAAAAAGTCTGTTGCATTAGTCCGTCTTAACTAACTAGAGTAATACAACCAACATACAAGGATATTGATCTCACAAAAGCAATATCACCCAAAATAAATTAAAGTTTGAAACCATAACTTCGCCAGACCACCAACTCATATTTAAGTATGAAGATATCTGTCCACACTATAGCAGTAATAGTCTGGTCTCTATAATTATAGTACTTTAAGAGATACCACTATTACAGGTCCAATTCTATGTATTCAAAATATGCTTATGTCTATGATGTGAGTAAACTATTCACTAATTCAACCATTCCTCATTAGAAATCGTGGCACAACAGTCTTACCTTAATGAAATGCCCAGTTTTATCAAACGACTAAGAACTCAATTTTACTTGTATGACAAGTACACATGGTCTATACCTTACTGTGAAGGATGACCAAACACATAAACCATTACTTGTCATACTTGGACCTTTAAATGTGCAATAATATAAGTAACAAGCTAAATTGAATAAATAAATATTTTATTGCAATATGGTTACACAGAATATTTAGTCTTTGAGGGCATACTTCTAACAATCTCCCACTTGTACTACAAAGATTAAGAAAGTCCATAAATGCCTACCAATATGACATCTAAGTGTTTGTGAAATACTTTTTTTGTCAAAGGCTTAGTTAAGGGATTCGCCAGATTGTTGTCAGAGGAAATCTAATCGAACATAATCTCCCATTTCTGGTTGAACTCCTGGATAAGGTGATATGTTGTGAAACCCCAACTAAAACCAACCTTAGAGTAAGGGGGTCGGGATGCATACCATATTTTTTTACATGCATAAATATATTTTTGTATGATTTTAGGTGCTTTGGATATGTGATTTGTAGTCTAGATAGCTTAATTGTGCTTATTGAGTAAGAAGGGCAAAATGGTAATTTTGCTTGAGGTGGAGATAGGGAGATAGCTTGAGGGTTAAATAGGAAAAATATTTGGGAGAGAAAATAAGGACAAGAGTTGTTGTAGTTTAGTGGATAGAGCTTTGGAATTAATCCTTGAGGTCTTGAGTTCAAGTTCCATTATTAGAGTTTTAGCACGATTAAATTTTATTTTTGTATAGGAAGGCTATAGTTCAGCCCTTGCATGCTTTAGGGAAGAGTAGGAGTGTTGTCTTAGGGGAGACATGATGGGAATGTCCTAATCCTACTCTTGTGCCCTACAAAAATTTCTAAGAGATTCCTACACTTCTTGATCCCTAGCTCTCTTTACTTCTTAATCAATTAGATTGTTCCATTTACCTAAGCTAATTTTATTTCCAGAAAATTTTAGCAAAGTTCAGTTGCATTGAAGGTTAAAAAATGTCTAAGTGTGAGGTATCTTATTGACCGAAAATGGGGAAGAGTTATGGAAGATTCCCAAGAGAATTAATCTCCATGGTTGAGCCTTCAAAACTCTAACCTAGTTGTGTCATCTTCTTTATGTAGTAAACTGAAAAATTTTCCAACTTCTTAATTAGTCAAATTGTCGAAATTTTCAGCCATCTTTCCTTCCCAAATTCTTCCAAAAAAATGATCAATTCACTCAGCTTGAAGGTTGAATATTCCAACTAAAACCGAGCTGCACAAAAACTGTGCAAACCAGGAAAATTTTCTAGTCGGTTTTGCAGCTTGGTTAGCCAAAAACCAAGCTGTTTCTTCCCGATTTTCAACCAGCAATTCAACCTTGTTTTTCCTCCATAAGAAGGCTAGAAACCAGCCTTAAAGGACCCTCCAATGGCCCTTCATACCTTCTGTAAGCTGACTAAAATATGGCAGAAAAATCAGCCTAGAAATTCCAGCAAGCCTTGCGGAAAAACTAAACAGAATTTCCAGCTTTGTTCCTTCCTCACCCTTGTCCAAAACTTCCTCCATTTTTCTGTACAAACACACCTTGATCAGCCATGAACTGAAATCCAACATCCTCACCATTGTTCTGCTAAAAAAAATCTCCATGGCTACTCCTAAAATCTCTCCATCAATCACTCCAATTAAGCCATCAGTTTGAGTCCATAATTGCAGCAAGATATTTCAGCAAGCTACCATAGATTAACCCTTAAACAACCAGAAAATTCCTTTACCATGGACCACCATATTTTAGCCATTCTAAAGCTCCTTCAAACATCATTTATCCTAATAGAAACCCCAACCAATCAGCCTGCCATTGAAGCTTCCAAAAGTTGTCCGTCAACCAAGATCTTCTTACCATATATGTTTCCAAAATTGATTCCCTAAATTATTCTTTTTGAATTTCAAACAACCAGCTTTCCTTTTCCTCCCAAATCTGAAAATTCAATTACCAAAACATTCCAAACAATTTGTCCACCCTTTCCCCATGGAATTTCGGCCATCTCTCTCTCTATTCTCTTCAAACCTCTAAGAACACCTACTACCATTCTCACGCCTAAGGCCATTCAAAACCACTTCAATCTTCTCTAAAAACTCCAGATTATACCTACTCATTCTCGTGAATCCATTCCTGCAATTTTTAACATCAAGCACGAAAATCAAAGCCTCACTTTTGGATAAAAAACCAGAATTTTCTTGAAGGCTCAAGAACACCTTCAAGGTAAGCATGAACAATGATCTCCATCTTCTTTCATCTTCGACTTTGATAAGTATATATTAATGAACTCCCTTTTTCTCTTTCTCTTTCTCTCGCGCTCTCTCTCTCTCTCTCTCTCTCTTTCTTGGCTGAATGGTTGCTCCAGCCATGGCCATGTTTCCTTCTTCCTCCTTGGACGAATCAAGCTGTCCACGCGAGAGAATTCCTTCAAAACTACTTCAAGGTAGTCATCATTCAAGTAAGCCTCTCCAGTCTCCTCTTTAAAATTCTAGATTTATGTCTCTTGGATGTAGTGGGATGAGGATGGGATATATTTGGAGATTGATTATGTATTTTGTGATGGAGTTAGGATTGAAGCATGAGAATGAATGTGTTTGTATGATAAAGATAGGATTGATGCTTGAGATGATTTGTCTTGGTTGAATGTTTGGCGTTTTTAGGGTTTGTTGCATGTCTTCATGTCGTGAGTAGTATGAATGATCAAGCATGTTAGAGATTATGTCACCTTTGGTGAATAGGGTTTTATGTTCATGTATTCTTGTTAAGGCCATGATTATGATTATGTTAGTGGAGTTTGGATCATGTGTTGGTAGATTTGGACCTATGTTTTTATTCATGATTTGGATGTTTTGTTGATTGGTGTAGTGTGTATGTTCATGATTATGGTTAGCAATAGGAATTATGATCACGACCTTGTTGTCCCTATGCTAATTTTATTTCATCAATAAAATGATTAATACTATAATTTCTTCTAGTAATTTCAAACACCCTAGGAAAATGTGGATTTGGACTCTTTTATAAAATAATGATATTTTAGTCAAATAAATGATAGCTTTTATTAAAGAAATAAAATATATAGATATTATATAGAATAATAATATCAAATAAAGCCTTTTATATAAATAATTATAAAAGGTAAAATATTCATTTTGTAAGTCTTATATTCATAAATACTTATAGAATTTATTTATTATCTTTTAATCAAGATATAATAAAATTTACTTTCTATTAATTTTATTTACCAATTATTTTCTAACCATTAGTTATTAAAAATCATTAGTTTAAATAATATCATCTAAGACCTAGGACCCTTCATCAAATAAACCCTAATTTATTTATAGCAAGATTTAATCCTTCAACTTATTAGTATCTAATTCACAAACCTTAGTTATTTTAATATCAAGCTAGATTTATTTTATAAATCATTTATTTATTATCTAGCCTTAAAGCTTGGGACACTAGGGTCATGATTGTGGTAAGTTGAACTAGGATTATCTGTGAAAGTGAATTTTGGCTTGAGTTTAATTATGGCTTATGTTTACCCCATGCGGGGTTAGGTCAACTTTTGGAGATCTTTATTTTATCTAGAGAAAAGGATCAGGAAAGCTCATGCATAAAACTTGTTTGTTGCAAAAAGTTATTACGGCAAGCTAAACCCAAAGTTTGTGAACATTGATTGGGTATAGACAATTAGGGACTGTTTCCTTTCTTGTTTCAGTCAAACCAATTATTTGAAAATCAACAAGCAATTTTATTCAAACACTAAACTATTTCTAAAACTGACTTTGACAAAGACTTTGGAAACCCTTGATTGCCATTTTCAAGTAAAGCTATGTTTTATCAGTTTTCTCCCAAGTGGGATAATCTGCATTGAGTACTCAATAAGGGTAGGCTAATAGTATTAGTTTTGAAGTGCAAGAGTGAGTCTTCTGGTAGGACGCCATCTCCAGAAAATGAACTCAACTTAGAGAAATGTCAGTACTGCTTAGTCATGCCGGTCTGAGCTAGTAGGTTTCAGTCATGTGGACTGCATGTTGCCGGAGTGGACAACCGATTTTGTTTGGGTATAGAGAAGGAGGAGAATCTTACCCGGTAGGCCGATCACCTACCTTTTTGTCAATCTGTACAAAGTGTGGCATTCTGAACGTTGTTTGGTTATGGGGCCCAACGTGTGGTAACCCATGATCGTCCTTTTGAGTGGTTGATTTTATTGTATATGAATGGTTAGAAAAGACAAAACGCCACTCTTGATTTTGAACATTATTTATTGTTTGTTAGTATTTTTCTTATGAAGTTCTTACACCTTGCATTCATGAACTGTTTTCACTGAACACTCAAAGCACACACGGACATATTGAGATTTTATCTTATCACTCTTTTTACCATGATTTCAGGTCGATCCTGCTGTGGGGATGAGTAGCTAGTCGTTGCCTGCCTTGGAAGATATTCTGTTATTTATTTTTATGTGATGCTTTGGGAGTTGAGAGTGAACAATTGTTATTTTTATTTTGGATTTGTCTTGAATTTTTGGATTGTAATAAATTTTAATTTTTGAAGTATTGTTTTATTTTGATTGTGTGACCTAGTTATAAAGACCTCTTGTCCTTTGAATGGAGTGACATCCCCGGCCCTGTTGGGCCTAGGTAGTGGGGTGTTATATACGTCCTCTCTATGTGCTTGCCCTTCCTATGGTTTCGAGGTTCCTTGCATTTTGACACCACTTCGGAATTGTCACAATAAATGGTGACAGGTCTATCCATGTGTGGTACTACTCCAAATTTTATGAGGAACTTCCAATGCCACATAGCTTTTTTGGAAGCTTCTAGAGCATCGATGTACTCAACTTCCACAGTAGAATCAGCAATGCAAGATTACTTGATACTTCTCCATAAAATAGCTCCTCTAGACAAAGTGAAGACGTATCCACTAGTAGATTTTCTATCATCTTTGTCTCCCTGGAAGTCCAAGTCTGTGTGATCGGTAGGAACTAAATCTTTAACATGATATACAAGAATAAAATCTCTCATTTTCTTGAGATATTTGAGCATATGCTTTATGGCTTTTGAGTGAGCTTTCACTGGGTTTGACTGATATCTACTAACCATGCCTACTGCAAAGTAGATATCTGGCCGAGTAGAAAACATAGCATACATGAGACTTCCACAGCCAAAGCATAAGGGATCCTTCTGATTTTCTGCTTGTCTTCCTATGTCTGAGGACACTACTTGGAAGATAAGGATAATCCATGTCTAGAGGGTTTAATAGTCCCTTTACATTGATCCATGCTATAATTGACCAATATCTTATCAATGTAAGTAGACTGGAATAAGCCTAACATTCTTTGCTTCTTATTTCTAAGAAGCTTAATACCTAGAATATAGCTAGCTTCTCCCAAGTTTTTCATGCTAAATTGACTATATAGCCAAACCTTAAAGGATGACAATGTCTCTACATCATTTTCAATGAGTAGAATGTGATCTACATAAAGTACCAAGAAAATCACTTTGCCACTGTCTAATTTCCTACACATACATGGTACATCCACATTTTTAATGAAACCATAAGCTTTCATGGTTTCATCAAAACGTATGTCCCATGCTTGTAACGCTTGCTTAAGTCTATAGATGGACCGCTTATGCTTACAGATCCTTTGTTCTTGACCTCTAGGAACAAAACCTTCTGGATGGGAAATATAGATATCTTTGCTAAGATAACTATTTAATAAGGCCGTCTTGACATCCATCTGCTATATCTCGTAGTTATAATAATATGCGATGGCTAAGAGAATTCAGATAGACTTAAGAATGGCTACTGGTGAAAAAGTTTCCTCATAATCGATCCCTTCTTTCTGAGTATAACCTTTAGCAATTAACCTAACTTTATAGGTTTCAACCTTTCCATCTGCACCTCTCTTCCTTTTGTATACCCACTTACACCTAATGGCTTTTATCCCATCAAGTATAGTGACAAGATCCCAAATCTGATTGAGCTATATTGACTCAATCTCGGCATTCATGGCTAGCTGCCATTTATCTACATCAGCATCAACGATGGCCTTCTCGTATCTAGTGGGATCTTGTTCCTAATGATCAGAGACTAGATCATAGATCTCTCTGGTGTACCTTTTTGGAACTCTTGTGACTTTTTCACTATGACGAGGCTCAGTTTGTATAGGAACATCCGGTACTATTTCTCTTTGTTCCTCGATCAGGGTATTAGAAGTACCTGAAGTTGAATCAGTAACCAACTTCTCTTCTAACTCTATTTTGCTTAAACCCATGGTGGATGCAACTTGTTTATCTTCTAAGTATCTAGCATTAGTACTAACAAGTATTTTATGCTCTTGAGGATGATAGAAATATCCACCTCTCGTTCCTTTTGGATACCCAACTAAGTAGTATAACTCTGATCTTGATTCTAGTTTACTTCATTTTGTCAGCAGATAAGCAAGATAACCCCATATTTTGAGATGGTTCAGGTTGGACTTTCGTCCAATCTATATCTCATAGGGTGGCCTAGGTACTGATTTGGAAGGCATCAAGTTTAAAATATATACCACTGTTTCTAAGGCATACCCATAAAAGGAAATAGGAAGAGATGTATAACTCATCATACTTTTGACCATTTGTAGTAATGTTTTATTTCTTCTCTCAGTCACTCCGTTCTGCTAGGGAGTCCTAGACGTAGTTAACTGAGATACTATGCTATGATATACCAAGTAATCCTTAAACTCACCAAGAAGGTACTATCCACCACAATCCGATCTCAAAGTTTTAATTAATTTACCTATTCGACGCTCCATTTTAGCTTTAAACTCCTTGAAATTATCAAAAGAGTCAAATTTATACCTGATCAAATAAATATAACCAAAACAAGTGTGATCATCTGTGAGAGTGATGAAGTATTCATAGCCTCATCTAGCTGATGTAGTCATCAGACCACAAACATCCATATGAACTAGTGTTAGTATTTCTATGACTCTATCTATTTTTTTGGTAAATGACCTTTTAGTCATTTTACCTTTAAGACAATAGCTACACTGAGGCCATTCTTCCAATCTCAATAAACCTAAAGGCCTATCATGGATTAGCCTTTGAATCCGAATAGGATTTATATGTCCCGATCTTAGATGCCATAAATATGAGTCATTTGATATGGCATTTTTCTTTTTATTATCAAGTTCAGTTTGAATATTGCTTACTTGATTTTGAATAGGATGTATATAAAAAAGATTTTCATACATGTTTCTTGTACAAATTAAATTACCATCTCTACTGATGGAAACACCAGAGCGGAAAGAAACAGAATATCCTTGATTCATCAATTTCGAAACTGAAAGCAAATTCTGTTTAAAACAAGAAACATATAAAATATCTTTTAAAATTAATTTTCTATTACAATAAAAAATAAGCTCAAGATCTCTTACTACTTCATCCCATATTCTTGGTCCATTGCCTACTTGAAGTCCATGCTCACCCATACTGAGTCGCCATGTCCTTCGAACGCCTGCAAAGAGCTACAGACATGGTCAGTGGCTCCAGAATCAACTATCCAGGAAGATGTTGATCCAACCATCAAAATAGACTCTAGGTATAGAATAATACTTGAAGTAGGCTTGGCTAAGAAGTCTGGGTAATTTTTCTTCCAACGCCCTTTCTTACCATACTTGAAGCATTTGCCTTTGGGCTTCCGATTAGGCTTGTCTTGACCAAATGCATTAGGCTGGGCCCTTGTGTTTTTCTGGACCTTCCACTTCTTGGATTTCTTAGGCTTTACCTTAATTCCAAAAGAAGAAGTAGAATGAGAGACCAAAACCTTAGACACAGGTTTCATAATCTTCTCTATCGCCTAGAGCTCTTTCATAACCTCCGTTAGATTCATATCTAGCTTGTTCATGTTGTATTTCAACATGAATTGAGAATATGAATCAGGAAAAGTTTCAAGAACTATATCAATTTGGTTCTCAGGATCTATTGTTGCGCTTAGGATCTTGGCCTCCTAGAAGTAAGCAATTATTTTAAGTAGATGCTCTCGAACCAATGCTCCCTTAGGCATCCCAGTGTTCATGATTACCCTAAGAGCTTCCTGTCCTATGGGCCGGCTCTTGTCAACAAACATGGTACGCAATGACAAATCCATGTCATACACAATGGCCATATACTCATGCTTAGATTGGAGCACACTAGACATGGAAGCTAACAAGTATAATTTAGCCATCTCATCTGCATTCTTCCTTGCCTTCTCAGCCTCTCGATCTTGATCAGTGGATTCTTCCCCATTATCAGGACAGGGATCCGTAAGAACATCTTATACTCTTCAGCAGTGAGTACTATGTTCAGTTCATTTTCCAGTCTACATAATTTAGGCCTGTAAACTTATTCTTCTTGAGAATGATTGACAATGGATTAAATCCTGACATTTCTGAAATATTGTGAAAAGCATTCATTTAGTTTGCAAGAAATAAAAATGCACATTCTTTATATTATTTCTTTGATAATAGATAACTCTTAAAGCCATTATCAATAATATAAATAATTTGGCTCTTAGAAAAGCTAATAGAGCTTCGTAGGAAGATTAATAGCATCCTAAGTTAAGTGTATAACCATCATGAATTAAAACTTCCTAAAATAGGTAATAGTTTAGAAAAAGTTGAACCGATAGGATGACCACTAATTCACACCACCTATGGGTAGTCTAATGCTCTAAACCTCCAACGTAGGTTGGTTGATCATAACAAAATACCCTAGGCTTTTAATTTTTCTCTTCCATTACTTCTAGATACTTGTAGAAATCCATCCTATAGGGGGTCATGCTCAGAATGACACGAGAAAATCCATTATCTCTAATGAGAGTTGTGATGGAAGCCATGGGGTTGTTGGAACCCCTTTCCTACAAAATCTTTTATTGAAAGTAGAGTTTTTAGCCCAAAAACATTTTCTATAATCTTATGATTTCATTAACTTTAGTAAATATCTAAAATTCAATATTATTCTCCGTGTCAAGGATTAAATCCTTTGAGAGAATAAACCATGAACTCTTTTATTTTTAATGATTCCTAGATTAAAACGTTTTATCAAAAAGCGTCATATCTAGTGAGACTTTGGTCTCGCAAGAACTTGTGCATTTGATCATAAAAATGAAATAAGCATGATACCAAAAGTAAACCTTTTCGTGCTCAAACTATTCATTTATTCCTAAGTGACCTAACATTGGATTAAATATCATGAATTAAAACAATGGATTAATCCTAAGGTGGTTCCATCATTTACTATTCATTTTCATGCAAATTATTCATCCATAGATAAAAAAAAAAAAAACTATTACAGAAAATTAACCTCATATAATGGTTTTAAAACATGATTACATCAAGGAAAAATTAATGAACAAAACTTCAAGAGTGCTCTCCTATTTCTTGGACATTTTCCGTACAACTGCCTCTGGGTGGAGTAGACCAGGCGCCTGGTCCATTAGGCCCTCCTGGCGCTTGGTCCAACCTATTTTTTCCAAAAAATCACAGCTGGGCAAAGTGGACCTGGCGCCTGGTCTGATCGGCCCACCTGGTGCCGGGTCAGTTCTGGAATTCGCTAATTCTAGAAAAAATCCAACTTTTCATCCATTTTTCGCTCCCTAACAATTCAAGCAATCACGTTCTTGCACTCCCCAAATTTTACAGATTAAAAGGATACAAAGAAATGCAAAACCAGACATTAAAAGCATGCATTTATGAGTGCCTATGCCTCTAACCATGAGGCGCACAACGAATCTACTTAAAACGAGAAAAACTATGGGAAAACCATTTGAACACATGATCCTATACCTCTAACTGCGAGGCATACGTGAACTCTAGAAAGCAATGTATAAGGGATGACATAAAATCACAAAAGATTCATTTTTTAATAGTAAAGGAACCACATTTCTCTAGTTTTAACCCCACTACATGCTCCTAGATGAAAATTGTATCTCTAATATCACTTGAAGGAATCGCAAAAAACTATCAAAGGAAAAATGTAGCGGAAAATTTTTAGTTTTTTGAGTCACATCTAGGAGAGAGTGCCTACATTTCCTTATTGGTCTCGGATTAACCAACGTAGGGACGGGTTACACTAGAACTTCTTACGTTTGAGGGGGAGAGGGACATGCCTACTATTCAACTAGAACTCCTGCCAATCTTCTACTACTACGTATTAAGCGTCTCCAAGCTTCTTCTTTTCGTCTTCTAAAGTATGACTCTACCTTGCTCTTGGAGTTAGCTTGGTGAGAGCTCCTTTTGGATAAAACATAACACTCTTCTAGAGTAGAGGAAGAGAAAAGACAAAAGCCAAAGAGGCAGAACACTGGAAAAACTATGTTCAGTTTTTTTCTCCTTTTCACCACATATTTTCAGCCAGCCTTAGGGCTTCATTAAGCCCTAATGGCCGAAAACATTAAGCCCTAACGGGCTTGGTGCTGTGCTCCAAAACTAATCTAAGACTGGCCTAATCCTCTTAATTAATTATCTTTTTTAGGCTTCATTAAATACCCAAGATTGAATAATTACTTTTAATTAGACTCTTAATATATGCCAACATATATCAATCCAATTAATTAATTTATTCCAACTTAATTCTCTTAATTAATTTATGATCTTTTCTGGGCCTTTTTAAAATCCAAGACTAATTAATTAATTCAAATTGGACTTTTAGAATAAATTTTATTTCTCTTCTAAATAATTATCCATTAAGCTCAGATTGTGTCTAAACAATACCAAGGTAACTTGAGCTATTTAGGGGACCAAGAGATATATTATTCATGGCTACTAAAATAATCAAAATATCCTTACTATTAAATAGCTGAATGTTATCATTTTAAATATCTTTATTTATCACCATATGAAAATATTAACCCAAAGAATAATATTGCTACAACAATGTCTCCGACCTACAATTGAAATGACGAAAATACCTCTCAATGTAACTCCCATCAATGAGATAGGATATATGCACTAACACCCATCTTAAAGACATCTATCATCCTTAGATCTCTAGCCCAATAATCTATGACTCATTCGAATGTACTTGCTTATTATTAGAAGCTACCCAGAAACACACATTCTAGAGTCACGTTCCCAGGGCCCTGGATCATTAGATTGTCCTGGACAATCATAAGGGGATGATTTAACTTCACTAACTGAAGTATAGAAACTCTGTTGCATGAGTCCATCTTAACTAACTAGACTAATACACCCAACATACAAGGATATTGATCTCACAAAAGAAATATCACCTAATATATATCAAAGTATGAAACCTTAGCTTCACTATACCATCAACTCATACTCAAGTATGAAGCTATCCATCCACGCTATAGAAGTAATAGTCTGGTCTCTATAATTATAGTACTTTAAGAGAGACCACTATTGCAGATCCAGTTCTACGTATTTAAAATATGCTTATGCCTATTATGTGAGCGAACTACTCACTGATTTAAGGTAGACTATTTCTTGTTGGAAATCATGGCATAATAGTCTTACTATGAAGAAATGCCTAGTTCCATCAAACGACAACAAACTCAATTGTACTTGCATGGCAAGTACCCATAGTCTATACTTTACTATGAAGAATGACCCAACATATAGACCATTACTTATCATACCTAGACCTTTAAGTGTGCAATAATATAAGTAACTAACTAAATTGAATGAATAAGAATTTTATTGCAATATGTTTAAATAGAATACATAGTCTTTAAGGGTATACTTCTAACAGTTTCTGAGTCGCATCGGCACCCAAGAGCATGACTTTGGACCAGGCAACACCTGTGGTCGACTACTTAGTCGCCATCTTCACATTGTGCTAGCGGACTCGAGAACACGACTATGGGCTAAAATAGATTTCCAAGTTTTCTTTGTTCCAAAGTGAGCACTTGAGTATTCTTTTGCGATATTGGGTTGTTATCTTCTTGAACTCTAGTTGCATTTCTTCAATTAGTTAGATCTGATGTTAGAGTGCAGTTTTCCTATTTAAACTGAAGTACCCTCGACCAAGTCTTCCTTGGATGTTTAGAATCTACATGTTTGAATCCCTAGTTCAATTCCTTAAACTAACAATTTGTTTCCATATATTTCCTCCTCCTACAGTAATGGAGTGGCTTCTGTTAAAGTAATCCTTATGTATTTCCCCTTATTCATCCATTGTTACTCTACCGGCCTTTTAGCATGGAAGATTCGCATCTTCAGAATCATTCCTAAAGTTGTCCTCTCTAGGTCTTCCTCCTTCGCTGGTGTGGTTGCATCCATTACAATAGTACAATTGTAAGTGGTATCCACTTTCCATAATCATCATTTCTCTGAATTCTACTCACACATAATATCGAAATACCCCTCGTCAACCTAATTATTCTAGCCCAAAATTAAAGTAAAATATATGCTATGTACTAAAAGAAGTAAATTCATATAACATGCTAAGTTAGATAAAAGATATATAAAGATATTGCATAGATATTTAATATAATATGCACTACACATAATCATAGGGCATTACAGACAATGTCCCACTATTCAGACATAATTAGCAGGCATAGTAGAAAATCACAAATCTCCAAAACACAGATATCAAAATTCTAAATTCTAGAAGTAACCACTATTTCTAAGCTCCCATCATCATAATATGGTCCTATGCATCAAATTAGAACTAGGATAGTCAAAATCGGAAGACTAAAATGAGTATCAACATCGTATGCCTTCTTACCACGTATAGCCCTCTTATACCTGAAGAATCTTACATAAGCGTACTTATCACATTCCTTAAAATATCTAAGTGTTCTTGTCAACAAAGACATTATCTTACAACCTCATCAATGCTACCATCATTATAGTACACAAAGATGAAATTTCCTCCCATATCAACTTATCAACATGCATTAAGATTTTCAAGTTCAAATCACCAACAAAAGGGCTCAAACACAGATAACCATAGTTATTCTTAAAATCTAAATCATTGATTTTAAACGTAATACTCAATCGTAGGCTCAACTCAACCGAGACTTAACTAGCAATTCTATAGATTCCCCAATTTTAAATCTATTCTATTAATCAAAAGATACCTCTAACCATGCTCTTAGCTTTAGTCTTACACTCCTTGAAATTTAACTATTCAGGATCATCATCTTGGGCTATTGGTTTAATTTCTGGGTTTTAATTTTTGAGTTACTACTACCATACAATTCATACATATCAACATGTACCCGAGTTCTGACAAGTATGGGGCTTTACATGGGTCGTGGCTATGTGAGGAGTCTTACATGTTCTAACAACCTTATTTGCACAGAATACACTTAGTTTAGCAAAAATCATAAAACCTAAATATATAAATCTATTAAATTAAGGTGACTACCTAAACCTAGGCTCTGATACCACTTGTTACACCTCGCTACCTACATACACTAAAAGGGGCGGGGTTATCACCCCATCCCAATGACAAGGTGTTTTGATAATGAGGTAAATAAAAAAATCATCCAAAATTATACCTCAAATAAAACTTAACCATAATACAACTAAAGTAAAGCTCAACTAGAGTCTAAAAAACAAAGGATAATAAAGCATTATCTCTAAGCAAAAACTACTAAAATATCAAGTACTAGATCTTGAACTCTAACCTCAACCTTGTCAGTAGTGGTCATAACCTGAAAACATCCAAAAAAAATTGTAAGAAATAAATTTCGCAGTAAGTTTTGTGTGTGTGAGAGTGTACATTTGAAACAATTTCATGACATGCAATTTTTAAATACCAAAAGCACAATTGCAATAAAAAATCAATAGTTTTAAAAACAAGAGTGGTGTTTTTAAAGTGCATCCCCAATAAATAACTTTATTCCAATGACCATTCAACAATAACGTGGACTATGAAACCTTACTTCGTAGCCCTGTGTCATGAAACCCTGCATCATGATCCTATACTGTGAAACCCTGCATCACAACACTTTAGGTGATCAGCCCACGGGTGGGGATACTCCTCCTTCTCCCAGACCCCTTCATTTTGGGAAAAAAAGACAGTTCCACTGGGAATTGGTCGCTAGCTCAGACCGGCATAACTCACTAGCACTTCCACTTAATCACGATCGAGTTCACCTTCTGGAGGTGGCTACCTACAGGGAATCTTACTCGCTCATTCTTATGCTACTGCTAGTGACCTACCCTTATTGAGTATTCAATGATTTTGCAATAAGAAAACCCATTCGCATCAAATAGTAGCCAAAAAGAAAATATCCAACATGACTTGGAAAATATCCAACATGACTAAGTGAGTCATTTTGAAAACCCCATGGTTTAAGAAATCAATGCGTGAATAGAAATTAAGAAATATAGCCATGCTAAACTTTTTATCACAACAAAACATGACATTTGACAACTTGTAGTTGCATTGTGTTACGAATAGTTTTAATACAAGAACTTACCTGATCCATTTATCTCACAAATGTTAGATTCTTCCAATGACTTGATCACTGGGTCCTAGTTCTGTCTAGAGAAAATAAAAAGATCATGTCACAAACTTTCCTATAATCCTTAATATTGCCACAGTATCCAAAACTAACTCAACTTCTAACATTGAGTCATCACACAATACTGACTAACTATCAACTCCATTTAAAATATAACAAGATAAACATGAAATATTGCATACTAACAATTTAATGTATACTAAGACAATTACTAAATACATGATAAGCTCACATATAGATAAATAGACAAATGATTGAGTAACTATATAGCTATATAAATAAATAATTAGTTAATTAAAA
Organism: Voacanga thouarsii; assembly: GCA_026120185.1. NCBI lineage: Eukaryota > Viridiplantae > Streptophyta > Magnoliopsida > Gentianales > Apocynaceae > Voacanga > Voacanga thouarsii. Next base: position 4,650,865 of record JANUWF010003376.1, on the reverse strand, counting down.
TAAATGTAACTTGTGAAAGTAAATAATAATTAAATAAATAGGTTAGTTAATGTGTGAAACATTAAGTAACCAAAGAACTAAATAGATAGATAATTATTTAATTACTTGTTCAGCTAATTAAAATACTGTTTGTTCGTAATAATAAAAAAATAAATAATTGAGGAACATACTAATTAATGAGTAGGTAATTTGATGAGTATTAAATAGTAATAATAATGATAATAATGACAATATTAATAACATTAATAATATTAGTGATGATAATATTGGTAACGTTCAGTAATAATAGTAGTAGTAGTAGTAGTAGTAGTAGTAAAAATAAAATAATGGTAACATTAGAGTTGATAATATTAAATCCACTATTACTCATAGTGTTGAAATACACAATTATTCCATATAAGGCACACATATAAATTAATAATAGAAGTTTCCATAAAATTTCTTAAATTGAAAATAATTTCCAACTTGAGTGACACTTTTTCCTATTAGCATAATACATGGGAATGCACATTGGATTGACCTAAATTTTTACAGAGACATACAAAAACACATATAGAATAGAATACAAGTGGCCTTACACAAAAATCATCCCTTAATTTCACTTAGTAATTTATTTTTCACTACAGCTGTAATCTATCTAGCAGAGACCAACTTGAAAGAAAAATTCGTAACGTTTAATTCCCTATTAGAAAATGCTGAAATTTTATAGTTGACATCTACATATATAACACTATGTGTTATCAGTTTTAACCTTTCTCAAATTCGAAATTTACCACCATGAAATAATAGCATCAACCTGACTGTATAGCAAAAACAGGGTATCCTATCCCTTTAGTTTTTTTTGACAATTATTGGGCTTTATTGCAGGGTTTTCTTACATGATCTCTAGCATAAAACACATCCTAAACATGTCTACATCACAATATCAAAAGGTCTTTCAACAATAATTTGTTTTGCTATTTTATTTTGGAATAAAACATACTATTAGCAGTAATCGCAGAATTTCCAGATTTCAAGAGTAAATGGTAAAAGAGTTTTCTTTTCATAAAATCATTAGACAGGTGGCTTCTTTTTCACAATCTATGCATGTTTAGATAACAATCATTACTTCTCTATCAAAGAATGCAGGTTACAAATTTTAAAACCTAAAAACCCTAATTTTCCACTATTGTGGCAGTAATCAAGAAAATCAACGGAAAGAGCCAACTCTGTCATTATCTCTTATTACGTCTAACTCAAACAACCTTAGACGAAAGAGTGGGTATCTTCTAGCCTTCATTTACACCAAGTCAAGAAGTCAATTGAGGAATCGTACTTTAAAGTTGTGTTCTTGTGCAGAATTTCTCCGCCCGCAATACAATAATAAAAAATTAGCTAAAGGAAGAAGGAAATTCATGTGAAGAGAGAGAGAGAGAGGGGGGGGACGGCTTCTAGGGTGAATTAGGGGCTCAAAAATATATTTAATTGGGTTTTTTATAGGTGAATGATGTTAGGTTTATGAAATAGAAAAAGAATTTAAAAAATCCTACTTTTCTCTGGGTTTTTTCTAATAAAAAACTTCATTTAATTAGTTATAATCCTATGGGATTTGGAGAGATAGGTGGTGGCACATAGAAGTGGGAATATTCTCCAATTTTTCCTAATAAAAAAAGGATTGGAAATAATAAATCCGCTTCAAGATAATTTTCTAAACATACAAGAGTTGAGTTTTCTCCTTTTTCCTTCTCCTAAGAGGCCACTACTAGGCTTCTAGAAGCCTAATAATTTCCTCAAAATTTTCTCCTAGCTAGAATAAATATTTAATTTAAGAAAATTCAATTTCTCCCCAAATAAAATAAAATAAGATGAAAGTCTTGCTAGTGTAATATTTAAATACTACCAAAAATTAATACACAAGTAAATAAATAAAATAATCATATAATGAGTGTTTAGTAATTATATAACAAATACACAAATATATTTTAAATATATACAAATATGTGATTATTTAACAATTAATAAATAGTTACCTAAATTATTTTAATTGACCATTACAAAATAATTAAATATGCAATTTATAGTTAGCTATATTATATATATATATATATATATATATATATCTTCCCCTAATTAATAGTTTAATACTAGAACATTATATAAATCATTATTTCAAATATCGATTTATTAAACATCACCAAAGCACAACAATTCTTTCACAATTATACTTAAGCAAATTTATTCATGCCGTGCTAAATATGCGTATACACAAAAATACTCATGCTATATGGGTCATATATTTCCCCATTTCTAGGGGCATTTAGGTTCGGGTTTCACACTTTATGTTGTGTATGTTATTGTTATGATTATTGGATTGAAATCCTATGATGTGATTGGATTAAGATCCATGTAAGTAGATGGGACAAGATCCTATCGGTATTTGATTGTGAGATTACACCGTCATATCACTTATTAAACACTTGTTGAGAATATAATTCGTGTGAGGAGCCATTAATATCTATGTGAGAAAAATGTCTGTTGTGCATCTATATCAATTATGAGATCTGATATATTGTTTACAAGTTGTCAATTTGGGAAACACCATGAAACCTATTTTGTCTGAAAATCACGGCACACACTGAACTTACTGAGTGTTTATCACTCACAAGTTTTCCTATATGTTTTTTGGCTCTATCATAATGATTTCCTATCTTATTAATACCTTGATTAGGGATAATTTAAGCACAGGTACTACATAGTGTAATAGAAATCTCACTACGCATAGAAAATAAGACAAGAGGTTTCGTGTGTGTATGTGTGTGTGTGTGTGTGTGTGTGTGTGTGTGTGTGTGTGTGTGTGTGTATGCTATATACATGTGTTCATTATTGAACAAACTCTATAGCCTTTTATTTTCATAGTTCTTCCCCGAGAATTATGTCCTTATAGCCGCAACATAAATTAAAGACACTTGCATCGGGTTTTTTGTGCCCATTTAGTACATTCTTCGTGTGGATATGACTAGAGAAATTCCTACGCTTGGAATTTTAGTGGGACAAGACTTGGTCAAGACTTGGACAATTTCTAGAAAAATTTCGTGAACGTGGAGAGAAAAAATTTTAAAAGTTGTGATTTTCAAGTAATGAAAATTTTCTACTTTCTGTTGACTCGTTTAATTTCATATGAGTGATCCTATTGAGTGGATTTCATTTTAATTTCTTTTGTACATTATTTGAAATTGGATGATCAAAATCTAACCATGGTAGCAAAGGCATCTTGTATGTGTTTTACGGGTCTATTCTTATTTTTGAAATTGTTCATAAGTATATTTTGTCATGTGAAATTGTTTCACAAATGTATTAAGTTTGGAAAATTCGTATTTAACAAGTTTTTTTTTCCTTGCACATATTAATCACTGAAATTTGTTGTATTAAGGTTTTGCGAAATCCTTGGATTGTGGCATTGTTTTTATTCTAATTTGTATGAACCAATGACGAAAAAAAAAAAAAGAAACAGTGAAGGAAAAAAAGAAACTAGCAAAAGAAAAAAGAAAAGCCCAAACGAAAAACCAAAAGGCCTCTTGGCAACCTAGGGGAACTTCCCTAGGCCGCCTAACTTTTGGTGCACTTTAAAAAAAACATATATCTTTTAAATTGTTTTTCCTTTTAAACCCACAATGTTTTCCTTCTTGAAAATGGACCCAAAAGGTTTCAAAATTTATTTTTGGGCCTACAAAATTTCCAAAATTTATGTTGGACTTATTAATGATTTTGGAATTTATATTTTTCGAAGTAATGATTTTGGAATTTATATTTCATGTTAATTATTTTGCTTATTATGTTTTAAGCTTATTTTGGCATGTTGTCTTGGTTATGAACTAGGGACCAATTTAATCTTATGTTATGCATATTTATTGTTTTGTTTTAAAGAAATAGGGTATGTATGTCCTGCCTTCTCTATTATTCTTGTGTAATTTCACTTCTCATCTAATTCCTCTCGAATGTAACTCAAGGTTTCTTTATCAAAAAATTTATGTAATTAGATTACATAGGTTAGATAGGAATATAAATTATTTTTCAAGCTTATGGAGATGAAGACTAAGGACAAAATGAAAAGATAGAAAGACTTTCTTCTTAAGACATGCATGAATAGATAAGTTTGACCAAACTAATTTCCTACTTAGCTCAGGGAAATTAATTTAGTAAAGTATATAACCAAGACATGTAATTGAGTTTATTACAATTTTGTTACAGTGTTGATATTATGCATGCAAATGATGAGACCACTAATTAAATAATTAAATCCTTCAAATAATATTAAACCTATTACCTTCTATTAATATAGTAAGAACGACAGTTCTTTTTCGAGATTAGGTTGTTGGGCATCTCCAAGCATACTCAACATTGAGCCAGTTCAAGCTATGGGGTTTTATTCTAGATTGATGGGTTAGATTTAACTATTATCTTTATCCCAGTGGGCATACCCAAGCATAAAGAATATTAGAGGCAATATTGGGGTAGCACTAAATGTTTTAAGATTAAAACACGTTAATCAAGCAATGATCCGGTAGATGCATTTGATGCAATTGGTATTGGATACTTGCCATTGAACTTAAGCGTAGTTTGTCAGGTACACGCAAGATCATTCTAAAGGAATTTGGATACCAATTCACTAGGAAAGCTTCCAATGGGCTTTCCTGAGTCAATAGTAGACTCAATTAAATTGACTTAAATAGCAGAATAAATACACGTTTAATTTAAAACATAATTAAATACATTTCAGGTGCATATAAATAGTCTAATGTCTCTTATCTTTCATCTAGTTCATTTTCATCTTAACAACGTTTGAACTTTCATAGCATTTTGGAAATGAACAAGCTCACCGAATCAAACTTCTTGGACTGATAATCGAAAAAGTTGTCTTACGTGTTAGATGCTCCTATTTCACTATCTCCAGCTGATAATGCTCCAGTTGAAGATCATGATGTCCACAAGAACCATAAAGAGGATAGTGACACAACATCTTGCATCATGCTGGCATCAATGACCACTAAGCTTCAAAAATAGCATGAGTATATGGATGCCCATTCTATTATCTTCCATCTAAGAGAGCTTTTTGCTAAGTAAGCTAGGATGGTCAGATATGAAATATCTAAGTAGTTATTCTATTCTAATATGGTAAAAGGCACTTCTATGGCCACAAATAGACCAAAAAATACTAGGACTAATCCAGAAGCTTGGATCACTTGGTTTTACAATTGATCACAAATTAAGTATATACTTAACTTTTCAATCTTTGCAAGCTAGTTTTTCACAATTTGTGATGAAATACCAGATGAATAAGATTGAGACCACTATACTTGTGTTGATCAAATTTCTCAAGACTGTGAAGTCTTCAATAATGAAAGAAAACATTACAGTCTTGTTGGTTGATTCTTCTTCTAAGAAGAAGAAGAGTCCAACCAAACCTAAAGGTAGGGTGAAAAAAAAGGAGATAGCTACCAATGGCCTATGTTACCATTGTGGAAAAAAGGGCCAGTAGAAGCGCAACTACAAAAGCTACTTAAAGACCGTAATAGAATAGAAGAAGAAAGTGAAGCTTGCAAATACTTTTATTTCTACTCCTTGTAGATTTATAATTGAGATCAATACTGTATTTAATAATAAGATATGGGTATAGAATACCAGATGTGGATCTCATTTGTGCAATAATTTGCAAGGACTAAAGAGTAGTGGGAAGCTAGAGAAATGTCATGTAGACCTACGTGTGGCAAATAGAGTAAAGGTTGCTACATTTATTGTGGGGATTTATTATCTACACATACCTTTACGATTAATTCTAGAACTTTTAAATTGTTATTATACTCTACTTTTATTAAAGAACATTAACTCAGTTGCTTGTTTAGACATTGTTGGATTTCATTTAATTTTTTAGAATAAAAGTTGTTCTTTTTCATTAAATGATATCCATTATGGTACTGCAACTTTGTTGAATGGTTGGTATGTTATAGACATGGAAAATCAAGTTCTCAACATAAAAAATAGGAAACAAAGGAAAGATAATTTGAACCCATCTTACTTATGGCATTGTTATTTAGGCCATGTAAATTAGAATCACGTTTCTAAGTTACACAAGCTTAGTAACTTAAGGTCATGAATCCAATGATACATTTGAATTATGCTTACTTAGTAAAATGACTATGGCCTCTTTTTTCTAAAGAAGGGGGAAAGGGCTAAGTAATTATTGGAACTAATACATAGTGATGTATATAGACCAATGACATTGCAAACAAGAGGGGGTTATTAATACTTCATAACCTTTATCGATGATTATTCTCGATTTACGTATTTGTAGTTAATGAAATACAAACCTAAGGCCTTTGACAAGTTTAAAGAATTCAAAAATGACATAGAGAAACAATGTGGTAAAAGTATTAAAACTCTAAGATCTAATCGAGGAGGTGAATACTTGAGTCAAGAGTTCCAAAGTTATCATAAAGATATGGGATATTATCTTAATAGACTCCAACGCATACACCTCAGTATAATGGTGTATTCAAATAAAGGAATCCAATTATATTAGACATGGATTGAACCATAATGGCTTTTGTAGACTTACCAAAATTGTTTGGGGAAATGCACCAGAAACTACTACTTATTTTTCAGTAAGAGATAAAATTAGCTCGCTTGGGAATTTGGAGATATGCAACTTATGTGAAGAGGACAAAATCGGATAAATATATATATATATAATCTCATGGATATTATTTCTATACCCCTTTTGAAAATAAGGCGTTTGTTTCAAAGCATGTACTTTTTTTAGAGAATGAATTCATGCTTAAAGGAGCTAGTGGGAGTAAAATTGAACTTAGTAAAGTTCAAAAAGAACAAATGAACAATAATAAACTAGTTGATCCCGAGCCTATTGACAAAATAGACGAACCGTAGAATACATAAAAACCTCATTGGTAGAGTAGGATACGTGTGACACCTAAGAGATATGGATTTCTCATTAGTGACCACTAAAGGACTACAGGAAAATAAAACATAGCAAAAATTGCAATTTCAAATATTTTTGAGCCAAAGTCTAGGAATAATTAATTCTAGGGAATTTAACTTGAATAACGGGAGCCGGATTCGAAGTCGACAATGCTTCTTGGACTAGAACAACTACTTGTTCCATGAGAATACCAGTTAGTCATCGACTCCTTTGCATCAAACACTTACCACATTTGCTAACTCTTGACTTTCCAGAGCATTCTTGTACCAGCATGGATTTCTACTGGGGAAAGTAGAGTTAGGGTGAATGACACATAAATTTTGGGTGTATAAAAATTATCAAATTAAAATCCATCCTTTAACCAAGTTTTAATTAAAACATTAATCCCAACATATATATACGAGCAAGTATACTCATTGCAAGTATAGCATAGGAAATTAACGAGAATTGATCCTCAACAGAACAAGTACACAGTAATCAGTTTTCATTCATTGTTTAACCGACGAAATCAAGTGATAACATAATGAAGAGAAAAATAAAGAAATATATACAATTCAAGGACATACAAATATGCAATTTAGAAAACTATCCTAGAAAACATGTTAATGAACCATTTAGCAACTATCTCAATTAATCATCATCTTAGCATCATGAAGGAATATAAAGTAAAATTCAATCATTTCCTAAGTCATGAATTCACTTAAATAGACTCCATTTCTTTCCCAATCCATAGAATTACTATCTTTTGATTAAATCAGTAGATTTTCCAATCAAACCAACATAACCAAAACATGCATTAAACTTAATTCCTTATAAACATGAAACTAGTCAACAACTCCATACTCTAGGTGAACTTAGATAACCTTTGATTACTTAAGTTCTTTGGCTTAACATTGTTTCCCAAGTCCATTAAGAAATAACAAATATGAAATCAATAAAATAAAATCAACTTCTAACGTCGTTTCCCAAATCAATTAGAAGTAAATCTAACTTCATCAATTCTTCCATAATAACAAGTAATCAAACACCAAGAATGATAGCAAATTGATCAAATAACTAAATCAACACAAAAAACCATGAATCCAAAAATATTGCCAAATTATAATGGAAACATTGCATACATTATTATTCTAGAAAAAGAAAACAAAAGTAAATAAAAGAACTCATAGGCAAGCCTCCTTCTTCTCCCTTGAACATTTCCTGAATAATGCTCCTTGATGTGATGAATTTCTCCTGCAATGAGTAATTTTCTGATTTGATTCTTTCAATTCATACTCGTGTCTTGTGTTTTTCTTGTTTAAATAGGCTTCCAAGATGCTAAAATTCATCCCTTAAGTGTTCTGGGCCGAGTAGAGATTGGAAAATACCAAAACTCTTGGAAATTACTAAATCCACGTAAAATTAGAAAGCTCACCGATGTTGCACAGATTGAAGCCAGTGCTAGCTTGGAGGGTCACGGCCTGCACCGGCTATGCTCTGGTCGGCCCAGTCATACTCTATTTTCGTGCCAAAAAATTCTCTTGTTCCAGATCAGGTTCGGCGTTGGCTCCTGGGTCACGACTAGCGCTGGTCAGGCACTGACGACAATAGTTTTAACGTTTTTTCACCGTTTTCTGCAATAAAATTTCAAAACGCCTTTCCAAGGGCAAAATATCAAATATGATGGTATAAGCCTAGCTATTACAATAAATGTATTACATACACCCTCAAATAACTACAAAAATATAGATGAATTTTACCCCTATCACAGACTCCCACACTTAAATCTGTGCTTGTCTTCATGCAAAGCCCTTAAACAAAGAAAAGCAAGTTTCTACTTAAAACAAAATCATAATTACCTTTGAAATTGTAGATGTGTTCTTGTCATTCTTCCAACCCTTTGAAAACATTCTCAAAATAAAGTACTAAACAAGACATATCAAGGCCCTTGAAGTTGACTTAAACAAGTTTATACTCTACTCTAAGAACATTATTTCACCATTCAAGTAAAAATATGGATAACTTGAATCATATAAGTCAAGCTGTCTACCACTTCAAGAATTATAAGTAAAAAAATTCCACACTCAAGCTATGACGTAAGGAATACAGGAATGAAAAATAGAGGATGCACGCAAGCATGAAACAAAACCCAGAAAATAATGACACAGCACAGCAAAAGGTGAAAAATAATACCTTTATGTGTCTTTTTCCTATTTGGCTGAGAAGATGAGGCTCCAACCACGGGAATAGCTACCTGACTCGACAACGATTCTGGTGAGAAACCAGTGATCCATCGGTTTCTTCTTGGTATGTATGCGAAGCTTTTCACTTCTCAGAATATTCCTTCACCTATCTATACCAGTGACACAACCTAGGCGAGGAATGGTCCTTCTTGTTCCTTTTCTGTTAGTCAGCAAAGACAAGAAGATGAAAGGGATAACAGAGGAAACGAGAGAAAGAGAGCACAGGGAAAAAGAAAAACTCTGGTTTTTTTCCTCTTACTGTGTCGTGCGTGTTGTTCCACAGAACTAAACTACACAACTCCTATTCACGTCAACAAATAACCCAACCCCGGTGTTTTGATATTTCAAACATCCAGAGGTTATCAATAGAAGAGGTTTGGGTAATCCTCAACTCTTTTGTACCTTGAATAATAAAAAATCCTTTAGTCCAGGCTATTGGACCAAAATATTTTATTATTTTTCTTGGACCAATAAGCCCAAAAATAATAACCATTAATTATATATTTCTTGGGCTTATTAAAATAACTCAATAAATAATTAATGAGCCTAAATGAGCTAAAATAATTATTAATCCTTTTGTTAACTAGTTAAAGCCTAGGTTAATATTTCTAATTATTCAATATGGGCTTAGGCCATGAATAATTAATCAATTAATTAAACTAGAGAATAAATTTAATTTCCTCGTTCCTTTATTTTATTCCAGTCCAAAAATAAATTAAACTTCCTGAATAAAATAAAATCCGTTTTCATTGTGACCATTTCCTCGACCTAAAATAATTAGGACTTACAGGCTATTCCGAGGGCTAAAAAGACACATCGCCTTGGCTATTAAACTGATCAAAATACCCTTGCTATATAAATAGTTGTATTTTGTACTTTAAATATTTTCTAATATCACCATAAGGAAGTATTGACCCTAAGGACAATGCTCCATTAGCTATGTCTTCGACCCATAGGTGAAATGACTAAAATACCCCTCTACATATCGTCGTTTATTTAGAGAGGAAAGAGGGTACTAACACCTCTCTAAAAAACATCTACCATTCTTAGGCTTCTAGTTCAATGATCCACGACTTCTTAGAATATTCTAACTTTCCAAAGGAGCTACCCTAAAGACAATATCCAAGTCTTGTTCCCTAGGGCCCTAGATAATTAGATCATTCGGATAACAAGGGTCGATATAGTGTAGACACTTTCTCGTGCAAGTCTATCTTGACTAACTAGTTACATATATCCAAAATATAAGCTAATTGGTTCTTCTAAAGAATTTCAACTATAGTATGCCAAAGCATACACTTCCAGTTTCGTCTGACCACCAACTTATACTCAAGCTATAGAGTACAAGTCCTTGCTGCAGCACTAGTAGTCTGGGTTTCTCTCACATAATACTTTTTAGAAACCACTACTACAGGTCATTTTCAGCGTATTCGAAATATGCTTATGTTATGAAATGAGTAGACTACTTATTGGCTAAAGGTAAGACATTCCCTATTTAGAATTCATAACACAATAACCTTACCATGATGAGATTCCCATTCTCATCATCCAGTTAAGAATAACAGTTTTTGTTTTAAATATCCCATGGTTCATACCTCACTGTGAAAGACCTCCATTCACATGAACCATTTACTTAAACACAATGGGTCTTTTCTAATAAAATCGTATAAAAATATAAAGAATATCTCACAAACAAATTCTGAGAAAAATACTTTTGTTAATACAAGTTAAAAATACATCAGAAACCTAGTCTAAGAGGGCATACATTCCAACAATTTCCCACTTGCATTCTAAGAGTAAGTCCATAGGTTCTCAACCCTATGGTGTGTAAGCATTTTCAAAAGACTCTCTCCGCTAAAGGCCTGGTAAAAGTTTCTCATAGATTGTTCTTCGAGGTAATCTATTCCACCACGACTTCCCGTCTCTGGATGAAATTTCGGATCAGGTGGTACTTCCTCTCCATGTGCTTCTCTTTTTTGTGGTTCTTTAATTTTTTGGATTGTGAGACTGCACCAGTGTTATCGCAATACGTCACATCTAATTTGTCCATGAGTGGTACAACTCCAAGTTCTAAAAGAAACTTCTAGAGCTAATCTGCTTCCTTAGATGCCTCTAAAGTTACTACATTCTCAGTTTCTAAAGTTGAGTCGACAATGCAAGATTGCTTGATACTCCTCCACGAAATGGCTCTTCTAGATAAGGTGATGACATATCCAATAGTGAATTTTGTCTCATCTTTATCCCCCTGGAAGTCTGAGTCGGTGTATCCTATAAGAACTAAGTCATTAGTCTTGTAAACCAGCATATAATCTCTAGTACATTTGAAATACTTAAGAATATGCTTTACTGCCTGCCAATAAACCTCATCGGGGTTTGACTAATATTTGCTGACTAAGCCTATGGCAATGCAGATATCTAGCCTAGTACACAACATAGCATACATGAGACTTCCTACAGCTGTAGCATAGAGAATCCTACTCACTCTATCCTTTTCTTCATGAGACTTTGGACAGTCATTTGAAGAAAAAGATAACCCATGTTTACAAGGGATCAATGCCCCTTTGTATGAGTCCATGTTGAACTTAGCCAACATCTTGTCAAGATATGTAGCTTGGGATAAATCTAACATTCTCTACTTCTATTTCCTAAGAAGCTTTATTCCGAGAATATTACTGGCTTCACCTAAGTCATTCATACTAAATTGACTAGATAGCCAAACCTTAGTAGATGACAGTGTCCCTACATCATTTCCAATGAGTAGAATGCCGTCCACATACAGGACAAGAAAAACCACATTTATGCCTTCCAGTTTCCTATAGACACGTGGTTCATCCTCATTTTGATTGAGACCGCAAGACTTTACAGTATCATCGAAATGAATGTTCTATGCTCTGGATGCCTGTTAAAGTCTATAAATGGATTTCTTAAGTTTACAAACCATATGTTCTTAGCCTTTAGCAATGAAGCCTTCTAGTTGGAACATATAGATGTCTTCATTAAAATGCCCATTTAAAAATATCATCTTGACATCCATTTTCCATATGTGATAGTCATAATGACATATGATGGCAAGGAGGATATAGATGGACTTAAGCATGGCTACTAAGGAAAAAGTTTCCTCATAGTCGATCCCTTCTTTCTGAGTATATCATTTGGCCACAAGCCTAGCTTTAAAGGCTTCCACCTTCCCATCCATTCTTCTCTTCCTCTTGTTAACCCACTTACATCTAATGGATTTTTATCCTTTTAGGTGAAACTACAAGATCCCAAACCTGATTGAAGTACATAGACTCAATCTCGACTTTCATTACTTCATGCCATAGGTCTGCATCGGCATCAGCAATAGCCTCCTCGTATCTAGTGGGATCTTCTTCTTAATGGTTAAAAACTAGGTCAAAAGCCTCTCCAGTCCATCTTTCTTAAACTCTAGATATCCTCACACTACAATGAGGCTCCATTTGTATAGGTTATTGAGACTGTGCCTCTTATTGTTCTATAATCGGGTTAGGAGAAGTTGATTCAGAAGATAACTTCTCTTCAAGTTTTAGCCTTGCTGAACCTTTCGTGGACATACTTTGTTCATCCTCCAAGTATCTAGTATTAGTACTCATGAGTACCTTCTGCTCTTGGGGATGATAAAAGTAACCACCTTTTGTACCTTTTGGATACCTAACAAACTAGCATAATTCTGATCATAGTTCTAACTTATCTCCTTTGATCAGTACATAAGCTTGACAACCTTATATCTTGAGATGATTTAGACTTGGCTTATACCCAGTCCAGATCTCATAGGGAGTCCTAGGTATTGACTTCGAAGGTTCCAAATTCAGAATATATGCCGTTGTTTCTGGGGCATATCCCCAAAAAGACACTGGAAGAGTAGCATGAGACATTATGATTCAGACCATTTCCATCAATGTCCTGTTCTTTCTCTCAACCAATCCATTCTGCTGGGGTGTTCTTGTCGCAAAGAGCTGGGATACTATCCCATGATGTACCAAGTAGTCCTTCATTTTCACCGAGAAGGGATTCTCCACCAAGATCCGATCATAAGGTTTTGATTAGCTTACCTATTCAATGCTCTATTTTACCCTTAAAGTCTTTGAACATGTCAAAAGAATCAAACTTGCTTCTCATTAGATAAATGTAACTATTCCTCGTACAATCATCTGTGAAAGTGATTAAGTACTCAAACCTTCTTCTTGTTGGTGTAGATAAAGGACCACATATATCAATGTGGACAAGACCCAATACTTCTTTGGCTCTATCCACCTTTTGGGTAAAGGACCTTTTGGTCATTTTCCCCATAAGACAGGATTTATACTGAGGTCAACTTTGCAATCTCAATGAGCCTAAAGGCCCATCATAGATTAACCTCTGAATCTTAGTTAAGTTAATATCACCCATCCTTAGATATCAAAGATATGAGTTATTAATATCGGCCTTTCTCTTTCCATTTAAAGGTTCTAATTGAGCGATAATCAATTGATTGTTAATAGGATTAATGAAGAATAGATTTTCATACATGTGCCCAGTACATAAAACCTTTCCATTTTTACTGATAGTAATACCAGAATGGAAAGAAACAAAATATCCTTGATTTATTATTTTTGCATCTGAAACTAAATTGTGTCTAAAATCAGGAATAAATAAAATATCTTTCAAAACAACTATTCTATTACAATCAAAAGTAAGTTCCTGTTCTCCCACAGTAAGGGGCTAAACTTGTGCACCATTTCCCATGCGTAGTCCATGTTTGCCCTTCTGGAGTCTTCTAACCTTCCTAAGCCCTTGCAAGGAGTTACAAATATGATCAGTGGCTCCTAAATTAACAATTCAAGTGAAAGTTGACCCAACCATTGATATAGATTTTAGATAGAGAACATTACCTGTAGGGTTTTTCTTAGCCTGAAGATTTGGACACTCATTTTTTTAGTGTCCGTTCTTCCCACACGTGAAGAATTTGTCCTTGGATTTATCTTTGGGCTGGGACTTGGGCTGGTGCACTACATTACCCTTCTTCTTCTTAAACTTTCTAGGCTTGGGCCCAGTTCTTGAAGAAGAGACCATCATAGCTTTAGCCTATGGTTTTGTGACTTTCTCTTCCACCTGGAGCTCCTTTATCAATTCCGTTAAACTCATGTTTAACTTGTTCATATTGTAATTCAACTTGAACTGAGTGAATGAGCACGACAAAGATTTGAGAACCATGTCTACTTGCTCGTGTTTAGATTGTAGCACATTTAACATGGAGGCTAACATATAGCACCGGGCCATTTCATCAGCCTTTTTCCATACCTTTTCAGCCTCATGTTCCTCAGTGGTGGAACTTTCCCCAATTACTGGGCAAGTCTCGTATAGGACATACTTATACTTTTTGGCTATGAGTAGTATGTCAAGGTTCATTTTCCAGTCCATACAGTTTGGACCCGTTAGCTTATTCTCACAGAGAATAACGGCTAAGGGACTGAAAGAACCTCTTCCAACCGTTTCTAAAATTTTGAAAAATAAAAGAAATTCTTAGTATTTGTAAAGTAAAAATAATTTTGTACACTTTATCCTCATATTAAACTTGATAATTTCTAACCCTATTACTATTATCTTTTAACATGATTAATTTGGCTATTAGGAAAACTAACATAGCTTCTTGGGAAGATTAACAGTTTCCTAAGCTAAGTGTGTTAACCACCACAACTTAATTTCCTTTCTAAGTAATGATGTAGAATATAATTCCATCGAGGGGATGGTCGTTTTTTTTCATTTCCTATGGACATGCCTCGTACTATAACCTCCAACGTGGGCCGGCCGATCATTGTACGTGTTCCGAGTTATTAATTACATTATTCCATTAGTTCTAGATCCTAGTGGTATTTCCATCCTATATGGGTTCATTCCCAGGGTGACGCGAGGAGACCTATGATCTCTAATAAGGATCGTGATGGAAGCCATAGGGCTATTGGAACCCTTCTCCAACTTAGTTTTTTAAATAAGGGTTTTCTTGAAAAAATAACATTTGGAAAAATTTTAATTAAGTTCTCATTTAACTTAAAATAAAATGTCTAAATCCATAAAAAAAATATATTATATGTCGTGGTTTATACCCTTTGAGAAATCTTTCCTCATAGATTAATTTTATTTAAGTAAAAAACATAATAATTTCAAAACTATTCCATTTAAAAATTCCTAGTGATTTTGATCTCAATGATTTATTTGACAAAAATAATTTTTCCTTTGAAAAAAATGAATTAAGATGGCTTTCCATTTTAACTTACAAAAATTTCTAAATCCATAATATTTTCTATGTTAAGGATAAAAAACCTTTAAGAAAATAACCAAGAATTAATTTTTGTCTAAATTAAAATAACCATTTAATTAAAGATTTTTTTTCCCTTATCAAATAAAATTTCTCAAAGACTTTGGTCTTCGAGAAAAGTGCACACAAGACTTAAAATAATT
This sequence comes from Voacanga thouarsii, assembly GCA_026120185.1. Taxonomy (NCBI): domain Eukaryota; kingdom Viridiplantae; phylum Streptophyta; class Magnoliopsida; order Gentianales; family Apocynaceae; genus Voacanga; species Voacanga thouarsii. The sequence continues at coordinate 4,635,217 of JANUWF010003376.1, read as the reverse complement.
AGCATGTTAGAAAATTGTAAACATTTTCATACTTTTCTATTTTTAATCCTAAGTGTCCAAATAAAATAATTAAACACAAGAATTAAATTAATTAATAATCTTGTTTAATCCTAATATCCTTTACTATTATTTTTCATGCAAAATATTTAATGAATATTAACTATTGCAATAAAAATAACTTGGCTTGGTATGAGACCAAAAACAATACATACATACATACATATATATATATATATATATATTCCTCTGGTCTAGTGCACCTGCTACACTAGATCTTGGCCCCATAGGAAGTCCTATGGACCACGGTCCACGGGCAAGTGCTCGCGACTTGGGGACCCAATGCAACAGCTTCCGCGAGGAAGCTATTGTATCCGTGAGGATGCCTTCCTCGCACACACCAAGATCCGAGGAATGCGCGGGGCCGACTGTGGCTGTAATCGTCCAAGGCCGCGGTCTAGCTCCCCTTATGCCGTGGTCCGGCTCGGCTTGGCTTGCAACTCGGCCCATCTTTTTCCTTGAGAAAAAATTTCTTTTGCTGCGTTTTTCTTCTGCAACTTTCGCTGGGTACCTTTGCAATGCTTTGCAATTGTCCAAGGCCATCTCTTGTTACTTTTTTTCTCCAAAAAAACATGACAACCACCTATATGGTTTCAAATTGGTCTTACACGAAGCTAAACAAAGCAGTAAAGAAAATTTTACAGAGGCTGCTATACCTCAACGGGGAGGTGTACAAACAATCTACCCATACCAAAACAGTGAAGGATCTCATTATAAATAGTCTTGCCAGGTTGTATTAACTAGCATGCATTAATCCTAAGCCTTTCAAAACAAATTCTTCGATACCACTTGCAGGAACGAAAAATAGAGAATGCATGCATGCATGAAACAAAACCTAGAAAACAAAGACACTACACAACGAAAGGTGAAAAATAATACCTTTACGTGTCTTTTTCCTATTTGGCTAAGAAGATGAGATGCCAACCACAGGAACAGATACCTATCTCGACGTTGATTTCAACTAGAAACCAGTGATCCATTGACTTCTTCTTAGCATATACGTGAAGTTTTTCGCTTCTCAGAATATTTCTCTACCTATCTATGTTGGTGACACAACCTAGGTGAAGAATGGTCTTTCTTGATCCTTTGCTATTAGTTAGCAAAGACAAGAAGATGAAAGGGATAACAGAGGAATTGAGAGAGAGAGAATAGAGGGGGAAAAAAAACTCTAGTTTTTTTCCTCTTACTTTGTCATGAGTGCTGTTCCACAAAACTGAACTACTCACCTCCTATTCACGTCACCCAATAACCCAACCCTGGTGTTTTGATATTTCTAATATCCGAAGGTTATCAATAGAAAAGGTTTAGGTAATCCTTAACTCTTCAGTACAGTGAATAATAAAAAATCCTTTAGTCCAGGCCATTGAGCCCAAAAATAATAACCATTAATTATATATTTCTTGGGCTTATTAAAATAAACTAATAATTAATTAATTAGCCCAAATGAACTAAAATGATTATTAAGCCTTTTATTTACTAGTTAAAGCCCAGGTTAATATTTCTAGTTATTCAATATGGGCTTAAGCCATTAATAATTAATTAACCAATTAAACTAGATAATAAATTTAATTTCTCTCGTTCTTTTATTTTATTTCAGTCAAAAAATAAATTAGACTTTCTAAATAAAATAAAATCCTTTTTCATTGTGACCATTTTCTCGACTTAAAATAATTTGGACTTACGGGCTATTCCGAAGACCAAAACGACACATCGCATTAGCTACTAAAATGACCAAAATACCCATGCTATATAAATCGTTGTATTTTTCTTTTCAAATATTTCCAAATATCACCATAAGGAAATATTGACTCCAAGGACAATGTTGCGTTAGCTATGTCTTTGACCTATAGGTGAAATAACTAAACTACCCCTCTACACATCGTCGTTCATTTAGAGAAGAAAAAGTGCACTAACATCTCTCTAAAAGACATCTACCATCCTTAGACTTCTAATCTAATAATCCATGACTTCTTGGAATATTTTAACTTTCCAAGAGAGCTACCCTAAAGCCAATATCCAAGTCTTGTTCCCTAGGGCCCTCGATAATTAGATCATTCGGACAACAACAAGGGAAGATATAGTTTCGACACTATATCATACAAGTCTTGACTAACTAGTTATATATACCCAATATAAAAGTATATTGGTCCTTCTCAAGAACCTCAACTATAGTGTACCAAAGCATACACTTCCAATTTCGTCAGACCACCAACTTATACTCAAGCTATAGAGTACAAGTCCTTACTGTAGCACTAGTAGTCTGGGTTTCTCTCACATTGTACTTTTTAGAAACCACTACTACAGGTCCTATTCTATGTATTCGAAATATACTTATGTTATGAAATGAGTGGACTACTCATTGGCTAAAGGAAAGTCATTCCCTATTTAGAATTCATAACATAATAACCTTGCCATGATGAGATTCCTATTCTCATCATCCGGTTAAGAACAATAGTTTATGTGTTAAGTATCCCAAGGTCCATACCTTACTGTGAAAGACCTCTATTCGTATGAACCATTTACTTAAACACAACGGGTCTTTTACAATAAAATCATGCACAAATATAAAGAAGATCTCCCAAAAAAATTCTGAGAAAATACTTTTATTAATACAAGTAAAAAAATATATCAGAAACATAGTCTAAGAAGTCATACACTCCAACAAGGAAAACATTCCAAATTCTAATCTTTTCAACGACTTTGGGATTTGATAGCCTCAAGTGCACCGATTTCTCTTCACACACCATACTGGCCCCCCTTATAGTCATTGCTCATAAATTTTTTTTTTTTCAACAATCTTTCTTTTCTTTTGCTTTAGCGAATTACTAGCCTCAAGAAAGTGGATTTCTCTTCACTATCTATATTGGCCCCCATAATCAAGAAAAAACATTTTTCTTCAAAGGTAAAATAACACTTAACTCATCTTTTCATAATTTTTTTCAGCTCATGCTCATTTTTTTTTTTTTCAATCTTTCCACTCAAAGATTTTAACGCCTCGCATTCCTCGTCATAACTTAAAGTTAGAAAAAAATTTAATCTCATAATACAAGAGATAGCCAACAACCCTTTCCATATTCCTCACATTATCCACATTTAAACTAGATGAGTTAAATATTACTCAAACACTAATGCATAAACAAGATTAATTCAAATTCTCAAGTCTTAACATATCCTATCTAATAAACCTTTTTCATAACAATAAAAATCCACCTAATGAATAACACATCTCATATCCAAAAGAAGAAAGATAATCACATCCTTGCTAAGGCATTACAACCTAAAAAAAAAAAAATTGAAAATTTTGTCCAAAAATATAGATATGGAAAATATTTTCAATACCAAACTGTCCCCCACACTTAAAGTGGACATTATCCTTAATGGAAAAAATATAACAATAGAAGTAAAACCAAGGGGCTAAAATAATGAAAGTGGAAGAATTGAGAAAAGAAAATACTCCCCATTGCACTTAAAGTTCCCTATAGTTGAATTCATCACAAGGTGTCATAAGGGAAATTGTACGTAAAGGAAAACAAAAAAAAAACAAAAAAAAAATCTAGTAAAGAACAAGAAAATCAAAATAAAGGAAAAGAAGAAAAGAAACAAAGCAACTAAAAAGAAATTCTAAGAAGGGTCATGAAAATATAAAGAGAAAAGAAAGCTAAAGAAAAGAAATATATAGTAGCAGGAAAATACTCAATCCTTATCATCATGATCATCCTCAGCATTGGCCCCATGGCTACGATTCCCTCCTTAAGGTGCAGGAATTCTTTGCATCCATTGAGCTCATTATTGTTCTTGAGCATCGTGCCGACGAGTGAGGGCAGTCATGGATTCACGCAGCTGTAGCAATATGTCTATTTCGGTTTCCATGCCAACTTTTAAATGTTTTAATTGACCTTGCACCCAGCCAAAAATTCACCCCTAGATTGGGTTTGGGAACTACCAACACGAGCTTAAGGTGGTGGTGAAAGATGCTCTACCTTTTCAAGTAGAAGTTTGACTTGTCTCGGGTATTGCACATCAAAAGGTCACAACCAATGCCTTACTTCTGTACTCTACTGATATCCATAGCTAGTAAGTGTTTGCTCAGTAACCACATCACACTCCATTGTGATTTCAGTAAGTTCCCCCTCCAATCTAATACTAAAGGTTTCAAGAATTTTCATTATTACGAGAGGGAAGACAAAAGCTTTTGTGGCAAGGTGAGAATAAATCACATCCCACATGGATTGAATAATTAAAGGTGTAAGCGGGATGGGTGCAATGTGCATCATCCTATGAAGAATATACAAGTTAATGACACGAGGCTCATTGAACCCACTAGCTTTAGGAACGACATTGTAAGAAAAGACATAGATTAGGGTGCGTAGATTGGCTTCAAGATCATTATTAGATTAAAAACCTTCTTGCCCTATGGGACCTCTCCTATATAGTCTCAAGGCATCTTTAGTATCACTTACTCTCCACTCAGGATCAGACAATATCTTTTAGTTGTAGTGATCAATAGCTAACCAATGACCTTTATCATTTACCCAGAGGATGGCAACTAGTCTCTCTTTATCTAGAAAGATAGGGGTGTCCTTTACTCTATTCTTAATAGTCTCAAGATGGTTAGTGCACTTTTAGACCATGTTAGCATAGAACTCTTTTATCAGAACAGGGTTATATGGCCCCTTGACTTGTACAATTGGTCCCCACACAAAGTGTCTAAGCATGTTGCCTAACTTGAGGGCACAGTCTAGTGAGGGGGCGAAAGTGCGTTCGACTATGATCTTATTAGAAGCCCTCTTAGTGTCACTCTTGGTAGGATGGATCAATAAAATGAATAAGGTGTAGGAACAATAGGTCTATGGAACTAAGAGTAGAGGATGATGAAGCTCTAGCCCATTTAGACGATTGACCCCTTTTTCTTGGCATTTTGAAAGGATACGAGGATGGCTAATCAAGACGAGGGCTAAGTTATCTCAACAATGTCACAATTGCCCTCAAGAGAATCAAATTACCACAACACAAGTTTACACATAATCCTAAACTCCATAATGTTTAATTAATCCATGCAAACCTAAATCTATAGTGTCAATTAAACCTAACATCCTTTCAAAACGTGCAAGAAATTGAATACCACAATGTAAACCATATCATAGTTCCTACTCACAACCTGATTATGGCATGCAAAACATATCTATATTCCAAAGCAAAAGTAATGGCTCAACATATTACATGAATTCATCAACACAACAATTGCCATATCCAAGAATATACCGGCTATGACGATACTATGAATATGTTATTGTAAAACTAATCCAAGAATTATACTCTTATGCTATTCCATTCATACTAATGGTATGAAGATAAGCCAATTCAATCATCAATTCCAATACATGCAATTGTCGGCAAAAAATATGCCCAAAAATAAAAAAATTCCAATTGCAAGAATAGAATCGTAGGAATGCAAGAAAAATCATACCTTTGTGTTCTAAAACGCATTGGCAAGCAAAAGATGCAATATTTTTTATGAAAGCCTTGCTTGCAAGGAGAGATTTGAAAGTTTAGATTAATTGTGTTGGATTTAGGATGAAAAAGTTTGATGGAAAAGTTTAGATTTTTAGAATTTAGGATGCATAGATTCAACAAAAATAAGAGAAATTTGTGTTGGATTGATGTTTTTGAAGGTTAAAATGGAACTGGTGATGTTTGGGGGTGCAGAAATGGCGTGCGTTTGAGAGAAAAATCAAGGGAAGTTAGTGGAGTTTGAAAACAAAGTGGCCAAATCGGCCACTTAAAGAGTGTTCCCAACAGGAGCCGGTGCCAGCTCCGTGAGGCCGGGTCGGCACCGACCCTTCTTTGGTTCGGACATTTTTTTTAATAAATAGGGAAAATCGAAAAATGAAAACTACGAAAATATGAAGAAAATAACATTATAAAAAAATCAAAAATACATGGAGATGAATAAAAGAACACAAGAATTAAATAGATGTTGCAAAGGAAAAATATTAAATCAATCAAAATCATCTCTTTCCAAGGTTAAGATCACGTGGATTGGTTTTAGTATTACCCGGAAAGGATCCCACTTGACAATCTCTAAGGAGTTTGGCCTGTTGACCAATTTGGTTCTCGAGGTTGCACATAGATGCCTCCAAGTTTCTTGTGGTTGCATTTACTCCTTGAAATTAAATTTGTATACCATTTACTAGTTATTAACCAACTTTTCAAATGATGGCTTAGGTGGTCGTGCATTGTAAAGCACATTAGGTAGAGTCATTTGGTTCCCAAAATTAGAAGAAGCCTACCTAGGTTGGTTTTTGTTGTTCTATACAAAGTTAGGATGATTCCTCCAAGCAGGATTGTAAGTGGTGCTATAGGGATTATTACCTTGTCATCTATTACCCATAAACACAGCTTGTTCTACTGACTCTTGTGATGAGCCTATATTTTAGCACTTATGGTTTGTCTGCCCTTCCCCACAAAAACCACAACTCACATTCACTACCTGCCATTACATCTATCTTGTGTACATTACCAATTGATCTATCTTTTTTATTAGTTCTTCCATTTTGGCCTCAAAAGCCGCCATTGCATCCATCTTGTGTACGCCATGGACACGACGTGACCTTGAACTACCCCAAGTATAGTTGTTTGTAGCCAAATTTTCAATCAAATCAAATACCTCTTCCGGGGCCTTAGAATTAATAGAGCCTCCTACAGATGCATCAACTAATTGCCTAGTAACAAAACTTAAACCACTATGAAAGATTTGCATTTGCATTTTCAACTCGAACCTATGATGAGGACACTTTCTAAGCATCTCTTTAAACCTCTGCCAATACTAATAAAGATTTTCAGACTCTAATTGTTGGAAGGCAAAAATATTAGTCATAAGCTTGGATGTTCTAGATGGGGAAAAATATTTTGCCAAAAATTTTTCAGCTAAAACATTCCATATAGTAATGGATCCAGTTAGCAAAGATGTTAACCAAATATTTCACTCTATCTCTTAAAGAAAATGGAAAATGCCTTAGTTTGATGCCATCTTCAAAACACCATTCATTTTGAAAGTGTCACAGATTTTTAGAAAACTCGCAAGATGGGCATTAGGATCCTCCTCAGGTTACCAATCAAATTAGACCATGTTTTTCATCATTTGGATTATGTTAGGTTTTATTTCAAAATTGTTAGCCTCTATCCTAGGTCTCGTAATACTTGAGCCAGTGCCCAAGATTACGGGTTTCACAAAATTGTCCATAGTCCTCCTATTACCACCATTGTTTGGTTGGTTGACCTTCATGTCTTTCCTTACCTTTTTGTTTACAACCTTTCTGACCTTTGTGAGGATTCTCTCACTCTCAGGACCAAGATCTATGATGTCGGCTTTAGATCATCGGGTCATAAACTACAGGCAAGGTCTACAGAAAATAGAAAATAGTGAGATTATAAAATTTACAAGTTAGATAGTTACTACTTATTTACAATTTAAGTTAGAAATATTGCAACTTGTAGGGACATCAAATTACAAGTATACATGAAAACAAATTATGGCACCTATTCATACAAGAAATATATATACATATCTATATATTTACATATAGAAATATAAACATATAAATTTGGTTAAATCAACAAAATCCAACCTTTCATAATATTGTTCCCCGGCAACAGCACAAAAAACTTGATGTGTAAATTTTAGGTGTATAAAAATTTTCAAATTTAAATCCATCTCTTAATCAAGTTATAATTAAAACATTAATTCTAAAATACACATATGAGTAGGTATACTCATTGCAAGTATAGTATATGGAATTAACGAGTATCAATCCTCAAATGAACAAGTACACACTAATAACTTTTCATTCATTATTTAACCGACCAAATAAATTGATAAGATAATGAAGAGAAAAATAAAGAAATATATACAATTTAAGGATGTAGGAATATGCAATTTAGACAACTATCTTAGAAAATATGATAATGAACTATTTAGCAACTATCTCAATTAATTATCTTGGTATCATGAAAGAATATAAAGAAAAATTCAATCGTTCCACAAGGTATGAATTCACTTAAATGGGCTCCACTTCTTTCCCAATCCAGGAAATTATTATCTTTTGATTAAATTAGCAGATTTACCAATCAAACCAACAAAACCAAAACACGCATTAAACTCAATTCCGTATAAACATGAAACTAGTCAACAACACTAAACTCTCGGTGAAATTAGCTAACCTTTGATTACTTAAGTTCATTGGCTTAACTTCGTTTCCTAAGTCCCTTAAGCAATAAAAAATATGAAATCAATAAAATTAAATCAACTCCTAACGTCGTTTCCCAAGTCAATTAGAAGTAAATCTAACTTCATCAATTCTTCTATAATTACAAGTAATCAAACACCAACAATGATAGAAAATTGATCAAATAGCTAAATCAATACAAAAATCATGAATTCCAAAAAATTGTCAAATTACAATAGAAATATTTAATATATCATTACTCTAGAAAAAGAATATAAAGACGAAAGAAAGAACTCATAGACAAGCCTTCTTTTTCTCCGTTGAAGACTTTCTTAAACAATGCTCCTTGATATGATGAATTCCTCCTTCAATGCGTAATTTTCTTATTTAATTCCTTCAATTCATACTTGTGTCTAGTGTTTTTCTTGTTTAAATAGGATTCCAAGATGCTAAAATTTGTCCCCTAAGAGTTCTGGGCCGAGTAGAGATTGAAAAATGCCAAAACTTTTGGAAATTACCAAATCTGCACAAAAAATAGAAAGCTCGCCAACGTTGCACAGAGTGCAGCCGATGCCAGCTTGGAGGGTCACGGTCGGTGCCGACCGTGCTCTGGACGGCTCGATCGTGCTCTATTTTCGTGCCAAAAAATTTCCCTGTTCCAGATTAGGGCCGGCGCTGGCTCCATAGGTCACGGCCGGCACCGGTCGGGCACTGACGGCAACAGTTTTGTCATTTTTTCAATGTTTTCGGCAATAAAATTCCAAAATGCCTTTCCAATGGTAAAATATCAAATATAAATGTATATGTCTTGTTATTACAACAAATGTATCACAAAATACATTCAAATAACTAGGAAAATATAGACGAATTTTACCCCTACCAGTGAAGAAAATAGAAGAATTAAACGTTCAAAGGAAAAACAACAAAAAAATGATGGCTTTGTTTCTAATAGGAAAAAGACCGAAAGCTTCTGTATGTATGTTTTGTATGTTTTGAGATTTCGGTCAACCCTATAAAACACACACACGAAGTCCTTTAAGAAAGCTACCCAGCTTTCCATTTCCTTTTCCAACAAAAGCACCACCACCTATGTTTCTCCTATTTCCTTTTCCCTTTTACCAGTGGCAACTTCCAGGAATTGTAAAATTCCCTAAGCTGTCATCACTTCCCTAGTGGGCAAGGGTTTTGATTAATTAGTTCAAGACTAATTAAATAGCTGCATTATTAGTTAATTAATCAATTTGGGTCTAATATTAAAATTACCTAAGATAATTAATCAATAAACCAATTTAATTAAATTGACCTAATAAATTATTCTATCTAAATAAAAAAATAATTGCACTGTTAACACAATTCTTCTAATATTTAAATTCACCCAAACAGCCCATATAGTAAATAAATTTACTAAGGTTACTTAAGCTACTCTGGGGATCAAAAGACATATTATTCTTAGCTACTAAAACGATCAAAATACCCATGCAAACAAATAGTTGTATTTTATTATTTTAAATATTCTATTTATCACCATATGAAATTATTAACCCTGAGAATAATATTACAAGTGCAGTGTCTTCGACTTATAGGTGTAATGACGAAAATACCCCTATACGTAATACTCGTTATTGAGATTGAAAAAAATGCACAAAATACATTTCTCAATGATATCTATCATCCTTTGATAATTAGTCTGATAATCCATGACTTCTAATATGTATTCACTTATTATAAGGGGTCACCTAAAAGCATACATACTTAGTCACGTTTTCCCAGGGCCCTGGATTATTTAGATTATCTTGGACAATCATATGTGGGTAATTTCTTCACGTAATGAAGTATAGAAACTCTATTATACAAGTCCTTCGTACATAACTGGAGTCATACACCCAACAAACAAGTTTATTGGCCTTGCTATAAGACCTCACCCATCATACATCAACGTTCACAAGTGCAACTTCACCAGACCACCAACTTATGTTAAAGTCTTAAGGTACTCATCCACGCAGTGGCAGCGATAAACCATTATTTATTTTTTTATTATTTTTATTAAGATTATTATTGCGTGGTCCAATTCTAAGTATTCCGAAAACGCTTGTACTATTTGTTAGGGATATGTCTTAGAGTCAATTTGTACTTATACTATTGTCGTTATGTATTATGTTATAATATGAGGCATTTCTTTCCATGAATAGTATATTTAGTTTTGTGGTCATCAAGTATGTGACTTGATAGTAAAACCCTATAATCAATACAATGACTATTCTTAAATTGTCCCTGATTGAATATTATTAGTGGAACAATAAAAAATTAAGATTAGTATGTTTATGACTTGATGGCTATGTTTTACTGGTCTTGGATCTATATGATATCAAGTCAAAATATAAATAAATATTAGAGAACATTGTATTGGACATTACCCACTATGAGAGTATTTCATGGAACATGTCATAAGTACTTTCTAGCCATAATAATATTAAAAGTCCTTCGACCTAAATTCATCAAAGTTTCATACTTTATAAATTCTATATTTTGACGTTGTCTAAAGTTGTCTTTAACCAGATAATAAATTAGACTACTGTTGGATATAGAATAAATCAAAGAGAGGAATATAATTGATAGTGAAGGAATTTGTTCCTCTCAATTATTGGAGAGATATCCATGGGCCCCTTGATAAATAAAACTGTTGAAATGCATGGCCGTGCTTAAATATATCAATCTAAGATATTGATATCATTTGTTTGAACAGTCTATTATGAGATTAAGAAATAATTGATTAAGCTTAATAAGGATGATATGCTCCGTGCCTTATGCTTAATCTGGATATTGTGTGACAAAATGACTAAATATAAAATTATAGTTTGGTTCAAAGAGATCACTGATCTTCATTTAACTTAGATGGTTATAATGTTTTGCTAGAAACCGCTTATAACTTAGGGGCCATTTAAATGTCATTTGGGCACACTACCAATGTTAAATGAACCTATAGGGTCACACAATAAGCGAACTTGTTAAGTTATTTTTCTGGTAACCAGATTCGATGAAACTAGAAATATGTCTAAGTTAATCGAACCTAGAACATTTACCAGCTACAATGAATTTGGAAATCTGTCCACATTCAATGTATATGGATAATGTCCAAATTGTAAGAATCTGACTTGGTAAATTAATTAGTTAAATTACCGAGATAATGGCAGAATCTTATCATATCAGTTTTAATTTAATTTGAATTTAAATAAAATATGATAAGATATTATTAGAGTTGGATTCTAAGAGGTTCAGAGGGGTTTTTAAGAAAACCCTAGTTCTGTTAAAATATTCGTGCCTCTATTCACCAGAAAAATAAGCCTCTCAAACCCTAGGCGCTAGCACTCTCGGGAAAACGAGTTAGTTCACCGTGTGTATCCGATAGAGGATGTTCGCACATTGCAGTGTCTGATGTCGTTCGGGTTGCACGTATGACAACACAATTAGAATTGAAGGATCTCGATTACTCCGAATAGAGGTAATTTTGTAAACCTTTAGATATTCTTAATCATTTACTTGGGTCCTCATAAGGGATTTATGGATGTTTTCCGCGATTAGGAGTCCACGAATCCTAACACTATTGTCGTGAGTAGACTAATCTCTGGTTAAAGTTAAGCCATTCTCCATTTAGAAACCATAGTGTAATAACCTAAACCTTAATAAAGTGTCCAATTTCATCAATCGATCAAGAACATTTTTCGCATATGTGTTAGTAGCCCATAATCTACACTTTACTATGAAACCACGACCCAATCAGGTAGATTACTTACTAACACACTTAGACCATAACGTGAACATATATTTAAGTGAACAAATATTAATGAATGAAATTTTTATAAATTTTTAAAGTATAGAAATACATTGTCCATTTTAGACATACATTCCAACAATCTCTTACTTGAACTGAATGGACTTTGACAGTCCATGTGTGCCTACCCCTATGATATCCATGTGTCTTCAAAACACCTTTTCTATCAAAGGCTTGGTAAATAGGTCCATCAGATTATTTGTGGAGGAAATCTGATAAACTAATATCTCCCATTTCTAGAAGAACTCACGGATTAGGCGATTCTTCCTCTCAATATGCTTGCCCTCCTGTGGCTTCTTGGTTCCTTCCATTGTGACACAGCTCTAGAATTATCATAATATACAGTAATGGGCCTGTTAATTTATGGCACGACTCCAAGTTCTGTAAGGAACATTCAACGCCATACCGCTTTTTTTAAAGCATCTGAAGCTAGCATATTCTCAGCTTCTATGGTAGAATCAGTAATACAAGATTGCTTAACACTCCTCCATGAAATAGCTCTCCATATAAGATGAAAAAATGTCCAGAATGGATTTTTTTTTTTCATTTTTATCCACCTGGAAGTCTAAGTCAGCGTCACTAGTAGGAACTAAATTATCAGGTCTGTAAACAAGCATATAATCCCTTGTTCCGTTCAGGTAATTGAGAATATATTTTACAGCTTGCTAATGTTCTTCTCTTAGGTTTGACTAATACTTGCTCACCATGCCTATTGCAAAATAGATATCTGGCCTTGTATAATGTATGATATTCACAAGGCTTCCCACTACCAAGATAGAGAACCCTATTCGTCATTTCATTTTCTTCCTGTGTCTTATGACAATGCTTGGAAGATAAGGTTGATCCGTACCTAACGGGTATAATTTTTTTATTTTTTTTTACATTGATCCATTTTAAACATAGCTAATATCTAGTTAAGATAAACTGATTTGGATAAGCCTAACATTCTTTGCTTCCTATCTCTAAGAAGCATTATACCAAGAATGAAGCTAGTTTCTTCCATATTTTTCATGCTAAATAGACTTGATAGCTAAACTTTTTTATAGATGATAATGCACTTACATAATTCCAATGACTAAAATGTCATCTGTATAAAGTGCCATAAAAGATATATTATTTCGATCAACCTTCCATATATGCATGGTTCATCTACGTTTTGTATGAAACTATAAGACTTTACAGTCTTATTAAAATGTATGTTCTATGCACGTGATGTTTGCCTAAGTCCATAAATGGACATCTAATATGGGATAAAATCATTATTATTTTACTAGTTATTTAAGTTTATTTTGAGATATTTTTGTTGTATTAACTAGGTATATTCTTTCCTATTTGATATTTTGCTTTTAAAATTTGTTTTTGACAAATATATGCAGATTTGAGTTGATTTGGAGTAAAAAAATGTGAAATTTCCAGAACAGACCTGGCGCTAGGGCTAACCAAGGGACCAGGACCCTAGTCCATTTTGGCCAAACAACAAAAATAGAGAAGAACATAGTAGACTTGGTGCGAAGTGGGTCGACAAGACCCAGCACCAGGTCCACTCTGCCTAGAGGTTGTTATGTTGGGTATCTCTCACGCATATCGTATATGGCGTAGCGGAAAATAAAACAAGATACTATCCCAGGATCTGCATATGTATGGAAAACAAGACATAAAGATAACAAAGGTAATAGCTTTTTACCTTTCTTTGATCATTCGAAGAACAAAAATTTCTTCTTCAAGTCGAGGCGCGATCCAACAATCCTCTTGATCAAACTTCTCGAGAGTTGAACTTCCATCCACTCTAATCACAGTGTGTGATTATCTCTAATAGTAATCCAAACAGAGGATACACTCAAGCATGAAGTTTTCTATGCTAGCAGAAAATATATGTTGCGGCTAGGGTTACTTGTTTTTCAGAAAAACAACGTGATAGAGAGAGAAGAGAAGAAGTCGTTTGTTGCCTAGGGTTTCCGTGAATCCAACCTCTGCTAGGGTTTCAAGTATGTCACATATAAACCAAAAAACCCTACTAAAATTGAGAATTCTAATCCTATTAGAATTCCCTAATTGTAATTGGAAACATCAAGTTCTCACAATTACAATTTGGACTGTAATTACAACTAATAATAAATTGGCCACAACAGCTTCTCTTTCTCGCAATTAACCCCACTATGTTATCAAATAATATCTTGAGTATATAATTCTTAATTGTGTGTGACCCATTAGGTATCCTAGTCAATTGGTAGTGAACATGAATTAATCCAAATGTCTTTGAGATTAATAATACATAATTAATTTGAATTAATCCTATTAATTCTAATCAAGATAGGTTTATTAATTCATCAATTAATAAACCCATATTCCCAGATCATGAGCAGCATCTAGCAACACATCATGACCACTCAAGAGTCCAGGAAGTTAAGTGGCATGACATGAACCCTTCAATAACAAACTACAATGCAATTAATTCCTTTCACCATACAATATCTCTTTCGGTTTGGAGTACGGAATTAGTGCTAACTCCCTCCATAATTGATTTTGGTCCGAATACAATAGTACTTGTACTAGGAACCTACTACTCTACATGTGTATCAATTAGAAGTATTTCCAATACACAATTGCCTTGGTGAAGGACTTCTCGAGTAGTAATTCCTACAAGTGGCCATGAGATATTTGCTCATACTATTAGGAGTGGTGAATCATTTATTGACCCTCTCAACTACTTTCGTTTACATCACAATGTACCCAATATCCATCCTATAGGCGGCCTTCGATTGAGGTCCATAGATTGGAATTAAAGTACAATGCTCAACAAACAAAGTATCTCAGAGATCTCAAGTCTAAGAATACTTGCACGTTTGCTATATTGAGATTATATCACTGGCACTAAATAGTTATCCATGTGATTATCTCATATCTAGGTCATCCAATGAACTTGTTGTATTAACAAGCATCCAGGTGTAACTTTGAGTATCTCAATTCTCACGGATATAATAACCACCGCCTGATCAAATCACGAAGTCTAACACGTGCTAGTCTTCATGCATTAATGATGTCCTATCTCATCAATACTATGACTATGGACTATTTAAGTACTAACACTATATAGAGTAGTAGGAATCTCATATCATGATCTCTATCATGATTTCCTTAACAAAGTGTTGTACTAGGGACATTATCGAACAGATATATTATTTGAAAGTAAACAAAAGAAATTGTAAGATAAATAATGCTTTTTAGTAAAATAAAACGTGTCATATACATTTTACAAGTGATTGATTTTAGGGCTCAACACTAACATATTATGCCCGAATTTGGTATTTTCTAATTGATTTTGGTATTTTCTGAATTCTACTCTGTCTAGACTTCTCAACTAACGAATTTTGGTATCAAATAGCTTATAAATATAAGAAAACAAAATAGAAAGGGGTGGTTTGAAGGATCTAAGATAACTACTCAATCACCACTCAGAGGAAGTTTTCAAGAGAAAAAGAAGGGCTTGTCTATGAGTTTTTTCTTTTATCCTTTGTTTAACAATGATGTACTTAATGTTTTAATTATATTTGGATATTATTTTGGAGATTATAATTTTGAGTTAATTAGAATTGTTGATCAAATTGTTGTTATCTTTGGTATCTAATTACTTGTTATCATTGGTTATTGAGGCGAGTTCTTCTAATTTACTTAGGAGACGATGTTAGGAGTTTCATTGCATTGATTTCGTATTTGTTAAATCTTAATGGACTTAGGCGACGAAGTTAGGGTTATAGGACAAAGTAATCAAAGATTAGTTGATTTCACCTTGGACAAAGTGTTATTAGCTAATTTCATTCTTATAAGGAATTAAGCTTAATGCATGTTTTGGTTATGTTAGGTTGATTGGCAAATCTATTAATATGAATCAAAATATAGTAATTCCATGGATTGACAAACGAATTGGAATTTATCTAAGTAGATTCATGACTTGAGAAATAATTGAATTCTACTTTATATTCTTTCATGATACTAAGACGACAATTGATTGTGATAAATGCTAATTGATTCAATATTATATTTTCAAGATAATTGTCTAGTTACATGAAATTGCATCCTTGTGTTATATTTATTTTTTATCTTTATTTATTTTCTTTTTTATTCTCTTCTTATTTTATTAGCTATAGAATAAAGATTTGGGTACAACAAGGTAGTAGCCTAAGTTCTCGTGGATTCGATACTTGTTATTTCCTATACTATACGATGGGTATACTTGCCTATATGTGTGATTTTAGTGGTTGGCAATTTAATTAAACCATGATTTATTATGTAATTTATTGGTAATATTTTCTACATAAAAAAATATGCATTAAGTTTTTGGCGCCGTTGCCGAGGATAGGCACTATCGGAAACAGTTGAGTCTTATTGATTTAGCCTTTATTGTTTTTGTATATATCACTAACTTTTGTATTTAGGTAGTTTGTAAATATTTCTAATTTGTGTATTTTTCTTTTCTTTATTGTTCTATTATTCTTGTTTGTTTTTATTTTTATTTTCAATTTGAGTTTTGTCTTTCTTTGAGTGCAAGATTCAAAACATCGTCATGGACAATTATTCATGGGCACAATATCAAATGTGCTATAATGATGATACATTGGCAAGGTTGCAAGCTCGGATTAATGCTTCTAGTAAGACGTCACTTGAAGCTTCAATCTAATTCTTTGATGCCAACATAAACGCACCCATTAGGTGGCATGAAGAAGCATCCCAACGAATGAGCCATTAGAGAACACAAGTAGCTAAATTGGTTGAAAATGCCCTAAAGGTCCATACACTTGCACAAGAAGACCCCTAAAGAGAGGAGAGAAGATATGAGAAACAATTGGCCAATGTGATAGGGAAAATTTTTTATTCTGTTATATGCTCTCCTATTTCTCAATTTTCTTTATCACATGAATTTTTAGGTACCCCTCAACTCATGGAGCCTAATGATGCCATTGATGATATATTAAATTTACCATGCCTCAAGGAGTTGAATCTTTCAACGCTACACTAGAAGAAGTCTTTAAAGGATAGTGATAATCTCTACCCTTTACCCCAATTTCAGGGAGGTAACTTAGTTTTTGTAGATCATGCATTGAAAAGTAAGGATTTCTTGATCCCATCTTTGAAAACTCAAATGCTAAGCTTTAAGGGGACTTTTCATTTTGAGAAATCTTTTGCAGGATTAAATGGTGATCTCATGTTTGATGCATGTTGGGTATCTCACGCATATCATATATGGCGTAGCGGAAAAATAAGAACGATATACCAATCCAGGATCCACATACATGTGGAAGACAAGATATAAAGAGAACAAAGGTAATATCTTTACCTTTTTTTGAGCGTTTGAAAAACAAAATTTTTCTTCTTCAAGTCTGAGGCGTGATCCAGCAATCCTCTTGATCAAACACCACGAGAGTTGAATATCCAACAACTATAATCACAGTGTGTGATTGTCTCAAACAAAAATCCACATGGAGGATCACACTAAAGCACCAAGATGTTTATGTGCTAGCATAAACCAAAGTGGTGGCTAGGGTTATTCTTGGTTTTCAGCAAAAAATGAGAGAGAGAGAGAGAGAGAGAGAGAGAGAGAGAGAGAGAGAGAGAGATCGTATATCCCTTACGGTTTAGGAGTTGTATTTCGTGTGTCTTCAAGCTAGAAGGAATCGTGCATATATCCCATATATTACATGAAAATCCCCTACTAAAAATACTCCATCTAAGACTTGTAAAATAGTTAGAATTCCTTAACTGTAATTGGAAACCTTAAGTTCTCACAATTACAATTTGGACCATAATTTATAACTAATTATAATTTGACCACAACACCTTATCTTTCTCGCAATTAACCCCACTATGTTATCAAATAACATCTTGAGTATATAATCCTCTATTTTGTGTGACCTATTAGGTTTCCTAGTCAATTGGTAGCGAACATGAATTAATCCAAACGTCTTTGAGATTAATAATCCATTATTAATTAGAATTAATCATATTAATTCTAATCAGGATTAGTTTATTAATTCATCAATTAATAAACCCATATTCCCAGATCATGAGCAGTATCTAGCAACACATCATGACCGCCTAAGAGTCCAGGAAGTCAAGTGGCTTGACATGAACACTTCAATAACAAACTACAGTGCAATTAACTCATTTCACCATACAATATCTCATTCGGTTTGGAATATGAAACTAGTTCCAACTCCCTCCGAAATATATTAATTCTAGCCCGAATATAATAGTACTTGTACCAGCAACCCACTACTCTAGATGTGTATCAATTGGATGTATTTCCAATACACAGATGCCTTGGCCAAGAACTTCTCAAGCAGTAATTCCTACAAGCGGCCGTGAGATATTCGCCCATACTATTACGAGTGGTGAATCCTTTATTGACCCTATGAACTACTTTCGTTTACCTCACTATGTACCCAATATCCATCTCATAGGTGGCACTCAATCTAGTTCTAGAGATTGGAATCAAAGCACAATGCTCAGCAAATAAAGTACCTTGGAGATCTCAAGTCTAAGGATACTTGCACATTTGCTATATTGAGATTATATCACTGGCACTAAATTGTTAACCATGTGATTATCTCATAGCTAGGTCATGTAATGTATTTGTTCCAATAACAAGCATCCATGTGTTAACTTTGAGTATATCAATACTCACGGATATGAGAACCACAGCTTGATCAAATTTGGAAGTCTAACACATGCTAGTCTTAACGCATTAATGATGTCATGTCTCATTAATACTATGACTAGGGACTATTTAAGTACTAACACTATATAGTGTAGTAGGAATCTCATATCATGATCTCTATCATGATTTTCTTAATACAATGTTGTACTAGGGACTTTATCTAACAATTATTTTACACAAAAGTAAACAAAAGAAACTATAAGATAAATAATGCCTTTTATTACAGTAAAATATGTCTTGTACAATGTACATGTAATTGCCTCTAGGGCATAACACTAACAATGCATTCTTTAGAGACCATGTGCATTTATTTGTTGGGAAAAATATTTGTGTGTCTAAAAGAATGCTAGAGAATAAGGTTCATGTGTTTTTTTTACTAAGAAAAATTACTTTCGTGAACAATAGCTTTTTCAAATACCTCTGGTCTTTCTCCATTCATCGTGCCCACCTTATTCAATGAGCATTAATTTCTTTTGCAAAGGTTTGATGAGAAAGCATGATGAGTGGAAAGATTTTGTATATTTGTTTTGTGTTTGGAGTTGTTGGGTGTTATTTCCCCAAATAAGGAAAATAATTTCCTTCTTAAGTGTGGAGGAGTGAGTCGTATCTTTGCTTTAATAGGATTTTTATTAGTAGTTCTCTTTAGGTTGTTTTCTTTTATTTTGGTGTGTTTTATTTTGTGATTATTTTCTTTGTGCTGTTCTTTGTGTTTTCTTTTATAGGTCAGAATAAAGTCCTCTTGGATAAGCTCTTCTCTATATTCCATGTTTTAATATTTAATGGAGCATTATTCCACTTGGGAAATATTACTTAAACTTTCTACCTCTCTATTAGATTTGGTCCATTTAGAGATGCTTTCTTGTTTTAATTTTTAGCCAATAAGGACATGGTCCAGTTTATGTGTGGGGGAGTAGTTTAGTAATATTCTTTGTCTAAGTCTTTATAAATGATCGTGGTGTTTTCTTTCTATGATCTTGGTGTTTTCTTGGTATCAAACAATTTTGTTGATAATTTGAAAATTGAAATTTTTGAAAATTTGAAAGCTTGGAGATTTTGGAGCTAAATTGAGCTTATTTGTCTACAGTAGAGTGATGATTTTCTTTCTAATTTTGAATATAGATTTGTCATTCATTATAGTTAGATTTTTATTTAAAAATTAAACTTGTGTATTAAGTTGGATTTTGTTAATGTTAGGGGTTAAAATCACCATTCTTTTCCTAGTTATTTGAGTGTGTTTTAATATACATTTGTTATAATAACTAAACATATTCCTTCCTATTTGACATTTTACTTGTAAAAGGTGTTTTTGGAAAATATGTGCAGATTTAAGTTAAACTCGAGCATAAAGTGCACAAAACCAGAATGTACCTGGCACCAGTCATAGCCAGTGGACTAGGCGCCAGGTCCATTCTGGTCCAGTAGTAGACATTGAGTAAGCTTCAGGGGTTTTCCAAAATAGACCTGGTGCCAGGTCTAGCAAGTGTACTTGGCACCTGGTCCATACTATCTGCAAAGGAGAGATGGCCAACAATAGAGAAAAAAATAGAGGAAGAATAGAGTATACCAAGCGCTAGATGGATCGAAGGTAGTCGGCGCCAAGTATGCTCTGGAGGCAGAAATTACGTATGTGGAATTAGGACTTATATAATAATTTTGGTATTTTTCAATTCCTACTCGGCCAAGACTTCCTCAGCCACAAAATTGGCATCCAAGAAGCCTATAAAAGCACAAGAGAATACAAAGGTTGAATATATACAACATAGAGAGGTGAATTAAAGAGTAGAAATTCTCAATCTCTCATTGGAGGAGAATTTACCCAAATTAAAGAGGGTTGTTCAAAAGAGTCTTCAAGGAGAAAGAAAGAAGCTTGTCTGTGAGTGCTTTCTTTTACCTTTGTTTTCTTTTCATTAAACAATCATGTATTCAATATGTCCATTGTAATTTGACATTGTTCATGTGATTCATAAATTGTTGATTAACTTGGTCTTTTGATCAATTGATTATTATTCTTGGTATTTGATTACTTATTTTTCTTACGGAGTTGCTAGATTGAGTTTTGTTATTAACTTGCTTGGAAAAGTGGTTGGTAATGACTTTAATTAATTAGTTTCATATTTGTTATATCTTAAATTTCTTAAAAAGAGGGTTAGTTATTTAGAACATTGGTAATCAAAGGTTAGTTGATGATTTCTAGAATATGGATTTGTCAACTAATTTCATGTTTTAAATTACCTAGAATATAGTGGTTTACATAGGGATTGGTTTTAATGCATCATTTGGATAAGTTAGTCGAGACAGAATATGTTCACTAATTTAACTAGAAGGTAGTGATTCCATAGATTGAAAACAAAGTGGGTCTATATTAAATCCTTCATGAGACTAAGATAATAATTCATTGTGATAAATGCTATGTGGTTCATAGTCATGTATTCAAGAATATTTGTTGAATTACATATTTTCACATCCTTGAGTTGCATATTTTTCTTTATTTTTCTTTTTATTCTTTTATCACTTTATTTGAGTCAGTTAAACAATGAATAAAAAGTTATTAGTGTGTAATTGTTCCTTTGAGGATCGATATTCGTTAATTCCATATACTATGCTTGTGATGAGTATACTTGCTCATATGTGTTGTTTGGGATCAATATTTTAATTAAAAATTAACTAAGGGATGAATTTAAATTTGATAATTTTTATATACCCAAAATTAACGCATCAAGTTTTTGGCACCATTGCCGAGGAACAATATCATGAAAACTTGGATTTTGTTGATTTAACTATGTTAATATGTTCATATTTAAATATGTGAATATGTATACATGTTCCTTGTATAACTAAGTGTTGTATTTGGTTTTCTTGAATACTTGTACTTTTATGTCCCTGTATGTTGCAATTCTTTATAACTTAACTTGTAAACGTACCCTAACCGTCTAACTTGTAAATTCTATAATCTCAAAAAAATTTGCTTTATGTAGATATTGATGGGTATCTCAGGCTCGTATCGTATACGGAGCAGCGGAAAATAAAATGAGATACCCTCCCAGGACCCATCTATGTGTGGAAAACAAGACATAAAGTGAGTAAAGGTAGCAACTTTTACCTTTGGGTGATCGTTCGAAGAACAAAATTTTCTTCTTCAAGTCAAGGCACGATCCAGCAATCCTCGTGACCAACCTCCACGTGAGTTGAACGTCTAACCACTATAATCATGTCATGTGATTATCTCTAATAGTAATCCACACAGAAAATACGCTCAAACACCAAAATTTCTATGCTAGCAGAAACAATAATGGTGGCTAGGGTTCTCTTGTTTTTAGCAAAATAAGAAGGAGAAAGAAGAAGGGAAAAACATGTGACATGGCTGGGGATTTCATGTATCTCATCAGCCAGGGTTTTCGTATGTTATATCTACTATCTATCACATGAAATTCCCTTCCCAAAACTAAAAATTCTAATCCTATTAGAATTCTCAAATTGTAATTGGAAACATCAAGTTTTCACAATTACAACTTGGGCCACAAATTATAACTAATTATAATTTCTCCACAACAACTTCTCTTTCTCTCAATTAATCCCACTGTGTTATCAAATAACATCTTGAGTATATAATCCTCCATTGTGTGTGACCTATTAGATTTTCCAGTCAATTGGTAGAGAACATGAATTAATCCAAAAGTCTTTGAGATTAATAATACATAATTAATTAGAATTAATCATATTAATTCTAATCAAGATTGGTTTATTAATTCATCAATTAATAAACCCATATTCCCAGATCATGAGCAGTATCTAGCAACATATCATGACCACCTAAGAGTCCAGGAAGTTAAGTGGCTTGACATGAATCCTTCAATAATGAACTTCAGTGTAATTAACTCCTTTTACCATACAATATCTCATTCGGTTTGGAGTACGAAATTAGTGCAAACTCCCTCCAGAAATAATTCTAGCCCAAATACAATTGTACTTGTACCAAGAACCCACTACTCTAGATGTGTATCAATTGGAATTGTTTTCAATACACAATCGCCTTAGCCAAGGACTTTTCGAGTAGTAATTCCTACAAGTGACCGTGAGATATTCGCCCCTACTATTAAGAATGGTGAATCCTTTATTGACCCTCTCAACTATTTTCGTTTACCTCACAATGTACCCAATATCCATCCTATAAGTGGCCCTCGATCGAGCTCCGGAGATTGGAATCAAAGTACAAAGCTCAACAAACTAAGTATCTTGGAGATCTCAAGTCTAAGGATACTTGCACGTTTGCTATATTGAGATTATATCACTGGCACTAAATAGTTATCTATATGATTATCTCAAAGCTAGGTCATCCAATGAACTTGTTCCATTAATAAGCATCCATTTATTAACTTTGAGTATCTCAATACTCACAGTTATGAGAATCACCACCTAATCAAATCGAGAAGTCTAACACATGGTAGTCTTAACGCATTAATGATGTCCTATCTCATTAATACTATGACTAGAAACTATTTAAGTACCAATACCATCCAATGTAATAGGAATCTCATATCGTGATCTCTATCATGATTTCCTTAACACAGTGTTGTACTATGGACTTTATTGAACAGTTATATTACTTAAAGTAAACAAAAGAAACTGTAAGATAAATAATGCCTTTTATTAAAAGAAAATGTGTCATATACAATGTACAAGTGATTACCTCTAGGGCATAACACTAATAAACTCCCATTTACACTTGAGCCAATCATTCATGTATTTAATACCGAATGACTCAAAATGATAATCATGTTTCTTTTGGGATAGTGCTTTCGTAAGCGGGTCAGCTATGTTCTCATCTGTGGGAACTCTCTCTATCTTTACATCATTCCTATCTATGATCTCCCGGATCAGATGATAGCGTTGCAGTACGTGTTTGGATCGTTGGTGAGACTGCGGCTCCTTTGCTTGTGCAATGGCTCCGTTGTTGTCACAATACAAGGTTCTTGGACCAACAACACTAGGAACCACACCCAGTTCTGTCACGAACTTCTTGATCTAAAAAGCCTCCTTAGCTGCTTCAGAAGCAGCTATGTACTCAGCTTCTATCGTAGAGTCGACAATAGTCTTTTGTTTGGAACTTTTCCAATTTATTGCCCCTCCACGTAACGTAAACACGTCGCCAGATTGTGATTTAAAATCATCTTTGATGGATTGAAAACTGGCATCGATATACTCGTTTATTTTCAAATCACCTTCTTCATATACTGAGAACATTTCATTAGTCCTTCATAAATACTTAAAGATGTTCTTTACAGCCACCCAATGACCGTCACCAGGGTCAGCTTGGTATCTGCTCGTCAAACTGAGAGCACAAGATATATCGGGTCAAGTACATATCATAGCATACATGATAGATTCAACTGCTGAGGCATATGGAATCTTACTTATGTGATCCCTTTCAATATGTGTCATGGGAGACATCAACTTTGAAAGGCTTACACTATGTGACATGGGTAAGAATCCCTTTTTGGATTTATCCATGCTAAGCCTCTTTAGTACTTTTTCTATGTATGTAGACTATCAAAGACCAAGTAACCTTTTGGATCTATCTCTATAGATCCTTATTCCAAGCATATAGGTTACTTCTCCAAAGTCTTTCAAGGAGAAATGTTTGGACAACCAAACTTTAACCGTTTGCAAGATAGGTATATCATTTTCTATTAGCAATATGTCATCTATATAAAGTAGTAAGAAAACGATTGCACTCCCACTAACCTTCTTGTATACACAAGTCTCATCCATATTTTGAATGAAACCAAACTCTTTGATTGTTTCATCAAAATGGATGTTTCAACTCCTAGAAGCCTGCTTAAGTCCATAAATGGACCTTTGCAGCTTGCACACCTTTATGCTATCATTAGACGTGAAACCCTCAGGTTGTGTCATATACACTTCCTCAGTTAGATTTCCAATTAGAAAAGCCATTTTCACATCCATTTGCCAAATCTCATAATCATAATGAGAAGCATTGGCTAGAAGTATCATGGTGGATTTCAACATGGCTACTGGCGAGAAGGTTTCATCATAGTCATTAACATGTTGTTGAAGAAAACCTTTCACCACTAGTCGTGCTTTATAGGTAACTACGTTACCATCCATGTCCGTTTTCTTCTTGAAAACCCACTTGCACCTAATAGGTTTAATTCCTTTGGGTGGATCAACCAAAGTCCATACTTGGTTGTCTACATGGAATCCATCTCTGACTTCATGGCCTCAAACCATTTTGCCAGATTCTGATTATTTAGAACATCCTTGTAGGTAGTATGCTCATCTTCATTTATGAGGAATACGTCATTGTGGTCACTAATAAGAAATCCATATTTCTCAGGTATCACACGTATCCTACTAGATCTATAAGGTTCTTGTGTATTAGAAAGTTCATCTATTCTCTCAATAGATGTAGGGTTAGACGGTTAATCCTCATTTGTTTGATCTTCATGAACTTCAATAAGTTCAATCCTACTCCTAGTATCCCCTTTGAGCATGTGTTCCTTCTCTAAGAAAACGGCATGCTTCGAAACCAATAATTTTTTTTCGGAGGGTAGATAGAAGTAATATTCAAAAGATTCTTTCGGATATCCCACAAACAAACACTTGTCAGACTTACTATCAAGTTTGTCTGACTGTGGCTTTTTAAAAAAGGCAGGACAACCCCATTGTCACAAGTGTGATAAATTTGGTCTCTTACCAAAGAACATCTCAAATGGGGTAATATCAACTGATTTTATCGGAACTCTGTTCAGTATATAAAAAGAAGTCTCTAGTGCTTGCCCCCAAAATGATTTTGGTAGGTCTGTAGAAGCCATCATGGTTCGTTCCATGTCTAGAAGGGTTCAATTCTTTCTCTCAAATACACCGTTATGTTGAGGTGGAGTCCATTGAGATAATATCCCATTATTTCTAAGATAACTTAAAAACTCTTGGCTTAAGTACTCTGCTCCTCGATCAGGTCTTAGAATCTTAATACTTTTGCCAAGTTGTTTCTCTATTTCATTCTTGAAGTCTTTGAACCTTTCAAATGCCTCAGATTTGTATTTCATTAAATACAAATGCTCGTATCGTGAAAAGTCATCGATAAAAGTTATGAAATAATTGTAACCTCCTCTTACTTGTATTGACATTGGGCCATATACATCAGAATATATGAGTTCTAATAACTTCTTGGCCCATTCTCCTTTTCTTGGAAAAGGAGTTTTAGTAATTTTACCTAGTAAAAAAGATTCACATGTGCCATATGATTCATAATCTAATGACCCTAAGTCACTAAGCTTGTGTAACTTAGAAATACGATTTTCGTTTACATGCCCCAAACAACAATGCCATAAGTAAGAACTGTTAGAGTTATCCATTTTAGGTTTCTTAGTGTTTATATTGAGAATTGGATTAATCAAGTCTAGAACATATAAACCATTAACTAGAGTTGCTAAACTATAGTGAATATCATTGAATGAAAAAGAACAACATTTATTCTTAAATATTAAATGAAATCCACAAAAGTCTAAACACGCAACTGAGATAATGTTTTTCATTAAAACTAGTATATAATAATAGTTTTGTAGTTCTAGAATTAATCCTGAAGGCAGGTTCAGCTTGTATGTCCCCACAGCAAGTGCAGCAACCCTTGCCCTATTTGCAGTACGTAAGTCCACATCGCTTTTATCTAGCCTTCTACTGCTCTTTAGTCCCTGCATGTTATTGCACAAATGAGATCCACATCCGGTATCTAAAACCAATATCTCATTTTTAAAGGCAGTATTTATCTAAATCATAAACATATCTGGAGAAGAAGTAGAGGTGCTTCTAAGCTTCTCCTTCTGCTACTTGTCCTTAATGGTCTCCAAGTAGGCTTTGCAGTTGAGCCTCCAGTGGCCCATCTTCCCACAATGATGGCTTGGGCCCATGGTAGCTGCGTCCTTCTTGTTCACACCACATTTGGGCTTCATAGGAGCCTTTTTCTTTTTCTTTTGAACTTTCTTCTTAGAAGAGGAAGATTCTTCCATTAAAACCGCATTGGAATCCTTCTTCATGGAGGACTCCGTAGTTTTGAGAAGATTGATCAACTCAGGAATGGCAGAATTAATCTTGTTCATCTGATAGTTAATCACAGATTGTGAGAAACTATTAAGCAAAGATTGTAGAATTAAGTCAACACTTAAGTCATGATCCATTGCAAGCCCGAGAGATTCAAGCTTCTCGATCAAGCCCAGCATCTTCAACCCATTAGTGGCCATAGAAGAACCCTCTGCCATTTTCAACAAAATAGTTGCTTTGAGATCACATATCTCTTAGTTCTAGCTTGGGCATCAAACAGCTTTCAAAGATGTAATATGATCGATTGAGCATCCATATGCTCGTGTTGTTTTTGCAACTCAGGAGTCATGGATGCCAGCATAATACATGATACTATATCACTATCCTCCTTATGCCTTTTATGGATAACATGCTCATCAGCATGTGCATCTTGGGCTGGTGGTGGTGGAATAGGAGCATCTAGCACATAGAGCAACTTTTTCGATTTGAGAACGATTCTCAAATTTCTATACCAGTCGAGATAGTTTGATTCGGTTAACTTGTTAGTTTCCAAGATGCTACGTAAGTTCAAGTTCATTGACATGGTGCAAGTGACCTAGATATAAAGATAGAGAACATTAGCTACTTGTATATACAAATGATATCCAAATAATGAGGACTTTAATTAAGCGCATTTTTACTCCACTATTTTACTCAAACCAATAGCCCCCACTATTGATTCGAGAAAGCCCATTGGAAGCTTTCCTAGTGGACCGATATCCAAATTCCTTAAGAATAGCCTTAGGTTTGCCCAACAAGCCATCCTTAAGTTCATTGGTAGGTATTCAATACCAATTACATCATATGTAACTACTGGATCATTAGGTGATTAACAACTTTTAATCTTAAAGCCTTTTGGGCTACCCTAACTTTTACTCTAAATTTCTTTTTGCTTGAGTTTGCCCAACTGGGATAAAGAATTTAGTTAAACCCGACCCATTAATCAGGAATTTAATTCTATAGCTTAAACATGCCTAATGTTAAGTAGGCTTGGGTTTGCCCAACAACCTGGTTTCGAAAAAGGACTCTCGTTCTTACTATATTAATGGAAGGAATTAGGTTTAATATTAATTTAGGGATTTGTTCCTTTTAGTGACTTCAATAAATGACATGCATAAAAATCAATAAATCACATAATTGATAATCATGGTAATAAAGTGATTACGTGGTATGGTTATGGACTTTTACACTAAATTAATTTCTTTGAGCCATAAAAGAAATTAATATAGTTAACCCTATGTGTTCATGCATGATTTAAGTAGAAGGTCTTACTTCCTCGCCTTGTTTTGGTTGCTTTCTCTAGAATGGAATAATTCTACTCCTATCTAACCTATGTAAACTAATTACATATTTTCCTAAAGAGAGAAAACCTCGAGTTACATTCGAGGGGAGTTAGATGAGAGGAGAATTACATAAGAATTCTAGAGAAGGTAGGACACGCAGGCCCTATTTTGATAAAGCCAAAACTGTAAAATGCATGAACAGATATAATTGGTTTTGGTCCATAACCATCCACCATGCCATTGACTGTGCTTAAACAAAATAAACATATACTTTTATCATTCCAAAATCACTATTTTGGAAAGACAAAACAGACTTCTGAAATCACCATTCTAGAAAGATACACTAATTTTAGATTTTCAAAATCATTATTTTGAAAAATAAAATTGTTTATCTCAAAACTAATTTTGAGAAAATACTTTTAGGTCCCGTTTCTCATCAAATGAGATTTTCCTTTCCAAAATTCTGTTCCGAATTGTTTTTTTTAAAAAAAATACCTGGAGGTTGCAAACAGAGCACTGTTCTGATTTCCAAAAATTTTTTCTCTTCCAAAAACGATTTTCGGACATCGCGAACAGAATGGAACCAGTGCCACCTTTGTTCTGCAACAATGGTGACGATTTTTCAAAAACTTCCAGAAACAATTTCTGGTGCTTTTTTCTTCTGCAAATTTTCAGTGAGAACAATTCTTAGCTGTATTTTCTATTTTGAAGCTATAAACAACAACCAATTTGTTAGTTTAAACAAAATCAAAATAGAAAATTAAGATGAAACAAAGGACAACAACTATGTTGCAGAAAAACGTTTTTCCTGTAGAAATTTTCAGCATAAAAGAAAGCATCTTTTCGAAATACGCTATGACTTTTACATAATCATATTGTGCTATGGACCCAACCATAAAGATCAAAACAATTTCTACTCGAGTGAAAACGATTTTTACAGCAAACAAAAACAAACATGAAAACAGTTTTTCATGCCCAAACAATGTCCGTAGACCACACAAGGCATGTCTCTGATACCGCTGTTTGGTATCTCAAGCTCGTATCGTATACGACGGAATGAAAAATAAAACGAGATACCCTCCCAGGACCTATCTATGTGTGGAAGACAAGACATAAAGTGAGTAAAGGCAACAGAGTTTACCTTTGGGTGATTGTCTGAAGAACAAAATTTTCTTCTTCAAGTCGATGTGTGATCCAGCAATCCTTGTGATCAACGTCCACATGAGTTGAACGTCTAACCACTATAATCAGAGTGCGTGATTATCTCTAACAGTAATCCACACAGAGGATACACTCAAGCACTAAAATTTTTTTGTTAGCAGAAATAATAATGGTGGCTAGGGTTCTTTTGTTCTCAGCAAAACGAGAGGGAGAGAGAAGAAGGGAAAAACGTGTGACTTAGCTGGGGATTTTGTGTATCTCATCAGCTAGGGTTTTCGTGTGTTATATCTACTATCTATCACACGAAATTTCCTTCCGAAAACTGAGAATTCTAATCCTATTAGAATTCCCTAATTGTAATTGGAAACATTATGTTCTCACAATTACAACTTGGTCCAAATTATAACTAATTATAATTTGTCCACAACAACTTCTCTTTCTCTCAATTAACCCTACTATGTTAACAAATAATATCTTGAGTATATAATCCTCCATTGTGTGTGACCTATTTGGTTTCCCAGTCAATTGGTAGAGAACATGAATTAATCCAAACGTCTTTGAGATTAATAATCCATAATTAATTAGAATTAATCTTATTAATTCCAATCAGGATTGGTTTATTAATTCATCAATTAATAAACCCATATTCCCAGATCATTAGTGGTATCTAGCAACACATCATGACTATCCAAGAGTCCAGGAAGTCAGTGGCTTGACATGAACCCTTCAATAACAAACTCTAGTGCAATTAATTCCTTTTATCATACAATATCTCATTCAGTTTGGAGTATGGAATTAGTGCCAACTCCCTCCAGAAATAATTCTAGCCCGAATACAATTGTACTTGCACCAGGAACCCACTACTCTAGAGGTGTATCAATTGGAACTGATTCCAATACACAATCGCCTTAGCCAAGGACTTTCCGAGTAGTAATTCCTACAAATGGCCATGAGATATTCGCCCATACTATTAGGAGTGGTGAATCATTTATTAACCCTTTCAACTATTTTCGTTAACCTCACAATCTACCCAATATCCATCCTATAGGCGGCCCTCGATCAAGCTCCGGAGTTTGGAATCAAAGTACAAAGCTCAGCAAACAAAGTATCTTGGAGATCTCAGGTCTAAGGATACTTGCACGTTTGCTATATTGAGATTATATCACTGGCACTAAATAATTATCCATATGGTTATCTCAAAGCTAGGTAATCCAATGAACTTGTTCCATTAACAAGCATCCATGTGTTAACTTTGAGTATCTTAATACTCACGGTTATGAGAACCACCGCTTGATCAAATCAGAAAGTCTAACACATGGTAGTCTTAACGCATTAATGATGTCCTGTCTCATTAATACTATAACTAGGGACTATTTAAGTACCAACACCATCCAGTGTAGTAGGAATCTCATATCATGATCTCTATCATGATTTTTTTAACATAGTGCTGTATTAGGGACTTTGTCGAACGATTATATTACTTAAAGTAAACAAAAGAAACTGGAAGATAAATAATGCCTTTTATTAAAAGAAAATGTATCATATACAATGTACAAGTGATTGCCTTTAGGGCACAACACTAAGAGATCTTTCTATTAGTTTATGACTAGATGATCCGAAGTGGAGATAGTCGACCTTGATGTAGAAATCGAGAGAACTCTCACTACGGTCCAGAAGGTTATAAGCGAAAGGGTAAGGAGAGCAATCGAGGTAAATCAACCCAACGATTATGGTAACGGCAGAGCTAATAGGTAGGTAATGAATAACTTTGTAAAACCAACAGTCTCAGGTACAGGCTCTAGTATCGCACGGATTAAGATAGAGGCCAACAATTTTGAGATAAAACCCAATGTGATTCAAATGATCCAGAATATGGTCCAATTTAATGGTTTACCTAAAGAAGATCCCAATGCCCATCTTGCGAGCTTTCTAGAGATATGTGACACATTTAAGAAGAATGGTGTTTTTGAGGATGCTATTAAGCTAAGACTTTTCCTTTTACCTTAAGAGATCGAGCAAAATCATGGCTAAAATCTTTGCCCACCGGATCCATTACTACTCGGAACGTGTTAGCTGAAAATTTGTCGGCTAAATATTTTCCACCAGCTAGAAGTTCTAAACATAGGACTGACATTTTTGCTTTCCAACAATTAGAGGCCGAAAACCTTTATGAGTCTTGGGAGAGGTTCAAAGAGATGTTAAGAAAATGTCCTCACCATAGATTCGAGTTGGGAATGCAAATGGAGATCTTTCATAGTAGGTTGAGTTTTGGTACAAGGCAATTAGTGGATGCATCTGTTAGAGGCTCCATCAATTCCAAAACCCTAGAAGAGGTATTTGATTTAATTGAGAATCTGCCTACAAATAACTGTACCCAGGGGAGTTCACGGTCTAAAGCTCGTGTACATAGAGTGCATAAGGTGGATGCAATAGCTTCTTTAGAGGCAAATGTGGAAGCACTCGCATAGAAAATAGATCTATTAGTAATGCTTCCTTCCCAAGGGCAGGTAATGAGTGTGACATATGATTTTTGTGGGGGAAGGGCATCCAAACCATGAGTGCTAAAATATGTGGTCTTTGCAAGAAACATTTGAACAAGTAATTTTTTTAGGTAATGGTCGGCAAGGTAATAATCCTTACAGTAATACTTATAACCCAGGTTGGAGGAATCACCCTAACTTTTCTTGGAATACCGAAAACTAACCTTGGCAAGCTTCTGTGAATTTTGACATGCAAAGGACTCAACCACTTCTGCCATACAACGCCCCACCTACTAAACCATCCTTGGAGGAAATGGTCACCGAATTGGTAAGTGGGACGGAAATACTGTTCCAAGGAATTAATGCGACCACGAGAAACTTGGAAGGGTCCTTGTGCAACCTTGAGGGTCAAATTGGACAGTTAGCCAAACTCTTTGGTGACCGTTAACCAGGAACACTGCCAGGCAACACGGAGACCAACCCATGGGACCAAGACCGTGGGAAATGCAAAATTTTGAACTGCCTTAGTTTTCTTTGTTGAACAATCTTTTTAATTCTCTTTTATTTTCATTTATTT
This sequence comes from Voacanga thouarsii, assembly GCA_026120185.1. Taxonomy (NCBI): domain Eukaryota; kingdom Viridiplantae; phylum Streptophyta; class Magnoliopsida; order Gentianales; family Apocynaceae; genus Voacanga; species Voacanga thouarsii. The sequence goes on along the minus strand of JANUWF010003376.1, from coordinate 4,602,796 downwards.
AGTCATGAGACTGCATGCTTCGTATGATTTCATGTTCCTTTACCTTTATTTTCATTAAAATGCATCTTTGAAAAAATAAAAGAAAAAAAATAATGATTTTTTTTTAGCAGTGCTGACCTGGAGCTGGGCCCAACCCATGGCCCGGGCACCGGGTCAACACGACCCAATAGAGAAGCGCGGGTAGAAGAGGCTTGGTGCCATACTAAAAATGGTCTTCTTGGCCATTTTTTGTTAAAAGAAACTTTTAGTCATCTCCAATTTTCTCTTAACCCATCACCAGGTTCATCTTCAAAACACCATCGGATCACTTTCTGTACCTCCAAAACACTTCCAAAGTACAAACTCATCACTTTGTTCTTGAAAGTTTAGATCAAAACAAGGAAAAATCCAACCTTTTCACTCAAAACCTATTTTTCAATCATTCTATTAGGAGCACAATTTCTTTAAACTCTTGGCATAAAATCATTGCCCATGCATTGGACATCATTACGGTATGAATTTTCTACACTTTCTACAGTTAAGTCTTTTCTTATTATTTTTTGTAATTTTCTATGAATTTTTGGGGCAAAAATTCTTGAATATTTTCTAGTAAAGAAATTGAATTGTTAAAATTGCTTTCTTTGGGCTTGCATTAGCATAGGAATATCATGGATGCTACTTTAGGATTAATGCCATTGATAGTTTACATTTTTTTTGGAAGTGATTGAGCATGTATACTTTGTGATTAGCTTTTGGGATAAAGGATACTTGTTCAATGTTTCATTTAGCCTTATGTTGATAAGCTGTGCATTATGATATAAATGGTATAGCTGATTAAGCATTGAGATTCTAAGAAGAATATGGTTTCCCTGAGCAATATTGAACATTGTGAATTTGATCAATCAGGTTGATAAGGTGTTTGGATAGGCATATGTCTTATTTTCTTACAGGTTTATTGGAAGGAATTGAGTGGTATTTACTGATTACCTTGAGGTGTTTTGTGTTGAGTGGTGGTGGTGTTGTATGGTGTTGTGATGTTGGGTATCTCATGAATATCATATATAGCGAAGCGGAAAAATGAGATTGAGATGCCATCCCAGGAACTGCATATGTGTAGAACTCAAGACATATAGAGGACAAAGGTAACAACTTTACCTTTCTTTACTGAGCATCTAAAAACAAAAATTTTCTTCTTCAAGTTTGAGGTGCGATCCAGCAAACCTCTTGATCAAACACCACTAGAGTTGAATATCCAATCATTATAACCATAGTGTGTGATTATTTCTAATAGAAATCCACACGGATGATCACTCTCAAGTACCAAGATTTTCTGTGCTAGCAGAAACAAGATGGTAGCTAGGGTTTATAGTGAAGAACCATAAGAGAGAGAGAGAGAGAGAGAGAGAGAGAAGGATCGTGTATCCTCCAGGGTTTGGAGTTGTAATTCGTGTGTTGTACACTCTCAGGAATTTCGTGCAAATCTTCAATAAATTACACAAAATCTGCTAGAAAAATACTCCAATTGGGAATTTTAAAACAGTTAGAATTCCCTAATTGTAATTAGAAACATCAAGTTCTCATAATTACAATTTGGACCAGAAATTATAACTAATTAAAATTTATCCACAACAACTTCTCTTTCTCACAATTAACCATACTATGTTGTCAAATAACATCTTCAATATATAATCCCCTATTGTGTGTGACCTATTAGGTTTCTCGGTCAATTGGTAGTGAACATGAAATAATCCAAACGTATTTGAGATTAATAATCCATAATTAATTAGAATTTATCATATTGATTCTAATTAGGATTGGTTTATTAATTCATCATTTAATAAACCTATATTCCTATATCATGAGCGATATCTAGCAACACATCATGACCACCCAAAAGTCCAAGAAGTCAAGTGGCTTGATATGAATCCTTTAATAACAAACTACAGTGCAATTAAATCCTTTCACCATACAATATCTCATTTGGTTTGGAGTACGGAATCAGTGCCAACTCCCTCCAGAATATATTAATTTTGGCCCGAATATAATAGTATTTGTAACAGGAACCCACCACTCTAGATGTGTATCAATTGGAACTGTTTCCAATACACAGTCAACTTGGCCAAGGACTTCTCAAGTAGTAATTCCTACAAGTGACCATGAGATATTTGCCCTTATTATTAGGAGTGGTGAATCTATTGTTGACCCTCTCAACTACTTTTGTTTACCTCACAATGTACGCAATATCCATCCTATAGGCTGCCCTCGATCTTGTAACACCCCACTTACTTACGTAACCCAAAATGGGTCAGGGATGCTGCCCCGTCCTTTGGACTAGGGGTCTTTATAATGAAAGAATAAAAGAAATTCAACTTTTAAAGAAAGTCTAAGGGAAATTTTGACTTAAAAAAAAAACTTCAATACTTATACAAAAGTTTCCACATAAAATTAATATTCAAAGTAAATATCCAATAAATGGACAAAGAAATTCCATAACAAAAGCTTCAAGCTACTAAACTTCCAACCTGATCAAGACTTGAGGCACCCTAAAAACATGAGTTCAAAATAGTGTGAGATTAGTTGTCTCAGTAAGCCCCATGTGTGAGTTGGGCTAAGAAAACAAAACACTTTTCATGATGCATGCACTAACAGTATATCAAAAGCTTTGTCATGCCTTTTTTACAAATTTAACTTTCACTTCTTGAAAGATAGTAGTGAGAAGTCATGAAGCAAAATGCTCTTAGAATATTTTGTTTGGAAAGATATGAATAATCAAATGATATTAAGCTTCGAATAAAATTCTAAGGTCACTTTAGAATAGTTCCACAAAAATAGCTCATCAATTAAAAGCAACCAAGTTAATGTGATAGGGCACAGAGGTGGTTCTCACACCAAGTGAAGCACATGACCCCCGTCAAGTGGTGAAAGGGCACAGAGGTGGCTCTCACTTCTGTGAAGCACTTGAACCCCAACACCTGGTAGGTGTACATCCTACCGAGTGAGATTTTCCTTCCTCTCTTACTCAATCCAATCCGGTTGTCCCACTTCTGGCCGCCAGTTTGACTAGAACCCCATCGCTAGCTGAGGATGGCTCAATCTTCTATACCAATGCCCAGATTGAAAAGAGTTAACCTCTTGGAGGTGGCCACCTGCCGAGAGATATCCACAGACCAACCAAAGGCTAGTATAAAGGTTTAGCCCCCATTAAGTACTCAACGTTATTCCATCTTCTCAATTCATAAGGCTCTAAAATGGGACCTACAAAATTCACTCAATATAATTGCAAACAACATTTTTCAACTCGCACAAAAATATTAGAAGGCATGGTTTTAAATCAATAATTTATTCCAAGTATTCATAGTGAATGAGCCACATGCTCAAATTAGTCAAGCTATGATTTTCGAAAAGTATATGCATGATCAAGAATTCATCTCTTGCATATTCAAAACAAATCAAAATGTTTGATGCTTGGCTCCTAAGTGATGCTTAACATATTTTAAAAATATATAAATCTAGAAGTTTCTAAAATTAGAAAGTTTCCAAATGTAGAAAGTTCAAAAAATGAGAAGGTTCCAAATATAGAAGTTTTCAAAATTAGCTATCGTGCTAATATTTTGTGTTTCCAAGAGATTCTCACAAACCTTTCTTTCAAACCAAGATAATAAAATAAAATCAATTTCATAACTGTAAGGGAACTTACCTTATCCTTAAGCTTAGGGTATGCACTCTAGTAAGTTGGTCCTTACCCTTGATAATCTTCCAAATCTAGCAAAGAGTTCATATAAATTAATCACATCATTTCCTAGATCATCCCAAACAAAATTCAAGACCATATTACACACCAAGCATATATCATGCCTATATTATCCTTTGTTCGCCAAATAATACCAATGAGCTGCAAGCATGAACTCTACATATACTCAGCACCTAAGACCTTCAATCAATCCCTTAGAAAGAATAAAATTCACCCTATAACATTTCTCATGAAATTACATTAAACTTAGCAATTAAGCACAAAACCCTTAGCTGCATTTAGTTTCCAGCAACCATAATCTAAACTCCTAAGGGTAAAAACCCTATATGAACCGCTCCGATTGACCTCAAATTTTGTTGGTACATAGCTTAACATGTTATGAATGAAATACAATAAGCACATTCAGAAAATTAGGCTCATACAAGTCGCAGAAAATTCTGAACCCAAACTGCTCAAATCTGACTTAATTTTGGTCATGTTGAAAAGAAAATTAATAACTTCCAACCTTGAGCCCATTTTAACCCCAAATTTTTCAAAATGTTTAAGCACACAAAAGCCTACATTATCAACCTTTTTACCCGAGCAAACCATGCTCAAAACAGATTACAAAATAGTTTGCAAACTAGTTTACAAAACAGTGAACAATGACTTCCAAAAAACCCCTGTTCTTAGTTTTTTTCCCCTTTGAAAATTTCTGCAATAGACCAGAGTAACTTCTAGAATAATACTCCACATGAAAACATGATATTTATGTATTAATACAAGTTTTAAAAAGTTTCTTCAAAAATCCAATCTTGTCCTGCATTTTCTTGAGGTCAATTGACAGCTACCAAATAAACAGCAAAACTTCAGCTTCCAACATGCATTTGGTTCACTTGAAATAAAAACAAATAGAAGAGACAAATATGAGCATATATTGTCAAAATATCCACATCCTCCATATGCATTTGGTCCATGAAAAGAAACAAGTAGAAGAGAACAAATAGAAGGGACAAATAGAGGTAAGCATCCGGTTCATGAAAAGAAACAAGTAGAGGAGAACAAATTGCAACAAGCATTCTCCACTTACAGTTCGGCACAAAGAGACAAGTAAAAGCAATTAGTAGGCCTTGCAATTTCCATTTCAATTTCGTGCACAAGGAGACAAATAAAAACAACTAGCATGCCTTGCAATTTTCTATTTAAAATTCGTGCACAAGGTGATAATTAAAGCAGCAAGCATGCTGGCTAAACCCATTCGAAACACATCTACATGCTGCCTTTTTTCCAAGAGAAAATAAAAGAATGATCAAGCTTGATACCTCTTCAAATCCTTTTAGGAGAAGAGAAGACCAGCCTAGGATGTTAGCTGATGTGTGTGTCGGCCACAATAACAAAACTGAACAGAGTTTGCTGTGAAGTTGGTTAAGGAAATATATATGTGTGTGTCGGCTGTTTTGCTCACTATGGCAGCATTTTGTTGTTCAAGTTGACGAGGAAATCATGCACCATTGGAGAGAAGAAGTAGTGCATGATAATGGATAAAGTTCTTGAGAGTTTCAAGAGTTCTTAGGAATGAAGGTCAGCTGAGATTTTCCTTAGGCAAAGGAAGGAAACTCGTGAAGCTAGTGGGAAGTAAGGATGTATAGGTTGATAGGAAGATTGATTAATCAGTTGGTCTTTACTAAATTTCGGGAGGATTATAGGAGGTTCAAACTTTCAAAATGGCCTAGAGAGAATTTCCAAAGTTCCAGTGGATTAGGATTGTAATTTGTCTTTTGTAATTCAACAACCAACCAAGAGTGTTGAAATGGCCATGTTTGGTGGCTGCATAAGAATGAATTATTCAAGACTTGAGCATTCTTATAGGACTTGACCAAGATAAAAGGAGCTTTGGGAGAAAGCTCTATTTTTAATTCAAAACTAAAAAAAAACGAACCTTTGACCAGCCACGAGAAATACTAGGGGGTGGTTGGCAACAATGGAGGAAAAAAAAACAAAAGGTCTCCTAACTAAATGATCATATATGCCAACCGGTACATAATATCCCACCAAAGTATGCATATAATATTTTAATGCAAAATAGAAGAAAGTATTAATATAATATTACCAAATGATTATATTAATTTACCTAATGCAAAAATTGCTAGGACTAGGTAATTCAAATGGGATGGCTAAACGAGACCAACCACATGAATGCATAATTTAATATTATACATGGAATATATATATATATATATATATATATATATATATAATGGACGGATATCATTTAGTTATAACATTATCAAGATAATATATATAATATTATCATAATTCATCAACCAAAAACAACTATAACAATAAATAAGTTTCCTATAGATAATAAATAATAACAATATAGTTCTAATTAGTATAATAATTATTATTACTACTATTATAAACAATTAATAGATGACCAACCAAAAATGGAAGATATAATAGCTTTTTAGGAATGATGATGATAATAAAAATAAAAATAATACTTTTCATGTAAAGTATTTTATGACACAATAATCAAATAATGCCTTGCACTATTCCTAAATACCTTCCATTCCAAAACCAAAGAAAGGCAAAAAATCGCCTCCAAAAATGAAGAAAAAGGTTTCGAATGGTGCTTTTTTTTTTTTTTTGGATGATAATTTCAGATAAAGTCTTGATCAAAATCCATCCTTAATATTTTTCTTATTCTGAACATATATGCAAATAAATTTAAAATACGCACATATCACCACAACACAACCTTGCAGATTCATGAAACAAGCATATGTCATGTTAATATATATATATATATATATATATATGTTCATATTCAATGCATTTTAATTCTCATAAACTAGGTTCATATATGTTCATATTCAATGCATGTTAATTCTCATAAACTAGGTGTTACCAAACTGGGGTATTACAGATCTGGCTCCATAGATTGGAATCAAAGCACAATGCTTAGCAAACAAAGTACCTTGGAGATCTCAAGTCTAAGGATACTTGCAAGTTTGCTATATTGAGATTACATCACTGACACTAAATAGTTATCCATGTGATTATCTCATAGCTAGGTCATACAATAAACTTATACCATTAACAAGCATCCACGTGTTAACTTTGAGTATCTCAATACTCACGAATATGAGAACCACCACTTGATCAAATCAAAAAGTCTAACACATGCTAGTTTTAATGCATTAATGATGTCTTACATCATTAATACTACGACTAGGGACTATTTAAGTACTAACACTATACAGTGTAGTAGGAATCTCATATCATGATCTTTATCACGATTTTTTTAACACAGTGTTGTACTAGGGACTTTATTTAATAGTTATTTTACACAACAGTAAACGTAAGAAACTGTAAGATAAATAATACCTTTTATTAAAATAAAATGTGTCATATACAATATACAAGTGATTGCCTCTAGGGCATAACAGTAACAAACTCTCACTTGCACTAGAGCCAATCATTCATGTATCTAATATCGAATGACTCAACATACCTATCATGTTTCTTTTGGAATAGTGTTTTTGTAAGCGGGTCCGCTATGTTCTCATCTATGGAAACTCTCTCTATCTTTATTTTCTTAGCTGTTTCAGAAGTGGCCATTTACTCAGCTTCTGTCGTAGAGTCGACAGTAGTCTCTTATTTGGAACTTTTCCAACTTACTGCCTCTCCGCACAATATAAAAACATAGTCGGATTGTGATTTGAAATCATCTTTGTCAGATTAAAAATGGCTTCAGTATACCTATTTATTTTCAAGTCACCTTCTCCAAATACTAATAACACATCCTTAGTCATTCCTAAGTACTTAATGATATTCTTTTCAACCGCCCAATGACTCTTACCAAGGTCGGATTGGTATCTGCTCATCAAACTGAGAGCACAAGATACATCAAGCCTTGTACATATCACAGCGTACGTGATAGATACAACTACTAAGGCAAATGGAATATTACTCATGTGATCCTTTTTAACTTATGTCTTGGGAGACATTGAATTTAAAAGGCTTACACCATGTAATATGGGTAAGAATCCCCTTTGGGATTGATCCATGCTAAACCTCTTTAGCACTTTATCTATGTATGTAGACTGTAAAAGACCTAGCAACCTTTTCGATCTATCTCTATAGATCCTTATTCCAAGAATATAGGTTGCTTCTCGAAGGTCTTTCATGGAGAATTGTTTGGACAACTAAACTTTAACCGTTTGCAAGACAGGTATATCGTTTTCTATTAACAATACGTCATCTAAATAAAGCAGTAAGAAAACGATTATGCTCCCACTAACCTTCTTGTATACATAAGGCTCATCCATGTTTTGAATGAAACCAAACTCTTTGATTGTTTCATCAAAATGGATGTTCCAACTCCTAGAAGCTTGCTTAAGTCTATAAATTGACCATTGTAGCTTACACACATTTGTGCTATCATTGGATGTGAAACCCTAAGATTGTGTTATATATACTTTCATAGTCAGATTTTTGTTTAAGAAAGCTGTTTTCACATCCATTTGCCAAATCTCAAAATCATAATGAGCAGCAATGGCTAGGAGTATCTTGATAGATTTTAACATGGCTACTGGTGAGAAGGTTTCATCATAGTCAATACCATGTTGTTGACGATAACCCTTCACCACTAGTCGTGCTTTATAGGTAACTATGTTACCATCCATGTACGTTTTCTTATTGAAAACCCACTTGCAGCCAATAGGTTTAATTCCTTTGGGTGGATTAACCAAAATCCATACTTGATTGTCGTACATGGAATCCATCTCTGACTTCATGGCCTCAAGCTATTTTCCAGATTTTGAACTGTTCAAATTATCCTTGTAGGTAGTTAGCTCATCTTCATTTATGAGCAATATGTCATTGTGGTCACTAATGAGAAATTCATATCTCTCAAGTGCCACACGTATCCTACTAGACCTACGAGATTTTTGTGTAGTAGAAGGTTCATCTATTCTCTCAATATATGTGGGATCAGATAGTTGATCCCTTTTTGTTTGATCAATTTTGAACTTCACTAAGTTTAATTTTACTTCCACTGTCCATTTTGAGTATGTGCTCCTTCTCTAAGAAGACAACATGCTGCAAAACAAACACTTTATTTTCAGAGGGAAAGTAAAAATGATATCCAAATGATTCTTTCGGATATCCCACAAATAAACACATGTCAGACTTACTATCAAGTTTGTTTGACTGTGGCCTTTTGACAAAGGCAGGACAACTCCATACTCACAAGTGAGATAACTTTGGTTTCTTACCAAAGAACATCTCAAATGGGGTAGTATGTCTGTTTAGTATATAAACATCTCAATCAATCGATGTTGTTGAAACTCTGTTTAGTATATAAACAGAAGTCTCTAGGGTATACCCCCAAAATGATTTTGGTAGGTCTACAAAATACATCATGGTTCGTACTATGTCTACAAGGGTTCGATTATTTCTCTCAGATACACCGTTATGTTGAGGTGTATGTGGTGGAGTCCATTGAGAAAATATCCCATTATCTCTAAGATATCTCAAAAACTCTTGGCTCAAGTATTCTCCTCCTCGATTAGATCTTAGAGTATTAATACTTTTGCCAAGTTGTTTCTCTATTTCATTCTTTAAGTCTTTGAACTTATCAAAGGCCTTAGATTTGTGCTTCATTAAATACAAATACCCGTATCGTGAGGAATAATCGATAAAGGTTATGAAATAGTTATAACATTCTCTTGCTTGTATTGATATTGGGCTACATACATTAGAATGTATGAGTTCTAATAACTCCTTGGCCCATTCTCTTTTTCCTAAAAAGGGAGTTTTAGCCATTTTACCTAGTAAACAAGACTCACATGTGCCATATGATTCATAATCAAATGACTCTAAGTCACCAAGCTTGTGTAACTTAGAAACACGATTTTCGTTTACATGACCCAAACGACAATGCCATAAGTAAGAGGTGTTAAAGTTATCTATTTTAGGTTTCTTATTGTTTATATTGAGAATTATATTATCTAAGTCTAGAGCATATAAACCATTAACCAGAGTTGCTGAACCATAATGAATATTATTCAATAAAAAAGAACAACATTTATTCTTAAACATCAAATGAAATCCATTTAAGTCTAAATACGCAATTGAGATAATGTTTTTCATTAAAACTGGTACATAATAATAATTTTGTAATTCTAGAACTAATCCCGAAGGCAGGTTCAGCTCGTATGTCTCCACAGCAAGTGCAGCAACCTTTACCCTATTTGCAGTACGTAGGTCTACGTCGCCTTTCTCTACCTTTCTACTGCTCTTTAGTCCCTGCATGTTATTGCTCAAATGAGATCCACATTCTGTATTTAATACCCATATCTCATTTCTAAAGGTAGTATTTATCTCAATCATAAACATACCCCGGAGTAGAAGTAGAAATACTTGTAAGATTCTCTTTCTGCTTCTTGTCCTTAATAGTCTCCAAGTAGGCCTTGCAGTTGTGCCTCTAATAGTCCATCTTACCATAATGATGACATAGGCCCTTGGTAGTAGCGTCCTTCTTCTTCATACCACCTTTGGGCTTCATAGGAGCCTTCTTCTTCTTTAGAACTTTCTTCTTAGAAAAAAAAGATTATACCATTAAAACTGCATTGGAATCCTTCTTCATAGAGGACTTCGCAGTTTTGAGAAGATTGATCTACTCAAGAATGGTAATCACAAATTGTGAGAAACTATTAGGCAAAGATTGTAGAATTAAGTCAACACTTAAGTCATAATCCATCGCGAATCCGAAAGATCCAAGCTTCTCTATTAAGCCCAGCATTTTCAGCCCATGGGTGGCCACAGAAGAACCCTCTGCCATTTTGCAATGGAATAGTTGCTTCGAGAACTCGTATCTCTCAGTTCTGTCTTAGGCGTCAAACAGCTCTCGAAGATGTAGTATAATCGATTAAGCATCCATATGCCCGTGCTGTTTTTGCCGCTCGGGAGTCATGGATGCCAGCATAATACATTATGCCATATTACTATCCTCCTTGTGCTTTTATGGATAGCATACTCATCAGCATAAGCAACTTGAGCTGGTGGTGGCGGAATAGGAGTATCTAGCACGTAGAGCAACTTTTCTAATTTGAGAACGATTTTCAAATTTTTATACTAGTCAACATAGTTTGATTCATTTAACTTGTTGGTTTACAAATTGGTACGTGGGTTTAAGTTTGTAGACATGATGCAAGTGTTCTAGATGCAAAGATAGAGAGGATTAGCTACTGTATATGCACATGAAATACAAATAATTAGGACTTTAATTAAACGCATTTTTACTCCACTATTTTACTCAAATAAATAGCCCCCACTATTGATTTGGGAAAGCCCGTTGGAAGTTTTCCTAGTGGACTAACCTCCAAATTCCTCAAGAATAACCTTGGGTTTGCCAAACAAGCCACCCTTGTAACTACCACATCATTGGATGATTAACAGCTTTTAATCTTAAAGTCTTTTAGGTTGCCCTAACTTTTCCTCTAAATTTCTTTATGCTTGAGTTTGTCCAACCGAGATAACTAATTTAGTTAAACCCAACCTATTAATCAGGAATTTCATTCCAAAGGAAGCCAATTCCATAGCTTGAACATGCCCGATGTCAAGTAGGCTTGGGTTTGCCCAACAACCTGGTTTCGAAAAAGGACTCTCGTTCTTACTATATTAATGGAAGGAATTAAGTTTAATATTAATTGAGGGATTTGTTCCTTTTAGTGACTTCAATAAATGACATGCATAAAAATCAATAAATCACATAATTGATAATCATAGTAATAAAGCGATTACGTGGTATGGTTATGGACTTTACCTTAAATTAATTCCTTTAAGTCATAAAAGAAATTAATATAGTTAACCCTATGTGTTCATGCATGATTTAAGTAGAATGTCTTACCTTCTCACCTTGTTTTAGTTTCCATTTCCAAAATAAAATAATTCTACTCATATCTAACCTATGTAAACTAATTATATAATTTCCTAAAGAGGAAAAATCTCGAGTTACATTCGAGGGGAGTTAGATGAGAAGAGAATTACATAAGAATTTTAGAGAAGGCAGGATAAGTAGACCATATTTCATAAAAAACCAAAACTATAAAATGCATAAACATATATAATTAATTTTAGTCTATAACCATCCACTATGCCAATAATTATGCTTAAACAAAATATATAAAAATAAATTTTTTTTATTATTCCAAAATAACTATTTTGGAAAAATAAAACAAATTCTAAAATCAATATTTTAGAAAAATTCATTAATTTTAAATTTTCTAAATCACTATTTTGAAAAATAAAATTGTTTGTCTCAAAATTGATTTTGAGAAAATGCTTTTAGGTCTCGTCTCTAATAGCGATAACGGTGGTCAGCGGGTGGGGGTCAAGGGGGCAGCACCCCTTGAAAGAAAATTTTATTTTACCGTCTCTCATCAGATGAGATTTTTCTGTTTCAAAATCCTTTTTTTTTACTACAATGTTGTAACAGAGTAGAACCACAGCTAGTTTGAAAGCCAGAGGTGGCACCGGCTGCGGTTTGGTTTTAAGGAGAAATTTTCCAGAAACGATTTCTGGACGTCGTGAAACTGCATGGAACTGGCGCCAGCTAGAAGCTAGAGCCGGCGTCGATTGTAGTTGAGAAGAGGCGGCGATTTTCAGAATATTTTCTAGAAACAATTTCTGGTGCCCTTATCTTCTACAATAGTTTAGTGAGAACAATTCTCAGCAGAATTTTCTATTTTGAAACTCAAAACAACAACTAATTTATTAGTTAAAAAAAAACAAAATAGAAAATTAAACTCACAAGATGAAATGGAAGGCAACAAACATGTTCAAGAAAACATTTTTCTGTAAAAACCTTTCAGCACATAAAGAAAATATTTTTCAAAATATGCTGTAACTATTAGACAAGCATATTGTGCTACAGACCCAACACACAATGCTTGAAACAATTTCGACTCATGCAAAAACAATTTTCACAATGAACAAAGACATACACGATTACATGAAAATAGCTTTCACGCAAGAAAGAATATCTGCAAAACACACATAGCAAGTCTCTGATACCACTGTTAGGTATCTCATGCATATCATATATGATGCAGAGGAAAAATAAGATTGAGATACCATCTCAGGAATCGCATACGTGTGGAAAACAAGACATAATGAGAACAAAGGTTACAACTTTAGCTTTCTTTGCTGAGCGTCTCAAAACAAAATTTTTCTTCTTCAAGTCTGAAGCGTAATCCAGCAATCCTCTTGATCAAACACCACTATAGTTGAATGTCCAACCACTATAACCATAGTGTGTGATTATCTCTAACAGAAATCCACATGGAGGATCACTCTCAGGCCCCACCATTTTCTGTGCTAGTAGAAACAAGATGGCGGCTAGGGTTTATGGTGAAGAGCCATAAGAGAGAGAGAGAGAGAGAGAGAGAGAGAGAGAGAGAGAGAGAGAGAGAGAGAGAGAGAGAGAGAGAGAGAAGAGAAAAAGATCGTGTATCCTCTAGGGTTTGGAGTTGTAATTCATGTGTTGTACACTCCTAGGAATTTCGTGCAAATCCTCAATATATTACACGAAATTTTCCAAAAAAATACTCCAATTGGGAATTCTGAAACCGTTGGAATTCCCTAATTTTAATTGGAAACATCTAGTTCTTACAAAAATAATTTGGACCATAACTTATGAATAATTATAATTTATCCACAACTTCTTTTTCTTGCAATTAACCCCGCTATGTTATCAAATAATATCTTGAGTATATAATCCTCGTTTGTGTGTGACCTATTAGGCTTCTCGGTCAATTGGTAGCGAATATGAATTAATCCAAACATCCTTGAGATTAATAATCTATAATTAATTAGAATTTATCATATTGATTCTAATCTGGATTCATTTATTAATTCATTAATTAATAAACTTATATTCCTAGATCATGAGCGGTATATAACAACACATCATGACCACCCAAGAGTCCAGGAAGTTAAGTGGCTTGACATGAACCCTTCAATAACAAACTACAGTGCAATTAACTCCTTTCACCATACAATATCTCATTCGGTTTGGAGTATGGAATTAGTGCCAACTACCTCCAGAATATATTAATTCTTGCTAAAATATAATAGTACTTTTACCAAGAACCCACTACTCTAGATGTGTATCAATTGGAACTGTTTCCAATACACATTCGCCTTGGCCAAGGACTTCTCGAGTAGTAATTCCTATAGTGGTTGTGAGATATTCGCGCCTACTATTCGGAGTGGTGAATCTTTTATTGACCCTCTCAACTACTTTCGTTTACCTCACAATGTACCCAATATCCATCCCATAGGCAGCCCTCGATTTGGCTCCAGAAATTGGAATGAAAGCACAATGCTCAACAAACAAAGTACCTTAGATATCTCAAGTGTACCTTGGATAGAGAGTTGAGTGAGCCTACTATTGACCGCAATCTCGTGACGAAGCATACTTTGGTTCAGTGTGGGTATCACCATGATGAGAGGGAAAAAAGGTAGAAGAGGCCATATAAGGCGCAGTACATCGGAAGGGAGGAGCTTCCCCCTGATAAGGAGATGGAAGAGGTGCCACCTGCCCCTCATGCTACTAGCTCTCCATGCAATGATTTTGAGGCATGAATGGAGGCACAACTGGAAAGTCAGATGACTATCCTTCTCCAGCTTCGCGATTCCATTGCCGACATTCATCACCGCGAGGATGTCTAAGATCAGAAGCTGGCCACTTTGATCCAACACGTTACTAGTGCATGTTCCAGTCACGGAGCTAACAATGATGACAATGATAATGATGAAGATGACTCTTGACTTACTATTTTGTATTTTATTTTTTGTTATTTCTTTTTATTAAAAAATTTTAATGACCTTTACTAGCTTGTAGGTGTCTTTTCATTTCTTTTTCGTTTCGTTTATCTTATTTTTATTTTCTTTTTCTAGATTTATGTTTTCTTTCTTTTGCTTCTTTTCTGTTAGTAGGTACTCTTGTACTGACCCTTCCTTGAAGTGGATTAAAATTTGGTGGCACGACAATGTAATGGAAGTATCTTATTCACTTTATTCTTCTTCTTTATTTATCTTAGTCTTCTTGGCTATACTTTTATTATTTTATTTGTGGCCATTGAGGACAATATCCAGTTTATGTGTGTGTGGGGGGGGAGGGGGGGAGAGAGAATAAAGGTTGAAGAAGTGCTTTAACATATTATTTTGGTGAATATATTTTGTGTTTGTAATAATTTTTTTCGAAAATTTTAGTGGTTTCATTGTTAAGCAAGGTTGTAATTCTTTTTCTTACTTAGATATGAGTTTTGTTATTCATTAGGTGGAGTTTGATGAAATTGTTTTCCTGGAAAAGAAATTTGTCAAGACTTGAAAATTTTGATTAATCTTGTTTATTCATTGGTGTTTGAATGTTATTTGAATTATCAAGTTGAAATATAGAAGATATGATCATATGAGAAGAGTTTATTGGCTAACTTTTGTATTATGTGTTTAAATTTTGTTAGCTTTGAGTTATGATAAAAAAAAAAAAAAAGTGAGTTGAAAACAGATCTTTGAGAGGAAAGATTGAGGAGAATGCTGAAAAAATTGATTTGAGTGGAAGAGAAAAATAATGAATGGAAACAACACTATTGTTGTTGTAAATTGGGAAAAAAAGGCTCTTATGGATGATCATTGAAGACCTTTAGTTGAAAAGGGGGTCAATATGGGGAGAAGTAGCAAATGTATTCGGTGCATTCTCTTGAGGCTATCCCAAAGGCAAAAAGGCAAGCAAGAGCATAGAAAAAAAATTTGTTGAAAAAAAAATGATGAGTGATAACTGAAAATGGGGCCAATACGGTGTGCAAAGAGAAATCCATACACTTGAGGCTATCAATTCCCTATGCCATTGAAAAAATTTTAGAGAAAAAAAAATTGAGTGCTTTCCTTACACCATAACTTGAATGTGCAATTTTTATATTTATAATGCCTAAGTTGGTAGATGGCTTGATTTATGTGATTCATGTTATCTATATTTTTACTTGAAGAGTAAAATAATTTTCTTGGACTAAGGTATGCACTTGATTAATTTGACTTCAAGAGTTTTGTGATATTTTGTCCAATCTTTCAAAGTATGAAATTGTTTTCAAAGGGTATGAATGACAAGGGTTGTATCTAAAGTTTGAAAGGAAGATATGATCTTTGCTATAATGAAGAAACTTTTGAATGATGGAAAAATTGTGTTTTCTTGATAATTTTTCTTTAACTAAATGGTTTTGATTGAGGACAAGCAAATGTTCAAGTGTAGGGGTATGTGATAGGGGTTAAAATCACCATTCTTTTCATAGTTATTTGAAGGTGTTTTAAGATACGTTTGTTGTAATAACTAGGCATATTCCGTCCTATTTGACATTTTGCTTGTAAAATGTGTTTTTGGCAAATATGTGCAAATTTAAGTTAAAATCGAGCAGAAAGAGCACAAAACCAGAATGTACCTGGCCCCCAGACTAGCCAGTGGACCAAACACTGGGCCCATTCTGCTCTAGCAGTAGACATTGAGCAAGGTTCAGGGGTTTTCCAGAATAGATCGTGTACCTGGCGCCGGGTCCATACTGTTTGCCAATGAGAGATAGCTAACAATAGAGCAAAAATAGAGGAAGAACAGAGTACACCTAGTGTCGGGTGGGTCGAATGTAGCCGGCGCTAGGTATGCTCTGGAGGCAGAAATTCTATACGCGGAATTAGGACTTATCTAATGATTTAGGTATTTTCCTATTCTTACTCGACCAAGACTTTCTCAACTAGGAAATTGGCATCCAAGAGACCTATATAAGCACAAGAGAACACAAGGGTTGGATATATACAACAAAGAGAGGTGAATTAAACAGCAAAAATTCTCAATCTCTCATTGAAGGAGAGTTCACCCAAATCAAGGAGGGTTGTTCAAAAGAGTTTTCAAGGAGAAAGAAAGAGACTTCTCTATGAGTGCTTTCTTTTACCTTTTTCTTTTCTTTTCCTTAAATAATCATGTATTCAATATGTCCATTGTAATTTGACATTGTTCGTGTGATTCATGATTTATTGATTAACTTGGTTTTTTGATCAATTGATTATTGTTCTTAGTATTTGACTACTTTTTTTTTCCTTACGGAGTTGGTTGATTGATTTTTGTTATTAACTTGCTTGAAAATGATGTTGGTAATGACTTCAATTAATTAGTTTCATATTTGTTATCTCTTAACTTGTTTGAAAAAAGGGTTAATTGTTTAGAACATTGCTAATAAAAGGCTAGTTGATAATTGCTAGAATATGGATTCATTGACTAATTTCATGCTTTAAATCACCTAGAATATAGGGGTTTACCTGGGGATTAGTTTTAATGCATATTTTGGATAAGTTAGTCCAGATAGAATATGTTCATTAATTTAACTAGAAGCCAATGATTACATAGATTGCAAACAAAGTGGGTCTATATTAAATGTTTCATGAGACCAAGACAATAATTGATTGTGATAATTGCTAAGTGGTTCATAGTCGTGTATTCAAGAATATTTATCTAATTACATATTTTCACATCCTTGAGTTGTATATATTTCTTTATTTTACTTTTTATTCTTTTATCACTTTATTTGGGCCGCGTAAATAATGAATGAAATGTGATTAATGTGTACTTGTTCCATTGAAGATCAATATTCATTAATTCCCTTTAGTATGCTTGCGATGAGTATACTTGCTCATATGTGTATTTTGGGATTAATGTTTTAATTAAAACTTGATGGAGGTTTAAAATTTAATGATTTTTATATACCCAAAATTAACGCATCAGTTAACCTTGTATTTGAGGCCTGTTTTATTCTTTGAGTTTGAATGTTGATAATATGATGAATATATGAAGAGTTGTTGACTAATTCTTGTATTATAGATTTAAAATATTCTTGACTTTGAGTTGTGAGTAAGGAATGTGAGGAAAAAAAATTTGAGTGAAAAAGAAAAAAAAAATGTGAGTTGAAAAAACCATGGAGTTGAAAAAAAATTTGCTTTCATTTGAAGGAAAAAAAAAAAAAAGAGCGACCTTTTGCTGAAAAGTGAGCTAATACAGTGAGTGGAAGAAAAGAAATAAATAAGTATCACACTCTCTTGATGCTTTCCCGAAGGCAAGAAGTTAAGGAAAGAAAAAAGAAAAAGAAAAAGAAAAAGAAAATTGCTGAAAATAATGATAAATGATGACTATAAGAGAGCCAATATGGTTTGTGAAGAGAAATCCATGCACTTGAAGCTATTAATTCCCTATGCCATTGAAAAAAAAAAAAAAAGTGTGTTGAGTGCTTTCCTTGTTTCACTGACTTGAGTTGTGTAAATTGAGTTTATAATACTTGAATTAGTTAAATGGCTCGACTTGTATGATTTTATGTTATTTATGTTTTTTCTTGAGGAGTATGATGATTTTCTTATACTAGATATAAACTTGATTAACTTAACTTTGATGGCCTTGTGATTATTTGATTTAGTACATGAGTTTGAAAGTTTTTAAAAAGGCTAAATGAATGACAAAGTTTGTATTTGAGGTTGGAAAAATATTATTCATTTATTATAGATGAATTTGCTAAGTATAAGTTGAAAATTTGTTTTGTCTTAAGCCATTGGCTTAGTGTATTAATTCTTGTTTGCTTGAGGACAAGCAAATGTTTAAGTGTGGGGGTATGTGATATGGACTAAAATCATTATTATTTTACTAGTTATTTGAGGTTATTTTGAGATACTTTTGTTGTAATAACTAGGCATGTTCCTTCCTATATAATATTTTGCTTGTAAAAAGTGTTTTTGACAAATATGTGCAGATTTGAATTAATTTTGAGCTAAAATGTGAAATTTCTAAAACAGAGTTGGTGCCAGAGTAGACTTGGCGCCAAGTGGGCTGGCTAGACCCAATGCCAGGTTCACTCTGCCCAGAGACGGTCGTGCACAAATTTGGTATTTTTCAAAATATTTTGGTATTTTCTAAATTATACACGGACTAGACTTCTCAAGCAACGAATTTTAGTATCAAAGAGGCTTATAAAATACAAGAAAAACACTAGAGAAATGGGTGATTTAAAGGATCCAAGCTAGCTACTCAATCATCACTCAAAGGACCATTGTTCAGAGAAGGTTTCAAGAGAAAAAGAAGGGCTTGTCTATGAGTTTTGTCTTTTATCCTTTGTTTACTTTTCTTTAATAGTGATGTGTGTTTAATGTTTTGATTTTAACTGGATATAATTTTTACATTATAATTTTAAGTTAATTAGAATTTTTAATCAATCTATTGTTATCTTTGGTATTTGACTTTTTATTATTATTGGTTATTGATGTGAGTTCTTCCAATTGACTTGGGAGACGATGTTAGGAGTTTCATTGCATTGATTTCATATTTGTTAAATCTTAAAGGACTTAGGTGACAAAGATTAGGTTAATGGACAAAGTAATCAAAGATTAGTTAATTTCATCTCGGACAAAGGGTTATTAGCTAATTTCGTGTTTATAAGGAATTGAGCTTAATACATAGTTTGGTTATGTTAGCTTGATTATCAAATCTATTAATATGAAGCAAAATATAGTAATTTCATGGATTGACAAATGAAGTGGAATTTATCTAAGTAGATTCATGACTTGAGAAATGATTGAATTTTACTTTATATTCCTTCACTATGCCAAGTTGACAATTGATTGTGATGAATGCTAAGTGGTTCAATATTGTGTTTTCAAGATAATTGTCTAGTTACATGAAATTACATCCTTGAGTTATATCTATTTTTTATCTTTATTTATTTTCATTTTTATTCTCTTCTTATATTATTAGCTAAAAGATAAAAATTTTCATAAAGTAAGGCGAGAGCCTAAGTTCTCGTGGATTCGATACTTACTATTCCCTATACTATATGATGGGTATACTTTCCCGTATGTGTGGTTTTAGTGGTTAGAATTTTAATTAAATCTTGATTGATTGTGTAATTTGTTGGTAATATTTTCTACACTAAAAAACACACATCAACTTCTTAAGCTTGCAGACTGTATGTTCTTGGCCTTTCGTAGTAAAACCTTCAGGTTGGGTCATATAGATATCTTTCCTAAGATAGCCATTGGTAAAGGCTATCTTAACATCCATATTCCATATCTCATAGTCACAATGACATGCGATGGCTAAGAGAATATGAATGGACTTAAGAATGGCAATAGATGAAAAGGTATCGTCATAATCGATTTATTCTTTCTAAGTGTAACCTTTCGCAACCAACCATGCTTTATAAGTTTCCATTTTTTCCATCTACACCTCTCTTTCTCTTGTATACCTACTTACACCTTATGGGTGTAATCCCTTCAGGTGTAGTGACAAGATCCCAGACTTAATTGAGATACATGGACAATCTCATCACCCATTTCTACTTGCCATTTGTCTACATCAACATCCATAATGGCCTTATCGTATCTAGCGGGATCTTGTTTCTATTGGATGGAGACTACCTCAAAGGTTTCTCCAATCCACCTTTTTAGAACCCTAGATATCCTCCCATTATGATGTGGCTTATTTTGTATAGGAACTTCTGCCTGTGCTTCCTTAGTTTATCAACCGAGATACTAGAAGTTGAAATATTAAGAAACTTCTCTTCTAATTCCACCTTACTCAAGACCTTAGTAGAAACACTTTGTTCATCCTCCAAGTATCTAGCACGACTGCTAAGAAGTACTTTTTACTCTTGGGGTTGATAAGAGTATCCACCCGTAGTTTTTTTTTTTTTTTTTTTTGATAGTCTACGAAGTAGCACATTTTCAATCTTGGGTCTAGCTTACTTCATTTAGTCAGTACATAAGTTGGACAACCCTATACCTTGAGATGATTCATATTGGACTTTTACCCAATCTATATTTTATAAGATGTCCTAGGTACTGATTTGAAAGACACAAAGTTCAAAATATATGCTACCGTCTCAAGATCATATCTCCAAAACGAACAGAAAGAGTTGCATGAATCATCATGCTTCTAACCATTCCCATTAAAGTTCTCTTTCTTCTCTGAGCTATTCTATTCTACTGGGAAATCCCATATGCAGTGAACTAAGATATGATTCCCTGATGTTCGAAATAGTCCTCGAATTCACCAAGGAGGTATTCTCCATCACAATGTGATCTAAGCTTCTTGATTAGTTGACCAATTTGATGCTTCACTTTAGTCTTAAACTCCTTGAATTTTATAAAAGAGTCAAACTTGTACCTTATCAAGTAAGCATAACCAAAATGCATATAATTATCCATGAAAGTGATAAAGTATTCATACTCTCCTCTAGTTGGAGTAGACATTGGACTACAAACATCAGTGTGAACTAACTCAAGTATTTCCTTGGCTCTTTCTGCTTTTTAAGTAAATGACCTTTTGATAATTTTGCTCATAAGACAGGTTCACATTAAGGCCATTCCACCAATTTTAATGAGTTCAAAACCCCATTTTGGATTAACCTTTAATTTTGATTACGATTTGTATGTCCTACTCTTAAGTGCAATAAATACGAGATATTTGATGTGGTCTTTCTATTCTTATTATTAGGTTCAGTATATATATTATTTATTTGATGACTTCTACAATTAATAAAAAAAATATTGACATATATGTTTTCAGAACAAATAATTTTTCCATCTCTACCGATTGAAATACCAGAATGGAAAGAAAAAGAATATCCTTGATTAATCAATCGTGGAATTAAAATCAAATTCTGTTTGAAACAATAAACATATAAAATATCTTTTAAAACTAAAATCCTATTACAGTCAAGTAAAGTTCCAAGTCTCCTACAGCTTTAGCCCATACTTGTGCTCCATTTTCTACTTGTAGTTCATGATCTCCTCTATTGAGCCTCCTTATCTTACTAAACCACTGCAAAGGAGATACAGATATGGTTAGTGGCTCCAGAATTAACAATCCAAGTGATTGATGATCCAACCATCAAAAGACACTCTACATAAAGAATAATAAATGAGGAGGATTGGACAAGAAGTCTGGGTAATCTTTCTTGAGGTGCTCCTTCTTGTGACACTTGAAACACTTGGCCTTGGGCTTGGTATTGGGCGTGGATGTACAGGGCTTAGATCTCTTAGGTTGGGCCCCTGCATTATTCTGGGCCTTTATTTTCTGAACTTCTTAAGCTGGGCCCTAGTTTTAGAATATGAACCAGAACGAGTAACCAAAACCTTTGACATAGGCTCCATGATTTTCTTAGTAGCCTAGAGTTCTTTTATTAACTCTGTCAAAGACATACTCGGCTTGTTCATGTTATAGTTAAACTTGAAATGAGTGTATAAATTTAGCATAGTCTCAAGAATCATATCAATTTAGCTCTCAAGATCTATCATTGACCCTAGGACCTTAGCCTCCTTTAAGTGAGCAATCATCTGGAGTATATGCTCATGAATCGATACCTCTATAGCCATTCTAGTGTTCATGATTGTTCTAAGAGCTTCTGCCTTGCTGACCAGCTCTTGTCAGTAAACATGGGGAGCAATAGTATATCGATATCATATGCAATAGGCATTTCTCGGGCTTAGACTGAAGAATATTGGACATAGAATCTAACGTATAGCAATGTGCCATATCATTGCTTTTTTCCATGCCCTCTCAGCTTCACGATCCTAGTCTATGGAATCTTCCCCAATTTCAGGACAAAGGTCAGTCATAACATACTTGTACTCTTCCACAGTAAGTAATATCTTCAGATTCCTTTTCTAGATTATGTAATTACGTCCACTTAACTTATTCTTCTTCAGAATAATGGACAGAGGACTGAAACAAAAAATTTTTGTTGATTAAAAAAAACTTCATTCAGAAAAATATTTTTTTTTTAAAAAAAAACATATAAAAATGCACATCTAAACATCATGTTATTTCCATCAAATAGTTACCCTATTAAAACCATTATCGAAAATACGAACAATTTGCTCTTAGAAAAACTGACCAAGCTTCGTAGAAAGGTTAAAAATTTTCTATGTTAAGTGTATAAACATAACAAATTAAACTTCATTAATAGATAATGATTCAAAAAAAGTTCCATCGATAGGATGGTCACTACTATCACCACCTACGGATAATATAGTATTAATACCTCCAACACTAGGCTGGCCAACACTAATACATATCCTAGGCAGTAATTAAAATTCCTCCATTAGATCTAGATTTTTGTAGAAATCTAGCCAATAGAGAGTCATGCTCAGAATAACATGACAATATCCACAATCTCTAATAGGAATTCGTGATGGAAGCATTGGGCATGAAACCCTAGCTAAAACTAACCCTAGAGTAAGGGGGTCGGGATGCATATCATATTTTCTTAAATTCATAAATATATTTTTGAATGATTTTATGTGCTTTGGAATTGTGATTTGTAGTCTAGAAGGCTTAATTATGGTTATTGAGTAGGAAAGGCAAAATGGTAAGTTTGCTTGAAGTGAAAATAGAGAAATAGCTTGAGGAGTAAATAAGAAGAATATTTAGGAGAGAAAATAAAAACAAAAATTGTTGTTGTGTAGTGGTTAGAACTTTAGAAATAATCCTTGAGGTCTTGAGTTCAAATTCCATCATTTAAGCTTTATCATGATTAATTTTATTTTACTTGAGGATTGGGATTTTCCGCTTTATGCTCCATGAATAGAAATAAGAGTGTTGTCCTAGAGTAGGCATGAAAAGAGTGTCCTAATCCTATTCTTATGCCCTGCAAGAATTCTTGAAGGATTCATGTCCTTCTACTCTCTAGCCTACCTTAATTCTTTGTCAATTAAGTTGTTCAATTTATCCCAAGGCCATTTTTATTTCCAAAAATTTCAGCAAGGTTTATTAACCTTCGAATCTCGAAAATAATTCTTAGAGGATGGAGTTTTTGCTAAAAATATGGAAAGAGTTAAGGAATGTTCCCAAGAGAATTAATCTCCATGGTTGAACCTTCAAACTCCACCCTATAAGTGGTCATCTTCTTCATGTTGTAATCTGGAAAATTTTTCCAGCCTCTTGGTCAGTCAAACTTTTGAAATCTTCAGCCACAATTCTCACTCAAATACTGCAAGAAAAAATTCCAATTTACTCAGCTTGAAGACTGAAAAGTTTAGCCAAAATTCGGACTGCTCAAAGCTATGCAACCCAGAAAAAAATTCTGGGCAGAATTTGCAACATAGTAGTCCAAAAACCAAGCGGTTTCTTCTAGCCATCAAACCAGTAATTCATCTCTGTCTTTCCTCCATAAAGAAGGCTGGAAGCTAGCCTTAAAGGACCCTCCAATACCCCTTCAAACCTTCTATAAGTCAGCTGGACCATTGCAGAAAAATCTGCACAAAAATTTCAAGAAACCATTCGAATGGACAACCAGAAATTCCAGCCTTGTTCCTTCTCCAACCTTATCCGAAAAACCACTCCAACTTTCTATGAAACTAACATAAGTTAGCCATGAACTGAACTCCTTCACCCCCTCCATTGATCTGCACAAATGAAGCTCCATGGTTCCTCCTTAAATCACACCGTCAGTTACTACAATTAAGCCTCCAATTAAAATTTAAAATTCCAGCAAATTGCTCCATGAAAACTCCTTGGATTACGCTTCAAACAACCAGAAAATCCTCCACCATTACACTCTGAATTTCAGCCATCCTATAACCCATTCAAACATTATTCATCTCAGCAAAATCCCATGCCAAACCAATCGGCCATTGAAGCTCCCAAAAACCTCCATCAACTAAACCATTCGTACCATATCTTCTATCTTAATTTACTCCCTAAATTACTTCTTTTGAATTTCAAAAAACCAGCTTTTCCTCTTCTCCCTAATCTGAAAATTCAATCACAAGAATCCCTTAACCATTCGGCTAAACCCTTCAGCAAAATTCGTCCAGCTTTCTCTCCATTCTCTCCATTTCACCAAGAACACACAGTACTACTCTTCAAGCCTTAGACCACCCTAAACATCTCCAATCTCTCCCAAGAACTCTAGATCATGCCTACTCACCCTCTAGAGTCCATTTCTATATTTTATAACATCAAACACTGAAAAACAAATTCTTCTATCGGACCAAAAACCAGAATTTTTCTTGGGGATTCAAGAACTCTCTCAAGGTAACCATGAATGATTATGTTCATCTTCCATTCCTTTTCAATCTTTAAAATAAAGTACTAATGCTCTCTCTCTCTCTCTCTCTCTCTCTCTCTCTCTCTCTCTGAAATATTTTTCCAACCATGGCTAATTTTCTTCTTCCTCCTTGGATGGATCAAGCCTTCCAAGTGTGAGGATTCTCTAGGGACTTCTTCAAGGTAGTCATCATTCAAGTAAACCTCTTCAACTTTCTCTTTAAATACTAGATCTATGTCTCTTAGTTGCTATTGGAAAAGGATGGAATATGTTTGGGGGTTGAGTATACGTTTGTGAATGAAGGAGTTGAGATTGGAGTATGAGGATGTTTTGTCATGATTAAGTGCTATAGTATTTCTTGTGGATAGATGCATGTTTTTCATGTCTTGAGTAAGTTGGATGGTTAAGCATGCTAGATATTAGGTTACCTTTGGTGAATAGGGTTTTATGTTCTTGTATTCTTGTTGAACCATGATTGTGATTATGCTTGGTGAACTTTAGATCATGTGATGGTAGCTATGGATTTAAGACTTTATTCATGAATTGAATGGTTAGTGTTAGAATTTATGTTTGTGATTATTGTTGGCAATGGGAGAATTATGATCATGATCTTGTTGATCCTATGCAATTTTGATTAACCAAATGTTATTACTAATACTGTATTTCCTCCCAATGATTTCAAAAACCTTAAGGAGATTTGGAATTGGATTGTTATATGAAATAGTGAACTTTTAGCCAAATAAATGATATCTTTATTTAAAATAAAATATATAAACATTATATATATAATAATAATATTAAATAAAGTCTTTTATATAAATAATCATAATAGGTAAAATATTAATCTTATAAGGCTTATATTCATAAATACTATTAAAATTTATTTATTATCTTTAATCAAAATATATAATTACTTATTAATTTATCAATTATTTTCTAACTATTAATTATTATTATTTAAGAGAATAGTAATAAGTTATTATTTTTAATAATAACATCTAGGACTTAGGATCCTTCATTAAATAAACTCTAGTTTTTGTATTGATATCAAAGGTTTATATTTTAAACCTATAACTTGTTAGTAATTATTTTGCAATCCTTAGTTATCTTGTTATCAAGCTAGATCTATTTATAAAACATATATCATCTAGCTTTAAAAATTTGAACATTAGGGTCATGATTGTAATAAGTTGAGATAGGATTATTTATGGAAGCAAATATGGCTTGAGTTTAATTATGGCTTGTGTTTACCTCAGGCGGGGTTAGGCCAACTTTGGAAGATCTTTGATTTAGCTCAAGCAAAGATCAGGTAAGCTCCTGCATGAAACTTGTTTGATGTAAAAAGGTTACTAAGGCAAGCTAAATACAAAGTGTATGAACCTTCATTTTTGTAAAGGCAATTAAGGACTGTTTCCTTTCTTGTTTCGGTCAAACAAATTATTTGAAAATCAACAAGCAGTTTTACTCAAACACCAAACTCTTACTAAAACCAACTTTGACACAAACTTCTGAAACCTTTAATTGTTGTTTCCAAATAAAGTAATGTTTTATCCGTTTTCTCTCAAGTGGGACAAACAATGTTGAGTACTCAATAAGGTTAGACTACTATGACTAGTCTTTGAAGGGTTAGGGTAAGTTTCGCAGTAGGTGGCCATCTCTGAGGGGTAAGTCCTTCCCAAACAAGATGTCAGTCCAGTAGGTCATGCCGGTCCAAGCTAGCAAGTTTCAATTATGTGGACTGTGTGTTGCCGGAATGGACAACCGGTTTGTTTGGGTGTAGAGAAGGAAGAGTATCTTACCCGGTAGGCCGTACACCCACCTTTTATCAGTCTGCACAAAGTGTGGTATTATAACCATTATATGGACATAGGGCCCAACGTGTGGTATACCATGGCCACCCATTTGAGTGGTTGTGTTTATTGTGCACTTGTATGGTTTGAAAAGAAGAAAACGCCACTCTTATTTTAACCTTCTTTATTGCTTGCTAGCATTATCTCTTATGAAGTCTTACAACCTGCATTCATGAATTGTTTTACCTGAACACTCAAAGCACATACGGATTTATTGAGATTTTTATCTCATCTCCCTTTTGCCATGTTTTTAGGTCGGTCCTGCGGTGAAGATGAGTAGATAGTTGGCTGCTTGCTTGGAAGTCCTTCTGTTATTTTCTTTATGTATTGCTTTGAGATATGAGAGTAATTAATGTATTTATGGATTTATCTTGAATTCTTGGATTGGATTAAGTTTTAATTTTAAAGTATTGTTTTATTCTCGTTTGTGTGACCTAGTTATAAAAACCTCTTGTCTTTTGGATGGGGTGACATCCCCGGCCCTATTGGGCCTAGGTAGTGGGGTGTTACAAGTGGTATCAAAGACTAAGTTTAGGCAAATACTGATAGTATATGTTTTGTCTTATTATGTTTAAATTTTGTGTCTAACTTATCTTGTTTATGCTGTAGGATGGTTAGAATGCTTAGAACCGCGAAAAAGGGGCAAGTATGGCATCCTCCTATCCTTATATACCCAGAAGACCTACCAGAGCCTCAACCTGCATCGCAGCTTGCACCGCAGCCAGTTATTCCCTTGGAAGATAGTAGTGATGATGAGGTCCCGATCAATGAGCCACCCCCAATACCTGTAATAGACTTGAGTTCTGACAGTGAAGATGAGGGGATTGATATGGAATATGTTCCCTACCCTCCTAGTCCCATACTTGACTTGTCAGTTGATAGTGATGACTCGGGGGAGATAGATTATGAATCTCCACGCAGACCTTCTTTCATACCTCCATCCAAATGAGTTGAGACCAGGGAGAGTTCTAGGTAACCCAAGAAAGAGCCAATGGAGGGGTTTGCAAGTAGGGCGGGGATAGATTTTACTAAGAATTCTGGGGGATGGTTGTATGAGGCAAACTCTGAAGATTCTAATAAGGACTAGAGGGATTGAGAGCTGTTATGATTAGGATGTTTATTTACTGTTTTTTGTAGACTTCTATGTTAAGAATTTCATTTCTGTTTGCTGTTTTAAATTCAAATTTATGCAAATTGGAGTATTTTAGTACTCTAAGGTTTGAGAGAAATTTATATACAACTCATTATATAAAACTTACATTTGATTTTCTTTTACTTAAACTTGAATGTGAATGCATGCGCAACTAAAATGATTTAATGGTTGAATGCATAAACTCATCATTTGGGTATGGTTTAGAATGGCACCTAAATGTTGTGTAGCTACATCAGGCAGGAGAGTTCTGAAGGCAGAACCTGTAGCACCAGAGGTTGAAGTGATCCAAATGCCGTCACCCGATCAGGGAATCGAAAGTGAACCAGATTTGGGTATGGGGTCTGAAACACCTGTTGAGGTGAGATGGGGCAAGCATTCAGCAAGATGGCAGAGATTCTACAGACTCTGACTGAGCAAAAGAATCCCAAGGGAGAGGACAAAGCATTGGAGCGATTTATGAAATTTCAACTGCTCGCCTTCTTGGGCGAAGCTAAACAAGATCAGAAAACTGAACAATGGATAGAGCAGATGGAAGGCATATTTGCTCCGCTCCAGTATATTGAGGAGCGAATGGTGAAGTTTGCTGCTTTTCGTTTGAAGGGCCCGGCTTGGGCATGGTGGCAGCAGGTCCAGGATGATTGTGAGATGATTGATCAGGAATGGACGTGGGCCAATTTTGTGGAAGCATTTAGAGCTGAGTATATCCCTTAGTGGATAGTGGAGAAGTGGGAAGACGAGTTCCAGAACCTCAAGCAAGGAAGTATGACAGTAGCTCAATACACAGCACAGTTCACCCAATTATCAAAGTACTGCAAGAGCCTAGTGGACACCGAACAGAACAGAATGGCAGTTTGTCAAGGGATTGAGGCAGGAATTGTGGAGGGCGTTGGTACTCTTTCCAGTAACAACCTATTCGAGGGCCGTGGATGTAGCTACCTGGACAGAAAATAAGGACCGCAGCAGAATGACGTCGAGACCTTTTCAGCCGCTAAGATAACCGTAAGGACACTTCCAGAGACAGCAACCCAACAATTGCCCCGCCAACCAGCAGTGACAGAATCAGGGAAAGTAAACTCATATCGCACCGGCTAGTCCTATGCAGAACTTTTTGTCATGCTGACAGTGTGGAAAAAGAGGCCACACGGAGAAGAACTGTTGGTCTAAGGGAGGTGAGTGGAAATGTTACCACTGCGGGGACCCGAACCACTTGTGGAACGCTTGCCCTAATCTGCACCGAGCCGGGTAAGAAAATCCGGGGGCCAATCTAACCAATGCCACGGGATCATCCGGGAATGGAGCACCGAAGCCTCAAGTGAAAGCAAAGGTATTCACCCTCAACCGAGAGGAGGTTGGAACTGTTGTGGCAGTAGTGGAAGGTATGTTTTCTATCCAAGGATATTCCGTTAATGCATTGATAGACCCTGGATCTACCCATTCCTATTTCAACAAGAACTGTGCATGTCATTTGGGTTGGGATGGAGTAGAACTACCTTTTTCTTTGTTGGTGAGTACACCTTTGGGGAAGATGGTGCAAGTGGATTGGTATGTGCGAAATTACAGAATTGAAGTGAGGAGAGAAAGCTTGGAGGGGGATTTGATAGTGCTGGATATTGATTATTATGATTTGATATTGGGAATGGATTGGCTAGCGAATGATGGGGCTAGGGTAGACTGTAAGAATAAATTAGTTCAGTTCATTAGGC
This sequence comes from Voacanga thouarsii, assembly GCA_026120185.1. Classification (NCBI taxonomy): domain Eukaryota; kingdom Viridiplantae; phylum Streptophyta; class Magnoliopsida; order Gentianales; family Apocynaceae; genus Voacanga; species Voacanga thouarsii. The sequence goes on along the minus strand of JANUWF010003376.1, from coordinate 4,573,238 downwards.
TAGGTGTGATGTGTTGGAATTCAATGGCTAGAGAGTAAAGGAATTAAAGTATTTGATAGCTGGGGCTAAGGCCCGGAAGTTGTTGAAGCAAAGATGTCAAGGGTATTTAGCTTATGTGATAAACAAGCCGAAGAACCAGTGCACTCTGAAGGATACTGAGGTAGTGAAGGACTTTCTCGATGCATTCCCAACGGAACTTACTTCTCTACCTCCTAGCTGAGAAGTTGAATTTACTATTCATCTAGTTCTGGGAGCAGAATCAGTATCTCGGACTCCATATCGGATGGCACCGACAGAGCTGAAGGAACTGAAGAAGCAGCTAGAAGAGTTAGTAAAGAAAAATTATATCAGACCTAGCACGTCGCCCTGGGGAGCACCTGTGTTGTTTGTGAAGAAAAATGATAGGACTCTGAGGCTGTGCATCGACTATTAGGGTTGAACAATCTGACGATTAAGAATAAGTATCCCCTACCACTGATTGATGAGCTGTTTGACCAGTTGCAAGGATCCAGCTGTTACTCCAAACTGAACCTGAGGTAAGGGTAATATCAAGTGAGGATAAAAGAGGAGGATATTCCTAAGACAGCCTTCAACACAAGATATGGTCATTATGAGTTCGTAGTAATGCCGTTCGGGGTGACCGATGCACCAGCAGTATTTATGGATTTGATGCATTGAGTATTCCGACCTTATTTAGACAAGTTTGTCGTGGTCTTTATTGACGACATCCTAATTTAATCCAAGAGTCCGGAGGAGCATGCGGAACATTTGAAGTTGGTATTAGAGAAGCTACGAGAGCACAAGCTTTTCGCCAAGTTTAGAAAGTGTGAATTTTAGCTGGATACTGTGGCATTTCGTGGCCACGTGGTGACCAGGCATGGAATTAAGGTAGACCCAGCAAAGGTTGAAGCAGTTACAGACTGGAAGCAGCCGGAAAACATCACTAAGATTTGAAGCTTCTTGGGATTGGCTGGTTACTATTGGAGGTTCATCAAAGGGCTTTCAACACTCGCATCGCTTATAACCCGACTGTTGAGGAAAAATGTTCTATTTGTTTGGAGTTAAAAATGTGAGAAGAGTTTCCAAGAGCTGAAGCGAAGATTGATGACAGCACCAGTTTTGAGTCTGCTGGAGGGAGATAAGCCTTACGCACTATATATCGATGCCTTGAAAGAAGGTTTGGGGGCAGTATTAATGCAAGACCAGAAAGTGATCGCTTATGCTTCTCAGAAGTTAAGGCCTCATGAAGTCAATTATCCCACACATAATCTAGAGCTGGCAGCCATTATGTTTGCTCTAAAGAAATGGCGACACTATCTGTACGGGGTGGAATATGAAGTGTTCACTAACCACAAAAGTCTGAAGTACATCTTCACCCAAAAGGATTTGAATTTGAGACAGCGAAGATGGATGGAATTTTTGGAAGAGTACCGTTGTCCAATCAACTATCATCCCGAGAAGGCCAATGTTGTTGCTGATGCCCTGGCTAGAAAAGTTAGTATGGCCAGACTAAGAGTGCAGGAGATTCAAGTGGTTCAGGATGTGTTGGACAGAAGAGTGGAAGTGCAAGTGAAGAAAATTGTTGTTAGCAATCTGAAGTTGACACCAGATCTAAGGCAGGAAATTGTGGAAGCTCAGCAAAGTAATGCAGAATTTCGACTTTTCAAAGACAAGGAGCTTAAACAGCAAGGCAATGCATTTCAATAAGATGCAGTGGGAATTTTGAATTACAGAGATCGGTTATGTGTGCCCGAGGAGCATCAGTTGAAGGACAGGATATTGGAAGAAGCATATAAGAGTAAGTACGCCATTCATCCGGGTGAAGTCAAAATGTATTGGTGGCCCGAAATGAAGCAGGATGTGGTTAAATATGTCTCGACATGTCTCACCTATTAGAAGGTCAAAGTAAAACATAAAAAGTTAGCAGAACAGTTACAATCGTTGCCAGTACCTGAATGGAAGTGGGAGGAAGTGACAATGGATTTTGTCACCAGACTTCCTATGGCAATGACCCTAAAGGACGCCATATAGGTGATAGTGGATCGACTAACCAAATCAGTAAATTTCATACTAGTGAATGTAAGAGATTCCATGGAGAATTTGTCTCAGACCTATGTGCAAGAAATAGTCCGTCTACATGGGGTGTCTTTAAGCATTGTGTCTGACTGAGACCTGAGGTTTATGTCTCAATTTTGGGGTAAGTTTCAAGAATTAATGGGGAAGAGTCTGAAGTTCAGTACGACGGCATATTTGCAAATCGATGTGCAGTCAGAAAGGGTTGTACAGATATTAAAGGATATGCTAAGAGCCTGTGTGTTGGATTTCAGGGATAAGTAGATCAAATGTGTGTCGTATACAGAGTTATCGTATAATAATAGTTATCAAGCTTTCATTAGGATGGCTCCGTATGAGGCCCTGTATGGACGCAAGTGTCAGGTACCGCTGTGTTGGAGTTGGTCGGATGATGGACATAGCAAAACCGAAGAAGTCTGTGTTCAGGAAATATTGGACAAAGTTAAGTTAATCAGGGAAAGGTTGAAGGTAGCTCAGAGCCGACAAAAGAGCTATGCAGACAATAAGAGAAGAGAGTTGGAATTTTAAGTAGGAGACAATGTATTCCTGAGATTGACATCGAATAGAGGAATCTTGAAGCATCCAAAAGGTGGAAAGCTGAATCCGAGGTATTTGGGACCGTTCCTAATAAATGAGAGGATTGGGCCGGTAGCATATTGATTGTATTTGCCAGATGGATTGACGAGAATTCATGACGTATTTCATGTGTCACAGCAGAAGAAGTACAATGCCAATCCAGGTCAAGCTTGGAATAATGAGCCGTTGGTATTGCAACCCGATCTAAGCTATGTGGAGAAACCCATGCGAATATTGGACCGTAGTATCAAGACTCTCTCGAACAAGCAGATACCGATGGTAAAGGTTCAGTGGGAGCATCATGGCACGCGAGATACCACATAGGAATTAGAAGAGTGGGTAAAGTATAAGTATCCTGATCTGAGATAAAGGTATGCCTGAATTTTAGGACGAAATTCTTCTGAGGAGGGGAGGATGTGAAACCCAACTAAAATTAACCCTAGAGTAAGAGAGTCGGAATGCATATCATATTTTCTTACATGCATAAAAATATTTTTGAATGATTTTATATGCTTTGGAATTGTGATTTGTAGTCTAGAAGGCGTAATTGTGCTTATTAAGTAGGAAGGGCAAAATGGTAATTTTGCTTGAAGTGAAAATAGAGAAATAGCTTGAGGAGTAAATAGGAAGAATATTTAGGAGAGAAAATAAAAACAAGAGTTATTGTGGTGTAGTGGTTAGAGCTTTAGAATTAATCCTTGAGATCTTGAGTTCAAATTCCATCATTTAAGTTTTAGCATGATTAATTTTATTTTAATTGAGGTTAGGGATTTTCGGCCATATGCTCCATGAATAGAAATAAGAGTGTTGTCCTAGAGTAGGGATGAAAGGAGTGTCCTAATCCTATTCTTATGCCCTGCAAGAATTCTTGAAGGACTCATGTCCTTCTACTCTCTAGCCTACCTTAATTCTTTATCAATTAAGTTGTTCAATTTATCCCAAGGCCATTTTTATTTCCAGAAATTTCAGCAAGGTTTATTAACCTTTGAATCTCAAAAATAATTCTTAGAGGATGGAGTTTTGGCTAAAAATAGGGAAAGAGTTAAGAAAGGTTCCTAAGAGAATTAATCTCCATGGTTAAATCTTCAAACTCTACCCTATAAGTGTTCATCTTCTTCATGTAGTAATCTGAAAAATTTTTCTTGCCTCTTGGTCAGCCCAACTTTCAAAATCTTCAGCCACATTCTTCACTCAAATACTACCAGAAAAAATGCCAATTTACTCGGCCTGAAGACTAAAAACTTTGGATAAAATTCGGACTGCACAAAGCTATGCAAACCAGAAAAAAAATTCTAGGTTGAATTCGTAACATAGCAGTCCAAAAATTGAGCTGTTTCTTCTAGCCATCAAACCAGTAATTCATCTCTATCTTTCCTCCATAAAAAAGGCTATAAACTAGCCATAAAAGACCCTCTAATACCCCTTCAAACCTTCTACAAGTTGGCTAGAATATTGCAGAAAAATCTGCACAAAAATTCCAGCAAACCATTTGAATAGACAACCAGAAATTCCAACCTTGTCCGAAAAACCACTCCAATTTTCTGTGAAACTAACATAAGTCAGCCATGAACTGAAGTCCTTCACCCCATTCATTGATCTGCATAAATGAAGCTCCATGGCTACTCCTTAAATCACTCCATCAATCACTACAATCAAGCCTCCAATTAAAATTCAAAATTCTAGCAAATTGCTCCATGAAAACTCCTTGGATTAAACTTCAAACAACCAAAAAATCTTCCACCATTACACTATAAATTTTAGCCATCCAATAACCCATTCAAAGATCATTCATCTCAGCAAAATCCCAGCCAAACCAGTTGGCCATTGAAGCTCCCAAAGACCTCTATCAACCAAACCATTCTTACCATATCATCTACCTTAATTCACTCCCTAAATTACTTATTTTGAATTTTAAACAACCAGCTTTCCCTCATCTCCATAATCTGAAAATTCAATCACAAGAATCCCCTAACCATTCGGCCAACCCCTTCAGCAAAATTCGTCCAGCTTTCTTTCCATTCTTTCCAATCTCTCCATTTCACCAAGAACACACAGTATTACTCTTCAAGCCTAAGACCACCCTAAACATCACCAATCTCTCCCAAAAAGTCCAAATCATGTCTAATCACCCACTAGAGTCCATTTCTATATTTTATAACATCAAACACTGAAAACAAAATTCTTCTATCGGATCAAAAGCCAGAATTTTTCTTGGGGATTCAAGAACTCTCTCAAGGTAACCATGAATGATTATGTTCATCTTACATTCCTTTTCAATCTTTAAAATAAAGTACTAATGATCTCTCTCTCTCTCTCTCTCTCTCTCTCTCTCTCTCTCTCTCTCTCTCTCTCGACCGAAATGTTTATTCCAACCAAGGCCATTTTTCTTCTTCCTCCTTGGACTGATCAAGCCTTCTAAGCGTGAGGATTCTCTTGGGACTTCTTCAAGGTAGTCATCATTCAAGTAAGCCTCTTCAACCTTCAATTTAAATTCTAGATCCATGTCTCTTAGTTGCTGTTGGAGAAGGATGGAATATGTTTGGGGGTTGAGTATATGTTTGTGAATGAAGGAGTTGAGATAGGAGTATGAGGATATTTTTCCATGATTAATTGCTATAGTATTTCTTGTGGATCGATGCATGTTTTTCACGTCTTGACTGAGTTGGAGGGTTAAGCATACTAGATATTATGTCACCTTTGGTGAATAGGGTTTTATGTTATTGTATTCTTGTTGAACCATGATTGTGATTATGCTTGGTGAACTTTAGATCATGTGATGGTAGCTATGGATTTAAGACTTTATTCATGAATTGAATGGTTAGTGTTAGAATTTATGTTTGTGATTATTGTTGGCAATGGGAGAATTATGATCATGACCTTGTTGATCCTAAGCAATTTTGATTAACCAAATGTTATTACTAATACTATATTTCCTCCCAATGATTTCGAAAACCCTAGGGAGATTTGGAATTGGATTGTTAGATGAAATAGTGAAATTTTAGCCAAATAAATGACATCTTTATTAAAAATAAAAAATATAAACATTATATATAATAACAATATTAAATAAAGCCTTTTATATAAATAATCATAATAGGTAAAATATTAATCTTATAAGGCTTATATTCATAAATACTCTTAAAATTTATTTATTATCTTTAATGAAAATATATAATTACTTAATAATTTATCAATTATCTTCTAACTATTAATTATTATTAATTAATAGAATTGTAATAAGCTATTATTTTTAATAATAACATCTAGGACTTAGGATCCTTCATCAAATAAATTCTAGTTTATCTATTAATATCAAAGGTTTATATTTTAAATCTATAACTTATTTGTAATTATTTTGCAATCCTTAGTTATCTTGTTACTAAGCTAGACCTATTTATAAAACATATATCATCTAGCTTTAAAACTTAGGACATTAGGGTCATGATTGTAATAAATTGAGCTAGGATTATTTATGGAAGCAAATATGGCTTGAGTTTAATTATGGCTTATGTTTACCCCAGGCGGGGTTAGACCAGCTTTGGAAGATCTTTGATTTAGCTCAAGCAAGGATCAGGTAAAATCCTACATAAAACTTGTTTGATGTAAATATGTTACTAAGGTAAGCCAAATACGAAGTATATGAATACTCATTTTTGTAAAAGCAATTATGGACTATTTCCTTTCTTGTTTTAGTCAAACAAATTATTTGAAAATTGACAAGTAGTTTTACTCAAACACCAAACTCTTTCTAAAACCAACTTTGACACAAACTTCTGAAACCTTTAATTGTTGTTTCCAAATAAAGCAATGTTTTATCCATTTTCTCTCAAGTGGGACACACAATGTTGAGTACTTAATAAGGGTAGACTACTATGACTAGTCTTTGAAGGGTTAGGGTAAGTCTCTTAGTAGGTGGCCATCTCTGAGGGATAAGTCCTTCCCGAATAAGATGTCAGTCCAGTAGGTCATGCCGGTCCGAGCTAGTAAGTTTCAGTCATGTGGACTGTGTGTTATCGGAATGGACAACCGGTTTGTTTGGGTATAGAGAAGGAGGAGTATCTTACCTGGTAGGACGTACACCTACCTTTTTTCAGTCTGCACAAAGTGTGGTATTATAACCATTATATGGACATAGGGCCCAACGTGTGGTATACCATGGCCCACCCATTTGAGTGGTTGTGTTTATTGTGCACTTGTATGGTTTGAAAAGAAGAAAATGCCACTCTTATTTTAACCTTCTTTATTGCTTGCCAGCATTATCTCTTATGAAGTCTTACAACCTGCATTCATGAACTGTTTTACCTTAACACTCAGAGCACAGATGTTCTACTGAGATTTTTTTTCTCATCACCCTTTTGCCATGTTTTCAGGTCAGTCTTATTGTGGAGATGAGTAGATAGTTTGTTGCTTGCTTGGAAGACCTTCTATTATTTTCTTTATGTATTGCTTTGAGAGATGAGAGTAATCAATGCATTTATGGATTTGTCTTGAATTCTTGGATTGTAATAAGTTTTAATTTTAAAGTATTGTTTTATTCTCGTTTGTGTGATCTAGTTATAAAGACCCCTTGTCCTTTAGACGGGGCGAGATCCCCGGTCTTGTTGGGCCTAGATTGTGGGGTGTTACGTTGGGGCCGTTGGAAACCCTCTTCTACTTAATCTTTTGACAAAAGTAATTTTTTGGGAAAAAGTTTTTCATAAAATAAATATTAACTTTAGTGAAATCCAAAAAATTCAACCATTATTCTATATCAAGGATAAAACCATTAAGAGACTAATATGGATTTTTATTTTCACTACTTAATTAAAAACTATTTTGTAGGAACTAAATTTAAAATACATAAATTCAAAATATTCTCCATTTCAAGGATAAAATATTTTGGAAGAATAAATCATGAATTTTATTTTAAATATCTTGGTTCTATTTTGAATCATTTTCCTTAATTATTTTATCTATTGAAAAAATTTATTTCTCAAAAACCTTTGTGCATTAGATCATAAAATTATATAAAATAACCATGCCTCCAAAAATAAACTTTTTACCTGCTATTTCTATTCTTTAATTCATATGCAACCAAACAATGGATTAAACATTATAATAAGAAAATTAATGTTATCTTGTTTAATCTTTTAGTGTTCCTCCTCTACTAACTTTTTTCATGCAAAATTATTTATCAAAATAAATAAACCATTCTAAGAAAATAACCTCATGTGATATGGGACCACAAAAGAAACAGAAAAATACAAGGAAAACATTGGAAAAATTTGCTAGACTTATTTTGGGAACAACCGATCAGTACAACAACAAAAAACGACCCAAATAGACCATTTCATGCCAAAAACCTGGTTCTTCCATGTTATATCCAGTCCATGGCTTGCTCCAAGACATAGACCACCTTGCTACTTTGTATCTTATGGGCGGTCCATGGCTTGACTGAGCCATGGGCCGCCTTGCTCTCTTGGAACCACCAAAACCGTCGCTTTCTATCTTCCAAGCTAGGGCTACCTTGAATTTTTCTCTCACAAAGGCATGGCTGCTTGCATTCCAAGCCATGGCCACCTTGCACATTAGCCATGTGTGGTTAGGCCTTCAAGCCATTTGTCTCCTGAAGCCATTTTTCATCCGTTCAACTTTCTTCCATTTTCTCATGGGATTTCTGTGTATGATCCGGCACCAATATTGTTATATAAATCCGTAGATAAAATTAAAATACAACATCAAATACCTATGACTTTTAAAATGAGGTGTACACGAATTCTACAGAAAGTGAATAACAATAAATTATAGGTGCCTATGCCTCTACACACGAGACAAACACAACATCTATCTATATCAAAAGCCATAATGGATCCATACAATCACAAAGATAAATTTTTATTACTAAAGGAATCACCTTACCTGTTATTACCCTAAGCATGCTCCTAGGTTATAGCTATGGCTCTGATACCATTTCAAGGATTGTGGAAAAATAAAAACACAATTTAAAATTTTTTTGAAGCCAATATGTTGGAATACTTACTTCTAAGGTGGTTAAATTAATTAACTAGATCTGTATTCAAATTCAACGAAGCTACTTGAACTAGAACGTCTACTTACTCCGCGGGAATACCAACTAGTTTTCGCCTTATTTGCATCAAACACTTACCACGTTTTCTCACTTTTAACCATCCAGAGTATTCTCGAATAACAATGGACTTCTATCGGTGAAAGAAGAATTAGGGTGAAAAATAAACCAAGAAGAAAACAGAAGAGCTAAACGTTCAAAGGAAAAATGAAGAAAAAATGACAAGAAAACGACGGCTTGGTTTCTACTAAGAAAAAGACTGAAAGCTTCTGTATGTATGTTCTATTTGTTTTGTGAGTTCATCAACCCTATACAACACATGCACGAAGCGATTTAAGAAAGCTACCCAGCTTTCCTTTTCCTTTTCCAACAAAAGCACTTCCATCTATTTTTCACCTAAGTCTTCTTTCATTTTACCGATGGTGGCTTTCAAGGATTGTAAAATTCCCTAAGCTGTCATCACAACCCTGGTGGGCTAGGGTTTTGTTCAAATAGCCCAGGACTAATTAAATAGCTTTTTTATTAATTAATATCCACTTAGGCCCAATATAAAAATTACCCAAGATAAAAATTAACAAACCAATTTAATTAAATTGGCCCAATGAATTATTCTAGCCAAAAATAAACTAATAATTAGACTTTTAGAATAATTTTTCCAATATTAAATTCACAGAATAAGCTTCTATAGTAAATAAATTTACTAAACTTACTTGAACTACTCTAGGGACCAAAAGACATATTATTATTGGTTATTAAAATAATCAAAATACCTCTACTAATAAACAGTTGTATTTTATTATTTTAATAATTTTATTTATTACCACATGGAAATATTAACCCTGAGAATAATATTGCAAGTGTAGTATCTTCGACCTATAGGTGTAGTGACGAAAATGCTCTTTTGGGCAATACCCATCCTTGAGATAGGAAAAATGCACTAACACATTTCTCATTGACATCTACAGTCAATTAGATAACTAATCCTATAATCCATGACTTCTAGTATGTATTTATTAATTATAGGGAGCTACCCAAAAGCATAGACACCTAGTCATGTTTCCTAGGGCCATGGATTGTTTAGATTATCTCAGACAATAACAAGGGGGTGAATTCTTCACTTAATAAAGCATAGAAACTCTATTATACAAGCTTCTCTTAATTAATTATATTCATACACCAAACATACATGGTTATTGGTCAGGCAATAAGACCTCGCCCATCATACATTAAAGTGCCTAAATCTAGCTTCACCAGATGACAAAATTATACTCAACTTTTAGGGTACTCGTTCATGCAGTAGTAGCGATAAACCATTCTTTATTTATTTTAGTACTTTTATAAGGATTATTATCATGTGGTCCAGTTTTATGTATTCCAAATACCCTTACACTATTGGTGTAAGTGGGCTACTCACTGATTAAAGGTAAACCATTTTCCATTTAGAAACTATAGTGTAATGATCTAAACCTTGATGAAGTGTCCAACTTCATCAATCGATCAAGAACATTTTTTACTTATGTGTTAGTAGCTTATAATTTACAACTTATTGTGAAAAGATGACCCAATCACGTAGATTTCTTACTAACACACTTAGACCATAATGTACACATATATTGAAGTAAACAAACATTAATGAATGAAATATTTTTTTAATTTCTAAAATATAGAAATACAATGCCTATTTTAGGTATATATTCCAATTACCACAATAACGTTAGCTTATGAAAAAAAAATGAGCCTACCACTTACAAGAAAGTTCTGATTGGTTCAGAATTTGACAAACGACTTGATGATATGAAGTTAAAAATGGATTTCATGTATGACATCTAAGTTTGGACTTTGGTTGGTGCACCCAAAGGGATAAAATTGATAGGGTACAATTGGGTTTTCAGGAAGAAAACCGAGATGGAAGGTAAAGTAGTTACCTATAAGGCGTTTCTGGTTACTAAAGGATATCGTCAACAACAATGTATTGAATATGACAAGACCTTTTCACCTGTAGCAATACTAAAATTCATTAGGATATTTCTAGCATTTCCCGCTCATTATGACTATGAGAATTGGCAAATGAATATGAAAAAAGCTTTTTTTTAATGGAAACCTAACTGAGAAAGTGTACATGACATAACATGAGGGTTTCAAATCCAAAATCACACTAAAGTCTGTAAGCTGCAAAGGTCCATTTATGGACCGAAACAAGCTTCTAAGAGTTAGAATATCCATTTTGATGAAATAATTAAAGAATTTGGTTTCACACAAAATATAGATAAACCTTGTGTATACAAAAAGGTTAGTTGGAGTGTAATTATATTGGTATTGCTATATGTAGATGTTTTATTGTTAATAGGAAATGATCTCTCTACTTTTTAGTTGGTTAAGATAGAGTTATAAAATAAAAATTCTTCATGAAATACCTTGGAGAGGAAACATATATTCTTGAAAAAATAGATATATAGAGATAGATCAAAGAGGTTGCTTGTTCTTTTACAGTCTACATATATAGATAAAGTGCTAAAGAAGTTTATTATGGATTAATCTAAGATGGGATTCTTGCCCATGACCTATGGGGTAAGCATTTAAAAATCTATTTGTCCTAAAACATAAGATGAAAAGGATCAAATGAGTAGAATACCATATACTTCGGCAATTGGTTATGTTATGTATCCTGTTATATGTAGTAGGCCTGATATATCTTGTGCTCTTTGCTTAGTGAGCAAATACAAATCTGACACTGAAGAAAGTTATTGGAAGGCTTTCTCAATAATATTCTTAAGTATTTAAGAAGAACTAAAAATGAATTCTTGCTATATAAAAAAGGTGACTTACAAGTTAAAGGGTATACTGATGCTAGTTTCAAATATGATAAGGATGATTACAAATCACAATCTGGCTACATGTTCACTTTTGATAGTAGGGTAGTTAGTTGGAAAATTTCCAAATAAGGCACAACTGCTAACTCAATTGCTGAAGCTGAATAAATAGTAGCTTCTGAAATAACTAAGGAGATGATCTGGATAAAGAAATTCATAATAGAACTAGGAGTGGTAACTAGCATTGTTGATCCAATACCCTTATTTTGTGATAACAATAGAGTCATTGCACAAGCAAAGTAATCACGTTCTCATTAATGATCCAAGCATATACTTAAGCACTATCACTTGATTAGAGAAATAATTGATCGAAAATATGTAAAGATAAAGAGAGTTCTCACTGATTAGAATATGGCTTATCCACTCACAAAGGCATTATCCCAAAAGAAATATGATAGTCATGTTCAGTCATTTGGTATTCGATACTTGATTGATTAGATCTAGCCCAAGTGGGAGATTGTTAAGATTATACCCTAGAAGCAATCATTTATATAATGTATTTTGCATATTTATTCAATAAAAAACAATCCTTATCTTTCTATTTCTTTATTTTATAAGTTTATGTATATGAAACTGATAGATAAAATCCCCAGCATATTGTACAGTGTTAGAGAAATCATGATATGAGATTTCTACTACACTATATAGTACTGATACTTAAACTATCCCTAGTTATAGTATTAATGAGATATGATATCATTAATACACAAAAACTACCACGAGTTATACTTCTTGAATAGATCAAGCGGTGATTCTTACATCTGTGAGTATTATGATACTCAATATTAATGTGTGGATGTTTATTGGATGACCTAGCTACGAGATAATCATATGGATAACTCTTTAGTGTTAGTGGTAGAATCTCATTATAGTAAATATGCTAGTATCCTTAGACTTAAGATATCCAAGGTACTTTATTTGCTGAGTATTGTACTTTGATTGCAATTTTTGGAGTCTTATCAAGGCCAGCCTATGGGATGGATATTAGGTACAATGTAAAGTAGACAAAAGTAGTTAAGAGGGTCAATAAAGTATTCATTACTCCTAATAGTAGGGACTTATATCTCACAGTCACTTGTAGGGAATCATCAGTCAATAAGTCCTAGACCAAGGCAACGATATGTTAGAAATAGTTCCAAATGATACACATGTTGAGTAATGGATTCTAGAACAAGTACTTATAAATTCGGGTTAGAATTAATTATATTTTAGAGAGAGTTGGCACAAATTCTATAGTCTAAACCGAATAAGATGTAGTATGATGAAGAGAGTTTATTACATTAATATTTTTCTGCTAAAATTTTGACATCAAACCAGTTGATATTTTAGACTTTTGGGTAGTCAAGATACATTACGATACCGCTCTTGATCTACTAAATATGATTTTTTTTAATTAGAGATTTAATAAATTAATCATAATTACAATTGTAACACCCTACCTTTTACTTTCAATTGGCTACTATTTGTACTAGGATGAGAATTTTTATCAATGGCCAGAACAAAAGATGATCGGTGTAATGTGAAACCCCAACTAAAACCAACCTTAGAGTAGGGGGGTTGGAATGCATATCATATTTTCTTGCATGCATAAACATAGTTTTGTATGATTTTAGGTGCTTTGGATATGTGATTTGTAGTCTAGATGGCTTAATTATGCTTATTGAGTAAGAAGGGCAAAATGGTAATTTTGCTTGAGGTGGAGATAGGGAGATAGCTTGAGGGTTAAATAGAAAAAATATTTGGGAGAGAAAGTAAGGACAAGAGTTGTTGTGATTTAGTAGTTAGAGCTTTGAAATTAATCCTTAAGGTCTTGAGTTCAAATTCCACCATTAGAGTTTTAGCATGATTAAATTTTATTTTTGTATAGGATGGCTATATTTCGGCCCTTGCATGCTTTAGGGAAGAGTAGGAGTGTTGTCTTAGGGGAGACATGATAGGAATGCCCTAATCCTACTCTTGTTCCCTACAAAAATTTCTAAGAGATTCCTACCCTTCTTGATCCCTAGCTCTCCTTACTTCTTAATCAATTAGATTGTTCTATTAACCTAAGCCAATTTTATTTCCAGAAAATTCCAGCAATGTTCAGTGGCATTGAAGGTTCGAAAATGTCTAAGTGTGAGGTATCTTATTGACCGAAAATGGGGAAGAGTTATGGAAGGTTCCCAAGAGAATTAATATCCATGGTTGAGCCTTCAAAACTCCAACCTATTTGTGTCGCCCTCTTCATGAAGTAAACTGAAAATTTTCCAGCTTCTTGATCAGTCCAATTGTCAAAATTTTCAGCCATCTTTCCCTCCCAAATGCTGCCAGAAAAATGACCAATTCACTCAGCTTGAAGGCTGAAAATTCCAGCCAAAAATGAGCTGCACAAAAGCTATGTAAACCAGGAAACTTTTCTAGTCAGTTTCGCAGCTTGGAGAGCAAAAAACCAAGCTATTTCTTCCAGCTTTTCAACCAGTAATTCAACCTTATTTTTCCTCCATAAAGAAGGTTGGAAACCAATCTTAAAGGACCAGCTAATGGCCCTTCAAACCTTCTGCAAGCTGACTGAAATATGGTAGAAAAATCAGCCCAGAAATTCCAACGAGCCTTGCAGAAAAACTGAACAGAATTTCCAGCTTTGTTCCTTCCTTACCCTTGTCCAAAACTTCCTCCATTTTTCAGTACAAACACACCTTGATCAGCCATGAACTAAACTCCAGCATCCTCACCATTGTTCTACACGAAAAACTGCTCCATGGCTGCTCCTAAAATCTCTCCATCAATCACTACAATCAAGCCATTAGTTGGAGTCCATAATTGCAGCAAGATATTTCAGCAAGCTGCCATAGATTAACCCTCAAACAACTAGAAAATTCCTTCACCATGGTACACCATATTTTGGCCACTCTAAAGCTCCTTCAAACATCATTCATCCCAGCAGAAACCCTAACCAATCAGCCGGCCATTGAAGCTTCCAAAAGCTCTCCATCAACCAAGATCTCCTTACCATATTTGTTTCCAAAATTGATTCCCTAAATTATTATTTTTGAATTTCAAACAACCAGCATTCCTTTTCCTCCCAAATCTAAAAATCCAATTACCAAAACCATCCAAATAATTCGGCCACCCTTTCCCCATAGAATTTTGACCAACTCTCTTTCTATTCTCTTCATTCTCTTCAAACCTCCAAGAACACCAAGAATATCTACTGCCATTCTCACGCCTAAGGCCATTCAAAACCACTTCAATATTCTCCAAAAACTCCAGATTATACCTACTCATTCTCGTGAATCCATTCCTGCAATTTTTAACATCAAACACGGAAATCAAGCCTCACTTTTGGATAAAAAACCAGAATTTTCTTGAAGGCTCAAGAACACCTTCAAGGTAAGCTTGAACAATCATCTCCATCTTTGTCCATCTTCGACTTTGATGAGTATATACTAATGAACTCCCTTTTTCTCTTTCTTTCTCTCTCTCTCTCTCTCTCTCAGCCGAATGGTTGCTCTAACCATGGCCATATTTCCTTCTTCCTCTTTGGACGAATCAAGCAGTCCACACGAGAGGATTCTTTCGAAACTACTTCAAGGTAGTCATCATTCAAGTAAGCCTCTCCAATCTCCTCTTTAAAATTCTAGATTCATGTCTCTTAGATGTAGTGGGATGAGGATGGGATATATTTGGAGATTGATTATGTGTTTTGTGTTGGAGTTGGGATTGAAGCATGAGAATGAATGTGTTCGTATGATGAATATGGAATTGATGCATGATTTGTCTTGGTTGAATGTATGGCGTTTTTAGGGTTGGTTGCATGTCTTCATGTCGTGAGTAGTATGAATGATCAAGCATGTTAGAGATTACGTCACCTTTGGTGAATAGGGTTTTATGAATACTAACAAGTACATTTTGTTCTTGGGGATATTAAACGTATCTACCCTTTATTCCTTTTGGATATCTTACGAAGTATCATAATTTTGATCTTCCGTCTAACTTACTTTCTTTAGTCAGCACATAAATTGGACAACCCCATACCTTGAGATTATTCATACTAGGCTTTCGTCCCATCCATATCTCATAAGGTGTCATAGGTAATGATTAGGAAGGCACCAAGTTCAAAATATTTACTGCTGTCTCTAGTGAGTATTCCCAAAAAGAAATAGAAAGAGTTGCATGAGTCGTCATGCTTCTAACAATTTCCATCAAAGTTCTATTTCTTCTCTCAACTACTCCATTCTACTGGGGAGTACTAGTTGTAGTTAACTGAGAAACTATTCATTGATATGCTATGTAGTCTTTGAATTCACCAAGGAGGCACTGTCCACCACGATCTAATCTAAGCTTCTTAATTAGTTTACCTATTTAACGCTCCAATTCAGCCTTACACACTTTGAATTTATCAAAAGAGGTAGACTTGCACTCATCAAGGAAACATAACCAAACCTCATATGATCGTTCAAGAAAGTGGTGAAGTATTCATACCATCATCTAACTGGTGTATATATATGACCACAAATATTAATGTGAACTAAGTCAAGTATTTTCTTAGCCCTTTTTGCCTTTTGAGTAAAAGAACTTTTGGTCATTTTCCCCATAAAACAAAATTCATATAAGACCATTCCTCCAATTGCAAAGAATCCAAAGACCCATTCTGGATTAACCTCTAAATCTGATTAAGATTTATATATCCTAATCTTAAGTGCCATAAATACGAATTATTTGATGTGATTTTTCTCTTCTTATTATTAGGTTTAATTTGAGTATTATTTATTTGATGACTTATAGGATTAATATGAAATAGATTGTTATACATGTTTCCAAAATAAATAATTTTTCTATCTCTACTGATTGAAATACCAGAATGGAAAGAAACAGAATATCCTTGAAAATTTAATCTTGAAACTAAAATCAAATTCTATTTTAAAGTAGAAACATATAAAATATCTTTTAAAACTAAAATCCTATTATAATAAAATAAAATTCCTAAGTCTCCCACTACTTTGGCCCATACTTGTACACCATTTCCTACTTGTAGCCAATACTATCTTCTATTGAGTCTTCTTATCTTGTTGAACCTCTAACAAGGAGTTGTAGATATTATCAGTGGCTCTAGAATCAACAATCCAAGTGGATGATGATTTGATCACCAGAATAGACTTTAAATAAAAAGTAATACCTGAGGAGGACTAGAACAAGAAGTCCATGCAATCTTTCTTGAAGTGTCCCTTCTTGCCACCATTGAAACAGTTGTCTTTGGGCTTGGCATTAGGCTTGGACAGACCGGGCTCGGATCCCTTAGATTAGGCCCCTGTATTATTCTGGGTCTTCTTCTTTTTGAGTGGTCTGGACCCTAATTTTAGAAGATAAAGCAGAATAAGTAACCAAAACCTTTGACACAAGCTTCGTAATTTTTTCAGCAACCTAGAGTTCTTTTATTAACTCAATCAAAGATATACTCAGCTTGTTCATGTTATAATTTAACCTGAACTAGGAGTATGAATCTAGCAAAGCCTTAAGAACCTTCTCAATTTGACTCTCAGGATCCATCATTGCCCCAATGACCTCAACCTCCTCGAAGTGAGCTATCATCTTCAGTACATGCTCGCGAACCGCTACCCTCTCAACTATCCTAGTGTTCATATTGCTCTAAGAGCTTCCTAGCTTGTGGGCCAGCTCTTGTCAGCAAATATAGTGCACAATAACATATTGATATCATATACAGTAGGCATATTCTTGTATTTAGACTAAAGAACATTGGACATAGAAGCCAACATATAACAGGATGCTATCTCATCAACTTTCTTCCATGCCCTCTCAACCTTACGATCCAGGTCCGTGGAATCATTCTCAATTGTAGTACAGGGGTTGATCAGAACATACTTGTACTCTTTTGCAGTGAGTACTACTCTCAAATTCCTTTTCCATATTATTAGGTCCAGTTAACTTATTCTCGTTGAGAATAGTGGACAAAGGACTAAAGCCAGACATTTGTATTGATTGCGAAAAAAACTTCATAAGGAAAAATGTTTATTTTGAAAGCATGTAAAAATGCACATTTAAACACTATATTATTTCCATGACACAACCTATTAGAACCATTATAAAAAATATGGAAAATTTTGGCTCTTAAAAAAATTGACAGTGCATCGTAAAAAGGTTAACAATTTTCTAAGTTAAGTATATAACAATCACAAATTAAACTTTCTTAATAGGTAATGATATAAAAATAGTTCAATTGATAGGATGGCTACTACTTGCATCACTTATGGATAATCTAGTATTAAGGCCTCAAATGATAGTCTGGCCGGCAGCAATATATATCCTAGGCATTAATTATAATTCCTCTGTTAGTTCTCAATTCTCACAAAAATCCATCCTATAAGGGGTCATGCTCAGACTGTGAAACCCCAGTTGAAACCCACCTTAGAGTAAGGGGGTTGGGATGCATATCATACTTACTTGCATGCATAAATATATTTTTGTATGATTTTATGTGCTTAGATATGTGATTTGTAGTCTAGATGGCTTAATTGTGTTTATTGAGTAAGAAGGGCAAAATGATAATTTTTGCTTGAGGTGAAAATAGGGAGATAGCTTAAGGATCAAATTGGAAAAATATTTGGGAGAGAAAATAAGAACAAGAGTTATTGTGGTTTAGTGATTAGAGCTTTGGAATTAATTCTTGAGGTCTTGGGTTTAAATTCCATCATTGAAGTTTTAGCATTATTAAATTTTATTTTTGTGTAGGAAGGCTATATTTTGGCCCTGCAATGATTTAGGGAAGAGTAGGAGTATTGTCCTAGGGGAGACATGATAGGAATGTCCTAATCCTACTCTTGTGCCTTACAAAAATTTCTAAGGGGGTTCATACCCTTCTTGATCCTTAGCTTTCCTTACTTCTCAATTCATTAAGTTGTTCAATTCATCTAAGCCAATTCTATTTCGAGACAAATTCCAGCAATGTTCTGTGATATGAAGGTTTTGAAAATGTCCATATGAGTCATCTTGTTGGCTGAAAATGGGGAGGAGTTGTGGAAGGTTTCCAAGAGAATTAATTTCCATGGTTGAACCTTCAAGCTCCAACCTAAGTGTGTTCATCTTCTTCATGTAGTAATCTGGAATTTTTCCAGCTTCATGTTGAGTCCAAGTATCGAAAATTTCAGCCATCTTTTCCTCCCAAATGCTGCCAGAAAAAAAAATGTTCATTTCACTTAGCTTGAGGACTGAACATTCCAGCCAAAACTGAGCTGCTAAAAAAACTGTGCAAACCAGAAAATTTTCTGGACAATTTTCGGAGCATTGGTGAGCCAAAACCAAGCTGTTTCTTCCAGTTTTTCACCCAGCAACTCAGCCTCGTTTTGCCTTTATAAAGAAGGCTGGAAACCAGCCTTGGAGGACCTTTGAATACCCCTTCAAACCATCTGTGAACTGACTAAAAAATGGCAGCAAAATCTGCCCAGAAATTTCCAGCAAACCTTGCGAAAATCTGTTCAGGATTTTCCAGCTTTGCTTCTTCTTCAGCCTTGTCTGAAACTTCCAGCATTTTTCTATACAAACTCCCCTTGAACAGCCATGAACTGAGCTTCATCATCTTCCCAAGCATTCTGCTCGAAAACCAGTCCCATGGCTACTTCTAAAATATCTCCATCAATCACTCCAATGAAGCCATTGATTGAAGACCAAAATTCCAGCAAACATATTTAGTAAACTACTATAAATCAACCCTCCAACAACCAGAAAATCCCTTCACCATTGGCCACCCTAAATCACCATCAAACAACACTCATCTCAACAGAATTCCAGCAAGCCAGTCGGCCATTGTAGCTTTCCAAAAGCTTTCCATCAACTAAGATCTTCCTACAATATTTGTTTCCAAAATTGATTCCCTAAATTATTCTCTTTGAATTTCAAACAACCAGCTTTCCTTTTCCTCTCAAATCTAAAAATCCAATTACCAAAAACCATTCAAAAAATTCGGCCACCCTATTCCCATAGAATTTCGGCCAACTTCATCCAAATTCTCTCCATTTTCTCCAACCTTCAAGAACACCTACTAGCATCCTCACGCCTAAGACCACTCCAAACCTCTCCAATCTTCTCCAAAAATACCAGATCACACCTACTCAACCCTTTGAAACCACTTCTGCAATTTTTAACATCAAATGCCGAAAATCCAAGTCTCTCTTTTGGATAAAAAACTAGAATTTTCTTGAAGGGTCAAGAACACCTTTAAGGTAAGCATGATCAATTATCTCCATCTTCACTCATCTTCAACTCTTAATGAATATATATATATATATATATATATATATATATATATATATACTAATCGACTCTCTTTCTCTCTCTCTCTCTCTTTCTCAGCCGAATGGTTACTTCAACCACAGCCATGTTTCCTTCTTCCTCCTTGGACGAACCAAGCTGTCCATGCGAGAGGATTCTTTCGAAACTCCTTCAAGGTCATCATCTTTTAAGTAAGCCTCTTCAACCTTCTCTTTAAATTCTAGATTCATGTCTCTAGGATGATATTGGAAGGGGATGGATTATGATTAGGGTTTGAGCATGTGTTGTTGTGTTGGAGTTGAGATTGAAGCTTAAATAAATGTGTTTGTATGATGGAGATAGGATTGATGCAGGAGATGATTGGTCTTGGTTGATTATATGGCGTTTTTAGGGTTTGTTGCATGTCTTCATGTTGTGAGTAGTATAAATGATCAAGCATGTTAGAGATTATGTCACATTCGGTTAATAGGGTTTTGTGATTATGTATGATTGTTAAAGCCATAAATATGTTTATTTTAGTAGAGTTTGGATCATGTCTTGGTAGATTTGGATCTATGTTTTATTCATGATTTGGATGTTTTGTTGATTGATGTAGAGTGTATGTTCATGATTATGGATAGCAATATGAAATATGATCATGAACTTGTTGTCCCTAAACTAATTTTATTTCATTAATAAAATGATTAAAACTATAATTTCTTCTAATGATTTCGAAAACCCTAGGGAAATGCGGATTTGGACTATTATATAAAATAATGATATTTTAGTCAAATAAATAATGGCTTTTATTAAAGAAATAAAATATATAGATTTTATATAAAATAAAATATATAGAAAATAATAATATTGAATAAAGCTTTTTATATAAATATTCATAATAGGTAAAATATTAATTTTGTAAGTCTTATATTCATAAATACTATTAAAATTTATTTATTGTCTTTCAATCAAAACCCATTAAAATTTACTTATAACTAATTTTAGTTACTAATTATTTTCCAACGACTAATTATTAATAGATTAGTATTTTAAATAATTCCATCTAGGTCCTAAGACCCTTCATCAAATAAACCCTAATTTATTTATAGCAAGATTTAAACATTCAGCTTATTAGTACCTATTTCCCAAACTCTAGTTATTTTAATATCAAGCTAGATTGAATTTATAAACCCTTTTATTTATTATCTGGCCTTAAAGCTTGGGACACTAGGGTCATGGTTGTAGTAAGTTGAGCTAGGATTATTTGTGAAAGTGAATTTTGGCTTGAGTTTAATTATGGCTCATGTTTAGCCCAGGCGGGGTTAGGTAAGCTGTTGGAGACCTTTATTTTGAGCAAGGATCAGGTAAGCTCCTACATAAAACTTTGATGCAAAATGGTTATTATGGCAAGCCAAATGTGGAGTGCGTGGACACACATTTCTGTAAAGGCAATTGAGGGTTGTCTCCTATCTCATTTCAGTCAAATAAGTTATTTGAAAATCAATAAGCAGTTTTTCTCAAACTCTAAACTCTTTCTAAAACCTGCTTTATCCCAAACTTTGGAAATCCTTAATTACCATTTTCAAGTGGAGCTATGATTTATTTATTTTTCCCCAAGTGGGATAAATTACGTTGAGTACTCAATAAGGGTGGACTGCTAGGACTAGTCTTTGAAGGGTTAGGCTAAGTCTCTAAGTAGGTGGCCACCTCTGAGGGGTAAGTCCTTCCCGGATAAGATGTCAATTCAGTGGGTCGTGTCAGTCCGAGCTAGCATTTTTCAGTCAAGTGGACTGTATGTTGCCGGAATGGACAACCGATTTTGTTTGGGTGTAGAGATGGAGGAGTATCTCACCCGGTAGGCCGATCACCTACTTTTTGTCAGTCTGCACAAAGTGTGGCATTCTGACCATTGTATGGTTATGGGGCCCAACGTGTGGTAATCCATGACCACCCTTTTGAGTGGTTGATTTATTTGTACATGTATGGTTGGAAAAGCCAAAACGCCACTCTTGATTTTGACTATTGTTTATTGCTTGCCAGTATTTTTCGTATAAAATTCTTACACCTTGCATTCATGGATTGTTTTCTCTAAACACTCAAAGCACACACGGACTTACTGAGATTTTAATCTCATCACCCATTTTACCATGATTTCAGGTCGATCCTGCTGTGGGGATGAGTAGCTAGTGTTGCCTACCTTGGAAGATATTTTGTTATTTATTTTATGTAATGCTTTGGGAGTTGAGAATGAACAATTTTTATTTTGGATTCATTCATGAATTTTTGGGTTGTAATAAGCTTTAAATTTTTAAGGTATTATTTTATTTTTATTGTGTGTCCTAGTTATAATAACCCATTGTCTTTTGGACGGGGCGACATCCCCGGCCCTGTTGGGCCTAGGTAGTGGAGTGTTACACAGACTGACACGAGGATAACCACAATCTCTAATAAGTATCCATGATGGAAGCCATGGGGCTGTTGGAACCCCTCTACCAATTACTTTTTTGAAGAAAATAGATTTTTAGGAAAAATGTTTTAAAGTAAATATTTTGTTCTCATTAAAAATTAGTGAAATGCAAAATAAAAATAAAAATAAAAATTGTACCATTATTCTCTATGCCAAGGATAAAATCCTTTAGGAGAATAAACTATGAATTTTTGCTTTCACTACTTAAGTTAAAACCATTTCGTATGAACTAAAATTAAAATATAAATTCAAAACATTTTCCATGTTAGGGATAAAACCCTTTGGGACAATAAATCATGAATTTTATTTTAAATCCTTTAGTTCCATCTTAAAAATATTTTCCTGAATTTTTTCATCTAGAGAAAAAATTTAATTTCTCAAAAATCTTTTTATATTTGATCATAAAATTAAATAAAATAGGCAAGTCTCCAAAAATAAACTTTTTACATGCTATTTCTATCCTTTAATTCATAGGTGACCAAATAATTGATTAAACATCATAATAATTAAATTAAAATGATCTTGTTGAATCCTAAGATGGTTTATTATTTTCTTTCATGCAAAATTATTTATCATAATAAATAAACCATTCAAAAATAATAATAATAACCTTATGTGATATGGGACCCCAAAAGAAAAAGAAAAATAAAAAAGAAATAGGAAAACAGTAGCCCTTCAAAGAACACTGAACCAAAAACAAATCGTGATTCGAATAAAAACTCTCCCAAACCGGTTTCAGCAAACTAGCCATGCCTTGATGAAGCCGGTCGCCGGTTTCCATAAATTTTCATGTAAACCGGTCGCCGGCTTACACTCTCAAATAATTTTTTTAAAATAATTTTTGTGTCTTGTGAAGGATAGTGGAAAATTTAAATACGTAGCGAAAGACAGCAAATTAAATTTTTTTCTGAGCCAAAATCTAGGAATACTTACTTCTAGGGCGATTAAATTTAATAACCAGAGTTGGATTCGAGTTCAACAATGCTTGTTGAACAAGAATGTCTACTCGTTTCGTGGTAACACTAACAAACTATCGTCTCCTCCGCTTCAAATGCTTACCACGTTTGCTTGCTCTTGATCTTCCAGAGTATTGTCTAACTGCTATGGACCTCTACCGGTGAAAGTACAATTAGGGTGAAGAAAAATTGGAACAAAACAGAAGAGATAAAACTGGTTAAGAAATTGAAGGAAAAACCTAAAGAAACGGCGGCTTCTGTTTTTCTAAGGAAAACTACCGAAAGCTACTTTTTCAATTTGGAATTCAATCAACTTACTCCATGGCACACAAGATGCCTATTAAATAAAATATCTTTCCTTTTTTTTTCTTTTAAAAAATAAAGCCATGCTTCTTTTTTCTTCTTTTCGTTTCTATTTAAATATATTTTTCTTTGCACATGGTGGCTTCATCTAAACCCTGATGGACCATGTAATATTAATTAGTCCAATGACTAATTAAATAGCTCTCTTATTAATTAATTACTCCACTTGGGCCCAATAAAAAATGACGAAGATAGTTCATTAAATTAGTTCTTTTATTAAATAAATAAACTACTTAGGCCTAATATAAAATTATCCAAGATAATTAATTAATAGACTAATTAAGTAAATTGGCCTAGTTAATTATTCTAACCCAAATAAATAAATAATTAGACTCCCAGAATAATTTTTCTAATAATAAATTCACCCAATAAGCCCATATAGTAAATAAATTTACTAAGGTTATTTGAACTACTCTGGGGACCAAAAGACAAATTATTCTTAACTACTAAAATGACCAAAAAACCTCTGCCAACAAATAGCGGTATTTTAATCATTTTAAATATTTCCTTTATCACCATATAAAAATATTTACTCCAAAAATAATATTTCAAGTGCAATGCCTCTGACTTACAGGTGTAATGACTAAAATATCATTCTACTTAACACCTACCATTGAGATTGGAAAACAGTACTAACACCTGTCTCAATGACATCTACCATCTTTTAATAGCATTTTCGATAATCCACGACTTCCAGTACGTATCCACTTATCACAGGGAGCTACCCAAAAGTATACATTTGTAATGTTTCCCAGGGCCCTTGATTATTAGATTATCTCAGACAATCATAAGAGGGTGATTTCTTCATGTAATGAAGCATAGAAGCTATATTGTATGAGTCCGTCTTAATTAACTAGAGTTATACACCCAATGTACAAAGTTATTGGCCTTGCGATTAGACCTCACCAACATACATTAAATTGTACCAGTCCAACTTCACTAGATCATCAACTTATATTCATGTCCTAGGGTACTCGTCCACGCAGTAGCTGCGATAATCCAATCTTTATTTAGTTTAGTACTTCGATAAAAAATTATTACCACGTGGTCTAGTTCTACGTATTCCAAATACACTTACACTAATGATGTGAGTGGACTACTCACTGGTTAAAGGTAAGCCATTTCCCATTTAGAAACCATAGTGTAATTATTTAAACCTTGATAACGTGCCTAGCTTCATCAATCAATCAAGAATAATTTTTCTCTTATGTGTAAGTAGCCCATAATTTACACATTACTGTGAAAGCACGTCCCAGTCATGTATATTACTTACAAACACACTTAGACTTTTAATGTGCAAATACATGCAAACAAGTAACCATTAATGAATGAAGCTTCTATTAATTTTCAAAGTACAAAAATACATAGTATATTTTAGGCATATATTCCAACATCTTGGAGCTAGGGCTAGCTTGAAGTCTTTCCCTGGATCACCTTAACCTTTCTTTCTCTTGTAGGCAGTCTATAGCTTGAGTAAACCATGGTCCGCTTTACTCACAAACTATGGACCACCTTACTCTCACAAAATAGTGAAGTAGTGACAACCTAGCTTTAGTCCTTGGACTGCCTTGCACCTTTTGTGAGATGAAGGCGGCAGTGGCTGGCTTGCTCCAAGCCGGCCATGCCTAGGCCATGAAGCCAGTGATCGACTTCTGCAAATCGGTCACTATTTGTTCCTTATACGGGACTCTTTTCACAATTTTCCTCTATTCTGATTTTCTTCCTCTTTTTCGTAGGATTCCAGTGTTGTTTAGGCACCAATTTTGGTTACATGAATTCATAGGTTCAATTAAAATACAACATCAATCGCCTATGCCATTCAAAATGAGGCTTGCACAAATTCTACGGAAAGCAAATAACAACAAATTATTGATTCCTATGCCTCCACATACGTGGCGTATACAACATCTACCTAGATAAAAAACCATGAGGGATCCATACAATCACAAAGATGGAATTTTTAATTAGTAAAGGAACTATCTTCCTAGGTTATTAACCCTAAGTACGCTGATAGATTATAACATGACTCTGATACCACTTGAATGATTACAAGAAAATAAAAACCACAGCGAAAAATACCAATTTAAAATTTTTTCGATCCAAAATATAGGAATATTTAATTTTAGGGCATTTAACTTGAATAATAGGAGCTGGATTTAAATCCGATGAAGCTTCTTGAACTAGAATATCTACTTATTCCATGGGAATACCATGTAGTTGTTGACTTTTGCGCATAAAATACTTTCCATGTTTGCAAGCTCTTGACCTACCAAAGTATTCTCGAACCACTATAGACTTTTACCGGTGAAAGTGGAATGAGTGTGAAGAAAATAGGAAGAAAATGAAAGAGCTAAATGTTTAAAGGAAAAATGACAAGAAAATCATGGATTGGAAAAGAACTAAAAGCATTAGTATTCATTTTTTGTTAATTTGGCCAACTCTACAAAAACATGCATGAGGGCACTATAAAATGTATGAATAGCTTTCCTA
The DNA here is from genome assembly GCA_026120185.1 of Voacanga thouarsii. NCBI lineage: Eukaryota > Viridiplantae > Streptophyta > Magnoliopsida > Gentianales > Apocynaceae > Voacanga > Voacanga thouarsii. Next base: position 4,547,138 of record JANUWF010003376.1, on the reverse strand, counting down.
TTTCAAAATCCACAAAGATACCACCACCTTCTTTTCCTTTTATTTCCTTTCCCTTTTTTTCTTTTATGCAACGGCTACTCCAGATTTCCAAACCTGTAGCCACTAAACCAAAAATCCTGCTGGGCTGGGGTTTTCCTAATAGCTCAAGACTATTTAAATGAACTCTTTTATTAATTAATTAATCTACTTGGGCCCAATATAAAATTATCCATGATAATTAATTAATAAACTAATTTAATTAAATTGGCCCAATAAATTATTCTAGCCAAAATAAATAAATAATCGGACTCTTAGAATAATTCTTGCAATATTAAATTCACCTAATAAGCCAATATAGTAAATAAATTTAGAAAGGCTACTTAAGCGACTCTTAGGACCAGAAGATATATTATTCTTAGCTACTAAAATGACCAAAATACCAGTACTAATAACTAGCTGTATTTTTTCATTTAAAATATTACATTTATCACCATATGAAAATATTGACCTTAAGAATGATATTGTAAGTGCATTGTCTCTTAGCTTGTTAATTGAACAAGTTCATTAGATGACGTAGCTATGAGATAATCACGTAGATAACTATTTAGTGCCAGTGATATAATCTCAATATAGCAAACATGCAAGTATCCTTAGACTTGATATCTCCAAGGTACTTTGTTTGTTGAACATTGTGCTTTGATTCCAATCTCTGGAGCCAAATCGAGAACCGCCTATTGGATGGATATTGGGTACATTGTGAGGGAAACAAAAATACTTAAGAGGGTCAATAAAGGATTCATCGCTCCTATTAGTAGGGGCGAATATCTCACAGCCACTTGTAGGAATTACTACTCGAGAAGTCCTTGGCCAAGGCGATTATGTATTGGAAACAGTTCCAATTGATGCACATCTAGAGTAGTGGGTTTCTGGTACAAGTACTATTATATTCGGGCCGAAATTAATATATTCTGGAGGGAGTTGGCACTAATTATGCACTCTAAACTGAATGAGATATTGTATGGTGAAAGGAGTTAATTGCACTGTAGTTTGTTATTGAAGGGTTCATGTCAAGCCACTTGACTTCTTGGACTCTTAGGTGGTCATGATGTGTTGCTAGATACCACTCATGATTTAGGAATATGGATTTATTAATTGATGAATTAATAAACCAATCAGGATTTGAATTAATATGATTAATTCTAATTAATTATGGATTATTAATCTCAAAGATGTTTGGATTAGTTCATATTCGCTATCAATTGACTGGGAAACCTAATAGGTCACACACAATAGAGGACTATACACTCAAGATGTTATTTGATAATATAGTAGGGTTAATTGCGAGAAAGAAAAGTTGTTGTGGCCAAATTATAATTAGTTCTAATTTATGGTCCAAATTGTAATTGTGAGAACTTGATGTTTGCAATTACAATTAGGGAATTCTAACTATTTTAGAATTCTCAATTGAAGGTTTTTTTAGTTGTTTTTTTCGTATAATATATGGCAGATATATGCACGAAATTCCTTAGCTGAAAAATACACGAAACTCCAAACCCTAGGGCACACACGGCATTCTTCTCTCTCTCTCTCTCTCTCTCTCTCTCTCTCTCTCTCTCTCTCTCTCTCTCTCTCTCTCTCTCTCTTGTTTTTGCTGCAAAACAAGAGGAACCCTAGCCGCCACATAGTTTTTCTACTAGCATAGAAAACTTCATGCTTGAGTGTGATCCTCCGTGTGAATTTTTGCTAGAGATAATCACACACTATGATTATAGTGGTTAGATGTTCAATTCTCGTGGTGTTTGATCAAGAAGATTGCTGGATCAAGCAACAAACTTGAAGAAGAAAATTTTATTTTTCAAATGCTCAAAGAAAGGTAAAGTTGTTACCTTTGTTCTTTTTGTGTCTTGTTCTCCACACATATGCAGATCCTGGGTAGGTATCTCGTTCTTATTTTCCGCTACGCCATATATGATATACACGAGATACCCAATACAAGGGTTGGCCTGCTCTCACCAAAGAAAAAAAAAAGTTACGGACCGACTTTAATAAAGCTATGTTCAGCTACCCATTGAAAAAGATATCTTTTTCTATTTTCTTTTACAATGGCAACCGAAAAACTCTAGTAATGCACCTTAGACTTTCCCTCAATGCTTGGCCATTATTACTCAATCTCAGCTACTTGAATTTCAATTTGAAACTCTAACAACCTCCAGAAATGTTCTCTCATTCAGTCATCTTATCCTTCAGTATAATCGAGTTTTACAAACAGATGATATTTAACTTCCTTTGTATATTGGCACAATCGAGACCACTACCATCTTTCTCTCTTTATCTTCAGATCACCTATATTTTCTTCCTCTTCGGTCATGGAATGTCACCATAGCAATACTCATTTCCTACCTAACTACTCCCAGAGGTTTAAAATTCAAAACAATCCTCAATTGCCTCCCGCAAATCCTCCTAATCATCAGACAACATGGCACGGCACTAATTTTACCACTCGTCCATTATTCATTCATAGGCACTCACTAACTGTAATATCCTACTACCTATATTACAATACCCTGCTACCCACGTACCGAAATAAGCAGGGATGTTGCTACGTCTAAAGGACCAGGGGTCTTTATAATGAGACAAAAACAGCAAACTCAAAGAAATAAAAGACATCTAAATCTTAATATAATTTAAAGTACTGGTTCAAGTCTCAGTGACAATACAAACGTAATAACATAAAAGGAAATATAAGAAACAAATAATTGAAATCTTTAGTCTCTAAAGAATCTCAACCTTCTAAGCTAATGTCCTATGACATTATAAAACAAAGGGTGTGAGAATTACTTTCCAGTATATACCATGTATGCAAATATACATTCAAAATAATTTCATGAATGCATAGTTGAAACATTTACTTCAAAAAGTTTTTCAAGTCATATCACAATCCTTTTAACATAATGAGTAGTATTTTATATTTTTTTTCAAGACAACATCATTGAACAACTTGAAAATGAACCACTCTCAATAAATTCATGGACTATAAAACCTTGCATTATACTCCTTACCATGAAACCCTACATCACAGAAGGGCACTGTGAAACTGTGCATCATAGTGCAATGGGTGATTGACCTACTTAGTAGGAAACTTCTACATCTCCTTACCCAAAATTATTGGATGTCCCACTTTGGATAATAGTCCACTTAGACTGAGTTGCTAGCTTAGACCAGGTTGACTCACTAGAATGGACACCCCCATCCATTTAGAGCTTCTTTCTTAGAGGCAGTTGCCAGTTAAAAAACTCACCCTAACTATCAAAGACTAGTCCTAGTAGCCTACCCTTATTGAGTACTCAATAAAATATCATCCTACTAATGGATTATTCTCCAATCAATAGATTAGAATCATGTTCAATGATCATTCTCAAACAATCTATGTCCAACATTAGTCCAACTGTTAGCCCTAAGGGCTTTGTCCTATGTTTTGACTTATGACAAATATTAATGTGAACTAACTTGTGTAATCCATATGTGATAGGACATGTTTGAATTCTATTCTTCTAAGGCATTTAGATATGATTGTTAAGTAACTCTTTAGTAATAGAATTCATGTGAAATCCCATCTAAAACCAATCCTAGAGGAAGGGGATCGGGATGCATATCATATTTTTTTGCATGCATAAATTTATTTTTGAATGATTTTATGTGTTTTTTATTCGTGGTTTATAGTCTAAAAGGCTAAATTGTGCTTATTAAGTAGGAAGGGCAAAATGGTAATTTTGCTTGAAGTGAAAATAGGGAGATACCTTGAGGATTAAATAGGAAAAATATTTGGGAGAGAAAATAAGAACAAGAGTTGTTGTGGTTTAGTGGTTAGAGCTTTGGAATTAATCTCTAAGGTCTTGGAGTTCAAATTCCACCAATTAAGTTTTATCATGATTAAATTTTATTTTTTATAGGGTGAGATATTTCCGGCCCTTGCATGCCATGAGTAGACGTAGGAGTGTTGTCCTAAGGGAGGCATGAAGGGAATGTCTTAATCCTACTCTTGTGCCATACAAAAATTCTTAAGGGATTCATGCCCTTTTTGCTCTGTAGCTTACCATAATTCTTTATCAATTAAATTGCTCAATTTATCGGAGCCATTTTTATTTTCAAAAAATTCCAGCAAGGTTCTGTGATTTTGGAGTTTAAAAAATGCCTCTTGGAGGATGAAATTTTGATTGAAAATAGGGAAGGAGTTAAGGAAGGTTCCCAAGGGAATTAATCTCCATGGTTGAACCTTCAAACTCCACCTTATAAGTATTCATCTTCTTCATGTAGCAATTTAGAAAATTTTCTAGCTTCTTGGTCAGCTCAACTTTCGAAAACTTTAGCCATTTTTCTCACTCAAATGCTGCCAAAAATATAGCCAAAGTGTTCAGCTTGAAGGTTGAAATCTTTGGCCAAAAATCAAACTACACAAAAGATGTGCAAACTAGGAAAATTTCTGGACAAGTTTCACATCTTAGCAGGCAAAAAACCAAGCTGTTCCTTCTAGCCATCAAACCTGTATTTCACCTCTACCTTTCCTCCATAAAGAAGGCTGAAAACTAGCCTTACAGTACCCTTCAATACCCCTTCAAACCTTCTGCAAGTCGGCTGGAACATTGTAGAAAATCTGCTCAAAAATTCCAGTGAACCTTTTAAATGAACAACCAAAAATTCCGAAACACACTCCCATTTTTCTATAAAACCAACCTTAGTCAGCTATGAACTGAAATTCATCACCTCCTCCATTGATCTGCACGAAATGAACACCATAGCCACTCCTTAAATCACTCCTTCAATCACTACAATCATGCTTTCAATTAGGATTCAAAATTTCAGCAAATTGCTCCATGAAAACTTCCATGGATTAAGCCTCAACCAACCAGAAATTTCCTCCACCATTGCACTCCATATTTCAGCCACCCTATAGCTCCTTCAACCTTATTAATCTCAGCAAAACCTCAACTAATTCCAGTCGGCCATAGCAGCTCCAATGACCTCCATCAACCAAGCTATTCTTACCATATTTTCTACCTTAATTCACTCCATAAATTACTTCTTTTGAATTTCAAACAACCAGCTTTCCTTATTCTCCCTAATCTAAAAATTCAATCACAAGAATTCCTCTAGCCATTCGGCCAACCCCATTCAGCAAATTTCGTTCAGCTTCTCTCCATTCTCTCCATTTCTCCAAGAACATACACCACCATTCTCCAAGCTCATGGATCAAAACCAGAATTTTTCTTAAAGATTCAAAAACTCTCTCAAGGTAACCAAGAACGATTTTGTTCATCTCTTTTCCCCTTCAATCTTTAATATAATATACTAATACTCCCTCTCTTTCTCTGTCTCTTCCTCTCTCTCTCTCTCTCTCTCTCTCTCTCTCTCTCAGCCGAAATGGTTGTTTCAACCATGGCCATTTTCTCTTCTTCCTTCTTGGTCGAATCAAGCCTCCCAAGCATGTGGACTTTCTTGAGACTTCATCAAGGTAGTCATCAATCAAGTATGTCTTTTTAACCCTCTTCTTAATTCTAAAATCACATCTTTTGGATGTTGTTGGACAAGGATGGAATATGATTGGAGATTGAGTATGTGTTTATATGATGGAGTTGGGATTGAAGTATGAGGATGATTTGTCATGGTTGAGTTTTATGACGTTTTGGGGTTTGTTGCATGCTCTTCATGTCGTGACTTAGTGTGAATGATTAAGCATCATAGATATTATGTCACATTTGGTAAATAGGGTTTTATGTTCTTGTATTCTTGTTAAAGCCATGAATATGATTATGCTTAGTGAAGTTTGGATCATGTGATGGTAGATATAGATTTAAGCCTGTATTTATGAATTGAATTGTTTGTTGATTGGTATTAGAGTTTATGTTCATGATTCTTGTTAGCCATAGGAAAAGTATGATCATGACCTTGTTGATCCTAAACTATTTAAGTTAGCCAATTTTATTACATTAATAAAAAAAAATTAATACTATATTTTCTTCCAATAATTTCAAAACCCTAGGAAGCTTTGGAATTGGATTGTTAAATGGAATAGTGATATTTTAGCCAAATAAATGATATCTTTTATTAAAAATAAAATATATAAATATTATATACAATAATAATATTAAATAAATCCTTGTATATAAATAATCATAATAGGTAAAATATTAATCTTATAAGCTATATATTCATAAATACTAATAAATTTTATTTATTATCTTTTAATCAAAATATATTAAAATTTACTTATTATTAATTTTATTTATCAATTATTTTCTAACTATTAATTATTAAGTAAAAGAATAGTAATAATTTATTATTTTAATAATATCATCTAGGACTTAGGACCATTCATCAAATAAACCCTAGTTTATTTATCAATAACAAAGATTTATACTTGCAACTTATTAGTAATTATTTCACAATCCCTAGTTATTTTATTATCAAGCTAGATTTATTTTATAAATTTTTATCATCTAGCCTTCAAGTTTGGGTAATTAGGGTCATGATTGTAGTAAGTTGAACTAGGATTATTTATGGAAGCAAATTTAGCTTGAGTTTAATTATGGCTTGTGTTTACCCCAGGTGGGGTTAGGTCAGCTTTTGAAGATCTTTGAATTAGCTCAAGCAAAGGATCAGCTAAGCTCCTACATAAAACCTATTTGATGTAAAAAAAAAGTCACTATGGCAAGCCAAATGTGAACTGTATGAACAATCATTTTTGTAAAGGCAATTGAGGATTATTCCCTTTCTTATTTCAGTCATACAAATTATTTGAAAACCAATAAGCAGTTTTTCTCAAACATTAAACTCTTTCTAAAACTAATTTTGACATGGACTTTAGAAACCCTTAATTGCCCTTTTCAAGTAAAGCTGTGTTTTATTAGTTTTCTCCCAAGTAGGACAATCAACATTGAGTACTCAATAAGGGTAGGCTAGTAGTACTAGTTTTGAATAGCAAGAGCGAGTCTTCTGGCAGGAGGCCACCTCCAGAAGATGAACTCAACTTAGAGTAGCGACAGTACTACTTAGTCATGCCGGTCCAAGCTAGCAAGTTTTAGTCATGTGGACTGTGTGTTGTTGGAGTGGACAACCGGTTTTGTTTGGGTGTAGAAAAGGAGGAGTATCTTACCCGGTAGGCCATACACCTACCCTTTTGTTTGTCTGCACAAAGTGTGGCATTCTGACCGTTGTATGGTTATGGGGCCCAACGTGTGGTAACCCATGGTCGCCCTTTTGAGTGGTTGATTTTATTGTGCACATGTATGGTTGGAAAAGCAACATGCCACTCTTTATTTTTAACATTGTTTAATGTTTGCCAGTACTTTTTCTTATAAAGTTCTTACATCTTGCATACATAAGCTGTTTTACCTAAACACTCAAAGCACACACGGGCTTACTGAGATTTTTATCTCATCACTGTTTTTACCATGATTTCAGGTCGATCCTGCTCTAGGGATGAGTAGCTAGTTATTGCTTGCTTGGAAAATATTGTGTTATTTATTTTATGTAATGTTTTGAGAGATGAGAGTGAACAATTTACTTTGGATGTGTTCTTGAATTTTTGGGTTGCAATAAGTTTTAATTTTCAAAGTATTATTTTATTTCTATTGTATGACTTAGTTATAAAGACCTCTTGTCCTTTGGACGGGGCGACACCCCCGGCCCTGTTGGGCTTAGGTTGTAGGGTGTTACAATTCAAGTATGGAATATCAAAAAGAAGATCAAAGTTTATGGGGTTGCATACCAAGAAGTCCTTGTAAATGAACTTTAGACTAGGAAGTGTTATTAAGGTATTTCTATTAATTCTTATGTCTCTTTACTGTTTGATTTAATTGATTTTTACCGTAAAGAACACAAAGAAAAAGATTTCAATGTTTTGAAAATCTCAGAATTTTAGATTGAATAGTTTGGATATTTTTGCATCCAAAATATTCATCCAAAATTCTATAAACAGTGTTGAAATGTTTCTACCTGAAAAAGTACCATTTTAGACTTACCTTTTTGATACATCATCATCCAAAACTTGAGTCCAAAACACGGGTGAATTTAACAGAAAAATTATAGCTGTTAGTACTTCACTTTTTAGTTCTATAAGTAGCCTCTAAACAAGATTTGATACAAGATTTTTGTGACATTCTTCTAAGAAACACTATTGCTCAATAGTTTACAAAAATCTCCTTTTATCAAGTGCCTGAAAGTGAATTCATTTTGTGTCAAATGTAAGGGCATTTGTACTTTGTACCTTAGTGAACATCTACTCAAATGAGTGAGCTTTTACTGTTCTATTGATATTCAATCTCTTTTGTGATAAAAGGTTGTGGTGTAAAACCCATTTAGGGTGAACTTTATTATGATTATTTGATTGAGAGGTTTTGGAAAACCTAGTGTAGTGATCCTCTATTGTATATGGTATAGTTTGATTTCATTAAGTGGAGTAAATGAAATCTGGTTGAAAATCCTTAAGTGTGAGCTTAAAGTAGTGGACATAGATCTTAATAGATCGAATAACTATACATTCTGTGTCTCATTTCCTTTCATAAGTCATTAACTATTTTGTGGTTTTTTCTTTGTCTGAATCCGGATATATCTCAAAGAGTTCTTAGATAACTTTCTTTGTTACTCTAAAGTCGGTCCAAGAAACTTGATGATCTTTATTATTCTGTATATCAGATGAGTCAAAAAATTTTTAGCTTGCCAAAAACTTTATTCACCCCCCCCCTTAAGGTTTTTCATTTGGTATCAAGGCTTGGTGTATATATTCTTGGTTTAATAACCTTGTAGAAAAAATCTTCATGTTAAGCTCTTCCTCTTTTCCATATGTTGAAGGATCTTCAACAAATCATCCTCCTTTGTTCAATGGAAACAACTATACGTTTTGAAAAAATATAATGAAAATTTATGTGTGTTCTATCAACTTTAAGTTATGGAGTTTGATAGAAAATGGTCCTTTTATTCCATAAAAAATTGTTGATGGCATAAAATTACCTAAACTGAATGATGAGTTTAGTGTAGAAGACAATGCTAAGATGACTCTAAATTTTGAGGCTATGAACATTTTATGCTGTGCACTAGATGTGACTAAATACAACTGAGTTAGCGCTTGTGATTCAGCCCATGAAATGTGGAAATTACTTGAAGTCACCCATGAGGGGACAAACCAAGTCAAAGAATCAAAATTGGGGTTTCTAATTCATGATTATGAATTATTCACAATGAAGATGAATGAAAACATCACTGATATGTTCACAAGATTCACTGATATCACAAATGGTCTCAAAGCCTACGGGAAGGTTTATTCCCTTGGGGAACAAAACCGAAAGATTCTAGATGCCTTACCTAAAAGCTGGCAGCCTAAAGCTCATGTAGTGGAAGAATCCAAGGATTTAAAATCCTTACCAACCAAAGAGCTAATCAGATCTCTTCTAACTCATGAGATGAAAGTTAAAAGGTTTCAAGAATCTGATGATCATGATAGGGGCAAAAAGGGAATAACATTGAAAGTTGAAAATGAAGATGAAGAAACAAGTCTATCGGAAAGCAGTGAGGGTATGGAAATGGGCAATGAAGATTTGGCTATGATAGCAAAAAAAAATTCAGAAGAATGTTCAACAAAAGGAACTACAAAAGAGGAAAGAAGTTCATAAGAAAAAAAGGACAAACCCCAGCATTCAAACCTCAATGTTATGAATGTAAAAGCACTGATCACTTTATTGCCGACTGTCCTGTTGCAAAAGGCAAGGAAGGAAGAATGCTTAGAAAGAAGAAAGACCTAAAGGCAAAGAAAGGTAAAGGATTGATGGGAACTTGGGACTTAAATGGGACTGTATCTGAAGATGATGATTCTGAGAATAAAACTGCCAATATATGCTTCATGGCCTTGGAAAATGAGGTAAACTCTTCTACATCTAATTTCATGTCTAATTCGTTTATATCTACGACTGAAAAGCATGATGATCCGAATGAGCTGTTAATTGATATTCTTCATGAACTAAAAAAACTATCTAGAAAATAAGTGGAAATGAAGTTGAAGATTAACTGTTTGATGGAAGAGAACGAAATGTTGTTAAATGATAACAAAATGTGTCTTGAGTCACTTGTGAGTGCTATTATTGAAAATGATATGATCATGACTACTTTGCAATATGCATATCTGGAAAATAGAAATTTGTGTGATAGAATTCAAACTCTTGAAAGTATGGTTAGCACTTTTAATGACATGAAAAATGGAGTTAATGATCTTACCACTTGTATTGAGAAGTTCACAAATGGTAAAAACAATTTGGAAAAATTACTCGGAACTCAATATCAAGTTGGAAACCAAAATGGCTTAGGATATAGACAAATAAGGATAAGGATAAAATTTACAAGCCTAGATTTGTTAATGCTGGAAATCGAATGGCTTAGGATATGGACATGAGAATACGGACAAAAATAACAAGTCTCAATTTGTTAAATCTGCCTTATGTTACAGAACACACAAAGCTTGCATATATTGTGAAAAATCGGGACATATAGTTTCAAGATGTCTTATTAAAAGAAAAGTGGAATCCGGTGGAATAACATTCTAGAAAGTTAAAGGAAATGTTACTAACCTTCATGGACCCAAGAAAGTATGGGTACCAAAAATCATTCCTCCATCTCATGTATAGGCACAGTCTTTAAGCTTCACTAAGTGGCTCTTGGATAGCGGTTGTTCAAGACACATGATTGGAAACATAGCTTTGTTAGTGGATACACAAACCAAAAACGAAGGATTTGTTACATTTGGAGACAAGAAGAAAGGAAAGATTCTTGGCATTGGTAATATTGGTAAAGGTTCCTTAACCATTATAAAACAAGTATTACTTATTGATGATTTGAAATATAACTTGCTTAGCATTAGCCATCTATGTGATAATGGCTGCAAAGTCATCTTTGAAAAGGATTCTTGTTCAATAGTGGACATCTCAAATCTTGAAACAATCTTTACTGCCAAACGTATTGGAAATGTATATGTGTTCTATCTAAATGACCTTATAGCTAATGGTATTATATGCCTATCCATACATGACAATGATGGTTATCTTTGGTATAGAAGATTAGGTCATGTATCTTTTGATTTACTAAATAAACTATCTTCAAAAGAGCTTGTTATGGGACTGCCCAAAATGAAGTTTGATAAAAGCAAAATTTGTGATGGATGCCAATTTGGAAAACAAATAAAAACCTTTTTTAAACCAAATAAAATGATTTCAACCTCAAAATCACGCGAATTAATTCATATGGATTTGTTTGGGCCAATGAGGACTGTTAATCTTGGAGGTAAGAAATATGCATATGTACTTGTTAATGCTTTTTCTAGATTCACTTGGACTTTATTTTTTAGATAAAAGGATAAAGCCTTTTCTAAATTTTTAAAACTAATTAAACGTGTCCAAAACTCGATTAGATGCAAACTGATTTCTATAAGAAGTGACAATGGTAAAGAATTTTGCAACAATGAATTTACTCACTTCTGTGATGAAAATGGAGTCTTTCACAAATTTTCAGCAACAAAAACTCCTCAACAAAAAGGTGTTGTTGAAAAGAAAATTTGCACTTTGCAAGAAATGGCATGATCAATGCTTTGTGAAAATGCCCTTCAAAACTATTTTTGGGCTGAAGCTATTAATACAGCTTGCTATATAGTAAACTGAGTTATGCTAAGACCGTTTTTGAGAAAAACACCTTTTGAACTTATGTTTGACAAAACTCCATCAATCTCTTATTTCAAAGTGTTTGGTTGTAAATATTTTATCCTTAATACCCGAGACAATATTGGAAAATTTGATAACAAGTCCGATGAGGCCATATTTTTTAGATACTCTTCCAAAAAAAAAAAAAAAGGCATATAGAGTGTACAACCAAAGAACTCTTTGTGTGGAAGAATTCGTGAATGTTATGTTTGATAAATCTAACACTTATGCTTCAAAAAGAGATGATGATGATGTAAGAAGTTCAAAGCAAGTCAAATTAGATCAATTCAAAGCTCCACCGCTAGATACTCATGCAAAAGAAGAAGAAATTGAAGAGTTGCAAGCTGAATAAGGAAAAGAACAAACTGAGGATTCTACGAATCAATAATTGCCAAAAGATTGGAAATACAAAATAGGTCATTCCAAAGAACAAATCATTGGTGATCCAAACTATGGAGTTAAAACTAGACGGTATTTCATTGACAACTTTGCTCTTCTATCAAATATAGAACTTAACTGTATTGATATAGCATTACATGATGAATTTTAGATTATGACTATGCAAGAAGAATTAAACCAATTTGAAAGAAATCAAGTTTGAAAACTTGTCCCTAGACCTCTTGATCGTCCTGTTTTTGGTACTAAATGGGTATGTAGAAATAAACTTGATGAAAATAGAGTTGTGATTAGAAATAAAGCTAGATTAGGCACCCAAGGATTTAATCAAGAAGAAGGTATTGATTATGATGAGACATTCACTCCTGTTGCTAGACTAGAATCCATAAGAATGCTTCTTGCTTTTGCATCCTTCAAAAAATTCATACTATATCCAATGGATGTTAAGAGTGCATTCCTAAATGGTTTTACTAAGGAGGAAGTATATGTTTAACAACCTCCTGGTTTTATTCATGAGCACTTTCCAAATCATATTTTCAAACTTTCTAAAGCTCTTTATAGATTAAAGCAAGCTCCAAGAGCTTGGTATGAGCGACTTAGTGGTTTCTTGATTTCAAAAAGTTTTTCAAGAGGCTTGATCGATACTACCTTGTTCATCAAATCTGATAATTCTAGTGATCTACTAATTTTTCAAATCTATGTTGATGATATCATTTTTTGTGCCACGAACGACTCTTTGTGCAAGATGTTTGCTAAGACTATGCAGCAAGAATTTGAAATAAGTATGATGGGAGAACTAAGCTTCTTCCTCGAACTGCAAATTAAGCAAACCAAGGATGGGATCTTCATAAATCAAGCTAAGTATTCCAATGAGTTGCTCAAAAGGTTTGGAATGAATGAAGCAAAAGAAATCTGCACACGTATGAATACTTCTATAAAACTTAATCAAGCTAAAAAGGGAAAGAAAGTAGATGAACATAAGTATAGAGGTATAATTGGAAGCCTACTCTATCTTACTGCTAGCCGACCAGACATTATGTTTTCAGTATGTCTTTGAGCTCATTTTCAATCTTGTCCAAAGGAATTACATCTATGAGCAGTAAAACACATACTTCGATATCTAATTGGCACATATGATTATAGCTTATGGTAACCTCACATTGACATGTTTAATCTTATAGGATACACTGATACAGATTATGTAGGCTGTAAAGTTGAAAGAAAAAGTACTAATAACCATTTTCAATTTCTTGGACACTCTCTTGTGTCATGGCATAGCAAAAAATAGGCGTGTGTATCCTTATCCACTACTAAGGCTGAATACGTTGCAGCCGGCTGTTGTTGTGCTCAAATTTTGTGGATGAAGAATATATTTCATTTTAAATATTCAAATTTTGTGGATGAAGAATATATTTCAAATTTTGTGCTCAAATACCACTGCTATATAAATAGTTGTATTTTGCATTTTAAATATTTCATAATATCACCATAAGGAAACATTGACCCCAAGGACAATGCTGCATTAGCGAAGTCTCCGACCTACAGGTGAAATGACTAAAATACCCCTCTACACATCGTCGTACATTTAGAGAGGAAGAAGTGTACTAACACCCCTCTAAATGACATCTACCATCCTTAGGCTTCTAATCCAATGATCCATGACTTCTTGGAGTGTTTCCGCTTTCTAAGGGAGCTACCCTAAAGCAAACATCCGAGTCATGTTTCCTAGGGCCTTGGATATTTTACATCATTCAGACAACCACAATGGGCGATATAGTGTAGAAATTATCTTGTACAAGTCTGTCTTAACTAACTAATTACATATACCCAATACATAAGTATATTGGTTCTACTATAGAACTTCAACTATAGCATATCAAAGCATATGCTTCTAGCTTCGTCAGACCACCAACTCATATTCAAGTCGTAGAGCATTAGTCCACGCTGTAGCGGTAGTAGTCTAGGTTTCTATCATATAATACTTTTTAAAATCACTACTACAGGTCCTGTCCTACGTATTCGAAATACACTTATGTCATAAAGTGAGTGGACTACTCAATGGCTAAAGGTAAGCCATTCCCCATTTGGAATTCATAACATAATAACCTAAAAATGATGAGATTCTCATTCTCATCAATAGGTTAAAAACAAATATTTATGTGTTAAATAACCCGTGATCCATACCTCACTGTGAAAGAACACCAATCACATGGATCACTTATTTAAACACAATGGGTATGTTCCAAACGAAATTGTGCACAAACAAAAAATAAATTCACAAACAATTTCTAAAAATAAATTCTTTCATTAAAATATTCGATTTTACATTAGAAACCTAGTCTAAGAGAGCATACAATCCAACACTAAATTCCGAGCATGAGATTAATGTTGCCCCACATCTGGAGCAAATATAAATGAACCATGACGCAAACACTTCTTTCCTTCCCTTTAGCCATATCTGTCCATTAGTACAAAGTCATTGACCAAGTTAATTTTGTAATAATAACAATAAGTCATATGACAATTATCATTAGTTTTCTATAGTTAATTAAAAGAAGAGAAGAAAAAGTTGACAAAGATGAAAAAGATTACAAATTTATAAGACTATAGCTTGTACAATAAAGGAATTTCTTCAACAAAATTCAATGTTTTTATACATTTAAAAAGCCAAAAAATCAACCTTTTACGGACAACAAACGATTCAAAGAGGAATGGAAGGATAATTGAAGATGAAACTACAAGACTTGAAGGATAGTGTGCTACTTTTTCAAAAAAAGAACTGTTTACCATTCTTATATTAATATTTATTTTTCACTTATATAGTATTAATGTTTTTTTAGGCAACATATGTAAGGCTACGCTTTTACAGCTAAAACTAATAAAATTACTAACCTCTTTTGATATTACAAACAACAATTATTCTGGTTCATCATCTGATACATACTCTTCATCAATGTCATCATTTTCATCATCCGTTTCCCACTTAGTCTCTCCATCATCTTCTTCCTGACTCGAGTCATTCTCTAACGTTGTAATAAACTCTACTTCAGCATCCACTCTCTCATTTTCACCAGATTCGTGTACCAAGGGACAATAATCTCCTATACATACGGTTATTGCTTCATCTTCATCCACATCTTCTTGGTTAGCTTTGTCAACCAATGATGCTTCAATTTCAAGTCGTGCTTTTATTTTCCATACGGCTAACCAATCACACTTTGGTCTTTTGCTACCAGGATATGAAGTAAAGTATATACTTGCATAGCTTGATGGGCCAACAAAAATGGATCAAATCTTGCGTAGCTGCTCTTATGATTAATATCAACAAGCTTATATTGAGAATGCACTCTTGTACCCCAATTGTGTGTGTTATCAAACCAATTACATTTAAAAAGTACGGCCTTTTAGATTGGACTTTTAACAAATTCAACTTCAATTATTTCTTTCAATATTCCATAATAATCATTCCCAGACATCCTATCCCCACCACATTCAACACATACACCACTATTCACAGTTTTCTTTCCTTTCCCCTGGCTATATATGTGCAATCTAAAGCTATTTACAAAGTAACCATTAAATGAATTTACTTGCGCCGAGGGTCCCCAAGATAAATTCTTTAGGCATATGTTATCTTCTCTATTACCTGGATCATGAATCTATTTAAATGAAAAAAATTAAGCACATGAATGGCAGTGTTATATCAAATAATCAAAAGCTTTGTATACATTACCAAACTTACATATGCCCTGAACTATCCTATAAACTCATTCTGGAATCTTCTTTCCACTTCATGGTCCATTAAAGTTGGTGCCAAAGACCTTACATGTTGCTTGAATTTGCTGAATGAATCACTAGAAGTATTATATCATATTAGCAACCATTTTTAGCAGGTCATTAATTATTAAAATCGTGTGTTTATATATATATATATATATATATATATATTCGTACTTAATATATGCCTGCACATCCTCACAATTAAGCAATATGTAATTGGTAGCAGCTCTTAATTCTTCTATAATAAAAAATCGTGTTTTTAACTTTCCAATTGACCTTCCAGAAATAGCACAAATTGACAAGACTAGTTCATGAACTAGACCTTCATTGTCATCCATATCATTGCGAGCTCTAGTAGTATGTCTTTTTTACAAGTGAGGCTTAAAGTAATAGGAGAAAAATATGGATGCTTCTTCAACTAGATACGTAATGCAAATTGATCCTTCCACTGTAGCCTTATTTTTTACTTTAACCTTCAAAATGATGTAAGTACCTAAATGGAAAAATAGCCACCAAGTCAAAACCTGATATGTGTACATGCTGTTGTAATTTGATTAATATAAGGTAATTATTACATTGAGTTACCTTTCAAACCGATACATCCATCTATATTGAACATGAGCACCACTTTAGCTTGGTAAGGCAAATGCATCGTTAGATGTTCTATCATATTAAAAAACCCCAGTGGAAATATTTTGTTTAGCTAGTATATTAGCAGTGCTACTTCTTTTTCCAATTTGCACATTTGTGTAACTGACAATTTAGGAGCACACAAATCCCTATAGAAGAGACATAACTTGGTCAAAATGCTCCATATATTTGTTGCAAGAAATTCCCTTGGTGCTATGGGTAGTAATCTCTCCATAAACACATAACAATCATGAGTTTTCACTCCGAACATCTTCAAGTCTTTCAAATCAACACACCGGCTCAGATTGGATGCATAACCATCAAGAAGCCTCAATTCTTTAACATACTGAAGCAAAACCCTCTTTTATTCCTTGGTTAAATAAAGTATAGCATGCTTTGGTATACACACTTTCCCATTCCTTGCTCGGCTTAAACAAAGTTCTAGGAGGTTACAATACTTGAGCAAATCACGACGAGTCTTTATGTTATCTTTGGTCTTTCCTTTAACATCCATGACAGTGTTCAACACATTACCAAACACTTTCTTCTCATTACGCATCACATCTAAATTTTGACAAATGAGATTTATGTGCCAATAAGGTAAATCCCAAAATATACTTTGTTTTGCCTAATTGCGGAATACATCCCTACCATCACACTTCCTAAGTTCCATTGTAGTCTTAATTATCTTTGGAAGATTACAAACTCGGTTACACATTTGATCCCCGGAATTATATGATGGTGTTTGATATGATCTTGAGAAGCACAAAAAATGTGGATTGAACTCAAGATCAAGAAACCTACCAAACCTACATGCAAGAACACTAAAATTCTAGGAAATTAACACTTTTGTGATAATATGAATCTAGCTAACTTCAAAGATACCATAACACCCTAATCTAGGTAGAGATTAGAACACCAAAGATAGGAATTTGAAAGCACCTAACTTAATCCTATCAAACATACTAGGAAATCTAGCACATAAGAATAGATATGAAGTTGAGATTATCCCTTAAGATATAGAGACAAGATTAAAGGTAGGACTAAATACTTTGATTTAGTTTTAATGTTTAATAGACATCACCCAAAAGGATCACCCCTTACTCAAAGAGTTCTTCAACATTCACAATTTCATATTCCTTCCAAAAGTTCTTATTTACAATGTTATTATAGCATATATATAGATCTCTTGCCTTAATTACTTTGTAAATATTATAAAATGACCCCAAAATAGTAATAAAACGTCAGGGGTTTGGAATCCAAAACAGGGGTCACGCTTGGTAGGCATCTTGGGGGTGGTACCGGGTCTAATATGGAGAAACAATACTTATACATAAAATTCGAAACAAATATGGAGAAATAAGCCTCTAAGGGCCACACTGAGTAAGGCTAGTAGGGCCTGTGCCGGGTCCATTATGGTGGAATAGTATTTACATCAAAATTGAGGAATTGTTGCAGATTACAACCAATGCCTGGCCGGTTGATCTGGGCAGGCACCAGGTCAGCTCTGGGTAGGCTCTCTTATTTATTGCACTTAAATTCCCTACTTGTTGTCCTCCATCCTGTTTTCATGTATTCCTTTGATCTTTCAAATGAAATGTTGGTCATTTTGAGATCTTCTTGTTACTCCTTTGGACATCAATCCTTGTTTCTGTGTTGGCTTGATTCTCCAGTTGGATTGTTGTTCCTTTTATATTCCATTTACATCTCCCTTCACTACCCATCTCTTGACAATCATTTTTGCCCTTGCCTTGTATACTTGGATGGCATGAAAATCCTCCTAAAACTTCTACGATGTTGAATGCTCCAATGGAGATTTGAAGTAAATCCAAACCTTGCATCCTATTCTTTAGATGTATCTTGTTGCAAGGATAGATTCCTATTATTGGCATGATGGGCAGCCCATGTGGTGGCATGAGTCTGGTCATGCGACTGCGGGTATATATGAGAGGGGTATGCTCCCTTACTGATAGCTATAACTTTTGGTAGAGCTGGTCATGTCTTATTTGTAACACCCCGCTACCTAGGCCCGCCGGGGCCGAAGACGTCGCCCCGTCCAAAGAACAAGGGGTCTTTATAACTAGGTCACACAAATAAAATAGCGGAATAGAAATATTAATTTAACTTAAAATTTATTACAATCCATGAATAAAACCATAAATTCCCAAAAGAAAAACAAATCCATAAATAAAATCATCCACTCTCAACTCCCCAAAGCAATACATAAAAATAAAAGACAACATTCTCTTCCAAGGCAGATAACACTAGCTACTCATCTCCATAGCAGGATCAACCTGAAATCATGCTAAAAAGGTAATGAGACAGAAATCTCAGTAAGTCCGTGTGTGCTTTGGGTGTTCAGTGAAAATAGTTCGTGGATGCAAAGTGTGAAATCTTTATAAGAAAAATATTGGCAAGCAATAAACATTAGTCAAAAGCAAGAGTGGCGTTTTGGATTTTCCAACCATACAGGTACAATAAAATCAACCACTCAAAAAGGGTGGTCATGGGTTACCACACGTTGGGCCCCATGTCCACATGGTTAGTATGTCACACTTTGTGCATACTGCCAGTTAGATGCCACACTTTGTGCAGACTAACAATAAATAGGTGATCGGCCTACCAGGCAAGACACTTCTTATTCTCTATACCCAAACAACAACCGGGTGTCCATTCTAGCAAAACACAGTCATTTGACTGAAATAAAAACTGCTAGCTCAGACCGGTATGACTAAGTAGTACTGACGTTTCTCTAAGTTGACTTTTTCTTCTGGAGGTGGTCTCCTGCCAAAAGACTTACTCTAGCTCTTCAAAACTAGTACTACTAGCCTACCCTTATTGAGTACTCAACGCATCGTATCCTACTTGGGAAAAATGAACAAAACATAGTTCACTTGAAAATGGCAATTAAGGTTCTCCAATGTTTAGGGCAAAACTGGTTTTAGAAAGAGTTTTAGGTTTTGAGTAAAACCGCCCCTTGATTTGCAAAATAATTTATTTGTCTGAGCTGAGAATGGAAATATTCCTCAGTTGCCTTAATAGAAATGAGTGACAATGCACTCTATATTTGGCTTGCCATAAAAAAAAATATATATATCATTTTTCATCAAACAGGTTTTATGCAGGAGCTTACCTGATCCTTGCTCACAACAAAGGTCTCCAACAGCTAACCTAACCCCGCATGGGGTAAATACAAACCACAATCAAACTCAAGCTAAAATCCACTTTTACAAATAAACTAACTCAATTCACTTCTACAACCATGATCCTAGTGTCTCAAGCTTTAAGGCCAAATAATAAATAAAAAGGTTTATCAGCCAAGGCTAATTTTAATATTTAAAATAATTAGAGTTTTGGGAATTAGGTACTATTAAGTTGAAGGTTTAAATCTAGCTAAAATAATTTAGAGTTTATTTGATGAAAAGTCCTAGGTGGTACTTGGTAAAATAACGATTTATTAATAATTTAGTTGTTAGAAAATAATTAATAACTAAAATTAATTGAAAATAAATTTAATGAGTCTTGATTGAAAGATACTAAATAAATTTTAGTAGGTTTTGGTTAAAAGATAATAATTAAATTTTAATAGAAAATATTTTACTTATTATGATTATTTTCATCAAAGGCTTTATTTGATATTATCATTTTATATATAATATCTATATATTTTATTTTTCTAGCAAAAGCTATTATTTATTTGACTAAAATATCCTTATTATATATAATAATACAAATTTACCCCTCCTAGGGTTTTTGGAAATTACTAGCAAAATCATATTATGAAATAAAAATTAGATTAGGGACAACTAGATCTTGAGCATACTTCAATGGCTAATCACAATCATGGACATATACAATCCTCCAATTCATCAAATCACCCAAATCAAGCATATAAGCATAGATCTAAATTTATCAAGACATGATCTAACCCCTACTAGCATAAATATGATCATGACTTCAATAATCCAACATGAACATAAATCCTATTCACCAAAGGTAACATAATCTCTAGCATACTTCATCACAAATACTACCTATGACATGGAGACATGCATTAAACCTCAAATCATCATACAATCAACTAAGATAATCCATCCATGCATAAGTCCCATCTCCTTCATATTCATACAAACATTCATGCTTCAACCTCAACAATATATACTCAAACCTTATCCACAATCCATCTTCTATCAACATCATCCTAGAGACATGAATATAGAATTTAAAAGAAGGGTTAAAATGTCTTACTTGATTGATGAATTCCTTGAAGGAGTTTTAAATAAATCTCAACTCCTAGATGTCTAAATCCGTTCAAAGAAGGTGAAGGAAGCATGGCCATTGGTGAAGAAGTCATCCGGCCAAGAGGGAGAATGAGAGAGAGAGAGAGAGAGGGAGGGAGAGAGAGAGAGAGTCCATTAGCATGATTATTCATATGTATATTCATTAGAGATCAAGATTGGAGAAGACGAAGTTGATTGAATAATCCTACCTTGAAGGTGTTCTTGAGTCTTCACAAAATTTCTGGTTTTTTATCCAAAAGTGCAAGTTGGATTTTGTAGTTTGATGTTAAAAATGGTACGGATGGACTCACAGCAATGAATAGATGAAATCTGGAATTTTTAGAGGTAGTTTGAAGTGAATTGGAGAGGTATTAGGTGAAAGGAAGGAGTAGGTGTTCTTGATGTACTATGTGTTTTTGAAAGTTGTAGAGTGTAGAGAGCTTTTGGATGGGAGGCTGCTGAAATTCTGAAGAGATTAGGGCTGGCCGAATTGGTTGTGGGGTTTAGGAAGACGATACTCTAGTTTGGAAGGGAAAAGAAAAGGCTAGTTGTTGAATCCTTGAAGAAAATTCTTAGGAAGCAAATTTGAAAACTAAATATTCAAGAATATCTTTGATTATTGGAGAGCTTTTGGAAGTCTGCCATGGCCGAATTGTTGAGCAGTGTTTTGGCTAGAGGAATGCTATTTGAGGGAGGCTAAGGGTGGCCGAAAATAAGGAGTGTAACGGTGAAGGGAAGGTCTGGTTGTTTGAGGTATATTTTATAGAAAGTTGTTAAATTATGGTGGTAGGAATTTTGGTATCCAAATCAAGGCATGATTGCAGATTTTTTTTGGAAATCCTTTAGGTAGCCATGACTGGATTTTCGTGCAGAAGCTTGGAGAGGACAATGGAGTTTAGTTATTGGAGGTTTAAGGGTGGTTTGTGCAGAAGAAAGATGGAGTTTCGGCTAGGGTAGAATTAGGAAACAAAGCTGAAAAATTACTGAACAGAATTTTCGCAAGGCTGGAAATTCTGGGCAGTTTTCGGCTGCCATTTTCCAGCTAGCTTGTAGAGAGTTTGAATGATGTTTTAGGGGTCTATCAAGGCTGGTTTCCAGCCTTCTTTATTGAGGAAAAATGTGCCTAAGGTTCTGAGCAAAAACTGAAAGAAAACAGCTTGGTTTTGGACCTCCGAAGCTGTGAATTTGCCCAAGAATTTTTCTGGTTTTGCACCACCATTGTACAGTCCGAAAATGGCCAGAAAAGTTCAGGTTGCAAGCTGATCCACAAGGCCATTTTCTGGCAGCATTCGGGAGGGAATAATGGCTTAGAATTTTGACACCTTGAAGGCACAAGAAGTTGGAAAATTTCAGCTCATTCTAAGAAGGAAGATGAACCAAGCTAGAGGGAATTTTTAGAAAGTTCACTAGAGGAATTTAATTCACTTGAAATCCTTCCCTCTCTTCCATTGCTTCGGTCCATAAGATGTCTTTTACTAAGACATTTTGAACCTTCAAAGCCACAGCACCTTGCTGGAATTTTTGGAAAGAAAATGGCTAGAACAATTTGATCAAACTAATGAGTTGAGAAATAGGAAAAATTAAGATTCAAAAGGAAATGAATTTCCCATAGGAATTTTGTGTAGAGCAAAGGAGTAGGATTTGGATATTCCTATCATATCTCTCTCTTAGGACAACATCTCCACCCTATTCCCAACACATAAAGCCAAAAATGATACTTCCCAAGCAAAAATAAAATTTAACCAAACTAAAGCTCCTATGATGGAATTTAAACCCAAGACCTCAAGAATTAATTTCAAAGCTCCAACCACTAAACCACAATGACTCTTATTCTTATTTTCCCCCTAAAAATATTTTCCCATTCAATCCTCAAGCTATCTCCCTTTTTCCACCTCAAGAAAAAATTATCATTTTGCCCTTCTTACTCAATAATCATAATCAAGCCCTCTAGACTATAAAACACAAATTCAATGCACATAAAATCATATAAAAATATATTTAAACATGCAATAAAATATGATCTAGACAGAAGGTATGGCAAGACTAAGAGTGTAGGAGATTCAAGTGGTTCAGGATGTGTTGGACAAAAGGGTGGAAAGCTGAATTCGAGGTATTTGGAGTCGTTCCCGATAAAGGAAAGGATTGGACCAGTAGCTTACCAATTCGACCTGCCAAATAGGTTGACGAGAATTCATGATGTGTTCTATGTGTCACAATTGAAGAAGTACAATGCAGATCCCGGCCATGTGTTGAATAACGAGCCGTTGGTGTTGCAACCCGACCTAAGTTATTTGGAGAAGCCCGTGAAAATACTTGACCGTAGTACCAAGAGTCTCCGGAACAAGCAAATAACGATGGTAAAGGTTTAGTGAGAGTATCATGGCACGCGAGATGCCACATGGGAATTAGAATAGTGGGTTAATCAAAAGTATCCTGATCTAAAATAGAAGTACGCCTGAATTTCGGGACGAAATTCTTCTAAGGAGGGGAGGATGTGAAACCCCAGTCAAAACTAACGTTAGAGTAAGGGAGGTTGGGATGCATATCATATTTTATTTCATGTTTAAATATATTTTTATATGATTTTATGTGCATTGAATTTGTGTTTTATAGTCTAGGGGGCTTAATTATGATTATTGAGTGAGAATGGCAAAATAGTAATTTTTGCTTGAGGTGGAAAAAGGGAGATAGCTTGAGGATTGAATAGGAAAATATTTTTAGGGGGAAAATAAGAATAAGAGTTGTTGTGATTTACTGGTTAGAGCCTTAGAATTAAATCTTGAGGTCTTGGATTCAAATTCCATCATAGGAGATTTGCTTGGTTAAATTTTATTTTTGCTTGGGAAGTATCATTTTCGGCCTTATGTGTTGGGAATAGGGTAGTGATGTTGTCCTAAGAGAAATATGATAGGAATATCCAAATCCTACTCCTTTGCTTTACACAAAATTTCTAAGGGGAATTCATTTCCTCTTGATCCTTAATTTTTCTTATTTCTCAACTCATTAGTTTGATCAAATTGTTCTAGTCATTTTCTTTCCAAAAAATTCCAGCAAGGTGCTATGGCTTTGAATGTTCAAAATGTCTTAGCAAAGGACATCATATGGACCGAAACAATGGAAGAGGGGGAAGGATTTCAAGTGAATTAAATTCCTTAGTGAACGTTCTAAAAATTCACTCTAGCTAGGTTCATTTCCCTTCCTGCATAGAACTAAAATTTTTCTAGCTTTGTGTGCCTTTAAGGTGTCAAAATTCTTAACCATTATTCCCTCCCAAATGCTGCCAGAAAATGGCCCTTTTGATCAGCTTAGAATCTGGATTTTTCTGGCTATTTTCGGACTGCACAAAGGTGGTGCAAAACTAAAAAAATCCCTGGGCAAATCGCAGCTTTGGAGGTCTGAAACCAAGCTATTTTCTTCCAGTTTTTGTTCAGCACCTTAGCCATATTTTTCCTCCACGAAGAAGGCTGGAAACTAGCCTTGAAATCCCCTGAAATTCCACTTCAAACTCCCTGCAAACCGTCTGGAAAAGGGCAGCTGAAAACTGCCCAAAAAATTTCAGCAAGTAGCAAATCTGTGTAAAATCTGTATAGTATTTTTTCCAACTTTGTTTCCTAATTCTCTCCTAGCCAAAACTCCATCATTTTTCTGTACAAACCACCCTTAAACCTTTATTAACTGAACTCCATTGCCATTCCCATGCTTCTGCACGAAAATCCTATCATGGCTACCTAAAAGATTTCCAAAAATAAAAAAAAAAAATCTGCAATCATGCTTAGATTTGGATTGTAGTAGTGACTACGTAGTACTGACGTTTCTCTAAGTTGAGCTTATCTTCTTGAGGTGGCCTCCTGCCAGAAGACTTACTCTTACTCTTCAAAACTAGTACTACTAGCCTACCCTTATTGAGTACTCAACGTAACGTATCCCACTTGGGAAAAATGAACAAAACATAGTTCACTTGAAAATGGCAATTAAGGTTTTCCAAAGTTTAGGGCAAAACTAGTTTTAGAAAGAGTTTTAGGTTTTGAGTAAAACTGCCCCTTGATTTGCAAATAATTTATTTGTCTGAGATGAGAATGGAAATATTCCTCAATTGCCTTTACAGAAATGAGTGACCATGCACTCTACATTTGGCTTGCCGTAAAAAAAATCATTTTTCATCAAATAGGTTTTATGCAGAAGCTTACCTGATCCTTGCTCACAATAAAGGTCTCCAACAGCTAACCTAACCCCGCATGGGGTAAATACAAACCACAATCAAACTCAAGCCAAAATCCACTTTCATAAATAAACTAACTCAATTCACTACTACAACCATGATCATAGTGTCCCTAGCTTTAAGGCCAAATAATAAATAAAAAGGTTTATCAGCCAAGGCTAATTTTGATATTTAAAATAATTAGAGTTTTGGGAATTAGGTACTATTAAGTTGAAGGTTTAAATCTAGCTAAAATAATTTAGAGTTTATTTGATGAAAAGTCCTAGGTGGTACGTGGTAAAATAATGATTTATTAATAATTTAGTTGTTAGAAAATAATTAATAACTAAAATTAATTGAAAATAAATTTAATGAGTCTTGATTGAAAGATACTAAATAAATTTTAGTAGGTTTTGGTTAAAAGATAATAATTAAATTTTAATAGAAAATATTTTACTTATTATGATTATTTTCATCAAAGGCTTTATTTGATATTATCATTTTATATATAATATCTATATATTTTATTTTTCTAGCAAAAGCTATTATTTATTTGACTAAAATATCCTTATTATATATAATAATCCAAATTTACCCCTCCTAGGGTTTTTGGAAATGACTAGAAAAATCATATTATGAAATATTTTATTATGAAATAAAAATTAGCTTAGGGACAACTAGATCATGATCGTACTTCTACGGCTAACCACAATCATGGACATATACAATCCTTCAATTCATTAAATCATCCAAATCATGCATATAAGCATAGATATAAATTTATCAAGTCATGATCTAACCCCTACTAGCATATATATGATCATGGCTTATATAATCCAACATGAACATAAATCCTATTCACCAAAAGTAACCTAATCTCTAGCATACTTCATCACAAATACTACCTGTGACATGGAGACATGCATTAAACCTCAAATCATCATACAATCAACTAAGATAATCCATCCATGCATAAATCCCATCTCCTTTATATTCATACATACATTCATGCTTCAACCTAAACAATATATACTCAAACCTTATCCACAATCCATCTTCTATCAACATCATCCTAGAAACATGAATCTAGAATTTAAAAAGAAGGGTTAAAATGGCTTACTTGATTGATGAATTCCTCGAAGGAGTGAATGAATCTCAACTCCTATATGTCTAAATCCATCCGAAGATGGTGAAGGAAGCACGGCCATTAGTGAAGAAGTCATTCGGCCAAGAGGGAGAGAGAGAGAGAGAGAGAAAGAGAGAGAGTCCAATAGCATGCATATTCATATATATATATATATATATATATATATATATATTCATTAGAGATCAAGATTGGAGAAGACGAAGTTGATTGAATAATCCTACCTTGAAGGTGTTCTTGAGTCTTCACAAAATTTCTGGTTTTTGATCCAAAAGTGCAAGTTGGATTTTGTAGTTTGATGTTAAAAATGGTACGGATGGACTCAGAGCAATGAATAGATGAAATTTGGAATTTTTAGAAGTAGTTTGAAGTGATTTGGAGAGGTATTAGGTGAAAAGAAGGAGTAGGTGTTCTTGGTGTACTATGTGTTCTTGAAGGTTGTAGAGAGTAGAGAGCTTTTGGTTGGGAGGCTGCCGAAATTATGAAGAGATTTGGACTGGACGAATTGGTTGTGGGGTTTAGGAAGATGATTCTCTGGTTTGGAAGGGAAAAAGAAAGGCTAGTTGTTTAAATCTTTGAAGAATATTTTTAGGAAGCAAATTTGAAAACTAAATATTCAAGAATATCTTTGATTATTGGAGCGCTTTTGGAAGTCTGCCATGGCCGAATTGTTGGGCAGTGTTTTGTCTAGAGGAATGTTGGTTGAGGGAGGCTAAGGGTGGCTAAAAATAAGGAGTGTAATGGTGAAAGGGAAGGTCTGGTTGTTTGAGGTATATTTTATGGAAAGTTGTTAAATCTTGGTAGCTGGAATTTTTGTATCCAAATCAAGGCATGATTGCAGAATTTTTTTGGAAATCTTTTAGGCAGCCATGACTGGATTTTCATGTAGAAGCTTGGGGAGGACAATGGAGTTCAGTTATTGGAGGTTTAAGGGTGGTTTGTGAAGAAAAAGGATGGAGTATCGGCTAGGGTAGAATTAGGAAACAAAGCTGGAAAATTACTGCACAGAATTTTCGCAAGGCTGGAATTTCTGGGCAGTTTTTGGCTGCCATTTTCCAGCCAACTTGAAGAGAGTTTGAAGGAGGTTTCTGTGGTCTTTCAAGGCTGGTTTCCAGCCTTCTCTAGGGTGGAAAAATGTGGTTAAGGTGCCGAGTAAAAACTGAAAGAAAATAGCTTGGTTTTGGACCTCCAAAGCTGCGAATTTGCCCGGGAATTTTCCTGGTTTTGCACCACCTTTGTACAGTCCAAAAATGGCCAGAAAAATTCAGGTTGCACGCTGATCCACAGGGACATTTTCTGGCAGCATTCGGGAGGGAATAATGGCTAAGAATTTCGATACCTTGTAGGCACAAGAAGCTGGAAAATTTCAGCTCATTCTAAGAAGGAAGATGAACCTAGCTAGAAGGAATTTTTAGAAAGTTCACTAGAGGAATTTAATTCACTTGAAATCCTTCCCCCTCTTCCATTGTTTTGGTCCATAAGATGTCTTTTACTAAGACATTTTGAACCTTCAAAGCCACAACACCTTGCTGGAATTTTTGGAAAGAAAATGGCTAGAACAATTTGATCAAACTAATGAGTTGAGAAATAGGAAAAATTAAGGATCAAGAGGAAATGAATTCCCCTTAGGAATTTTGTGTAGAGCAAAGGAGTAGGATTTGGATATTCCTATCATATCTCTCTTTTAGGAAAACATCTCTACCCTACTCCCAACACATAAGGCCGAAAATGATACTTCCTCAGCAAAAATAAAATTTAACCAAGCTAAAGCTCCAATGATGGAATTTAAACCCAAGACCTCAAGAATTAATTCCAAAGCTCCAACCACTAAACCACAATGACTCTTTTTTTTATTTTCCCCCTAAAAATATTTTCCTATTCAATCCTCAAGCTATCTCCTTTTTTCCACCTCAAGCAAAAATTACCATTTTGCCCTTCTTACTCAATAATCATAATCAAGCCCTCTAGACTATAAAACACAAACTCAATGCACATAAAATCGTATAAAAATATATTTAAACATACAATAAAATATGATATGCATCCCAACCCCCTTACTTTAAGGTTTGTTTTGACTGGGGTTTGACATTACTCATATCATTTGGTATTAGAGCTAGGTCACGGGTTTGACTCCCAGGTGGAACTCCTACTAATATTACCTAAGGTTCGAGGTCAAACCTTCTTGTTAAATGGTGGGCATGTTGGGCAGTCCCTGTGGTGGTATGGGTTCTGTCTTGCGACTGCCGGTGTATATGAGAGGGGTATGAGCCCCCACTGATAGCTATAGCTTTTAGTAGAGCTAGTCATGCCTTGCCTATATATGAGTTGGTAATTTTTTCTTACCTTTATCTCTTTTGAAAGATTTGGTGTCCTTTCTGAAAGGGTGTTCAATTGGTAAAAATTGTCGATAACAATCAAACCAACATTGTTTGCCATTATTTTGTTGTTGGAACGACTTTGTTCGCTCCATGCAATATGGGTAAGCATGTTTCCTAGCTATACTTGATATGATCTTAGCAAGCACCAAACTTTTGGATTAAACTGAAGAACAACATATCTACTAAACCCACATACAAGAACACTAAAATGCTGGGAAATTAACACTCTTATGATAATGCGAATCTTGCCGACTTCAAAGACACCTTAACACCGTAATCTAACTATAGATTAGAACATTAAGGATAGGAATTTGAAGGCACATAACTGAATCCTATCGAACATACTAGGCAATTTAGCACATAAGAATAGAGATGAAGTTGAGATTATCACTTAAGATTTAGAGATAAGATCAATAGTGTGAACCCCACCTAAAGCCAACTCTAGAGTAATAGGGTCGAGATGCATATCATATTTTCTTGTATGCATAAATATATTTTTGAATAATTTTATATGCTTTAGAATTATAATTTATAGTCTAGAAGACTTAGTTGTGCTTATTGAGTATGAAGGGTAAAATGGTAATTTTGCTTGAGGTCAAATATGGAGATACCTTGAGAATTAAATAGGAAGAATATTTAGGAGAGAAAATAAGATCAAGAGTTGTTGTGGTTTAGTAGTTAGAGCTTTGGAATTAATCTCTAAGGTCTTGAGTTAAAATCCCCCCAATTAAGTTTTATCATGATTAAATTTCATTTTTATATAAAGTAGAATATTTTCGGCCCTTGCATGCCATAAGAAGAAGTAGGAGTGTTATCCTAGAGGAGACATGAAGGGAATGCCTTAATCCTATTCTTATGTCCTACAAGAATTATTAGGGCATTCATGCCCTTTTGTTCCCTAGCTTACCTTAAATTCTTTACCAACTAAGCTTGTTCAATTTATCCAAATCCATATCTTAATTCCAGAAAATTCAACAAGGTTTATTGACCTTAGAATTTCGAAAAATGGCTCTTAGAGCATAGAGTTTTAGCTGAAAATAGGGAAGAAGTTAAGTAAGGTTTCCAAGAGAATTAATCTCTTTGGTTGAACTTTCAAACTCCACTCCATAAGTATTCATCTTCTTCATGGTAGCAAACTGGAAATTTTCCAAATTCTTGGACAGTCCAGCTTTTGAAAACTTCAGCAATTTTTCTTCCTTAAATGCTGCCAGAAAAATGACCAATTTACTCAGCTTGAAGACTGGAATTTCTTTGCCAAAACCGAACTGCACAAAGCTGTGCAAACCAGAAAAAAGTTTTGGACAGTTTCGAAGCATGGCAGGCCAACAATCAAAGCTGTTTCTTCAGCCTACAAACCAGTAATTCACCTCTGGCATTCCTCCATAAAGAATGCTCGAAACTAACCTTAAAGGACCCCCCAATACCTCTCCAAACTCTCTACAAATCGGTTAGATCATTGCACAAAAAATTGCACAAAATTTCAAGCAAACCACTCGAATGACCAACCAAAAAATTCCAACCTTGCTCTCCCTTCAAGCCTTATCTGAAAATCACTTCAAACTTCTATGAAATTAACCTTAGTCAGCCATGAACTGAACTCCATCACCCTCCTCCACTGACCTACATGATTGGACTCCATAGCCACCCCTTGAATTCCTCATTCAATTACTCTAATCAAGCTTCCAATTAAAGTTAAAAATTTCTAGCAATTGCTCCATTAAAACTCCCTTAGATTAAGCTTCAAACAACCAAAAATCCTCCCACCATTGCACTCCCAATTTCAGCCAACCTAAAGCTCCTTCAACCCTTATACATTTTAGCAAAATCACAGCAAAACTAGTCGGCCATTGTAGCTTCCAAGAGCTTCCATCAATCAAAAAACATTACCATATCTTCTACCTTGAAACACTCCATGAATTACTCCATTTTAATTTCAAACAACCACCAGCTTTCCCACTTCTCCCTAATCTGAAAATCAAATAAAAAGAATTCCTCAATCACTCGGCCAACACCTTCAGCCTTTCGTCCAGCTCTCTCTCCAATTCTCTCTATTTCTCCAAGAACACTAAGAACACACTACTTTCCTTCAAGTCTAAGACCACTCAAAACACCTCCAAACCCTTCCATTAACTCCAGATCATGCCTACTCACTCCCTAGAATCCATTTCTAGATTTTATAACATCAAATATTGGAAACAAAAATCTGCTAACGGATCAAAAACTAGAATTTTCTTGAAGTCTCAAGAACGTTATCAAGGTAATCTAGAACGATTTTGTTCATCTTCTTTCCCTTCAATCTTTAACATAATATACTAATACTCTCTCTCTCTCTCTCTCTCTCTCTCTCTCTCTCTCTCTCTCTCTCTCTCTCTCTCTCTCTCTCTCGGCCGAAATGGTTGCTACAACCATGGTTGTTTTTCTTCTTCCTTCTTAGATGATTTAAGCCTTCCAAGCGTGTGGATCTCCTTGAATCTTCATCAAGATAGTCATCAACCAAGTATTTCTCTTTAACCTTCTCTTTAATTCTAAAATCAAGTCTCTTAGATGTTGTTAGTGTTGGAATTTGTGGACTCCTAAACGCGAAAAACATCCACGAATCCCTCCCGAGGACCCAAGTAAACAATTAAGAAGATCTAAGGTTTAAGAATTACCTCTGGTTGCTGTGATTGAAATCCTTCGATTCTGATTGCGCTGTTATACGTTCAACCCGAACAATCACCAGACGCTACAGTATGCGAACGTCCTCTATCGGATACACACCGCGAACTCACTCGATACCCGGGGAGTTCTAGCGCCTAGGGTTTGAGAGGTTTTTTTTTCTTTTTTCTCTTCTGGTAGAGAATGGCACGAATGTTCTCAACCGAAAATTGGACTCCTGAAAAGACGGCTAGGGTTTTCTTAAAAAATCCCCGAACCTCTTAGAGTCCAACCCTAATAATATCTTATCATATTCTAATTTAAATTCAAATTAAATTAAAACCGATATGATAAGATTCTGCCATTATCTCGGTAATTTAACTAATTAATTTACCGAGTCAGATTCTTATAATCTGGACATCATCTAGATACATCGAATGTGGATATATTTCCAGATTCATTGTATCTAGTAAATTTTCTAAGTACGATTAACTTAGACATATTTCCAGATTCATCGAATCTGGTCACCAAAAAAATAACCGAACAAGTTCGCTTATTGTGTGACCCTATAGGTTCATTTAACACTGGCAGTGTGCCTAAATCATATTTAAATGGCCCACAAGTTATAAGCGATTTCTAGCAAAACATTATAACTATCCAGGTTAAATGAAGATCGGTGATCTCTTTGAACCAAACCATAATTTTATATTTAGTCTTTTTGTCACACGATATCCAGATTAAGCATAAGGCACAGAGCATGTCATCCTTATTAAGCTTAATCGATTATTTGTTGATGTCATAGTAGATTGTTCAAACAAATGATATCAATATCTTAGATTGATATATTTGAGCACGGCCATGCATTTTTAACAGTCTAACTTATCAAGGGGCCCATGGATATCTCTCCCATAATTGAGAGGGATAAATTCCTTCACAATCAATCATATTCCTCTCCTTGATTTAGTCTATATCCAACAGTAGTCTAATTTATTATCTGGTTAAAGACAACTTTAGACAATGTCAAAATATAAAATTTATCAAGTAGGAAACTATGATGAATTTAGGTCGAAGGACTTTCAATATTATTATGGCTAGAAAGTACTTATGACATATTCCATAAAGTACTCTCATAGTGGGTCATGTCCAATACAATATTCTCTAACATTTATTTATGTCTTGACTCGATATCACAAATATCCATGGCCAGTAAAACATAGCCATCAAGCCACAAACATACTAATCTTAATTTATTATTATTCCAATAATAATAATTGATCAGGGACAGTTTTAGAATAGTCATTGTATTCATTGTAGGGTTTTACTATCAAGTCACGTACTTGATGACCACAAAACAAAATCACTATTCATGGAAAGGAAAACCTCATATTATTATATAAAACATAATGACAATAGTATAAGTACAAATTGACTCTAGGGCATATCCCCAACAGTTAGAAAAGGATGGAATATTATTGGGGTTTGAGTATGTGTTTGTATGAAGGAGTTGAGATTGGAGTATGATGATGTTTTGCCATGGTTAAGTTTTATGATATTTCTTGTAGATCGATACATGCACTTCATGTCGTGAGTGAGTATGCATGCTTAAGCATGCTAGATATTATGTCACCTTTGGTGAATAGGGTATTATGCTCTTGTTTTCATTGAAGCCATGACTATGATTATGCGTAGTAGAGATTTGACCATGTGATATTAGGTTTGGATTTGAGCTTTTATTCATGAATAGAATAGTTTGTTCATTGATATTGGATTTTATGTTCATGATTCTTGTTAGCAATAGGAAAATAATGATCATGACCTTGTTGATCCTAAGCCATTTTAATTGACCAATTTTATTACGTTAATAAAAATTAATATTATGATTTTCTTCAAAAATTTCGAAAACCCTAGGAAGTTGGATTAGGAATATTAAATGGGATAGTAATATTTTAGCCAAATAAATGATACCTTTTATTAAATGATATATATATATATATATATAAATATATATATAATATAATATAAATCAAGCCTTTTATATATATATATATATATATATATATAATAGTAGGTAAAATATTACTCTTGTAGGCTATATATTCATAAATACTATTGAAACTTATTTATTATCTATTGATCAAAATTTAATAAAATTTATTTATTATTAATTATTTTCTAACTATTAATTATTAATTAAGAGATTTGTAATAAGTTATTATTTATTTTAATATTATCATCTAGGACTTAGGATTCTTCGTCAATTAAATCCTAGTTTATTTATAACAACACTAAATATTTGTATTTGAACCCATAACTTATTAGTAATTATTCTACAACCCCTAGTTATTTTCATTTATCAAGCTACACTTATTTTATAAAAACCTTTATCATCTAGCTTTACAACTTAGGACATTAGGGTCATGAATGTAATAAGTTGAAATAAGATTATTTATGGAAGCAAATATAGCTTGAGTATAACCATATGCCTTGTGTTTACCCTAGGCGGGGTTAGGTCAGCGTTGGAAGACTTGTGAATTTGCAAGCAAATGATCAGTTAAGCTCTTGCATAAAACTTATTTAATGACCAAGGGTTACTATGGCAAGCCAAACGTGAAGTATATGGACACTCATTTTGTAAAGGCAATTAAGGACTGTTTCATTTCTTGTTTCAGTCAAACAAATCATTTGAAAATCAATAAGCAGTTTTGCTCAAACACTAAACTCTTTCTAAAACCAACTTTGACACGAACTTTAGAAACCCTTAATTGTTATTTCTAAATAAAACAATGTTTTATTAGTTTTCTTTCGAGTGGGATAATCAACGTTGAGTATTCAATAAGGGTAGGCTAGTAGTGCTAGTTTTGAACAGCAAGAGTGAGTTTTCTAGCAGGAGGTCACCTCTAGAAGATGAACTCAACTTGGAAAAGCGACAGTACTCTCAGTCTTGCCGGTCCAAGCTAGCAAGTTTTAGTCAAGTGGACTGTGTGTTTCCGGAGTGGACAACTGGTATGTTTGGGTATAGAGAAGGAGGAGTATCTTACCCGATAGGCCGTACACTTACCTTTTATTAGTCTGCACAAAGTGTGGCATTCTGACCATTATATGGTCATGGGGCCCAACGTGTGGTAACCCATGGCTGCCCATTTGAGTGGTTGTTTTTATTGTGTACATGTATAGTTGGAAAAGCAAAACGCTACACTTTATTTTTAACATTATTTAATGCTTGTCAGCACCTTCTCTTATGCAACTTTTACAACTTGCATACATGAACTTTTTACCTAAAACTCTCAAAGCACACACGGGCTTACTGAGATTTTTATCTCAGCACCTTTTATGCCATGTTTTCAGGTCGATCCTGCTGTGGGGATGAGTAGCTAGATTATTGCCAGCTTGTAGACTCTATGCCATTTATTTTATATATTGCTCTGAGAGATAATAGTGAACAATTTATTTTAGATTTGTTTTTGAATTTTTGTGTTGTAATAAGTTTAAATTTTAAAGTATTGTTTATTTTAATTTGTGTGACCTATTTATAAAGACCCCTTGTCCTTTAGACGGGGCGATATCCCCGACCCTGTAGGTCCTAGGTAGTGGGGTGTTACAAATAGTAGGACTAAATCCTTTGATTTAGTCTTGATGTTTAATGGACATCGCCTAAAAGGATCACCCCCTCACATAAAGAGTTCTAGAACTTTCACAATTTCATATTCCTCCCAAAAGTTCTTATTTACAATGTTATAATAGCATATATATATATATATATATATATATATATATATATAGATTTCGTGCCCTAATTACTTTGTAAATATTATAAAATGACACCAAAATAGTTGTAAAACGTTAGGGGTTTGGAATCCAGAACAGGTGTTGCAACGGGTAGGACTCCGGGGAGTAGCATCGGGTCTAATATAGAGAAACAATACTTATACGTAGAAGTCTGAACAAACTTCGGGATTTTACCAGTCCTCACCCGGCGCCAGGTAGGGCTGGCACCAGGTCTATTATGGGGGAACAGTACCTGCGTTAAAAATTGAAGAATTCTTGCAAATCACAATTGGTGTCAGGCTGGTCGATTTAGGCAGGCACCGGGCCAACTTTGGGTAGGCTCTACTATTTTGTTGGACTTAAATTCCCTTCTCGTTAACCTCCATCCTATTTTCATGTGTTTTCTTGATCTTTCAGATGAAATGTTAGTCATTTTGAGATCTTCTTATTGCTCCTTTGTACATCAATCATTGTTTCAATGTTGGCTTGATTCTCCAGTTAGATTGTTTTTCCTTTTATGTTCCATTTACATCTCCCTTCACTACCCATCTCTTGACAATCTTTTTTGTTTGCTTGGATGGCATGAAAATCTTCTTGAAACTTCTTGAATGCTTAATGTTCCAATGGAGATTTGAAGCAAGTCCTGACTTTCCATCCCCTTCTTTAGATGCATCTTGTTGCGTGGATAGATTCCTATTATTGGTATGCTAGGCAGCCCCTGTGGTGGCACAAGTCCTGTCCTACGACTGTAGGTGTATATGAGAGGGGTATGCGCCCCCCACTGATAGCTAAAACATTGGTAGAGCTAGTCATGCCTTGCTCATATCATTTGATATCAGAGCTAGGTCACAAGTTCGACTCCCAGGTGGAACTCCTGCTAACATTGCCTAAGGTTCAAGGTTGAACCATCTTGTGAAATGGAGGGCATGTTGGGCAGCCCCTATGGTGATATGGGTTTGGTCCTGTGACTGCGAGTGTATATGAGTGGGGTATGAGCCCCATTGATAGATATAGCTTTTTGGTAGAGCTAGGCATGCCTTGCTCATATATAAGTTGGTAATTTTTTCTTACCTTTATCTCTTCCAAAAGACTTGGTGTCCCTTTTGAAATGGTGTTCAATTTGTAAAAATTGTCGATGACAATCAAACCAATATTGTTTCCCACCATTTTGTTATGGGAATGACTTTGTTCGCTCCATGCAAAACAGGTACACAAGTTTCCCAACTATAGTTGATATGATCTTAGGAAGCTTCAAACTTTTGGATTAAACTGAAGAACAACAAATCTACCAAACCCATACACAAGAACACTAAAATACTGGGAAATTAATACACTTGTGTTAATGTGAATCTAGCTTATTTCAAAGACACTTTAACACCCTAATCTAACTATAAATTAGAACACTAATGATAGGAATTTGAAGGCATTTAACTCAATCCTATCAAGCACACTAGGCAATCTGGCACAAACGAGTAGAGCTGAAGTTGAGATTATCCCTTAAAATTTAGATGTTAGGTATCTATCGCGTATCGTATATGGCGCAGCGGAAGAATAAGAATGAGATACCATCCCAGAATCCGCATATGTGTGGAAAACAAGACATATATATGGAAAACAAATAAAAAAGATAACAATTTTTACCTTTACTTTGTTTGTGTGGAAAACAAAACTTTCCTTCTTCAAGAATGATAATTGTGGAACGATCCAGCAATCCTCTTGAAGAATCACCACGAGAGTTGTATGTCCAACCACTATAATCATAGTGTGTGATTATCTCTAATAGAAATCCACATAGAGGATTACACTCCAGAACCAAGATTTTCTGTGCTAGCAGAAAACAACAATGGTGACTAGTGTTTTTCGTGTTATACAAAAACCAGAGAAAAAAGAAGAAGAAGAAGAAGGGTTGTGTTCTCCTTGAAGAAGCTCATGAAAGAGAGAGAGTGAAGAGAACAAAAGATGATATCTTTATCCTCTTGTGAGCCCTTTGATTTTATGTTGTTTTGTTTCATGTGTGCCTTTTTGGACACCCGAAAAACCTCAACAATAAAACCATCTGAGAATTCCAAACAAACAACTGCAATTAGAACCGATCAAATTCTCAGACTTACAAATTGGCCTATAAATTATAACTAATTATAGTTTGGCCACATCAACTTCTCTTTCTTGCAATAAACCCCATTATGTTATCAAATAACATCTTGAGTATATATTCCTCTTTTGTGTGTGACCTATTAGGTTTCACGATCAATTGGTAGCGAACATGAATTAATCTAAACATCTTCTGAGATTAGTAATCCTTAATTAATTAGAATTAATCATATTAATTATAATCAGGATTGGTTTATTAATTCATCAATTAATAAACCCGTATTCCCAGATCATGAACGGTATCTAGTAACACATCATGACCACCCAAGAGTCCAGGAAGTCAAGTGGCTTGACATGAACCCTTCTATAACAAACTACAGTGTAATTAACTCATTTCACCATACAATATCACATTCGGTCGAGAGTACGGAATTAGTGCCAACTCCTTCTAGAATATATATTAATTTTGGCCTAAATACAATTATACTTGTACCAGGAACCCACTACTCTAGATGTGCATCAATTGGAACTATTTCCAATACATATACGCCTTGGCTAAGGACTTATCGAGTAGTAATTCCTTCAAGTGGCCATGAGATATTCGCCCCTACTATTAGGAGTAGGGAATCCTTTATTGACCCTCTCAACTACTTTTGTTTATCTCACAATGTATCCAATATCCATCTCATTAGTGGCCCTCGATCGAGCTCTGGAGATTGGAATGAAAGCATAATGCTCAGCAAACAAAGTATTTTAGAGATCTCAAGTCTAAGGATACTGGCACATTTGCTATATTGAGATTATATCACTGGTACTAAATAGTTATCCATGTGATTATCTCACAGCTAGGTCATCCAATGAACTTGTTCCACTAATAAGTATCCATGTGTTAACTTTAAATATCTCAATACTCATGGATATAAGAACCACCGCCTAATCAAATCAGGAAGTCTTAACACATGCTAGTATTAACGTAGTAATGATGTCCTGTCTCATTAATACTATAACTAGGGACTATTTAAGTACTAACACTATACAGTGTAATAGGAATCTCATATCATGATTTTCTTAACACAGTGTTGTACTAGGGACCTTATCTAACAGTTATGTTACTCAAAAGTAATTAAAAGAAATTACAAGATAAATAATGCCTATTTTGTAACAAAATGTATCATATACAATGTACAAGTGATTGCTTTTAGGGTACAACACTAACAAACTCCCACTTGCACTAGAGCCAATCATTCATGTATCTAATACTGAATGACTTAACATGATAATTATATTTCTTCTCGTATAGTACTTTTGTAAGCATGCCAGCTATGTTCTCATCCGTGGGAACTCTCTCTATCTTTAGCTACATCAGAAGCAGCTAAGTACTCAACTTATGTTGTAGAGTCAGCAAATGTCACTTGTTTGGAACTCTTCCAACTTATTGCCCCTCCGCACAACGTAAACACGTAGCCAGATTGTGATTTGAAATCACCTTTGTTATATTGAAAACTAGCATCAGTATACCCGTTTATTTTTAAATCCCCTTCTCCATATACTAAGAACAAATCCTTAGTCCTTCATAAGTACTTAAGGATATTCTTTACAGCCATCCAATAACCCTCACCAGGGTCCGATGCCATGCAATAACCCTCACCAGGGTCAGATTGGTATCTGCTCGTCAAACTGAGAGCATAAGATACATCGGGCCTAGTACATATCATAACATACATGATAGATCCAATTGTCGAAACATATGGAATCTTACTCATTTGATCCCTTTCAACTTATGTCTTGGGAGACATTGACTTTGAAAGGCTTACACCATGTGACATGGGTAAGAATCCCTTTTTGGATTGATCTATGCTAAACTTCTTTAGCACTTTATCTATGTATATAGACTGTGAAAGACCGAGCAACCTTTTAGATCTATCTCTATAGATCTTTATTCCAAGAATATAAGTTGCTTCTCCAAGGTCTTTCATGGAGAATTGTTTGGACAACCAAATTTTAACCATTTGCAAGATAGGTATATCATTTCCTATTAACAATATGTCATCTATATAAATCAAAAAGAAAATGATTGCACTCCCACTAACCTTCTTGTATACATAAGGCTTATCCATGTTTTGAATGTAACCAAACTCTTTGATTGTATCATCCAAATGGATATTCCAACTCCTAGAAGCTTGCTTAAGTTCATAAATGGACCTTTGCAGCTTACACACCTTTATGCCATCACTAGATATGAAACCCTCAAGTTGTGTCATATACACTTCCTTAGTTAGATTTCTATTTAGGAAAGCCGTTTTCACATCCATTTGCCAAATCTCATAATCGCAATGAGCAGTAATGGCTAGGAGTATCCTGATGGATTTTAACATGGCTACTGGTGAGAAAGTTTCATCATAGTCAATACCATATTGTTGACAATAACCCTTCGCCACTAGTTGTGCTTTATAGGTAACTACGTTACCATCCATGTCCATTTTCTTCTTGAAAACCCACTTACACCTAATAGGTTTAATTATTTTGGGTAGATCAACCAAAGTTCATACTTGGTTGTCGTACATGGAATCCATCTCTGATTTCATGACCTCAAGCCATTTGCCAAATTCTGAATTGTTCAGAATATCCTTGTAGGTAGTAGGCTCATCTTCATCTTTGAGCAATACGTCATTGTGGTTACTGATGAAAAATCCATATCTCTCAGGTGCCACACGTATCCTACTAGACCTACGAGGTTCTTGTGTAGTAGAAGGTTCATCTATTCTCTCAATAGATGTGGGATTAGACGGTTGATCCTTGTTTGTTTGATCTTCTTAAACTTCACTAAGTTCAATTTTACTCCAACTGTCCCCTTTGAGCATGTGCTCCTTCTCTAAGAAGACGACATGCTTTGAAACAAACACTTTGTTTTCAGAGGGTAGGTAGAAGTAATATCCAAAAAATTCTTTTGGATATCCCACAAACAAACACTTGTCAGACTTACAATCAAGTTTGTCCGACTATGGCCTTTTGACAAAGGCAAGATAGCCCCATACTTGCAAGTAAGATAACTTTGGTTTCTTACCAAAGAACATCTCAAATGGGGTAGAATTAACCAATTTTGTCAGAACCCTATTTAATATATAAATAGAAGTCTCTAATGCATACCCCCAAAATAATTTTGGTAGGTTTGCAGAGGCCATCATGGTCCGTACCATGTCTAAAAGGGTTTGATTTCTTCTCTCAGATACACCATTATGTTGAGGTATATGTGGTGGAGTCCATTGAGATAATATCCCATTATCTCTAAAATAACTTAGAAACTCTTAGCTCAAGTATTCTCCTCCTTAATCAGATCTTAGAGACTTAATACTTTTGCCAAGTTGTTTCTCTATTTCATTCTTTAAGTCTTTGAACATATCAAAGGCCTCAGATTTGAATTTCATTAAATACAAATGCTCGTATCGTGAGAAATCATTGATAAAGTTTATGAAATAGTTATAACCTCCTCTTGCTTGTATTGATATTGGGCCGCATACATTAGAATGTATGAGTTCTAATAACTCCTTGACCTATTCTCCTTTTCCTGAAAAAGGAGTTTTAGCCATTTTACCTAGTAAGCAAGACTTGCATGTGCCATATGATTCATAATCAAATGACCCTAAGTAACTACGCTTGTGTAACTTAGAAGCACGATTTTTGTTTACATGGCCTAAATGACAATGCCATAAGTAAGAGGTGTTAGAGTTATCTATTCTAGGTTTCTTATTATTTATATTGAGAATTGGATTATCCAGGTCTAGAACATATAAACCATTAACCAGAGTTGCTAAACTATAATGAATATCATTCAATAAAAAAGAATAACATTTATTCTTAAATATCAAATGAAATCCGTTTAAGTCCAAACACGCAACTGAGATAATGTTTTTCATTAAAACCGGTACATAGTAACAGTTTTGTAATTCTAGAATTAATCTCGAAGGCAGATTCAGCTTATATGTCCCCACAGCAAGTGCAGCAACTTTTGCCCCATTTGCAATACGTAGGTCCACGTCCTTCCTCTAGCCTTCTACTGCTCTTTAGTCCATGCAAGTTATTGCATAAATGAGATCCACATCCAGTATCTAATACCCATATCTCATTTCTAAAGGCAGTATTTAGCTCAATCATAAACATACCCGAATGGGAAGTAGAAGTTCTTATAAGCTTCTCCTTCTGCTTCTTATCCTTAATGGTCTCCAAGTAAACCTTACAGTTGCATCTCCAATGGCCTATCTTGCCACAATAATGGCATGGGCCCTTGGTAGCTACGTCATTCTTCTTCACACCACCATTGGACTTAATGGGAGCCTTCTTCTTCTTCTTTTGAACTTTCTTCTTTGAAGAAGAAGATTCTACCATTAAAATTGCATTGGAATCCTTCTTCATGGAGGACTCCACAGTTTTGAGAAGATTAATCAACTCAGGAATGGTGGACTCAATCTTGTTCATCTAATAGTTAATCACAAATTATGAAAAACTATTAGGTAAAGATTGTAGAATTAAGTCAACACTTAAGTCATAGTCCATCGTGAACCCAAGAGATCTAAGCTTCTCTATCAAGCCCAACATCTTCAGCCCATGAGTGGCCATAGAAGAACCCTCTGCCATTTTGCAATGGAATATTTGCTTTGAGATCTCGTATCTCTCAGTTCTGGCTTGTGTATCAAATAGCTCTCGAAGATGTAGTATAATCGATTGGGCATCCATATGCTCATGCTGTTTTTGTAGCTCAGGAGTCATGGATGCCAGCATAATACACGATGTTGTATCACTATCCTACTTATTCCTTTTGTGGACAATATGCTCATTAGCATGAGCATCTTTAGCTGTTGGTGGCAGAATAGAAGCATCTAGCACGTAGAGCAACTTTTCCGACTTGAGAACGATTCTTAAATTTCTATACCAATTGAGGTAGTTTGATTAGGTTAACTTGTTGGTTTCCAAGATGTTACGTAAGTTTAAGTTTGTTGATATGATGCAAGTATCTTAGATGTAAAGATAGAGAGCATTAGCTACTTGCATATGCACATGAAATGCAAATAATTAGGACTTTAATTAAATGCATTTTTACTCCACTATTTTACTCAAACCAATAGCCCCCACTACTGATTTGGGAAAGCCCATTGGAAGCTTTCCTAGTGAACCGGTATCCAAATTCCTTAAGAACAACTTTAAGTTTGCCCAACAAGCCACCCGTAAGTTCATTGGTAGGTATCCAATACCAATTACATCGTATGTAACTATCGGATCATTGGGTGATTAACAGCTTTTAATCTTAAAGCCTTTTGGGCTACTATAACTTTTCCTCTAAATTTCCTTATGCTTAAGTTTGCCCAACTGGGATAAAGAATTTAGTTAAACCCGACTAATTAATCAGGAATTTAATTCCATAGCTTAAACATGCCTGTTGTCAAGTAGGCTTGGGTTTGCCCAACAACCTGGTCTCGACAAAAGACTCTCGTTCTTACTATATTAATGGAAGGAATGAGGTTTAATATTAATTGAGGGATTTCTTCCTTTTAGTGATTTCAACAAATGACATGCATAATAATCAGTAAATCACAAAATTGATAATTATGGTAATAAAGCGATTACGTGGTATGGTTATGGACTTTACCCTAAATTAATTTCTTTGAGCCATAAAAGAAATTTATATGGTTAACCTTATGTTTTCATGCATGATTTAAGTAGAAGATCTTACCTTCTCACCTTGTCATGGTTACCATCTCGAAAATAACATAATTCTACTTCTATCTAACCTATGTAATCTAATTACATTATTTTCTAAAGAGATAAAACCTCGAGTTACGTTCGAGGGGAGTTAGATAAGAAGAGAATTACATATGAATTTGAGAGAAGGCAAGACACGCAGGCACTATTTCATACAAAACCAAAACTGAAAAATGCATGAACAGATATAATTGATTCTAGTCCATAACCATCCACCATGACATTAATTATGTTTAAACAAAATAAACATATAACTTTTATTATTCCAAATTCACTATTTCGATAAAATAAAACAGATTCTAAAATTAATATTTTAGAATAATACATCAATTGTTTACCTCAAAACTAATTTCGGCTGTGGTCTGTTTTAATGAAAATAGTTTTTGCCATAAATGATTTTTGAACTTCGTGAAACAGCACACAACTGGCGCTGGTTAGGGAGCCAGAGCTGATGCCAGCTGTGGTCTATTTTAATGAAAACAGTTTTCCCCATAAACGATTTCTGAAATTCACGAAACAGCACACAACCGGCGCCCGTTGGGGAGCTGGAGCCGGCACCGACTGCGGTCTGTTTTAATTGAAATAGTTTTCCACAGAAACGAATTATGAACTTCGCGAAATAGTTTTCCCCAAAAACAGTTTTGAACTTTGCGAAACAGCACACAACTGGTGCCGGTTAGGGAGCCCGAGCCAGCGCCGGCTATGGTCTATTTTAATGAAAATAGTTTTCCCCAGAAACAATTTCTGAACTTCACGAAATAGCACACAACCGGCACCAGCTGTGGTCTGTTTTAATGAAAACAGTTTTCCCGAGAAACGATTTATGAACTTCGTAAAACAGCACACAGCTGGCACCGGCTATGAGTCGGAGCCGGCACCGACTGTGGTCAGTTTTAATGAAAACAGTTTTCCCCATAAACGATTTCTAAACTTCACGAAATAGCACACAACTGGTGTCGGTTAGGGTGTCGGAGCTGGCGCAGGCTACAATCTAGTGTATGAAAATTTTCCAAAAATTTTTCAAAATCAATTTCTAGAATCGTTATCTTTTGCACTAGATATGCTGTAACTATTACACAATCACATTGTGCTACAGACCCAACTCACAATACTTGAAATAATTTCGACTCAAATGAAAACAATTTTCACAGTGAACACATGCATGAAACAGCTTTCACGCAATGAAACAATATTCTGCAAACCACACATAGCATGGCTCTGATACCACTATTGGGTATCTCTCGCGTATCATATACGGTGCAATGGAAGAATAAGAATGAGATACCATCCCAGGATCTGCATATGTGTGGAAAACAAGACATATATATGGAAAACAAAGAAACAAAGATAACAGTTTTTACCTTTCTCTGTTTTTGTGGAAAACAAAACTTTCCTTCTTCAAGTATGATAATTGTGGCGCAATCCAGCAATCCTCATGAAGAATCACCAC
This sequence comes from Voacanga thouarsii, assembly GCA_026120185.1. Taxonomy (NCBI): domain Eukaryota; kingdom Viridiplantae; phylum Streptophyta; class Magnoliopsida; order Gentianales; family Apocynaceae; genus Voacanga; species Voacanga thouarsii. The sequence goes on along the minus strand of JANUWF010003376.1, from coordinate 4,502,921 downwards.
GAGAGTTGTATGTCCAACCACTATAATCACAGTGTGTGATTATCTATAACAGAAATCCACACGGAGGATTACACTCTAGCACCAATATTTTCTGTGCTAGCAGAAAATAACAATGGTGGCTAGTGTTTTTCTTGTTAAACAAAAACTAGAGAAAGAAGAAGAAGAAGAAGGGTTGTGTTCTTCTTGAAGAAGCTCATGAAAGAGAGAGAGTGAAGAGAACAAAAGATGATATCTTTATCCTCTTGTGAGCCCTTTGGTTTTATGTTGTTTTGTTTCATGTCTGCCTTTTGGGTCACCTGAAAAACCTCAACAATAAAACCATCTGAGAATTCCAAACAAACAATTGCAATTGGAACCCATCAAATTCTCAGACATATAAATTGGCCCATAAATTATAACTATTTATAATTTGGCCACATCAACTTCTCTTTCTCGCAACAAACCCCACTATGTTATCAAATAGCATCTTGAGTATATATTTCTCTTTTGTGTGTGAACTATTAGGTTTCCCGATCAATTGGTAGTGAAAATGAATTAATCCAAACGTCTTTGACATTAATAATCCTTATTAATTAGAATTAATCCTATTAATTCTAATCTGGATTGGTTTATTAATTTATCAATTAATAAACCCATATTCCCAGATCATGAGCGGTATCTAGCAACACATAATGACCACCCAAGAGTCCAGGAAGTCAAGTGGCCTGACATGAACCTTTCAATAACAAACTGCAGTGTAATTAACTCATTTCACCATATAATATCTCATTCGGTCTAGAGTACGGAATTAGTGCCAACTCCCTCCAGAATTTATATTAATTCTAGCCTGAATATAATTATACTTGTACCAGGAATGCGCTACTCTAGATGTGCATCAATTGGAGTTGTTTCCAATACACATACGCCTTGGTCAAGGACTTCTTGAGTAGTAATTCCTACAATTGGCCATGAGATATTCACCCCAACTATTATGAGTGGCGAATCCTTTATTGACCCTCTCAACTACTTTCGTTTACCTCACAATGTACCCAATATCCATCTCATTAGTGGCCCTCGATCGAGCTCCAGAGATTGGAATCAAAGCCCAATGCTCAGTAAACAAAGTACATTGGAGATCTCAAGTCTAAGGATACTGGCACGTTTGCTATATTGAGATTATATCATTGGCACTAAAGAGTTATCCATGTGATTATCTCATAGCTAGGTCATCCAATGAACTTGTTCCACTAACAAGCATCCACGTGTTAACTTTGAGTATCTCAATACTCACGGATATGAGAACCATTGCCTGATCCAATCAGGAAGTCTTAACATATGCTAGTCTTAACTCATTAATGATTTCCTGTCTTATTAATAATATGACTAGGGACTATTTAAGAACTAACACTACATAGTATTGTAGGAATCTCATGTCATGATCTCTATTATGATTTCATTAACACAGTGTTGTACTAGGAACTTTATCTAACAGTTATATTACTTGAAAGTTATCAAAAGAAACTGTAAGATAAATAATGTCTTTTATGAAATAAAATGTGTCATATACAACGTACAAGTGATTGCCTCTAGGGCACAACACTAACATTAGAGACAAGATCAATGGTAGGACTAAATTCTTTGATTTAGTCTTGATGTTTAATGGACATCACGCAAGAGGATCACCCTTTTCAAAGCTCTCAAAGAGTTCTTGAACTCTCACAATTTCATTTGCTTCCAAAGGTTTTTGGTTTACAATGTTATAATAGTATATTTATTGTCCCCAACATAACCTAGTACAGAGAATTATAGAAGGATGTTCTATTCCAAGAATAGACACTTTTAAATATTACAAATGGCTGCGCAAAATAGCTGCCAAATGTCAAGGGTTCGGGTTCCAGAACAGAGCAGGCATCGGGTACGTCTCTTGGAAGTGGCACCTGGTCTAATCTGGAGGAACAGTTCTCATGCACAAAAGTTGAAATAATAAAAATGGGATATAGCTAGTCCACAGCCAGCGCCAGGTTCAATCCGCTGGAATAGAGCGTGTGCTAAAAATGTGAGGAATTTTGCAGATCACAGTCGGCACCTGGTCGGTCGATCTAGGTTGGCACCAGGTCAGCTCTGCACACTCCAATTCCTGTTCATTTGACCTCTATTCCTTTTCCTTATGTTCCTTTGATCTTCTTAATAGTTTTGAAATTTTGAGTGTTTTTTAGTATAGAAAATATTACCAATAAATTGTGCAATCAATCAAGCTTTAATTAAAATTCCAACCACTAAAACCACACATACGGGCAAGAATACCTATTGTATAGTATAAGGAATAACAAGTATCGAATCCCCAAGAACTTAGGCTCCCATCTTATGTTACCAAAATCTTTATTGTTTAGCTAATAAAATAAGAAGAGAATAAAAAGGAAAATAAATAAAGATAAAAATAGATATAACTCAATAAATAAATTTCATGTAACTAGACAGTTATCTTCAAAACATAATATTAAGTCTATTAGTATTTATCACAATCAATTGTTGTCTTGGCTTCATGAAAGAATTTAACTAAAATTTAAATGCTTCCCATTTCACAAACTTATGTAGGTTCCACTTCTTTTTAAATCCATGAAATCACTATCTTTTGATTAAATTAGTAGATTTCCCAATAAAACCAACATAACCAAATGATGCATTAAGTATAATTCCTTATAGACATGAAATTAGCCAACAACCCTATACTCTAAGCAAAATTATCTAATCTAAAATCACTTTCGTCTACTAATTTTAACTTCATTTCCCAAGTCTATTAAGATCTAACAAATATGAAATCAACACAATGAACTCCTAGCATTGTTTCCTAAGTCAATTAGCAGAACCTACATCAATAACCAATGATAATAAGTAATCAAATACCAAAGATAACAATAGATTGATAAAAAATTCCAATTGACTCAAAATCATAATCTCCAAAATAATATCCAATTATAATAAAAACATCAAGAACATCATTGTTTAAGAAAAGAAAGCAAAGGATAAAAGATAAAACTTATAGATAAGCCATTCTTCTTCTCTTGAAAATCACCTTCGAACAATACTCCTTTGAGTGGTAATTGAGTAGTTAGCTTGGATCCATCAAATCATACTTTTCTCTTTTGATTTTCTTGTATTTATAAGACTCTTTGATACCAAAATCCGTTACTTGAGAAGTCTAGTATGAGTAGAATTCAGAAATACCAAAATCCTTTGGAAAATACCAAATTCATGCACAACTGCCTTTGTGTAGAGTGCACTTGGTGCCGGGTATAGTCAAGCCTCTTGGTGCCAGGTACAATCTATTTTCTCCTCAATTTTACTCTATTTTTGTAGTTTGACCAGAATGGACTGACGTCTGGTCCCTTGGCTGGCCCTAGCGCCAAGTCTATTCTGAAATTGTTCACTTTTTGCTCGAAATAAACTTTAATCTGCACAAATTTTTCAAAAACACTTTTTACAAGTAAAATGTCAAATAGGATGGAATATACCTAGCTATTACAACAAAAGCATCTCAAAATAATCTCAAATAACTAGTAAAATAATTGTGATTGTAGCCCTTATCACATACCCCCACACTTGAACATTTGCTTGTCCTCAAGCAAATAAGAATTAGACACTAAGCATTTAAAATAAGATAAAACAATCTAGTATATCTTTTCTTAAAAAACTCATCCATTATGAAGATTTAACCTTCTTCTAACCTTAAACACAAGCTCGTTAATCATTCAACCCTTTTAAAACCTTGTAAACTCATGTATTAAATTAAACAATCCCAAGGCCATCAAAGTTAAGTTAAACAAGCTTATATCTAGTATAAGAACACCATCCTACTCCTTAAGCAAAAACATCGATAACATAAATCATCTAAGTCAAGCCATTTAACCAATTCAAGCATTATAACGCATATTTACTCAACTCAAGTAATGAGATAAGGAAAACACATCAATCTCTTTTTTTTCTATGACTTTAGGAATTGAGAGCTTCAAGTGCATGGATTTCTCTCCACGCACCGTATTGGCACCCTTATAGTCATCATTTATCATTTTTTCAGTAATTTTCTTTTTCTTTCTTCTTTGTTTCCATACATTCTTTCCATACCTTCTTGTTGATATGGACTAAAATTATCATTATTTTACTAGTTATTTGAGGTTATTTTGTAATATATTTATTGTAATAACTAGGCATATTCCTTTCTAATTGATATTTTTCTTGTAAAAAGTGTTTTTGACAAATTTGTGCATATTTAAGTTGATTTCGAGAGAAAAGTGAACAATTGTAAAACAGACCTGATGCCAAGCCCAACCATGGGACCAGGCTCCGCGACCATTCTAATCAAATAGAAAAAATTGAGCAAAATTAAGTCAAAAAATATATTGGACTTGGCGCCAAGTGGACCGACTATACCTGGTGCCAGGTCCACTCTGCACAAAGGCGATTGTGCATGAATTTGATATTTTCCAAAGGATTTTGGTATTTTCAAAATTCTACTCAGACTTGACTTCTCAAGCAATAAATTTTGGTATTAAATAGGCTTATAAATACAACAAAAACATAATAGAAAGGTATGATTTGAAGGATCCAAGCAAGCTACTCAATCACTATTAAATGAGCATTGTTCAAAGGAGGTTTTCAAGCGAAGAAGAAGGGCTTGTCTATGAGTTTTATCTTTTATTGTTTGTTTACTTTTCTTTGACAATAATGTGCTTAATGTTTTGATTGTAATTGTATATTATTTTGGAGATCACTTGTTATTATTGGTGATTGATGCGAGTTTTTCTAATTGACTTGGGAAACGATGTCAGGAGTTTATTGCATTGATTTCATATGTTCCAAATCTTAATGGACTTTGGAAATGAAGTTAAGATTAAAGAACTAAAGTGAACAAAGATTAGTTTATTTCACTTTGACCAATGGGTCATTAGCTAATTTCATGTTTATAAGGTATGAGTTTAATGTATCTTTTGGTTACTTTGGTTTGATTGGGAAATTTGCTAAATTAAGCCAGAGATAGCGATTTCAAGGATTGGGAAAGAAGTGGAATCTACATGAGTAAGTTCATGACTTGGGAAATGATTGAATTTTACTTAAGTTCCTTCATGATGCCAAGATGACAATTGATTGTGATAAATGCTAAGTGATTCAATATTATGTTTTCAAGATAATTATTTAGTTGCATGAAATTGCATCCTTGAGTTATATCTATTTTTATCTTTATTTCTTTTCCTTTTTATTCTCTTCTTATTTTATTGGCTAAACAATAAAGATTTGAGTAAAGTAGGGTAGGAGCCTAAGTTCTCGTGGATTCGATACTTGCTATTCCCTATACTACATGATAGGTATACTTACCCGTATGTGTAGTTTTAGTGGTTGGCATTTTAATTAAAGATTGATTGATTGTGTAATTTGTTGACAATATTTTATATACTAAAAAACGCACCTCAAGTTTTTTTGGCGCTGTTGCTAGGGATAGGCACTATCGAAAACACTTGAGTCTTGTTAATTTAGCCTTTTTGTATTTGTAACTTTTGTGTTTATGTAGTTTGTGAATATATCTAATTTGTGTAATTTTCTTTTCTTTCTTTTTCTATTATTTTTGGTTTTTTATTTTTATTTTTTATTTCATTTTTTTTTAATTTTTGTTTGAGCATGAAATTGACATCGTCATGAACAATTACATTTGGGCACAAGAACAAAAGAGCTACAATGATGATAGATTGGCAAATTTGCAAGCTTGGATTAACACTTTTTATGACACATCACTTGAAGCCTCAATACATTCTTTTATTGCCATTACAAATTTAGTTGTTCAGTGGCATGAAGAAGCATCCCAACATATGAGCCATCGTAGAACATAACTAGCCAAGTTGGTTGAAGATGCCATAAAGGCCTATACAATTGCCCAAGAGGATTCCTAAGGAGAGGAGATTGTATATGAGGAACAATTGCACAATGTAGAAAGCGAGGTATTTGATTCTACTCTATGTACTAATAACTCTAATCTCTCTTTGTCACATGATTTATTAGGTTCCACTCAATCCTTGGAGCATGATGGTCTAAATAATGATGTGTTCAGTCTACTATGTCTCAAGGAGTTAGATTTATCTATGATTTATCATAAGAGGTCCTTAAAGGATGGTGGTAAATTCTATCCTTCACCCCAATGTCAGGAAGGTAACTTGGTATTTGTAGAGGTATTGAAAAGTAATAATTTCTTTATCCCATCTATAAGAACTCAATTGCTAAGTTTTAAGGGGAATTTTCATTGTGACAAATCTTTTAAAGGGTTAAATGGTGATTTCAAGTCTGATTCATTCTTTAGATATCTTGTGCACTCATATGTCAAAAACAAAATTTGTGTACCTAAAGGAATGTTCGAGAATAAGGTTCATATGTTTTGCTTTGTGGAGAAAAATTATTTTCATGAACTTTCTATTATTTAAAAACCTCTCTTATTTCTACTTTCATCATGCCTAATTTTTTCAATGAGCTCTAATTTCTTTTACGAATGTTTGATGAGAAAGCATGATGGGTGGAAAAAGTTTGTCTCTTGATCTTAGGTTGGGTTTTCTTTAGCCAGTTAGGTGTTATTTTCCCAAGTAATAAGGCAAATATTTTCCATCCTAAGTGTGGGAGAGTGAGTTGTGTCTTTATTTGCATTCTTAGGATTTTTTAGTATTTTTCTTTAGTTTGTTTTTTTTATTTTGGTATGTTTTATTTTTTTATTATTTTCTTTATACTTTTATTTGTGTTTTCTTTTTTTAGTTGGAATAAAGTCCTTTTGGACAAGCTCTCGTATCTATTTCCAATTTTGATATTATTTGGAACTTATTGCACTTAGGGAGTATTACTTCAACTTTCTACCCCTTTATTATTTTTTGTCCCTTTGGAGATGCTTTCTTGTGTTAATTTTAGGCTAATAAGGACATTGTCTAGTTTAAATGTGGGGGAGTGCTTTAGTAATATTCTTTTTTGTCCAAGTTTTTATCAATGATCTTGGTGTTTTCCTAATACCAAACAATAAACAATTTACAATTTTGTTGAAAATTTGAATGTGTGGAGATTTTGGAACTAAATTGCGCTTATTTGTCTCTAATGGAGTTGTGATTTTCTATTTAACTTTGGAATGGATTTGTCATTCATTATAGTTGGATTTTTAAAAAGGTAAACTTGTGTATTAAGTTAGATATTTGCTAAGTCTTAAGAATTTAAGTTAACCTTAGTTATATTTGGTATTTAAGTTTTATTTTATTCTTTGAGTTTAAATATGGATGATCTGATGAAATATGGGAAGAGTTGTTGGTTAATTCTTATATTATAGAGTTAAAGTTTGCTTGACTTTGAGTTGTGAATAAGGAATGTGAGGAAATAAAAAAAAAAAGATGAGCGAAAATGAGAGAATGCGAGTTGAAAAAAGATATTGCTTTCATTTGTTGAAAAAAAATATAGAGACCTTTTTGCTGAAAAATGGGCCAATACGGTGAGTGGAAGAGAAGAAACAAAGAAGCATCACACTCTCTTGAGGTTATCCTAAAGGCAAAAAGGTAAGGAAAGAAAGAAGGAAGAAAAAAAAAATGCTGAATGAAAAATGATGATTATAAGGGGGCCAATACAGTGTGTGAAGAGAAATCCATGTAGTTGAGGCTATCAATTCCCAAAGTCATAGAAGAAAAAAAAAATTGAGTGGAGTGTTTTCCTTGTTTCACTAACTTAAGTTGTGTAAATTAGAGTTTATAATGCTGGAATTGGTTAAATGGGTTGACTTGTATGATTTATGTTATCTATGTTTTCTCTTGAGGAGTAGGATAATTTTAGTGTACTAGATATAAGTTTGTTTAAATTAACTTTGATGGCCTTGGGATTCTTTGATTTCATAGTTTATTAGTTTTTGAAAGGGCGGAGAATGACAATTTTATATTTAAGGTTGGAAGAAAGTTATGTCTTCATTGTGGATGAATTTTCTAAGGGAAAATTTTCTAAGTTATTGTGTTTTGTTCTAAATGCTTAGTGTCTAATTCTTGTTGCTTGAGGTCAAGCAAATGTTCATGTGTGGGGGTATGTGATAGAGGCTACAATCATTATTATTTTATTAGTTATTTGAGATTATTTTGTGATACATTTGTTATAATAACTAGGAATAATCCTTCCTATTTGATATTTTTCTTGTAAAAAGTATTTTTGACAAATTTGTGAAATTTTAAGTTGATTTCGAACGAAAAGTGAACGATTCCAAAATAGACCTGGCGCTAGGCCCAGTCAAGGGACCAAGCACCGGGTCTCTTCTGATCAAATACCAAAAACGGAGCAAAATTGAGTCCAAAAATAGATTGGACTCAGCGCCAAGTGAACGACTATGCCTAGCACCAGGTCCACTCTGCACAGTGGCGGTTGTGTGCGAATTTGGTATTTTGCAAAGGATTTTGATATTTTCAGAATTCTACTCAGATTTGACTTCTCAAGCAACAAAGTTTGGTATCAAATAGACTTATAAATACAACAAAAACACAAGAGAAAGGTGTAATTTGAAGGATCCAAGCAAGCTACTCAATTACTACTTAAAGGTGCATTGTTCAAAGGAGGTTTTTAAGAGAAGAAGAAGGGCTTTTCTATGAGTTTTATCTTTTATACTTTGTTTAGTTTTCTTTAACAATAATGTGCTTAATGTTTTGATTGTAATTGGATATTATTTTGGAGATTATAATTTTTTGTTAATTGGAATTTTTGACCAATCTATTATAATCTTTGGTATTTGATTACTTGTTATCATTGATGATTGACGCGAATTTTTCTAATTGAGTTGGGAAACGATGTTAGGAGTTTAGTGCATTACTTTTGTATGTGTCAAATCTTAATGGACTTAAGAAACGAAGTTAAGATTAAAGGATTAAAGTGGTTAAAGATTTGTTCATTTCATCTCAAGCAAATGGTCATTAACTAATTTCATGTTTATAAGGTACGAGTTTAATGCATCTTTTGGTCGCTTTGGTTTAACTAGGAAATCTACTAAAATAATCAAGAGATAGTGATTTCATAGATTGGGAAAGAAGTGAAATCTACAAAAGTAAGTTCATGACTTGAGAAATGATTGGATTTTACTTAAGTTCCTTCATGATACCAAGATGACAATTGATTGTGATAAAATGCTAAGTGATTTAGTAGTTTGTTTTCAAGATAATTATCTAGTTTCAAGAAATTACATCCCTGAGTGATATCTATTTTTATCTTTATTTCTTTTCCTTTTTATCCTCTTCTTATTTTATTGGCTAAACGATAAAAATTTAGGTAAAGTAAGGTGAGAGCCTAAGTTCTCGTGGATTTAATAATAGCTATTCCCTATACTATACGATGGGTATACTTGCCCGTATAAATGGTTTTAGTGGTTGGCATTTTAATTAAAGCTTGACTGACTGTGTAATTTATTGGTAATATTTTCTATACTAAAAAACACGCATCACTTGTGTGAAACCCCACCTAAAGCCAACCCTAGAGTAAGGGGGTCGGGATGCATATCATATTATTTTGCATGAATATATATGTTTTTGAATGATTTTATGTGCTTTAGAGTTGTGGATTATAGGTTAAAATGCTTAGTTATGTTTATCGAGTAGGAAGGGTAAAATGGTAATTTTGCTTGAGGTCAAAATAGGAGGAAAGCTTGAGGATTAAATAGGAAGGAAATGTGGGTGAGAAAATAACAACAAGAGTTGTTGTGGTTTAGTGGTTAGAGCTTTGGAATTAATCTCTAAGGTCATGAGTTCAAATCCCATCATTTAAGCTTTTGTCATGATTATATTTACTAAGTTTGAATTTTTGTTTTCTTGCATTTCATGGAAATAGGAATGTTGTCTTAGGGGAGACATGAAGAGAATGTTCTAATCTTATCCTCATGTCTTAAAAAGAATTCTTGAGGAATTCTTGTCCTTTTTATTACCACTAGCTTGTCCTAACATCTTTATAATTCAAAACCATTAAATCCTTTCTTTTAAATTCCAAAAAAAATCTATGATAACTCCTCCACCTTGAATTCGAAAATCAGCTTTGGAGGTTGGGAAGTTGGACGAAAGTAGGAGGAGAAATAGGAAGGGTTTCCAAGAGAAAATCAATCACCATGAAAGAACCTTCAACTCCACCTTCATGTTGTCCATAGCTTAGTAAAGGAAAATCTGGAAATTTTCCAGAATATTTGCAGGCCATTTCTTCGAAAATTCAGCCAATAAACCCATTCATTTGCTGCCAAGAAAATGGTCATTTCATGTGGCTTGAAAGCTGGAAAAACTGTGCAATTTTCGGACTGCACAAAAAAACTGCACAAACCAGAAAAAAATTCTGGGCAGTTTCGCAACCTTCAAACCAGAAAATGAAGCTATTCTATTCCACCTTCAAGCCAGCAAAACTTCTCTGATTTTTCCCCATAAAGAGGGCTGGAAAACCTGCCTTAAAGGACCCTTGAACACCTCTCAAAACCTTTGCAAAACGGGGCTGAAGAATTGCAGAAAACTGCACAGGAAAATTTGCAGCAAACCTTCAAAACATGAGCACCTTGAAACCAGAATTTTTCCAGCTTTGTTTCCTTCAAGCCTTGGCCGAACACCACCCTCCAACCTCTGTAAACTAACCCTTGTTTAGCCATGAACTGAAAACCATTACCCTCTCCACTTACCTTGCACAATTGGACTCCATAATCACACCTCAAATCTCTTCTACAATCACTCCATTCAAACTTCAATTTGAACTTCAAATTTTCCAGAATTTTTCTCCATGAAAACACCCTTGTACTAAGCTATACAGCCAGAATTTCTCTACCATTTAAGCTCTGAATTTCATCCTGCCTTAAGCTTTATCAGACCTCATTCATTTCAGCAAAGCAAACTAAACCAGCCGACACCATTGAAGCTCCAAGAAAACCTTCATCAAACAAACACCATTAACATATCCTCTACCTCAAACCACTCCTCAAATCACACCATTTGAATTTTGAATGATCAGATTTTTCTCTCCCTTTATAAGCTAAATCGAAACCCCTGAATTCCCTAAACTCTTCAGTCTACACTCTCTAGAAATTCGTCCATCATTTTCCCTTAAATTCTCTCCATTTTCACCTAGAACACCAAGAACACACACTAACCTTCTTCAAGCCTAACCCTACTTTAAACACCTCCAATCACTCTCAAATACTCCAATAACCTCCATTTAATCTCTAAACCTCATTTCTGTTATTTATAACACAAAACCTCACAAACAAGAATTTTCGAGCGGATCAAAATTAACTTTTCTTTGAAGGTCTCAAGAACATCAACAAGGTAAGTCAAGAACAACTTTCTTATTCATCTTCTTCCATTCGATTATATCATTCTAATGATCTCTCTCTCTCTCTCTCTCTCTCTCTCTCTCTCTCTCTCTCTCTCTCTCTCTCTCTCTCTCTCTCTCTCTCTCTCTCTTCTAACCGAAATGGTTGATCAAACATCAACCATGATCGTTTGTTTTGTTGGACCATTCAAGACACTCCATCGCACGTGGACCTTCTTTTGTCTTCATCAAAGTACTCGACAATCAAGTATTCATTCGTAAATCTCTCTTATTAAATTCTGAAATCATGTCTCTTAGGTGTTGATAGGGAGATAGAATATGATTGGGAGATTGAGTATATGCATGTGGATAAAGGGATTGGGTTAGGACATGATGATTGTTGTATATGACTAGGATGTATGTGTTTTCCTTTTGAATCAATTTATGTTCTTCTTGCTCAATGAATTTTATGGATGTTTGAAGCATGTTAGCGACCATGACACCAAAGGTTATTATGTTTTTATGTTCTTATTTTTCCATGGAAACCATGATTGATGATTATGCTTAGTAGGATTTTGGCCATGTGATGGTATGAGATAGTTCAAGTGTATGTTCATGAATGGATTAATATATTGTTTGATGATGTAGAAGGTGTTCATGAATCCTTTCTAGCAATAGGAAAATCATGGTGAAAAAGTATTTTCTTGTTAAGGCTAGATTATTTTTATTAACAAATTTTATTACCTTGAATAGAATGCTACTATATTTTTCCCTATAAAATTCGAAACTCTAGGGAGATTTGGAATGGTTTATTAATTAAAATATTCATATTTTCTTTATCAAATAAATGAGATCTTTCATTAAAAATAATATATATAGTAATAAATCCTTTACAATAAATAAAATATTATTTATATTAAAATCTATTTGTTATTTATTAATTAAAAATTAAAATAATTCATTCATTATTAATTTTATTTATTACTAATTATTTATTATCTATTTAAAAATTAATTAAATGTTATTTGTAATTAAATATTTATTTTTAATAAAGCTATTTTCAAACCACCATTTATTAGTACTATTTAGGGCTTAATATTCAAACCTTAGTTTATTTATTAATAATAACACTCAAGAATTATTATTTGAGTCTATAATTTATTAGCAATTATTTTAGAACCCCTAGTTATTTTAACTTATCAAACTAGACTTATTTTATAAAATTCTTTATCACCTAGCCTTAAAGCTTAGAACATTAGGGTCATGATTGTAATAAGTTGAACTAGGATTATTTGTGTAAGTGAATATAGCTTGAGTGTAACCTTATGTCTTGTGTTTACCCCAGGCGGGGTTAGGTTAGCCTTGGAAGACTTTTGAATTTGAGCAAGCAAAGGATCAGGTAAGCTCCTGCATAAAACTTGTTTGTTGTAAAAGGTTACCATGGCAAGCTAAACGCGAAGTATGTGAATACTGATTTGGTAAAGGCAATTAAGGACTGTTTCTTTTCTTGATTCGGTCAAACCAATTATTTGAAAATTTTCAAAGCAGTTTTACTAAAACACTGAACTATTTCTAAAACTGATTTTTGGCATGGACTTTAGAAACCCTTAATTGCCATTTTCAAGTAAAGCTATGTTTTACCAATTTTCTCCCAAGTGGGACAATTATCGTTGAGTACTCAATAAGGGTAGGCTAGTAGTACTAGTTTTGAAGAGCAAGAGTGAGTCTTCTGGCAGGAGGCCACCTCCAAAAGATAAAACTCAACTTAGAGAAACGTCAGTACTACTTAGTCATGCCGGTCCGAGCTAGCAATTTTATTTCGGTCAAGTGACTGTGTTTTGCCAGAATGGACACTCGGTTGTTGTTTGGGTATAGAGAATGAGGAGTATCTTGCCCGGTAGGCCGATCACCTACCTTTTGTCAGTCTGCACAAAGTGTCGGCATTCTGACCGGCAGTGTGCACAAAGTGTGGCATACTGACCATCCGGTTATGGGGCCCAACGTGTGGTAACCCATAATCCATTCTTTTGAGTTGTTGATCTTATAAATTACGTATGGCTGGAAAAGCCGAAAACACCACTCTTATTTTTTACTAATGTTTAATGCTTGCCAATATTTCTCTTATAAAGTTTTCACATTTTGCATCCACGAACTGTTTTCACTGAACACTCAAAGCACACACGGACTTACTGAGATTTTTACCTCATCACCTTTTATGCAATGTTTTCAGGTCAATCCTGCTGTGGAGATGAATAGCTAGATTTGTTGCCTATGCTTTGAAGACTTTATGTTATTTTTTTCTTATGTGTTGTTTTGAGATATGGTAGCGAGCAATTTATTTTGGATTTGTTCATGTATTTTTGGGTTGTAATAAGTTCAATTTTAAAGTATTACTTTTACTTTCTTTTGTGTGACCTAGTTATAAAGACCCCTTGTCCTTTGGACGGGGCGACATCCTCGGCCCTATCGGGCCTAGGTAGTGGGGTGTTACAACTTGCCTTCGAGATAGCCTCAAGAAAGTATGATGCTTCTTTGTTTCTTCTCTTCCACTCACCATATTGGCCCCCTTTTCAGCAATATGTCTCTTTCTTTTCTTTTTAACAACTGAAAGCAAAAGTTTTTTTCAACTCACATTCTTTCTTTTTCACTTAAAATTTTTTTCCTCATATTCCTTATTCACAATTCCAAGTAAGGCAAACTTTAATTCTATAATACAAGAATTAGTCAACAAGGATTGTTCCTTTCTTTAATACGTATTCATTTGTTTGCTTGACCTTCCACAAGGATTATTGCTTTCTTTGTACTCCTTATGGCCTTTCTTTCTTTATCCACTTCTTGATCATTCTCTTGGCCCTTGGTTCGTTGCCTTAGTTGGACTTTAATTCCTATTGAAATCTATTGAAATGGATCTCACCCAAGGTGCCATGATCTATGGTTTGGATTTCTCCTTATCTTCTTTTAAATGGCCTTCGTGCCTAGGCCAATTCCTATCAGTACTTCACCCACTCATCATGCCATATGTAGGGAAGTCACTGATGGTCCATTCAAGGGCTGCTAGCAATTGAAAGTTTTATTTCTTTGAAATGTCATAAGTCTGGACACAATCAAACCACAACTATTTCAATCCATGCATCAATGGTTGCAGATACACATCTAGTTTTTGCTTAGGATTCTTTGGCCTTGGTATAATGATTGTAAAAAATATCACCGAATTCTTCATACACATCCATGGGGGTAGGTTGTACGGAGTGATAATAACATGCCAAGATGAGTATTGCTTTCCTGATATTCCAAATAGTGTGAAACTATCTGTGGATAGTCCTAGTCTAACATTCCTTACATCATTTGCAAATTCAAGATAAATTTGATTAAAATGCTACCAAGCTTCACAATCTCTAGGATGATTCATCACACCTGGCTCAGTGGGGCTCTCCATGTGCCACTTTATGTGTTCTGCAGTTGTTTTGGATGCATAAAGTCTTTGCAACCTTGGTGTAATCGAGAAATAATACATTCGCTTAAAGAAGATTTCCTTCCGTTGCTTATTTTTTCCCACTTTCTTCCTACTCATATATCAAAGATGGCTGTAGAACTTGTCATCTCTCCTATTAACATCATCTCTCCAATAAAGCATACAACCATTGGTGTGAACATTAATCTTCTGAATTGATAACCCAAGTCCGGAAACTAACTTCTTTGTTTGGTAGAAGTCATAGGGCATCTTGTTCCCAAGAGGCAAAACCTTCTTCATCAATTGTATGACTTAGTTGAAACATTTCTCTGACATGTTATTTTTTTATTTAATGTTCAGTAATTGAGATACTACAGACATGAGTGAGTGGCTTGTACGCCCTTCCTATATGGGAGTATCTGTAGCTCTCAACATATCATAAAATTTCTGAGCATCAGAATTAAGAGGTTTTTTAGTAGTAGGGGAGGATGGATCTAGATGAAAATTTGGTCATGTTGCATTGATGACCATTCTTGATACCGATTGGTTGATCTCAAAGCATCTCTATCAATAGTTGTATTGGACATGTATGGGAAATTTTGAAATTCTTCGCCATGACATGTCCAATTATAATAATTGTTGGTAAATCCCTTTTTATACAAGTGTAATTTGATTTCCTCCATAGTATGATGATGCAAATTGTTGCACTTTGTGAAAGGACATCTAACTTCATTAGGATTCGTAGATGTTGCTACTCCTAATAAAGCATATTGAAGAAATTGATTGACCCCCGTAACAATTTCAGTTGTAGTTCCTTTAACACTAGTTACATACAGGTTATACATCTAATTCCAATCCTCCTTCAAATTTTCTAGAAAAACAAATTGGGAAAACAAATACATTTAGATGGTTTTTAGGAATACATTATGCAAAAGCAATCGAAACTGGTTGTAAATTGGATCACCAAGAAAAATCATTAAGACATATATTCAATAGGGATAGGTAGAAGCCAATGATAAAGGATGAACCACTAATTACAAGGTTTCAGTTTTATGAAGCAAAATACATTATATGAAGAAATGTTTCGCACTATAATAGGTCTTTTAATGTTGAAATAACTACCATAGAGTGGAATAATCATACCATGGTGGCAAAAAAGACGTGTATGGTGGTGTAGAAATATTTTGCAATATTAGTGTGGCTTTGTGCTTGATTGAAAGTGATGCCAGTGGTGTGTAGTGACAGAGGAAGTGGTTTAATGCTTGACTTTGTATATTTCTATTTTAGACTATAAAAATCTAAATAGGGATGGTTAGAAGCCAAAAATAAAGGATGATCAAATTGAGGGAGATTTAGTTCAAAAATTTTTGCATAAAGTATCTTGGAAAGTTCATAGGTAGAACGACCTATAGCCAGTGAGTGGTAAATTGCTCCTAGTTCTCGGTTTGGTTAAGAATAACTTTTAGGCTCATTTGGTTGCATATTATTATGTTTTGAGTTTCATCATATTTCTTACATAGGTTTTAGCTACTGTTAGATTCAAAAAGTTTCCTCTACTCAAAAAGTTGAATGAGCAATCCAAGCCAAATAAAGATAAGTAATTCTTTTTCTTTCATCTGACTGATTAGTCTTATGCCATAAAAAGGGGTTGATAAATAGCCTGGGAATCTATGAAAAGAAACGGAACTTTGCATTGTGATAGGGGCTAAATTAGTCATATTTTTCCTTGTTATTTGAAGTTCTTTTGTGATACATTTTGTTCAATAATTAGTCATATTCCTTCATATTTGAGATTTTACCATTGGAAAGGTATTTTGTTCATTATTTCAGATTTTTGGGGTAAAACGAAGCTAAAACGTCACAAAACATATTAGAGGCGGCGCTGGCGGCGCTGGCTAGGACAGAGGAATCAGCGCCGGCCATGCTCTGATGACACGAACTTCGAAGCGACGAAAAAATTGGTGAACCGAGCAAAACATAGTGGAACCGGTGCCAGCTCCAAGAGTCAAGGCAGCACCAGCTGCATTCTGGTCTTCATTGTGCAAAAATTCAAGAAAAAATCGATGAATAAGCAGAGAAATAGAACACAACCGGCGCCGGCTCTGAGAGCCTAGGCGGGGCCGGCTATGCCCTAAAATTAAGGCGATGTTTGATTTTTCCACGCGGTTTTTGATAATCTGTGGAGTTTTAGTAGCTTCCAACTTCTACTCGGCCAAAAACATTGTATCTACGAGTTTATGCACTTTCTAAGCCTATAAATAGATGAAAAACACAAGGGAAAAAGAGAGAATTCATTTATTACCATAAAAAAATCACTCAATCAAATGAGAAATTCTTCAATTCAAGGAGGGTTGTGCAAGAAGGTCTTCAAAGGAAGAAGAAGGAGGCTTGTCTATGAGTGCTTTCTTTTACTTTGTTTTCTTTATCTTGAACAGTGATATGTTAATTGTGTTATTGTAATTTGACATTGTTGTAGATATTCATAATTTTGAGAGTGATTTGATCCTTTGATTAATTGATTGTTATTCTTGGTATTTGATTACTTGTGCATATTACGAGATTAATTAGTTGGGTCTTCCCATTAACTTGCTTCGACAAAGGGATTGATGGTAGTCTCGATTCATTAGTTTCATATTTGTTATATTTTAACTTGCTTGGACAAAGGGGTTAAGAGTAAGGACAAAGTAATTCAAGGTTAATTGATGTCTGCCAAGACATGGATTCATTAGTTAATTTCTTGCATAATTTGCCAGAAATAGGAATTAAATCATGGACTATGGTTAATACAACTTTTGGGTAAGACTGGTTGAGACAGGATATGTGATGCTAAGTTACCTAGAAGATTGGGATTCATGGATTGGACAAAAAAGTGAATCTATATTATCTTTCATGATGCAAAGAGAATAATTAGTTCTGATAAAGATTAAGTACTTTAGGTCATGTATGTCAAGATAATGGTTTAAGTTACATAATTCTACATCCTTGACATGTATATATTTTTATTTTATTTTATTTTATTTTCCTTTTTATTTATTTTTCACTTTATCGAGTTGGTTAAACAATGAAAGAAAGGTGATCAATGTCTACTTGTTCCTGGAGGATCGACACTCGTTTGAACCCTATGCTCGGTTAATGATGAGTACGGTTGCTCATATGTATAATTTGGGTTTAACATTTTGATGTAAACTTGATTGGGAATGTGCATATTTTTTATATGATTTTTATACCAAAATCCGGACACATCAAGTTTTTGATGCCATTGCCGGGGATCGAACCCGAGTCTCCACAGTGACAACGTGGGATACTCACCACTATACTAAAAAAAAAAAAAAAAAAAGAATCAGTAGTGTATTGATGATATATTGGCAAAATTACAAGCTAACATTGATATTTTTAGGGAAACGTCATTAGAAATATTAGTGAATTCTTTTGTTGCCAATACAAATTCATCTGTTCAGTGGCATAAAAAAGCTTCGCAACGATTGGGCGATCAAAGGAAACAATTAGTTAAGATTGTTGAGGAGACTCATGAGTTCATGCTAGCCTGTATAATTGACCATGAAAAAAAGAGAGGCTATGAGGGACAATTGCATGATGTGGCAAGAGAGATATTTGATTCTACTCTATGTGCTCATAATTCTAATATTTCATTGTCACATGATTTCTTAGGCTCTTCTCACTTCTTGGAGAACAATGGTCCCAATGATAATGCATGGAGTTCAACATACCTCAAGAAGTTGGATTTATCATTCATTCAAAGAAACCCTTTAAGAATGTTGACAAATTCTACCCTTCACCCCAATCTCTGGGAGGTAACTTGGTATTTTTAGAAGCATGGAAAAATAAGGATTTCCCAATCCCATCTTTACAAACTCAAACACTAAATTTAAAGGGGTATTTTAAATTAAAAAAATTCTTTTGAAAGGTTAATCGGTGATTTCAAGCTTGATGCGTTCTTTAGAAACCATGTGCATTTATATCTTAACAACAATATTTGTGTGTCTAAACAAATGTTAGAGAAAGAGGTTTATGTGTTTTGCTTTAGTGAGAAAAAAAACAAAATTATTTTCATGAACCTTCCATTTTTCAAAATCCTACATTCTTCATTCTACATTCATTATGCCTACCTTCTATTTTGAGTTTTAATTTCTTTTCAAAAGGTTTGATGAGGAAGCATGATGGGTGTAGAGCAATTTTGTTTTATTTTTATTATTTTAGTCTTTTTCTTTAGTTTGTTTTCTTTTATTTAGGTATGTTTTTATTTTATTATTATTTTTCATGTGCTTTTATTTATTTTTTGTTTTATAGGCATACAGTCCTTCTCTTGGACAAGCCATTCTCTTTACCTCAAGCTTGGCTATCTATTGGAGCATTTTTGCACTTGGGAAGTATTACTTAAACTTTCTACTCCTGTATTATTTTTGGTCCCTTTGGAGATACTTTCTTGTGTTTATTTTTTTGCCAATAAGGACAGTATCCCATTTAAGCGTGGGGGAGTAGTTTGGTGATATACTTTGTCCAACTTTTTATCAATTTTATTTTGAGCACAAAGTTTGGAAAGTTGGAGCGACTCCGTCATGGAAGTATTATCTTTCTTATCTCTTCTCCCTTATATTTGTGGTCCCATGGCATTATTTATTCCTTGTTCTATTAATTTGGCAATTGAGGACAATGCCCAGTTTAAGTGTGGGGGAGTGATTCGATTGAAAATTCTTCTATACATCATTCTTTTATACTTTTTCCTTTTGGTGGGCAAACATTTTCAAATTTTTTTCTAATTTTCTTTGAGATTTCAAGCTATATTTTTAATGCATGTCTTTATGATGGATTATAGAGTATATGTTCTAGATCATTTATGGCTTATGCATGACTTTTTGCACGCACTTTGACGAAGTAGTTCTTGATCAAATGCTTTCCATTGTTCTTAAACCTTTTTTTCTACTAAAATTCATAGAGCATTCTAGAACTTACTTGAATACCTCTCGAGGCAAAATAAGAAAGTCAATCATGATTTAACTTAGGGATGATGGTAATAGGCCTTCTTTGGATAGTTTGAGCTTTTCAAGCCTACCTATTATTATAGTATCCCTAGTGCCTATTTTAAGCCTAAATTGTTGATTTTTTTCTTTAAAACCCATCACAATATTTTGTCCATTGCTTGTTTCTGAGAGTTTGAATAATTTTTCAAATCATTATGCTCTTGATGGATGAAAGTATATGTAAAAAAATGTTGAGGAAGAATGTGGGGATAAAGATCATGACTTGTTACTTTTAGTCATGGATCAATAACAAATTGAGCTGGAAATGAAAAGGAAAGAAAAAGAAAGAGAAAAGAAAACTTTTTGAAAGAAGAAGAAAGAAAAGATCACAAAAGGAATGGTGATTGAGCTGTAAAAGTTCAGTTCATATAAAGTACTAGACACTAGTGTTGGAAATTTGAGTGATCTTGTGAAAGAAATAAAGAAGAGTTGATGAGAAAAAAAGAAAAAAAAAAGAAAAAATGTAAGTTTTGCTTGAGTGGAGTTGTAATTGACATATAAGGTTATATTTTATTGATTTTTGGAATAGGAGAGCAAGAAGAGTTGGAAATTATTGATTTATTTTGTTTATCCTTTTTTTGCGAACTCTCAGTTTCTTTGATTTTGGATTCTCCTATATCCGTCATTTGATAAGCTACATTACAAGCCTTTAGCCTTACATTACATTCTTAAAAATCCTACTCGATCTAAGTAGAATTATGACATGTCTCGGATTAGTGGAGAGAATGTATGAAAAGTAAGCTTATGGAATGCATATTCTTTTTTAGCTAAATTCTTTCCAATGGTTGGAGAATATTGTGAACTCTTGAGATGGTTCTACTAAGTCATTTATTACTTACACAAGTCTTACATTTGTTGTGAAAGATGTAGTAGCATGTGTTTTATGTTCTTGAATAAAGAAAGCATTAGAGATATTGTTTTGAAATTGATTAAGTTAAACCTTGTATTTTCCTACTTGTTCTTGATACTTTGCTTGAGGACAAGCAAAGAGTTAAGTGTAGGGGAATATGATAGGGGCTAAATTAGTCATATTTTTCTTAGTTATTTGAGGTTCTATTGTGATACACTTTTTTCAATAACTAGCCATATTCCTTCATATTTGAAAATTTACCCCTGGAAAGGTATTTTGTTCATTATTTCAGATTTTTAGCGTATAGCGAAGCCAAAACGTCACAAAACAGATTAGAGGCAGTGCCGGCTAGGATAGAGGAATCGGCGCCGGCCATGCACTATTGACAAGAACTTCAAAGTGACAAAAAAATTGGTGAACCGAGCAAAACAGATTGGAACCAGCGTCGGCTGCATTTTGGTCTTCATTGTGCAAAATTCAAGAAAAAATTGGCAAACAAGTAGAGAAACAGAACACAACTGACGACGGCTCCGAGAGCTAGGCGGCGCCGGCTGTGCCCTGAAGTTAAGGCAGTGCTTGATTTTTCTACGCGGTTTTTGGTAGTCTGTGGATTTTTAGTATCTTCCAACTTCTACTCGGCCAAGAACATTGTATCTACGAGTTTAGACACTTCCTAAGCCTATAAATAGATGAAAAACACAATGGAAAAAGATAGAATTCATTGATCATCATAGAAAATCACTCAATCAAAGGAGGAATTCTTCAATTCAAGGAGGGTTGTGCAAGAAGGTCTTCAAAAGAAGAAGAATGAGGCTTGTTTATAAGTGCTTTCTTTTACTTTGTTTTCTTTGTCTTGAACAATGATATGTTAATTGTCTTATTATAATTTCACATTGTTGTAGATATTCATGATTTTTAGAGTTATTTTATTTTTTATTAATTGATTGTTATTCTTGGTATTTGATTACTTGTGCATATTACAAGATTAATTGGTTGGGTCTTCCCATTAACTTGCTTGGACAAAGGGGTTGATGGTGGTCTCGATTTATTAGTTTCATATTTGTTGGCTTTTAACTTGCTTGGACAAAGGGGTTAAGAGTAGGGACAAAGTAATTAAAGGTTAATTAATGTCTACCAGGACATGGATTCATTAGTTAATTTCATGCAAAATTTGCCAAGAATGGGAATTAAATCATGGACTATGGTTAATGCATCTTTTAGGTAAGACTAGTTGAGACAGGATATATGATGCTAAGTTACCTAGAAGATTAGGATTCATGGATTGGACAAAGAAGTGAATCTATATTATCCTTCATGATGTTAATAGAATAATTAGTTATGATAAAGATTAAGTACTTTAGGTTATGTATGTCAAGATAATAGTTTAAGTTATATAATTCTACATCCTTGATATGTATATATTTTTATTTTATTTTATTTTAGTTTCCTTTTTATTTATTTTTCACTTTATCGAGTTGGTTAAACAATAAAAGAAATGTGATTAATGTCTACTTGTTTCTAGAGGATCGACACTCGTTTGAACCCTATGCACGGTTAATGATAAGTATGCTTACTCATATGTGTAATTTGGGTTTAACGTTTTAATATAAACTTGATTGGGAATGTGCTTGTTTTTTTATATGATTTTTATACCCAAATCCGGACACATCACATTGCTTAGTTTACTAAGAAGTCATACAATTTTTCTTCTTATTTCCTTCAGAATTAGTGTATATAATGGTTAGTCTGTGTTGCTAAGTTGAGATTTGGAGGTTTGCATGAATTTTTTGAGACGTGGTTTGATCAACTTATCTATCCTAACACAGATAATCAAAAATAAGAAGGCCTGGAAGTCCAGCCTTGTTTACCAATCTTTTGTTAGCATTGCAATATATCTGTTGTAGTTCATGTCCCTACAATGGATTTAGGGCCACTATCAGGTTAAAACCGAGTTTCTTTAATACTACATAAATTTTATATCATATACATCATCCATTTCATTCTTGGTACTGGGAATCTAGTTCCATGGCATTCTTTTATCACAACTGCTGACTACTTTAAGGGTCTTTATTCTAATAAGCATATTTTGAAGGTGTTTTCTGTAGCTTACACGGATTCAGCATTGCTTGTTCTTGTTGATTACTAAAATCCAGTTTAATTATGTTGGATAAATACCTTGAAGATAACTAAATTTTCACCATCATAGTGATTTGTGCGAAATTTAGTTTACACTTGACATATGCCAATATTAGATAAGCATAAAAGGGTCAAATGAAAAGCATAAATAGCATGCCTTTCAGCAAACAACAATCCCTAAAAGATGTAGCCCTGCTAAAATAGCAAAATACCTTGTAGCTCCCACACTATGAAAAAGAGAAAGCTTCTGCCACTGGAATTCTCTTCTTCTATTCAAGACAACCTCGCTTTTATATATATTTTTAGCGCAAGCTCATTGTAATGTGGATTGAGCACAACCCATGATAAACAAAGGGGAAAGGAAAAAAAAAATCAAAAGCAGATCATCGAAACAAGAAATAAAATCGTGCAAATAATCTTGCAATGAAATTCTGGCTAGTTGAAATTGGAATAACTTGGTGATTTTTATCGTTCAGCTTTGGGAGTGATTGCATGTTTTTTTGGACATTTGCTGCCTTTACTACCATGTCTTTTAAGTGCTGATTGTAACTTAGTTTTTCTTTTTCACTGGGCATGTTGTGATCCTTTTTATATTGTTTGGATGGAAGGAAATAGGGTAAGTTAGTTATTTTTTGTGGCGTAAGGTGTTTGTTTTTAAGAGAACGAAAGGATGTGCCCTTTCTTGCAATTTTAACTACCTTAATAAATGCATTGAAGCACATTAAATACTTAAGTCATTCTTGCAGTTGGATGGATAATATGGAGGAATATCAGTCCAATCTACCTAATCCAAGCAAAATAAGCTTTCTTTATTTTTCCAATGTACTTTCATCCATCTTATTTCTTACCTCAAAGAACAGGACCTCTGCCCCCCTTCCCCAAGTTTATGGAACATTAGAAAGACAGCTAAAAGAGATCTCTACAAGATTATCATATAGTATATCATTCCACAGAGATATCAATAATACACCTCTAAACTACCTACTAACCAACTCTAAACATTGCACTAGGATAAAAACAAAGAAGAAAAATAGTGATCATCTTGAACGTCCATCATCCTACTCATTCTATAGCACAAGTGGTGTTACCTATATTCCTGTCCATTCCCCCTCCCCCCAAAAGATAGCAGAAATTATTGAAATCCTTCTCTAGCATATTATCTAGTTTTAGCTTGAGATTCTACATACTTGATAAAAGAAAGTCCAAGATCTTGAAGGAAGAAGAAATTCTACATAACTTTGATAAGAAATTTCAACTTGAGATTCCTCCGGTTGTCAATATCTCTCTACTCGGCAAAAGCTGTAACAACTGTTGCTGTTTTGCCCTCGCTTTTATATGTATTTTTCGGGCAAGATCATTGTCCATAGTCTACAAAAAGAAACACAATATTGGAAGATGGTTATAAACAAATAGATCATCAATTTGAAGATTTGACAACCAGATGATGATTAAGTTTCTAATTTCTGATCTTCACAAAAAAAAACAAAAAACAAAAAAAAAAATCTGTAACTTATTATCTACCATATGATCAAACCAAAAGGTTTTAACTGCGATATGAAATTAATTTTTCGCATAGTATTAAAATATATAAGTTTCATATAGATGCTAAATGTGCTACAAACTGGATAGATCTGTACATATTAATTAGTAAATAAAAAGTTACATTTAATTGAGACTAGATAAGTTGTAAATTAGAGTAGACAATTTCACATGGTGTTGAACTAGAAGAACTTGAGTGCATTTAATTCCTTTTTCTTTTCCTTTTTTTAGTGTTTTTATATTGAAAATAAGGTTAATGTCACTATTCCCCTTAACACTACTCAATTTTCACTTTACTCCATAATGTTATTTTTATGTCAATTGGCCCTATGGGTTAAGTCTATTAAAAGGCTCTGTTATTTCTATTGAGATTCTCCAACTTCAATTGCAATACCCTTTCTATTGGATTGCTACTACTATATGGGGATGAAGTAGTTTCTTTCATGAGTTTGATTAAATTTTGACTAACTCGACCTTGATGTGACAACTATTCAGTTGGAAAGACAAATATGTAAATGATGAATATTGATTAATAGGAAATAACTCTAGTAAAAAAAAAGAATAAGGTCAAAGAAATAGAAAAATTAAGCAACAAATTAAGTGCAAGACAATTTAACCATAGTTTCAAAGAAGAAGAGTCCTTCAACTTATATGATATTTATTGAGAATGATTCCAAAGAAAAACAATAGAATCATCTTTTGAAGTGAATGGAAATCTCACCCAAGCAGTTTATTGAGCAATTGTTCTAAACCTTGGTAAAAAAGAAGTACTATTTCATTACCTAGTTAACTTCGAAGAACAGCAGGAGCCAGACATCAAATGAATCTACATTGTGCATACTAACACTTCAAGATTGTGAATGAACAATTATCACTGCTGTTATGTTGAAATAGATATTAAAACTAATGGCAGTCCTACATTAGCCATTCTATCTAGAAAGTAACACATCTCTATGATGTATGAAATTAAAAGTTGATTAACTGAACGATAGAGTTTATAAAGAAGAAAAGCTACTGCTACTCTTGTAAAGGTATTTATCTAGAAAATAGCCCTTCAGAAAAATTTCATGTTAAAGATAGTAGACAACATTCCAAGAATCGGACAGGAATTCCATTTTCTTCGCAATTCTTAATTTATCAATGATATTGATTGGAGCAAATTCAGGAAAAAAGAAAAACTAAAGGCCGAAAAGAAAACTCAATGTATTCACTAATTTTTAGAAATAAAATGATTCACGAGGAAGGCCAAAATTAGTTGAAAAGAGAAAAATAACTTGAAAAATGATCAACTAGAACGCTTTTTAAGTCGAAACAGCATCATGCAAAAACACAATGTAACCTAACAAGTTCAGATGCATTACTAGAAATGTGGTCAGCAAATGTGTGCAGCATATACCTTCAGTTAGGATCACTTTCAAAAGTAATAACTTGAAAAATACATTTTGAAAAATCAAGCATTCAGTATTAACTTTCTTATAGCAGCATTTGAGAGCATCTCAAGTTTGCTATTCCAATCAACCAAATTATTGATTACCTATAAGGATCCTATTTTAAGTTCGTAAGGTAATACCTAATAAACAAAAATTCTCCAAATGGATTTCACCTACATGGTTAACATTCTAGGCAAAACAAAATATATTTCATGATTCTAAAGAATCAAATAAATTAAAGTTTTCCCACTGTTGATCTCAGACATAAAAATCGGTAAATAAAATACTTTATAATCCGCTTGTCCACCGGGGAGGGAGGGGTATGTCAACAAAATTTATTGAATGTAACAAGATTATGAATACAATTTCATAGAGGGAATAGGAATGTCTCTCGTTGGAAACCAATGAATAGGAATTTTTTTTAGCAAAAAATGGACAATAGGTAGCCCTTCACCACAATATCAACAAATTGTAATGTTAACTTCTCATATTTATAGCATGATATGCTTGATTAATGACAAGTAATATTGTGAAATGGAAACTTATATTTGATTGGATATTTCAAGCAAAATCATCCACCTACTATACATTCAGATTCATCTTGGTCACAAAATACACAAAGCACCTAATAAAAGCAGAATAAAATGCAACCAGCTTTACCAAGCCTAACAGAATTAGATAGGTAACAGATTCTAAGGTCAAATTCTCAAAGCAACAACATTTCACCATCAAGAAATCAAATTGCCATAATGCCTAAAAAGTCTAATCACATAGCCCTTCACCACAATATCAAGCCTAAAATCATTCAAGACTCGGTCTTTACAAACATCACATTAATTATTCAATGAGAAAGAGGAGAAGGGGTGTATGGGCATTACCTAAGAAGTCTCTATCAATCGACCACTTCAATTTCCAACAATGAAATATTAGGGCATAAAGGGAAGAAATAATATCACTACTTTTATGCCTTGAATACAAATACCACATAGAGAGAGAGAGAGAGAGAGAGAACTTATGCCCTGAATGCAAATTCTAATCAACTGAAAGATAATAGAGGAGAGTAAAAATTGAGAGTTTTTATGCAGCAATATCACAGTTCAAACATCAGCTTAAGTTAAACATACTTCTGTATCAAGTATTTGCATTAAACCAGAATTAAACTTTGGCTAATACAAGGATTTTTTGGAGAATTCTAGTAAAGGAAGAATCTTACAAAATAGTTCAAGACAAACTTGATACAATAAGTAATTTAGCTAAAGTAATCTAGAAATTTATATGAAGTTATACTACAATATAGTTAAAGTAAAATATATTTGAAATAAAATGATGGTTTCAAGGTACAAATTTTCATCTTCATTATTATTGTTGTTGTTGTTGTTGTTGTTGTTGTTGTTGTTGTTGTTGTTGTTGTTGTTGTTGTTGTTGTTACTACTACTACTACTACTACTACTACTACTACTACTACTACTACCTCTATTTCTTTTTATAAACAATAAATCATCATCATTTCACATCAATTCTATCAGAGATAAATCTTTTGTGTAGAAGATGGCAATAAGTTTACTTCTGAAAACTGGCAAATAGGTAAAAAGATTGCTCAAAGGCCTAATATTTCATAATAAATACAACTTAAAAAAGGAATTTTCTAGAATGGAATGAAATGGCATACCTTCTCAATGCCACCTTGAGATGTGGTCTCCACGAAAAGGTGATGTAAATACAAATCGTTTCCTCCTACAGCAGGGATCCTGTTAGATTGCAAAGGATCAAGTTATCAGGCTCCCTTATTCTTTACATGCAACTTCTATATTAGATGTTTCAGGCAACTAAGAAAAGAAAGTTGCAGATTATTTTCCTATTCTCCACTCTCTTAGATATTAGTGAAAATTTAGCCAATCTTTCATGAAGAAAACCATTAAATTTTTTGTCATACATACCACATATGATATTAGCTCCATATTAAAATCTAAACAAAATCCACATAAAGAATATGGCCATAGTATCTGGATGGATGTCCACTAAATAAAAGCAGTACACCTAACATATATAATTTACATAAGCAGAGGAATATTTACTACTCAATAGTAAGAAATTCAATTAAAAAATCGGCCATTTGCTATCAATAATAGGAAGTATTGAAACAGCTAACGATAAGTCCCAATAAACTACAACAAAATGCATGTATCAAAACATTCCCAAACCAGTACAAAAAATTCAATCTTAGGCTCAAGAAGCCCATAAACCCATCAAAATACAAAAGAAACACAAGCCCTATTTTCTCTATTCAGTAACAAAGTAACCTCTAACATATTGAAATTACATTGTGTGAGCCCAACAAGATGGGCAATACATATTCGAATATACCTTCCCTTTAATTTTAATTATAGAGGTGCAGAAATAGTACTTGAATAACTTATTTTGTGAGCTAAATAACTCGCCACTTCACTACCATTACCAATTAGAACTTTGAGGTCCTACTGCTCAAGGACAATAGCTGGTGGGGAGATGGAAGATATATTAACCAGATAGGAAGGGAATGCAACATAAGAGCATACAAAGAAGCTTAAGTTTTAGGCTTAATTTGGGAGATCAACTGGAGATAAAGGTAATGGCGCTAGCAAAGTTGGGAATCCAAAGGGAAAGGAAAGAAATTGATTCTACCAGAGAAGTAGGCACAGTATGGTTCATTTGTACTTCACTCGGTCAAAACACTGGTGGCAACTTCGGCCAGCCAATTTCAAGGAAGAAGAAGATGGTAGGTGGAAATGAGTGTTGAAGACAGTGGGTAGTAGAGTGTGAAAGTAGTAGCTAGTATGGGGAAATGGGAGGGAATCTGAAAATTATCCTTGGGAAGAGGATTTTTGCCTAAGTATGGAATGGGCCAGACAAAGGGGATTTTTGCCTAAGAATATCAAAATGACATCATTTTATTATATAATGTGGCAAATCCGTGACAGATCCCTTGCAGACTGCCATGGATTAGCCACAAAAGAATTGAGGAATTTATTATTCTATGATAAATCCGTGGCAGATTGCTACGGATTTGCAACGGAATCAGTGTAATTTACCAATTCTGTGGCAACTAGCCACAAATTTGCAAGGGAACCAGTAAATAAAAATTTAACACACATTCTTTTTATCTCTATTTTGCCTAACTTATTTTTTTATAACATTATCAGTCATAATACATTAAATTAAACTCTAAAGGCTCATAAAAATATTTCAAAAATAAGTAACATGCCTATTTTACTGCCATTCGTTGCACCTATAACTTATTTCATTAATACAATTAACATATGAATATTATTGAAATCTAAAAACAATAAGGTAGTGAATTATAAAGAGATAAAGGAATAGAAAAAAATTCGTATTTGTTCTAAATAGGCATTGAATTATAATTAAAATGAATTAATAGAATAAAATAATTGGTAAAAATGTAAATAATCAAATCCATAGCAGATCCCATGCAGACTGCCGCAGATTAGCAATAGAAGAATTGAGAAATTCATTCTTCTATGGCAGATTGTGATGGATTTTCCACAGAATCAATGTAATTTACAAATTTGTTGCAATTTCGTGGCAAATTAACACGGATGTGCAAGGGAACTAGTAAATAAAAATTTAAAACACATTCTTTTTATCTCCATTTTGCCAAACATATTTTTTGATAACATTATCAGTCATAATACATTTAATTAAACTCAAAGGGCTCGTAAAAATATTTCAAATTAAGTATCATACCTATTTTACAACTTATTGTCACACGCATAACTTATTTCATTAATACAATTAACATATGAATATTATCGAAATCTAACAACAATAAGTTAGTGAATTAAAATGAGATAAATGAATGAAAAAAAAAATCTTATTTATTCTCTATAGCTATTGAATTAGAATTAATATGAATTAATAGAATAAAATAATTGACAAAAAATGTAAAAAATCAAATACGTGGTAGATCCCTCGCAGACTGCCCCGAAATAGCCACGGAAGAATTGAGAAATTCATTCTTCTATGGCAAATCCGTGGCAGATTGTGATGAATTTGCCCCGGAATTGGTGTAATTTGGCAATTTCGTGGAAATTCCATGGCAAAATTGCCACGGATTTGCAAGGGAACTTGTAAATAAAAATTTAAAACACATTCCTTTTATCTTTATTTTGCCTAACATATTTTTTGTATTTATTATCAATCATAATACATTAAATTAAACTCAAAAGGCTAATACAAATATTTCAAAATAAGTAACATACATATTTTGCAGCTTGTTGTTGCATGTATAATTTATTTAATTAATACAATTAACATATGAATATTGTCAAAATCTAAAAACTAAAAGGTAATAAATTAAAAGGAGAAAAAGGAATACAAAATTTCATATTTTTTTTTTCAATAGGTATTGAATTGGAATTAATATGAATTAATAGAATAAAAGAATTGGCAAAAAATTAAAAGAATCAAATCTGTGGCAAATCCGTGGCAGTTTAGTAATTCATTGGTAGATTTCCACGGATTTGAGAAAGAGCTTGTAAATAAAAATTTAAAACAAATTCCGTGGCAAATCCCTTGCAGATTGCAATGAATTTGTGACTATTGAAAATACTTGCAATTTGCTACAGAACTGCAATGAGATTTTCTATATTTCCTCATTTTTATTTATTTTAAAATATTATAAATTTTACATGGACCTATTTCCATCACAAATCAGCGGCTAAGTTCTGCAAGTTGTTTATTTGCTATGGATTTGCGACGAAGAATTGGTTCATGGCTATTTGCTACACTGTCCACGGCAATTCTGTAACAAATAGCACTGGATTTGCTCTTGATTTTTATCCCTTGCAATTTGCTTGGGCTTTTCTTGTTTTGTTGCAATTCTATTGTAGATTGCCATAGAATTATTTCTGTGGCAAATTTACAATTTTCTTGTAGTGCTAGAAACCGAAAACATGTTGCATTTATAAGGAGTAGCAGAAAACATTAAGCTAAAGATTGAGCACAGATCAACCTTAGGATTTTGGGAGATATACCAATCATGACGTGCTAAATTCAAAGAATGAAAAAAATCAAAAAATAAACGGATAAGATCTCAATGTAGCAAGAAATATGTAGTCAATGTGAAAATGGCATAAGAGAATTTAGGTATAACACTGAGAAGTTTGATGGAAATTAGTGGCAAACAATAAGCGTAGTTCCTAAGGCAGTCTCAGACAACTATGTCTTGGAAGAATACATAGAGGCTTCCAATTCTTCCTTTGATACATCCATACATGACATATTAAATTCGTTTTCTGGCGAAGTAAACAAAAATGCAGACACGGATCCTCTCTTGGACTGTTGGAGGGTCGTTTTATCCTTCTCACTTTACAAACTCGGCGAAATTTTCAGTGGTAGTCAAGTTAGAGGCAGCACAATGATTGTGAATCTCCTAAAGAAGCGGCAGTAATGTTCTACTTAATAACTATAAATTCCGCCTTCTAAGACATTTTCGTGTTGCTTCTAGTAACAATACCTACACCATATCAAATTTATCTTATTCTTAGTTTTCTACGTGTCCTGAAAATAAGATTGCGTTCAATCAAAATCCATATCTACAAGAATAGCCAAGAATTTATGCCTTTTTATGTTGCTAAAACTCATTTCCACTATTTTGAGTCTAACGCTATACTAACCACAAATTCCTTCCCTATGCAGAAGTAAAGTGGTCAATTTCGTTTGAAAAATGTTAAAGAATTTTTTAGCCACCCAATTTCCCTAGAATTTTTATCCTAATCTTATACCTCCTATGTACCATAATTAATGAAGCTAGATATTTGTAGTCATTCCTTCACTAGTAGCTTACAATTCCTTGTGCCTAACATAAAGCTCCATATTTCCCCTTACCATACTTCGTCTATAATTAATCACACCCAACCGATCTACTAAAATGTAGTATCATGTCTCTATTAGTAATCTAAGCTCCTTGTTTTGTCAATAAATCTTTGTCAATATGTTATCATAATCCTCAAAGAATGCACAATTTACATTCCTTGGTAAATTTATTTCACCAACGAGAATTTCCATATTCCAAATAAAGCCCCAGAACTTTACCTCTAAACATGGAAGAGTGTGCCCAGACAATTATAAGCACCTTCCAACTATCACAATTCAAGTGAGTGGTACACTACTCCATATGTAAAATTTACAGTACTAAGATCAAATAGCCTATTAAAATAAACGCCTTGCTTTACTATATCCAATCATAAGTCCTCTCTGCTAAATGTAAATGTATTCGCCTTCACTTGAAATTACATCTTATTTCCTTCCGTAGTTGTATTTCCTCAGCTATTAATTACAATAGTGAGATAGAGTTTTCTTGCTCAAGCTAAAGTATCTTTGGACAACTCTCCCTCAAATGCGTGGTATCCCCACAACTATAAGATTTCTTTTTTCACTTCTTAGATTAATAGTCCTTTTGATTGTGCCATTTCTTCACACAATAATAGCAAATTATCATCTTGAAAGCAAAATGCACTAGTGCCATTTGTGCTTGCTTCCTTCGATTCTTCTTTTTTTTGTCTAGCTACCTTCTTTTCAGGACTAATATTTGGTTGTAGCCGAAGCCTGATTATTAGACCTATACTTATCTGCATTCTTAGTCCAGGTAGCAGAATCCATGGCAGCAACACATATGGTTGAAAGGGAAAATGCTAGTCTTCCCCTAAGTTCTGACGATCCTGGAGCATATTTGTTGTTTTGTCAATGGCTTCAGCCACAATCGCATCCTTTAGTACCTCCCTAAGAGCAACACTGTTCCTCATATTGAGTTGATATCGAGGTGGCATCTTCTTGTCACAATAGTCAACACCCTCATTATAAGTGTAAGCAAGAAATGCTCATGTACATAATATAATAGGTAAGCCATATGATATACTAAAAGGGAGCACAACATTTATCATATAAAGCATTTGCAGGCTAGCTTATATAGCAAATAAGAAAATTTTCAAAACCACTATTTCTTAGGATAGTGTCTATTGCATGCTTGAACTTATAACTTGTAAAAAAAAAATAGATACAGTGTTCGATATTTTATTTTCAAAACGTATTTTATGGGAAAATATGAATGAAATATGCATCTAAATATCAAACATTTACACAATCAAGTTGGGTGAAAGCCTAAAATAATATTCTATATATGTTTACCTTTACTCTAAGCTCAAGGAGTTATCAAATACTAAAAAATTAAAAGAAGTGCCTCAAATAGTTAGTATATAAGGGATATATAACTTATGCATAAAAAGAAAATACTTATGCAAAACAATGAGATGTTCCATAGGTATCCTTATTTCATAAAACATAGTCTTTGAATATATAACAAAACAATCAACAAGTACTAAATTTGTAGAATCCATCCAATAATGCAAAAAGGTCCCGGGGTTCTAGTTCTCAACGCTGTTGGGTTCTAATCTTCATTTGAATCCTTATTATTAGGTTCATATAACCAACCCCCAATGTTCATAGTAAAACCTATTCTTGCTTTATCCATAAAACCAGGAACATTAAACTTAGGTCTGTCGGGATTCTCTATAGCCTTCCTCTTTCTTCTTCTCTTGCCTTAAGCACTACTCCCAGAGTTCCCTCATTGCTAGTTAAAATCCATCATTCAATTTAGGTCTCTCATTAGCAGTGTTATCAGTAAATGGGATAGCTTCAAACGCTCCTATCAGTCAGGTCACATGCTATTATTGTTAAGCCCTAGAGGTAATCACATTTATTCTATATATTATGCATTATTAAATAAAATATGGCATTCTTTCTCTTTCAATTTGTTTTATTTATGCTTTCGTGTAAAATAACGGTTAGATAAAGTTGCAAATGCAACACTGTGTTAAGAAAATCATGATAGATATCATGATATGAGGTTCCTACTACACTGGAGATTGTTCATACCAAAATTATCCCTAGTAATAGTATTAATGAGATAGGACATCATTAATGAATTAACAGTAGCACGTGTTATACTTCCTGATTTGATCAGTCAGTGGTTCTCACATCCGTAAGTATTGTGCTACTCAAAGTTAACACGTGGTTGCTTTTTACTTGAACAAGTACATTAGACAACCTGACTATGAGATAATCACATGGACAACTATTTAGTGCCAATGAGAGAATTTCATTATCGCAAATGTGCAAGTGTTCTTAGACTTGAGATCCCTAAGGTACTTTTATTTGCTAAGTGTTGGACTTTGATTCCAATCTCTGGAGTCTTGACAAAACTGCCTACGGGATGGATATTATGTACAATATGAATCAAATAAAAGTAGTTCAGGGGATCAATAAAGGATTCACCATTTCTAATAGTAGAAGCAAATATTTCACGGCCACTCATAGGAATCACTACTCATGAAGTCATTGGCCAAGGTGATTATATATTGGAAATGGTTCCAATGGATACATATGATGAGTAGTGGATTCTGGGAACAAGTACTAAACTATTCGGTCCAGGATTAAATTATTATTCTAGAAGAAGTTGGCACTAATTCTGTACTCCAAACCGAATGGGATATTATATAGTAAAAAAAGTTTATTACACTGTTGTTTACTATTGAAAGGTTCATGTCACGCCAATTGACTTTTTGGACTTTTGGGTGGTCATGATGTGTTAGTAGATACCGCTTATAATCTTCTGAATATGGATTTATTAATTAGAGAATTAATAAATCAATACTTATTAGAATTAATAAGTTAATTATAGGATTATTAATCTTAAAGACATTTAGATTATTTAATATTTTGCTACCAATAGACCAAAAAATCTAATAGGTCACACACATTAGAAAGATGTTATTTGATAACATTATAGGGTTGATGAAGAAGTAATTGTGGTCAAATTATAATTAGTTATAATTTGTGGGATATATTATAATTAACTATAATCATAATATTTATTAGTAATTAAAGAATCCTTATATGTAATGCATTCTGATTACCAAATACAGACGGGATAAATATATATATATATATATATATATATATATATATATATAGGGAATTATGATTAAGGAATTACATACACATGGAGGTTTATTTTTTGGAAAAATCGCGACAACTCCTTCTGTGTTTTCTTCTTCTAAAACATTGGAAACCCTCGCCAACAATTGTTTTTTCTTGCATAGAAATTTTGGTGTTTCTTGAGCACCATCCTCGTGTGGGTTTCTATTAGAGAAATCTCTATTCTTGAGATTTAGTGTTTTGATAGAACGAAGGAGTGTTTACTAGATCACGCTGCCAATTGAACAGAAGGCAAATTTTTATTTCTCAGAGGCTTCATGCAAGGTAAGATCTCTACTGTTTTAATTCTTGTTAATGCATAAACGTGATCCTCGGTGTGGAATTCTTATTTTTTCGCTGTGCAAATCCAGTCTTTCCACGGAGAATTCTTAACAGTAGTATCAGAGCCTGGTTTATGCATTAATGAGTCAGATTTTTGTCATGAAATATGTTTCCTCGTTGCCTCTGTGTACTCTATGAACAATTGTTTCCAAGTGAGCTTTTTGTAAAAAAAATTTGATTCTGTGGACTTTAGTTTTATCGAACATGTTTCTGTAAGAGTTATAGGAATGTTTTTGACAAGAATTTAGGGGTTAACTCTTGCATTATTTCTTGTAGAGAAGAAAAATGTTTTACTAGGGTTGTTGTGTCTAACTGAAAAAGGGAATTGCTTTCCTGAGACTGTCGTTTTTCTTGAAAATTTTTTGATTTGTTCTTGTTTTGTTTTATAGAAAAAATTTGTATTAGTTTATAGAACAAAAAAGAAAAAAAAGAATTGGAATCAATCATAGAATTGTTCTCTGAAATTGTCATAGAAGGCTTGAAGATTTTTCCCCATAAATTGTTTCTGAGGGTGACGAAAGAGAAAAAAATATATATTTTTTTTGCCGCAATGCATGGCTTGAGGCATAATATTACCCAAGCCGCAGCTCACCTGGGCTGCAATTCATGAATTGCGGCTCCGTGGGCTTTTTCAAATGCCATCCTGGGGAGGCTTATACACATCCTCCCCAGGATGCAACTTCCTTTTGTTAATAAAAATCTCCCCCCCCCCCTCCCCGCGCCCTTTTTTTTGTTTAGTCAAAGCCTCCAGTTTTGTCTTCCTGCTAGTTGCACATTGATGGTTTTGTTGATTTTTCAACCTGCACCCAAAATTTTGCCAAAGTTAGCATTTTGTCACTAACATAATATTTCCAAAAATTCTTGTTTTGGAAAAATAATATATTTTATAAAATAATGATTTTAGATTATATATTATTTTAATTCCTAAAATATGGTTTTTGAAATTAATATATTTTCTAAAATAATGATTTTAGATTATATATTATTTTAATTCATAAAATATGATTTTAGCAATTAATACATTTTCTAAAATAGTAATTTTAGAATTTATTCTATTTTCCAAAATGGCGATTTTGGAATTAATATATTTTCTAGAGTACTAATTTTAGGAGTGATTTGAATATATATATATATATATATATATATATATATATATATAAAAGTCGAAGAGGAAGCTTACTGTTACAACACGTAGAAATATCATAAGGTGACACATGTCTAAACAAAAATCTTTTAAAAGAAAAATAAATGTTATATTTAAATTCATTTAAAATATTAATTAATTAATTAATTAATTAATTAAATTAACTAAGAAAATATATGTGTATTTAATATTAATACATTGACATGTGTGATTCTTTGAATATTATCTAAATTGATTTAACATCTTAACTAATTAAATAATAATTAAGTTAATTAATAAGATATATATATATATATATATTTAATATTAATATATTGAATTTTAATAACATGACAAACCGTGCAACGCACGTGACTTCAACCTAGTCTCATTAAATGAGGGATGAAAAATTACTTTTCTTTTTGGGGGCACTGCCCCCTGAGACCCACAGGGGGCGCTGCATTTTTTTTTTTCTTTTCTCAGATAAGGGGACACAATAGCTATTTTTCTCTAAATTTGATTTTGAGATTAACTATTTCATTTTTTTTCAAAATAATGATTTTGGAAGTTTATATTTTATATAAATCTATCTAGAAATTTTCAAATTTTGATTTTGGAAACTTTTGTTAATTTCTAAAATTTGACTTTAGAAATTAATATATATATATTTATTTATTCTAAAATTCTTATTTTAGATTTTATTTCAAAAACAGTTATTTTGGAATTGTATGCTATGTTTTATTTTGCTTAATGTGTTTTGAGCATGATGTTAGAATGGTGGATGGTTAAGGAAGGACTAAAACCAAATATATATGTTCATGCATTATATATAGTCTTCGTTTTAAATGAAATAGGGCCTGCTTATCCTGCCTTCTTTATTATTCTTGTGTAATTTCTCTTCTTATCTAAACTCCTCTCGAATGTAACTCGAGGTTTCTTTACTTAGGAAATTTATGTAATTATCTTACATATGTTAGATAGAGTTAGAAAAATTATTTACATAACAATGGAGATGGCTACCAAAATGAGGCGAGAGCGTAAGACTTTCAACTTATATCATGCATGAATACATAGAGTTAACCATATTAATTTCCTTTGTGGCTTGAGAAAATTAATTTTGGAAAAGTCCATAACCATTCCACGTAATTATGCTTTTGCTATGTAGGGATATGATGATATTATGCATGCTATCTGTAAGACACAAATATTACAAAACCCTCAATTAAAATTAAATCTAATTCCTTCTATTAAGTTTGGCTAACTCAAGCCTACTTGACATTGGGCACATTTAAACTTTAGAATTTTTAATTCCTAATTAATGGGTAGGGTTTAACAAATTTCTTTTTCCTGATTGGGTTAACTCAAGCATAAAGAAAATTAGAAGTAATACTGGGTTAGCTTAAAAACTTTAAGATTAAAAGACCCAATCATCCAGTAATTACATACGATGTAATTGGTATTGGGTACCTACCATTGAACTTAAGGGTGGTTTGTTGGGCAAACCTAAGGTCATTCTTGACAAATTTGGAGACCGGTCCACTAGGAAAGTTTTCGATGGGCTTTTCCGAATCAATAATGGGGGCTATTGGTTTGAGTAAAATAGTGAAATAACCATGCACTTAATTAAAGACCTAATTATTTGCGTTACAAGTGAATATACAGTTCGCCAATTTTCTCTAATTTTACATCTATGTCATTTGTATCATGATAACAAACTTGATGTTATGTAGCATTTTGAAAACCAACAAATTAATTGAAATAAACTTTCTTGACTAGTATCGAAACTTAAGAATTGTTCTCAAGTCAGAAAAGTTGATCTACATATTAAAGGCTCCTATTCCACCACCACTAGCTCAACATGCTTAGATTGATGAGTATGCTATCCAGAAGAATCATAAGAAGGATAGTGACATAGCATCCTGTGTGATGTTAGCATCGATGACCCATGAACTGCAAAAATATCATGAGCATATGGATGCTTACTCGATTATCTTACATATTCTAGAGCTGTTCGATACCGAGGCCAGAACAAAAAGATATGAGATATCAAAATAATTGTTCCATTCAAATGTGGTTGAGGGTACTTCTATGGCCACTCATGGGCTGAAGATGTTGAGTTTAACTCAGAAGCTCAAATCTCTTGGTTTTGTGATAGACAATGAATTAAGTATCTACTTAATTCTGTAGTCTTTATGAAGTAGTTTTTCACAGTTTGTGATTAACTACTAGGTGAACAAGATTGAGTCCACCATATACAAGTTGATCAATCTAATCAAAATTGTGGTGTCCTCTATGGAGAAGGAATCTAATGCAGTTTTGTTAGTAGAATCTTCCTCTTCTAGGAAGAAAGTTCTTAAGAAGAAGAAGAAGGCTTCTACAAAGCCTAAAGGTGGTGTGAAAAAGAAGAAGGTAGCCACCAAAGGCTCATGCCATCATTATGGAAAGATGGGCCAGTAGAGGCGCAAGTGCAAAGCCTACTTGGAGACTGTCAAGGAAAAGAAGCAGAAGGAGAAGCTTGCGAGCACTTCTATCTCTACTCCTATTATGTTTATGATTGAGGTTACTATTGCCTTTAGAAATGACATATGGGTATTAGATATTGGATGTGGATCTCATTTATGTAATAACTTGCAGGGAATAAGCAATAGTAGAAGGTTTGAGAAGGGCGACATGGACTTATATATTGCAAATGGATCAAAGGTTGTTGCACTTGCTGTAGGGACTTACAAGCTACACCTGCCTTCAGGATTATTTTTAGAACTACAAAACAGTTATTTTGCACCATTTTTATTGAAAACATTATCTCAATTGCATGTTTAGACTTATGTGGATTTCATTTAATTTTTAAGAATAAATGTTTTTCTTTTCATTGAATGATATTCATTACGCTTCCGCAACTTTAGTTAATGGTTTATATATTCTAGGCATGGACAATCCAATCCTCAACATAAATAATAAGAAAATAAGAATAGGTAATTCAACTTCATTTTATTATGACATTGTCACTTAGGCTATATAAATGAGAATAACATTTCTAAGTTAGACAAGCTAGGTGACTTAGGGTCATTTGATTATAAATTATATGGCATATATGAATCTTGTTTAGTTGGTAAAATGGCTTAAACTCCTTTTTCTGGAAAGGAGAAAGGGCCAAAGAGTTATTAGCACTTTATACATTCTGATGTATATGGCCCAATATCTATACAATCAGAATGAGGTTATCACTATTTCATACCCTTTATCAATGATTAAACTAGATATGGGTATTTGTATTTCTTGAAATACAAATTTGAAGCTTTTGAAAAGTTCAAAGACTTTAAGAATGAAATAAAGAAATAATTTGGGAATAGTATTAATACTCTAAGATCTGATTGAAGAAGTAAATACTTAAGCTAAGAGTTTATAGATTATCTTAGAGATAATGGGATATTATCGCAATGCACTCCACTGCATAAACCTCAACATAATGGTGTATCTGAGAGAAAGAATCGAACCCTTCTAGACATTTTACGGTCCATGATGGCTTCTGCAGACTTACCAAAATCGTTTTTGGGTGTACGCACTAGAGACTTCTGTTAATGTTTAAACAGTGTTCTGTCAAAAACAGTTGATACTACCCTATTTGAGATGTTCTTTGTCAAGAAACCAAAGTTATCTCATTTGACAGTACGGGATTACCCTTTCTCTAAGAGAAGGCCATAGTTAGACAAACTTGACAGTAAGTCTGACAAATATTTGTATGTGGGTTATCCGAAATACTCTTTCAGATAGTACTTCTATTCCCCTTCTGAAAATAAACTGTTTGTTTTGAAACATGTTGTCTTCTTAAAGAATGAGCACATACTTAAATGGGAGAGTGGAAGAAGGATTGGACTTAATGAAGCTCAAGAAGAACAAACAAACAAGGATCAACCATCTGATCCTATATCTATTGTGAGAATTGTTGGAATGTATGCCCTCTTGGACTAGGTTTTTGATGTAAATATCGAATATTTTAATAAAATAATTTATTTTCAAAAATCATTTGTGAATTAATTTTCTTTATTTGTGCACAATTTCTTTTGGAAAAGACCTGTTGTGTTTAAGTAAGTAATCCATGTGAATGGAGGTTTATCATAGAAAGGCATGGATCATGGGTTATTTAACACATAAACATTTGTTCTTAACCGATTGATGAGAATGGGAATCTCATTATGTTTAGGTTATTATGTTATGAATTCCAAATGGGGAATGGTTTACCTTGAGCCAGTGAGTAGTCCATTCACTTCATGACATAAGCATATTTCAAATACGTAGAACAGGATCTATAGTAGTAGTTTTTAAAAGCACTATATGGTAAAAACCTTGACTACTACCGCTACAACATGGATTAGTACTCTATGACTTGAGTATGAGTTGGTGGTCTGACGAAGCTGGAAGCATATACTTTGATATGCTATAGTTGAGGTTCTATCATAGGGCCAATATACTTGCATCTTGGGTATGTGTGACTAGTTAGTTAAGACAGACTTGTACAAAATAGTTTCTATACTATATAGCCCATTGTGGTTGTCTGAATGATCTAAATATCTAGGGCCTTGGGAAACATGATTTGGATGTTTGCTTTAAGATAGCTCCCTTGGAAAGGGGAAACACTCCAGTAGTCGTGGATCATTGGACTAGAAGTCTAACGATGGTAGATGTCATTTAGAGGGGTGATAGTACACTTCTTCCTCTCTAAATATACGGCGATGTATAGAGGGGAATTTTAGTCATTTTATCTGTAGGTCGGAGACTTTGCTAATGCAGCATTGTCCTTGGGGTCAATATTTTCTTATGTTAATGTTTTGAAATATTTAAAATACAAAATACATCTATTTATATAGTAGGGGTATTTTGGTCATTTTAGTAACTAAAGATATGTGTCTTTTTGGTCCTCGAATAGCCCGTAAGTCCTAATTCTTTTTGGGTTGAGAAATTGATCTCAGTTGAGAGGGTTATATTCTATTCAAGAAGTCTAATTTATTAGACTGGAATAAAATAAATTGAGAGAAATTTATTATTTGGTTTAATTGGTTAATTAATTATTCAGGGCCGAGGTCTAGCTTGAATAATTAGAAAATCAACCGGGACTTAAACTAGAGGAAAACAATTAATACTTAATTATTTATTGGGTTATTTATTTAATTAACCCCAAGAAATAAATAAATAAAGTTTAATTATTTTTTGATTCATTTGGGCACATTAATTATTTATTGGGTTATTTATTTAATCCCAAGAAAAATAATTAATGTTTATTATTTTGGACTTTTCGGGTCCAAGAAAAATAATAAATATTATTTTGACCTAATAGCCTGGACCATAGGATTTTTCTGGACACAGTTCAAAAGAGTTTAGGGAGAAACCAAAATTTATTTTGTTAATAATATTCGGGGTGTTTGAATTATTAAATCCCGGGAATATTATTTTTATCAAAATAATTATTTTTGGTTTTATGACTCTTAGCTTTCTGTGTGGAAAAATAAAATAAAATAAAATAATAAAAATAAAATCTCTCTCTCACGATTGTGTCTCTTGGTTTTCTGTTTACTAGCTTTTGGTTTTGTTTGCATAACATAAGATGCCAAGCCTTGAAAACCAATTGAGAGATGGTGAAAAAAAATTGATCCTCTTCTCAACCCATTTCTGTGTTCACCAACTAGAGGTTAGGCTATGGAATATTTTGAGAATTGAAAAGCCTGGCATTCACTGCATCGGAGAAGAACTACCAGTACCAGAAGCTTCAACCCACAGGGAAGAAGGAGGTTGTTCTAGTGCTTCAATCCATCCTACTTCAATCTTCAAGGTTTAAGGCATCAAGAGGTATGGTTTTAATCCTTCCATGCTGCTGCCATGCTCTGTTTCTATTTTTCTGTCTCCATTTTTGCTCACCTGTGCATGCTCAACTGATTGTTTTCAAATCTTTCAAGTGGTGTCAGAGCATGTAGTTTGATTGGCTTAGGGAGCATGTTAGTTAATAAAAATGGAGAAAAACATTGTTTGGTGCTTAACCCTGTGATCCTTCGCTGTTTTGGTATGGGATAGGTATAAGGCACTGAAAGAAGGGTATAGGCGGTTGTGGTTTTAGTTTGGATGAGTTTTTTGAATGAAAAATGTCCAAGGAAGCCACTGGAAGAAATGGCTGAAAAATTCGTAGACAAAATGCAGAGAAAACTCGCGAAAAAGATGATGTACTGTTCTTAAGCCGCAGCACCGAGCCGCCGCCTTTCGGTGTCTGGAGCTGTCTGCCGTGGAGGACTGAAGTCGAGCCGATTTGGAGCTGTTGCAATTTGAATGCAATTGCAAATTGCAATTTCTTTCGTGTCATGCGTGCGGGTTGCCAGATAAAAGCTCGGGTCGAGCAACGCACGTGCGGGCAACCGGGCGGGTCAGCGGTGCGGTTTGCATATCTGGGCAGTCCATCAAATGCGTGATCCGGTGCGACTGGTGCACCGGGGCCGCAGTGGACCGTAGAGCAAATGGGCTTTGATCCGGTGTGGCGGGTGTACATGGGCCGCCAGTTAATTTTTGCAATTTTTTTTTAATTTAGGTCCCATACCAGGCGAAGTTAATATTTTTGCAATAGTTTATATTCTTGGAATATATTTGCATGAAAAATATTAGAAAGGAATTTTAGGATTAAACAAGATAATTAATTAATTAATGTATTTAATTCTATTATTTGGACACTTAGGTTTAAAAAATAGAAAAATATGAAAACGTTTACTGTTTTCTGGCATGCTATTTTTTTTGTGTACCTATGTGTGTGGTTTCTCAAAGACCAAAGTCTTTGGGAATATTTTTGCAAGGAAAACATTTTTCTTTAAAAAATTAAATGGTTATTTTAACTTGAACAAAAATTAATCCTTTGATATTTTCTCAAAGTCTCTAGAAAGTTTTAATTAGAAAATTTTTGAAACCATTAAGTTTTAACTTAAATAAAAGTAGTCCATGGAAAATTCTCTCAATGTATATAATCCTTGATATAAAGATTTTAATGGATTTAGATATTTTATTTTTAAGTTAAGGAAAAACTTAATGGAAATTTCAAAAGGGATATTTTTTAGAAAAGCTTTATTTTAAAAGACTAAGTGGGAGAGGGGTTCCAACAGCCCCACGGCTTCCATCACGATCCTCATTAAAGATCATGGGTCCCCTTGCATCACCCTAGGAGTGAACATGTATAGGATGGGGATACCACTTGGATCTAGATCTAATGGAAGGATGTAATTTATAACTTGAGACACGTACTATAATCGGCCAGCCCACGTTGGAGGTTATAGTGCGAGGAATGTCCATAGGAAATGAGAGGAACCAGCTATCCCCTCGATGGAGTTATCATCTAGATTATTACCTAGAAGGGAAATTAATTTGTGGTGGTTAATACACTTAGCTTAGGAAAGTATTAATCTTCCAAAAAAGCTATGTCAGTTTTCCTAAGAGCCAAATTAATTTTAGTGCACAAATTTATTTTCACAAACTAAATCATTTCTTTTATTTTTCAATTTTTCAGAAATGGTGAGAGGTTCTTTTAGTCCTTTAGCCATTATTCTCTGAGAAAATAAGTTAACAGGATCAAACTATGTGGATTGGAAGAGGAACCTGGACATAATACTCACAGTTGAGGAGTATAAGTATGTCCTTTACGAGACCTGCCCTATGATCAGGGAAGGTTCTACCTATGAAGAGCGAGAGGCTGAGAAGGCAGGGAAGAAGGCTGACGAAATGGCATGATGCTATATGTTAGCCTCTGTGTCTAATGTGCTCCAGTCAAAACATGAGCACATGGCTTCTACGTATGACATTAGTCA
Source organism: Voacanga thouarsii (assembly GCA_026120185.1). Lineage (NCBI taxonomy): Eukaryota > Viridiplantae > Streptophyta > Magnoliopsida > Gentianales > Apocynaceae > Voacanga > Voacanga thouarsii. Next base: position 4,458,866 of record JANUWF010003376.1, on the reverse strand, counting down.
TTCATTGGCCACTATGTTCGTGGATAATAGCCGGCCCGCAAGGCAGGAGGCTCTTTGAACTATAATAAACACTAAGATGGCTGAGGGAGCATCAGTTAGAGAGCATATGCTCAAGATGATTGCTGCTTTCAAGGAGATAAAAATCTTAAGGGCTATCATTGACCCCGGGAGCCAAGTGGACATTGTTCTCAAATCTCTACTGGGATCCTTTACTCAATTCAAACTAAATTACAATATGAATGAGTTAAACATGAGTTTGACTGAGTTAATGAAGGACCTCAAAATAGCAGAAAATGTCATGAAGCCACAATTAAAGGCCATGATTGCTAAGGCTTCTTCCTCAAGAACTGGGTCCAAGCCCAGAAAGTTCAAAAGGAAGAAGGGAAAAGCAGTAGCCTAGCCCAAGACCCAGCCCAAAAACAGACCAAATGGCATGTGCTTTAGATGTGGGAAGTAGGGACACTGGAAAAATGAGTGTCCAGATCTTCAGGCCAAGAAAAACTCCACTGGTAATATTTTCTATCTTGAGTCTATATCAATGGTTGGATCAACTTCCACTTAGATTGTTGATTCAGGAGCCACTGATCATATCTATAACTCCTTGCAGGGGTTTGGAAAGATAGGAAGACTCAAGAAGGGCGAACATGGATTACACATGGGAAATGGAGCACAAGCCTGGGCCCTTGTAGTGGGAGAGCTGGATCTTGTTTTTTATTGTAATAAAAAAGTGGTTTTAATAGATATTTTATATATACCTGGTTTTTGTTAGAATTTGATTTCAGTTGCAAAACTAATAAATCAAGGATATTCTGTCTCTTTCCATTCTGGTATTTCTATCAGTAGAAATGGAGAAATTTTATGTACTGGGCACATGTTTTGAATTCTATTCTACTTAAACGCTATTAACAATCAATCAAATAACGCTCAATCTGAACTTTTAACTAAGAAGAGAAAGACCAATGTCAATGACTCGTGTCTTTGGCATCTAAGGTTGGGTCATATCAACTTAACCAGGATTCAGAGGCTAATCTATGATGGGCCTTTGGGCTTATTGGGATTAAAAAATTAGCCTCAGTGTGAATCCTACCTGATGGGAAAGATGACCAAAAGGTCTTTTATCCCAAAGGCGGATAGGGCCAAGGAGGTATTGAGTCTTGTTCACACTAATGTGTGTGGTCCCTTGTCTACACCAGCTAGAGGAAGTTTTGAATACTTAATCACTTTCATGGATGATTGTACAAGGTTTGGTTATATTTACCTGATAAGGCGCAAGTTTGACTCTTTTGATAAGTTCAAGGAGTTTAAGGTTGAAGTGGAGCATCAGACAGGTAAATTAATCAAGACCATACGATCGGATCATGGTGGAGAGTACCTCCTAGGCGAATTCAAGGACTGCATGGTACATCATAGGATAGTATCCCGGCTCTCTATGCTGGGGACACCCCAGTAGAATGGAGTAGCTGAAAGAAGAAACAGGACATTGAAGGAAATGGTTAAAAGCTTGATGTCTCATGCTACTTTTCCAGTATCTTTTTGAGGATATGCCCTGGAAACAGCGGCATACATTCTGAACTTGGTGCCTTCCAAGTCAATAACTAGGACCCCTTATGAGATGTAGACTGGACATAAGCTAAGTCTGAATCATCTGAGGATATGGGGTTGTCCAACTTATGTACTGGTCAAGGGAGACAAGTTGGAACCAAGATCAGAATTATGCTATTTTGTTGGGCATCTAAAAGGAACAAAGTGTGGTTACTTTTATCATCCTAAGGAGCAAAAAGTACTGGTTGTACCAATGCTAGAGACTTAGAGGATGATCAAAGTACTTCCACGAAAGGTTCAACTAGATTGGAACTCGAGGAGAAGTTATCTTAGGAAGTAACTTCTTCTGACCTGATTGTGGAACAAGAAAAGGCACAGTCTTAAGAGCCTGTACAAATGGTGCTTCGTCATAGTAGGAAAGTGTCTAGGGTTCCAGATTGATGGACTGGAGAAGCTTTCGAGTTAGTCTCTGACCATCAGAAATAAGACCCCACTAGATACGAGGAGGCTATTACTAATGCTGATGCAAATCTATGGCATGAAGCAATGAAAGTCGAGATTGAGTTTATGTACTTCAACCAGGTTTGGGATCTTGTAGCTTCACTTGAAGGGATAAAACCCATATGGTGTAAGTGGGTATACAAGAGGAAGAGGGGAGCAAATGGGAAGGTGGAAACCTTCATAGCTGGGTTTGTGGCAAAAGGGTATACTAAAAAGGAAGGGATCGATTATGAGGAAACCTTTTCCCCGGTAGACATGCTTAAATCTATCCGTATCCTCCTTGCCATTGCATGTCATTATGGCTACAAGATATAGCAAATGGATGTCAACATGGCTTTTTTAAATGGCCATCTGAACGAAGACATCTATATGTCCCAACCAGAAGGTTTTATTGCTGAAGGTCAAGAATATATAGTTTGCAAGCTTAAGAAGTCCATTTATGGACTTAAGCAATCATTAAGAGAGTGGAAATTTCGTTTTGATAAAACTGTAAAGTCTTACGATTTTATTCAAAATGAGGATGAACTATGCGTGTACAAGAAACTTGAAGGAATTAATGTGGTTTTTCTTATCTTGTATATGGATGACATTTTACTCATTGGAAATGATGTAGGGTCATTGTCATCTACAAAGGTTTGGCCATCTAGTCAAGTCAGTATGAAAGATTTGGGAGAAGCCAGCAACATTCTCGGGATTAGTCTTCTTAGAAATAGGAAGCAGAGAATGTTAGGGTTATCCCAAGCCGTATACATTGACAAGATGCTGGCCAAGTATAGTATGGACTCATGCAAGAGAACTCTAATCCCTTACTAAGATGGGTTGTCACTTTCTTCAAGGGACTATCCTAAGTCTTAAGAAGAAAATGACAGAATGAATAGGATTCCCTACGATTCGGCTGTGGGAAGTCTCATGTACGCCATGCTGTGTACTAGGCCAGATATCTGCTTTACCGTAGGCTTAGTTAGCAGATATCAGTCAAACACTGGGGAGGTTCATTGGCAAGCTGTAAAGCATATTCCCAAGTACCTTAAAGGAACGAGAGATTATATGCTAGTTTACAGGGCTGAAGATTTGGTTCTTATCGGATACACAAACTCAGACTTCCAGGCTGATAAGGATGAGAGAAAATCCACTAGTAGATATGTCTTCACCTTGCCTGGAGGAGCAATTTCATGAAGGAGTATCAAGTAATCTTGCATTGCTAACTCAACCATGGAAGCTCAGTATGTGGCAGCTACGGAGGCATCCAAGGAAACAGTCTGGCTTCGGAAGTTTCTTCCAGAACTTGGAGTCGTGCCACATATGGACAAACCAATTATGATGTACTGTGACAATACTGGAGCAGTATTGCAATCCAAGGATCCTCGGAACCACAAAAAGAGGAAACACATTAAGAGGAAGTACCACCTGATCCGGGATTTCATCCCGAGACGGGAAGTTATGGTAGAACAAATTACCTCAGATGACAATCTAGCAGATCTATTCACGAAGCCTTTAGCTGAGAGGGTCTTCAAAAGACACTTAGATGCCATAGGGGTGGGCACCTACAGACTTACCTAGTCTTAGAGTGTAAGTGGGAGATTGTTAGAATGTATACCCTTTTGGACTAGGCTTCTGATGTAAATATTGAATATTTTAATAAAAAAATTTATTTTTAGAAATCGTTTGTGAATTAATTTTCTTATGAATGGAGGATTTTCATAGTAAGGCATGGATCACAGGTTACTTAACATATAAACATTTGTTCTTAACCGATTGATGAGAATGAGAATCTTATCATGTTTAGGTTACTATGTTATGAATTCTAAATCGGGAATGGTTTACCTTTAGCCAGTGAGTAGTCCACTCACTTCATGACATAAGTGTATTTCGAATATGTAGAACAGGACCTGTAGTAGTAGTTTCTAAAAGTACTATATGATAGAAACCTTGACTACCACCGCAACAGCGTGGACTAGTACTCTATGACTTGAGTATGAGTTGGTAGTCTGACGAAGCTAGAAGCATACATTTTGATATGCTATAGTTAAGGTTCCATCGTAAGGCCAATATACGTGTATCTTGGGTATGTGCGATTAGTTAGTTAAGATAGACTTGTACAAGATAGTTTCTACACTATATCGCCCCTTGTGGTTATCTGAATGATCTAAATATCCAAGGCCTTAAGAAACATGACTTGAATGTTTGCTTTAGGATATTTCCTTTGGAAAGCGGAAACACTCTAGGTAGTCGTGGATCATTGGACTAGAAGCCTAATGATGGTAGATGTCATTTAGAGGGGTTTTAGTACACTTCTTCCTCTCTAAATGTACGACGATGTGTATAGGGGTATTTTAGTCATTTTTCTGTAGGTCGGAGACTTTGCTAATGCAGCATTGTCCTTGGGGTCAATATTTTCTTATGTTAATGTTATGAAATATTTAAAATACAAAATACATCTATTTATATAGTAGGGGTATTTTGGTCATTTTAGTAACTAAGGATATGTGTCTTTTTGGTCCTCGGAATAGCCCGTAAGTCCTAATTATTTTTAGGTTGAGAAATTGATCTCAGTTGAGAGGGTTGTATTTTGTTCAGAAAGTCTAATTTATTAGACTGGAATAAAATAAATTGAGAGAAATTTATTATCTAGTTTAATTGGTTAATTAATTATTCAGGACCGAGGTCTAGTTTGAATAATTAGAAAATTAACCGGGATTTAAATTAGAGAAAATAATTAATACTTAATTATTTATTGGGATATTTATTTAATTAACCCCAAGAAATAAATAAATAAAGTTTAATTATTTTTGGGTTCATTTGGGCACATTAATTATTTATTGGGTTATTTATTTAATCCCAAGAAAAATAACTAATGTTTATTATTTTGGACTTTTCGGGTAAAAAAAAATAAATATTATTTTGGCCCAATAGCCTGGACCATAGGATTTTTCCGAACACAGTTCAGAAGAGTTTATGGAGAAGCCAAATTTTATTTTGTTAATAATAATCGGATGTTTGAAATATTAAAACCCCGGGAATATTATTTTTATCAAAATAATTATTTTTTGTTTCATGACTCTTAGCTTTCTGTGTGGAAAAATAAAATAAAATAAAATAATAAAAATAAAATCTCTCTCTCATGGTTGTGTCTCTTGGTTTTCTGTTTACTGGCTTTTGATTTTGTTTGCATAACATAAGATGCCAAGCCATGAAAACCAACCGAGAGATGGTGAAAAAAAATTGATCCTCTTCTCAACCCATTTCTGTGTTCACCAACTAGAGGTTAGGCTGTGGAATATTTTGAGAATTGAAAACCCTGACATTCACTGCATCGGAGAAGAACTACCGGTACCGGAAGCTTCAACCCACGGGGAAGAAGAAGGCTGTTCTTGTGCTTCAATCCATCCTACTTCAATCTTCAAGGTTTAAGGCATCAAGAGGTATGGTTTTAATCCCTCCATGCTGCTGCTATGCTCTGTTTCTATTTTTCTATTTCCATTTTTGTTCACTCGTGCATGCTCCTCTGTTTGTTTTCAAATCCTTCAAGAATAAATGAAGCTTCAACTATACAAGATCTCGTAGGTTGAGTAGGATATGTGTGGCATCTAGAGATGTAGATTTCTTATTAGTGACCATAATGATATATTACTTATAGATGATGATGAGCCTAGTAGTTACAAGGATATTTTAAATAGTTTAGAATCAAACAAATGGCTTGAAGCCATGAAATCGGAGATGGATTTCATGTATGCCAACTTAGTATGGACTTTGGTTGATTCATCCAAAGGAATTAAACCTATTGGGTGCCAATAGGTTTTCAAGAAGAAAACTGATATGAATGGTAACTTAGTTACCAATAAAGCATGACTGGTAGCTAAGGGTTATCGTTAACAACGTGGTATTGACTGTGATAAAACCTTCTCACCAGTTGCTATGCTGAATTCCATCAGAATACTCCTAGCCATTACAGCTCATTATGATTATGAGATCTGCCAAATGGATGTGAAAATATCTTTCTTAAATAGAAACACGACTAAGGAAGTGTCTATGACACAACCTAAGGGTTTCACTTCCAATGATAGCACAAATGTGTGCAAGCTGCAAAAGTCCATTTATGGACTAAAGTATGCTTCTAGGAGTTGGAACATCCATTTTGATGAAACAATCAAGGAGTTTGGTTTCATTAAAAACATAGATGAACTTTGTGTTTATAAGAAGGTTAGTGGGAGTGTAGTTATTTTCCTATCACTTTATGTAAATGACATATTGCTAATAGGAGATATTATTTTTATTCTTCATAAGAAAAAAGGTATATTGATATGGGTTTCTAGTATGATAATAATGACTACGAGTTACAATCAGGATACATGTTCAATTTTAGTTCTATACTTGATTGATGAAATCATTGATAGAAATGATGTAAAGATAGAGAGAGTTCCCACAGATGAGAACATAGCTTACCCACTTACGAAAGCACTAAACTAAAAGAAACATGATAGACATGTTAAGATATTTGGTATTAGATACATAAATAATTGGATACAGTGCAAGTGTGAGTTTGTTAGTATTATGCCCTAGTGGGAATCACATGTATTCAGTATATTGTGTATTATTAAATAAAACAAGGCATTCTTTCTCTTTTAGTTTATTTTATTTATACTTTCGTGTAAAATAACTATTAGATAAAGTCTTAAGTGCAACACTATATTAAGGAAATCATGATAGAGATCATAATGCGGGGTTCCTACTACATTAGAGAATGTTCTTACTTAAATAATCCCTAGTCGTATTAATGAGATAGGACATCAATAATGCGTTAAGACTAGCACGTGTTATACTTCTGGATTCGATCAAGCGGTGGTTGTCACATCAATGAGTATTGTGATACTCAAAGTTAACACGTGGTTGCATTTTACTTGAACAAGTACATTAAATGCTAGACTATGAGATAATCACATGGATAACTATTGTGTGGTAGTGATAGAATCTCATTATAGCAAATATGCAAGTATCGTAAGACTTGAAATCTCTAAGGTACTTTATTTGCTAAGTGTTAGACATTGACTCCAATCTCTAGAATCTTGACAAGACCACCTACAAGATGGATATTGGGTATAATATGAAGCAAATAAAAGTAGTTGAGAGGATTAATAAAACATTCACTACTCCTAATAGTAGGAGCGAATATCTCATGGCCACATGTAAGAATTAGTACACGAGAAGTCCTTGGCCAAAGTGATTATATATTGGAAATGGTTCCAATAGATACATATGATGAGTAGTGGATTTCGGGAACAAGAACTTACATATTCGGGCCAAAATTAATTTATTATTCTCGAAGGAGTTGGCACTAATTCCATACCCTAAACAAAATAAGATATTTTATGGTGAAAGGAGTTTATTGCACTATTGTTTGCTATTGAAAGTTTCATGTCAAGCTACTTGACTTTCTGGATTTTTGGGTGGTCGTGATGTGTTGCCAGATACTACTCATAATCTACTAAATATAAATTTATTAATTAGAGAATTAATAAATCAATCCTTATTAGAATTAATAAGTTAATTATAGGACTATCAATCTTATCGACGTATAGATTAATTCATATTTTGCTACCAATAGACTGGAAAACTTAATGGGTCACACACAATAGAGAATTGAGTGCTCAAGATGTTATTTGATAACATTATAGGGTTAATTGTAAAAAAATAAGTAATTGCGGTCAAATTATAATTAGTTATACTTTGTGGGCTACGTTATAGTTAACTACAATGATAATATTTATTAGTAATTAAAGCATCCCAATATGTAATGGATTTTGATTACCAAATACTTACGGGATATATATATATATATATATAATTTTTTTTCCGGGAAATTTTGATTAAGGAATTACATACACACAGAGGTTTTATTTTTCGGAAAACCTCAGAACTCTTTTTGTGTTTTCTTTTTCTAAAACATTGGAAACCCTCACAACCAATTGTTTTTGTTAGTGTTGTGCCCTAGAGGCAATCACTTGTACGTTGTATATGACACATTTTATTTTATAAAAGGCATTATTGATCTTACAGTTTCTTTTGATTACTTTTGAGCAATATAACTGTTCGATAAAGTCCCTAGTACAACACTGTATTAAGGAAATCATGATAGAGATCATGATATAAGATTCCTACAACACTATATAGTGTTAGTACTTAAATAGTCCCAAGTCATAGTATTAATGAGACAGGACATCATTAATGCGTTAAGACTAGCATGTATTAAGCTTTTCTGATTTGATCAGGCGGTGGTTCTCATATCTGTGAGTATTATGATACTCAAAGTTAACACGTGGATGCTTGTTAGTGGAACAAGTTCATTAGATGATCTAGCTATGAGGTAATCACATGGATAACTATTTAGTGCCAGTGATATAATCTCAATATAGCAAACATGCAAGTATCCTTAGACTTGAGATCTCCAAGGTACTTTGTTTGCTGAGCATTATGCTTTGATTGCAATCTACGGAGCTGGATCGAGGGATGCCTATAAGATAGATATTGGGTATATTGTGAGGCAAATGAAAGTAGCTGAAGAGATCAATAAAGGATTCACCACTCCTAATAGTAGGGGCAAATATCTCACGACTACTTGTAGGAATTATTACTCAAGAAGTCCTTGGCCGAGGTATATGTGCATTGGAAACAGTTCCAATTGATACACATCTAGAGTAGTTGGTTCCTGGTACAAGTCTAGTTATATTCGAGCCAGAATTAATATATATTATGGAGGGAGGTGGCACTAGTTTCGTACTGTAGACTGAATGAGATATTGTATGGTGAAAGGAGTTAATTGCACTGTAGTTTGTTATTGAAGGGTTCATGTCAAGCCACTTGACTTCCTGGACTCTTGGGCGGTCATGATGTGTTGTTAGATACCACTCATGATCTGGGAATATGGGTTTATTAATTGATGAATTAATAAACTAATCCTTATTAGAATTAATATTATTAATTCTAATTAATTAATGATTCTTAATCTCAAAGACATTTGGATTAATTCATGTTCATTGTCAATTGATCGGGAAACCTAATCGGTTACACACAAAAGAGGAATATATATACTCAAGATTTTATTTGATAACATAGTGAGGTTTATTGCGAGAAAGAGAAGTTCATGTGGCCAAATTATAATTAATTATAATTTATGGACAAATTTATAATTCTGAGAACTTGATGGGTTACTATTACAATTGGAGAATTGTTTGGAATTCTCAGATGTGGTTTTTGTAGAGGCTTTTCGGTTATATGAGATATAACCCTAGTGGTATATGAAGAGTTTTTCAGGTGAACCAAAGGACACATGAAATAACTCTAAAAACTACAAAAACCAAAAGGCACACAAGAGAAGATGGGATATGATCTTTTGTTCTCTTCACCCTCTCTCTTTCGTGAGCTTCTTCAAGGAGAACACAAGCCTTCTTCTTCTTCTTCTTCTTTCTCTGGTTTTTGTTGAACAAGAAAAACCCCAGCCACCATTGTTATTTATTGCTAGCATAGAAAATCTTGGTGCTTGAGTGTAATCCTCCGTGTGGATTTCTGTTAGAGATAATCACACACAGTGATTATAGTGGTTGGATATTCAACTCTCGTCGTGATTCTTCAAGTGGATTGCTGGATCACGCCACAATTATCATACTTGAAGAAGGAAAGTTTTATTTTCCACACAAACAAAGAAAGGTAAAAGTTGTTATCTTTGTTTCTTTGTTTTCTATATATATGTCTTATTTTTCACACATATGCGAATCTTGGGATGGTATCTCGTTCTTATTCTTCCGCTATACCGTATATGATACGTGAGAGATACCCAACAGTTTTTGCTAGCACAAAAATTTTGTTGTTTCTTGAGCACCATTCTCGTGTGGATTATTGTTAGAGAAATCTCTATTCGTGCGATTTAGTGTTTTGATGGAATGAAGAAGTGTCTACTAGATGACGCCAGAAATTGAACAGGAGGAAAATTTTAGTTCTCAGAGGCTTTATGCAAGGTATGATCTCTAGAGTTTTAATTCCTATTAATGCAAAAATGTGATCCTCGGCATGGAATTCTTGTCTTTTCACTACGCAAATCTGGTCTTTGCATGGAGAATTCCTAACATAGGTACCTCAACTAGCTCCTCCCCCTCCTCATCGTCTGAGATAGTTATCTCCTCTCCTCTCTCACTATCAGAAATTATCCATATCCTCTCCTCCCTCATCATTAGCTTCATCCATCTTCTCCCTACCCTCTCTATCGCTATCAGAACTAGGTACCTCCTTTTTATCCTCTCCATCAAAAACTAAGTCAATCACTATTACTAGTGGGTCTATTATCCACATATCGCCAGTACAACCCTCCAGCTCAAGAACCTCAACCTCTATCTTTTCACCCTAATATCGTCAGGTAGAATACAGTTGAAACCTCCACTTCTATCTCTCTATTGCTGTTTTCCAACTTAATCCAATATGACTTAGATTCTGACTTTGTATCAAAGGAAAGTAGGACTACTAGGGTATTTGGGGCAGGTGCACTACCACAAAGACAGAGGCAAATCTTCTACCATCCTACAAATAAATCCCACAAGTTAGTAGTACATTAAAATACCTAAGGTATATTTACTAAACAACTAAGGTATTAGCCTAAACCTAGGCTCTGATACATAATACCCTATTGCCTATGAACTCGAAAAGGCAGGGATGCTGTCTAGTCCAAATGAATAGGGGTTTTTATAACAAGGGAAAAAGAGCAAACTCAAAGAAGTAAAAGATATTTGAGTCTGAATATGATTCAAAGTACTGGTACAAGTCTTTGTGATAAGACAAAGGTTATAACTTAAAAGGAAGTACATGAGACAGCTTATTAAAATCCTCAATCTCTAAAGAATCTCAACCTTCAAAGCTGATGTCTATTGAAATCATGATACAAAATGTGTGAGAATTGCTTCCCAGTAAGTCCCGTATGTGCAAATGTACATTCAAAATAATTTCACGTATACAGATTTAAAACATTTACTTTGAAATGTTTTGCAAGTATATCACAATCCTTTTAACATAATTAGTGGTGTTTTACATTCTTTTGTAAGATAATATAATTAAAAAACTTGAGAAATCAACCACTCTCAATAAGTTGGTAGACTATAAAACCTTGCATCATAGTGCAGTAGGTGATTAGCCCATTGGATACGATACTCTTCTATCTTCTTACACTAAATTATGGGATGTCCTACTTTGGATAACAGTCCACTTGGATTAAGTTGCTAGCTCACACCGGCCTGATTCACTAGAAGTGACACCCCATCTAATTAGACCTTATCTCTTAGAGGTAGTTGCTAGCTGAGAACTCATCCTAACTATCAAAGGCAAGTCTTAGTAGTCTACCCTTATTGGGTACTCAATGATACGTCATCCTACTCGAGGATTATTCTCAAACTAATAGATTAGACTCCTCTTCAAGCATTAATCTCAAATAACCTCTATCAAACCTTGATCCAGCAATCATGGTTTTCAAATAGTTTTCTTTGTATCGTTTGTTGAATAAAAATTTTATATTTTTGAAAAATATTTATTTTAGCAAAGCCATTTTATTAGAAAAACTACTAGACCATATTGTTTTCCAAGAAATCAAAATTTGATTCAACATTGTATCATAATGACTTGCATATAAAAGCATTGATATTTGGAAATCATGCAAGGACTTAATTGGAATGTTCACTTGGACATGTAAAATTGACTGCTTTGATTTCTAACTTCAATCACCCTGGTCTAGAATAATATAATACACTATAGTGAAACTCCATTCCAATCCACAGTGCAATCATCAATATCACCTATGTCAACAAGACTTTGACTCCATCAAATCAACCATGAATTTAGTTATCGTAATTATACATCAAACTCATCATACAATGATTTTTAATCTTATGCTATTAATGCGTAAATTTTGGGTATATAAAAATCATTAAATTTGAATCCGTCCCTTAGCTAAGTTTTAATTAAACATTAATTCCTAATTACACATACGAGGATGTCTACTCATTGCAAGCATAGTATAGGGAATTAACGAATATCGATCATCAAAGGAACTAATACACACTAATCACTCTTCATTTATTGTTTAACCGACCTAACAAAGTGATAAGATGATAAAAAGAAAAAAAAAATATGTACAACTCAAAGATGTACGAATATGCAATCTAGACAACTATCCTAAAATACATGATATTGAAACATTTTAGCAACTATTTCAATTAATCATCATCTTGGCATCATGAAGGAATTAGAATATAGTTCAATTGTTTCCCATGTCATAAACTTACAATCTCAGGATTAAATTAGCAGATTTCTCAATCAAACCAACATAACCAAAAAGTTGCATTTAACTTATCCTTCAATAATTATCCCTATACTCTATGTGATAATGAACACGAACTTAGCCAATAATCCTATACTCTAGACGAAATTAAGTAATTTTTAATTACTTCGGCTCTTTATCTTAATCTCATTTCCCAAGTCTGTCAAGAAATAACAAATATGTAGTTAATAAAATTAAATTAACTCCTAAGATCATTTCCCTAGTCAACTAGAAGCAAATGCAATTTCATCATCTCTTCCATAATTACATGTAATCAAACACCAAGAATGATGGAAAATTTATCAAATAGCTAAATTAATCCAAAAACCATAAATCCCAAAGTAATGTCAAATTACAATTAAAATATTAATTACATCATTATTCTAGAAAAACAAAATAAAGGTAAAAGAAAGAACTCATACATAAGCCATCATTCTTCTCTTTATAAGCATTCTTGACTAATGCCACTTGAATGATGAATCTCTTCTTCTTTGAGTGATTAACAACTCTAATCCTTAGATTCACACATTTCTCTTATGTTTTTCTTATTTTTATATGATTCTTTTATACCAAAATTCGTGGCTTGATATGTCTTGTCCCTGTAGAATTTAAAAAATACGAAAATCCTTTGGAGGATACCAAATTCGTGTACAAAATCACCTCTATACATATCAGACCTGGCGTCGGGCCAATTAGGCCCACCTAGCACTAGGTACATTCTAGTTTGCTCCTAGATGTTTGCTCTATTTTTGGTCTATTTTTGCATAGCAGACCTGGCGCCTGGTGCATTAGCTTGACCTGGTGCCAGGTCAAGTCTGTAAATTTATACTTTTTGCTCAAAATCTTTTGAATCCTGCACAAATTTATCCAAAACACTTTCCACAAGTAAAATGTCAAATAGGAAGGAATATACCTAGTTATTACATCAAAATTATCTAAAATTAACCTAAAATAACTAAGAAATTAGTGATGAATTTAGCCCCTATCACATTCCCCCACACTTGAACCTTTGCTCATCCACAAGCAAAACACTTAAGTCAAGAAAAAAGTAATCAAGAAAACACACGCTTTTATTTTTCCAAAACTTTAACATAACAGGGCTTATAACTTCCCTTCAAACTTTATATAGAACCTTGCCATTCATTAAACCCTTTGAAAATAATTGTAACTTGAAGCATTTGATAAGATATCACAAAACTCCTGAAGTCAAATTAAGTAAGTTTATACCTTAGTCTAAGAAAACTATTTCACTTTTCAAGCGAAAATGTAGATAACATGAATCATACAAGTCAAGCTACCTACCAACTCAAGCTTTTTAAATCCAAAAATTGCATAACTCAAGTAGTGATTGAAGGAAAACACTCTATTTTTGTCTCTCACTTTTTTCAATGACTTAGGTAATTGATAGCTTCAAGTGAATATGTTTCTCTTCATGCACTATATTAGCTCTGTAACACCCCTACTCAAAGTAACAACGGAAGCATATCAAAATCGGGTGTCGCCCAGAGAAAGGGTCTTTATAACAAAGAACCAACAGAGTATGTAAGGTCCAGATTCATACCATCATTATCATATATATATTAGAGCATTTTATACCTGCAGTCTCCATAGTACATTAGGAGTATAATACAAAATCAAAAGAGAAAGCGTCTAGATCTATGTTGCTATTACTATGGTATTGTCCCTCTATCCCGTAGGTCTATTCAACTCCGAATCCTTTAAAAGTATAAGATAAAAGACACGTGTGAGTGAAAAATCACCCAACGAGTCCCGTGTGTGCTTGTGGTTTATGAAAAACACAATGTACATACAAACTTCGTGGAAGAGCATTACATTTTCCTATTAGAAAACAATTCCAAAACTCTCTAAAGAAGAGTTTATTTAGAACTTAATTATTTTTTGAAAATTGTGTTTCAATTTTAAATCAATGCCCTGATTTTCAAATCACAGGCACTTCTCAAACAAAAAGTCGACCTGTATGCAAAGCTCAAAAGGCTTCGCCTTTGGTGCCATGTATTGTTATACTTAGATCGCAGCCTACAGCACTCAACTGTGCATTGCTGAAAGGGTAAGTACACCGCAACATACTACCAAGAATAAATAATAGGTATACCGTAGCATACCAAGTACACCGCAGCGTATTGAGAAAAAATAATAGGTATACCGCAGCGTACTGAGAATAAATAATAGGTATACCGCAGCATAGTGTATCACAACACTCTCTTCCCACCATAAGCCAGGGGTCCCAATCCTGACGTCAATCACCATCGAGGCGGCAAGGAGTCAAACGCATAGAGTGTCCCTGCTCAGCATCTAGCGAATGACTTAAAATAATATACTCCTATAGATGCGACAATTGTCAGGTGCTAAACGGCTTGCCAAGACGACTCATCTCAATATTCTATCACCCTGTTTGGGGTAAGACAAACCCCAAAACGTGGTAGGTTACTTTAGATTGTCTATCTCTAATATAAGCTAGTACAAAAATTAAAGTCCTTACTGAGTACTCAACATTACGAATACCAATCCCTTCTAACAGATCAGGCCAGAGGGTTATTTTTTCCCGTAGATTTTTTTTGAAATAAACATTTTAGGGACAAAATATTAATTTCTAGAAATTGATCGCACAGCCTAGCCAGTCAGATAATAAGTTCCATAGGCTCCATAGGGCCAATCAATTCATTCAATAGGCACATTAGGCTAATAAAGTAATTTTAGGAATCAAAATGTCATTTTTCAAAAGTCAATCACATATTGAGAGATTATTTTCCAAAACCATGTAGAAACAGGGTAAAGAGTTCTTTTCATACATAAAAACAATTTTCCAAGAGTATTCGAGATATAATGATTGTACCCGATCTCAAATGTCATTTATAAGGGTATTCGGGATATTTTACTCATACCTGATTTGAAAAGCATTCACAAGAGTTCCAATAAGGACATTTCGATCATTTACTAGATACCCGATTCCAAAAGTTTCCATAAAACATTCTAATAAGGACATTTGAATCATTTTCGAAATACCCGATTCCAAAATGAACTCATTTCAAGAAATCTAGTATTCTAATCCTAAAAGAGGATTAAATTAAAAGTTTCTAAACCTATTTCCATTAAATGTTCCAATAAAGGTATTCCAGTCAATTTGTGAATACTCAATTCCAAGAAGTACCATTTTTAAAAAATCCTAATCGTTTAATCCAAAATGGACTAAATTTACAAAATTCATACTTTAATCATCCATTAAGGTTTCCAAGCCAAATATGAAGTTCATTCGAGCCCAAAGTGGCATAAGAATAAATCTTGCTTAGAAAACCTTGAATATATTCAGGGATTTCAAAAATGGTATAAAACATAGCATTTCATGGAAAAATGAAGCACACTAACTTTTAAAAGGTTTTAGAAATAAAAAAGACTCATCTTGTATCATATTGAACGTTTCCCATTCACTGTCGTTCGACCATCATTTCCACTGTTTTCAACGTATCGTTGGCCGTTTACCGACAAACCTACATCAAACATCATTTTTAGGTTTAGTCGTGTTAGGTCGAAGAATAGCCGACGTGCCTGATGGGTAGCCAACATTTAATCGATTTGGCCGATGGTTAAGAAAAACGTTCAACATTCATTCACATCGTTTTTCCGCCGGTTGTTCAATTCTTTCGTTTTCATTTTTCCATATACTTGATCCCTTCATGCACAAGGGATTCACTCCATATTTCTCATTCATTTCATCCAAAATCACACAATTACTCATCCTTAAGTTCATCTATTTTCGAACTAATTTTTCAAAATTTTAATGCTTGACACATGATTTTGTTTTGCACATAACTTTCAATCCACTACTCCAATTTGGCTCTATGTTAAACCAAAATGACTGTAAGACTCTTAAGTTTAATTATGAGCAAGCCTTTCCTGATTTCAGGTTTCTGTGACACAATACACAGTAAAAACAGCCCCAGTAGTTTTGCTCCAATTCAACTATTCATGCTATCCTTTAATTTCCTTTACCCCTTTAACACCTTGGGAGCATTAATTTATTCAATTTTCCTTCAAATCACCTTTGATCATTCAATTTTCATATTCCAACAGCATATGAAAGTCATGCTTATTCAACACAACTTTACTTCTTTCAATCAAAAGCTGGCATAATTCATTTTTCTAACTAATTAACTTCCATTTCAATTCTTCTTTGGTCATCATCTCATCAACCAAGATCAATCATTTGAACTACTATGAATATTGAATTCTTCATCACATAAAACAATATCCATAAAGCTTCTAGGCAGCCAACACACATAGACATATAGAAAGTTTATCAACAAAGTTTATAAACCCTAGCTTTTGATCAAAAATCAAGTCATGAACCCTATCAAAATGTTCACCATTCAGCTAACAACAACTATAGTTCTAGCAAGGTGAGGTTTTACCTTGTATTTAGAGCTGTTTGGTTTGAATTTGCTCGAAGATTCTCTCAAGAACACAAACCTCACCAAGAACACACACTAGCACCCTTTTCTCTCTTTCTCGTTGATTTCTTTTTTCTCTTGTTTTTCTTTCTTCAATGCTACCGAAAATATGGTTGTAAATCAACCTCTTCACTGCCATTCTTCATCACAAATTTTTCCAAGAAAATATTAATTTAATTAATTGTATGGTGGATAATATCTAGGTGTGTTCCAATTGAAAATTTACACACCATTATCCTTAATTTTCCTCCGCAAAATGTTTCTTCTTTTCTGTATTGAGGCTGCCGACTTCTTGGCTAATTTTCAGCCATCCAACCACCTTTTCATGTTCTAAATATTAGCCAATTAAATTGCCCAAGACCTTAATTAAATGGCCCACAAATGATGTGTTCCAATCATAAAAAAACACATCATTCTTCTATTTATTTTGCAATTCTTTAATTCCATGCATCTTGCATGAATTCTTCATGCAACCTCTCATAAATTGATACATGTCCAAGGCTACCAATCACAAAATGCCACACGCCCAAATTTTTTACCGCATTTTCAAATTTTCTCAAAAATGACCAAAATCGGATTCGAAATGGAAAAATATTTTACTTTACCATTCAACTCCAAAAATTCCACTAAATCTATTGGTAAGACTTAAATTCTTCAATTCTTTCATAGTTTGGTCAAATTTGCGGTTAAAGTCACGGGCACGGTTAAAATGACAAACATGCCTCGATAACCCGAATAACATGATTCACATCAAAATGTGCATTTCATTACACTGTTCAATTTCTTTTCACAGCGTACCCTCAAAATTTTATTTCATTAACAGTTGTAGCCTTTTGAAGATTTAGGGTACGACTAGAACAAATCCAATAATTACATCCAGGTCTCGACAAAATATTATTATACCAAAATAATTGTTTCATTATACCAATCATCTTTTGTTTTGGCCATTGATACAAATTCTCATCCTATTACAAGTAGTACCCAATCGAAAGTTAAAATGTAGGGTATTACATTTCTCCTCCTTCCAAAAAATTTCGTCCTCGAAATTGGCTTGCACTTAGAATAATTCTGGATACTCTCTCAACATCTTCGCTTCTGTTTTCTAAGTCATGTATTGCACTGGGTAATAATTCCACAACACTTTCACAAGTGGAATTTTCTTATTTCGCAAATCCTTTTCAGCATACTCCAAGATCTTAATAGGCTATTACTTGTACTTCAAGCTTGTAGTCATCTCAATAGGTACTTCATCAAAATGTATACAGATCAGCTATATAATTTTAAAGTTGGAAGACATGAAACACGTTGCGAATGCCTTGAGCTCTACTAGTAACTTTACTCAATAAGCCACCTTTCCATTCCTCTCGACGATAGGGAATGGTCCAATGTACCTAAGTGTTAATTTCTTCTCTTATCCTTTGATTCCAAATTGTCGTTGTGGAGTCAATTTCAAGAATTAATGATCACTTTCTACAAATTCTAAATCTCCCCTACGTCGATCTGCATAACTTTTCTGTTTACTCTGAGCTGCCTCCAACTTCACTTTGATAACTTCCATAGCCTGTCAAACTTTTTGAAGATTGAAGGTAACCTATTCACCCATTCTCTATCCTAAACATTCCCAATACAATGGGGACTGACATTTCCTTCCATATAAAGCCTCAACCGGGGGTCATTCTAATTGTTGACTGATAACTATTATTGTTTGTGACTTCTGCATATGCCAAATTATCAATCTGCTTAGTTCCAAAATGCAAAGTGCAAGCCCGCAACATGCTTTCCAAAACTCTATTCATTCGTTCAGTCTGTCCATCCATCTGTGGTTATGTTGCTATGATGAATTTTAATGGAATCCCATACCTCTACTGTAGTTTAGTCCAAAACATCGAGGTAAATCTAGGATCTCAGTTAGACATAATACCAGAGGGTACTCCACTCCATGAAGTCTAATTTCTTCCTCCATATAGATTTTTCATAACTTCTTTAAAGAATCTCATTGGTTGGTAAGGATGAAATGAGCAGACTTAATCAGTCGATCTACTATTACCCATATAGTATCTCGCTGTCCTACTACCATAGGTAATCTCGTAATGAAGTCCATAGTAATTCCATCCCATTTTTGCGATGGCGTAGGTAATGGCTGTGGTAACCCTCCAAGCTGTTCTGATTGGCTTTCACTTGCCGACAAATTAAACATCGAGTTACAAATTCTGAAATATCCTTCTTCATACCAATACACCAATAATACCATTTCAAGTCCTGATACCTTTATGGCTTTTGGATGGATGATATACTTACTTCGTTGGGCTTCCATTAGAATTTCTTGTGTTATTACAGATTATTTTAGAATACAATACTGATCTCAATAACAAATGATCTTATCAGTGTCCTTTCAGAATTCATCTTCTCTCTTATATGCCTTCTTTTGCACCAATTTTTGCAACTCTTCATCTTTATCTTACTCTCCCTTCAACTGCTATAGGAATAAAGGTTGAATGGAGACATTACTCATTCATATTTCTCCGTCTACTATAAATGCTTCCAATTCTAGAATTTGTAACATCCGAAGAGTTGATAAATTTGCCTTCCTACTGAGGGCACCTACTATTGTGTTTGCATTTCCAGGATGATATTTAATTGGACATCGGAATTCTTCCAAATATTTCATCCACTGAAATTGCCTCATGGTCAAATCTTTTTTGGGTAAAAATATACTTCAAACTTTTATGGTTGGTAAAGACTTCAAACTTAGGTCCATACAAATAATGTCTACATTTCTTAAGGGTAAACACAATAGTTGCTAATTCTAAGTCATATGTAGGGTAATTCTTCTTATGGGGTTTCAATTTCCTAGAGATATAAGCTATCACATTTCTCTCCTGCATCAATATTCCTCCCAATCCTTCCTTTGATGCATCCATGTACACCTTATAAGGTTTATTCATCTTCGACAATACCAAAACAGGAGTAGAACCTAACCTTTTTTTTAGCTCCTGGAAATTTCTCTCACACTTCTCGGTTCAAACATAAAAAACATTCTTTGGGGTGAGTCGAGTCAAAGGTGAAGCTATCTTAGGAAATCCCTCAATAAATCTCCAATAATATCCTACTAATATTAGAAAACTTCGTATTTCAGTTGGAGTCTTGGAACATGTCCAATTAGTTCGCTTCAACTTTTGCAGGATCCACCATAATCCCATCTTTAGATATCACATGTCCCAAGAATGCTATTTCTTGTGGCCAAAACTTATTCTTACTGTGTTTTGCACACAATTTAGCTTCCCTTAACTTCCCAGTACTTTCTGAAGGCGTCGTTCATGTTCTTGAGGATATTTGGAATACACTAAGATATCATCTACAAATAAACTAACAAAATTATCTAACTAAGGCCGAAGTGTTTGGTGCATTAGGTCCATGAAAATAGCAGGGGCATTAGGAACACCAAAGGGCATCACTACAAACTTAAAATGTCCATATCGTATTTTAAATACAGTTTTCGGTATACCCTCTTCCCGAATCTGAACTTAGTAATATCCATGCCTTAAATCTAATTTTTGTAAAATATCTTGCCCCTTGTAATTGGTCAAATAATTCATCAACAATAGGCAACAGATATCCATTCTTTACCATCATTGCATTCAACTCTCGATAATCTATAAATATCCGCAGTGACCCATCCTTCTTCTTAATAAATAATATAGGTGTTCCTTAAGGTGAAGTACTAGTCTGATTGAATCCTTACTCCATTAGTGTTAGAGTTATGACCTAGAGGCAATCACTTGTACGTTATATATGACATATTTTATTTTATAAAAAAGGCATTATTTATCTTACAGTTTCTTTTGATTACATTTGCGTAATATAACTATTAGATAAAGTCCTTAGTACAACATTGTGTTAAGGAAATCCTGATAGAGATCATGATATGAGATTCCTACTATACTGTACAGTGTTAATACATAAATAGTCCCTAGTCATAGTATTAATGAGACAGAATATCATTAATGCGTTAAGACTAGCATGTGTTAAGACTTCCTGATTTCATCAGGCGGTGGTTCTCAAATCTATGAGTATTAAGGTACTTAAAATTAGTGCATGGATGCTTGTTAGTGGAACAAATTCATTGGATGACCAAGCTATGAGATAATCACATGGATAATTATTTAGTGCCAGTGATATAATCTCAATATAGCAAACGTGTAAATATCCTTAGACTTGAGATCTTCAAATCAAAGTACTTTGCTTGTTGAGCATTGTGCTTTGATTCCAATCTTTGGAGCTCGATTGAGGGCCACAAATGAGATGGATATTGGGTACATTATGAGGTAAACGAAAGTAGTTAAGAGGGTCAATAAAGGATTCACCACACCTAATAGTAGGGGTGAATATCTCACGGCTACTTGTAGGAATTACTACTCAAGAAGTCCTTGGCCAAGGCTAATGTGCATTGGAAACAGTTCCAATTGATACACATCTAGAGTAGTAGGTTCCTTGTACATGTATAATTATATTCGGGCCAAAATTAATATATATTCTGGATGGAGTTGGCACTAATTCCGTACTCTAGAATGAATGAGATATTGTATGGTGAAAGGAGTTAATTGCACTATAATTTGTTATTGAAGGGTTCATGTCAAGGCACTTGACTTCTTGGACTCTTGAGTGGTCATAATGTATTGCTAGATACTGCTCATGATCTGGGAATATGGGTTTATTAATTGATGAATTAATAAACCAATCATAATTAGAATTAATAGGATTAATTCTAATTAATTAAGGATTATTAATCTAAAAAACTTTTGGATTAATTCATGTTTGCTACCAATTGACCGGGAAACCCAATAGGTCACACACAAAAGAGGAATATATATACTTAAGATGTTATTTGATAACTTATTAGGGTTTATTGTGAGAAAGAGAAGTTGATATGGCTAAATTATAATTAGTTATAATTTTTGGGCCATTTTGTGATTCTGTGAACTTGAGGGGTTCTAATTACAAATAGAGAATTTTGGAATTCTCATATGTGAGGACAATTCTTTCATGTGTGCCATAACTTGTTTGTTGCCTTTTATTAAACCAACACACATGAAGGAATGGGTGTCATGGCATGAGATAATGTGTGTTGGGCCGTCTACACGAGAGATATATAAGGATATGATCTTTATGTTCTTAAGACAATCTCTCTCTCGTATGACTCCTTCCAAGAGTGACACCAAGACTCTTCTTCTTATTCTTCTTTCTCTGGTTTTGGTTATCAAGAAGAACAAGGAAGAAAAACCCCAACCACCATTGTTGTTTTATGCTAGCACAGAAAATTTTGGTGGTTGAGTGAGATCCTCTGTGTGGATTTCTGTTAGAGATAATCACACACTGTGAATATAGTGGTTGGACATACAACTCTCATGGTGATTCTTCAAAAGGATTGCTGGATTGCGCCACAATTATCATACTCGAAGAAAGAAAATTTTGTTTTCCACACAAACAAAGAAAGGTAAAAGCTGTTATCTTTATATATATATATATATATATATATAAAACAGGAAAATAAAGATAACATATATATATGTCTTGTTTTCCACACATATCCGGATCCTAGGATGGTATTTCGTTTTTAATTTTTCTCTGCGCTGTATATGATACGCATAAGAGACCCAACAATTAGTTCCTGTAATTATTTCTTGAGCTCCTGTAATTCTGTAGGTGCCATTCTATAAGGAGTTCTTGAAATTAGTTCTGCCGATGGCACTGAATCAATAGAAAACTCTGCTTCTCTCTCCAATGGTAATTCCTTCAATTCTGCCGGAAAAACATCTAAATACTTATTCACCATAGGGACATCTTCGGATTTCTTAACCTCTCCTAACTTACTAATTACATAAGCCAAGTATCCAGTGCACCTTTTCCTAATCATTTTCCAGGCCTTGAGTCCCGGTACGAAAGCATTATTCTTTCGTCTAGCCTTGCCTACAAATTTCAATAGAGGTTTCCTAGGCCGATCGAATTGTACTACCTTACGTCTACAGTCAACTTAAGCATGATGGTGGGATAGCCAGTCCATGACCAAGATAGCATCATAATCCTCTATGGGTAAACATATCAAATCTCCTTCTAAAATTTCATTTTCTACCAAGATCTTATAGCCCTTATGTATTTTCTCACTATTCATTTACTTTTTCAATGTTGCACTGATAATCATTTCATATGAACTTTCTTCCCCCCATAGAATCAAGATATGAATTTGCAATAAAGGAATGCGTAGAACCAGGGTCTACCAATAATTTAGCATCATCATAAAAAAATAATGAGCATACCTTCTACTATTGTGGTATGATTATCTGTCTTTTCCAATACAACCACTCAAGCAATCACTTGTGGTTTGGTAGGTCTAATTCTAGTAGGTAGAAGCTTGTCCTGGGTTCCCTCTTCCTAGTTTTGACCTCTGTCCTTGATTATTTTCTCTAGGTCGACTCCATCCTCCTATCCTTCGAGGGTGGCGGCAATTGAAACTCTTATGCCCTACCTCCCCACAGTTAAAATATTTAAAAGAGGGTTGTCCTCCAGTCGGGCCTTATCTCTTCTGCATTTTTCCTTTCTTCTGCCATCGGGGCCCTCCAAATTTTTCTGACTCATACCCCTAAATCCACTAAAATTTCTCTCACCCTAATTGTAACACTGCTCAAAAGTAAGCACAAAAGTGGTCATAGTACACATAGAAAGAAACATAACATATATTCTTTCTTGTCAAAACATGCATTCAGTACAAAAATTTATGTGTTGAGCACACTGTCATATACACTAGCCGAATGGTACAGATCCTACTATATATCTATCTCATTCTCCTACTCATCATCATTAATATTTGAAACATGAGGTCCTGAAATAGTAGAAACTGTGTAGGACTTGGCTGCAACAAAGCTCTCATCTCTATCCACATCAGGGTGCAACAAAACTAGTATATCGGTGTCTATCTCTATTTGTTCCTTAATCTCTTTGACCGTAGCTACCTCAACCTGGGGTACCTCCTAATCCTCTCCTACCTTAGCAACCTCTAAACCCAGTATCTCCTCATTCAATACTCCCAATACATCCCTGCCAAATACCATCTCATCATCCTTAGACAATACTACACCATTGGGGATATTGTCCTTCTTATTATCATTCTGGTAGTGCAGTTCAATATCGCCATTAATCTCGTCAGAATTGCCACTTACCTCCTCATGTGGCAGTGATGTCCTCTCAGGAGTAAATGTCCCCTCCAAACTAAGGTCTCGTGCAAACGAAGTAACGATAGGTACTGCTGGATCAAATCTACTCCCGGCAAGACTAGGTACACGACAGCGGCCAAGGTCAGGTCCCGTCAAAGTGACACGTCCTGGCATGCCGTCTCGGTAAACTAACCTAATCTTCTTAGGTTCTTCACAGCCAAAATCTCACCTATCTCTTTCTTCCCATCATTATTGTGCTCATACATTAGGCCCTCGCCCTTATCAATCCTATCCATCAAAACCACACAATGAAAGAATTCTATCAATTCTTATGACAATACCATACTTCTATAACAACTATGCTTTAATACCAGTTGTAACTCCCCTACTCTAAGTAACAGTGGAAGTATATCAAAATCGAGTATATATATATATATATATATATATACATATCATAGAATTTTATACATGCATTCTCTATATTACATTAGAAGTATTGTCCCTCTATCCGTAGGACTGTTCAACTTCAAATCCTTCAAAAGTGTAAGATAAAGACACGTGTAAGTGAAAAATCACCAAGCGAGTCCCATGTGTGCTAGTGCTTTATGAAAAAAAAAAAAGTACATAATACCTTTGTGGAAGAGCATAACATTTTCCTACTAGAAAACAATTCCAAAACTCTCTAAAGAAGAGTTTATTTAGAACTCAATTATTTTTACAAAGCTATGTTTTAATTTCAAATTATTGCCCCGATTTTCAAATCACAGACACTTCTCAAACAAACAGTTGGCCGGTATGCAAAGCTCACAAGGCTTCACATTTGGCGCCACACAACATTGTACTTAAACCGCAGCCTACGGCACTCAACCATGCTTCGCCGGAAGGGTAAGTACACCACAACATACTACCAAGAATAAATAATATGTATACCGTAGCATACTAAGTACACTGCAGCATACTGAGATTAAATAATAGGTATACTACAGCATACCAAGTACATCGTAGTGTACTGAGAATAAATAACAGGTATACTGCAGCATACTATGTGTATCGTACCACAGTATTGCCACCGTAAGTTAGGGGTCCCAATCCTAACGTCAATCCCCATCAAGGTGGCAAGGAGTCAAATGCACCCAATGTCCTCGCCCAGCATTCAACGAATGACTTAAAACAATATGAACCCACAGACGCGTCAATTGCCAAGTGCTAATTGGCTAGCTAGGATGACTCATCTCAATGTTATGTCGCCCTGTTTGCAGTAAGACAAACCCCAAAACTAGCTAGGTTACTTGGCGTCATCTATCTCTAACCAGAGTTAGTACAAAGATCAAAGTCCATGCTGAGTACTCAACGTTACCAATACTAACCCCTTCTGACTGATTAGGCTAGAGGGTTATTTGTTGCCAAAGGTTTTTTCAAAACAAAAAGTTTTGGGGAAAAATATCATTTTTTAGAAATTGATCCCATTAACTATTAAAGTCCATGCTGAGTACTTAATGTTACCAATACCAACCCCTTCTGACTGATCAAGCTAGTAGGTTATTTGTTCCTGTAAGATTTTTCAAAACAAACATTTTTGGGGCAAAATGTCATTTTTAAGAAATTGATCCCACTAACTAGCAAGTCAGATAATAAGTTCTCCAGGAAGCCAATCAATTCATTCCATAGCCACGTCAGGCCAATAAAGAAATTTCATATAGTTTTCCAAAAGTCAATCTCATATCAAGAGATTATTTTCCAAAACTATGTCGAAACAGGGGTAAAGAGTACTTTGCATATATGAAAACCAAGAGTATTCGAGTCATAATGCCCATACCTGATCTCAAAGGTTATTTTCAAGGGTATTCAGATTATTTTACCCATACTCGATTTGAAAAGTGTTCACAAGAGTTCTAATAAGGATATTTCGGTCATTTACTTAATACTCGATTCCAAAGGTTTCCATAAAATATTTCAATAAGGACATTTGAATCAATTTTCAAACACCCGATTCCAAAAGGAACTCAGTTCAAGAAATCTAGAATTCTAATCCTAAAAGATGATCAAATTCAATATTTCCAAACATATTTCCATTAAATGTTCCAATAGGGTATTTCAGTCAATTTGTGAATACCCAATTTCAAGAATTACCATTTTTTGAAAATCCCAAGCGTTTAATCCAAAATGGACTAAATTCACAAATTTCATGCTTTAATCATCCATTAAGGTTTCCAAGCCAAATATGAAGTTCATTCGAGCCCAAAGTGGCATAAGAAAAAATCTTGCTCAGATAACTTTAAATATATTCAGGGATATTCTAAACAGTATAAAATATAGCATTTCATGGAAAAGTGAAGCACACTAACTTTCAAATGGTTATAGAAATCAAAGGTACTCACCTCGTGTCCTATTGAACTCTTCCTATTCACGGCCGTTCAACCATCGTTTCCACCATTTTTAAGGTGTCATTGGCCATTTACTGACAAACCTACATTAAACATCATTTTTGGGTTTAGAAGTGTTGGGTTGAAAAATAGCCGACATGCCTAACAGGTAGCCGACGTCCAACAGACGTTTAGCCAACGGTTAAGGAAAACATTTAACTTTCGTTCACGTTATTTTTGCGTCGTTTGTTCGATTCCTTTGTTTTTCTTTTTCCAAAACCTTCCACCCTTCAAGAACAAGGGATTCATTCCATATTTCTCATTCATTTCATCCAAAACCACATAATTAATCATCCTTAAGTTCATTCATTTTCGAACTAATTTTCCAGAATTTCACTACTTGATACATGATTTTCTTTTGCACATAATTTTCAATCCAGAACTCCGATTTGTCTCTATGTTATACCAAAATGACCATAAAACTCTTAAATTAAATTTTCTATAGGCCGTTTCCTAAGATCAAGTTTCTGTGACACAATACACAGTAAAAATAGCCCCAGTAGTTTTCCATCAATTCAACTATTCATGCTATCCTTTAATTTCCTTTACCCCTTTTACACCTTGAGAGCATTAATTCATTCAATTTCACTTTATTTAACCTTTGATCATTCAATTTTCAGATTCCAACAACTCATGAAAGTCATGTTTATTCAACACAACTTTACTTCTTTCAATCAAAAGCTAGCATAATTCATTTTTCTAACTAATTAACTTCTATTTCAAATCTTCTTTGGTCATCATCTCATCAACCAAGATCAATCCTTCAAACTACCATGAATATTCAATTCTTCATCACACAAAATAATATCCACAAAGCTTCTAGGTAGCTGACACACGCAGACACATAGAAAGTTCAACAATAAAGTTTATAAACCCGAGCTTTTGATCGAAAATCAAGACATGAAAATCATGTTTTCATGTTAAAATTGTTATCAAAATGTTTCACCATTCACCCAGCAACAACTTTATTTCTAGCAACATGAGATTTCACCATGTATTTAGAGCTCTTTGGTGTGAATTTGCTCCAAGATTCTCTCAAGAACACGCACCTCATCAAGAACACACACTAGTACCTTTTTTTCCCCTTCTTGTTAACTTCTTTTTCTCTTGTTTTTCTTTCTTCAATGCTGCTAAAAATATGGTTATAAATTAGCTTCTTCACCGCCATTCTTCATCAAATATTTGTCCAAGAAAAAATTAATTTAATTAATTGTATGGTGGATAATATTTAGGTGTCTTCCAATTGAAAATTTACAATACATTATCCTTAATTTTCCTCCACAAAATGTCTTCTTCTTTTCTCTATTGAGGATGCCGACTTCTTGGCTAATTTTCAGCCATTGAACCACCTTTTCGTGGTCTAAAAATTGGCCAATTAAGTTGCACAAGACATTAATTAAATGGTCCACAATGATGTGTTCCAATCATAAAATTACACATCACTCTTCTATTTATTTTGTAATTCTTTAATTCCATATATCTTGCAAGAATTATTCTTGCAACCTCTCATAAATTGATACATGTCCAAGGCTACCAATCACAAAATGCCACACGCCCAAATTTTTGACCGCATTTTCAATTTTTATCATAAATGACCAAAATCGGGTCCGAATTGAAAAAATATTTTACTTTACCATTCAACCACCAAAATTCCACTGAATCTATTGGTAATACATAAACTCTTCAATTTCTTTGTAGTTTGGTCAAATTAACTGTAAAAGTCATGGGCACGGTCAAAATGACGAAAATGCCCTCGATAACCCAAATAACATAATTCACATCATAACGTGTGTTCCATCGCACTGATCAATTTCTCTTTTTAGCATACCCTCAAATTCATATTTTATTAATAGTAGGAGCCTTCCAAAGATTTAGGGTACGGGTAGAACAAATGCAATTATTACATCCAGGTCCCGACAAAATACTATTATATCAAAATATTCGTTTTACTATAACGATCATCTTTTATTCTGGCCATTAATACAAATTTTCATCCTATTACAAATAGTAGCTAAGCATAGGTTAAAATGCTACGTATTACAGGCTCCCTTTTACTCATCACTCATCATTTTGTTTAATACTTTTTTCTCTCCTTTGCTTTCAGGAATTAATAGCCTCAACAAAATGAATTTCTCTTAACTATTCATATTAGCCCCCATAATCAGGCGAAAATTATTTCTCACATTCAAAGATGAAACAACAATCATCTCATTTTTCTCAACCTTGAACTCACAATTAAAATTTTTTACACTCAAAGATATTTTTCAACATTTCTTATCACAACTCAAAGTTAAGCAATGTTTAAACCCCATAATATAAGAGTTAGCCAACAAGCTTTCCCACATTCATCATATCTTTTATATTCAAACTAGATGAGTCAAATAATACTTAAAAACTAATTCATAAACAAGATTAATACAAATTCTCAAGTCTTAACACATCTCGTTCAATAAACCAATTTAATAATAAAAATCAACCAAATGAATGACAACTCATATTGAAGTATTACAACCTTGCTAAACAATGAAAAAACCACAAAACATTTTGGAAAAAATGACAGAAAAATTTAGCTATGAAGTACACAATGTAGATGAAAAATATCTTCAATGCTAAACTCTCCCCCCACACTTAAAGTGGACATGATCCTCAATGCAGAAAAATTTAACAATGAAAGAAAAGCCAAAGGACCAAAATAAATAAAGGGAATGAATAGAGAAAAGAAAATACTTCTAGTGCTAAGTAGTTCCAACCCGTGTAAATCCACCACAAGGAGTCATTGGGGAAATTGTACCTAGAGAAAAACTAAATAAACAAAAATAGAAAACATAAATCTAGAAAAGGAAAAAGAAAGTAAAATAAAGGAAAAGACAACTAAAAACTAAGAAAGGTCATTAAAATTCAAAGGAAAAAAAATAAAAGAAAAAAAAAAGAAGATAAAATAAAAGTGAGTAAGGAGTAAATCAGGAGTCCTTAGAGTCATTATCATTATTATCATTATCATCAGGATCTCTGGTTGCCCTACTAGGGAAGGCAACAGTGGACTGCTGTATCAAAGTGGCCAACTTCTACTCTTGGACATCTGGATGTCAATAGAGGTCAGCAATAGAGTTTCGCAGCTGGAGGAGAATGGTCATCTGGGTCTCAAGTCTAAGGCTCAATTGCTCCAGTCGGGCCTCCACTTATGCCTCAAAATCATCACTACAATGAGAACTACGGGTACAAGGTCAAGTAGCCCGCTCCTCCGGCTCAACCTCATCAGAGGGAAGCTCTACTAACCTCGGAAGTTGTACCTCGTAAGTTTCTTCCATCTCATCTTTCTATCGTCATATCTTTAGCCACACTAAACTAAAATATACTCAGTCACTAAGTCCTGGCCAGTGGTTAGCTTAATGATCTATCCATCTAAACTTACGCCAAAATCCTGTAAGATACGCATAATGACTAAGGGAAATTTTAAGGCTTTGGCTGAGATGTGAGAGTAAACAACCTCCCTCATGGACTGAATAGTAATAGAAGTAAAGGGGATAGATACTCTCCTCATCATCTTATCAAGAATGTAAACATTAAGGACCCTAAACTCATTGAAGCCACGATCCTTAGGGAAACATTGAAAAAGAAAATGTAGACTAGAGCACGTAGCTGAGATTTAAGATCATTATTGGAGTAATAGTGATATTAGCCTATTTGTCCATTCCTCCACATCTACAAACTAGTCATAACAACACTCACATCCTAAGCAGGATCAGAAATAATCATTTAAATGTTATGGTACACAAATATCCAAGGACCATCATCAGGTACACCTAAGATCTTGGCTAATCGAGGCCTATCAAACTCAATAGGCACCCTCTTGACCGTAGTAGAAATGACATGGAGATTGGGTTCTTCTTGTCCTACATGTTCGCCTAAAACTATTCACCCTCACCGGACAATAAGCTCCCCTAAGTCTGACGATGGGCTCCCAACCCAGTCTCCTAAACATGGTAAAAAGCTACAATAAATTATCAAAGGAAGTCATGTACATCTTTTCTACTATGATTTTATTATGTTGGTGATTTTAGTACTATATTTGACATGTAGGAACAAAGAATTAGGTAGGATGGGTATGTAAGAGCTTAAAAGATGGTGATATGATCTTGTGAGTGATTTTTTATTGAATTTCGTGGCTAAATTTATGACCAAATAGAAGGCCCAGTTAAGAATTCAAAATAGTGAGTTTAGTGAATGAATGACATACCCAATTCAAATACTAGGACCCTAAGCCCAAATAAAGAACTTAGAACTCTAGAAATGAGAATTAAATCTACTAATTCATACCTAAGAACCCTCAACCCAACTAAGGACCTAAGAACACTTGAGGAAGATGAACTAGGCAACCAAAGATAACCTCTACTCTACTCCTACAAATTAGCAAGAACCTAAAATTTTATTTTGATAGGTTAGTTTGATCTACCCTTAACAGTTTATAGACTTAAATCAAAGGCAATGAATGGATTCTTAAGATTGGTCTTCGCCTTAATGGAAACCCTAAAAGAACACTCTCAAGAGTGTCTTTTTGATTTCAATAATTATATCCAAGTAACATTTGAAGTGTTATAATGCCATATATATAAGCATGTAAACCTAACTAAAGTGAGATGAAATCCTAGCAATTCAAGAATTTAATGGTCCAAAATATCCCTATTATGTAATAAAAGTCATGGAAATTAAATTAGAAACCAAAATAAAACAAAATAATTCCATTCAGCAAAATAAGGCATGGCCTGAAGTAATCTAGCGCTAGGTGTACTAGTGGACCTGGGGCCAGGTGTGTTCTGGAAAGCAACAACTCTTCCAGAGTGGACTTGGCGCCAGGTGTGTTCTGCAATGGAACAACTTCTCCAGAGTGGACTTGGTGCCAAATGTACTAGTGCACCCAGCACCAAGTGTGTCCTGGTTCCATACAACCTGTCTTTTCTTGTCCTTTCAGCCCCCTCTTGTGCTCTTTTGGCCCTCCACACGAATTGTTGTGCAAATGCAGCTTTCTTGGGCCTTCTCTTTAGCATTCAACTCTTCATACTCTTCTTGTTTCTTGGCTTGTTGAATAGTTTTGCTTGAATCCTCCTTTGTAATCTCCCATGTCTTGGATTCTTCCAAAGTACCATAAAGTGTAGCTTATAGTTCCATCCCCCTTCTTTTGCTTTAACATATTTCTTGGATAGATTCCTTTCATTTTCCCCTTCTTTAGGCAAATTCATCTTCAAATGAGCACCTAATAAGATTTCACACAAGAATTCTTTTATGAAGATAAAAATACAAGTTTATACTCTCCCACATACAACTTATTTTTTCCCTCATCTTCACTTTTCTTCCTTATGGCCTCTCTCTCTGTCCTTATTTTCATTTTTCAAGCATAAAAGGGCCACTCTCATTTTATCTCCATCTTCTCTTCTTTTTTCACTTTCTTCCCCTGCTCCATCTTGTTTAGAGGTCTCATTTTGCACCCTTTCTTTTTCCTCATCATTTTCTTTTTCCTTCACTTTCTTTGGAAAGTCTCCTACCACACTCTTTTTTTTTTTTTTCTCATTATCCCTTATTTTCCCTTGTTCTTCTCTTACCTCAATTAGGGGTAAGGGTAGAAGAGTATATAGCTTACTTCCCTTAATAGCTGAGTAGGAATTTCTCATTCTATCATGCAACACAATCCTATTAAATTGCCACAGCCTTCCTAAAATTAAGTAGCTAGCTTGTATAGGGACTACATCACAAACAATTTTATCTTGATACTTTCCCATTTCAATTGTCAACAACACTTGTTTTTTCACCCTTAACTTCCCAGTTTCATGGAACCATTGCAGTTATAGGGGTTGGGGTGTTTCATCACATATAGACCCAATTCTTCCATAAGACTAGCACTTACAACATTGTTAAAGCTCCCTCCATCACTGATAGCAAGACATGGCTTTTGGTTAATAAGACGATGGGAGTAGAAAATGTTGTTTCTTTGTAGGATCTTCTTCACTTTATCATCACAAACATCTCCTAGAACACAAAGTCCCCATGTCCTTAATTTCTACTCTGGCTAAAGAGTAAAGAGGTGCCACAACATTTCCTTCATTACTAGAATTATCATCACCATTGTGCCCCTTATTTCATTTCTCATCCCCACAATCCTCCTCCCTACTAGTTATCTCTCATTGGGTATTGGTAAACACAAATTTCTTCATTGGACAATCATATAAGATGTGCCAATAGCCTAAGCATTTAAAGAATTTGATGTCCCTAGTCCTTGGAGGTCTCTCAATACCTTTCCCCTTATCCTTGGACTATTTTTCTCTAGGCTTATAGGGCTCTGTTGGTGGTCATGGTGGATTTGGTTGCTCTTCCCTCTTTCTGGGTTGGTGGTTGAAAATAGGATTAGTGTAGATATGAAAAAGAACTGAATAATTATGGTGGCTTAAAGGGTTATTTCTGGTTGAGGAGATGATGAGCAAAGTAGAGTAAAAATGGAATTTACTTAGTTGGAAAAATTGATTATACTAGCCTTTGATTAGAAAAGATGAATCTGTGTTGAATAAGTGTGATTTTTGTGAGCTATTGGAATCTAGAAATTGCATATTTAGAGATGATTTCAAAGAAAATTGAATGAATTAATGGTTCCAATATGTTAAAGACTAAAGAAGAACAAAGGAAAGCATGAAGTGTGGAATTGAGGTAAAACTACTGGGGCTATTTTTGCCCTATATTATATTACGAGAACTAGAATTTTGAAAATGGCCATTATAGAATTAAAGGTAAGTGTCTTACAGTTGTGTTGGTATATCAAAAAGCCAAATCAAAGTTGTGGATTAAAAGTTATGTGCAAAACAAAATTATGTGTCAAGTAATGAAATTCCAGAAAAGTGAGTCCGAAAGTGGATGAACTGAAGGATGATTAATTGTGTGATTTTGGATGAAATAAATAGGAAATATGAAGTGAATCCATTGTATATTAAGGGATAAAGGATGTGGAGAAAGGAAAATAAAAGAATTGATTAGACAATGAAAAAAACGATGTGAACGAAAGTTGAATATTTTCCTTAACTGTCGGCTAACTATCGCCCCTGTCGGCTAAATGTCGGTTGCGCGACGGCAACCCGTCGGGCACGTCGGTTATTTTTCGACCAAACACAATTTGACCCGAAAAAAATGTTTGGTGTAGTTTTGTCGGTAAATGCCCAACAAAATATTGAAAATGGTGGAAACAATGGTTGAACGGCTATAAATGGAAAGAGTTTAGTTTGGACATGGCTGTAAACGAAAGATTATTTTATTAGCTTAGCGTGCCATTGAATGAATTGATTGGCTTTGCGAAGCCTATGTGAATGATGATCCGACTTGCAAGTTAGTGGGATCAACTTCTAGAAAGTGTTATTTTGCCCCAAATATGTTTTGATTTGAAAATCCTATAGGATCAGATAACCCTCTGGCCTAATCAGTGAGACGAAGTTGGTATTATTAACGTTGAGTACTTAGTAAGGACTTTGATCTTTATACTAGCCTATGTTAGAGTTAGATGACCCTAGTAATCTAGTCTAGTTCTATGGATTATTTTACTCTGAATAGGGTGATAGGACATTGAGATGCATCGTCCTGGCTAGCCATTTAACACCTGGCAATTGCCACGTTTGTGGGCACTTCTTATTTTAAGTCATTCACTGGATGTCGGCGGGGACACTCAGTGCATTTAACTCCTTGCCGCTTCGATGGTGATTGACGTTAGGATTGGGACCCCTGGCTTATGGTGGCAAGTAAAACATTGTGTGCTGCGATACACTAGGTATGCTGTGGTGTACCTTAGTAGAAGTACGCTGCGGTGTACTTATTTTGGCGATTCATGGTCAAGTACTAGAGGCTGCAGTCTCAGTACAATAATACGTGGCACTAAAGGCAAGGACTGCGGGACTTGCATGTGGATACATGCCGACCATCTGTTGAAAAAGTGCCTATGATTTGAAAAATATTGGGGCAATGATTTGATTGAAATATAATTTTTTAAAAATTATTTAGTTCTAAATAAACTCTTCGTTAAAGAGTTTTAGAATCATTTCTAGTGAACAAATGATATGTTATTCCAGAAAAGCTTTATGTACTCTGTCTCTTTGATAAAGCACTAGTATACACGGGACTCACTGGGTGATTTTTTAGTCACAGGTGTCTTTTATCTTGCCCTTTTTCTAGGATCCAGAGTTGAGCATACCTACGGATAGATGATGATACCATAGTGATAGTAGAACGGTCTGAACATTTCCCTTTTGGATAATGTACTTTATTACGAATGTTGAATGGAAATTTTCATGTAAGAGATTCTTTGTTATATATATGTACGTGACCATTAGTATGGGTTATTGTATGGATCTGGATCTTGCATACTCTATTGGTTTTTTATTACAAAGACCTTTTGTCTGAGTAACCGGATGGGGCAACACCCGGTGTTGATATGCTTCCATTGTTACCTTTAGTAGGGATGTTACAATTGCTATCAAAGCCTAGTTTTAGAGAATTGTGGTATCATCATATGGATTGCTAGAACTCTTTCATTGTGGAGGTATGGAAGATAGGAGTGATAAGAGCAAGCACCCAATATATGAGTATAGAGATGATGGCAAGAAAGAGATAGATGAGCATTCAGGTGTGAAAAGATCGGGGAGGATTAGGATTATCCACTGAGCAGGTGTGTCAGGACATTTCAATTGGCCAGGATCTAGCCCTAGCCGCCTTCATACACCCTGTCTCATCGAGAGTGCATTTAACACTGTAGTGCCTGTTATTACCTTACTTGAGTAAGACCTTAGTCTGGAAAGGACACCTACTCCCGAGAGGACATCGTCACCACATGAGTAGATGGGTGGCGATTTTGATGAAATTGCTGGCGTTATTGAACCACGCTATCAGGTTAATGATGAGGAGGATAGTGTCCCCGATGGTGTAGTATTCACTAAGGATAATGAGAAGGAATTTGATTGGGATACTCTGGGAGTATTAGAAGATGAAAATTTATATTTGGAGGATGTTAAGATAGGAAGAGATCAGGAGGTACCCAAGGTAAATGTAGCTCTGGCCAAGGAGTTTGAGAAAGAATTGGAGATAGACTCAGACATACTGGCTTGATCGTACCCTAATGTGGATGAAGATGAAGGATTCAATATAGCTGAATCCTATACGGTTTCTACTAATTCAGAACCTCCCATTTCAGAAAGTGATGATGATGAGCAAGAGGATGAGATGTGGATATGTGTAGTAGGATATGTACAGTCTGGCTAATGTATATGATTATGTGCTCGACATGTGAATTTTGTACTGGCTTTGTGTTTGATGAGAATGAATATATGTTATGATCCTGCTATGTGCACTATGGATCTTTTGTGCCTACTCTTGAGTTATGTTATATCATTTTACCAGCAAAATCATATGAATTGTACCGATGTCTCCTAAATGAACTTTTGGATGATTATCGCGAACTACTCAACATATCCCCGAGCCAATAGTGGAGGAATTGCTTGTGGAAGGTTACCACCTTGTTAATTTAGATTATTTTATTTTCTAAACCTTCTAGAAAATGGCTAATACCATTCAACGGATGACTGAGACTATTACTAGAGCCAATAAGAATGCTAAGGAGAAATTGAAGTGAATTTTAAGGTATAAGTCAGAAAAGATCTGGAGACATCGATGGCAGAAGAAAGGAAAGATGCAGAAGAGGGAAGGCCCAATTGGAGGACAAACCCTTTTTAGATGCTTTAACTATAGGAAGAAAGGGCATAAGAGTTTCAATTGACCTCACCTCTGAAGGATAGGAGGATGGAGTCGGCCAGGAAGAAACAATTAGGGGCAGAGGTCAAGACTAGAAAAAGAGAACCTAAACAAGCTTCTACCCCTAGAGTCGAATCAACTAAACCAAGTAAATGCTCGAGTGGTTGTATTGAAAAAGATGGATGATCATGTCACAATAGTGAAACATACACTTCTTAGTTTTAAATCATGATGCCAAAGTATTGGTAGATTCCAATTCTACGCATTCCTTTGTTGCCAATGTATTTCTTGACGCTATAGGGATAAAAAGGGGGAAGAAATTTCATAAGAAATGCTTGTCAGTACCCCATTAGGAAAGTAAATGAATAGTGAAAAAGTACATAAGGAATGTAAGATCTTGGTAGGAAATGAAATTTTGGAGGAGATTTGATATGTCTGCCCATAAAGGACTAAGATGTTATATTGGGCATGGACTGGCTATCCCAGCATCATAATCAAGTTGACTGTAGACATAAAAGTAGTACAATTCTGTCAGCTTGGGAAACCTATATTGTAAATTGTAGACGAGGTTGGGAGGAAAAGTAATACTTACATATCGGGACTCAATGTCCAGAAGATAATTAAAAAGGGTGTACTGGGTATTTGGCCTTTGTAATTAATAAGACAGGAGAGGTTAAGAAACTCAAAGAAGTTCCTATTATGAAAGAGTATTTAGATGTTTTTTCATTGAAATTGAAGGAATTACCACTGAAAAAAGAAGTAGAATTTTCTATTGAGTTAGTCACATTGGAAGAACCAATTTCAAGAACTTATTGTTGAATGGCACCTACAGAAAAAAGTACAGGAATTAACGGAGTAAGAATTCATTCGGCCTAGTACTTCACCTTCGGGAGTACCTATCTTGTTTAGTAGAAAGAAAAATGAGTCGTCACGGATGTATATAGATTTGTGAGGTTAAATACAATAACGGTAAAGAATAAATATCCATTGCCTATTATTGATGAATTATTTGATTGGTTACAAAGAGTTGGATGATTCTCAGAGTTAGACTTAAGGCAAGGATATTACTAAGTTCAAATTCGGGAAGAAAATATATTGAAAACTATATTTAACATGATATGGACCTTTTGAGCTTGTAATGAGGCCCTTTTGGTGTCACTAATGCCTACTGTTTCATAGATCTAATTTAACGGATATTTCAGCCCAGTTTTATGGTTATATTCATAGCTGATATTCTAGTGTACTCCAAAGATCCCTAAGAACATGAACAATATTCTTCAAAAAGTATTAGGAAAGTTAAGGGAGACCAATCTATATGTAAAATTTAGTAAGTGTGAGTCTTAGCTATAAGAAGTAGCATTCTTAGGATAAGTGAAATCTAATGGCATGAGTATAATAGATCTCGCAAAAGTCGAAGTAGTAACGAATTGGAAATGTCCTGAGATTTCGACTGAATATGATGTTTTTCGGGATTTGCAGGATATTGTCGAAGAATTATTGAGAAATTTTCCAGGATAGCTTTATTTTGAGTCGACTCACCCAAAATAAAGTTCCTTATGTTTGGATTAGGAAATGTTAGGGAAAATTCTAGGAGTTGAGAAAAGGATTATGCCCTGCTCCTGTTTTAACATTGCCAATAATGGACAAAGCTTATGAGGAGTACACAGATGTGTCAGAGGAAGGATTGGGAGGAGTATTAATGTAGGAGAGAAATGTGATAGCTTATATCTCTAGGAAATGAAAACATCATGAGGAGAATAACATTAAACATAATTTGGAGTTAGTTGCTATTGTGTTTGCCCATAAGAAGTGGAAACATTATTTGTGTGGGCCTGAGTTGGAAATCTTCATCGACTACAAAAGTGTGAAGTTTGTTTTTACTCAAAAGGATTTGAACATAAGGCAAAGTTGATGGATGGAATTTTTGGAAGGATTTCAATGTCCAATTAAATATCATCATGGAAAAGCAAACACAATAGTAAATTCCCTTAGTAGGAAGGAAAATTTATTAGCCCTTCGGATTTTACAAATTCCAGACTTAGAAGTATTTGTTGTAGACGGAGAAATAAGGATAAGTAATATTTCCATTCAACTTGCCTTCTTACAACAGTTCAAGAGATAGCAAGATAAAGATGAAAAGTGCAAAGGTTAGTGCAGAAGGAGCCGAATACAGGAGGAGATGAGTTCTGAAAGGACAATGATTGGATTAATTGCTACTGGGGTCGGTATTATATTCTAAAACAATCTACGATGAGATAGGATGTTTTAACGGAGGCACCTTAGAGTAAGTATGTGAAACCCCACCTAAAGCCAACCCTAGAGTTGGAAATCTTCATCGACTACAAAAGTGTGAAGTTTGTTTTTACTCAAAAGGATTTGAACATAAAGTAAAGTTGATGGATGGAATTTTTGGAAGGATTTCAATGTCCAATTAAATATCATCATGGAAAAGCAAACACAATAGTAAATTCCCTTAGTAGGAAGGAAAATTTATTAGCCCTTCGGATTTGACAAATTCCAGAGTTAGAAGTATTTGCTGTAGACGGAGAAATAAGGATAAGTAATACTTCTATTCAACTTGCCTTCTTACAACAGTTCAAGAGATAGCAAGATAAAGATGAAAAGTGCAAAGGTTAGTGCAGAAGGAGCCAAATACAGGAGGAGATGAGTTCCGAAAGGACAATGATTGGATTAATTGCTACGGGGGTCGGTATTATATTCTAAAACAATCTACGATGAGATAGGATGTTTTAACGGAGGCACCTTAGAGTAAGTATGTGAAACCCCACCTAAAGCCAACCCTAGAGTAATGGGGTCGGGATGCATATCATATTATTTTGCATGAATATATATGTTTTTGAATGATTTTATGTGCTTTAGAGTTGTGAATTATAGGTTAAAATGCTTAGTTATGTTTATCGAGTAGGAAGGGTAAAATGGTAATTTTGCTTGAGGTCAAAATAGGAGGAAAGCTTAAGGTTAAAAAGGAAGGAAATGTGGGTGAGAAAATAACAACAAGAGTTGTTGTGGTTTAGTGGTTAGAGCTTTGGAATTAATCTCTAAGGTCATGAGTTCAAATCCCATCATTTAAGCTTTTGTCATGATTATCTTAACTAAGTTTGAATTTTTGTTTTCTTGCATTTCATGGAAATAGGAATGTTGTCTTAGGGGAGACATGAAGAGAATACCCTAATCTTATCCTCATGTCCTAAAAAGAATTGTAGAGGAATTCTTGTCCTTTTTATTACCACTAGCTTGTCCTAACATCTTTATAATTCAAAACCATTAAATCCTTTCTTTTAAATTCCAAAAAAATTCTGTGATAACTCCTCCACCTTGAATTTGAAAATCAGCTTTGGAGGTTGGGAAGTTGGCCGAAAGAAGGAGGAGAAATAGGAAGGGTTTCCAAGAGAAAATCAATCACCATGAAAGAACCTTCAACTCCACCTTCATGTTGTCCATAGCTTAGTAAAGGAAAATCTGGAAATTTC
Source organism: Voacanga thouarsii (assembly GCA_026120185.1). Classification (NCBI taxonomy): domain Eukaryota; kingdom Viridiplantae; phylum Streptophyta; class Magnoliopsida; order Gentianales; family Apocynaceae; genus Voacanga; species Voacanga thouarsii. The sequence continues at coordinate 4,419,113 of JANUWF010003376.1, read as the reverse complement.
CAGAATATTTGCAGGCCATTTCTTCAAAAATTCAGCCAACAAACCCATTCATTTGCTGCCAAGAAAATGGTCATTTCATGTGGCTTGAAAGCTGGAAAAACTGTGCAATTTTCGGACTTCACAAAAAACTGCACAAACCAGAAAAAATTCTGGGCAGTTTCGCAACCTTCAATCCAGAAAATGAAGCTGTTCTATTCCACCTTCAAGCCAACAAAACTTCTCTGCTTTTTCCCCATAAAGAGGGCTGGAAAACCTACCTTAAAGTACCCTTGAACACCTCTCAAAACCTCTGCAAAAAGGGCTGAAGAATTGCAGAAAACTGCACAGGAAAATTTTGCAGCAAACCTTCGAAACATGAGCACCTTGAAACCAGAATTTTTCCAGCTTTGTTCCCTTCAAGCCTTGGCCGAACACCACCCTCCAACCTCTGTAAACTAACTCTTGTTTAGCCATGAACTGAAAACCATTACCCTCTCCACTTACCTTGCACAATTGGACTCCATAATCACACCTCAAATCTCTCCTACAATCACTCCATTCAAACTTCCATTTGAACTTCAAATTTTCCAGAATTTTTCTCCATGAAAACACCCTTGTACTAAGCTATACAACCAGAATTTCTCTACCATTTAAGCTCTGAATTTCGTCCAGCCTTAAGCTTTATTAGACCTCATTCATTTCAGCAAAGCAAACCAAACCAGTTTATACCATTGAAGCTCCAAGAAAACCTTCATCAAACAAACACCATTAACATATCCTATACCTCAAACCACTCCTCAAATCACTCCATTTGAATTTCGAATGATCAAATTTTTCTCTCCCTTTCTAAGCTAAACCGAGACCCCTGAATTCCCTAAACTATTCAGTCTACACTCTCCAAAAATTCGTCCATCATTTTCCCTTAAATTCTCTCAATTTTCACCTAGAACACTAAGAACACACACTAACCTTCTTCAAGCCTAACCCTACTTTAAACACCTCCAATCACTCTCAAATACTCCAAATCACTTCCATTTAATCTCTAAACCTCATTTCTATTATTTATAACACAAAACCTCGCAAACAAGAATTTTCGAGCGGATCAAAATTAACTTTTCTTTGAAGGTCTCAAGAACATCAACAAGGTAAGTCAAGAACAACTTTCTTATTCATCTTCTTCCATTCGATTATATCATTCTAATGATCTCTCTCTCTCTCTCTCTCTCTCTCTCTCTCTCTCTCTCTCTCTCTCTCTCTCTCTCTCTCTCTCTTCTAACCGAAATGGTTGATCAAACATCAACCATGATCGTTTGTTTTGTTGGACCATTCAAGACACTCCATCGCGCGTGGACCTTCTTTTGTCTTCATCAAAGTACTCGACAATCAAGTATTCATTCGTAAATCTCTCTTATTAAATTCTGAAATCATGTTTCTTAGGTGTTGATAGGGAGATAGAATATGATTGGGAGATTGAGTATATGCATGTGGATAAAGGGATTGGGGTTAGGACATGATGATTGTTGTATATGACTAGGATGTATGTGTTTTCCTTTTGAATCAATTTATGTTCTTCATGCTCAATGAATTTTATGGATGTTTGAAGCATGTTAGCGACCATGACACCAAAGGTGATTAGGTTTTTATGTTCTTATTTTTCCATGGAAACCATGATTGATGATTATGCTTAGTAGGATTTTAGCCATGTGATGGTATGAGATAGTTCAAGTGTATGTTCATGAATGGATTAATATATTGTTTGATGATGGAAAAGGTGTTCATGAATCCTTTCTAGCAATAGGAAAATCATGGTGAAAAAGTATTTTCTTGTTAAGGCTAGATTATTTTTATTAACAAATTTTATTACCTTGAATAGAATGCTACTATATTTTTCCCTATAAAATTCGAAACTCTAGGGAGATTTGGAATGGTTTATTAATTAAAGTATTCATATTTTCTTTATCAAATAAATGAGATCTTTCATTAAAAATAATATATATAGTAATAAATCCTTTACAATAAATAAAATATTATTTATATTAAAATCTATTTGTTATTTATTAATTAAAATTTAAAATAATTCATTCATTATTAAATTTATTTATTACTAATTATTTATTATCTATTTAAAAATTAATTAAAGGTTATTTGTAATTAAATATTTATTTTTAATAAAGCTATTTTCAAACCACCATTTATTAGTACTATTTAGGACTTAATATTCAAACCTTAGTTTATTTATTAATAATAACACTCAAGAATTATTATTTGAGTCTATAATTTATTAGCAATTATTTTAGAACCCCTAGTTATTTTAACTTATCAAACTAGACTTATTTTATAAAATTCTTTATCACCTATCCTTAAAGCTTAGAACATTAGGGTCATGATTGTAATAAGTTAAACTAGGATTATTTGTGTAAGTGAATATAGCTTGAGTGTAACCTTATGTCTTGTGTTTACCCCAGGCGGGGTTAGGTCAGCCTTGGAAGACTTTTGAATTTGAGCAAGCAAAGGATCAGGTAAGCTCCTGCATAAAACTTGTTTGTTGTAAAAGGTTACCATGGCAAGCTAAACACGAAGAATGTGAATACTGATTTGGTAAAGGCAATTAAGGACTATTTCTTTTCTTGATTCAGTCAAACCAATTATTTGAAAATTTTTAAAGCAGTTTTACTCAAATATTGAACTATTTCTAAAACTGATTTTGGCATGGACTTTAGAAACCCTTGATTGCCATTTTCAAGCAAAGCTATATTTTATCAGTTTTCTCCCAAGTGGGACAATTATCGTTGAGTACTCAATAAGGGTAGGCTAGTAGTACTAGTTTTGAAGAGCAAGAGTGAGTCTTCTGGCTGGAGGCCACCTCGAGAAGATAAAACTCAACTTAGAGAAACGTCAGTACTACTTAGTCATGCCGGTCCAAGCTAGCAATTTTATTTCAGTCAAGTGACTGTGTTTTACCGGAATGGACACCCGGTTGTTGTTTGGGTATAGAGAATGAGAGGTATCTTGCCCGGTAGGCCGATCACCTACCTTTTGTCAGTCTGCATAAAGTGTCGGCATTCTGACCGGCAGTGTGCACAAAGTGTGGCATACTGACCATCTGGTTATGGGGCCGAGCGTGTGGTAACCCATAATCCTTTATTTTGAGTGGTTGATCTTATAAATTATGTATGGCTGGAAAAGCCAAAAACACCACTCTTGTTTTTTACTAATGTTTAATGCTTGCCAATATTTCTCTTATAAAGTTTTCACATTTTGCATCCACGAACTGTTTTCACTGAACACTCAAAGCACACACGGACTTACTGAGATTTTTATCTCACCATCTTTTATGCCATGTTTTCAAGTCGATCCTGCTGTGGAGATGAATAGCTAGAATTGTTGCCTATGCTTTGAAGACTTTATATTATTTTTCTTATGTGTTGTTTTGAGAGATGGTAGCGAACAATTTATTTTGGATTTGTTCATGTATTTTTGGGTTGTAACAAGTTCAATTTCAAGGTATTATTTTTATTTTCTTTTGTGTGACCTAGTTATAAAGACCCCTTGTCCTTTGGACGGGGCGACATCCCTGGCCCTGTCGGGCCTAGGTAGTGGGGTGTTACAAAGTATACCATCCATCTAATAGACGTAAAGATGTTTCAGAACTTAAAACAATATTATTGGTGGATTGGTATGAAGAAGGACAATTTAGACCTTGTAACTCGATGTTTAATTTGTCAGTAAAAGAAAGCCAATCAACAACGGCCTAGACGGTTACAACCATTATCTACTTCATCATGGAAATGGGATGAAATTACTATAGACCTCATTACAGGATTACCTATGATAGTAGAGTGGTGAGATACTATTTGGGTGATAATGGATTGACTATCTAAGTCTGCTCATTTCATTCCTATTAATTAATGGAATTTCCTAGAGAAGTTATGTGAAATTTATATAGAGGAAGTAATCAGACTGCGTGAGTATCCTCTAGTATTGTGTCAGATCGAGATACTAGATTTACCTTAAAGTTTTGGACTAAGCTGCAGTAGAGGTATGGGACCACAATAAAATTCAGCATAGCAGTGCACTAAGAAATGGATGGATAGACAAAATGAGTGAATGGAATTTTGGAAGACATGTTCTGGGCTTGCATTTTGAATTTTAGAGTTAGGTAGATTCATAATTTAGCGTATGCAAAATTCATATACAATAATAGTTATCAATCAACAATTGGAATGGTCCCATTTGAAGCTTTGTATGGAAGGAAATGAAGTCCAAAATGAAGAATGGGTGAACAGGATGGGTCTTGAAATAGTTTGACATGCTGTGGAGATGATTAACATTAAGTTGGAGATAGTTCAGAGTAGACAAAAAAGTTATACGAATTCATGTAAGAGAGATTTGGAATTTGTAGAATGATATTATATATCCTTAAAGTTGACTTTACAACGATAATTGGGAATCAAAGGTCAAGAAAAGAAATTGGCATGTAGGTATGTTGGACCATTCCCTATTGTCGAGAGGATTTGGTAGGTGACTTATCGATTAGTGTAACTAGTAGAGTTTCAAAGTATTCCCGATGTGTTCCATGTTGCCCAACTTTAGAAATATGCAACTGATCCCTCATACATTTTGAATGAAGAGCTTACTGAGATAACTCTAAGCTTAAAGTATGAGGAAAAACCTATTAAGATCTTAGAATATACTAAAAAGGGGATGCAGAATAAAGAAAATTTCACTTATAAAAGTGATGTGGAATCATCATCTAGTGCGAGATGCAACGTAGGAAATAGAAGCGAAGATATTGAAGAAGTATCCATAATTATTCCAGGTTTAAGTCAATTTCGAAGACGAAATTTTTTGTAAGGAGGGGAGATTGTAATATCCCATATTTTAATTATTGATTGGCCACTACTTGTGATAGGATGAGAATTTATATCAATGGCTAGAACAAAAGATGATCAATATAATGATACGAATATTTTGGTATAATAAAATCTTGTTGGGACCTGGATGTAATTATTCGATTTATTTTACACGTACCCTAAATCCTTTGAAGGCTACTATTGCTAACAAAATAAGAATTTGATGGTACACTAAGAATAGAAATTGCTCAGTTCAATGAAATGCACGTTTTGGTGTTAATTAGCTGGGTTATCGAGGGCATTTTCTATTAGTGCTGTGCCCTAGAGGCAACCACTTGTACATTGTATATGGCACATTTGATTTTAATAAAAGGCATTATTTATCTTATAATTTATTTTGTTTACTTTAAGTAAAATAACTGTTCGATAAAGTCTGTAGTACAACACTGTGTTAAGGAAGTCATGATAGAGATCATGATATGAGACTTCTACTATACTAGAGAGTGTTAATACTTAAATAGTCCCCAATCATAGTATTAATGAGACAGGACATCATTAATGTGTTAAGACTAGCATGTGTTAGACTTCCTGATTTGATCAGGCAATGGTTCTCATATCCGTGAGTATTAAGATACTCAAAGTTAACACATGGATACTTGTTAATGGAATAAGTTCATTAGATGACCTAGCTTTGAGATAATCACATGGATAACTATTTAGTACCAGTGATATAATCTCAATATAGCAAATGTACAAGAATCCTTATACTTGAGATCTCCAAGGTACTTTGTTTGCTGAGCATTGTACTTTGATTCCAATCTCTGGAGCTCGATTAAGGGCTGCCTATGCAATGGATATTGGGTACATTGTGAGGTAAACAAAAGTAGTTGAGAGGGCCAATAAAGAATTTACCGCTCCTAATAGTAGAGGTGAATATCTCACAACCACTTGTAGGAATTACTATTCGAGAAGTACTTGGCCAAGGCGATTGTGGATTGGAAACAGTTCCAATTGATACACATCTAGAGTAGTGGGTTCCTAGTACAAGTACTGTGAAACCCCAGTTAAAACCAACCTTAGAGTAAGGGAGTTGGGATGCATAGCATATTTATTTTCATGTTTAAATATATTTTTGTATGATTTTATGTGCTTCGGATTTGTGTTTTATAGTCTAGAGGGTTTGATTATGATTATTGAGTGAGAAGGGCAAAATGGTAATTTTTGCTTGAGGTGGAAAAAGGGAGATAGCTTGAGGATTGAATAGGAAAATATTTTTAGGGGGGAAATAAGAGTAATAGTTATTTTCATTTAGTGGTTGGAGCTTTGGAATTAATTATTGAGGTCTTGGGTTCAAATTCCATCATAGGAGCTTTAGCTTGGTTAAATTTTATATTTGCTTGGGAAGTATCATTTTCGGCCTTAGTGTGTTTGGAGTAGGGTAGAGATGTTATCCTATAAGAGACATGATAGGAGTCTTCAAATCCTACTCTTTTACTCTACTCGAAATTTCTAAGGGGAATTCATTCCCTCTTGAACCCTAATCCTTCCTATTTCTCAATTCATTAGTTTGTTCAATTTGTTCAAACCAATTTTATTCTAGAAAAATTCCAGTAAGGTGTTGTGGCTTTGAAGGTTCAAAATGTCTTAGTAAAATACATCATATGGACCGAAACAAAGGAAGAGGGGGAAATATTTCAAGTGAATTAAATTCCTTAGTGAACTTTCTAAAAATTCACTCTAGCTAGGTTCATTTCCCTTCATGCTTAGAACTGAAATTTTTCTAGCTTTGTGTGTCTTCAAGGTGACGAAATTCTTAACCATTATTCCCTCCCAAATGCTGCCAGAAAATGGCCATTTTGATCAGCTTGAAATCTGAATTTTCCTGGCCATTTTCGGACTGCACAAATACTGTGCAAAACCAGAAAATTTTCTGGGCAGATTCGCAACTTTGGAGGTCCGAAACCAAGCTGTTTTCTTCCAGTTTTTGTTCAGCACCTTAGCCATGTTTTTCCTCCATGAAGTAGGCTGAAAACCAGCCTTGAAAGCCCCAGAAATTCCCCTTCAAAGCCTCTACAAATCGCCTGGAAAAGGGCAGCCGAAAATTGCCCAGGAAATTCCAGCCTTGCGAAAATGCTGTGCAAAATTTTGTCCAGCTTTGTTTCCTAATTCAACCCTAGCTGAAACTCCATCCTTTTTCTGAAAAATCCACCCTTAAACCTACATTAATTGAACTCCATTGTCCTCCCCAAGATTCTGCACAAAAATCCCATCATGGCTGCCAAAAAGATTTCCAAAAAAATTCTGCAATCATTCCTTGATTTGGATACCAAAATTCCAGCCACCATGATTGAACAACTTTCCATAAAATATACCTCAAAGAACTAGACCTTCCCTTCACCATTAGAATCCTTGATTTCGGCCACCATTAGCCTTCTTCAATCAGCTTTAATCCTATCAAAATTCTGCTCAAATCAGTCAGCCATGGCAGACTTCCAAAGCTCTCCAATAATCAAGATATTCTAGGTTATTTAGTTTCCAAAATTGCTTTCTAAAAATATTCTTCAAGGATTTTAACAACTAACCTTTCCTTTTTCCTTCCAAATCAGAGAATCATCTTCCTAAACCCTACAGAAATTCGGCCCCTAGTTCTCACAGAATTTCGGCAGCTACAAACTACAATCTCACGAATTCCTTCAACCTTCAAGAACACACATAGTACACCAAGAACACCTACTCATTCCTTTCACCTAATACCTCTCCAAATCATTTCAAACTACCTCTAAAAATTCCAGATTTCATCTATTCATTGCTATGAGTCCATCCGTACCATTTTTAACATCAAACTCCACAAATCAACTCGCTACTTCGAATCAAAACCAGAAAATTCTGTGAAGGTTCAAGAATACCTTCAAGGTAAAGTTTGTTCTAACAACTTCATCTTCTCCAATCTTGATCTCTAGTGAGAACATATGTGAATAAACATGCTAATGGTCTATCTCTCTCTCTCTCTCTCTCTCTCTCATGGTCGAACCTCCCTTCTCTTGGCCGGATGGCTTCTCCTCTCATGATCATGTTTTCGCCATCTCCCTTGCACAAAGTTAGACATCTAGGAGTTGAGATCCATTCTAAACTCCTTCAAGGAATTCATCAATCAAGTAAGCCATTTTAACCCATCTTTTAAATTCTAGATTAATGTCTCTAGAATGATGTTGATAGAAGATGGATTGCGAATAAGGTTTGAGTATATATTGTTGAGGTTGAAGCATGAATGTATGTATGAATATGAAGGAGATGTGATTTATGCTTGGATGGATTATTTTGGTTGACTGTATGATGATTTGAGGTTTAATGCATGTCTCCATGTCATAGGTAGTATTTGTGATGAAGTATGCTAGAGATTATGTCACATTTGGTGAATATGATTTATATTCATGTTGGATTATTGAAGCCATGATCATATTTATGCTAGTAGGGGTTAGATCATGTCTTGATAAATTTAGATCTATGCTTATATGCATGATTTGGATGATTTGATGAATTGAAGGATTGTATATGTTCATGTTTGTGGTTAGCCATAGAAATATGATCATGACCTTGTTGTCCCAAAGCTAATTTTTATTTCATGAGTACAATATTTTATAATATGATTTTGCTAGTAATTTTGAAAAACCTTAGGAGGGGTAATTTGGATTATTATATATAATGAGGATGTTTTAGTCAAATAAATAATAGTTTTTGCTAGAAAAATAATATATATATTATTTGAAATAATGAAATCAATTAAAGCCTTTTATGGGAATAATTATAGTTAGTAAAATATTTATTACTAAAAATTTAATTATTATCTTTTAATCAAAACCCATTAAAAATTTATTTATTATCTTTCAAGCAAGACTCATTAAAATTTATTTTCAACTAATTTTAATTATCAATTATCTTCTAGCAATTAATTATTAATAAATTATTATTTTACCTAGTACCACCTAGGACTTTTCATCAAATAAACTCTAAATTATTTTAACAAGATTTAAACCTTCAATTTATTGTACCTATTTCCCAAACTCTAGTTATTTTAATATCAAACTAGATTTATTTTATAAACCCTTTTATTTATTATCATGCCTTAAAGCTTGGGACACTAAGGACATGATTGTAGTAAGTTGAGTTGGTTTTATTTGTGAAAGTGAATCTTTGGCTTGAGTTTGATTGTGGTTTGTATTTACCCCATGCGGGGTTAGGTCAGCTGTTGGAGACCTTTGTTGTGAGCTCGAATCAGGTAAGCTCCTGCATAAAACCTACTTGATGAAAAATGATTTTTTTTTATGGCAAGCCAAATGTAGAGTGCATGGTCACTCATTTTTGTAAAGGCAATTGAGGATTATTTCCATTCTCATTTCAGACAAATAAATTATTTGTAAATTAAGGGGCGGTTTTACTCAAAACCTAAAATTCTTTCTAAAACCAGTTTTGTCCCAAACTTTGGAAAACCTTAATTGCCATTTTCAAGTGGAACTATGTTTTGTTCATTTTTCCCAAGTCGGATACGTTACGTTGAGTACTCAACAGGGGTAGACTAGTAGTACTAGTTTTGAAGAGCAAGAGTGAGTCTTCTGGCAGGAGGCCACTTCCAGAAGATAAGCTCAACTTAGAGAAAAGTCAGTACTACTTAGTCATGCCGGTCCGAGCTAGCAGTTTTTATTTCAGTCAGGTGACTGTGTTATGCCGGAATGGACACCCGATTGTTATTTAGGTATAGAGAAGGAGGAGTATCTTGCCCGGTAGGCTGATCACCTACCTTTTGTCAGTCTGCACAAAGTGTGGCATTCTGACCGACAGTATGCACAAAGTGTGGCATTATGACTATGTGGACATGGGGCCTAATGTGTGGTAACCCATGTCCACCCTTTTTTAGTGGTTGATTTTATTGTACCTGTATGGTTTGAAAGCCAAAACGCCACTCTTGTTTTTTAACATCATTCATTACTTGCTAGTATTTCTTTTGTCAGTTTGCACAAAGTGTGGCATTCTGACCGTTGAATAGTTATGGGGCCCAACATGTGGTAACCCATGACCACCTTTATGAGCGGTTGATTTTATTGTGTACTTGTATGGTTTCAAAAAGAGGAAAACACCACTCTTGCTTTTGACTAATGTTTATTGCTTACCAATATTTCTCTTATAAAGATTTCACACTTTGTATCCACGAACTGTTTTCACTGAACACCCAAAGCACACACGGACTTACTGAGATTTCTGTCTCATCACCTTTTTACCATGATTTCAGGTCGATCCTACTATAGGGATGAGTAGCTAGTGTTATCTGCCTTGGAAGAGAATGTTGTCTTTTATTTTTATGTATTGCTTTGGGGAGTTGAGAATGGATGATTTTATTTATGGATTTGTTTTTCTTTTGGGAATTCTTCGATTCATTCTGGGTTTAAATAAATTTTAAGTTAAAGTATTATATTTATTCCGCTATTTTATTTGTGTGACCTAGTTATAAAGACCCCTTGTCCTTTGAACGGGGCGACATCCTCAGCCCTGGCGGGCCTAGGTAGCGGGGTGTTACAAGTACTATTATATTCGGGCCAGAATTAATTTTGGAGAGAGTTGGCACTAATTTCGTACTCCAAACTAAATGCGATATTATATGGTGAAAGGAGTTAATTGCACTGAAGTTTGTTATTGAAGGGTTCTTGTCAAGCCACTTGACTTCCTGGACTCTTGGGTGGTCATGATGTGTTGCTAGATACCGCTCATGATCTGGGAATATGAGTTTATTAATTGATGAATTGATAAACCAATCATGATTAGAATTAATAGGATTAATTCTAATTAATTGTAGATTATTAATCTCAAAGACGTTTGGATTAATTCATGTTCACTACCAATTGATTAGGAAGGCTAATAGGTCACACACAATAGAGGATTATATACTTAAGATGTTTTTTTATAACATAGTGTGGTTAATTGCAAGAAAGAGAAGTTGTAGTGGACAAATTATAATTAGTTATAATTTGTGGTCCAAGTTGTAATTGTGGGAACTTAATGTTTCCAATTACAATTAGGAAATTCTAATTGTCTTAGAATTTCAGATTTTCAGTGGATTTTGGAACATATATTGGATATGCTCGAAACCCTAATCAAAGGGTGATTCACATGAAAATAGGAGCCACAAAACAAACGTCTTCTTCTTCTTCTTCTTCTTCTTCTCCTTCTTCTTCTTCTCCTTCTTCTCCTTCTTCTTCTTCTGCGTCTTCTTCTTCTGCTTCTTCTTCTTCTCCTTCTTCTTCTTCTCCTTCTTCTTCTTCTCTCTCTCTCTCTCTTTATCTCTCTCTCTCTCTCTCTCGTTTTGCTGAAAACGAAAATAGCCCTAGCTGCCATCTTTTTCTGCTAGCACAGGAAATTTTGGTGCTTGAGTATTCCTCTGTATGGATTACTGTTAGAGATAATCACACACTGTGATTATAGTGGTTAGACGTCCAACTCTCATGGATTTTGCATAAGAGGATTGCTGGATCGCGCCTCGACTTGAAGCAGATCAATTTTGTTCTTCGGACAATCACCCAAAGGTAAAAGTTGTTACCTTTATTATCATTATGTCTTGTTTTCCGCACAAAGATAGGTCTTGGAAGGGTATCTCGTTTTATTTTCCACTACGCTGTATACGATACGAGCCTGAGATACCCAACATTTTCATCATTTTGATCGATCTAGCGACTTTGACCACAAATTTGACCAAACTGAGGAGGAATTGAAGAATTTAAGTATTACCAATGGATTCAGTGAAATTTTTGGAGTTGAACAGTGAGCTAAAATATTTTTCCATTCCGGACCTGATTTTGGCCATTTCTGAGAAAAATTAGAAATGCGGGTAAAACTTAGACGTGTGGTGCTATGTGATTGGTGAATAGGAACATGAGTCACATTATGAGAGGTTCCATTAGATTTCATACAAGATAAAGCTTATCAAATAAGTTTTACAAAATAAAAAAAAATAGTGGACAAATGAAATTGCAAGACATGGCGGATAGCCAACAATTTGTGACCAAATGCTCATCAATTTGAACCAAGAATGGCGGTTAAGGAGCTGAAAACAGCCATATTTCGTGCATAAGGAGTAGGAAAAGAAGAGAGATAGAAAAGGAAAGAAAAGATAGAGAAAAATAGGGAGAAAGAAAGATGTGTGTGTTCTTGGTGTTCTTGGAGCAAAATCAAGCCAAGAGATCCAACATATGAGGTAAAACTCTATGCTTCAAGAATTAAAGTCATAGATCCCATTAAGGTGATTATATTAATATGAATTTTAACATGAAAACATAATTTTCTTGTCTTGATTTTATTAAAGCTATGGTTTGTAAACTTTTATGTATGAACCTTGTATATAAGTACCGGTTGCCTAAGGGTTTTTGAATGATGTTTTGCATGAAGAGGAACTGAAAAATTATGGTGGCTTAAAGGGTTGTTTCCGATTGAGGAGATGATGATCAAAGTAGAGTAAAAATAGAATTTACTTGGTTAGAAAAATGGATTATAGTAGCCTTTAATTAGAAAAGAAAAATCTGTGTTGAATAAGTGTGATTCTTGTGAGCTATTAGAATCTAGAAATCACAAATTTAAAGTTGATTTGAAAGAAAATTGAATGAATTAATGGTTCCAAGATGCTAAAGAATAAAGAAGAACAAAGGAAATCATGAATAGTGGAATTGAGGTAAAACTATTGGGGCTGTTTCTGACCTGTATTGTGTTACGGGAGCGAGAACTCTGAAAATGGCAATATGAAATTAAAGCTAAGTGTCTTACGGTCATTTTGGTATATCATAAAGCCAAATCAAAGTTGTGGATTGAAATTTATGTTCAAAAACAACATTATATGTCAAGCAGTGAAATAAAAAAAAAAAATGAGTCCGAAAATGGATGAACTTAAGGATGATTAATTGTGTGATTTTGGATGAAATAAATGGGAAATATGAAGCGAATCCCTTGTATATGATGGGATAAAGGATGTGGGGAAAGAAAAATGAAAGAATTGATCAAACAATGAAAAAAACAACGTGAACGAAAGTTGAACGTTTTCCATAATCGTCAGCCCCATCGGCTAAACGTCGGTTGGATGTCGGCTAACCATTGGGCACGTTGGCTAGACGCTGGCTAACCGTCGGCTAGTTTTTGGCCAAACACAATTTGACCTGAACATGATGTTTAGTGTAGGTTTGTCGGTAAACGGCCAACGGAACGTTCAAAACGGGGGAAAGGATGGTTTAATGGCTGTAAACGGAACAAGTTTAGTTAGGACAAGATGTGAGTCCCTTTAATTTCTAAAACCTTTTAAAAGCTAGTGTGCTTCCCTTTTCCATGAAATTCTATGTTTTAAACCATTTTGGAAATCCCTGAATATGTTTAAGGTTTATCTGAGCAAGAATTATTTTATGCCATTGTGGGCTCGATTGAACATCATAATTGGCTTAGAAACCTTACTGGATGATTAAAGCATGAATTTTGTGAATTTAGTCCTTTTTGGATTAAATATTTGGGATTTTCGAAAAATGGTAAATTTTAGAATCGGGTATTCATAAATAGAGTAGAATGCTCTTATTGGAACATTTTATGGAAATATGTTTGGAAACTTTGAATTTAATCCTCTTTTCGGATTAAAATTCTAGATTTTTGTAAATGAGTTCCTTTTGGAATCGGGTATTTGAAAAATGATCCAAATGTCCTTATTGGAATGTTTATGAAAAATTTTGGAATTAGGTATACAGTAAATGATCGAGATACCCTTATTGGAACTTTGTGAATGCTTTTCAAATTGGTTAAGGATAAAATGACCCGAATACCCTCGAAAAGTCGTTTAAAACCGGGTATGGGTAAAATTACCTGAATACCCTTGGAAATGACTTTTGTGATCAAGTACGGGGAAAATGACCTGGATACTCTTAGAAACATGTTTTGATGTGTGAATAGAACTCTTTATCCTGTTTCAACAATTTTGAAAATAATCGCTCGTGATAAGATTAACTTTTGAAAAATGACCTTTTGATCCGAAAAATTATTTTATTGGCCTGGTGTGCCATGGAAAGAATTGATTAGCTCTGTGAAACCTATATGAATAATGATTTGACTTGTGAGTCTATGGGATCAAATTCTAGAAAGTGTTGTTTTGCCCCAAACATGTTTTGATTTGAAAATCCTGCGGGATCAGATAACTTTTTGGCCTGATCAGTTAGATGGGGTTGGTATTATTAATGTTGAGTACTCAGTAAGGACTTTGATCTTTGTACTAGACTACATTTAATGTTACACGGCCCTAGTAACCTGGCCTGTTTCTAAGGATTGTCTTACTTCTAATGAGGTGACAGGACTTTGAGATGAGTCGTCCTTACTAGCCGTTCAGCACTAGGCAACTGTAGCGTTTGTGGGCGCATTTTATTTTGAGTCATTTGCTGGATGTTAGGCAGGGACACTCAATGCGTTTGACTCCGTGCCGCTTCAATGGTGATTGATGTCAAGATTGGGACCCCTAGCTTTTGGTAGCAAGTAAAAGATTCTGTGCTGCAGTACACTAGGTATGCTATAGTATACCTAAGCAAAAGTACGCTACAGTGTACTTATTCTGACGACGCATGGTTGATTATTAGAGGTTGTGACCTCAGTACAATGATGCATGGCACCGAAGGCAAGGACTACGGGACTTACATGTAGATACATGCCGACCTTCTGTTGGAGAAGTGCCTGTGATTTGAAAAAAATTGGGGCAATGATTTGAAATTGAAATACAGTTTTTCAAAAATAATTGAGTTCTAAATAAACTTTTTGTTAAAAAGTTTGCAATCATTCCCAGTAAACAAATGATATGCTATTCCACAAAAGTTTTATGTACTCTATCACTTTGATAAAACACTACCATACACGGGACTCACTGGGTAATTTGTCATTCACTCGTGTCTTTTATCTTTCTCTTTTTGTAGGATCCAAAGTTGAGCAGAACTACAGAAATAGGATGATACCACAGTGATAGCAGAATAAGTTCGGACGTTTTTCTTTTGGATAATGTACCTTATTACTGATGTTGAATGGAAATTTTCATGTATGAGATTCTTTGTTATATATATACATGTGACCATCAGTATAGGTTGTTGTATGGATCTAGACCTTACATACTCTGTTGGTTTTTCATTATAAAGACCTCTTGTTTGGGTAACTGGACGGGGCAACACCTGGTGTTGATATGCTTCCGCTGTTACTTTTAGTAGGGGTGTTACAGGATGGTTTCTTTGGAGTGTTACTTTCATTTAAGTTGTCCCTTAATTTTAATGGCCATATACACCATCTTCTCCAAAGACTCATAAGAATGTAATCCAACCACATTTATTATGTCCCCATTCAGCCCACTTAAAAACCTTGCTTTTGTAACCCTCACATCCTTAACAATGTTAGCCCTCATCAAGGTCATCTCTAACTCCTTATGAAATTCCTCTATACTTTTATTTCCTTGTCTAAGCACATGCAGATTTTAGTAAAGTTCATTATAGTAGTGTAGGGGTACAAATCTCCCTCTCATCAAGTTCCTTAACTCCTCCCAAGTTGCAACCAGTTGATCTCCTATTCTCCTTCTTTGGGATGTTACTTGGTACCACCACACTAAAGCATACTCAAGAAAACTTGAAATGGCCAATTTAACCTTGGTCTGCTTAATATACTCATGGGACCTAAACAAATTCTCCATCCTCCTTTCCCATTCAAAATAAGCCTCCAAATCACTTTTGCCTTCGAAAAGGGGTACCTTCATTTTGATATGTCTCATCTCTATCACCCGCATCTTCTTGTCGTCTACTCACTCTAATCCTATTTCTCTAATTTTGTCCTCCATAATCTTTCTCATGGACTCCCTCATTCTAATCTTCCATTCTTTCAAATTCCTTCTCAAGCCCTCTAGCATTTTCTTCATTATGTCTACCTTGCATTCTACCTCTTCTTCTTCTCAACCCTTGCCCACCTTGTTAGGATCCATACGTGCATCATAGATGCATTATGTAGCAAAAACAAAGGATTCTGAGCAAGAAGACCGCATGCATATGGAATAAGTGGATCAAAAGTAAGAAGATATAACTGTCATTTAAAATTTTCTTCCTTCTGTTGTGGCGTGATCCAGCAATACCAGAGATCCTTATCGTTGCCACTGGAGTCCAAGCGTTGAA
This sequence comes from Voacanga thouarsii, assembly GCA_026120185.1. Taxonomy (NCBI): domain Eukaryota; kingdom Viridiplantae; phylum Streptophyta; class Magnoliopsida; order Gentianales; family Apocynaceae; genus Voacanga; species Voacanga thouarsii. Next base: position 4,403,083 of record JANUWF010003376.1, on the reverse strand, counting down.
CTCCCTCCAATAGTGTCCACACAGAGGAAACTCAAGAAGCCAAATCTCTGTGCTAGCAGAGAAGAGTGGCAGCTAGGACAAAACCAGAGAAGAAAAGAAGAAGATCTTTCCGTAAGGGTTTTATTTTTCCAAAGAGCTTACCAAACAAACTCATTTTGTGCCTCACATAAGATAAAACCGATCACAACCTTCTCTGGGGAAAAAAAATGCAGAATCCTCAGGTAAAAAGCTTCCAAATTGAATTCTAATCAAATTAGAATTCACCAAATTGTAATTGGAACCTTTTAGTTCTTATAATTATAATATGGCTCAGAAATTATTACTAATTATAATTTGGCCTAAATAACTTCCACTTCTCATGATTAAACCCATAATGTTATCATATAACATCTCGAGTACATAATCCTCTATTATGTGTGATCTATCAAGTTCCCCAGTCTATTGGTAGCAAATATGAATTAATACAAATATTTTTTAGATTAATAATCCTTAAAAGAATCTAGAATTAATCTATTAATTCCAAACAGAATTGGCTTATTAATTCATCAATTAATAAACCCATATTCAGCAGATCATGAACGGTATCTAGCAACACATCATGACCACCCACGAATCTAGGAAGCTAAGTGACTTGACAAGAACCCTTCAATAACAAATTGTAGTGCAATAAACTTCTTTTACCATATAATGCTTCATTCAGTTTGGAGTACGAAATTAGTGCCAGCTCCCTTCAGAATATATATTAATTCTGGCCTGAATATATTAGTACTTGTACCAGGAATCCACTACTTAACATGTGTATCAATTGGAACTGTTTCCAATACACAATAACCTTGGCCAAGGATTTCACAAGTAGTAATTCCTACTAGTGGCCGTGAGATATTTGCTCCTACTATTATGAGTGGTAAATCCTTTATTGACACTCTCAACTATTTTCGTTTACCTTATATTGTATCTAATATCTATCTCATAGGTGGCCCACGATCTAGCTCCAGAGATTGGAATTATAGTACAATGCTCAACAAATAAAGTACCTTGGAGATCTCAAGTCTAAGGATTCTTGCACATTTGTTATAGCGAGATTCTACCACAGGCACTACAAAGTTATCCATATGATTATCTCATAGTTAGGTCATCCAATGTACTTGTTCTATTAATAAGCATCCACATGTTAACTTTGAGTATCTCAATACTCACGGATATGAGACCCACCGCCTAATCAGATCAGGAAGTCTAACACGTGTTAATCCGAACGCATTAATGATGTCCTTGTCTCATTAATACTATTACTAGGGATTATATAAGTACCAACACTATACAGTGTAGTTGTAATCTCACATCATGATTTTCTTAACACAATGTTGTCCTAGGGACTTTATCTAACAGTTATTTTACATAAAATAAATCGAAAGATAAATAAAGCCTTTTATTAGAAAACAAAAATGTCATATACAATTTACAAGAGATTGCCACTAGAGCAAAACACTAACAAACTCACTGGAGCCAATCATTCATGTATCTAATACCGAATGACTCAACATGCCTATCTTATTTCTTCTGTGATAGTGTTTTTGTAAGCAGGTCAGCTATGTTCTCATCTGTGGGAACTCTTTCTATCTTTACATCATTCCTATCTATGATCTCCTAGATCAGATGATTGTGTCATAGCACGTGCTTGGATCGTTGGTGAGACCGTGGTTCCTTTGCTTCTGCAATGGCTCCGTTGTTGTCACAATACAATGATATTAGATCAACAACTCTAGGGACCACACCCAATTCTGTCACAAACTTCTTGATCCAAACGGCTTCCTTAGCCGCTTCAGAAGTGGCTGTGTACTCAGCTTCTGTTTTAGAGTCTGCAATAGTTTCTTGTTTGAAACTCTTTCAACTTTTTGCCCCTTCACACAACGTAAACATGTAGCCAGATTGTGACTTGAAATCATTTTTATCAGATTGAAAATCAGCATCAGTATACCCATTTATTTCCAAATCACCTTCTCTATAAACCAAAAATACATTCACAGTCCTTTGCAAGTACTTAAGGATGTTCTTTACAGCCGCCCAATGACTCTCACCAAGGTCAAATTGGTACCTGCTCGATAAACTGAGAGCAAAGGATACGTCAGGCCTTGTACATATCATTGCGTACATGATAGATCCAACTGCTGAAGCATTTAGAATCTTACTCATGTGATCTCTTTCAACTTGTGTCTTGGGAGACATTGACTTTGAAAGGTTTATCCCATGGATCATAGGTAAGAATCCCTTTTTGGATTGATCTAGGCTAAACCTCTTTAGTACTTTGTTTATCTATGCAGACCGTGAAAGACCTAGCAACCTTTTGGACCTATCCCTATAGATCCTTATTCCAAGAATATAGATTGCTTCTCCAAGATTGTTCATGGAGAATTTCTTGGACAACCAAACTTTAATTGATTATAGGATAGGTATATTATTTCCTATTAGTAATATGTCATCTACATAAAGCAATATAAAAACGATTGCACTCCCACTAACCTTCTTGTACACACAAGGCTCATCCATGTTTTGGATGAAACCAAACTCTTTAATTGTTTTATCAAAATGGATGTTCCAATTCCTAGAAGCTTGCATAAATCCATAAATAGACCTTTGCAGCTTACACACTTTTGTGCTATCATTAGATGTGAACCCTCAAGTTGTGTCATATACACTTCCTTAGTTAGATTTCCATTTAGAAAAGCTTCTTTCACATCCATTTGCTAGATCTCATAATCAAGATAAGCAGCAATGGCTAGGAGTATCCTGATGGATTTTAGCACGGCTACTGGCAAGAAGGTTTTATTATAGTCAATACCCTGTTGTTGACGATAACCCTTAGCCACTAGTTATGTTTTATAAGTAACTACGTTACCATCCATGTAAGTTTTCTTCTTGAAAACCCATTTGTATCAAATATAATATGATTTTTAGTGGGCCTTTTTTTCTTGGTATTATGGGTGGTTTAGTTGTTTATAAGTTCAGCTCATCCCAAGAGACCAAAATAGTGAATTTCTTGAGAAGAAAAGGAGAAAATTAAACTAACAAACTACCCTCTATCAAACCCTTGAAGAACTAGGCTTCAAAGACCCTTAAGAATATTAGAAAGTTCTACTATAATCTCACCTAAATATTCTTGAAGCAACAAAGGCAAACAAGAACAAATACAATAGAGAAAATAGGCACCCAAGTAATGGAATTCAAATAAACCTTAGAAGAGCAAAGCAACTAAGACCCATTTGAAAGAAACCGCATTGGATTATCTAAAAGATTTTATAGACTCATTCATAAGAAGGACTAACCCTTAAGTATGATTTTGAACAAGGAGGCTAGGGCCTCTCAAGACTCTCTCTTCAAATTTGAATAAAGTGTGTGAATTATCTTGTCAAATCAATAAAAGCTCTATTTATACTACCCTAACCCTAGTTAAGCGATCCCTAAGGTTCTAATTCAATTTAGCACCTTAACAGGTCTTTACAAAATATTTAAAGTGGAGGAAAACCTAAAAAAACATAAAAAATGCAGATGGCTGCCCAGGCTAGAGCCGGCGCCTACTAGGGCTTCTACAGCTGGCGCCGGTTGCGCGCAGTTTTTTGTGCCGTTGGTGCAAGTTGAAGCCGGTGCCAATTACGCTGCTTGGGCTGGCGTCGGTTGTCCATTGGAAAGCCACATTTTGGTCAAATTTCATCCGTCTTTGTTGCCAGCTTGAGTTCTTGTTGGGGTCCTTCTTCGATAGTCATCAAAATGAGCTATTAGCTAGCTTCCTCAACCTTCCAACCCTCTTCCATCCTCAAGCATGGTTTTATGAGCAATTGAAACTCATCTTGAATCTTCTTGGTCCTAGATATTGTCATCGGTCCTTGTCCTTGCATGGTCACGCCTCCCCCTCCTTGATCTTGACCTCCATGATGAAACGGAGTCTCATCATCTCTCCCGCCTTGGAAAGGATTCGTCCCCGAATCATTAGCATCATCTACATGAAAGGGAGCGAGATAACTAGCATTAAAAATGACGCTAACATGATATATACCGGGTAAATCTATCTTATAAGCATTATCTCCAACTTTGGAGAGAACTTGAAATGGACCATCCCCCATTGGATCTAGTTTGCTTCATCGTTGAGTGGGAAATCTCTCATTGCGAATGTGCACCCATACCCAATTGCCCAGTTCAAATGGCACATTTTTTCCTTCTTTGATTACTCTTATGGGCAATCTCTTCATTTCATTTTGCGATGGTTGCTTTCACCTTCTCATGGAGTGCCTTCACTATTTCTGCCTTCTTAGCTCCATCGAGGTTCATCCATTCACCTATAGGTAAGGGAACTAAAACTAAAGGATTTAGAGGATTAAAACCAGCCATAATTTCAAAAGGAGAATAAGAAGTGATAGAGTGAATAGCCTTATTGTAAGCAATCTCAATATGTGGCAAGCATTCCTCCCAATTTTTCAAGATCTTCTTGATTATGGTTTGCAAGAGTTGGGTGAGTGTTCGGTTGACCACCTTTATTTGTCTGTCCGTTTAAGGATGACAAGCTGTGGAAAACAATAGATTAATACCAAAGTGGCTAAGGAATTTAGTATCCATATCCGAGACAATAGTCCTTGGGATCCCGTGCATTTTCACCACTTTCTTAAAGAATAAATCTATAATATAGGACGCATCATTAGTCTTGGAACAAGCTATGAAATGAGCCATTTTAGAGAATCGATCAACAATCACGAATATGGAGTCCTTACCCCCCTTGGACCTAGGTAATCTTAAGATGAAGTCCATTGAAATATCAACCTAAGGCACATTAGTTATGGGCAAAGGAGTATAAAACCATATGGAAGAGATCTAGACTTCGCTCGCCTACAAATAATACATTGAGAATAATATTTCTCCACACCCTTTCCCATTTTTTGTGAAAAGAAATGTTTCTTAAGGATGCTTGAGGTCTTTGTAATACCAAAATGCCCATTAGTCCCCCACTATGGGCCTCCTTAACTAGCAACCCCCTAATAGAACCCTTTGGCAAACAAAGTCTTGCCTCCATAAACAAGAAACCATATTGCCTATAATATTTAGTAAATGCACATTTCTCACAAGCATGGAAAATATCTCCAAACTCCTCATCATCAACATACAATTCCTTGACAAGTTCAAAACCAAGAAGGTTTGCATCCAAAAAGTTTAGTAGTGCATACATTTGAGATAATGCATCCGCTAGCACATTTTCATTACCCTTCTTGTATTGAATGACATAAGGAAATGTCCCAATAAACTCCATCCACCTTGTATACCTCTTGTTCAAATTTTATTGGCTTTTGAGGTGTTTAAGGGTCTCATGATCGGTATGAATGACAAACTCTCTTGGCAAAAGGTAGTGTTGCCAATATTTTGGGGTCCTCACCAAGGTAAAAAGCTCTTTGTCATATGTAGAGTAATTGAGGGCCACCTCGGACAATTTCTCACTAAAGTATGCAATGGGTTTTCTATCTTGGGTCAAGATCTCACCTATTCCCACCCCACTTGTATCACACTCTATCTTAAATGCCTTCTCAAAGTTAGGAAGAATAAGAATTGGAGCTTGGATCAATTTATCTTTAAGGGTTTGAAAGGCTTATTGTTGGGTTTCCTCCAACCTAAATCCCACCTTTTGCTTTACCACTTCGGTTAGAGGGGCCGCTATGGTGCTAAAATTTTGGATGAATCTCCTATAGAAGCTAGCTAGCCCATGGAAGCTACAAACTTGGGAAATGGTGGTAGGGGTGGGCTAATCTTGGATGGCTTTTACTTTTCCCTCATCAACCTTAATCCCTTTGGCACTCACAACATATCCAAGGAATGTAATCCTCTCCAAACAAGAAGAGCACTTCTCAAGGTTAGCATACAATCTCTCCCTTCGGAGGGTAATAAGCACACTTTGAACATGATTTAAATGATCCACATATGCTTTGCTATAGATTAATAAATCATCAAAGCACACAATAACAAATTTTTCAATGAATTCCCACAAAACTTGGTGCATTAATCGTGTGAAAGTACTAGGAACATTAGACAACCCAAATGGCACGACAAGCCACTCATACAGCCCTTGTTTGGTTTTAAAAGTCGTTTTCCACTCATCCTCTTCTCTTATTCTAATTTAGTGGTAACCGGATTTCAAATCAATTTTAGAGAAAATACATGCACCAAATAGCTCATCAAGTAAGTCATCTAGCCTAGGAATGAGATAGCGGTACTTTACCGTGATGTTGTTGATAGCGTGACAATCTACGCACATATATCATGTCCCATCCTTTTTGGGCACCAAGAAAACTGAAACCGCACATAGGCTTAGGCTCTCTCTCTCATGTCCCTTCTCAAGTAATGCCTCTACTTGCTGTTTTAATTCCTTGGACTCCTCCAGGTTGTTTCTATTTACTAGTCAATTTAGAATGATGGCTCCGAACACCAAGTCGATTTGATGCTCAATCTCTCTTATGGGTGGTAGTCCCCCGAGAACCTCCTTTGGAAAAATGTCTTCAAATTCTTGAAGAATAGCTACAACTTATTAGACAAAGACAATGTAGAATCACTAGTAGAGACAAAAGAACTTTTCCATAAAAGAAGAATACGGGTTCCTTAACTTCTATAACCTCTATAACTTCGCTTTCTTTTACAAAGTAATTCACTTTTCTTTTACCTCCCTTCTCTTGTTCTTGCTCACTCCTATCCTTGATCGTCAAATGTACTTGTTTGTCCATCCTCTCTCTCAACTCTTTTTATTTCCTCTCTTGTTCTTTTCTCTTAAATTCTTCTTTTTGTTTGACATCTTGCACTCCCTTCTTCTTTTCTTTCTCCTTCATGATTCTTTGACTTTTGTTTACCTCACTAGGGGCCATGGGGGTGCAGGTAAACTTAGTTCCCTCTTTAAGTAGAGAATAAGTATTCTTCCTCCTACCATGCTTTACATACCTATTATATTGCTAAGGCCTCCCTAGGAGTAAGTGACCCGCTTGCATGGGTACCACATCACATAGCACATCATCCTTATACTTTCCCATCTCAATAGATACCAAAACTTGTTTGTTTACTCTCAATTCCTCGCTATCGTTAAACCATTGCAATTTCTAGGACTTGGGGCGTTTAATCCATCTCATGTCCAATTCTTCAACCAAGTTTGCACTAATCACGTTAGTGCAACTCCCACTATCCATAATGACACTACAAGGGGTCTTGTTGATTAGACACCTAGTGTAAAAAATGTTCTCTCGTTATTGGTGATCTTGATCTTCAATGGCTTGTGAATTCAATGACCTTCTTGTAACTTCTATCAAAGAGTATTCTTGACAAACAACTTCCCCTTCATCACTTTCCTTTTCCCCATTTCCTTCTTAGTCTCCTTGGTACCTTTCTCCTTCTTCTTATTCATCGGTAGAAACCTTACCATAGGGATTAGTATACATCGTTCTTTTCCTTGGACACTCATGTGAAGTATGTCCATATCCAAGGCACTTAAAACACTTGATATCCCTATTCCTTTGTGGCCTCTCTATGGCTCTTCCCTTGTCCTTGTTCCAACCTTCCCTAGGTTTCCAATTCTCCTTAGGTTTCTAGTCCTCTCTAGGTTTGTTGAAGTCTTTTTGGAATGGCTTAGGGGCTTCATCCTTCTTAATTGGCATTTTGCTAGTAGTGTTAGGGTTTAGAAGTGGTAGTCTAGTAAATGTCCTCCTCTTTAATTGCCTATTAATCTTCATAGTGGCATGTAGCATGTCCTCCAATCATTCATAGGGGTGCAATTCTACAAAATTGGCAACTTCCCTATTTAAGCCTCCCAAGAACCTTGCCCTTGTTAACCTAGGATCCTCATTGATTTGAGCTCTCATCAACATTACTTCCATCTCTTTATGGTAATCTTCCAAACTTTTGTTTCCTTGCTTGAGTGATTGGATTCTTTAGTAAAGATTATTGTAATAATGGTGTGGTTTAAACCTAGCCCTCATCATATCATTCAACAAATTCCAACTAGCCACGGTTTCCACTCCCATTTGTCTCTTTTTTGCACTAACTTGCTCCTACTAAACCAAAGCATACTCTGAAAATCCCAAGATAGCCAACCTCACCTATGACCTCTCACTATTAGTATGACTTTCTAGAAAGATCTCCATCTTGATCTCCCACTTGAAATATACTTCAGGATCACTTTTGCCGTAGAATATGGGCACTTTTAATTTAATATGGTTCAACTCCCTCTTCTCACCATTTCCTTCTCTCCTACCTTCTCTATTGCCCTATCCTCTATTGTGTTCCCAAAAGGCTTCAACTTGTTCCCCCTCATACCATTCATCAACTCATTTAAACTCCCTTTCTAACCCCCTTAGGTTGTTCCCACCATTGCTTCCTTGATCCCTACCTCGTCCTCCTCTCATACCATGTCTTCCCCCTCTCATAGGAGCTGTTGAAATCCCCCGATAGAATGCTCATCCCACTCTTCCCTTTATTGGGCATTTAACGAAGGAGTATATGTATCACCATCCCTTATCCTAGGGCTAGGTACTTCAAATCGCTTTTGGACTCTCCTTTCTGCGACGGTAGAAGATTGTCCAAGATGATTTATCAATTCCCTTGTCATGTTTTAAAACTCACTTTGCATAGTCCTCATCATAGCTTGCAAGTCATCACACAAGACCCTAGCATCAATTTGTTTTTCTTAAGGCCTACTAGGTCCACATGGGTTAGGCCTAGAGATCTCTTGGTCATGGGCCATGGTGATAGAATATTTACTTATTTATACCTGCAAAACAAAAGAGATTAGAAAGAAAAATAGATCCTCACTTTGCTTCCTTGCATGTTGGCTCTCAAAGGTTGGTCACTCCACGCTCGTGTTTGCTCTGTTAGGCTCTTTTAGTAATAGGCTCACTCTCTTGCCTATTTCTCAATACTCAAGCCTCCTTGTTCAATTCCAATTCTCCCTAATAGCTAAAGATTTAGTCTAACTTAGTGAATCACAAAAATCAATGGATTTTTTCCAATTAGGGGGTCTCAAGGGAATTTCAACAAACACTTGTTGGGCACCCAAGCAAACAAGTTTTAATCAAGAATTTCAAGAAATGTGGACTCAATCAACACAAGAACAAACACTTAGATGCACAAGAAAACACTTTTAACCAAGAAATAAACAAGAGTTAACAAGAAACAAGAATAACTAGATCTAGAATTATGAAGAATAAGATGATCACAAGTGTATACCAGTAAAGTTGAGTTCAATGAGAATGGAATTCAATAATAGAGTAATATACTATGTCCTAATATCCTAAAGAATGAAAATTAAGAATAAAAATTTCCAACTATAGCCAAAAGCATTGTCATGGAACTTTTATCAAACACCTTGGCTGCAATCCTGTCACTTAAAAACAACAAACATTTTCACCCATATTCAAGCCAATTTTCACCACAAACACAAGAAAAATTTATTCCCAAGGATTATATTAACATCAAGAAGAAATTTCCCCAAAGAAAAATCAAGGTATAACAATGATTTCATGACCTTTTTGGAGCATGTTTTTGAGTTACGGGATTTCTCTTATTTTTCTTCAACTTTGTAGGGCTCCTTTTCTTTTTTTCAAGCTTTGATTAGAATCAAAGATTTCCTTGCTTTAATACAAAACTCTTTGATATGGTCTTGAGTGGGATTTTTTTTTTCTTGGTGTTGTGGGTGGTTTAGTTGGTTATGAGTTCAGCTCAACCCAAGGGAGCAAAATAGTGAATTTCTTGAGACAAAAAGGAGAAAATTAAACTAACAACCTACCCTTTATCAAACCCTTGAAGAACTAGGCTTCGAAGACCCTCAAGAATATTAGAAATTTCTACAATAATCTCACCCAAATATCATTGAAGCAACAAAGGCAAACAAGAACAAATAGAGTAGAGAAAATAGGCACCCAACTAATGGAATTCAAACAAACCTTAGAAGAGCAAAGCAACTAAGGTCCATTTTAAAGAAAACACATTGGATTATCTAAAAGATTTTATAGACTCATTAATAGGGGGAGTAACCCTTAAGCATGGTCTTGAACAAGATGAACAAGGAGGCTATTGCCTCTCAAGACTCTTTCTTCAAAATTGAATAAGTGTGTGAATTGTCATGTCAAATCACTAAAAATTGTATTTATACTACCCTAACCCTAACTAAGTGATCCCTGAGGTTCTAATACAATTAGGGCCTTAAATAGGTCATTACAAAACATTTAAAATAGAGGAAAACTAGAGAAAACATCAAAAAACACGGGGCAGCCGACTAGAGCCGGAGCCAGTTGCGCGCTGTTCTTCGGGCCGTCAGTGCAGGTTGAAGCTGGCGCCGATTAGGCTTCTTGGGCCGGCGTCGATTGTCCACTGGAAGGCTACCTTTTAGTTAAATTTCATCCGTCTTTGTTGCCGGCTTGAGTTCTTGTTGGGGTCCTTCTTAGATAGTCATCAAAATGAGCTATTGGCTAGCTTCCTCAACCTTCCAACCCTCTTCCATCCTAAAGCACGGTTTTATGAGCAATTGAAACTCATTTTGAAGCTTCTTGGTCCTAGATCTTGTCATCAGTCCTTGTCCTTGCACAGTCACGCCTTCCCCTCCTTGATCTTGATCTCTATGATGAAGCGGAGTCTAATCATACTAGGTTTGATTCCCTTGGATGGATCAACTAAAGTCCATACTTAGTTGTCATACATGGAATCCATCTCTGACTTCATGGCCTCAAGCCATTTGTCAAATTCTAAACTGTTTAGAACTTCTTTATAGGTAGTAAGCTCATCTTCATTTATGAGTAATACGTTATTGTGGTCACTAATGAGAAATTCATATCTCTTAGGTGTCACACGTATCCTACTAGACCTACAAGGACCTTATGTAGTAAAAGGTTCATCTATTCTCTCAATAGATGTGGAATCAAATGATTGATCTTTGTTTGTTTGCTCTTCTTGAACTTCACTAAGTTCAATTTTACTCCGACTATCCCTTCTAAGTATGTGTTCCTCCTCTAAGAAGACAGCATGCTTCGAAATAAACACTTTATTTTCAGAGGGAAGATAGAAGTAATACCTAAAAGATTCTTTCAGATAACCCATAAACAAACACTTGTTAGATTTACTTTCAAGTTTGTCCGATTGTAGCCTTTTAACAAAAGCAAGACAACCCCATACTTTCAAGTGAGATAACTTTGATTTCTTGCCTAAGAACATTTCAAATGGGGTAGTATCAACCATATTTGATGGAACTTTGTTTAGAATATAAATAGAAGTTTCTAGTGCGTACCCCCAAAACGATTTTGGTAAATTTGTAGAAGCTATCATGGTATGTACCATGTCTAAAAGAGTTCGATTCCTTCTCTCAGATACACCATTATGTTGAGGTGTATGTGGTGGGGTCCATTGAGATAATATCTCGTTATCCCTAAGATAGTCCTAAAACTCTTGCTTTAAGTATTTACCTCCTCGATCTGATTCTAGAATCTTAATACTTTTACCAAGTTGTTTCTCTACTTCATTCTTAAAGTCGTTGAACATATCAAAGGCCTCAGATTTGTATTTCATTAAATACAAATACCCATGTCGTGAATAATTGTCGATAAAGGTTATGAAATAGTTATAACCTCCTATTGTTTGTATATACATTGGGCCACATACATCAGAATGTATTAGTTCTAATAACTCTTTGGCCCTTTCTCATTTTCCAGAAAAAGGAGTTTTAGTCATTTTACCTAGTAAACAAGACTTTCAAGTGCCATACGATTCATAGTCAAATGACCCTAAGTCACCAAGCCTGTGTAACTTAGAAGCACGATTCTCGTTTACATGGCCTAAGCGGCAATGCCATAGATAAGAGGTGTTTGGGATATGAACCTTTGGTTTCTTATTGTTTATTTTGAGAATTGGATTATCCATGTCTAGAATATCTAAACCATTAACTAAAGTTGCAGAATTATAGTAGATATCATTCAATGAAAAAGAACAACATTTATTCTTAAAAATTAAATGAAATTCATATAGATCTAAACATGCAACCGAGATAATGTTTTTTAATAAAACTAGTACAAAAAAATAATTTTGTAGTTCTAAAACTAATCCTGAAGGCAGATTTAGCTCGTATGTCCCCACAACAAGTACAGCAACATTTACTCCATTTACAGTTCAGAGGTCCACGTTGCCTTTCTCTATCCTTCTACTGTCCTTTAGTCCTTTCAAGTTATTGCACAAATGAGATCTGCATCTGATATCTAATAACCGTATCTCATTTCTAAATGCAGTATTTATCTCAATCATAAACATACCAGGAGTAGAAGTAGAAGTGCTTGCAAGCCTCTTCTTCTGTTTCTTTTCCTTCACGGTCTCCAAGTAGGCCTTGCCGTTGCACCTCCAATGGCCCATCTTGCCATAGTGACAGCATGGGCCCTTGGTGACAGCGTCCTTCTTCTTCACACCACCTTTCGGCTTAGTAGTAGCCTTTTTCTTCTTCCTTTAAACTATTTTCTTAGAAGAAGAAGATTCTACCATCAAGACCGCATTGGAATCCTTCTTCATAAAGGACTCTACAGTCTTGAGAAGATTAATCAACGCAGGAATGGTGGACTCAATTTTGTTCATTTGATAGTTAATTTCAAATAGTGAAAAAATATTAGGTAAAGATTGTTGAATTAAGTCAACATTTAATTCATGGTCCATCACGAATCTAAGAGTTCTAAGCTTCTAGATCAAGCCCAACATCTTCAGCCCTTGAGTAGCCACAGAAGCACCCTCAGCCATTTTACAACACAACAGTTGCTTTGAGATCTCATATCTCTCCGTTCTGGCTTGGCGGTTAAACAACTCTCGAAGACGAAGAATCATCGAATGAGCATCCATATGCTCGTGCTGTTTTTGTAGCTTAGGAGTCATCGGCGCTAGCACGATATAAGATGTTGTGTTAGCATCCTCCTTATGCTTCTTGTGGATAGAATGCTCGTTAGCATGAGCATCATGACTTAGTGGTGGCGGAATAGGAGCATCTAGCACGTAGATCAACTTTTCCAATTTGAGAACAATTCTCAAATTTCGATACCAGTCGAGATAGTTCAATTCATTGAGCTTGTTGGTCTCAAAGATGCTACGAAGGTTTAGGTTGGTTAACATGATGCATGTGACCTAGATGTAAAAATAGAAAAGATTACCTAAGTGTATATGCACATATGATGCAAATAATTAGATCTTTAATTAAATGTATTCTCGTTCCACTATTTTACTCAAACCAATAACCCCCACTATTGATTTGGGAAAACCCATTGGAAGCTTTCCTAGTAGACCAGTACCCAAATTCCTTAAGAATAATCTTGGGTTTACCCAACAAACCACTCTTGAGTTCAATGGTAGGTATTCAATACTAATTAATCGTATATAATTACTGGATCATTAGGTAATTAACATCCTTTAATCTAAAAGCCTTTTGGGCTACCCCAATATTTTCTCTAAATTTCTTTATGCTATAGTTAGCCAAACTGGGATAAAGAATTTAGTTAAACCTAACCCATTTATCAAGAATTTAATTCCATAGCTTGAACATGCCTGATGTCGAGTAAGTTGGGGCTAGCCCAACAACTTGGTCTCGAAAAAGGACTCTCATTCTTATTATATTAACAGAAGGAATTAGGTTTAATATTAATTGAAAGATTTATTCCTTTTAATGATTTCATCAAATGACATGCATAAATTACATCAATAAATCTCATAAATTGATAATCATGATAATAAAGCGATTACGTGATATGGTTATGGATTTTTCCTAAATTAATTTCCTTAGTCAAAAGGAAATTAACTTGGTTAACCTAATGTGTTTGTGCATGTTTTAAGTAGAGAATCTTATCCCCTCGCCTTATTTTGGTCACCATCTCCAAAATTAAAATAATTTTATCCCTATCTAACCTATGTAATCTAATTACAGAAATTTCCTAAATAGAGAAACCTCGAGTCATATTCGAGAGGAGTTAGATGAGAAGAAAATTACACAAGAATTTTAGAGAAGGCAGGACTCACATGTCCTATTTAATAAAAAAACAAAACTGTAAAAAATGTATGAACAGATATAGTTCGATTTTAGTCCATAACCATTCATCATGCCATTGATTATGCTTAAACAAAAATTAAACGTATAATTTTATCACTCCAAAATTTCTATCTTGGAAAAATAAAATAAAATTAGATTTAATTTCTAAAATCAAATTCTAGAAATTAAACTAAGACAAAATCTAAAATTAATATTTTAGATTTTATTTCTAAAATCAAATTCTAGAAATTTAATTAGGATAAAATCTAAAATCAACATTTTAGAAAGCTTATTAATTACTAAAATCATATTTTAGGAATTAAATAATAATATATAATCTAAAATCAATATTTTTGAAAATATATTAACTGTTAAAATACAATTTTATCCCAAATTATGAGTCTCAAAAACATTAATTAATTTTTTTTTACATATCCAAAATCACTATTTTAGATAATTAACTTCCGAAGTCAAATTTGAAATTTATTCCCTTACCAAAACAAAATACTAGAATGCTTTGGTGAAAGAGGAAAAAAGGAAAGGAAAAGAGAGGAAAAAAAAAAAAAAAACTTCCTTTGGTCCACTGAAAATGAATTTTTTTTTTTTTATCCCACAAAAGGGCAAAATCCAATCCTCACATGATTGAATTTGGCTTCAAGCTTCGGGCAACATGGACCGAGCTTGCAACGGCTCCAAGCCATGGCTTCGGCTAATTGTGCCTCAAACCACGGCATGGCTCCAGCGAGCCGTGGCTTGGGCAGCAAAAAAAAAAAAAAAAAAAAACCTTTTAAAAAAAAAATCATGTTCATCATCTTCCACAGATGCTGGGGGAATTCTCGTTTTTTCATAGCAGACATGAAACGAATTAAGAAAAAACCCCCTTTTTTTTTCTTTCTCACAAGAAACCATTCTGTAACCTTTACCAAATCCAAAACAATTCAGTAAATCCACGATCTTCAAAATCAATGGAGTTAAAGAAAAAAACAGTACAGCCTGCAATTCTTCTGTGACCCACGATAAAGACTCAAAGTTCTTAATCAAACAAACCACAGAAATGTTTTCTGTGATCCAAGCATATGCATGAAAACAATTTCAGACATAGGCAAACAAAAACAACATAAAATATTTTCCAAAAGCATGATTGTATCAAGAAGTGGAAAAACAGACACAAAAATTGAAACAATTTTCATGGTAATTAAATGTCCATCCATCACATAGAAGAGTCTCTGATACCACTGTTAGAATCCAAATGTGCATCATATATGCATTATGCAGCGGAAACTAAGGATTCTGAGCAAGAGGACCGCATGCATGTGGAATAAACAGATCAAAAGCAAGAAGATAAACCTTTAGTGATGTCTCTGTCATTTAAAATTTTCTTCCTTGTGTTGAGGTGTGATCCAGCAATACCAGAGATCCTTGTCATCACCACTACAGTCCAAGCATTAAACTCTCTCCAACAGTGTCCACACAGAGGAAACTCAAGAAGCTAAATCTTTGTGCTAGCAAAGAAGAGTGGCAGCTAGGACAAAACCAGAAAAAAAAAAGAAGACGACCTTTCCGTGAGGGTTTTATTTTTCCCAAGAGCTTACCAAAAAAACTCCTTCTGTGCCTTACAGAAGATAAAACTGATCACAACTTTCTCTGGGGAAAAAAAAAAAGCTAAATCCTCAGGTAAAAAGCTTCAAATTTGAATTCTAATCAAATTAGAATTCACCAAATTGTAATTGGAACCTTTTAGTTCTTATAATTATAATTTGGCTAAAAAATTATAACTAATTATAATTTGGCCCAAATAACTTCTACTTCTCATGATTAACCCCAAAATGTTATCATATAACATCTCGAGTATATAATCCTCTATTATGTATGACCTATCTGGTTCCCCAGTCCATTGGTAGCGAATATGAATTAATCCAAAAATTTCTAAGATTAATAATCCTTAAAAGAATCTAGAATTAATATATTAATTCCAAATAGAATTGGATTATTAATTTATCAATTAATAAACCCATATTCAGCAGATCATGAGCGGTATCTTGCAACACATCATGACCACCTAAGAATCCAGAAGTCATGTGGCTTGACATGAACCCTTCAATAACAAACTATAGTGCAATAAACTCCTTTCACCATATAATACCTCATTCAGTTTAGAGTACGCAATTAGTGCCAAATCCCTCCAGAATATATATTAATTCTGGCTTAAATATATTAGTACTTGTACCAGGAATCAACTATTCAAAAATTGGTATCAATTGAAACTATTTCCAATACATAACAACCTTGGCCAAGGATTTCACAAGTAGTAATTCCTACAAGTGGCTATGAGATCTTCGCCCATACTATAATGAGTGGTAAATCCTTTATTGACCCTCTCAACTAATTTAGTTTACCTTACATTATACCCAATATCTATCTCATAGGTGGCCCATGATCTGGCTCCAGAGATTGGAATCAAAATACAATGCTCAACAAACAAAGTACCTTAGAGATGTCAAGTTTAAGGATACTTGCATATTTGTTATGGCGAGATTCTACCACAGGCACTACATAGTTATCCATTTGATTATCTCATAGTCAGGTCATCTAATGTACTTATTCTATTAACAAGCCACCACTTGTTAACTTTGAGTATCTCAATACTCATGGATATAAGAATCACTACCTGATCATATCAGAAAGTCTAACACGTGCTAGTCTGAATACATTAATGATATCCTTGTCTCATTAATACTATGACTAGGCATTATTTAATTACCAACACTATACAATATAGTAGGAATCTTGAAAAACCCCAGTCAAAACCAACCTTAGAGTAAGGGGGTTGGGATGCATATCATCCTTTATTTCATGATTAAATATTCTTTCATATGATTTCTATGTGCTTTGAATTTGATTTTTGTTATCTTGAAGTCTTCTTGGTGAGTGATGTGTGAGAGGGGCAAAATGGTAATTATTGCCTGAGGTGAAAATAAGAAGATAGCTTGTGGATTGAATAGGAAATAATTTTTCTAGTAGGAATAACAACAAGAGTTGTTGTGGTATAGTGGTTAGAGCTTTGGAATTAATTCTTGAGGTCTTGGGTTCAAAGTCCATCATAGAAGCTTTAGCTTGAGTAAATTTTATTTTGCTTGGGAATGGATGGTTTCGGCCTTAAGGGCCTAGATTAATGTGGTGATGATGTTCTAGGAGAGACATGATAGAAGTAACCTCATTCCACTCCTTTTACTCTTCTCGAAATTCTTCTTGGGAAAATCATTCTTCCTTGATCTTTAATTTTCCTCAATTCTCAACTTATTAGTTTGATCAAGATGTTCTAGCCTTTTCCTTTCCAGAAAATTCAGTAAAGTACTGAGGTCTTTTAGTATCAAAATGTCTTGGTAAAAGACTCCTTATGGTCTGAAAAATATGGTAGCGTTGTAGGAAATTTCTAGAGGAAAAATTCCCCTAATAGGCTTGCTGAAATTTTCCTCTAGCTTAGTTCATCTTTCTTCATAGAATGAGCTGGAATTATCCAGCTTGTTGTACCTTCAAAAGGTCGAAATTTTTAGCTAACATTTCCTCCCAAATGCTACCAGAAAAATGGTCTTTAGGATCAGTTTGAAACCTGAAAGTTCTTCTCCAATATCGGACTGCTCAAGCTGGAGCAAAATAGGAAAAATTCCTGTACGAAAATCAGTTTTGAGAACCCAAAACTAAGCTGTTTTCTTCCAGATTTTGTGCAGCACCTTAGCCATGTTTTTCCTCCATGAAGAAGGCTAGAAACCAGCCTTGAATACCCCTAAAACCCCCCTTCCAGCTCTCTGCAAAATGGTTGGAAGTGGCAGACGAAAATCTGCCAGAAAATTCAGTGTGCAACGAAATTTCTGTGCAAATTTTTGTCCAGCTTGTTTCCTATCTCTCTTCCGGCCAAAACACCAACCCTAATCTGTCAAAACCTTCCTTAAACCTCCATCTATAGAGCTCCATTGATCCCCTTGAACTTCTGCACGAAATTCCATTAATGGCTGTCCAAAAATCTCTCAAACAAATCCCTGCAATTTAGCTTGATTGGTTTCCAAAATTTCAGCCATCTTATTTAGCAACCTTCCATAATATTTTGCTCAATGGACCAAACTTCTTCTTCAACACTGTACACCCTACTTTCGGCCACCATAAGCCTCTATAAGCCAGCATTAATCCCACGAAATTCTTCTCAAACAATCAGCCATGGCAGACTTCAAAGCTGTCCAAACAATCGAGATATTCTTAGGATATTTACTTTCCAAATTCAGTTCCTAAAAATATTCTTCAAGGATTGTAACAACTAACCTTTCCTTTTCCCTATCAAATCAGAGAAACATCCTCCTAAACCCTACAGAATTTCGGCAGCCCTCATTCCATAGAAAATTCGGCAGCCACAACAACCATTCCTCTCGATTTTTCTTCAGCCATCAAGAACACACACTACACCAAGAACACCTACTACTTCCTTTCACCTAATACCACTCAAAATCACTTCAAACCACCTCTAAAAATCCCAGACTTCATCTATTCAATACTATGAGTCCATCCGTGACATTTTTAACATTAAACTACAAATTCCAACTTCCTCTTTTGGATCAAAAACCAGAAATTTTGTGAAAGCTCAAGAACACCTTCAAGGTAGGTTTGTTCAATCAACTTCATCTTCGCTAATCTTTGATCTCTAATGAATATATATGTGATTAAACATGCTAATGTACTCTCTTCTTCTCTTTTCTCTCTCTCTCTCTCTCTCTTGGTCGAATGATTTCATCAACCATGGCCATGCTTCCTTTATCTCATTTGGACGGATTTAGGCATCTAGGGGTTTTGATTCATTCGAAACTCGTTCAAAGTATTCATCAATCAAGTAAGCCTTTTTAACCCTTCTTTTAAATTCTAGACTCATGTCTCCTGGATGATGTTGATAGAAGATGAATCATAAATAGGGTTGAGTATATATTGTTGTGATGAGTTGAGATTGAATCATGAATATATGTATAAATATGTTGGAGATGGGATTTTTGCATGAGTTGCTTATCTTGGTTGAATATATGGTGTTCTAGGGTGTGATGTATGTCTCCATGATCAAGTATGCTAGAGATTATGTCATCTATGATAAATAGGAATTATATTCTTGTGTGATTATTGAAGCTATGATTATAGTTATGCTAGTAATAGTTAGATCATGCCTTAGTAAGTCTAGACCTATGCTTATATACATGATTTGGATGATTTGATGAATTGAAGTATTGTATATGCTCATGATTGTGGTTAGCCATAGAAATAAGATCATGACCTAGTTATCCCTAAGCTAATTTTTATTTTATGAATAAAATATTTCATAATGGGATTTTGCTAGTAATTTCCAAAAAAACCATAGGAGGGGTAAATTTCGATTATTATATATAATAAGGATATTTTAGTCAAATAAATAATAGTTTTTGCTTGAAAATAAAATATATAGACATTATATATAGAATGATAATATCAAATAAAGTCTTTTATGGAAACAATCATAATTAGTAAAATATTTATTACTAAAAATTTAATTATTATCTTTTAATCAAAACCCTTTAAAAATTTATTTATTGTCTTTCAAGCAAGACTCATTAAATTTATTTTCAACTAATTTTAGTTATCATTTATTTTCTAACAACTAAATTATTAATAAATCATTATTTTACCTAATTCCACCGAGGCCGCTTCATCAAATAAACTCTAAATCTTTCTTAGCAAGATTTAAACCTTCAACTTATTAGTACGTATTTTCCAAAACACTAATTATTTTAAATATCAAATTAGACTTAGCTTATATACCCTTTTTATTTATTATTTGGCCATAAAGCTTGGGACAATAGGATCATGGTAGTAGTGAGTTGAGTTTGTTTTATTTGTGAAAGTCGATTTTGGACTTGATTTTCTTTTGGGATGATCTAGAAAGTGCTGTAATTAATTTATATGAACTCTTTGATAGATTTAGAAGATTGTCAAGGGTAGGGACCAACCTACCAGAGTTCATACCCTAAGCTTAAGGATAAGGTAAGTTCCCTTGCATTCATGAAATTGATTTTATTTTATTATCTTGGTTTGAAAGTAAGGTTGGTGAGTATCTTTTGCAAATACGAAATTTTAGCACGATAGCTAATTTTGAAAACCTTTATATTTGGAACCTTCTTATTTTGGAAACTTTCTACATTTGGAACACTTCTAATTTTAGAAACTTCTAGATTTATAAAATTTTAAAATGTGTCAGGCATGACTTAGGAGCCAAGCATCAAACATTTTGATTTGTTTTGAATATGCAAGAGATAAATTTTTGGGCATGCATCTAATTTTTGAAAATCACAGCATGACTTATTTAAGCATGTGGCTCCTCCACTATGAATTTGTGGAATAAATTATTGACTTAAAACCATGCCTTCTAAAATTTTTGTACGAGTTGAAAAATGTTGTTTGGAACTGTATTGAGCTAATTTTGTAGGTTCCACCTTGGAGCCTTATGAATTGTGAAGATTGAATAACGTTGAGTACTCAATGGGGGCTAGGCCTTTATACTAGCCTTTGGTTGTTCTGGGTATATCTCTCGGTAGATGGCCACCGCCGAGAGGTTGACTCTTTTCGATCAGGGCGTCAGTATAGAAGGTTGAGCCATCCTCAGCTAGCGATGGGGTTCTAGTAGAATCGACGGCCGGAAGTGGGACAACCGGTTTGGATTGAGTGAGAGAGGGAGGAGTATCTCACTCGGTAGGATGTACACCTACCAGGTGTTGGGGGTCAAGTGCTTCACAGAAGTGAGAGCCACCTCTATGCCCTTTCACTAGGTGTTAGGGGTCAAGTGCTTCACAGGAGTGAGAGCCACCTCTGTGCCCTTTCACCACCTGTCGGGGGTCAAGTGCTTCACCTGGTGTGAGAGCCACCACTGTGCCCTATCAGATTAACTTGGTTGCTTAAATTGATGAGCTATTTTCGTGGAACTATTTTAATGTGTCATTGGAATTTTATTCAAAGCTCAATATCTTTTAATTATTCATATCTATCCAAATAGAATATTTTAAGAGCATTTTGCTTCATGACTTCTCACTACTATCTTCCAAAAAGTGAGAGTTAAATTTGTAAAGAAGGCATGACAAGCTTTTGATATACTGCTAGTGCATGCATCATGAAAAGTGTTTTGTCTTTTTAGCCCAACTCACACACGGGGCTTACTGAGATTTCTGTCTCATCACTCTTTTTTCCATGATTTCAGGTCGATCCTGCTGTGGGGATGAGTAGCTAGTGTTATCTGCCTTGGAAGAGAATGTTGTCATTTACTCTTATGTATTGCTTTGGAGAGTTGAGAGTGCATAATTTTTATTTATGGATTTGTGTTTAGGAATTCATGGATTTATTCTTGGGATATAATAAATTTTTGAGTTAAAGTATTATTTTAATGCGCTATTTTATTTGGGTGACCTAGTTATAAAGACCCCTTGTCCTTTGGACGGGGCGACATCCCCGGCCCTGGCGGGCCTAGGTTGCTGGGTGTTACAAGTGGTATCAGAGCCTAGGTTGAGCCATTTTCTTTCGACTATATGGAGATAGTGCATTAAGTATTTCAATTTGTTACTATTTCTAGTGTGTTTTGTGTGCAAGATGGTTAGAAGACTTACCTTTACTAGTAAGTCTATGACGCCTCGAATTAGGCAGTGACCGCCTTTTAGTATGTATTTCGCTTCTAAGCCATCAGAAGAAGTAGAGGAACTTCTTAGGTTTGTAGACCTAGCTGGAAAAAAAAAAAATTGAGGTGTTTTCCACCCAACCCTGATGGTTCTAGTGATGAATAGTTGTGCTAATGAGAGGGTTGGGATGGCGATAGTAATATTATTTGGGAGATGAAATGATTAAGTACTGATGTTTTAATTTTGGAACTTCAAATTTCTTTGCAAACTATGCTTTATAAATGATGATATCTGATGTGGAACCTATTTCTTTTAAGAACTATATGTTTTAGTAAGCAACATATGTTATTTTATGGGAGGATTACTTTTGGGGAAACCTCTCTTTTTCTGATATTTTATACTCATGTGCAAATACTTTGTGTGACAAATGTTCATTGTGCCTACGCTCTATTACTTGATTCGCATGTGACATTATGTGCATGAACATTTCTTACATGCATTCATAATAAGGGTGTAACCTTTGTGACAAGAAGATGCCTCTGAGACGCCAAGTAGCTACCCGTAGAAATAGGATTCCCAGAGTGGAACCAGCAAACCCAGAGCATGAGCCTATGCAAAACCCTTCACAAGATGAGGAAGTAGTTGGCGAAGAAAGTCAAAAAGTGGAGTCAAAAGGACCGACCGATATCTCAATAGGATAAGCTTTCAATAAGATGGATGAAATACTCCAAGCGATAGCGGGAAAGAGAGCACCCCACGGTGAAGATGAAGCTTTGGAGCGGTTTTTGAAGTTTCAACTACCCACATACTTTGGTGAGGCAGAGCAGGAGCAAAAAGCAGAATTGTGGACAGAACAGATGGAGGACATATTCCGCACCTTGCAATACTCAGAGGAGCAGATGGTGAAATTTGCTGCTTTCAGAATAAGAGGACCAGCGAGAGATTGGTGGCAGCGGATACAGGAAAAATTGGAAAGGACAAAACAGGACTGGAACTGGAATAGTTTTGTTGAATCATTCAGAGCTGAATACATCCCTCAGTGGATAAACGAGAAGCGAGAAGACGAGTTCCAGAGCTTAAAACAGGGGAATATGACAGTAGCTCAATACGCTGCTCAATTCAATCGCTTATCCAAGTGCTATCAACGGCTAATAGATACAGAGCAAAACCGTACCTGATGGTTCATGAAGGGATTGAGATAGGATCTTAGAAGGGCATTGGCACCATTCCCACCAACGACTTATGCTACAGCGGTGGAAGCCGCAATTCGTACTGAGAATGAAGATAAAGGTAGAGCAGATAGCAAAGCATCAAACTCATCTGAGCATGTTACTCATAAGAGGCCTACAGGGCAGCAACACATAAATAAAGGAAAACAAGCTCGGACTGCACTAACTAGGGCCACTGCAAATGCAATAACCTGCCATCACTGTGGCAGGAAGGGACACGAAATGAAGGACTGCTGGTCTAAGAAGGAGAATCAAAAATGCTTTATTTGCGGAGACCCTTCGCATATGAGGAATGACTGTCCAAAACTTGGAAGTGCCAACTAAGGAAACCCAGCAATGCTTGCTCGCTCGGCCAGTCGAGCCGATATTGTTAGAGCCGCAGGAGGTGAGGTGAATACTGAAGACCGAATGTAAAGGTACTAGAAGCATATGCAACAATAAGAAAAAAAAGCCTACTATTATGCAGACATTTTAATTTATTCTAATCTTGCGCATCGCTATGTGAAATTGGATTGGAAATATTAATGGGGATGTGATGGGTCAAAATTGCCCAGACCCGATGGTCAAGGTTCAGTAGGAGCATTATGGCACGCAGGATGCTACATGGGAATCGAAAGAGTGGGTTAAATGGAAGTATCCCGAGCTGAAATAGAGGTATACTTGAATTTCGGGACGAAATTCTTCTAAGGAGGGGAGGATGTGAAACCCCAGTCGAAACCAACCTTAGAGTAAGGGGGTTGGCATGCATATCATGCTTTATTTCATGATTAAATATGCTTTCATATGATTTCTATGTGCTTTGAATTTGATTTTTATTATCTTGAAGTCTTGTTGGTGAGTGATGTGTAAGAGGGGTAAAATGGTAATTATTGCCCGAGGCGAAAATAAGGAGATAGCTTGTGGATTGAATAGGAAATAATTTTTCTAGTAGGAATAGCAACAAGAGTTGTTGTGGTGTAGTGGTTAGAGCTTTGAAATTAATTCTTGAGGTCTTGGGTTCAAAGTCCATCATAGAAGCTTTAGCTTGAGTAAATTTTATTTTGCTTGGGAAAGGATGGTTTCGGCCTTAAGGGCCTAGATTAATGTGGTGATGATGTTCTAGGAGAGACATGATAGAAGTAACCTCATTCCACTCCTTTTACTCTTCTCGAAATTCTTATAGGGAAAATCATTCTTTCTTGATCTTTAATTTTCCTCAATTCTCAA
Source organism: Voacanga thouarsii (assembly GCA_026120185.1). NCBI lineage: Eukaryota > Viridiplantae > Streptophyta > Magnoliopsida > Gentianales > Apocynaceae > Voacanga > Voacanga thouarsii. The sequence continues at coordinate 4,378,934 of JANUWF010003376.1, read as the reverse complement.
CTCATTAGTTTGATCAAGATGTTCTAGCCTTTTCCTTTCCAGAAAATTCAGTAAAGTACTGAGGTCTTTTAGGATCAAAATGTCTTGGTAAAAGACTCCTTGTGGCCTGAAAAATATGGTAGCGTTGTGGGAAATTTCAAGAGGAAAAATTCCCCTAGTAAGCTTGCTGAAATTTTCCTCTAGCTTAGTTCATCTTTCTTCATAGAATGAGTTAGAATTTTCCAGCTTGTTGTACCTTCAAAAGGTCGAAGTTTTTAGCTAACATTCCCTCCCAAATTCTACCATAAAAATGGTCTTTAGGATCAGTTTTAAACCTGAAAGTTCTTCTCCAATTTCGGACTGCTCAAGCTGGAGCAAAACAGGAAAAATTCCCGTACGAAAATCAGTTTTGAGAGCCCAAAACTAAGCTGTTTTCTTTCAGATTTTGTGCAAAAACTTAGCCATGTTTTTCCTCCATGAAGAAGGCTGGAAACCAGACTTGAATACCCCTGAAACCCCCCTTCCAGCTCTCTGCAAAATGGTTGGAAGTGGCAGACGAAAATCTGCCAGAAAATTCACTGTGCAGTGAAATTTCTGTGCAGATTTTTGTCCAGCTTGTTTCCTATCTCTCTTCCAGCCAAAACACCAACCCTAATCTATCAAAACCTTCCTTAAACCTCCATCAATAGAGCTCCATTGATCCCCTTGAACTTCTGCACGAAATTCCATTAATGGCTGTCCAAAAATCTCTCAAACAAATCCCTGTAATTTAGCTTGACTGGTTTCCAAAATTTCAGCCATCTTATTTAGCAACCTTCCATAATATTTTGCTCAATGGACCAGACTTCTTCTTCATAACTGTACACCCTACTTTCGGCCACCATAAGCCTCTATAAGCCAGCATTAATCCCGCAAAATTCTGCTCAAACAATCAGCCATGGCAGACTTCAAAGCTATCCAAACAATCAAGATATTCTTAGGATATTTACTTTCCAAATTCAGTTCCTAAAAATATTCTTCAAGGATTGTAACAACTAACCTTTCCTTTTCCCTCTCAAATCAGAGAAACATCCTCCTAAACCCTACAGAATTTCGGCAGCCCTCATTCCACAGAAAATTCGGCAGCCACAACAACCATTCCTCTCGATTTTTCTTCAGCCATCAAGAACACACACTACACCAAGAACACCTAGTACTTCCTTTTACCTAATACCACTACAAATCACTTCAAACCACCTCTAAAAATCCCAGCCTTCATCTATTCATTGCGGTGAGTCCATCCGTGCCATTTTTAACATCAAACTACAAATTCCAACTTCCTCTTTTGGATGAAAAACCAGAAATTTTGTGAAAGCTCAAGAACACCTTCAAGGTAGATTTGTTCAATCAACTTCAACTTCGCTAATCTTTGATCTCTAATGAATATATATGTGATTAAACATGCTAATTTACTCTCTTCTTCTCTTTTCTCTCTCTCTCTCTCTCTTGGCCGAATGATTTCATCAACTATGGCCATTCTCTTTCATTTCCTTTGGACGGATTTAGGCATCTAGGGGTTTTGATTCATTCAAAACTCCTTCAAGGTATTCATCAATCAAGCAAGACTCATTAAATTTAATTATTATCTTTTATTCAAAACCCATTAAAAATCTATTTATTGTCTTTCAAGCAAGACTCATTAAATTTATTTTCAACTAATTTTAGTTATCATTTATTTTCTAACAACTAAATTATTAATAAATCATTATTTTACCTAATTCTACCTAGGACTCTTCATCAAATAAACTCTAAATCTTTCTGAGCAAGATTTAAATCTTCAACTTATTAGTATGTATTTTCCAAAACACTAATTATTTTAAATATCAAATTAGACTTAGCTTATAAACCCTTTTTATTTATTATTTGGCCATAAAGCTTTTGACACTAGGATCATGGTAGTAGTGAGTTGAGTTTGTTTTATTTGTGAAAGTCGATTTTAGACTTGATTTTCTTTTGGGATGATCTAGAAAGTGCTGTAATTAATTTATATGAACTCTTTGATAGATTTAGAAGATTGTCAAGGGTAGGGACCAACCTACCAGAGTTCATACCCTAAGCTTAAGGATAAGGTAAGTTCCCTTGCATTCATGAAATTGATTTTATTTTATTATCTTGGTTTGAAAGTAAGGTTGGTGAGTATCTTTTGCAAATACGAAATTTTAGCACGATAGCTAATTTTGAAAACGTCTATATTTGGAACCTTCTTATTTTGGAAACTTTCTACATTTGGAAAACTTCTAATTTTAGAAACTTCTAGATTTATAAATTTTTAAAATATGTCAGGCATGACTTAGGAGCCAAGCATCAAACATTTTGATTTGTTTTGAATATGCAAGAGATAAATTTTTGGGCATGCATCTAATTTTTGAAAATCACAGCATGACTTATTTAAGCATGTGGCTCCTCTACTATGAATTTGTGGAATAAATTATTGACTTAAAACCATGCCTTCTAAAAATTTTTTACGCGTTGTAAAATGTTGTTTGGAACTGTATTGAGCTAATTTTGTAGGTTCCACCTTGGAGCCTTATGAATTGTGAAGATTGAATAACGTTGAGTACTCAATGGGGGCTAGGCCTTTGTACTAGCTTTTGGTTGGTCTGGTTATATCTCTCGGTAGGTGGCCACCGCCGAGAGGTTGACTCTTTTCGATCTGGGCGTTAGTATAGAAGGTTGAGCCATCCTCAGCTAGCGACGGGGTTCTAGTAGAATCGACGGCCGGAAGTGGGACAACCGGTTTGGATTGAGTGAGAGAGGGAGGAGTATCTCACTCGGTAGGATGTACACCTACCAGGTGTTGGGGGTCAAGTGCTTCGCAGAAGTGTGAGACACCTCTATGCCCTTTCACCAGGTGTTGGGGGTCAAGTGCTTCACAGGAGTGAGGCCACCTCTGTGCCCTTTCACCACCTGTCGGCGGTCAAGTGCTTCACCTGGTGTGAGAGCCACCACTGTACCCTGTCAGATTAACTTGGTTGCTTAAATTGATGAGCAATTTTCGTGGAACTATTTTAAAGTGTCATTGGAATTTTATTCAAAGCTCAATATCTTTTAATTATTCATATCTATCCAAACAGAATACTTTAAGTGCATTTTGCTTCATGACTTCTCACTACTATCTTCCAAAAAGTGAGAGTTAAATTTGTAAAGAAGGCATGACAAGCTTTTGATATATTGCTAGTGCATGCATCATGAAAAGTGTTTTGTCTTTTTAGCCCAACTCACACACGGGGCTTACTGAGATTTCTGTCTCATCACTCTTTTTACCATGATTTCAGGTCGATCCTGCTGTGGGGATGAGTAGCTAGTGTTATCTGCCTTGGAAGAGAATGTTGTCATTTATTCTTATGTATTGCTTTGGGGAGTTGAGAGTGGATAATTTTTATTTATGGATTTCTGTTTAGGAATTCATGGATTTATTCTTGGATTTATTCATGGATTTATTCTTGGGATATAATAAAATTTTGAGTTAAAGTATTATTTTAATCCGCTATTTTATTTGGGTGACCTAGTTATAAAGACCCATTGTCCTTTGGACGGGGCGACATCCCCGGCCCTGGCGGGCCTAGGTAGCGGGGTGTTACAAATCTCATATCATGATCTCTATCATGATTTCCTTAACACAGTGCTGTACTTGGGACTTTACCCAATAGTTATTTTACATAAAATTAACTGAAAGATAAATAAAGCCTTTATTAGAAAACAAAAGTGTCATATACAATTTATAAGCGATTGCCTCTAGAGCAAAACGCTAACACACCTCCCCTCAATGGTGCAGGTGGATGACTTCCTACGAAATGCTCATCCCAATCTTCTCCTTGTTCATACAACGGGGGTGTGACATTTTTCTCCTCTCTCATCCTATGGCTATTTTGTTCTCTATAACCCCTTCATTGTGAAACAATTGAGGCTTGGCTTTAGTTGGTTAGCAATTCGGTGATATCTCTCCTCATTTCATCCATTTTTGCATTAAAAGTTTCAAAGGCAGCTTTAATTTCAAAAGAATCTTGGGACATTTTGTTTGGAAATCTACTTGGATAGTGTAGATCGGAGAAGTAATTTTCTCACAAGTACTTCCTTTCGTGTTTGCATTCACCTTTGTGTTTAGCTCTCTTTGGCTTTTATGTAAATAAGCTCACCCTCTTGGCTTTTTCAATTCACTAAAGTGCTTAATAAATTCTTCCCAAAAAAGTCTCCCTAATTGCTTAGGAATTAGTACAAACTTTAACAAGTCCACTAACTTTCTAAGGACAACTAACTAGATGACTAACAGTAGCAGTTGATCAACACACAACAATGAGCCTCAAGGTGTTTATATCAATCAAGAAAATTAAATGAATTCAAGAAACTCAACAAAATTGACTAGGGACTAGGTGAATGGACACAATTGAATAAGAATTTTCAATGTAACACTAAATGTTCAAGGAATATAGCATTCAAGAGTAAGATTAAGAATTTATTAACTAAGATGATCTGAAATAGAGAAGCAATGTCCCTAAAATATTTCAAATGATAGATAATTAACTATAGAAAGTGTTTACAATAGTATTAGCCATAATTTCAATTGAAAAGTCCACTCAAACAAACTAACAATCATTTTGTAGGCAATTTTCGGACCTCAAGATATAGCAGAAATTGTAAGTAATTTCAGCCCCCAATATCAACAAACAATAAGAAATTTGCAATCCCCAATGTTTATACTATCAACAAGGCACAAGTTGAACACATAAAACAAAAGAAAAATCAAAGAAAACTCGACCTTTTTGTAGCATAAATTTAAGTTACGGGATTGGCCAATTTTGAAGCTTGTTCAATGCCTCCAAGAATCATAGCTTGCTCTCTCTGATACCAAACTATTTGATATGATCTTGGGGGTGATTTTCTATTGAATTTCGTGGCTAAATTTAGGGCAAAATACATGACCCAATTAAGAATTCAAAATAGTGAGTTTAGTGAAAAAATGACTTACCTAATTCAAATACTAGGACCCTAAGCCCAATTAAAGAACTTAGAACTCTAGAAAATAAGAATCAAGTCTATTAATTCATACCCAAGAACCCTCAACCCAACTAAGGAGCTAAGAACACTTGAAGAAGATAAGTTAGGCAACCAAGATAACCTCTACTTTAGACCCTTAGATTAGCAAGAAGCTAAGATTCTATTTTGAAAGGTTAGTTTGATCTATCCTTAAGAGATTATAGACTTAAATTAAAGGCAAAAAATGGAATCCTAAGATTAGTCTTGGTCTTCATGGAAGAACCCTCAAAGAACTCTCTCAAGAGTGTCTTTTGATTTTAATAATAATATCTAAGTTATATTTGAAATGTTTTAATGTCATATATATAGGAATCTAAACCTAACTAAAGTGAGATAAAATCTCAGCCATTCAAGCCTTTAAATAGTCTTAAATATCCCTATTACATAATAAAAGTCGTGGGAATTAAATGGAAACCAAAATAAAATAAAATAAGAAAGTTCAGCAAAACAGAGCATGTCCTAAACTGACCTGCTGCCAGGTGTACTAGTGGACCTGGCACCAGGTGTGCTCTGTAGCAAAATAGCTCCTCCAAAGTGCACCTGGCGCCAGGTGTACTAGTGTACTCGATGCCAGGTATGTTATAGTTCCACATAGCCTGCCTTTTCTTGTCCTTTCAACCCTCTCTTGTGCTCCTTTAGCCCTCCACATGAATTGTTGTGCAAATGCAACTTTCTTAGGCCTTCACTTTAGCATCCATCTTTTCATACTCTTCATGTTCCTTGGCTTGTTGAATGCTTTTGATTGAATCCTCCCTTGTAAGCTCTAATGTCTTGGATTATTCCAAGGTGCCATAAAGTGTATCTTGTAGTTCCATCCCCATTCTTTAGCTTTAGCATATTGTTTGGATGGATTCCTATCAGATGGTGTAAAAGAAGATGAAGCTCTAGCTCAGTTGGTCCCAAGTGCCATTCTCTTAGATCTTTTAGACATGATGAAGATGTGATGATAGACAAAGATACGATAAAGGAATGAAGATAAAACACAGTTAAGATTAATCCTTAATACACAATCAACACAATTCTCCGCTTCCTCACAATCACAGCACTCACTCAACTTATCCACCACCTCCATATATCAATAAACACTTCACTAATACTACACCAACTCCCTCAACAATACTTGCAAAATGATAGCCATTGTCCAATCCCAAACACTTTATCGATTCCCATGATCAAATTATCAATGCCATGCATGTCATAGTGTAAATCTCATAATCACCATGTCAAGTTAAACATTTAAAGAAATTAGCCCAACAATGACCTCTCAATATATGAAGAACATGCCTTTATAGGTTCAAAATTACACACACAAGAGACTTGCTCAATTGCTAGCAAAAAGATTTAAAACATGAATTATATTAACAAAATAGCATTGTCAATCAAATACCCATGATATCTACTCTTCAAAGAATGCAAATTCACCATCCAATCCAACAAATCAAGAAAAAAAATGAGATTTTCAGACCATAGTGCATGAAAATATCCAATAATCATTATGAAAAATTGAACCATAGATATTGCAGAAAAATTATACCACAATGGTCTCCAATGTATGGGCAATGATCCTATGCAAGAAGATTGAAGAAATTGTGCACCGGATGGAAGGATTAAAAAATGGGATTTGTGAAGAAAAATCCAATCCAAAACTTCAAGAAAAAAGTAGTGATTTTGTGTTTGGAAGGTATTTTGGAGGGATACAAAATGACATGGTGGTGTTTCAAAGTAAGACCATGCGATGGGTTGAGAGAAAAATAAGGGAGATGAAGAGAGTGTTTGAAAAATGGCCAAAAGTGGTTGTTGAAAGCCTTTTGGCTGATGGGACTTGGCGCTTGGTTCAAGTACTGGGTCTGGCGTCGGGCTAAGGCAGTTTTGGCATCCAATTTTTTCAGCAGTATAGACCGGTTCTTAGGTAAAAGTTCGGGCCCAGCACCAAGTCAACTCTATCAGACCCAAAAAAGTTATTTATTTATTTATTTTAGTTAATTAATGAAAATAACAACAATTAAAACCACGAAATCATAAAGAAAATTTATTGTAAAAATTAAAACGACAAAAAAAAATTGAAATCACATAAAAATGAAAGAGATGTCACAAAACCAAAATCAGTAAAAATTATCTTTTTCCAAGGTCTTGATCACGTGGATTTGTCTTAGTGTTTCCTAGAAAAGACTCCGTTTGACAATCTCTAAGGAGTTTGGTTAATTGTCCAATTTAATTTTCGAGGTTGTGCAAGGATGCCTCTAAATTCCTTGTAGTTGCATCCACTCCTTTAAACCATGTTTCGTGCTACTTACCATTTGGTTAACCAAGTCCTCCAAGGATGGCTTATGTGGTCGTGCATTACAGGGCAATGGGGGTTTAGTCCTTTGATTTCCTCCAAAGTTAGAAGAAGTCTACCCAGGTTAGTTTCTATTGTTCCATAAGGAATTGGGATGCTTCCTCCTACTAGGATTGTAAGTGGCACTGTAAAGATTGTTAGCTTGTCTTCCATTACCCACAAACATAGCTTGTTCAACAACTCTTGTGATGACCTTATGCTTTGGTACATATGATTTGGATGCCCTTCCCTACAAAAATAACAACTAATATTCATTACCTATCCTTGGAAATGAGATATCATCATTTGGTCCATTTTTTGTGTCAGTGTCTCCACCTTAGCCTCCAAAGCTGCTATTTCATCCACCTTGTGTACATTATGAACATGAGCTTTTGATCATGAACTGCCCTATGCATAGTCATTTGTTGCAAGATTTTCAATCGAATCAAACATCTCCTCCGGGGTCTTAGAATTAATGGAACCTCCTACAAATCTATAAACTAATTGCCTTTGTGCAAAGCTTAAACCACCATGAAAGATTATAACTGTATTTGCATACGTAGCTCGAATCCCTGATGAGGACACATTCTCAGCATTGCCTTGAACCTCTCCCAGTACTCATAGAGATTTTAAGATTATAACTGTTGGAAGGCAAAAATATCAGTTCTAAGCTTGGACGTTCTAGCTAAGGGAAAATATTTTGTTAAAATTTTTTTAGCGAAAATATTCCAAGTGGTAATAGATCCAGTTGGCAAAGACTTTAGCTAGGATTTAGCTCTATCTCTCAAAGAAAAGGGAAAATTCTTCGTTTGATAGCATCTTTAGAAACGCCATTCATTTTAAATGTGTCACAGATTCTAAAAAACTCTCATGATGGGTATTAAGATCTTCTTCAGGTAGCCCATCAAACTACACCGTGTTTTGAATCATCTGGATAATATTGGGCTTTATCTCACTTCTATCCTAGGTCTTATAATGCTCATGTCTGTACCCAAGATTGCAGGCTTTACAAAATCATCCATAGTCCTCCAGTTAATTCTGCCATTACCACCATTGTTTGGTTGGTTAACCTCTTTATCATCTCTTACCTTTTGCCTAACCACCATTGAAATCTTTGTTAATGTCCTCTCAATCTCTATATTAAGATCTACTATGTCGTCTTCTGATCGTTGGGTCATACACTAAGGGTTAGATATACAGATAAAAGAAGATAGTGAGATTATAGAATTTACAAGTTAAACAATTACTACAAGAATTAAGTTAGGACGATTACAACATATAATGGAATTACAATTATACAAACAAAAAGATTCTTCACCTATTCATACAAGGAACATATATACTTATTCGCATATTTAAATATAGACATATAAACATATAAACATGGTTAAATCACAAAATCTAAGCTTTCATGATATTGCTCCTTGGCAACGGCTACAAAAACTTGATGCGTAAATTTTGGGTGTATAAAAATCGTTAAATTTAAATCCATCCATTAACTAAGTTTTAATTAAAATATTAATCTTAAATTACACATCCAAGTACGTATACTTATTAGAAGTATGGTATAGAGAATTAAACGAGTATGGATCCTTAAAGGAACGAGTACACACTAATAACTTTTCATTCGTTGTTTAACTGGCCTAATAAAGTGATAAGATGAGAAAAAGAAAAAATAAAAAAAATATGTATAACCCAAGGGTGTAGAAATATGTAATTTAGACAAATATCCTAGAATACATGACAATAAATTATTTTAGCAACTATTTTAATTAGTTATCATCTTGGCATCATGAATGAATTAGAATAGAGTTCAATCGTTTCCTAAGTCATAAGGTCACTATCTCATAATTAAATTAGAAGATTTCCCAATCAAACCAACATAACCAAAAAGATGCATTAAAATCATGCTTCAATAATTATCCCTATAATATAGATGATAATGAATATGAAATTAGCTAATAACCTTATACTCTCGGCGAAATTAACCAATATTTGACTACTTTGGCTCTTTGTCTTAACTTCATTTCTCAAGTCTATTAAGAAATAAAAAAAATATACAATTGATGAAATTAAATTAACTCCTAATATCATTTTCTAAGTCAATTTGAACCAAATACAACTTCATAAACTCTTCCATAATTATAAGTAATCAAACACCAAGAATGATAGAAAAATTATCAAATAGCTAAATTAATCCAAATATCATGAATCCCAAAATAATATCAAATTATAATGAAAACAATAATTACATTATTAATCTAGAAAAAGAAAATAAAAGTAAAAGAAATAACTAATAGAGAAGCCATCATTCTACTCTTCGAAAACCTTCTTGAATAATGCTCTTTAAATGACGAATCTCTCATTCTTTAAGTGATTGGCAAATTTAATCCTCAGATTAATATCTTTCTCTAATGTTTTTCTTGTCTTTATATGATCCCTTCATACCAAAATTCATGGCTTGAGAAGTCTTGTCTGAGTAGAATTCAAAAAATGCCAAAATCCTTTGCAAGAAACCAAATTCATACACAAAATCGCCTTTGTATATATCGAATTAGGTGCCAGGTACATTCTAGTTTGCTCCTGGACATTTTCTCTATTTTTCCAATACAGACCTGGCGTCGGTGCATTATCTTGACCTAGCACCAAGTTAAGTTTGGAAATTTATACTTTCTGCTCAAAATCTCTTGAACCCTACACAAATTCTTCCAAAACACTTTCTACAAGTAAAATGTCAAATAGGAAGGAATATGCCTAGTTATTACATAAAAAGTATCTCAAATTAACCTCAAATAACTAGGAAATTAGTGATGAATTTATCCTCTATCAGCTATTCTAATTCTTACATGACCAAGTCATATAGAAGTTAATCTAGTCATAACTAAATTAGAAGATCAAGTCTCATCTATCTTATGCATTTACACACCTTAGCCAGATCGAATATTAAATCAACAAATCTTATGTCTACTTTTTACAAATAGGCCATTTGAATTACCTTTTAGTCATAACAGACTTTGGGGATTGAAAGGTGACTCATTTGCAACTCAAAGTTAATCCGTTAGATAGAAGAAGCAAGGCTTGTCTAGAAATTCTTGAGCAGAACTTGTGAATGCCAATAGAGAGAATGTTTAAATGAAGAAGGAAAAGATTTAAAGTAGTTTCAAAGTCTATATGGGTATGTAGGCCAAACCAAGAGCTACTTTTGGTTTTTTGGGTTTTAGGAAGAAATTATATTCAGGAAAAAGGAGTTTTGGTCACTAATATTTTGGAACCAAAAGTGTATTGTTTGTGTAAAGAAGACTTGAAAATGACCTTTTTCTTGTTGCAAGTAATATGCCCAAAAATGAGAGAGAAAATTTAAGAGAGTGTTTGTGTTTAGGGTTTAGAGTAAATGAGAGACTGCTTTTCTTTTAGTGTTGTTTTGCAGCCTTGATTTCGAGTCTGTGGGTGTGTAGTGACCAAAATCTAGCTAGGGTTTAGGGTAGAACAATGTTTGTTGTGTAGATGTTTAGATAGATGATGGGGGGCTAAAATCATCAATATTTTCCTAGCTATTTGAGGTCAATTTGAGATATTTTTGTTATAATAACTAGGCACATTCCTTCGTATTTGACATTTTACTTGTCAACAATGGTTTGACAAATTTGTATAGATTTAAGTTGATTTCGAGAAAAAACATAAATTTTCCAACATGCACTTAGCACTAAGCCTGCTATCGGGACCGGGCGCCAGGTCCAATTTGCCCAAACAATGAAAATAGAGCACGTTCAACAATGGTTGTTCAAGAGAGCTTTCAATGGAGAATAATAAAGCTTGTCTATGAGTGCTTTCTTTTACCGTTGATTTCTTTTTCTTCAACAATTATGTATTCAATATTTTCAATATAATTTGACATTGTTTTTTGGATTCATGATTTATTGAATAATTTAGTCTTCTAATTAATTTATTGTTATTTTGGTATTTGATTGTTTGTTTTTCTTACAGAGTTAATTGATTGATTTTTATTATTAACATACTTGAAAAAAGGGTTGGTAATGGCTTCAATTAATTAATTTTATATTTGTTATCTCTTAACTTGCTTGAAAAATGGGTTAATTGCGAAGAACTTGCATAATCAAAGGTTAGTTGATGATTACTAGAATATAGATTAATTGACTAATTTCATATAATAAACCGCATGCATTCAGGAAATGACGAACAAGGTCAAGGTTATCCGGGAAAGGCTAAGGGCAGCGCAAAGCCGACAGAAAAGCTATGCAGATTCTAGAAGAAGGGAACTGGAGTTCTAAGTGGGTGACTACGCATTCTTGAAGTTGACTCCTAGCAGAGGAATCCCGAGGCATCCGAGAGGAGGAAAGCAGAGTCCTAGGTATTTAGGACATCTTCCGATAATGGAGAAAGTTGGGCCGGTTGCCTATAGATTGGACCTACCTGATGGCCTAGCTGGGATGCATGATGTTTTCCATGTATCTCAGTTGAAGAAGTACAACCCTAACTGAGTCATGTACTTAATAAGGAATCGTTGGAGTTTCGACCGAATCTGAGCTATGTGGAGAGACCAGTCAAGATCTTAGAACGGAGTATCAAGACCCTTTGAAACAAGCAGATACCTATGGTGAAAATACTTTGGGATCATCATGGAGCATAAGATGCAACATGGGAAATGGAAGAATGGTTAAGACAGAAGTATCCGGATATGCTCTAAGGGTATGAAATCCGAATTTTGGGACGAAATTCTCTTAAGGGGGAGGGAATGTAATACCCAGCCCAAAACCACCTTTGACTATGGGGAAAAAAGTCATGCATTGCATAGCATTTCGCATTTCACGTGCTACCTTAAAATTATTCTTGCATGGGTGCATGTGATTTTCAAGGTTGCTCTTGCATTTGAATTAATTGGTGAGAAATAATTGTGTTGTTTAAGAGTTGGTTAAGTGAAGTTTAGTCAAGGAGATGGAAGGATGAGAATTAGGGTTGAAAGAATTTCTTAGAGAAATAGTAGTATTGGAATTGATTTGAATTAGCGGGGAGGTTGGTGATTTCCCTTAGGGACCCGAGTTCGAATTTTACTTCTTACGAATCTTAGCTTTCTTTTTGAAAATTCTTCTCCCTAGACTTCTTCATGTCTTGGCTGAAAAAGACTTAGCCATCCTAGAGAAATTTCAACGCCATTGCTCTAAGGAAATACGTCTCTATAGTTATTTCCTAAATTCAAGGATTGTTGATGTGAATAAAGAGCACCTTTATTTTCAGCTTTTGTTCTCTTGGATTTTCGAAAAACCCTAGCTGAAATATTAAAATTCCAGCTTGATTTTAACTTATTAGATTGTGTAAGGGATAGTTGGAATTAAAGAGTTATTCTCCTAGTTGGAAACCTTGTTGATTTAGAACCTAGAACCTTAGCTAAAAATTTGGAAAATTTTCCAACTAGTGCTGCCACTTTTTGAGGGAATTTTAGCTCAACTCAAACTCTTCCAATACTAGGAAATCTTATCCAAATTCCTTTAGCAAATCAGATTTTATTTCAATCCTACTTCAACTAGGTTTTGTTTTCCTTTCCTAGCAGAATTTCGGCAGTCTTGTACCAGCACATGCTGTCTGAAATTCCAGCACTTCTAAATGCAGTACAACACTTCAAACCCTAGCTCAAAACACCAAGAACCGTCGTCATCAATTCAGATTACCTTAGCCACATAAAAAAAACCAGATTTTACTCACTAAAATTCCAGAATTTCGGCCAGCTTATGAACCAGAAATTCGGCCAGCTTTACACCCTCTAACACACGAAACTCTACACTCCAAAGCACACTAAAACTCTCTGTTGATTAAGCCAATTTCCAGCAACTAAACCCCTCACTTTTCCTCTCTGGTTTGCGGCAGAACAACAACCAAAACAGCCCAGAATTTCTTCCCCTTTTGTTCAGTAATTTTGCACAGCACATAAGGCATTCTTGCACAGAATTTTAGCTCCCAAAACCTACTCAAATCTTCCTTGTTTTGGCCAAAAACTCTGAACACATTCAGCCATTTTCTTGGGCAATATTTCGGCCAGCATAAGGGAGAAAATTGCAGAATATTTTCTCCTCCTAAACACTCCCAATGTCGACAACAACAAGGTGCACAGCAAGCTGCAATTTTCGCCCTTGTTGTCCAAGAAACCTAATGCCATTAGGAGTCTTTCTAAACACCACTATCTAACCCTAAACCATTCTTCTCTAACCCTAAAACACAGTAGCTGACTACCCTCTCCATTCTACATGAAAAATTCCAGCAAGAACCTCTCTACAATTTTCGAAAATCACAAGAACAACTCCTAGCAAGAAACCGATCACCTTCTAAAGTAAGTAAAAACCATCTCAACCTCTTGATTCCATTCTTCCATCAATTATTCTCCTTTTCTTCCCTTGAATCATGCCACCTAAAGGCTGATTTCATCCCTTTTACTTACTTTCGGTCAAAAGGAAGGAAAGAAGGCAGCTTTTCTCTTCTAATCAAACGAACTCGGGACGATCACCATAGGAGCATCGAGATCTTGCTAGCCCGGTTGTTGCAAGGTAAGTGGATACTTATCCTTGATGTCGAAATTAAAGTTTAATATGGTTGATGAGGTCCAATAGCATGATGAATGGGTAGTTTGAGTCGAGTAATTAACTAAGCCTATTCGATGGATAGTTATGCCATGTTTTATTGTGGTAATGATGGAGATGAATTGTGATGGTCAAGTCAAGCCTTTTCGATATAATAACCATGTCTTTAATGAATATATGGTCATAGTATATGAACCTTGGGGTTTAGATAATTTATTTGGAATTAGATAGTGGATTGTGAATTGTTATGTGAATAAATGAGTTTAGAGCATGTTTGAATCAATTGAGACCCTGATCGTGATATTATATGGTTTTAGATCAGGAGGATAATTGAGGAAAGCAATCTGTGATTTTATCTCATTTGTCTGAGGCATATCAAGTAAGTCCTTGCATAAACTCTTTTGTTAAATGTTGTGATAGCAAGTCTATGTTGTAAAGCTTTGTGAAGCTATTGTTAAACTATGTTTACTTGGGTTGTAAACATGGATATTTATTCTTTAAACGGTTTTGTCAAGCTAACAATTTTATCAAGAAAACTATTCTTTCTTCTAAATTTTTAGAAAACACTTTTAAAGAAAACCACGTTGTACAAAGCCAAGGTATGGAACTTTTGAATCAGGAATTGACGGATATGTTCATTGAGTACTCAATAAGGGTAGGCTAACAATACTAGTCTTGGAGGGCTAGGGTAAGTCTTCTGGCAAGAGGCCACCTCCAGAAGATAAGCTCGGCTTGAAGAGGTGATAGTATTAGTTGGTCAGGCCGGTCCGAAAAGGATGAGTATCTCACCCGGTGAGCTGTACACTCACCTTGATCAGAACGCCCAACGTGTGGAAATCTGGTCCCGGAAAGGTGCACAAAGTATGGTGCCTTGTCCTCATAAAGCCCAACGTATGGCGACATGACCTTGATTCGAGTGGTGGATTTGTTTTGTATAAAGTGCAATGATGTGAAAAACGCACTCCTTACAAAAGGGAAATTATTTATGACTTGCCAAATATTTCTGCAAATATTTTTCTCTACGCATACATGAACTGTTTAAAATACCATGTGCACACACAGGACTTACTGAGATTTAATCTTACACTATTTTATATCATGTTTTCAGGAGATAGACTATGCTAAGCAAGCGAGGTATGTGATAGTTGAAGCTTTTGCTATTTTTTTCCCATTTTGGTTCTAGGAGATAATGGTTGTTTAAGCTTCTGAATGATATTTATTTTATTTCATATTGCTCTATTTTGAGTCTGATGTAATAAGAGTTTTCTCTATTTATCTAAGTTGATCCTTTTGGGGTTTGCCTTTATATTTTATACCTCGTTTTAAAGACCCTTTGTCCTCCGGTACGGGGCGATATCCCCACCCTTTTAGGGTACGTAGTAGTGAGGTATTACAAGTGGTATCAGAGCCCTAGTTTATGCAATTACATGACTTACTAGGTTCCATTTCCTTAAGTATTTTGATCTGCTACTAATTTTTTCCTTCTGCTTATAGGATGGTCAAAAGTGTGGTATCGGCTGTCAGAGCCTAGCTCGCTAGCTGCGGGAATCCACCTGCCCCACTACCCATAGCTAGTCCACCCTCATCTGATTTGGAGAGAGAGCATGAGCCCCCATTGCTAGACGACCCAGTAGTTGAGGGGGAGATAGAGGTTGAAAGGAGCCTAGGAGAGTACGAGGGGGATGATGAGTGAGAGGTAGTAGAGTTTTCTAGTGAGGGAGAGGAAGATGATGAGATGGCTGAGTAGAGTGATGGGGAGGTAGATGAGCTCGGGAACGAGGAAGACGATGAGAACGAGGGAGAGATGGCGAGGATAGAAGAAGAGGATGAGGAGGTAATGGTGGTTCCTCGGACCCCGCAGATAGGAGAAGTTGATAGGACTCCTACTTGCTATGACCTTAGGGAGCCCAGTGGTGAAGGACATAGGCCGAGGGATGAAGTTGCCCCGGGAGAGAGGGAACTTAGGCAATCAACTCTAGGAGTGGTAGATAAGGGAAAGAGGAAGCTAGAAGAGGGTCCTAAGGGGTGTGGACTCCGATATGGACTGGGAATAGATGCCAAGTTGAGGAGAGAGAGGTTGCTTGATCTATCTGACTCGGGGAGTGCGAGGTCTGCGCCTAAGAGTACAGTTAGATTAGCATTGGATGAGCTTTATGAGACGGCCATGAGAGCCAAAGGGGCTGTGAGGGTGAGCCAGGGTAATCAAGTGAGAGTGTTGCTTTTGCAAGGGACTACATAGGGAGACCCGATAACTCCTTGGGGTGGCTTGTGGAACCAGCCTCTGACGACTCTAATGCCTCTGTTGAAACTAGAGAGAGTCGAGTATAGAAGACCCACAGCATCTACTTTTCTTCCTTCGGGATTTGCATTCCTTTGTTTGTTTATTCTTTTTAAAGAAGCATGTTGCTTATAGGGCTTTATTATTTTATTAAATAAAAGGGCATCGCATGTGATAATCACTTCTTTTCTATGAAAGAATAGTTTACATGAAAAGCATGAGTTTTATTACTTGATTTTACCCTGCATAATATCATCACATTCTCCTTTGAAATGAGTGGATAGCATAGCTATTAACTGATCATGCACCTACGCATACTCTTTTCCCCTTCGTAACTATCTGACTTTGAGTGAATGTGATCAAAGATGGCACTAAGACGCAGAACAGTCGTACATAGCAGAACTATGCAGGAAAGTACATCTAACACTCTGAAATTTAAGCAGATGCATCGTTCCACACCCGACGTTGAAGAGCACTTGCCATGAGAATAGGAGTTAGCTTCGGAGAGGTCACGAGAAATGACCATGGGTCAGGCTTTCAACAAGATGGCCTCGATCCTGCAGAACCTAACAGAGAAAGTAGATAAAGTGGCTAGGAAACCACCGCGGGGAGAGGATGAGGCCCTGGAGCGTTTCCTGAAGTTCTAATCTCCTACATTCTAGAGGGCGGTGGAGCAGGTTGAGAAGGCCGAGCAGTGGATTGAACAGATAGAGGATATTTTTGCCACCTTGCAGTACTTAAAAGAGAGGATGGTGAAGTTCGCTACTTTTCGGCAAAGAGGACCGTCTCGGGCATGGTGGCAACGAGTATGGAGTGACTGGGACAGAGAGGAGTAGGAATGGACTTGGGACGACTTTCCGGGCTAAGTACATCCCTCGATGGGTAGCTGAGAAGAGGGAGGATGAGTTCCAGACCCTTAAGCGGGGAGGTATGCCCGTTGCTCAGTATGCAGTCTAGTTCATGCAGTTGTCCAAGTACTACAAGTGCTTGGTAGACACAGAGCAAAAGTGCACTCGGCAATTCGTGAAGGGGCTGAGGCCAGATTTAAGGAAGGCATTAGTCGTACACCGCTACCGTGGATGCAACTGCTCGGACGGAGAATGAAGATCGGCATCGACCGGTGAACTGACCCTTCCAACTGAATCGTCTACCCATGAGGCCTTCAAGCAACAAGCGACCTGCGGGCTCTATGCCGTGGGAAAATCGGAGTAAGCAGCCTCGAGTACCTATATCTGGACCGATGCAAGGCAGCCTGAATTGCCGACTGTGTGGAAAGTGGGGCCACACCAAGAGGAATTGCTGGGGTAACGAGGGTGTGATGAGGTACTTCAATTGTGGGGACCCAGGTCATCTGAGGAACGCCTGCCCTAAACCCTTAAGGATTGGGCAGACAGCCCCCGCCCAGCCAATGGGAGCCAACCGAGGTGCTGCTGCTGGACCAGCTGGAATGGGAGGCCAAAAGCCCTATGTGAAGGCTAAGGTCTTTGCCCTGAACAGAGAGGAAATCGGAGTGGACGCCGCCGCGATCGAAGATAACCTTTCTATCCATGGTCGCCTTGTTAATGTTTTGATAGATCTAGGATCCACACACTCTTATGTAAGCGAAGTTTGTGCATCACATATGGGTTGGGAAGGAAAGGAATTACCCTGTACCTTAGTAGTAAGTTCACCCTTGGGAAAGCTGGTAGAAGCGAGCAAGAAAATAGAAAGTTGTGGAGTTGAGGTAGGGAAGGAGATTCTGGAGGCCGACCTCATAATTCTACCCAAAGACGATTATGACCTGATCTTGGGCATGGACTGGTTGTCGAAGCACGGAGCTCATGTGGACTGTAAGATCAAGACGGTGCAGTTTGTGAGACCTGGTCGGGATGTAATTGAATTCAACGGTAGACAAACGAAGGAATTGAAATTTCTGATTGCTGGTGCTAAGGCCCGAAAGTTGCTCAAGAAACGATGTACGGGATATTTGGCATATCTCCTGAACAAACCTAAGGATCAATGTACCTTGGAGAGTATAGAAGTTGTAAAAGATTTTCCAGACGTTTTCCCTACTGAGCTCACTTCCCTACCCCCTGAATGGGAAGTTGAGTTCACCGGGGACCTAATTCCCGGAGCAGAACCGGTGTCAAGAACCCCCTACCGGATGGCACCGATGGAGCGGAAGGAGTTAAAGGAACAACTGGAAGAATTGGTGAGGCAAGGCTACATCTGACCGAGTACATCACCGTGGGGATCCCCGGTATTGTTTGTTAAGAAGAAAGATGGTACCTTGAGGCTATGCATTGACTATCGGGATCTGAACAATCTAACGATAAAAAATAAATACCCTCTACCATTGATCGACGAGTTGTTCGATCAACTTCAAGGCGCCGCTTGCTTTTCGAAGCTGGACCTGCGGCAAGGATACTATCAGGTGAGGATTAAGGAAAAAGACGTTCCTAAGATTGCTTTCAACACGCGGTATGGCCACTACGAATTTGTGGTAATGCCGTTCGGTGTAACCAATGCACCGGCAGTTTTCATGGATTTGATGCATCGCATCTTCCAACCATCTTTGGACAAGTTCGTGGTTATCTTCATCGATGATATCTTAATCTACTCCAAGAATCCGGAGGATCACGCGAGCACTTAATGTTGGTCCTGGAAAAGCTAAGGGAATTTAAGCTTTTCGTCAAGTTCAGTAAATATGAGTTTTGGTTAAGCTCGGTATCCTTCCTCTGCCATATGATATCCAAGGATGGGATCAAAGTGGACCCTGCTAAGGTGGAGGCTATATCTAATTAGAAACAACCAGAGAACGTTGTTGAGATACGAAGTTTCCTTGGGTTGGCCGGGTACTATCGGTGTTTCATTAAAAATTTTTCTACTCTGGCTTCATCGATGACGCGACTATTAAAGAAGGATGTTGCTTTTGCTTGGATTAAGAAGTGCTAGAAGAGCTTCCAAGAGCTTAAAAGGAGGTTGATTATAGCACCCGTACTAAGCCTATCCGAGGCTGACAAGCCCTATGCACTCTATACAGACGCGTCCAAGGAAGGTCTAAGAGCTGTGCTGATGCAGGAAGGGAAAGTTATAGCTTATGTGCCTAGGAAGCTAAAGCCTCATGAAGCTAATTATCCAACGCACGACTTGGAGCTGGCAGCTATAGTGTTCGCTTTAAAGAAGTGGTGACATTAACTGTACGGTGCTCAATATGAAGTCTTTACTGACCATAAGAGTTTGAAGTACATCTTCACGCAGAAGGACTTGAATCTTTGACAGTGCAGATGGATAGAGTTTCTAGAGGAGTATAAGTGTCCTATTAATTATCACTCGGGCAAAGCGAATATGGTAGCTGACGCTTTGAGTCAGAAAGTGAAAACGGCATACTTAAGAATGCAAGAGGTGTCGGCAGTGCAGGAAATCCTGGAGCAAGAGGCGAAAGTTCAAGAGAGGAAGATCTGTGTGAGCAACCTGATCCTAAAACCCGATCTGGATCAGGAAATTATATCAAGCCAACAGGATAGTGTGGAATTTCAGACCTTCAAAGAGAAAGAAATCGCGAGAGGAGGAAGTGATTTTCGGACCGACGAGAAGGGGGTATTATACTTTCGGGACCGGATTTGTGTGCCTGACATCCAAGACTTGAGGAAGAGGATACTAGACGAAGCTCACAAGAGCAAGTATACCATACACCCTGGGGAGGTAAAGATGTATCAAGACTTAAAGAAGAAATATTGGTGGGCTGGAATGAAAAGAGATGCAGTTCAGCATGTGTCAACCTGCCTGACGTGCCAGAAGGTTAAAGTGGAGCATAAGAAATCTGTAGGGTTACTGCAACCGTTACCGATTCTCGAGCGAAAATGGGAAGAGAAGACTATAGATTTTGTGACTGGCCTTCCGATGACAAAGTCACACAAAGATGCAATTTGGGTGGTAGTGGACCGACTGACCAAGACAACGCATTTTATACCAGTGAACGTAAGGGACTCGATGGAAAAGTTGGCTCAGACGTATACCCGGGAAATTGTAAGGTTGCATGGTGTACCGTCAAGCATTGTGTCGGATAAGGACCCTTGGTTCACTTCGAGGTTCTGGAGGAAGTTTCAAGCGTCTTTGGGTACCATATAAAAATTCAGCACCTCTGCTCATCCGCAGTCCAACGGTCAATCCGAAAGAGTCATCCAGATATTGGAGGACATGCTCCGAGCATGTATTTTAGACTTTGGAGAAAAGTGGATTGAGTGTTTACCACATGCAGAATTAGCATATAACAATAGTTACCAGTCATCGATAGGAATGGCACAGTACGAAGCACTATATGGGCGAAAATGCCAGGTACCAATATATTGGGGATGGACAGAAGAGGGGAACGTTAAAAGGACTAGTGAGGCATGCATTCAGGAAATGACGAACAAAGTTAAGGTTATCCGGGAAAGGCTAAGGGCAGTGCAAAGCCGACAGAAAAGCTATGTAGATTCTAGAAGAAGGGAACTGGAGGTCTATGTGGGTGACTGTGCATTCTTGAAGTTGACTCCTAGCAGAGGAATCCTAAGGCATCCGAGAGGAGCAAAGCTGAGTCCTAGGTATTTAGGATCATTTTCGTTATTGAAGAAAGTTGGGCCGGTTGCCTATAGATTGGACCTACCTGATGGCCTAGCTGGGATGCATGATGTTTTCCATGTATCTCAGTTGAAGATGTACAACCCTGATTCGAGTCATGTACTTAATAAGGAACCATTGGACTTGCAACCGAATCTAAGCCATGTGGAGAGACCAGTTAAGATCTTGGAGCAAAGTATCAAGACCCTTTGAAACAAGAAGATACCTATGGTGAAAATACTTTGGGATCATCATGGAGCACAAGATGCAACATGGGAAATGGAAGAATGGTTAATATGGAAGTATCCGGATATGCTCTAAGGGTATGAAATCCGAATTTCGGGACGAAATTCTCTTAAGGGGGAGGGGATGTAATACCCCACCCAAAACCACCTTTGACTATAGGGAAAAAATTCATGCATTGCATAGCATTTTGCATTTCACGTGCTACCTTAAAATTATTCTTGCATGGGTGCATATGATTTTCAAGGTTGCTCTTGCATTTGAATTAATTGGTGAGAAATAATTGTGTTGTTTAAGAGTTGGTTAAGTGAAGTTTAGTCAAGGAGATGGAAGGATGAGAATTAGGGTGGAAAGAATTTCTTAGAGAAATATTGGTATTGGAATTGATTTGGAATAACGGGGAGGTTGGTGATATCCCGTGGTAACCCGAGTTCGAATTTTACTTCTTACGAATCTTAGCTTTCTTTTTGAAAATTCTTCTCCCTAGACTTCTTCATGTCTTGGCTGAAAAAGACCTAGCCATCCTAGAGAAATTTCAACGCCATTGTTCTAAGGAAATAAGTCTCTATAGTTATTTCCTAAATTCAAGGATTATTGATGTGAATAAAGAGCACCTTTATTTTCAGCTTTTGTTCTCTTGGATTTTCGAAAAACCCTAGCTGAAAAATTAAAATTCCAGCTTGATTTTAACTTATTAGATTGTGTAAGGGATAGTTAGAATTAAAGAGTTATTCTCCTAGTTGGAAACCTTGTTGATTTTGAATTTAGAACCTTAGCTAAAAATCTGGAAAATTTTCCAGCTAGTGCCGCCACTTTTTGAGGGAATTTTAGCTCAACTCAAACTCTTCCAATACTAGGAAATCTTATCCAAAATCCTTTAGCAAATTAGATTTTATTTCAATCCTACTTCAACTAGGTTTTGTTTTCCTTTCCTAGCAGAATTTCGGCAGTCTTGTGCCAGCACAAGCTGTCCGAAATTCCAGCACTTCTAAGTGCAGTACAACACTTCAAACCCTAGCTCAAAACACCTAGAACCCTCGTCATCAATTCAGATTACCTTAGCCACACAAAAAAACCAGATTTTACTCACTAAAATTCCAGAAATTCGGCCAGCTTTGTACAGGAAATTTTGGCCAGCTTTACACCCTCTAACATACGAAACTCTACACTCCAGAGCACACTAAAACTCTCTATTGATTAAGCCAATTTCCAGTACCTAAACCCCTCATTTTTCCTCTCTGGTTTGCGGTAGAACAACAACCGTAACAGCCCAGAATTTCTTCCCTTTTCATTCAGTAATTTTGCACAGCACATAAGGCATTCATGCACAGAATTTTAGCTCCCAAAACCTACTCAAACTCTTCCTTGTTTTGGCTAAAAAATCTGAACACATTTAGCCATTTTCTTGGGCAATATTTTGGCCAGCATAAGGGAGCAAATTGCAGAATAATTTCACCTCCTAAACCTTCCTAATATCGGCTGCAATAAGGTGCACAGCAAGCTGCAATTTCGCCCTTGCTGTCCAAGAAACCTAAAGCCATTAGGAGTCTTTCTAAACACCATTATCTAACCCTAAACCAATCTTCTCTAACCCTAAAACACAGTAGCCAACTACCCTCTCCATTCTACTGGAAAAATTCCAGCAAGAACCTCTCTACAATTTACGAAATTCACAAGAACAACTCCTAGCAAGAAACCGATCACTCTCTAAGGTTAGTAAAAACCATCTCAACCTCTTGATTCCTTTCTTCCATCAATTCTTCTCCTTTTCTTCCCTTGAATCACGCTACCTAAAGGCTGATTTCATCCCTTTTACTTATTTTCAGTCAAAAGGAAGGAAAAAATGCTGCTTTTATCTTCTAATCAAACGAACTCGGGACGATCACCATAGGAGCATCGAGATCTTGCTAGCCCGGTTGTTGCAAGGTAAGTGGATACTTACCCTTGATGTCGAAATTAAAGTTTAATATGGTTGATGAGGTCCAATAGCATGATGAATGGGTAGTTTGAGTCGAGTAATTAACTAAGCCTATTCGATGGATAGTTATGCCATGTTTTATTGTGGTAATGATGGAGATGAATTGTGATGGTCAAGTCAACCCTTTTCGATATAATAACCATGTCTTTAATGAATATATGGTCATAGTATATGAACCTCAGGGTTTAGATAATTTATTTGGAATTGAATAGTAGATTTTGAATTGTTATGGGAATAAATGAGTTTAGAGCGTGTTTCAATCAATTGAGACCCTGATCGTGATATTATATGGTTTTAGGTCAGGAGGATAATTGAGAAAAGCAAGCTATGATTTTATCTCATTTGTCTGAGGCATATCAAGTAAGTCATTGCATAAACTCTTTTGTTAAATGTTGTGATGGCAAGTCTATGTTGTAAAGCTTTGTGACGCTATTTTTAAACTATGTTTACTTGGGTTGTAAATGTGGATATTTATTCTTTAAATAGTTTTGTCAAGCTAACGATTTTATCAAGAAAACTATTCTTTTTTCTAAATTTTTAGAAAACACTTTTAAAGAAAACTACGTTGTACAAAGCTAAGGTATGGAAGTTTTGAATCAGGAATTGACGAATATGTTCATTGAGTACTCAATAAGGGTAGGCTAACAATACTAGCCTTGGAGGGCTAGAGTAAGTCTTCTGGCAGGTGGCCACCTCCAGAAGATAAGCTCGGCTTGAAGAGGCGACAGTATTGGTTGGTCAGGCCGGTCCGAGCTAGCATTTGTACCTGGTAAGGTATTATTTATTTTCCCGGCATGGACACCCGGATGGTTTTGTTGGGTGTAGAGAAGGAGGAGTGTCTCACCCGATGAGCTGTACACTCACCTTGATCAGAACACCAAACGTGTGGCAATCTGGTCCCGGCAAGGTGCATAAAGTGTGGTGCCTTATCCTCATGAAGCCCAACGTGTGGCGACATGACCTTGATTCGAGTGGTGGATTTGTTTTGTATAAAGTGCAATTATGTGAAAAACCCACTCCATGCAAAAGGGAAATTATTTATGACTTGCCAAATATTTCTGCAAGTATTTTTCTCCATGCATACACGAACTGTTTAAAATACCATGTGCATACACAAGACTTACTGAGATTTAATCTCACACTATTTTATATCATGTTTTCAAGAGATAGACTATGCTGAGCAAGCGAGGCATGTGATAGTTGAAGCTTTGCTATTTTTTTTCCCATTTTGTTTCTAGGTGATAATGGTTGTTTAAGCTTATGAACGATATTTGTTTTATTTCGTATTGCTCTATTTTAAGCCTGATGTAATAAGAGTTTTCTCTATTTATCTAAGTTGATCCTTTTAGGGTTTGCCTTTATATTTTATACCACGTTTTCAAGACTCCGAGATGGGGCAACATCCTCGCCTTTTCATGGTACGTAGTAGTGGGATGTTACATTAGCCTCCATGTATAATATGCTCCAGTCAAAACACGAGCACATGGCTTCTGTGTATGATATTAGTCAGTCATTGGCCATAATGTTCGCAGATAAGAGCCGGCCCACAAGGCATGAAGCTCTTCGAACTATAATCAACACTAAGATGGCTGAGGGAGCATGAGTCAGAGAGCACATGCTCAAAATGATTGCTGCTTTTGAGGAAGCGGAAATCATAACGGCTATCATTAACTCCGAGAGCCAAGTGGACATAGTTCTCAAATCTCTATCGGGTTCCTTTACTCAGTTCAAGTTGAATTACAACATGAACAAGTTAAACATGAGTTTAACTGAGTTAATGAAGGAACTCTAGATGGTAGAGAATGTCATGAAGCCTCAATCAAAGACCATGATTGCTAAGGCTTTTTCCTCAAGAACTGGGCCCAAGACCCAACCTAAAGACAAACCAAAGAACAAGTGCTTCAAATTTAGAAATAAGGGACACTAGAAAAATGAGTGTCCAAATTTTCAGCAAGAAAAATCCCATAGGTAATATTTTCTATCTGGAGTCTATATCAATGGTTGGATCAACTTCCATTTGGATTGTTGATTCAAGAGCCATTGATCATATTTGTAACTTATTGCAGGGGTTTAGAAAGATTAGAAGACTCAAGAAGGTCGAACATGGGCTACATGTGAGAAATGGTGCACAAGTCTGGGCCCTTGTAGTGGGAAAGCTGGATCATATTTTTTATTGTAATAAAATAGTGGTTTTAAAAGATATTTTATATGTATCTAGGTTTCGTCAGAATTTGATTTCAGTTGAAAACTAATAAATTAAGGATATTCTGTCCCTTTCCATTCTGGTATTTCTATCAGTAGAAATAGAGAAATTTTATGTATTGGGCACATGTATGGAAATCTATTCTTCTTAAACCCTATTAACAATCAATCAAATAATGCTTAATCTGAACCTTTAACTAAGAAGAGATAGACCAATGTCAATTACTCATACCTTTGGCATTTAAGGTTGGGTTATATCAACTCAACTAGGATTCAGAGGCTAATCTATGATGGCCTTTGGGCTTATTGAGACTGGAAAATTGGCCTCAGTGTAAATCTTGCCTGATGGGAAAGATGACCAAAAGGTCATTTACCCCAAAGGCGGATAGAGCCAAAGAGGTATTAAGTCTTATTCACATTGATGTGTGTGGTCCCTTATCTACACCAGCTAGAGGAGGTTTTGAGTACTTCATTACTTTCACGGATGATTATACAAGGTTTGGTTATATTTACCTGATGAGGTGCAAGTCTGACTCTTTTGAAAAATTCAAGGAGTTTAAGGCTGAAGTGGAGCGTCGGACAAGTAAATTAATCAAGACCTAACGATCAGATCGTGGTGGAGAGTACCTCCTGGGTGAATTTAAGGATATATAGTACATCATGGGATAGTATCCCAACTCTCTGCGCCGGGGATACCCCAGCAGAATGGAGTAGCTGAGAGAAGGAACAGGACATTAATGGAAATGTTCCAAAGCATTATGTCTCATGCTACTCTTCTAGTGTATTCTTGTGGATATGCCCTGAAAACAACAACATATATTCTGAACTTGGTACCGTACAATTTAGTACATAGGACTCCATATGAGTTGTGGACTGGGCGTAAGCCAAGACTGAATCATCACAGGATATAGGGTTGTCCAGCTTATGTACTGGTCAAGGAAGACAAGTTGGAACCAAGATCAAAATTATGCTATTTTATTGGGTATTCAAAAGGGATAAAGGGTGGTTACGTTTATCATCCTAAGGAGCAGAAAGTACTAATTAGTACCAATGCTAGATACTTAGAAGATGATCAAAGTACTTACAGAAAAGGTTCAACTAGGTTGGAACTTCAGGAGAGGTTACCTACGAAATCAACTTCTTCTGACCTGATTGTGGAACAAAAAGAGGCACAACCTCAAGAGCCTATACGAATGGAGCCTCATTGTAGTAGGAGAGTGTCTAAGGTTCCGAAAAGATGGACTGGAGAAGCTTTTGAGCTGGTCTCCGACCATCAAGACCAAGACCCTACTAGATACAGAGAGGCTATTGCTAATGCAGATGCAAATCTATGGTATGAAGCAATGCAAGCTGAGATTAAGTCTATGTACTTCAATCTAGTTTTAGGATCTTGTAGCTTCACCTGAAGGGATAAAAACCATTGGGTGTAAGTTGGTGTACAAGAGAAAGAGAGGAGCGGATAGGAAGGTGGAAACCTTCAAAGCTAGGCTTGTGGCGAAAGGGTATACTCAGAAAGAGAGAATCGATTATGAGGAAACCTTTTCCCCGGTAGCCATGCTGAAATCCATCTGTATCTTCCTTGCCATCGTATGCCACTGTGATTGCGAGATATGGCAAATGGATGTTAAGACGGTATTTTTAAATGGTCATCTTAGTGAAGATATCTATATGTCCCAACTGGAAGGCGTTATTGCTAAAGGCCAAGAACATATAGTTGACAAGCTTAAGAAGTCTATTTATGGACTTAAGCAAGCATCGAGAGCAAGGAATATTCATTTTGATGAGACTGTAAAGTCTAACGGTTTCATTCAAAACGAGAATGAACTATGCATGTACAGGAAACTTGAAGGCATTAATGTGGTTTTTCTTATCTTTTATGTGGATGATATACTATTCATTGGAAATGATGTAGGGTCATTATCATCTACAAAGGTTTGGCTGTCTAGTCAATTTAGTATAAAGGACTTGAGAGAAGGTAGCTACATTCTCGGGATTAGACTTCGTAGAAATAGGAAGCAGAGAATGTTAGGCTTATCCCAAGCGGCATATATTGACAAGATACTGGCCAAGTACAACATGGACTCATGCAAGAAAGCTCTAATCTCTTGCAGACATGGGTTGTCATTTTCTTCAAGGGACTGTCCAAAGTCTCAAGAAGAAAATAACAAAATGAGTAGGATTCCCTATGCTTCGGCTATGGGAAGTCTCATGTATGCCATGCTGTGTACTAAACTAGATATCTACTTTACCGTAGGGTGAGTTAGCAAATATCAGTCAAACCCTGGGGTAGTTCATTTTCAAGCTATAAAGCATGTTCTTAAGTACCTCAAGGGAACGAGAGATTATATGCTGGTTTACGGGGCTGATGATTTGGTTCCTACGGAATACACAGACTCAAACTTCCAAGTGGATAAGGATGAGAGAAGATCTACTAGTGGATATGGCTTCACCTTACCCGGAGGAGCAATTTTATGGAGGAGTATCAAGCAATCTTGCATTGCTGACTCAACTATGGAAGCTGAGTATGTGGCAGCTTCGGAGGCATCTAAGGAAGCAGTCTGGCTCTCGAAGTTCCTTTCAGAACTTGGGGTCGTGCTACATATGGACATGCCGATTGTGATGTATTACAACAACACTGGAGCAGTATCGCAATCCAAGGAACCTCGGAACTATAAGAAGGGGAAGCACATCGAGAGGAAGTACCACATGATACGGGATTTCAACCGGAGACGGGAAGTGGTGGTGGAACAGATTACATCAGAAAATAATCTAGCAAATCCATTTACCAAGCCTTTGGCTGAGAGAGTCTTCAAGAGACACTTAGACGCTATTGAGGTGGGCACTTATGGACTTACCTAGTCATAGAGTGCAAGTGGGAGATTGTTGGAAAGTATGCCCTCTTAGACTAGGTTTCTAATGTAAATATTGAATATTTTAATAAAAGAATTTATTTTTAGAATTTGTTTGTGAATTTACTTTTTATTTGTGCACAATTTCGTTTGGAAAAGACCCATTATGTTTAAATAAGTGATCCATGTAAATGGTGGTCTTTCATAGTAAGGTATGGATTATGAGTTATTTAAATGCATAAACATTTGTTCTTGGCCTATTGATGAGAATGAGAATCTCATCATGTTTAGGTTATTATTATGTTATGAATTCCAAATGGGGAATGGCTTACCTTTAGCCAGTGAGTAGTCCATTGACTTCATGACATAAGCGTATTTCGAACACGTACAACAAGACCTATTGTAGTGGTTTATGAAAGTACTATGTGGTAGAAACCTAGTCTGCTATTGCTACAGCATGGACTAGTACTCTACCACTCGAGTATGAGTTGATGATCTGATGAAGCTGGAAGCATATACTTTGATATGCTATAGTTAAGGTTCTATCGTAGAACCAACATACTTGCATATTGGGTATATTAACTAGTTAGTGAAGACAAACTTGTACAAGATAGTTTCTACACAATATCGCCCCTTGTGGTTGTCTGTATGATCTAAAATGTCCAGGGCCCTAGGAAACATGACTTGGATGTTTGCTTTATGGTAGCTCCCTTGGAAAGCGAAAACACTAGAGGAAGTCGTGGATTATTGGACTAGAAGCCTAAGGATGGTAGATGTCATTTAGAGAGGTGTTAGTACATTTTTTCCTCTCTAAATGTACGGCGATGTGTAGAGGGGTATTTTAGTCATTTCACCTATAGATCGGAGACTTTGCTAATGCAACATTGTCTTTGGGGTCAATATTTTCTTATGGTGATATTAGGAAATATTTAAAATGTAAAATACAGCTATTTATATAGCAAGGGTATTTTGGTCATTTTAGTAGCCAAGGCGATGTGTCTTTTTGGTCCTTAGAATAGCCCGTAAGTCTTAATTAATTTTGCTTTGAGGAATTGGTCTCAGTTAAAGAGGATTTTATTTTATTCAGGAAGTCTAATTTATTATTAGATTATAATAAAAATAAATTAAGAGAAATTTATTATGTGGTTTAATTGGTTAATTAATTATTCAGGGCCTAGGTCAAGTTTGAATAATTAGAAAATTAAACCGGGCATAAAGTAGAGGGAAATAATTAATGCTTCATTATTTATTGGGTCATTTATATAAGCTCAAAAAATAAATAATTAAAGTTTAATTATTTTGAATAGTGCATAGCATGGCCCGTTTTATCCCAATATGATTGGCTGGTTATATTATAGTTGTTTTAAGTTGTAATTTTTAAATACGGCCTGCGTGTCGTTTTTCATTATTGTAAAATTTTACTGCTTTCCTAGAATAGGAAT
The DNA here is from genome assembly GCA_026120185.1 of Voacanga thouarsii. Lineage (NCBI taxonomy): Eukaryota > Viridiplantae > Streptophyta > Magnoliopsida > Gentianales > Apocynaceae > Voacanga > Voacanga thouarsii. The sequence goes on along the minus strand of JANUWF010003376.1, from coordinate 4,349,405 downwards.
TATTTTAATTTTACTATCCAATGTAAAAGAAGACGGCAGTCAACATTTACAACCAAGGAGAAGTATGCTCAAGGTATTAGAGAATGCTTAAGGAGTTCATATACCTAGATTGACCACATTGATCTTCACTTTGCTCGTGATGATCAACATAGGTTATGGGCCATGCTATGTCACTTTTATTTATGTCTTGCATGCATATTTGATATGTTTATTTCCTGCTTACTACAATCAATTTTTTTTTTATAAAAAATTAAGTGTTAAATGCCTTCCAAAATCAAACACTTGTTATTACTTGGATCATCATATGGTCATTCCTACCAAAATAGGATGCTTTTGATTATCTGAGTGAGATAAGATGGAAAATAGTTTTCCATATGTTTGATATGGTTTGACTTAACTGGGCTATCAAAATGGTTTTGGGCCTAGGGCATTATATGAGATATTTTAGCCGGGACATTTGATGTCTATCTAATTTAAAATTTGAGTTTTATTTAATTATAAGATTAAAGCCAAAGCTTACTTATGATTAAAATAAAATATATTTTTCCCTACTATGAAACATCAAAATGTTGAAGTTTCAAAAAGTTTAAATGCTTTTAGTGGGAGTTTTTCTTTAAAGTCTCAAAAAAAAAATAATAATTACTTTGCATATTTTTTTATGTAGATAATGGCAACAAACAGTTGGAATAATTGATTGCGATCTGTACTTGAGAAAGACAAACTTAGTGGGACTAACTTTCTTGATTGGGCACGGAACTTAAGAATTGTTTCTTAAGCAAGAAAAAAGGCTCTATATTCTTGAAAATCCTATTCCCCCTGCTCCAGCAAATAACGACTCAAAAGCTGAAAAAGATGCTTATAGTAAGCACAAAGATGACTCCAACAATGTTACTTGCCTTATGCTAGCAACCATGAACTCTGAACTTCAAAAACAGTTTGAAGAAGCAGAGGCATATGACATGATTGTGCATCTCAATGAAATGTTCCAAGAGTAAGCACGACAAGAGAGATTTGAAACTCACAAGGCGTTAAACGCATGTAAAATGGTTTCTGGCACCTCGGTAAGTGCTCATGTCCTTAAAATGAAGGGCTATCTAGATCATCTTGATAAGCTTGGTGCTCCTGTTAATCATGACAAGGCCACAGATTTGATCTTGGGCTCTTTACCTGCTGAGTATGACTAGTTTGTCATGAATTTTAACATGCATAATATGGAGAAATCCATTACTGAATTGCATGGGATGCTAAAACAAGCTGAACTAAACATTAAGAAGAATACTCCTAGTGTTCTAATGGTTCAAAAAGGGAAAGGCAAAAAGAACAACCAAAAGGGCAAGGTCATGGCTAGTAAGGGTAAGGACAAGGCAAAGTCTAAGTTCAAGCCCAAACCTAAGGATAAGACACCAAAGGAGGGAGCTTGCCACCATTGTGGAGAACAAGGACATTGGTTAAGAAATTGCAAGCTCTATTTGGAAGCAAAGAAAAAGAAGGACAGTGAGACTGCCGCTTTAGGTATTTATGTTATTGAAATTAATTTATCTACTTCCGATTCATGGGTATTGGATACCGATTGTGGATCTCACATTTGTGTAAATGTACAGGGTCTAAAAAGGAGTAAAGCCTTGGCAAAAGGAGAGGTGGACCTACGAGTTGCGAATGGAGCAAAAGTTGCTGCAGTAGCTGTAGGAACTTTTGAATTAATTTTGCCCAGTGGGCTTGTTTTAGAACTGAACAATTGTTTTTATGTTCCTGCTATAAGTAGGAATATTATTTCAGTTTCTTGTTTGGATTTAGAAGGTTTTGAATTTGTTATTAGGAATAACATTTGCTCCATTAATAAAAACGGCATTTTTTATGGAGATGCTTCATTATTGAATGGGCTCTATATTCTAAATCTTCGTGGATCTTCAAACATGTCTATCTATAATATAAATACTAAGAGATTGAAATCCAATGATTTAAATCAGACTTACTTCTGGCATTGTCGTTTGGGTCATATAAATGAGAAACGCATAACAAAGCTTCATAATGATGGGCTTCTAAAATCATTTGATTTAGAATCTTTCAAAACATGTGATTCTTGTTTATTAGGCAAAATGACTAAAGCGCCTTTCAAGAGATAAAATGAAAGGGCAACTGATTTATTGGGCCTAATATATACTGATGTATGTGGACCAATGAATTCACATGCTAGAGGAGGATTTCAGTACTTCATTACATTTACAGATGATTTCAGCAGATATGGCTACCTGTATCTGATGAAACACAAATATGAATCGTTCCAGAAATTCAAAGAATTTCAAAATGAAGTACAAAATCAACTTAGCAAAAGTATCAAAACACTTCGATCGGATCCAGGTGGTGAATACTTAAGTCACGAGTTTGACGATCATCTTAAAAATTGTGGAATTATTTCCCAATTAACTCCACCAGGAACACCTCAATGGAATGGTGTATCTGAACGGAGAAATCGGACTTTATTAGATATAGTTCGATCAATGATGAGTCAAAATGATCTTCCAATCTCCTTTTGGGGTTATGCCCTGGAGACTGCTGCATTCATACTAAATCGAGTTCCATCTAAATCGGTTCAGAAAACGCCATATGAGATATGGATTGGGAGACAACCTATTTTGTTATTTCTGAAGACTTAGGGTTGTGAAGTTTATGTAAAGCGTTTATTATCCGATAAACTTGCACCTAAATCGGATAAATGCATATTTGTAGGGTATCCTAAAGAAACTAAAGGATATCAATTTTATCTCACAAAAGAAAATATAGTAATTGTTGCTCGAAATGGATTCTTTCTTGAAAAGGAATTTATTTCCAAAAGAATTTGTGTGAGTAAAATACATCTTGATGAGATTCAAGGACCACAATTAATGCCTAAACCTTATTAAGATGAGATTCAAGAGCCACAATTAGTGCCTGAACGAAATAATGAATCTCGATTAGATGGCTCACAAGTCCAAGATGAGCCTACATCTATAGAACAAGGACCTCGAAGATCTGATAGGGTTCGTCAACAACCTAAGAGATATAGATTTCTCATCACTGACGATCACAATGTGGAGCTTATGGTTAATGATGAGCACACTTCCTATCAAGAAGCCATTAAGAGTTCTGACTCTAGAAAATGGTTAGAGGCTATGAAGTCTGACATGCAATCCATGTATGATAACCAAGTTTGGACTTTGGTTAACACACCTAAAGGTTCAAAAACCATTGGGTGTAAGTGAGTTTTCAAAAAGAAAACAGACATGGAGAGAAATGTGCATACTTACAAAGCACGACTGGTAGCAAAATGTTATAGACAAACTCATGGTATAGACTATAATGAAACCTTTTCACCAGTTGTAATGCTTAAATCTATCAGAATTCTTCTTGCCATAGTAGCATATTATGACTATAAAATTTGGAAAATGGATGTTAAAACCGTGTTTCTTAATGGAAACTTACTCGAAGATGTGTACATGACACAACCTGAGGGTTTTGATGATCCTTTGAATTCTAATAAGGTGTGCAAGCTTCAAAGATCCATTTATGGATTGAAGCAAGCATCTCAAAGCTAGAATCTTCATTTTGATAAAGCAATTAAAGAATTTAACTTTATCAAAAATGAAGATGAGCTTTGTGTTTATAAGAAAATAAGTGGGAATGCAATAGTCTTTTTGGTACTTTATGTTGATGATATCTTACTCATTAGAAACGACATCCCAACTCTACAAAGTGTAAAGACATGGTTGGAAAATTGTTTCTCAATGAAAGACTTAGGTGAAGCTACCTATATTCTAGGTATAAGGATCTATAGAGATAGATCTAGAAAGCTAATTGGACTAAGTCAAAGTGCATATGTTGACAAGGTACTGAAAAGGATCAGGATGCAAGAATCTAAGAGAGGATTCTTGCCAATGTCACATGGCATTAAGCTCAGCAAAACTCAAAGTCCTTCTACAAAGGATGAAGAAGAGCGCATGAACAAGATACCATACGCTTTCGCTATAGGGTCTATCATGTATGCTATGTTATGTACTCGACCCGATGTATCATATGCATTGAGCATGACGAGCAGGTTCCAGTCAAATCTTGGAGAGGCACACTGGACTACTGTCAAGAACATACTGAAGTACTTAAGAAGAACTAAAGATATGTTCTTAGTTTATGGAGGACAAGAAAGTGAGCTAGTTGTAAATGGTTACACTGATGCTAGTTTTCAGTCCGACATAGATGATTATAGATTGCAATCAGGTTTTCTATTTTGTTTGAATTGAGGTGCTGTAAGCTGGAAAAGTTCAAAGTAAGACACCGTGGCCGATTCTACTACAGAAGCTGAGTATGTAGCTGCCTCAGCTGTAGCTAAAGAAGCAGTTTGGATTAAAAAGTTCATTACAGAACTAGATGTAGTTCCTAGTATTGTGAACCCAGTGGATCTCTATTGTGACAACAATGGAGCCATTGCACAAGCTAAGGAACCAAAATCACATCAGCGATCCAAACATATACTTAGACGTTTTCATCTCATTCGAGAAATTGTTGATAGAGGAGATGTCAAAGTATGCAAGGTACCAACTGATGACAATGTCGCAAATCCACTGACAAAGCCTCTCCCATCGTCTAAACATGATAGTCATACCAGATCAATGGGATTACAGCTTATGCCAAATTGGTCTTAGTGCAAGTGGGAGACTATTGTGGATATACCCTAGAGTCAATTTGTACTTATACTATTGTCATTATGTTTTATATAATAATATGAGGCTTTCCTTTCCATGAATAGTGAGTTTTGTTTTGTGGTCATCAAGTACGTGACTTGAAAGTAAAACCCTACAATGAATACAATGGCTATTCTAAAACTATCTCTGGTCAATTATTATTATTGGAATAATAATAAATTAAGATTAGTATGTTTGTGACTTGATGGCTATGTTTTACTGGCCATGGATATTTGTGATATCGAGTCAAAACATAAATAAATGTTAGAGAACATTGTATTGGACATGACCCACTATGAGAGTACTTTATGGAATATGTCATAAGTGCTTTCTAGCCATAATAATATTGAAAGTCCTTCGACCTAAATTCATCATTGTTTTCTACTGAATAAATTCTATATTTTGACATTGTCTAAAGTTGTCTTTAACCAGATAATAAATTAGACTACTGTTGGATATAGAATAAATCAAGGAGAGGAATATGATTGATTGTGAAGGAATTTGTCCCTCTCAAATATGGGAAAGATAATCATGGGCCCCTTGATAAGTTAGACTGTTGAAAATGCATGGTCATGCTCAAATATATCAATCTAAGATATTGATATCATTTGTTTGAACAGTCTACTATGAAATCAAGAAATAATTGATTAATCTTAATAAGGATGACATGCTCCGTGCCTTATACTTAATCTGGATATCGTGTGATAAAAGGACTAAATATAAAATTATGGTTTGGTTCAAAGAGATCACCGATCTTCATTTAACCTAGATAGTTATAATGTTTTGCTAGAAACCACTTATAACTTGTGGGCCATTTAAATATGATTTAGGCACACTGCTAGTGTTAAATGAACCTATAGGGTCACACAATAAGCAAATTTGTTAGGTTATTTTTCTGGTGACCAGATTCGATGAATTTGGAAATATGTCTAAGTTAATCGTACTTAGAAAATTTACCAGATACAATGAATCTGGAAATATGTCCACATTCGATGTATCTGAATTATGCCCAGATTATAAGAATCCGACTCGATAAATTAATTAGTTAAATTACCGAGATAATGGCAGAATCTTATCATATCAGTTTTAATTTAATTTGAATTTAAATTAGAATACGACAAGATATTATTAGGGTTGGACTCTAAGAGGTTCGGGGGTTTTTAAGAAAACCCTAGCCGTCTTTTCAATAGTCTAATTTTTCGGTTGAGAACATTCGTGCCATTCTCTGCCAGAAGAGAAAAAAAAAAATTAACCTCTCAAACCCTAGGTGCTAGCATTCCCCGGGTATCGAGTGAGTTCGCGGTGTGTATCCGATAGAGGACATTCGCATACTGCAGCGTCTGGTGATTGTTCGGGTTGAACGTACAACAGCGCAATCAGAATCGAAGGATTTCGATTACAGCAACCAGAGGTAATTCTTAAACCTTAGATCTTCTTAATCGTTAACTTAGGTCCTCGGGAGGGATTCGTGGATGTTTTCCGCGTTTAGGAGTCCACGAATTCCAACAAGTCACCCAATGATCCGGTAATTACATACGATGTAATTGGTATGGATACCAAACATTGAACTCAAGGCTGGCTTCTTGGGCAAACCTAAAGTTATTCTTGAGAAATTTGGATACTGGTCGACCAGGAAAGCTTCCAATGGGCTTTCTCAAATCAATAGTAGGGGCTATTTGTTTGAGTAAATTAGTGGAATAAAAATGCGCTTAATTAATAGATCTAATTATTTACATTACACGTGCAAATACACTTAGCTGATCTTTTCTATCTTTACATCTAGGTCATCTGCATCATCTCAACCAACCTAAACCATCGTAGCATCTTTGAAACCAACAAACTCACCGAATCAAACTATCTTGACCGGTATCAAAATTTGAGAATTGTTCTCAAATCAGAAAAGTTTCTCTACATGCTAGTTGCTCTTATTCTACCACCTCCAGCCTAAGATGCTCATGCCGATGAGCATGTTTGTGAAACCCTACCTAAAGCTAACCCTAGAGTAAGGGGGTCGGGGTGCATATCATTTTATTTTGCATGAATATATATATATATATATATATGTTTGAATGATTTTATGTGCTTTAGAATTAATCTATAGGTTAAAAGGCTTAGTTATGCTTATTGTGTAGGAAAGGTAAAATGGTAATTTTGCTTGAGGACAAAATAGGAAGACAGCTTGAGGATTAAATAAGAAGAATATTTTGGTGAGAAAATAAGAACAAGAGTTGTTGTGGTTAGTGGTTAGAGCTTTGGAATTAATCTCTAAGGTCATGAGTTCAAATCCCACCATTTAAGTTTTAATCATGATTATCTTAGTTAAGTTTGAATTTTTGTTTTCTTACATTCCATAAAGATAGGAATGTTGTCCTAGGGGAGACATGAAAAGAATGTCCTAATCCTATCATCATCTCTTAAAAATAATTCTAGTGGAATTCTTGTCCTTTTATTACCTCTAGCTTGTTCTAACATCTTCATAAATTAAATTTGTTCAAAATTTATCAAAATTCATCTTTTTAATTCCAGAAAATTCAGTAAGGATTTCTTGGCTTTGAATTTCAAAAATGGATCTTGGAAGTTGGAGGGTTAACTGGAAATAGGAGAGGAGTTAGGAAGGGTTCCCAAGAGAAATTAATCACCATGGTTGAACCTTCAAGCTCATTTTCATAGTGATCATGTTTTTCATGAAAGAAACTTGGAAATTTTCCAGATTCTTGAGTAGCCTAACCTTTGAAAAACACAGCTAGCTTTCTTACTCATTTCCTGCCAGAAAAATGACTAATTTATTCAGCTTGAATAGTAAAATTCCTATGTAAAATCAGATAGCACAAAACTGCACAAACCAGGAAAATGAAGTTGTTTTCTTCTGCCTTCAAGCCAGCAAAACTCCTCTACTTTTCCTCCATAAAGAAGGCTGGAAACCAGCCTTAAAGGGCCCTCAAACACCTCTCAAAAACCTCTACAAATAGAGCTAGAATATTGCAGAAAAAATGCACATAAAATTGCATCAACCATTCGAACCTTGAACGCCATGAAACCAGAAAATTTTGAGCTTTGTTCCCTTAATCCTTGGCCAAAAACCACCCTCAAACCCCTGCAAAATGACCCTTGTTTAGCCATGAACTGAAAACCATTAACCTCTCCACTTACCTAGCACACTTGGACTCCATAACCGCACCTCAAATATCTTCTAAGATCACTCCATTCAAACTACAATTTGAATTTAAAAAATTCCCAGCATTTTGCTCCATGAAAATACCCTTGTACTAAGCTTCACAACCAGAAATTCCTCTACCATTGAGCTTTGAATTTCAGCCAGCCATAAAGCTCCATCAATCTTCATTCATTTCAGTGAAACATACTAGTCTAGCCGGCTCCATTGCAGTTCCAAGAAACCTCCATCAATCAAACACCATTAACATATCCTATACCTCAAACCACTCCTCAAATCTCTCCATTTGAATTTCAAACAATCAGGTTTTTCTCTTCCTCTCTAAGTTAAAAACTGAAACTCCTAAACTCCCTAAACCATTCGGCCAACATTCCCAGATTTTGTCCAGCATTTTGCCCTCAAACTCTCTCAATTTTCACCAAAAACACCAAGAACACACACTACCTTTCTTCAAGCCAAAACCCACACTAAACACCTCAAATCCCTCCAAATACTCCATATTACTTCTACAGACTCCATAGAGTTCATTTCTAGAATTTATAATACCAAATCTCGAAAACAAGAAAGTGCATTCGGATCAAAAACTAATTTTTTTTTTTTAAGTCTCAAGAACATCATCAAGGTAACCAAGAACAATTCCTTTGTTCATCTTCTTCCATTCAACCTACAATGTATCATGCTAATTCTCTCTCTCTCTCCCTTAGCCAAAATTGTGGATTACAACCATTGCTATTTTTCTGCTCACATGGACAATTCAAGACTCTCAATCACGTGGATGTTCTTAAATCTTCATCGAAGTATACATCAATCAAGTATTTCTCCTAAATCCTTCTTTTAAATTCTGAATTCATGTCTCTTAGATGTTGATAGGGAGAGTAAAATATGAATGGGGGATTGAGTGTATGCATGTGAATGAAGGGGTTGAGATTAGGACATGAGAATGATTGTTCTTGTTTAAGCTATATGGATTTTCTTGAGAACCATTGTATGTTCATCCTGTCTTAAGAGAATTATGGATGTTTAAAGCATGCTAGATGTTATGACACCTTTGGTGAATAGGATTTTTATATTCTTATCTCCATTGAAGCCATGATTATGATTATGTCTACTAAGGATTTGGCCATCTGATAGCATGTGTTGATTTAAGCCTATGTTCATGAATGGATTAGTTATTGTTTGATGTTGGAGAATGTGTTTATGATTCTTGTTTAGAAATAGGAAAACCATGATTATTTTTTTGTTAATCCTAGGTTATTTTTAGTGACAAATTTTATTACCTTAATTAAAATTATTACTATATTTTTCCTCTATAGATTTTGAAATTCCTAGGAAGTTTTGGAATTTGAATATTAAATGAAATATCGATATTTTATTAGTCAAATAAATAATATCTTTTATTAAAAATTATATATATATATATATATACGTATAATAGTAAATAAAATCTTTTATATAAATAATAATAATAAATAAAATATTAATACCCTTGTAGACCTAAGTTAAAACTGTTACCTATATTCATCAATATTATTTATATTAAGATTTATTTGTTATCTATTAATAAAAATTTAATTTAATTCATTTATTATTAATTTTATATATTACTAATTAATTATTATTTATTAAATATTAATTAATTAATTAATTTATAATAATACTATTTAAAAATTACCATTTATTAATATTTTTTTTAGGAATTAGTATTATTCAATATTCAAACACTAGCTTATTTATTTGTAATAATACTCAAGATTTATTATTTGAACCTATAACTTATTAGTAATTATTTTACAACCCCAAGTTATTTTAACTTATCAAGCTAGACTTATTTTATAAAATTCTTTATCATCTAGCCTTAAAGCTTAGGGCATTAAGGTCATGATTGAAATTAGTTGAACTAGGGATTATTTATGTAAGCAAGTATAGCTCGAGTATAACCTTACGTCTTGTGGTTACTGTTGGGTATCTCTCGTGTATCATATACGGCGCAGCAGAAGAATAAGAACGAGATACCATCCCAGGATTCGCATATGTGTGAAAAACACGACATATATATAGAAAACAAAAAAAACAAAGATAACAACTTTTATCTTTCTTTGTTTGTATGGAAAACAAAACTTTCCTTCTTCAAGTATGATAATTTTGGCGCGATCCAGCAATCCTCTTGAAGAATCATCACGAGAGTTGTATGTCCAACCACTATAATCAAAGTGTATGATTATCTCTAACAGAAATCCACACAGAGGATACACTCAAGCACCAAGATTTTCTGTGCTAGTAGAAAACAACAATGGTGGCTAGGGTTCTTCTTGTTCTTCTTGTTAAACAAAACTAGAGAAAGAAGAAGAAGAAGAAGAAGAAGAAGAAGAAGGGTTGTGTTCTCCTTGAAGAAGCTTACGAAAGAAAGAGTGAAGAGAACAAAAGATCATATCTTTATCCTCTTGTGTGCCCTTTGGTTTTATGTTATTCTGTTTCATGTGTGCCTCTTGGGTCACTCGAAAAACCTCAACAAAAAAACCATCTGATAATTCCAAACAAACAATTGCAATTGGAACCCATCACATTCTTAGACTTATAAATTGGCCCATAAATTATAACTAATTATAATTTGACCACATCAACTTCTCTTTCTCGCAATAAACCCCACTATATTATCAAATAACATCTTGAGTATATATTCCTCTTTTGTGTGTGACCTATTAGGTTTCTCGGTCAATTGGTAGTGAACATGAATTAATCCAAACATCTTTGAGATTAATAATCCTTAATTAATTACAATTAATCCTATTAATTCTAATCAGGATTGGTTTATTAATTCTTCAATTAATAAACCCACATTCCCAAATCATGAGCGGTATCTAGAAACACATCATAACCACCCAAGAGTTTAGGAAGTCAAGTGGCTTGACATGAACCCTTCAATAATAAACAACAGTGCAATTAACTCTTTTCACCATACAATATCCCATTCAGTCTAGAGTACGAAATTAGTGCCAACTCCCTCCGGAATATATATTAATTTTGGCCCGAATATAATTATTCTTGTATCAAGAACTCACTACTCTAGATGTGCATCAATTGGAACTATTTTCAACACATATATGCCTTGGCCAAGGACTTCTCAAGTAGTAATTCCTACAAGTGGCCGTGAGATATTCGCCCCTACTATTAGGAGTGGTGAATCCTTTATTGACCTTCTCAACTACTTTCGTTTACCTCACAATGTACCCAATATCATTCTCATAGGCGGCCCTCGATCGAGCTCCGGATATTGGAATCAAAGTACAAGGCTCAGCAAACAAAGTACCTTGGAGATCTCAAATCTAAGGATACTTGTACGTTTACTATATTGAGATTATATCACTGACACTAAATAGTTATCCATGTGATTATCTCATAGCTAGGTCATCCAATGAACTTGTTCCACTAACAAGTATCCACGTGTTAACTTTGAGTATCTTAATACTCACGGATATGAGAACCACCGCCTGATCAAACTAGGAAGTGTTAACACATGCTAGTCTTAACGTATTAATGATGTCCTGTCTTATTAATACTATGACAAATGACTATTTAAGTACTAATACTATACAGTGTAGTAGGAATCTCATATCATGATCTTTATCATGAATTCCTTAACACAGTGTTGTACTAAGGACTTCATCTAACAATTTTATTACAGAAAAGTAATAAAAAATTGTAAAATAAATAATGTCTTTTATAAAATAAAATGTGTCATATACAACGTACAAGTGATTGTCTCTAGGGAACAACACTAACATTTACCCCAGGTGGGGTTAGGTCAGCATTGGAAGATTTTTAAATTCAATCAAGCAAAGAATCAGGTAAGCTCCTGCATGGAGTTATTTGAAGACTAAAATTACTGTAGCAAGCCAAATGCGATATGTATGAACATTCATTTTGTAAAGGCGATTAAGGACTGTTTTTCCTTTATTTTTTTTTCAATCAAGCAAATCATTTAAAAAATTAAATAAGCAGTTTTACACAAAATGATAAACTCTTTCTAAAACCCAACTTTGACAAGAATTTTAGAAACCCTTAATTGCTATTTCCAAGTAAATCAATGTCTTATCAATTTTCTCCTAAGTGGGACAATCAACATTGAGTACTCAACAAGGGTAGACTACTAGAACTACTCTATGAAGGGTTGGGGTAAGTCTCTCAGTAGGTGGCCACCTCTGAGGGATGAGTCCTTCCCGGATAGGATGCCAGCCCGGTAGGTCATGCCGGTCCAAGCTAGCAAGTTTCAGTTATGTGGACTATGTTTTCGGAGTGGAAAACCAGTAAGTTTAGGTGTAGAAGAGGAGTATCTCACCCAGTAGGCTGTACACATACCTTTTGTCAACATGCTCAACGTGTGGCATTCTAACCGTTATATGGTCATGGGGCCCAATGTATGGTAACCCATGGCTGCCTCTTTGAGTGGTTTTATTTATTGTGCACATGCATGATTTGCAAAGTAAAATACCACTCTTTATTTTTTACATTTATTTAATGCTTGCCAGCACTTTCTCTTATGAAATTTTTACAACTTGCATACATGAATTGTTTTACTTGAAACACTCAAAGAACACATGGGATTACTGAGATTTTTATCTTATTACCTTTTATACCATGTTTTTAGGTTGATCCTGCAGTGGAGGTCAATAGCTAGTTTTGTTGCCTATGATTTGAAGACTCATTTTCTTATTTTCCTTATGTGTTGTTTTGAGAGATTGTAGCAAAAAATTTATTTTGGATTTGTTCATGTATTTTTGGGTTGTAATAAGTATAATTTTAAAGTATTACTTTTATTTTATTTTATGTGACCTAGTTATAAAGACCACTTGTCCTATGGACGATGTGACAACCTCGGCCCTGTTGGGCCTAAGTAGTGGGGTGTTACAATGTTGTTCACAAAAAGCACCAAGAAGATGGTGACATAGCTACCTGTATTATGTTGGCGTCAATGTCTCCTGAGCTACAAAAACAACATAAGCATATGGATGCTCAAACGATTATTCTCCATCTTAGAGAGTAGTTCGATCAATAAGTAAGAACAGTGAGATATGAAATCTCTAAATAATTGTTCAGATCTAGGATGGTTGATGGTGCTTCTGTGGCCACTTATAGGTTGAGGATGCTTGGCTTAATAGATATGCTTGCATCTTTTGGGTTTATAATGGACAATGAATTAAGTATTGACTTAATTTAGCAATCTTTGCACAAATGTTTTTCACAATTTATGATCAGCTACCAGATGAACAAGATTGAGTCCGCTATTTCGTAGTTGATCAATTTTCTCAAAACTGTAGAGTCCTCCATGAAGAAGGAATCCAATGCAGTCTTCATAGGAGAATGTTCTTTTTTTAAGAAGAAATTCCATAAGAAGAAGAACACAGCTCCCGCTAAGCCCAAAGGTGGTGTCAAAAAGAAGAATGCAGCCACCAAGGGACCATACCATCACTGTGGCAAGAAAGGCCATTAGAGGTACAACTACAAGGCTTACTTGGAGACCATGCAAGAAAAGTGGCAGAAAGAGAAACTTGCAGGTACTTCTATTTCTACTCATGGTATGTTTATGATTGAGATAAATACTGCTTTTAGAAATGAGATATGGGTATTGGATACCAGATGTAGATCTCATTTATGCAATAAACTGCAGGGATTAAAGAATAGTAGAAGGCTTGAGAAGGGCGATATGGACCTACATACTGCAAATGGAGCAAAGGTTGCTGCACTTGCTTTGGGGACTTACAAGCTACACCTATATTCTGGATTAGTTTTAGAACTTCAAAATTGTTATTATGTGCCAATTTTATTTAAAAATTATTATCTCAGTTGCATGTTTAGATTTATATGGATTTCATTTAATTTTTAAGAATAAATGTGAGGGAGACGAAACAGGGGAGCATGCACTGGTTACAGAAAAAACAGAGAAAAATAAAACCAAGCATTAAAGGCCATACGGATGAGTGAAGATCATACATTTGCACTCCTTAACCCTTATAGGCTGAGTAGGAGCAGATTGAACGACTGGAATCACCTCGTTTTGCCCACTTGAAGAAGCTTCCGGTTGAACACCCGCTAGCCTTCTACTTTGCCTTGTTTGCATCAACGCCAAGCTTTCCAGCTCTCGGAATATTCCTCTACCTAACCTCTAGTCGGTGAACACTATGGTGAAGAGGAACGGTCTCAATTCTCATTGGTGCACTTGCTATTGGTTAGCAAAGTCCAAGAAGAACAACAAGAAAAAGGAGAAATGAGAGAGAGACGTGAGTTCTCTGCAAGGCTAGGGAGATTAGGGTTTATTTTCTACCAGAGACTAGTTTATTAGTTAGCCAAAACTGGGTTTCTCATTATCTGATAAACATATCCCCGGAATTTCAAAACACTCGGATGTTATCCTGAGAATCAGGTTGGCCTAACCCTAAACCCCTCTTAACCGTATCTGAAAAAGATCCTATGGTCCAAGCTATTGGGCCAGAAAAATATTTATTATTTTTCTTGGACCCAAAAGGCCCAAAATAATAAACATTAATTATTTATTTCCTGGGCTTATATAAACAACCCAATAAATAATTAATGAGCCCAAATGAACCATAATAATTAATCTTTAATTATTTATTTCTTAGGCCTATATAAATAACCCAATAAATAATTAAACATTAATTATTTCCCCTAATTTAAGCCCAGATTAATTTCTTAATTATTCATACTGGACCTAGGCCCTGAATAATTAATTGACCAATTAAACTAGATAATTAATTTCTCTCAACTCTTATTTTAATTTATTTATTTATTTTATTCCAGTCCAATAATAAATTAGACTTCCTGAATAAAATAAAATAAAATAAAATCCTCTTGAATTGAGACCAATTCCTCAACCCAAAATTAGTTAGGACTTACGAGCTATTCCGAGGACCAAAAAGACACATCGCCTTGGCTGCTAAAATGACCATAATACCCTTGCTATATATAAATAGCTGTATTTTGCATTTTAAATATTTCCTAATATCACCATAAGGAAATATTGACTCCAAGGACAATGCTGCATTAGCAAAGTCTCCAACCTACAGGTGAAATGACTAAAATACCCCTCTACACATCGTCGTACATTTAGAGAGGAAGAAGTGTCCCCTCTAAATGACATCTACCATCCTTAGGCTTCTAGTCCAATGATCCACGACTTCCTGGAGTATTTATGCTTTCCAAGGGAGCTACCATAAAGCAAACATCCAAGTCATGTTTCCCAAGGCCCTGGACATTTTAGACTATTCGGACAACCACAAGGGGCGATATAGTGCATAAACTATCTTGTACAAGTCTATCTTAACTAACTAGTCACACATACCGAACATGCAAGTATATTGGCCCTACGATAGAACCTCAACTATAGCAAATCAAAGTATATGCTTCCAACTTCGCTACACCAACAACTCATACTCAAGTCGTAGAGTACTAGTCCACGCTGTAGCGGTAGTAGTCTAGATTTCTATCATATAGTACTTTTAAAAACCACTACTATGGGTCATGTCCTACGTATTCGAAATACGCTTATGTCATGAAGTGAGTGGACTACTCACTGGCTAAAGGTAAGTCATTCCCCATTTGGAATTCATAACATAATAACCTAAACATGATGAGGTTCCCAGTCCCATCAATAGGTTAAGAACAAATGTTTATGTGTTAAATAACCCGTGATCCATACCTTACTGTGAAAGACCACCATTTACATGGACCACTTATTTAAACACAATGGGTCTATCCCAAACGAAAATCATGCACAAACAAATAGTAAATTCACAAATAATTTCTGAAAATAAATTCTTTTATTAAAATATTCGATTTTACATCAGAAACCTAGTCTAAGAGGGTATACAATCCAACAAAATGTTGTTCTTTTTCATTGAATGATATTCACTATGGTTCTGCAACTTTGGTTAATGGTTTATATTTTTTAGACATGGATAATCTAATTCTCAATGTAAACAAGAAGAACACAAAGATTGTTAACCCAAATACCTCTTACTTATGGCATTGCCGTTTAGGCCCAAATACCTCTTACTTAGGGTATTGCCGTTTAGGCTATGTAAACGAGAATCTTCTTTCGAAGTTACACAGGCTTGGTGACTTAGGGTGATTTGATTATGAATTATATGGCACTTGCGAGTCTTTTTTACTAGGTAAAATGGCTATAACTCATTTTTCTGTAAAAGGAGAAAGGGGTAAAGAGTTCTTAGAACTCATACATTCTGATCTATGTGGTCCAATGTCTATAGAAGTAAAAGAAAGTTATAACTATTTCATAACCTTTACCGATGATTATTCACAATATGGGTATTTATAATTAATGAAATACAAATCTGATGCTTTTGAAAAGTTCAAAGACTTCAAGAATGAAGTAGAGAAACAACTTGGCAAAAGTATTAGTACGCTAAGATCAAATCGAGGAGGTGAATACTTAAGCCAAGAGTTTCATGGTTATCTTAGAGATAATAGGATATTATCTCAATAGATTCCATCATATACCTCAACATAATAGTGTATCTAAGAGAATGAATTGAACCCTTCTAGACATGGTACGGACCATGATGGCTTCTGCAGACTTGCCAAAATCATTTGCAAGTATGCACTAGAGACTTCTGTTTATATTCTAAACAAAGTTTTGTAAAAAATGGTTGATACTACCCCATTTGAGATGTTTTTTGGCAAGAAACCAAAGTTATCTCACTTGAGAGTATGGTGTTGTCCTATTTTTGTTAAACGACCATATTCAGATAAATTTGAAAGTAAGCCTGACAAGTGTTTATTTGTGGGTTATCTGAAAGAATCTTTTGGATATTACTTTTATCTCCCCTCTGTAAATAAGGAGTTTGTTTCGAAGCATGCTATCTTCTTAGAGAAATAGCACATTCTCAAAGGGGACATTGGGAGTAGAATTGAACTTAGTAAAGTTCAAGAAGAACAAACAAACATGAATCAATCATCAGATCCCATATCTATTAAGAGAATAGATGAACCTTCTACAACATAAGATCCTGGTAGGTCCAATAGGATATGTGTGGCACCTGAGAGATATGGATTTCTCATAAATGATAACAATGACGTATTACTCATATATAAAGATGAGCCTACTACCTATAAGAAAGTTCTGAACAGTTCAAAATTTAACAAATGGCATTAGGCCATGAAGTTAAAGATGGATTCCATGTATGATAACCAATTATAGACTTTGGTTAATCCACCCAAATGAATCAAACCTGTAACACCCCACTACTTCGTACCCATAAAGGGCGGGGATGTCGCCCCATCCCTGAGGACATGGGGTCTTTAAAATGAGGTACATAATGTAAAGTCAAACCAAAATGTCAAAACATAGATAAATAAAGGAGAACTCTTATTACATCATAATCAAACTTGAGCAAGACTTAACATATGCAAACATCGATTCTAAATCATAAATAACATCTATCTCTCAAACAACATAAATAAAATAATAAAAGCTCCAACTACTAGACATTCTGCTTGCTCAGCAGTGTCATTCTCCTGAAAACATGATATAAAAACAGCGTGAGATTGACATCTCAGTAAGTCCTATGTGTGCACATGGTACTTTAAACAGTTCATGAATGCATAGCTGAAAACATTTTCAGAAATATTTGGCAAGTAATAAATAATTTCTCATTGTAAGGAGTAGAGTTTCCACATTGTCATATTTTGTACAAAATAAATTATCCACTCGAAGAAAAAGTCATGACGCCACACTTTGGGCCCTACGATAAGAGAACGGTCAAGGCACCATATTTTGTGCACCTTAAAATGATCAGATTACCGCATTTTGGGCATTCTGATCACGGGTGGGTGTACGGCCCACCGGGTGAGATACTCTTCCATCTCTACACCTAACAAAACCATCCGGGTGTCCATGCCGAGAAATAATGCCTTACCAGGTATAAATGCTAGCTCAGACTGACCTGACCAATCAATACTATCGCATTTTCAAGCAAAACTTATCTCCTGGAGGTGGCCTCCTACCAAGAGACTCACTCAAGCCCTCCAAGACTAGTACTGTTAGCCTACCCTTATTGAGTACTCAATGAACATATCCGTCAATTCCTGATTCACAATGTTTTCATACCTTGGCTTTGTAAAACGTGGTTTTCTTTAAAAAAGAGTTTTCTAAACCGTTTAAGAGAAAGAACAGTTCTTGATAAAGGCATTAGTTTGACAAAACCATTTAGAGAACAAATATCCACGTTTACAACCCAAGCAATCGTAGTTCAACAATAGCCTCACAAAGCCTTACAACATTTGACTTGCCACCGTAACCATTTAACAAAGAGAGTTTATGCAAGGACTTACGTGGTACGCCTCAGATAAGCAAGATAAAAATCAACTGCTTGCTTCCTTCAAATAACCTCTAGATCTAGAATCGCATAATACCATGATCAGGATCTCAATCATCTCAAGCATGCATATAAACTCACTTATTCCCATATACAAATCATGTATGGTACCTAACCCGTATAAATTACTAAACCACATTCCTAATTCCTTATAATATGCTCAACATCATGACTCATCATCTAACTTCAAATAAGTCACCCATTCCATGAAATAAATATACCATGAATATATACCCATCAAAGACATGTGCAATATATCAAAAAGGTCTCGACTTAACCATCAAAATTCACAACCATCATTATCATAACAAAACATAACATTGCTATCCATTGAACATGCTTAACACAATACTCATCTCAAAATATTCATCTATCCCAACTAACCACATTCATCATGCTATTATACTCCCATAGACATCATCAATCACATTAAACCTCAATTATGCCATCAAAAATAAGAATTCCTTTACCTTACAACAACCGGATTAACAAGATCAAGATACCCCTATGATGATCTTCACAAGCTCACTTGAGAAGGAGGGAAAGCTGCCTTCCTTAATTCCTCTTAATCGAAAGTTACGAAAGAAAGATGAAATCAGTCCCTATATGGCGTGATTCAAGGGAAGAAGAAGAAGAGAACCAATAGAAGGAAAGGAATCCAGAGGTTGAGAAGACTTTTGCTTACCTTAGGGAGCGTTTTGATTTTTACCTAGTGATTGCTCTTGAGTTTTTCGAAAATTGCAGAGGAGAGTTTGCTGGAAATTTTCGTGCAGCAAGGAGGGAAAGGATGGCTGTTTTGATTTAGGGTTAGGAGAGTTTGATTTAGGGTTTAGAAGATGATGTTATAAAAGACTCCTAATGGTTCTAAACTTCTTTGGCAGCAATGACGAAAATAGACAGCATGCTGTACCTTTTTGCTGGCCAAAATTGAGAGGGGTTGAGAGAAGAAAAGCAATCTGAAATTGCTCCCCTAGGCTGGCCGAAAACAGTGCACAAGGATAGGTTGTATGTGTGTTCAGTTTTTTACGAAATCAAGAAGGAGTTTGTGGGACTTTGACAACCAAAATTCTGTGCTAGTGAATGTGTTTGTGCTGTGAGAAAATTATTAAGCAAAAGAGAGAAATTATGGACTGATTTTTTGCTGCTATTTTGACGCAATTTAGAGAGAAAAAATTAGAGTTTTAGGCATTGTAGTTTGGCTAAATCAACAAAGAGTTTTGGAGTGCAGATTTTCATGTAGTGTTGGTGTGTGCAAAGTTGGCCGAAATTCTGGAAAAAGAGAGAACGAAAATCTAGTTTGTTTAGCTAAAATAAATCTAATTTGTTTGGAGAAAAAATAAAATCTAATTTGCTAAAGGATTTAGGATAAGCTTCCCTAGCTTGGAAGAGTTTGAGTTGAGCTAGGATTGCTCCTAAAGGTGGCGGCAGCAAGGCTGGAATTTTCCAGATTTTTAGCTAAGGCTTTATTCTCAAAATCAACAAAATATTTTGCTAGGAAAATAATAGATTTAATTCAAGCTAACTAACATAAAATCTGATTGATTAAATACAAGCTGGAATTTAATTGTTCTTAGCTAAGATTTTCAAACATTAAAAGGATAAAAGCTAGAATAAAATTAGTCTTTATCCTTATAAAAAATCCTTGAGTTTAGAAGATAAATATGGAGATTTATCTCCTAAGAAAATGGCGGCTGAATTTCCAAGAGAGCAGCTAAGTTTTTTGGCCAAAGTATGAGGAAACCATAGAAGAAAATTTCAAAAAGGAAGCTAAGATTCGCAAGAGGTAATATTCAAACTTAAGTCACCAAGGGATAATTACCAGACCTAACCATTACTCCAAATCAATTCCAGTGTTAATATAACTCTAGGAAATTCCTTTCACTTTAATTCTCATCCCTCTATCTCCTCTACTAAATTTTACTTAAAACAATTCTCAAATAATGCAAGCAACATAACTATTTCTCATTAAACAAATTAATGCAAGCACAACCTTGAAAATCACATGCACCCATGCAAAAAATAATTTTAAAATAAAACATAAAATGCAAAATGCTATGCAATGCATGACTTTTCCCCCATAGGTCCAACGTGGTTTTTGGTGGATTATTACATTCCCTCCCCCTTAAGAGAATTTTGTCCCGAAATTCAAATTCTATACTACAAGAGCATATCTGGACACTTCCGTCTTAACCATTCCTCAGTTTCCCACGTTGCATCCTGTGTTCCATGATGATCCCAAAGTATTTTTACCATAGGTATCTGCTTGTTTCAAAGAGTCTTGATACTCCACTCCAAAATCTTGACTGGTTTCTCCACATATTGCATCCGAATCTGCTTGTTTCAAAGAGTCTTGATACTCCACTCCAAAATCTTGACTGGTTTCTCCACATAACTCAGATTCGGATGCAATTCCAAAGGTTCCTCATTAAGTACATGACTTGGATCCGGGGTTGTACTTCTTTAACTGAGATACATGGAAGACATCTTGTATCCCGAATAATCTGTTGGGTAGATCCAATCTATAGGCAATTGGCCCAACCTTTTCCATTATAAAAAATGATCCTAAATACCTAGGACTTAACTTTCCCCTTTTCGGATGCCTCAGGATTCCTCTACTAGGAGTCAAGTTCAAGAATACGCAATCACCCACTTGGAACTCCAGTTCCCTCCTCCTAGTATCTGCATAACTCTTTTATCGGCTTTGCGTTGCCCTTAGTCTTTCTCTGATAACCCTAACCTTGTTTGTCATTTCTTGTATACATACCTCACCAGTCCTTCTAATATGCCCCTCTTCTGTCCATCCCTAATATATCGGTACTTGACATTTTCGTCCATATAATGCTTCGTAAGGAGCCATCCCAATTGATGCTTGATGACTGTTGTTATATGTCAATTCTGCATGCGGAAAACACTCAATCCACTTGTCTCCAAAGTCCAAAATACATGCTCGAAGCATATCCTCCAATATCTGAATGACCCTTTCAGATTGACCATCGGTCTGCGGATGTGCAGAGGTGCTGAATTTCAATATAGTACCCAAAGACTCTTGAAACTTATTCCAGAATCTCGAAGTGAACCTAGGGTCCCTATTTGATACGATACATGATTGTACACCATGCAACCTTACAATTTCCTAGGTAAAAGTCTGAGCTAACTTTTCCATAGAGTCTTTTACGTTCACTGGTATAAAATGTGCTGTCTTGGTTAGTCTGTCCACTACCACCCAAACCGCATCCTTGCACATCTTGGTCATAGGGAGGCCAGTCACAAAATCCATAGTCACCTCTTCCCATTTCCACTCGGGAATCGGTAACGATTGTAATAGACCTGCAGACTTCTTATCTTTCACCTTAACTTTCTGGCATGTCAAGCACGCTGATACATACCGAACCACATCTCTCTTCATTCCAGCCCACCAATATTTCTTCTTCAAGTCATGATACATCTTTATGTCCCCAGGGTGTATGGTGTACTTGCTCCTGTGGGCTTCGTCTAATATCCTTTTCTTTAAGTCTTGGGTGTCAGGTACACATATCCGGTCCCAAAAATACAGTATCCCTTCCTCGTCGATTCGAAATTCTTTACCTCCTCCCCCAATCTCTTTTTCTTTGAAAACCTGAAACTCCACACTATCCTGCTAGGCTGCAATAATTTCTTGCTCCAGATCGGGCCTCATGGTCAAGTTACTTACACAAATCTTCCTCTCTTGAACTTCTACTTCATGCTCTAGGATTTCTTACACTGCCAACACTTCCTGTATTCTCAAGTGTTCTATCTTTACTTTACGGCACAAAGCGTCAGCCACCACATTCGCTTTGCCAAGATGGTAGTTATTAGGACACCTATACTCTTCTAGGAACTCCATCCATCTATGCTGCCGAAGATTCAAGTCCTTTTGTGTGAAAATGTACTTCAAACTCTTATGATCGGGGAAGACTTCATACTGTGCTCTGTACAAATAATATCGCCACTGCTTCAAGGCAGGATATATCCTGTGCTCTCAGTTTGAAGAGCTATACCAATCTGACCCTTGTGACGGTCATTGGGCGACGGTAAAGAACATCCTAAAGTACTTGCAAAGAACTAAGGATGTGTTCTTAGTTTATGGAGAAAGTGATTTGAAAGTAAATGGGTATACTGATGTCAGTTTTTAATCTGACAAAGATGATTTCAAATCACAATTCGGCTACGTATTTACGTTGTGTGGAAGGGTAATAAGTTAGAAGAGTTCCAAATATGAAACTATTGTAAGCTCTACGACAGAAGTTGAGTACGTAGCCACTTCTAAAGCTGCCAAGGTAGCCATCTAGATCAAGAAGTTCGTGATGGAACTGGTAGCCATCATAGATAGACAAGATTTAAAAATACAGAGAGTTTCCATGGATGAGAACATTCCAGACCCACTTACAAAAGCACTATCCTAGAGGAATCATGATACACATGTTGAGTCATTCGGTATTAGATACATAAATGATTGGCTCTAGTACAAGGGGGAGTTTGTTAATTTTGTGCCCTATAGGAAATTACCTGTACTTTGAATATGATACATTTGTTTTATAATACAAGACATTATTTATCTTTCAATTTGTTTTCTTTACTTTTATGTAAAAAAAATGTTAGATAAGGTCCCTAGTACAACACTGTGTTAAAGAAATCATAATAGAGATCATAATGTGAGATTCCTACTATACTGTATAGTATTAGTACTTAAATAATCCTTAGCCATAATATTAATGAGATAGGATATCGTTAGTGAGTTAAGACTACCACGTGTTAGACTTCCTGGTCTGATCAAGCGGTGATTCTCATATCCGTGCGTGTTGATATACTCAAAGTTAATACGTGGATGCTTGTTAATAGAACAAATACATTGCATGACCTGACTATGAGATAATCACATGGATAACTATGTAGTGCTAGTGATAGAATCTCGGTATAGCAAATGTGCATGTACCCTTAGACTTGAGATCTCCAAGATACTTTATTTGCTGACTATTGTACTTTGATTCTAGTCTCTAGAGCCAGATCAAGGGCCGCCTATGGTATGGATATTGGGTACAATGTGAAAGTAGTTGAGAAGGTCAATAAAGGATTTGCCACTACTAATGGTAGAGGCGAATATCTAACAGCCACTTGTTGGAATTACAACTCGTGAAATCCATGGCCGAGGTTATTGTGTATTGAAAACAGTTCCAATTGATACACTTGTAAAGTAGAGGATTCCTAGTACAACTACTAATATATTCGGGCCAGAATTAATATTTATTTTGGAGGGAGTTGATACTAATTTTGTACTCCAAACTGAATGAGATATTGTATGGTGAAAGGAGTTTATTATACTGTAGTTTGTTATTGAAGGGTTCATGTCAAGCCACTTGACTTCCTGGACTCTTGGGTGGTCATGATCTGTTACTAGATACCGCTCATAATTTGCTGAATATGGGTTTATTAATTAATGAATTAATAAACCAATCATGTTTTAAATTAATAGATTAATTCTAAATTATTCAATATTATTAATTTTAAAGATGTTTAGATTAATTCATATTCACTGCCAATAGATTGGGAAACCTAATTGGTTACACATGATAGAGGACTATGTACATAAGATGTTATTTGGTAACATTATGGGGTTAATTGTGTAAAGTAGAAGTTTTTTGGGCCAAATTATAGTTAGTTATATTTTTTATGAGAACTTGTAGGTTTGAATTACAATTAAAGAACTATAATTCTTTTAGAATTCGAAAGACTTGGATCAGTCGCTATTTTTCTGGTATTTTTCCCTTAGAATAAGTCGTGATTGTTTTTCAAAAATGAACAGAGAAAATCGCTTTCTGTGAGTTTTGATACACATGTCTTTTTCCCCTATCTTCTGTATGAGTTGCCCTAGTAGCCAAATAATTCTCCTAGTAGAGAGTTTTTCTGGTTTTTGAGAGCATACCTCATGTGAACACTTCTAGAGAGAGTTCTGTTCTTGGACTCCAGTGGCGAAGACATGGTGTATGCAGGATCATGCCTTTAGCAATCGAATTTTGTTTTTTTTAACAATAAAGACAACTGACAGAAAGGTATATTTTTACAGTGTTGATCCATCATACACATTCATGCGGTCCTCTTTTCATAGAATCATTTTATTTCTGCTGCTTAATGCATATTTGATGCCTATACGGATTCTAACAATTTCAGCCTTCTGTTTTGATCCTATTGAGGTAGCAGGTGAAGTTTTCTTTCCTTCAGCTTTGATTTTGAGCATCTTTTCCCTTTCCTCATCTGAGACTTCCCTAAGCAGAACCCATTGATTGTTCACTTGTGCGAAGCCCATTTGCTCAAAAAATTCTGTGCTGTAAACGTTAATCTTGTGGTATCCAGGGGTACTTGCACTGAGATTTACGTTGAAATATTTAAAAACTTTGGTCAGGAGATTTCCATATGGCAGGGCTTTGTATGATGAACTTATTGATTGAAGCATTAGCTTTACAGCCAAAAACCCAAAACTGATTTGTCTTCCATCTGATAGGGCTAACATCATAATCATTTGCATGATACTCATTGATGTTTTATGCCCAAAGCTTGATGCCACCATGGTTGACACCATATGGTGCAGAATCCTCTTGAACCCATTAAGCTATTTTGTGTTTCGATCATTTGAATTTTTAAAAGTTCCGTCTCCAAAGAATTTAGTTGCAAACCTTGCCAGATCAGACAGGTCCAACTTTTTTGGAATTTTATTCATTACAAAGAATTGCACTCCTCCATCTCTAACTACAAATATTCAGTTCAACATTCTATGGTCAAATTACATGTTTACATAGCCTACTTTAGAGGTGAACGACAGAACCATGAATCCCTCGCTAGTCTTCTCAAGCCTTCTTTTTCTTAGGTTTGAATAGAATTCCTAGACCAAAATAGTGTACATTTTTTCATCTACCGATAGTAAAGCCCCCCATCCAAGTGATTCAAACATATTTTGGGTATTAGCAAACATTAAAAAATACCTCAGCATCAACACGATATCCAATAATGAAAATCATATTCCTTAACGGCCAATTATTAAACGCAGATTCATATTTTAAGTCATGAAATCGGGGTACCTGTGTCCCGGAGCTTTCCTATACAGGAAGCTCTTGTGATGAGTCAGACTAGGAAGCTAGTTCCTTGGCAATAATATTCTTCCTTTTTTGTTTGGCGGTTGATTAGATGGTTGCAACAAATTTTGATTTTGCCATTGCTTTATTTTTCTTTCTCTGCTTTATCTTTAGTTTAGTTCCTTTGTCAGATTTAGGATGTGTCGCCATTGCAGTTGCAAGAAGAAAATGAGGTTTTCCATTTCAGTGAGGAAGATGAAGATTCGGAGAGAGAGAGAGAGGGGGATGGATGGACTGATGGTGGTTTTAGATTTCAAGAGGAGAGAGAAATGCCTTTTTGATACATCTTTTTCTATGATTTCCTATGTACTTGAGTGGATTAGTACAATCAAGTACCCTCAAAAAAAGATTTCATCAGAGATAGGATTAGCTATTTTGAAAGGTGCATATATTTTGAAAATTCAAAAAGAGAGTTCTGGACTCAGACACGTTTTTGTTCAATAAAAAAGATGAAAATTTTTACACGATTTGGGTTGCTACTATTTTGGACTTAGAATGAGTCCAAAAATGTCTATCCAAAAAAAAAAAAAAAAAAACTTGAGAGATATTTTGTTGAGGGGGTTTTGGATTAATGTTTTCGAGATGCTCCATCCAAAATCACCATCCGAAATCAAAGGTTTTCAGTTGATCTGTGAGAGTGTACAACAAAGTAAAGAAGACTTTGGCAACATTGTTAGTTACATAATCTGGTAATTCTCAAACCTCTTCACAGATAATTAAACATATCTTCAGCTAGCGGTTTAATGAATATATCTGTAAGTTGCTCATCAATTGGAATATATTCCATACAAATATCATCTTTAAGCACATGATCTCTAATAAAATGATGTTTAATTTCAATGTGCTTTGTTCCAGAATGTTGGATAGGATTTTTTGTCAGATTGATAGCACTAGTATTGTCACATAAAATAGGCATGCATTTAGACCAAAATCAAGCAATGCATTTTTCATCCATAGAATTTGCATGCAACAAATACCCGCTGCTATGTATTTAGTTTCAATTGTTGAAAGGGAGACATAAGCTTTCTTGTTGTTGTACCAAGAGACAAGGAAGTTCCTAAGAAATTAATACTGTCCACTAGTGTTTTTTCTCTCAATTTTGCGATCAGCATAGTCGGTATCCAAATATCCTATAAGATCAAGTGAGTTAGTTCATGGATACCATAGACTAAACTCATGTGTTCCAACCAAGTACCTATGAATACGATTAACATCACATAGATGTGATTTCTTTGGACATGATTGAAAACATGCACAAAGGCATACAGAGAACATAATGTTAGGTTGGCTGGCTGTACGATAAAGAAGATTACAAATCATATATCTTTATTTCAATTCATCCACTTTCTTACCTTTATCATTCTTATCAATCTTTAATGATGTGTTGATAGGTGTACTCATTTCTTTTGCTTCATTCATACCGAATCTTTTGAGCAGTTCCTTGGCATTTTTAGCTTAATTTAGGAAGATCCCGTCTTTGGTTTGCTTGATTTGTAATCTGAGGAGGAAATTACGTTCTCCTATCATGCTCATGTCAAACTCTTGCTGCATTGTCTTGGTAAATTTCTTGCGCAGGGAATCATTAGTAGTTCCAAAAATAATTTCATCAATATATATTTGAACAATTAAAATATCTTAAGAACTTTCAGATTTAATAAATAAGGTGGTGTCGATCAATCCTCTTGTAAACCTTTTGGAAGTAGAAATCTACTAAGTCTTTCATACCAAGAACGTGGAGCTTATTTTAAACCATAAAGAGATTTGGAAAGTTTAAAAATAATGTTTGGAAAACGTTTATGAATAAAACTAGGAGGTTGCTTGACATTTACTTCTTCAATAAAACCATTTAAGAAAGCACTTTGGACATCCATTTGGTAGAACAAAAAACATTAGAAAGATGAAAAAGAAAGTAGCATACTTAGTGACTCTAACCGAGCAACGAGTGCAAAAGTTTCACTATAATTAATATCGTCTTCTTGATTGAATCGTTGGGCAACTAATCTTGCTTTGTTTCTAATAGAAACACCATACGCATTAAGTTTGTTTCTGATAACCTACTTGGTACCAATTTTGGGATGATCAAATGGTCTACGAACAAACGTCCAAACTTGATTTCTTTCAAATTGATTTTTCTCATCTTGCATGGCCATAGTCCAAAATTCATCATGTAAGGCTGCATCAATGCAATTAGGTTCAATGCTAGAAAGTAGAGCAAAATTATCAACAAAATAGCATCTAGTTTTAACTCCGTAGCTAGGATCACCAATGATCTGTTCTTTTGGATGGACAGTTTTATACTTCCAATCTTTTAGCAAGTCTTGAATCATGGGTTCTTTAGTCCTTTGTTTATTTTCTTCAGCTTTTTGTTCTTCTAATTCCTCTTCTTTGCCATGAATGTCAAGTGACAGAGCCTTGTGCTACTCACTTCTCTTTACTTTTGTGATTCCTATATGATCATCATCATTTCTAGAAGAATATATATTTGATTAATCTAA
Organism: Voacanga thouarsii; assembly: GCA_026120185.1. Classification (NCBI taxonomy): domain Eukaryota; kingdom Viridiplantae; phylum Streptophyta; class Magnoliopsida; order Gentianales; family Apocynaceae; genus Voacanga; species Voacanga thouarsii. Next base: position 4,321,472 of record JANUWF010003376.1, on the reverse strand, counting down.
CATAATATGTACGAATTCTTCCACACGTAGTGTTCTTTTATTGTACACTCTATATTCCTTTTTGTTGGATGAATATCAAAGAAATATAACCTTATCAGATTTGCTATCAAATTTTGCTAGATTGTCTCGTGTGTTGAGGACAAAAAATTTGCATCCAAAAACTTTAAAGCAAGAAAAAGATGGAACTTTGTCAAATATGAGTTCAAAAGGAGTTTTTTTGAGAAAGGGTCTTAGTATAAGACGATTGATAATGTAGCATGCTGTATTCACGCTTCAGCCCAAAAGTATTTTGGAAGAGAGTTTTCATAAAACATTGATCTTGCCATTTCTTTCGATGTTCTATTTTTCCTCTCAACTACACCATTTTATTGAGGAGTTTTTGCTACTGAAAATTTGTGTGAAACACCATTTTCATCACAGAATTTTGTAACCATTCGATTGCAAAATTCTCTCTTATTATTAATTCTAACTAAAATCAATTTGCAGCCAAGGAAATTTTGAACACGTTTGAGTAATTTTGAAAATTTAGAGAAAGCTTCATCTTTTTGGGCAGAAAATAAAGTCCAAGTAAATCTTGAGAAATCATCCACAAGTACATAAGTATACGTCATACTGCCAAGACTAATGGTCGTCATAGGTTCAAGTAAATCCATATGTATGAGTTCAAGAGGTTTTGACATCAAAATAATTTTCTTGGGGTTTAAAAGAAGTTTTAGTTTCTTTTCCAAATTAGCAAGCATCTCACACCTGGTTTTTATCAAATATCAGTTTAGGTAGTCCTCTAACAAACTCCTTTGAGGATAATTTGTTTAGCAAATCGATATCCTTTTTTGCCAAAGGTAGCTATCCTCATCATTCATGGAGAGGCCTGTAATATCATGAGCCAAAAGATTATTAAGATAAAATACATGCACATTTTCAACACGGTTAACAACAAAAATTGTCTCATTACTGGATCTATCCATAATAGTGCAAGAATCTTTTTCAAACACAACTTTGTAGCCAATATCACATAATTGACTGATGCTAAGTAGATTGTAAGTTAATTCATCAATTAGCAGCACTTGATTGATATTTGTAGAGGATCTCTTACCAATATTACCTATGCCAAGAATCTTTCCCTTCTTTTTATCTCCAAATATGACAAATCCATCATTTGTGACTTGAATATTTTCCAATCATGTGCCTATAGCATCCTTTGTCCAAAAGCCACTTTGTGGAGCTTATCTTATCTGATGAAAGTTCTTATACATAATATGGAAGAGTGATTTTTGGTACCCACATCTTCTTGAGTCCACGGGGGTTAGTAATAGTATCTTTAACCTTCCAAACTATTTTTATAGCAGATTCCACTTTCTTTCTAATATGACACTTGGATACTTTGTATCCAGATTTTCCATAATATGTACAACAACTATGTATGATATATGGTGAAACAACATTGACTTCATGCCTATAGCTGAGACCATTTCGGTTTCTAGCTATGTGTTGTGTACCAAGTAATTTTTTCAAACTAGTTTTTCCATTTGTGAATTTTTCAATAGATATGGTGAGATCATCAACTCTATTTTTCATATCATCAAAGTTACTGACCATAATTTCAAGAGAAAGAATTTTTTCACACAAACATTTATTTTCAAGACACATATAATGCAAAGAAGTTAGGATAAATCATTTTCAACATTTGAGCATATAATAGAATCAAGTGAGACTTTTTTCTCATTCAACAGCTTTACATTCTCATCTAACAAAGAATCAATTTTCATTATTGTTTCCTTATTTCTTCTAGATAGCTTTTTAAGTTCATCAAGCATGTCGAAAAGTAGCTCATTTACATCATCATGCTTCTCACAATCATAATTATGCAATTCAGATATCAAATTTAGGAAAGTAGGATTTACTTTATCAAATTTATGCAATTCATAGCTTTCTTTAGTCTCGAATTTAGCTTGGTCCCATGTCCTAATCAGCTCCTTTCATTTTTTTTTTATCTTAGTGTCCTTTTTTTTTTTTTTTGAATTCCTTAGCCTTATTTTCTTTCGGTACTGGACAGTCAGCGGTGAAGAGCTCCATACTTTTACGTTCAAAACTTTGAGGCTTGAAGGAAGAAGTTTGTCTCTTCTTTTTGTTAAACTTCTTACCCTTTTTGAATTTGCCTTTTCTGAACATTTTTCCAAACTTTTTGGCAACCATATCCAGTTCCTCTATATCCAAATCAGTACCATCATCACTATCAGTTTGATCTCTATTGGCTTCTTCATCAACTACTTTTAAGGTAGTTCGTTATTTGCCTTTGTCATCATCATCATGCTCTTGAAATTTTTTGTGTTTTATTTCATGGGTCAAGAGACATCCGATAACCTTTTTAGGAGATAAGCTTTTTAAATTTTTGGGTTCTTCCATAGCCAATGTGTTTGGCTACCAACTTTTTGGCAAAGTATCAAGTAGTTTTCTGTTTTGCTCACCGAGGGAATAGATTGTCCTATATGCTTTTAGTCCATTCATGATATTTGTGAATCGAGTGAACATATTAGTTATATTATCACTTGTCTTCGTAGTAAACAATTCATAATCTCATACTAGAAGTCGTAGCTTTGATTCCTTTACTTGATTAGTCCCCTCATGGGCGACCTTAACAAATCTCTATATATCATTGGCAGAATCACAACTACTCACTTAGTGGTATTCTTCCTCATTAGGAGCACATCATAGAATGTTCATTGCTTGATAGTTTAAGGTCATTTTAGCAATGTCATCATTGCTATATTTATCACTTCCTTTAGGCACTATTTCGGTTTCAACTACTTTGGTTCGGACGAATTGTACCTTTTCAATTAGATTCCACAGCTCAAAATTTATCAAACAAACATATATCTTCATCTTATTTTTTCAGAATGTGTAGTTGCTTCCATTGAACAGATGAGGTATATTTGTTGAAGACTCTTTGACGTACGGTAAAGAGGATGTGTTTGCCATATGTATTTTTTCTACAAGGCTGTTAAACCGAAGATAGTATAGACCAACACTCTGATACCAATTGGTAAACCATAGAAGGGGTGAATAAGGTTCATGGAAAATAAATGTAAATAAAAAATATGATTTCTTTTGAGAAGGGTGGACTGAAAGGCAGATTTGCTTCACAGGTTTAAGAATGCAGATAAGGATCTTTTAAATCAACATAGAATAGTGAGAAGATAGTGTGTAATAAAGATGGGTAGTTGAGCTATCAAGGATAGGCAAGAATACAGAATGCAAGAGTGGTTCAGTCCTTAAATGATCTATATCCACTACATTATGTTTTCACTTAAGAATTTCAACATCACTTACTAAAACGTTTTTCCAAATTAATGGTGGTATGTGATACCAATCTTACACAAGAGGATCACCAACCTTAGTTTTACACCCAACATCTTAAAACACAATAATCAAGGCTTATCCCAACTGAATTTTACCTTTTAAACCTTGATACAAAGCTAATTAAAGATAGAATACAGATATGGCTCACGGATTAAGCAGATATAACTCACTAAGCATAAATACCTTTTTACCTTTGAAGTAATTTAATCTTACTTTGAAGCACGAATAAAATGAGAGATTTTTGTATTCTAAAGTGTAAGAGTTTTTCTGAATGAGTCAGCACAAAAATTGGCTTCAAAATCGAGTTTTAGAAGCTTTTATAAACGCAAAACCCGAAGTTCCAATGGCTAGTAATGGCTAGTTACTTCTGTCAGGATTTCTAGGGCTTTGGATTCAAAAAGTGGAAAGAAGTGATCCAAAAAGTGAGTCCAAAATGGCACTTTAAGCAAAGAGATATATTTTTGAAAAATGCTTCCGATCATTGAATGGTGTTTTGGATTCAGAGATTCATCCAAAACTACTTCAACCAAAAATCTAAATTTATAAATATTTTTTTTTGAAATCATTTGTGAGTGCTTCAAGGTAAAACACAATAAACATAAGGTAAAGAGACATAAGAATTTACAAATATTACATTAGTAACAAATCTTGGTCTAAGTTTCTTCACAAGAGCTTCTCAGTATGCAACCTTTTATGTTGGACTGATACTTGATCATCCACTCTTGGATTCCATTGCTTATGAGTTGCTTATCAGTCTCATTTGTATGCCTTGAAAGAATTGAGGATAAACATATCCTATCACATATAGATCATATACGTTAGTCCTTATCAATGGTTATCGTAAATCAAAATACAAGAGAATGCCCTTAGGGCTAACATACATATACTAATATCTCCTCTTGAGAAGAAGAAATATTATTACCAATAATAATGGGCAATATTTCTCCTTTACATCTGTATGCATATTTCAGATCAGATGGCAATGGTTTGCACTTAAGTGTAGAAGGGCTCACGATAGATGGCAACATACTTTCATGGGAAATAAGTAAATCATTTTTATGCTAAAAAATGGGACATGTAACTAATTATTCAACTAGGTTAATCATGTCAACATCAAAATCCAAAGGTAAATAATTTAGCAAGTGCTCATTAAAACTTAAATCCATATTAGATTACATCATCTTCATGTATATGAGTGCAAGCATTTTATCAACAAGTTAGTTAATCATGTTAATCTAGGAGACATTAGATAATTCATCACGGGAAAATTTCATGGGCTAAAAAATATTAAAGCAAAATTTCTCCCCCTCAAATTATAATGATAGTGTGCCGTTGTGAATATCATTTTGTGTCCTACAATCTTCAAGAATGGCCTTCCTAAAAGAATGGGGGGAAATTAGAAGAAGAACTCCCCTACAATTTGAGAACGTAAAAAATTTGCTACAAAAGCCAATTCAATGACTTTTACCAGGACATTCTCAACTACTCCCTCAAGATATCCTTTAGACCTATCCGCTAGTTGGATAGCACATCTTGTTAGGCTCAAAGTTCGAGATTTAAGGTAATATAGAGAGAATATGGCATGACAGTAATTGATACTCCTAAATCTAACATGCAACTTGAAATTAATTGGTTTCCAATGATCCATGAAATGGTGAAAATGTCGTGATCCTTTTGTTTTTGAGGAAGGTTTCTTTGAAGAATAGTAGAAACATTTTTTCCTATAGTTAGCCTTTCATCCTCCCTAAACCTCTTCTCATTAGTAAAAAATTCTTTTAGGAACTTAGCATAACAAGGAACTTTCCTAATTGTTTCATGTAAAAGAAGATTAATTTCTACTTTCTTAAAAATTTCTAGAAGGTCCTTTTCTAAGTCCTCCTTCTAATTTTTAGCCAACCTGCTAAGGAATGTGGTTGCACATTGCTAAGTGTTGACTTTTCTAATTTAGACTCCCTTAAACTATGTTTATTTGTTATCTTGGGTAATTATACTACCTTTAATTCATTCTCCTACTCTAAAGACTTTATCCTAGGTCCTCTCAACTCCTTCCTACACCTAAGGGTGATGGCTTTTGCATTCTTTTGAGGGGCAAAGGATTGAGATGGAAGATCATTCAAAATATGTGTCGTTATGCGACTCATCTCTAATATCAATTTCCCAAGTTGAACTTCTAAATAAGGAATGCAAGACTTGTTCTCATTTTAAAAGTGTAGAGATTAAGATGTAAGAGACATGATCATATCTTCTAGATGTATACTTTGAGATGGATTTGAGAGAGGATGTGCATACTTGGAAGGATTACTGGCTATAGGTTTCCCAAACCCTTGGTTTTCCTACCAAACATTTTGGTTATCTCTCAATCCCTCATGAAAAGTGTTGGAATATGCATTAAATCTTAGGCATTAGCATGTTTATCAAAATCCAAATTAGGACAAATATCACTAGAAGATAAAGAGAATGACAAAAATGTCATGTCGTAATTTGTGAGTTTCTTCCCAAAATCATTCCTATTAAATTTGTGAGTTTGTCAACCCTTTCTCGTAAAAAAATGGTGCTTACTGTTAGTGTTATGCCTTAGAGGCAATCACTTGTACATTGTATATGACACATTTTATTTTAATAAAAGGCATTACTCATGTCACAGTTTCTTCTGTTTACTTTTGTGTAAAATACCTGTTAGATAAAGTCCCTAGTACAACACTATATTAAGGAAATCATGATATTGATCATGATATGAGATTCCTACTACAGTGAATACTGTTAGTACTTAAATAATCCTTAGTCATAGTATTAATGAGATAGGACATCATTGATGCGTTAAGATTAGCATGTGTCAGACTTCCTGATTTGATTAGGCGATGGTTCTCATATCCGTGAGTATTGAGATACTCAAATTTAACACATGGATGCTTGTTAACGGAATAGGTTCATTGGATGACCTAGCTTTGAGATAATCACATGGATAACTATTTAGTTCCAGTGATATAATCTCAATATAGCAAACGTGCAACTATCCTTAGACTTGAGATCTCCAAGATACTTTGTTTGCTAAGAGTTGTGCTTTGATTCCAATCTCTGGAGCCAGATCGAGGTCTGCCTATGGGATGGATATTAGGTACATTGTGAGATAAACGAACGTAGTTGAGATGATCAATAAAGGATTCACCACTCCTAATAGTAGGGGTAAATATCTCACGGCCACTTGTAGGAATTACTACGAGAGAGGTTCTTGGGCAAGGTGACTGTGTATTAGAAATAGTTCCAATTGATACACATCTAGAGTAGTGGGTTCCTGGTACAAGTACGATTATATTCAAGTCAGAATTAATATATATTCTGGAGGGAGTTAGCACTAATTTCGTACTCCAAACCGAATGAGAAGTTGTATTGTGAAAGGAGTTAATTGCACATTAGTATGTTATTGAAGGGTTCATGTCAAGCTACTTAACTTCTTGGACTCTTGGGTGGTCATGATGTGTTGGTAGATACTACTCATGATCTAAAAATATGAATTTATTAATTGATGAATTAATAAACCAATAGAACTATTATGATTAATTCAAATTAATTGTGTATTATTAATCACAAAGATGTTTGGATTAATTCATGTTCCCTACCAATTGATCGGAAAACCTAATAGGTCACACACAATAGAGAATTATATACTTAAGATATTATTTGATAACATAGTAGGGTTAATTGCAAGAAAAAGAAGTTGTTGTGGCCAAATTATAATTAGTTATAATTTATGGTACAAGTTGTACTTGTGAGGACTTGATGTTTTCAATTACAATTGAGGAATTCTAACTGTTTTACAATTCTCAATTGGAGGATTTTAGTAGGATTTTTCGTGTGATATATGAGATAGACACACGAAACCCTAGCTAGTGAACAATCCACGCAAAACAACAACTCCAAAGAGTTTCTCTTCTCTTTCTATCGTTGATCTTGATCATAACCCTAGCTACCATTGTTGTTTCTGCTAGCACAAAAAATCATGGTGCTTGAGTGTGATCCTCCGTGTGGATTTCTATTAGAGATAATCACACATTGTGATTATACTGGTTGGACGTTCAACTCTCGTGGTGTTTGATCAAGAGGATTGTTGGATCGTGCCTCGACTTGAAGAAGGAAAATTTTTATTTTCCACATGATCAAAGAAAGGTAAAAAGCTATCACATTTGTTCTCTTTTTGTCTTATTTTCCACACATATGCGAATCTTGGGATGGTATCTCATTCTTATTTTTCCGCTGGGCCATATATGATATGCGTGTGATACCCAACAGTGGTATCAGATCCATGCTATGCGTGGATTGCAGACATTGTTTTTGGCATGAAAAGTTGTTTTCATGAATTCGTGTTTATCTTTGTTTGCTGTGAAAACTGTTTTCACTCGAGTCGAAATTATTTCGAGCATTGTGGGTTGGTTCCATAGCATAATATGATTGTGTAAAAGTTATAACATATTTCAAAAGATGCTTTCTTTACGTGCTGTAAGTTTTTTTGCAGAAAAATATTTTCTTGAACATGGTTGATTGCCTTCCATTTCATCCAAATCTTTTGTTTTGGTTTTGTTTAAACTAACAAATTGGTTGTTGTTTCAAGCTTCAAAATAGAAAATACTACTGAGAATTGTTCTCACTAAAAGTTTGCATAAGAAGAAGGCACCAGAAACTGTTTCTGGAAAATTTTCAAAAATCACCGCCTTGTTCCCGACTACAGTCGGCGCCGGTTTCGTGCTGTCTCGCAAACGTCCAAAAATCGTTTCTGGAAAATTTTTCCCTTAAAGCCAGACTGTAGCCAGCGCCGGCTTTGGCTTCCTAACTGGCATCGGTTCTACTCTATTTTGCACGTTCCAGCTATTTAAAAAAAAAAATCTGGAATAGAATTTTGAAGGGGAAAATTCTCAATTGATGAGAGGCGGGACCCAAAAGTATTTTCTCAAAATTAGTTTTGAGACAAACAATTTTATTTTTCAAAATAATGATTTTGTAAATCTAAAATTAGTGTATCTTTCTAAAATGGTAAATTTAGAATTTGTATTATTTTTTTCAAAATAGTGATTTTCAAATAATAAAAATTATACGTTTATTTTTTTTAAGCATAGTTAATGGCACAGTGGATGGTTATGGACTAAAACCATTTATATCTGTTCATGCATTTTACAGTTTTGGTTTTTTATGAAACATGGCCTGCGTGTCTTGCCTTCTCTAGAATTCTTGCGTAATTCTCTTCTCATCTAACTCACCTCGAATGTAACTCAAGTTTTTCCCTCTTTAAGAAATTATGTAATTAGTTTACATATGTTAGATAGGAGTAGAATTATTTTATTTTGGAGATGGCAACCAAAACTAGGCAAGAAGGTAAGACCTTCTACTTAAATCATGCACGAACAAATAGGGTTAACTATATTAGTTTATCTTGTGGCTCAAAGAAATTAATTTAGGATAAAGTCCATAACCATACCACATAATCGTTTTATTACCATGATTATAAATTATGTGATTTATTGATTTTTATGCATGTCATTTATTGAAATCACTAAATGGAACAAATCCCTCAATTAATATTAAACCTAATTCCTTCCGTTAATAAAGTAAGAACGAGAGTCCTTTTTCGAGATCAGATTGTTAGGCAAACCCAAGCCTACTTGACATCGAGCATGTTCAAGCAATGGAATTAAATTCCTTTGAAATTAAATTCTTGATTAATGGGTTGAGTTTAACTAAATTCTTTATCCTGGTTAGGCAAACTCAAACATAAAGAAATTTAGAGGAAAAGTTGGGGTAGCCCAAAAGGCTTTAAGATTAAAAGCTATTAATCACCCAATGATTTGGTAGTTACAATTGATGTAATTGGTATTGGATACCTACCAATGAACTTAAAGGTGGCTTGTTGGGCAAACTCAAGGTTATTCTTGAGGAATTTGGATACTGGTCCACTAGGAAATCTTCCAACGGGCTTTCCCACATCAGTAATAGAAGCTATTGGTTTGAGTAAAATAGTAGAGTAAAAATGCATTTAAATAAAGTCGTAATGATTTGAATTTCATGTGCATATACAGTAGCTAATCCTCTCTATCTTTATATCAAGGACACTTGCATCATGTCAACAACCTAAACCTACGTAGCATCTTGAAAACCAACAAGTTAAATGAATCAAACTACCGCGACTGGTATAGAAATTTGAGAATCGTTCTCAAATCAAAAAAGTTGTTCTACGTGCTATATGCTCCTATTCCGCCACCACAAACTCAAGATGCTTATGCTGATTAATCATGTTGTCCACAAAAGGCACAAGGAGGATAGTGATACAGCATCATGTATTATGCTGGCATCCATGACTCCCGAATTGCAAAAACAGCACGAGCATATGGATGCTCAATCGATTATACTACATCCTCGAGAGTTATTTGATGCCCAACCCAGAACTGAGAGATACGAGATATCGATGCAACTATTCTATTGCAAAATGGCAGAGAGTTCTTCTGTGGCCACTTATAGGCAGAAGATGCAGAGCTTTATAGAGAAGCTTGGATCTCTCGGATTTGCAATGGATCATAATTTAAGTGTTGACTGAATTCTACAGTCTTTGCTTAATAGTTTCTCACAATTTGTGATTAACTATCAGATGAACAAAATTGAGTCCATCATTCCTGAGTTGATCAATCTTCTTAAAATTGTGGAGTCCTCCATGAAGAAGGCTTCCAATGCAGTTTTAATGGTAGAATATTCTTCTAAGAAGAAAGTTCAAAAGAAGAAGAAGGCTCCCATGAAGCCCAAATGTGGTGTGAAGAAAAAGGATGCAGCTACCAAGAGTTCATACCATCATTGTGGAAAGATGGGCCACTGGAGGCGCAATTGCAAAGCCTACTTGGAGACTATTAAGGACAAGAAGTAGAAGGAGATGTTTACAAGCACTTCTACTTCTATTCCGGATATGTTTATGATTAAGATAAGTACTGCCTTTAGAAATGAGATATGGGTATTAGATACTGGATGTTGATCTTATTTGTGCAATAACTTTTAGAGACAAAAGAGCAATAGAAGGCTAGAGAAGGGCAATGTGGACCTACGTACTGCAAATAGGGAAAATGTTGCTATACTTGCTATAGGGACATACGAGCTTAACCTACCTTCGGAATTAATTCTAGAATTACAAAACTGTTATTATGTACTAGTTTTAATAAAAAACATTATCTCAGTTGCATGTTTAGACTTAAATGGATTTCATTTGATATTTAAGAATAAATGTTGTTCTTTTTCATTGAATGCTATTCATTATGGTTCAGCAACTCTGGTTAATGGTTTATATATTCTAGACTTGGATAATCTAGTTCTCAATATAAACAATAAGAAATCTAAAATGGATAACTTTAACACCTCTTACTTATGGTATTGTCGTTTGGGCCATGTAAACGAAAATTGTGTTTCTAAGTTACACAAGCCTAGTGACTTAGGGTCATTTGATTATGAATCATATGGCACATACGAATCTTGTTTACTCGGTAAAATGACTAAAACTCCTTTTTAGGAAAAGGAGAACAGGCCAAGGAGTTATTAGAACTCATACATTCTGATGTATGTGGCCCAATATCAATACAAGCAAGAGGAGGTTATAACTATTTTATAACCTTTATCGATGATTTTTTATGATATGGGTATTTGTATTTAATGAAATACAAATCTGAGACCTTTGAAAAGTTCAATGACTTCAAGAATGACATAGAGAAACAACTTGGCAAAAGTATTAAGAATCTAAGATCTGATCGAGGAGAAGAATACTTGAGCCAATAGTTTTTGAGTTATTTTAGAGATAATGGAATATTATCTCAATGGATTCCACCACATACACCTCAATATAACGATGTATCTGAGAGAAGGAATAAACCCTTCTAGACATTGTACGGACTATGATGGTTTCTGCAGACCTACCAAAATCGTTTTAGGGGCATGCACTAGAAACTTCTATTTATATACTAAACAAAGTTCCGAAAAAAACGGTTGATTCTACCCCATTTGAGATGTTCTTTAGTAAGAAACCAAAGTTATCCAACTTGCGAGTATGGGGTTGTCCCGCCATTGTTAAAAGGCCACAGTCACACAAACATGATAGTAAGTCTGACAAGTGTTTATTTGTGGGATATCTGAAAGAATCTTTCGGATATTACTTCTACCTACCCTTTGAAAATAATATGTTTGTTTCAAAGCATGCTGTCTTCTTAAAGAAGGAGCACATGCTCAAAGGGGACAGTGGGAGTAAAATTCAACATAGTGAAGTTCAAGAAGATAAAAAAAACAAGGATCAACCGTCGGATTCCACATCTATTGAGAGAATAGATGAACTTTCTACTACACAAAAACCTTGTAGGTCTAGTAGGATACCTGTGGCACCTGAGAGATATGGATTTTTCATTAATGACCACAATGACGTATTGCTCATAGATGAAGATAAGCCTACTACCTACAAGGATTTTCTGAACAGTTCAGAATCTGGTAAATGGCTTGAGGCCATGAAGTCAGAAAGGGATTCCATGTACGACAACCAAGTATAGACTTTGGTTGATCCACCCAAAGGAATTGTACCTATTGGGTGCAAATAGGTTTTCAAGAAGAAAACGGACATGGATGGTAACATAGTTACCTAGAAAGCAAGACTAGTAGCAAAGGGTTATCGTCAACAACATGGTATTGACTATGACAAAACCTTCTCGCCAGTAGCCATGTTAAAATCCATCAGGATACTCCTAGCCATTGATGCTCATTATGATTATGAGATTTGGCAAATGGATGTGAAAACAGCTTTCCTAAATGGAAATCTGACTGAGGAAGTGTATATGACACAACCTGAGGGTTTCACATCCAGTGATGGCACAAAGGTGTGCACGCTGCAAAGGTCCATTTATGGACTTAAGTAAGCTTCTAGGAGTTGGAACATCCATTTTGATGAAATGATCAAAGAGTTTGGTTTTATTCAAAACATGGATGAGCCTTGTGTATACAAGACGGTTAGTGGGAGTGCAATCATTTTCTTATTGCTTTATGTATATGACATATTGCTAATAGGAAACGATATACCTGTCTTGCAAATGGTTAAAATTTGGTTGTCCAAACAATTCTCCATTAAAGACTTTGGAGAAGCAACCTATATTCTTCGAATAAGGATCTATAGAGATAGATCCAAAAGGTTGGTAGGTCTTTCGCAATCTACATATAATGATAAAGTGCTAAAGAGGTTTAGCATGGATTAATCCAAAAAGGGATTCTTACGCATGTCACATGGTGTAAGCCTTTCAAAGTCGATGTCTCCCAAAACACAAGTTGAAAGTGATCACATGAGTAAGATTCCATATGCCTCAGCAGTTGGATCTATCATGTTGATGTGTCCGGACTTGGGTGTAAAAACCATACAGAAACTAAGAACATTCCCAATCAAGTTTAAATTAAAACGTTTAACCCAAATCACACATATGAACAAGCATACTCATCATTAACCGAGCATAGGGATCAAACGAGTGTCGATCCTCCAGGAATAAGTAGACATTAATTACCTTTTTTTCATTATTTAACTGACTCAATAAAGTGAAAAGCAAATAAAAAGAAAATCAAAATAAATATATATATATATGTCAAGGATGGAGAAGTATGTAATTTAAACCATTGTTTAGACAAACATGATCTCAAAGGACTTAATCGTTATTATAACTAATCATTCTCTTTGCATCATGAAGGATTAAGATAGATTCACTTCTTTTTCAATCCATTGAATCACTATTTTCTAGATAAATTAGAATCACTTGGTCTCGTCTCAACTAACTTATCCAAAAAATGCATTAAACACAATCATTAGTTAAATCCCCTTGGTCTCGGCGAATTTAAAATATGAAATCAACTAATGAATCCTTGGTCTCGGCAAACATCAATTAATCTTTAATTACCTAGTCCTTATCAATTAACCCCCTTGGTCTCGGCGAGTTAACAGACAACAAATATGAAATTAATAAAGTGCAACCACCATCAACCCCTTTGGTCTTAACGAATTAATAGAAAGAACTAATCAATTAATTTCGTAATAAGCACAAGTAATTAAATACTAAGAAAAATAATCAATTAATCAAAAGATCAAATAACTCTAAATATCATGAATACCTAAAACAATGTCAAATTACAATAAAACAACTAACACATCATTGTTCAAGATAAAGAAAACAAAGGAAGGAAATAGATACTCATAGACAAGCCTTCTTTTTCTTCCTTCATAGACCCTCTTGTGCAATCCTCCTTAAATTATTTATCTCGAGAAAATATTGGTGATGCATTTTAAAATAAATCTAAGTACCTATGTTGTGCACCTCCCATTTCTTAGGGTAAATTGGCTTTTATTTATAGGCTTACAAAATTCCTAAATGAGTCATAAATAAAGAAGAAGTAATTACCTAAAGAAATCAAAAACCAAAAAGGATTAATAAAAGCTAAATAAAAGTCTAAGTAAAACCTAAATAACAAAACACTAAATTAGTCCACCGTATTTGATTTTGTGAAATCAAACTTCATCTTAGACTTCAATTTGGTTCTTGTCGTTTTGTGCTGAGGCTTGTGGGATTCGAATTGTTGAATTTGCAATTGTGATCGCTGAAATCCTGATGTTGTAGTGTCGGCTTGATTTGAGCCGTTTGAAACCACCGAAGCTATTTTCTTTTTCTGTCCCTTTCCTTTGTTGCCTCGACTCAATTGAGCTACTTTCTTTACCTTAGCTCAATTAAGCCGCATACCATCCACCGATAGTCTTCCTTGCTGATTGCAAATCGAGTTGTATCTTTTTCCTTCTGTAGCCGCAATTGTTGACTTCCACATCTACCTTGGCCCAACCGAAATTCTGCTTTGATCAATTGTTACTGTCGTTATCGGCTTTCTTCTTGCTATCCTTCGGCTTGGTTGGAGCCCTGAACCGAAATTGCATTTTCTCCACTTGCTTTTGTTGTCTCAGCCACCGAATTAATTCAGCTTTTGTCCTTTAGTTTAGCCACTTTTGTTGACTCTTCTTTTGGCCCATCGAATTCACTTCTTTCTTTTGTTTTGCTGCTGTTGTCTTCTTCTTGTTGTTGGCTTAATTGATGAAGCCAACCGAAATTATTTCTTTATTTCCAATTCCAATTACCCTGTTTCATTCAATTCATTTACTCTTCCAATTGCTCTGCACTTCCCTATTTTTCAAGTGGAAGACCGGCGCCGGTTCTTCCTTCCTGCTCTATTTTGTAAAATCACACAATTAACTCTAATTTTCCATTATTTTTTGCATAAAATTACATAAAAGTATTTTTATAAGGGAAATATCAAATAGGAAGGAATATGACTAGTAATTTCACAAAATGGCCTCAAATAACTAGGAAAAATATGACTAATTTAACCCCTATCACATGTGCACTATGATATGTACTAGGCCCGATGTATCATGTGCTCTCAGTTTGACAAGCAGGTACCAATCTGACCATAGTAAGGGTTATTGGGCGGCTGTAAAGAACATCCTTAAGTACTTACGAAGGACAAAGGATATGTTCTTAGTATATGGAGAAGGTGTTTTGAAAATAAACGGGTATACTGATACCAGTTTTCATTCTGACAAAGATGATTTCAAATCACAATTTGGCTATGTGTTTATGTTATGCGGAGGAGCAATAAATTGGAAGAGTTCCAAATAAGAGACTATTGCCGACTCTACGACATAAGCTGAGTACATATCCACTTCTGAAGCAGCTAAAGCACTATTCCAAAAGAAACATGATTGTTATGTTGATTCATTCGGTATTAGATACATGAATGATTAGCTCTAGTGCAAGTGGGAGTTTGTTAGTGTTATGCCCTAGAGGCAATCACTTGTACATTATATATGACACATTTTATTTTAATAAAAGGCTTTACTTATGTTATAGTTTCTTTTGTTTACTTTTGTGTAAAATAATTGTTAGATAAAGTCCCTAGTACAACACTGTGTTAAGAAAATCATGATATTGATCATGATATAAGATTCCTACTATACTGTATAGTGTTAGTACTTAAATAGTCTCTAGTTGTATTATTAATGAGATATGACATCATTAATACATTCAGACTAGCATGTGTTAGACTTCCTGATTTGTTGAGGTGATAGTTCTCATATACGTGAGTATTGAGATACTCATAGTTGACACATGGATGCTTGTTAACGGAACAAATTCATTGGATGACCTAACTTTGAGATAATCACTTGAATAACTATTTAGTGCCAGTGATATAATCTCAATATAGCAAACGTGCAAGTATCCATAGATTTGAGATCTCCAAGGTATTTTATTCGCAAATCATTATACTTTGATTCCAATCTCTGGAGCCAGATCGAGGGCCGGCTATGGGATGGATATTGGGTACATTATGAGATAAACGAAAGTAGTTGAAAGGTCAATAAAGGATTCACCACGCCTAATAGTAGCGGC
This sequence comes from Voacanga thouarsii, assembly GCA_026120185.1. Lineage (NCBI taxonomy): Eukaryota > Viridiplantae > Streptophyta > Magnoliopsida > Gentianales > Apocynaceae > Voacanga > Voacanga thouarsii. Next base: position 4,305,645 of record JANUWF010003376.1, on the reverse strand, counting down.
AAATATCTCACGGCCATTTGTAGGAATTATTACTTGAGAAGTCCTTAGCCATGGCAACTTTGTATTAGAAATAGTTTCAATTGATACACATCTAGAGTAGTGGGTTCCTGGTACAAGTACTATTATATTCAGGCTAGAATTAATATATATTCTGGAGGGAGTTGGCACTAATTCCGTACTCCAAACCGAATTAGATTTTGTATGGTGAAAAGACTTAATTGCACTGTAGTTTGTTATTGAAGGGTTAATGTCAAGCCACTTGACTTCCTGGACTATTAGGTGGTCATGATGTGTTGCCAAATACTGCTCATCATCTGGAAATATGGGTTTATTAATTGATGAATTAATAAACTAATCTTGATTAGAATCAATGTGATTAATTCAAATTAATTATGGCTTATTAATCTCAAAAACGTTTGGATTAATTCATGTTCGCTACCAATGGACCGAGAAACCTAATAGATCACACACAATAGAGGATTATATACTCAAGATATTATTTGATAACATGGTGGGGTTAATTGCAAGAAAGAGAAGTTGTTGTGGCTAAATTATAATTAGTTATAATTTATGGTACAAGTTGTAATTGAGAAAACTTGATGTTTCCAATTACAATAAAGGAATTCTAACTATTTTAGAATTCTCAATTGGAGGATTTTAGCAGGATTTTTTGTGTGATATATGAGATAGATACACGAAACCCTAGCTAGTGAACAATCCACACAAAACAACAACTCCAAAAACTTTCTCTTCTCTCTCTCTCTCTCTCATTGATCTTGATCAAAACCCTAGCCGCCATTATTGTTTCTGCTAGCACAGAAAATCTTAGCGCTTGAGTGTGATCCTCCGTGTGGATTTCTGTTAGAGATAATCACACACTGTGATTATAGTGATTGGACGTTCAACTCTCATTGTGTTTGATCAAGGGGATTGTTGCATCGCACCTCGACTTAAAGAAGGAAAATTTTTGTTTTCCACACGATCAAAGAATGGTAAAAAGTTGTTACCGTTGTTCTCTTCATGTCTTGTTTTTCACACATATGCGGATCCTGGAGTGGTATCTCGTTCTTATTTTTCCACTGCGCTAGTATGATATGCGTGAAATACCTAACACTTACTTCACCTTCTTTCTCTATGGAATCATTCACGATGCCTAAAGATTGTGTGTTAGATGTCAATTAGCAATTTACATCTCAGAAGTGCCATTGTGTTGCAATTTTCGTGGCTCAAACAACCATTAAATTTAAGAACGCTCAAAGCACTCAAAATAGTGAATTTATACTTGAAAATGAAAGTTTATAAAAATCCCAATCCAAAGACTAGAACCTTAGGTAATCTAAGCAATCTAGAACCCACCATCTAATGAACTAAGCTAACTAAATCAATACCCTAACATCCTTAACACAACAAAGATCAAGAACAAAAGGGATAGGAAGACATAGGCACCCAACTAAATCCAAACAAGAACACCAGGAAGAAACCTAGCACCTGAAATAGAGATGAAGGATTGGATTATCATTGAATGGTTTACAGACTTAAATCAAAGGGAAGGACTAAGCCTTAAGATTAGTGTCGATTGAAAGAAAAAAATCCCAAGAGGTATCACCTCAACAAACTAACAAGAGTTCTTGTATTCAAAATTATTAAAATTGAAAAGTCCCCCTCACAAGAGTTATAATGGGGTATATATAGAAACCCTTACCTATGCTAGTTAAAAGAGGCTTAAAATAAGTAAAATTGGCCATCAAAACAAATACAATCCGAGGAGAAATAACAAGAACTGAAACATAGTCAAAATAAGCTAAGTAAAACATGAAAATGTCTTTCGGAAGTTTGCACGTCCATGCCTAATTGCTACATGGCCGTGCCACCATCGAGCTTAATAAAATTTAAGTTGTGCATGAGTAGCTACACGACCGTGCAACTAGTAGTGCATGGAGCCTACATCTAAATTATGTGAGCAATTTTCTTATGCAATCTGCACGCGCCATGTCTCAAGCCATACATCCCCTATTGCACTCCTTCATGCTTAATCAAACACATCTCTTTAGATTTACTTAGCCATTTCTTGATCTTCCATCTGAATTAACTTCTCTTTATTCTCTTTTTAGCTCAATTGGCATCCAAAGGTTCTTAATCTTCTATAAGTCATTGTGTTAAGTTTGAATACCTTTCCTCCCTTTTAGTAACCACTTTTTGACTATCTTCATGGTTTTTGGCTTGTAGGCTTGGATGGCTTGAAAATCACCTTGAGACCTTTTTAATGTTGAATCTTTCCAAGGAAACTTAAAGTGAGTCTTGGCTCTCCATCCCCCTTCTTTGGAAAGTCCTTCATGCTCTTGATGGATCGCATCATTCCCCTCCCCCCCCACTTAAAGTGGATTCGTCTTCAAAACAATGTACCATGTTTCTCAGGTGGTTTTTCCTACATAAGAGCAAACAAGAAGTTTGGAATAAAGATATAACTTTAGGCTTTTGGACCTCAGCAACCTCCTTTTTTTCTCTCTTTATTACCTAAGTTTTCTTTCTCATTTTACCCCCTCTCTTTTTACACACTCTTATGGTTTTCGCCCCTCATAACCTAATAAAGCACTCTCGCTTTATATCCACACTCCTTCTTTGGTTGTGCTTACTTTTAGATTTCTGTTGTCTCTTGCTCCTCCTTTTCTCACCTCTCATATTCTTGTTCTGCCCAATCTTATTTGTCTTTCTCCTTTTGCTTTCTTTTCTTTTTATCTTCCTCCCTTAAGAAATTTTGATCTCTCGAGGCCTTACTATGGGACATGGGATAAAGTGTAAACTTCATTCCATCCTTACACAAAGTGTAGGTATTTTTCCTCCTGTAGTGAATCGCATCTCTATCATATAGCTATATGTCCAACATGCATGGGAAAGACATGTTACACAATTTTATCCTTGTAATTCCTTAAGGCAAATTCCACCTTAACTTGTTTATTCACTTTTACTTCACCATAATTGTTCAACTGTTGAAGCTTCTAAGGTCTAGGATGTTTCAGGGTCTTAATTCCCAATTCCTCCACTAATGTAGCACTAATCACATTCTTACAACTTTCTCTATCAATAATCAGGCTACATAGTTTTTGTTTGATTTGGCACCTTGAATAGAATATATTCTCCCTTTGTAAATTCCTTTCTCCTTCAACCACACACACTTCCATAACCTCCCTCATAACACTAACCAATGAGTATCGTCTCTCATGTGCATTCTTATCTTTTTCATTCACTTTAATTTCTCCACGAGACTTGGTGTCCCTTCATATTGTTAAACTAGAGAGCTCATTCTCACTAATTTCATTTCTTGTTATTTATTCATGTACTACTCTAGCTAAATCTCCATTTTAATTCTTAGATTCATTTGCCCCTCAACAAATTCAACACCATAATGCTCCACTACTTCTTACTCATTCTCCTCTAACACCTCTAGTGGATATGACTCATCTTCAAACAAAAAAAAGGTTAGTAAATTTGTGAACTTCCTAGTCACACTTTCGATTAAATTCATATGATCCATTTCAACCACTTCACCATCACTATGTTCCTCTTCTATTTTTTTCATCCATCATAACTTTTTGTTCAACCTTCTCAATCATTTCATCTTTTCTTGCACCACATTTTTTTTCTTCTTTTTATTCTCTTGCTCACATTCTCCTTGCCTCGAAACAACTACAACATTTTTTGTGGCCACTTTGGTCTCAAGTCTTTTGTCTCTCCCCTTAGCAATTACGTACCCCATAAAATCTTTCATATGCTAATTTATGTGGACAATCAACCTTTGTGTATCTTCTACCACAACAAATTTCATAAGTCAATCCTCTACTACTTCTTTATTAAACTTTCCTTGTACAATCTTGGGACTCAATTCTTCTATCTTATAACTCTTCCTTTTCCCATAGTTGTCGTAGCAAATTAGGGCACCTGTAATAATAATGACCATCACCCCTACAATTGTGACACTTATATCTTCTTCTTTCTTACACCCCTTCTTCTTATGTCTTAGGCTCTTCACTCCCCCCTCTTTGCTTAATTCTTCTTTGATACTCATAGGATGTGTGCCCATAGCTCCCACATATTTTGCATATTGTCTCCCTCAATTTCTTTTGTACTCTATTACTTGAATATTTTTGTGCTCCCCCTACATAAACTTCCTCTCCCCAAAACTCCTCACTCCCAAGTTCTTCTTCTTCATATTCCCAATTTACTTCCTCAAAACTACCATATCTTTCATCACTCGAATATAGTTCTCCATTGTTTTCACCACCTACTCCAATTATCTATGGGACTCAAGTTCCCATATTCTTTATCATTTTCCCAATATTCTTCTTCATGGATATCACAATCCCTTCCACTTGTACTTAGTCTTTCATCACATTCATCTAAATATCCCATACTCTCAAGATCATCCTTCTCATATTCTTATTTATGTTCATCATGTTCTCCATAACTTATTTCACAATAGAAAGGCTCCTCATAATTATCACTCTCTCTACTTTCATTCTAACTAGCCATTGTGATTTTCTTTCTAGAGAAATACTTGTAAAATTAAGTATGAAACCCATGAGAAAGTCCTCACTTTGCTCCATCATGTGTTTACACTCAGTTTTAGCAGTCACTCTTTACTCGTGTTTACACTCTTCTTGGCTTTTATCTCAATAAGCTCACCTTCTCACCTTTTTCAATTGATAGGGGCTAAAATTATCACTATTTTTCGAGTTATTTGAGGTTTAATTGACATACTTTTGGTTTAATAACTAGGCATATTCATTCCTATTTGACATTTTATTTGTAGAAAGTGTTTTTCATAAAATTGTGCAGATTTAAGTTGATTTCTAGCAAAAAGTGAAAATTTCCATAATACACCTAGCCCCAGGTCTTGCAAGTGGACCAAGCTTCAGGTCCAATCTAGGACAACAAGGAAAATATAGTAACATTCAGGAGAAAAATAGAACATACTTGGGCCCAAGTGGGTCGACTGAACTCAGTGTCAGGTCTGCTATGGAGAGGCAAAAATCCTGTGCACGAATTTGATATTTTCTAAAAGATTTTGGTATTTTCCTAATCTTACTTAGCCAAGACTTCCCAAGCAACAAATTTTAGCATAAAAAAAGCTTATTTTAACAAGAAAACACAAGAGAAAGGTGTGAATTCAAGAATCAAAACATCCAATCACTTAAATGATGAGAGACTCACTATTCAAGGAGAATTGTTTAAGAGAGTCTTTAAAAAAGAATAAGGAGACTTATCTATGAGTGCTTTAGTTTACCTTTATTTTATTGTTCTTAACCAATGATGTATTTAATATTTTTATTGTAATTTGACATTATTTTGGTATTCATGATTTTCTATTAAGTTAGTTATTTGATTAATTTTCTATTATCTTTGGTGTTCGATTACTTGTTATCATTGGTTAATGATGTGTTTTCTTCTATTTGACTTGGGAAACAATGTTCGGAGTTCATTGCATTCATTTCTTATTTGCCAAATCTTAATGGACTTGGGAAACAAAGCAAAGATTAAGGGAGAAAAGTGATCAAAGATTAGTTGATTTTGCCTAGAGCATAGGGTCATTAGCAAATTTCATATTTATGAGGAATTAAGTTTAATACATGTTTTGGTTATGTTTGTTTGATTGGAAAATCTTCTAATTTAATCAAAAGATAGTGATTCCATGGATTTGGAAAGAAGTTGAGTCTATATAAGTGGATTCATGACTTAGAAAATGATTGAATTTTACTTTATATTCCTTCATGATGCTAAAATGATGATTAAATGAGATAATTACTAGACGGTTCATTATCATGTGTTCTAGGATAATTGTCTAAATTTCATATTCATATGTCCTTAAGTTGTACATATTTCTTTATTTTTCTTTTTATTATCTAGTCACTTTATTTGTTAGGTTAAATAATGAATGAAAAGTTATTAGTGTGTACTTGTTCCTTTGAGGATTGGTACTCATTAATTCCTATACTATGCTTGTGATGAGTACACTTGCTTATATGTGTATTTTGGGATTAATGTTTTAATTAAAACTTGATTAAGGGATGGATTTAAATTTGATAATTTTTATACACCCAAAGTTTATGCATCATCAATGCACTTAAATGACTAGGAAGTTATCCCCACAAAGACTCTCCAATTTCTTAGAAATTAGGCCAAACTTTTGACAAGTCAACTAACCCTCTAAAGACAACCAACTAGACTTAGATGTAAATTTGGTCAACAACAACAATGAGCTTCAAGAAGTTTATATCAATCAATTAAAATTCAATGAATTCAAAAGAGCTCAACAACTTCGATGACTAAATGATAGGTAAATGGACAAGACCTAACAAGATTTTCAGTAAACGCTAGAAATTTGAGTACATAGCACTAATGAACCAGAGCAAGATGATCATAGTTAGCCAATGAACAAGAGTGAGAATTCACAAGTAAGTAGGCTCAATTATACAAGTAATTTCCTACAAATATGTGTAATCAGGAGATAATTAACTATAGCAAGTGTTCACAAAAGTTTTAGTCACAATTTAGATGCAAAAGTTCACTCAAGCAAAATATCAAACATTTTGTAGGAAACTTTCAGAACTAAAGATATAGCAGAATTTTTAAGCTTTTTTAACCACAATAATCAACAACAATAAGGAAATTTCAATCCTCAATGATTATACTAACAACAAGGCACAAGTTTAACATATAAATTTAAAAAAAATCAAAGAAAACTTTACTTTTTTTAAGAATAATTTTGAGTTATGGGAGTAATAATTTTTGGAGCTTTCTTTGATGCCTTCAAGCTTTGATAAGAATTAAAATCTCCCTACTTTGATGCCACTTCTGATGCAATCTCGAAAGCACCTATTTTGTTGCAATTTTCAAGGCTCAAACAAGCCTTAAATTCAAGAACACTCAAAGCACTAAAAATCTCGAATTTATACTTGAAAATGAAAGCTTAAAGAAATCCTAATCCAAATACTTGAACCCTAGGTAATCTAAGCCACATAGAACACACAATCTAATGAGCTAAGCTAATTAAATCATTACCCTAACACCGATAACCTAACAAGGATCAAGAACAAAAGGGATAGGAACACTTCAGCAACCAACTAAATCCTAACAATAACACTAGGAAGAAAACTAGCACCTAAAATAGAGATGAATGATTAGATTATCCTTGAATGGTTTAGAAACTTGAATCAAAAGGAATGACTAAGCCCTAAGATTATTCATGATTGAAGGGAAAAATCCCAAGAGGAATCACCTTACCAAACTTACTAGAGTTCTTGTATTCAAAGTGATCAAAATTCAAAAGTTGCTCTCACAAGAATAATAATGGGGTATATATAAAACCCATAACCTAAGCAGTTCAAAAGAGGTCTAAAATAAGTCCAATTGGCCAATAAAATGAATCCAATTAGTGAAGGAATAAACAAGAGCTGAAATATAGTCAAAATAAGTTAAGCATGAAAATGTCTTTAGGAAGTTTGCACAACTATACATAATTGTTGCACGACTGTGCTACTATCAGGCTTCACAAAATTTAAGTAGTACATGGGCAACTTCACGGCCTTACTACTTGGCGTGCATAGTGTACGGGCTTCATGCACGACCGTGCTACTAGATGTGCATTCAACTTTAGGATGCATAGCCATGTATTCAAGTCGTGCATCCCCTATTGCACTCCTCCATGCATGATGAAACACATCTCCTTTGATTTTCTTGGCAATTCCTTGATTTTCTTGGCAATTCCTTGATTTTTCACTTGAATCAACTTCTCTTTAAGCTCTTTTTAGCTCCTCAATTAGCTTCCAAGGGTTCTTAATGTTACATATGCGATAATGTTGAGTTTGAACAACGTTGTTCCTTCCTTTTGGTAACCAATTCTTGACTATCTTCCTGGTTCTTGGCTTGTAGGCTTAGATGACTTGAACATCACCTTGAGACATCTTGAATTTTGAATCTTTCCAAGGAACCTTTAAGCGAGTCTTGGCTATCCATCCCCCTTCTTTGGATAGCCCTTCATTTCCATGATGGATCACATCATTTTCCCCTTCTTAAAGTGGATTCAACTTCGAATCATTATGCCATGTTACTTGGGTGGTTTTCCCTACATAAGAATGCAAACAAGAAGTTTGATATGAATATATAACTTTAAGCCTTTGGACCTCACTTACTTCTTTATTTTCTCTCTTTATAACTCAAATTTTATTTTTCATTTTACCCCCTCTCTTTTTCCATACTCTTATTTTCTTCATCTCTCAATACCCAATAAAGCACTCTCATTTTACCTCTATACACCATGTTTGGTTATACTTCCTATTGGATTTCTGTTCTCTCTTTCTCCTCCTTTTCTCTCATCTCATTTTCTCTTCTCTCATATTCTTGTTTTGCCCTATCTTATTTTTCTTTCTCCTTTTGCTCTCTCTCTCTCTCTCTCTCTCTCTCTCTCTCTCTCTTCTTTTTTTTATCTTCTTCCCTCATGAAATTTTGATCTCTCAAGACCTCACTAGGGGACATATCACAAAGTGTACACTTCCTTCAATCTTTACACAAAGTTTAGTTGTTTTTCCTTCCATGGTGAACCATATCTCTGTCATCTAGACAAGATCTTCCCAACAACAAATGTCTAACAAGCATGGGAAAGACATCGTATAGAATTTTATCCTTGTAATTCCCGATGGCAAATTCCTCATAAAATTTTTTATTCACCATTCTTTCATAACAATTGTTCAACTGTTGAAGCTTGTAAGGTCTAGGATGTTTCAGGGTCTCCATTCCCAACTCCTCTAATGTGTTTGGATTTGGGTATAAAAATCATAAAAAAATAAGCACATTCCAAATCAAGTTTAAATTAAAATGTTAACCCCAAATTACACATAGGAGCAAGCGTACTCATCATTAACATAGCATAGGGTTCAAACCAGTGTCAATCGTCAAGGAATAAGTATACATTAATCACTATTCATTCATTGTTTAACCGACTCTATAAAGTGAAAAAGAAATAAAAGGGCAAATAAAATAAAAATAGAAATAAAATATATACATGTCAAGGATGGAGAATTATGTAACTCAAGCCCTTGTTTAGACATACATAATCTTAAAGTACCCAATCTTTATCACAACCAATTATTCTCTTAGCATCATGAAAGATTAAGGTAGACTCACTTCTTTTCCAATCCATGAATCCCTATCTTCTAGATAACTTAGCATCACATTCTGTCTCAACCAGTCTTATCCAAAAGATACATTAAAGACAATCATTTGATTAAATTTCCATTCTTGGCAAACTTAAAATATGAAATTAACCAATGAATCCATTCCTGATAGACATCAATTAACCGTTAATTACCAGTTCTTAGCAATTAACCCCTTTTACAAGCAACTTAAGAGACAACATATATGAAATCAATAAATTGAGACAACCATCAACCCCTTTTCCAAGCAAGTTAATGGAAAGAAACAACCAATTAATCTCATAATTAGCACAAGTAATTAAATACCAAGAAAACAATCAATTAATCAAAAGATTAAAAAACTCTATAAATCATGAACACCTAAAACAATGTCAAATCACAATAAAAAAACTAAAATATCATTGTTCAAGAAAAAGAAAACAAAGTAAAAGAAAGCACTCATAGACAAGCCTCCTTCTTCTTCCTTTGAAGGCATTCTTGCACAACCTTCCTCGAATTATTTATCTCGAGAAAATAGTGATGATACACTCTAAAATAAATCTAAGTCTCTATATTGTGCACCTCCATTTTCTATGTACATTGGCCTTTATTTATAAGCTTACAAAATTCATAAAAAAGTCCTAAATAAAGAAGAAATAATTACCTAAAAATCAAAACCAAAGAGGAATATTAAAATTCTAAAATAAAAACCTAACTAAAACACTACGGAAAAGAAGAAGAAGTCCACCGCCTTTGACTTTGTAAAATTTAACTTCAATTTGGACTTTTGTCTTCTTGTGTTGATGCACAATTCTGTTGAATTTCAATTACTAAAATCGAATTCCATTTTGAGCCGTGCACACCACCGAAAATCCTACTGAGCCGACTTCCTATTGCTGTCGGCTTAGTTGAGCCGCAATCCAAGCAATCCAATTTATGCTGTCGAAATTGTTGAATTTGTCTTCAATTGTTGCTTTTGTCCTTTTCTTGCTGTCAGTCGAAATTCATCTTCTACTTTCTTTTTCTTTGTTGCAATCTTCTTGTTGTCGGCGTGCTTAGCCGAACCAAGCCCACCGAATTGCTTTCTTTCGCTGATCCTTAGCCCACCATCGAAATTTATTTCTTTTCATCTTCTTTGCTCAGCCGTGAGCTATGAAACTGCCTGACATTGCTGGCTTTTTCTATTCATGTTCCTGTTGCAATTCATTCCTTTGTTCCATCAATTGCTCTGAACTTCTCTGTTTTTCTAGTGGAAGATCGGCGCCGGCTGTCCTTCCTAAGCTGGTGCTAGTCTTGTTCTGGAAAATCACACAATTAATTCCAATTCTCTCTTATTTTTGCATAAAATTATTGAAAAGAATTTTTGTAAGGGAAATCTCAAATAGAAAGGAATATGATTAGTTATTGTACAAAAAGTGTCTTAAAAATGGCCTCAAATAACAAGAAAAATTATGACTAATTTAGGCCTTATCATTCTCCATGAACATAGCACTAATCACATTCTTACAACTCCCTACATCTATAATCAAGCTACTGTTAGAAATCCTTGTCATGCAAATACAAGTTGTACAGTAGAATAAATAAATGAATTCCTACTGAGGATCTTATTTATGCATAAAAGGATTGAACGGTGAAGAATAATATACTTTATGTTACCTTTGGGAATGAAAAATTTTCCTTCTCTATTCGTTTGTTGTGCAATCGAGCAAAAGAATCTTTCGTTCCTTCAAACACTAAATCTCAAGAATAGAGATTTATCTAACAGAAATCCACACAAGAATCGTGCACAAGAACACTTCAGGATTTTTGTCCTAGCAAAAATCACTTGAAGGGTATTTTTCTTTGTTCAAAAGAAAATGAAAACCATAAGAACTCTCAGTTTTTGTCTTACAAAAAAAAAAAAAAAAAAAAATCTCTGCGAATTAATCAGAGATCATATATCACACAAATTCTATATATCATCATATATATCCTCTGCCTCACTATTGTTAATCAGAATCCCCATCTTTATAAGGATTCTTAATTACTAATAGGTATTATGATTATAGTTAACTACAATATATGCTACAAATTATAACTAATTATAATTTTACCAGAACAAAATTTTCTTTTCACAATCTACCATATAATGCTATTAAATAACACCTCGAGCACTCAATTCTCTATTGTGTGTTACATATTAGTTTTTTGTTCTATTGGTAGCAAAATATAAATTAATCTAAACATCTTTAAGATTAATAATCCTTAATAATTTTAGAATTAAGTTATTAATTCTAACAATGATTGACTTATTAATTCTCTATTTAATAAATTCATATTTAGTTTATTATCAGTGGTACCTAGCAATACATCATGACCACCAAAAAGTTCAGATAGTCAAGCGGCTTGACATGAAGATTTTAATAGCAAAAACAATGCAATAAACTCCTTTCACCATATAATATTTCATTCGGTTTGGAGTATGGAATTAGTGCCAACTCCTTCCAGAATAATAAATTAATTATGGCCTGCATATTTCAATACTTGTTCCGGGAATCCACAACTTATCACATGTATCGTTCGGAACCATTTCTATTATACATTCTCCTTGGCCAAGGACTCCTCAAGTAGTGATTCCATCAAGTGGCCATGAGATATTCGCCCCTACTATTAGGAGTGGTGAATCCTTTGTCGACCCTCTCAACTACTTTCGTTTACCTCATATTACACCTAATATCCATTCCATAGATGGCCCTCAATCTGGCTTCAGAGATTGGAATCAAAGTACAATGCTCAGCAAACAAAGTAGCTTGGAGATCTCAAGTCCAAGGATACTTACATGTTTGCTATATTTGAGATTCTATCACTAGCACTAAATAGTTAACCATGTGATTTTCTCATAGCTAGGACATCCACTGTATTTGTTATATTAACAACCATCCACGTGTTATCTTTAAGTATCACAATACTCATGGATGTGAGAACCACTGCCTAATCAAATCAAGAAGTATAACATGTGCTAGTCTAAAAGTATTAATGATGTCCTATCTTATTAATACTATGACTAGGGATAATTTAAGTACAAACACTATCTAGTATAGTAAGAACCATATATCATGATCTCTGTCATGATTTCCTTAACATAGTATTGAAATTGGGACTTTATTTAATAGCTATTTCACACGAAAGCATAAATCAAACAAACTGGATGATAATGAATTCCTTGTTTATTTAATAATGCACAATATACAAAATACATGTGCTTGCCTCTGGGACATAACACTAACAACTACATGGTTTTTTTTTTATTTAACACCTTGAATAGAATATATTCTCCCTTTGTAAATTCCTTTCTCCTTCAATCATACATATTTTAATAACCTCCTTCTAACACCAATCCATGAGTATGGTCTCTCAAGTACATTCTAATCTTTTTCATTCACATTAATTTCTCCACTACAGTTAGTGTTGTTGGGGATATGCCCTAGAGTCATTTTGTACTTATACAATTGTCATTATGTTTTATATAATAATATGAGGCTTTCCTTTCCATGAATAGTGAGTTTTGTTTTGTTGGTCATCAAGTACGTGACTTGATAGTAAAACCCTACAATGAATACAATGACTATTTTAAAACTGTCCCTGATCGATTATTATTATTGGAATAATAATAAATTAAGATTACTATGTTTGTGACTTGATGGCTATGTTTTACTGGCCATGGATATTTGTGATATCGAGTCAAGACATAAATAAATGTTAGAGAACATTGTATTGGACATGACCCACTATGAGAGTACTTCATGGAATATGTCATAAGTACTTTCTAGCCATAATAATATTGAAAGTCCTTCGACCTAAATTCATCATAGTTTCCTACTTGATAAATTCTATATTTTGACATTGTCTAAAGTTGTCTTTAACCAGATAATAAATTAGACTACTGTTGGATATAGAATAAATCAAGGAGAGGAATATGATTGATTGTGAAGGAATTTGTCCCTCTCCGTTATGGGAGAGATATCCATGGGCCCCTTGATAAGTTAGACTGTTAAAAATGCATGGCCGTGCTCAAATATATCAATCTAAGATATTGATATCATTTGTTTGAATAGTCTACTATGAAATCAAGAAATAATTGATTAAGCTTAATAAGGATGACATGCTCCGTGCCTTATGCTTAATCTGGATATCGTGTGACAAAAGGACTAAATATAAAATTATGGTTTGGTTCAAAGAGATCACCGATCTTCATTTAACCTGGATAGTTATAATGTTTTGCTAGAAACTGCTTATAACTTGTGGGCCATTTAAATACGATTTAGGCACACTGCCAGTGTTAAATGAACCTATAGGGTCACACAATAAGCGAACTTATTAGGTAATTTTTCTGGTGACCAGGTTCGATGAATCTGGATGATATCCATATTATAAGAATCTGACTTGGTAAATTAATTAGTTAAATTACCGAGATAATGGTAGAATCTTATCATATTAGTTTTAATTTAATTTGAATTTAAATTTGAATATGATAAGATATTATTAGAGTTCGACTCTAAGAGGTTCGGGGGTTTTTTCAGAAAACCCTAGACATCTTTTCAAAAGTCTAATTTTTCGGTTGAGAACATTCGTGCCATTCTCTACCAGAAAGAAAAAAAAACCCTCTCAAACCCTAGGCGCTAGCACTCCCCGGGTATCGAGTGAGTTCGCGGTGTGTATCCGATAGAGGACGTTCGCATACTACAACGTGTGGTGATTGTTCAGGTTGAACGTACAACAGCGCAACCAGAATCGAAGGATTTCGATTACAGTAACCAGAGGTAATTCTTAAACCTTAGAACATCTTAATCGTTTACTTGGGTCCTCGGGAGGGATTCGTGGATGTTTTCTGCGTTTAGGAGTCCACGAATTCTAACAGTGGTATCAGAGCAACTTGCTAAACGATTAGGTTGATTCATCTGTGTTAATCGTATTGTTGAATACATGTATAATATGTATATATGAATTTAACCGGTATGTATCAGCATGTTCGCATGATTATGATTTTAGAATACTTAGCATGCAGACTGCCTGAATTAGGTTTAATGTGTGAGTCTTAGTCACCTGATCAGACCAGATTAGTTGCAGATTGTCTGTAAATTAGTCTGTTTTAATATGATATGGTATCGTAAGCATGCTATCCGTTGTTCTATATTTGCGAATTGCTTTTATTAATCAGCCATGATAATATGTTATCTGTATAAATATGATTAAAAGAACGCATATTGTCTGTAATATGAATTTTCACGGTGATGGTTACTAAGGGGTCCGAACGTTAATTTGATTAATTTTTGGAAATTAGAAGGCAAAATCTCATTCAATGAGAGTAGGAAAAATCGTTTTTCCTTCCGGGGGCGCTGCCCCCTTGACCCCCGCCCGCTGACTGGCCAGCAGGACCTCCGCCGGGGGCGCTGCCCCTTGGAACCCCAACTAACTGTTCGTTGTGTGTTATTCGTCAATGTTTTTTATTGTAGTTGTGGATTATTTTGAATAGTGCATAGCATGGCCCGTTTCATCCCAATGTGATTGGCTAGTTACATTATGGTTGTTTTAAGTTGTAATTTTTTAAATATGGCCTGCGTGTCGTTATTCATTGTTGTAAAATTGTACTGCTTTCCTAGAATATGAATTATTTTAATTTTACTATCCAATGTAAAAGAAGACGACAGCCGACATTTACAACTAATGAGGAGTATGCTCAAGGCATTAGAGAATGCTTAAGGAGTTCATATACCTAGATTGACCACCTTGATCTTCACTTTGCTCGTGATGATCAACATAGGTTGTGGGCCATGCTATGTCACTTTTATTTATGTCTTGCATGCATATTTGATATGTTTATTTCCTACTTACTACAATCCAATCAAATTTTTTTAAGAAAAAAAAAATTGAAGTGTTAAATGCCTTCCAAAATCAAACACTTGTTATTACTTGGATCATCATATGGTCATTCCTACCAAAGTAGGATGCTTTTGATTATCTGAGTGAGATAAGATGGAAAATGGTTTTCCATATGTTTGATATGGTTTGACTTAACTGGGCTATCAAAATGGTTTTGGGCCTAGGGCATTTTATGAGATATTTTTAGCCGGGACATTTGATGTCTATCTCATTTAAAATTAGAGTTTTATTTAATTATAAGATTAAAGCCAAAGCTTACTTATGATTAAAACAAAATATTTTTCCCCACTACGAAACATCAAAATGATGATGTTTCAAAAAGTTTAAATGCTTTTAGTGGGAGTTTTTCGTTATAGTCTCAAAAATTAATTACTTTGCATATTTTTGTATGTAGATAATGGCAACAAACAGTTGGAATAATTCATTGCGATCTGTGCTTGAGAAAGACAAGCTTAGTGGGACTAACTTTCTTGATTGGGCACGAAACTTAAGAATTGTTCTTAAGCAAGAAAAAAGGCTCTATATTCTTGAAAATCCTATTCCCCCTGCTCCAGCAAATAACGCTTCAAAAGCTGAAAAAGATGCTTACAGTAAGCACAAAGATGACTCCAACGATGTTACTTGCCTCATGCTAGCAACCATGAACTCTGAACTTCAAAAACAGTTTGAAGAAGCAGAGGCATATGACATGATTGTGCATCTCAAGGAAATGTTCCAAGAGCAAGCACGACAAGAGAGATTTGAAACTCACAAGGCGTTAAATACATGTAAGATGGTTTCTGGCACCTCGGTAAGTGCTCATGTCCTTAAAATGAAGGGCTATCTAGATCATCTTGATAAGCTTGGTGCTCCTGTTAATCATGACATGGCCACGGATTTGATCTTGGGCTTTTTGCCTGCTGAGTATGACCAGTTTGTCATGAATTTTAACATGCATAATATGGAGAAATCCATTACTAAATTACATGGGATGCTAAAACAAGCTGAACTGAACATGAAGAAGAATACTCCTAGTGTTCTAATGGTTCAAAAGGGGAAAGGCAAAAAGAACAACCAAAAGGGCAAGGTCATGACTAGTAAGGGTAAGGACAAGACAAAGTCCAAGTTCAAGCCCAAACCTAAGGCCAAGACACCAAAGGAGGGAGCTTGCCACCATTGTGGAGAACAAGGACATTGGTTAAGAAATTGCAAGCTCTATTTGGAAGCAAAGAAAAAGAAGGACAGTGAGACTGCCGTTTCAGGTATTTATGTTATTGAAATTAATTTATCTACTTCTGATTCATGGTATTGGATATCGGTTGTGGATCTCACATTTGTGTAAATGTGCAGGGTCTAAAAAGGAGTAGAGCCTTGGCAAAAGGCGAGGTGGACCTACGAGTTGCGAATGGAGCAAAAGTTGCTGCAGTAGCTGTAGGAACTTTTGAATTAATTTTGCCCAGTGGGCTTGTTTTAGAACTGAACAATTGTTTTTATGTTCCTGCTATGAGTAGGAATATTATTCCAGTTTCTTGTTTGGATTTAGAAGGTTTTGAATTGTTATTAGGAATAACATTTGCTCCATTAATAAAAACGGCATTTTTTATGGAGATGTTTCATTATCGAATGGGCTTTATATTCTAAATCTTTGTGGATCTTCAGACATGTCTATCTATAATATAAATACTAAGAGATTGAAATCCAATGATTTAAATCAGACTTACTTCTGGCATTGTCGTTTGGGCCATATAAATGAGAAACGCATAACAAAGCTTCATAATGATGGGCTTCTAAAATCGTTTGATTTAGAATCTTACAAAACATGTGATTCTTGTTTATTAGACAAAATGACTAAAGCGCCTTTCAAGAGACAAAATGAAAGGGCAACTGATTTATTGGGCCTAATACATACTGATGTATATGGACCAATGAATTCACTCGCTAGAGGAGGATTTCAGTACTTCATTACATTTATAGATGATTTCAGCAGATATGGCTACCTGTATCTGATGAAACACAAATCTGAATCATTCCAGAAATTCAAAGAATTTCAAAATGAAGTACAAAATCAACTTGGCAGAAGTATCAAAACACTTCGATCGGATCGAGGTGATGAATACTTAAGTCACGAGTTTGACGAGCATCTTAAAAATTGTGGAATTATTTCCCAATTAACTCCACCAGGAACACCTCAATGGAATGGTGTATCTGAACGGAGAAATCGGACTTTATTAGATATGGTTCGATCAATAATGAGTCAAACTGATATTCCAATCTCCTTTTGGGGTTATGCCTTGGAGACTGCTGCATTCATACTAAATCGAGTTGCATATAAATCGGTTCAGAAAACGTCATATGAGATATGGACTGGGAGACAACCTAGTTTGTTATTTCTGAAGATTTGGGGTTGTGAAGTTTATGTAAAGCGTTTATTATCTGATAAACTTGCACCTAAATCGGATAAATGCATATTTGTGGGGTATCCTAAAGAAACTAAAGGATATCAATTTTATCTCCCAAAAGAAAATAGAGTAATTGTTGCTCGGAATGGATTCTTTCTTGAAAATGAATTTATTTCCAAAAGAATCAGTGGGAGTAAAATACATCTTGATGAGATTCAAGGACCACAATTAGTGCCTGAACCTCATCAAGATGAGATTCAAGAGCCACAATTAGTGCCTGAACCAAATAATGAATCTCGATTAGATGGCTCACAAGTCCAAGATGAGCCTACATCTATAGAACAAGGACCTCGAAGATCTGATAGGGTTCGTCAACAACCTGAGAGATATGGATTTCTCATCACTGACGATCACAATGTGGAGCTTATGGTTAATGATGAGCCCACTTCCTATCAAGAAGCCATTAAGAGTTCTGACTCTGGAAAATGGTTAGAGGCTATGAAGTTTGAGATGCAATCCATGTATGATAACCAAGTTTGGACTTTGGTTAACCCGCCTAAAGGTTCAAAAACCATTGGGTGTAAGTGGGTTTTCAAAAAGAAAACAGACATGGAGGGAAATGTGCATACTTACAAAGCACGACTGGTAGCAAAAGGTTATAGACAAACTCATGGTATAGACTATGATGAAACCTTTTCACCAGTTATAATGCTTAAATCTATCAGAATTCTTCTTGCCATAGCAACATATTATGACTATGAAATTTGGCAAATGGATGTCAAAACCTGAGGATTTTGATGATCATTTGAATTCTAATAAAGTGTGCAAGCTTCAAAGATCCATTTATGGATTGAAGCAAGCATCTCGAAACTGGAATCTTCGTTTTGATGAAGCAATTAAAGAATTTAACTTTATCAAAAATGAAGATGAGCCTTGTGTCTATAAGAAAAAAAGTGGGAATGCAATAGTCTTTTTGGTACTTTATGTTGATGATATCTTACTCATTGGAAACGACATCCCAACTCTACAAAGTGTAAAGACATGGTTGGTAAATTGTTTCTCAATGAAAGACTTAGGTGAAGCTGCCTATATTCTAGGTATAAGGATCTATAAAGATAGATCTAGAAAGCTAATTGGACTAAGTCAAAGTGCATACGTTGACAAGGTACTGAAAAGGTTCAGTATGCAAGACTCTAAGAGAGGATTCTTACCAATGTCACATGGCATTAAGCTCAGCAAAACTCAAAGTCCTTCTACGAAGGATGAAGAAGAGCGCATGAACAAGATACCATACGCTTCCGCTATAGGGTTTATCATGTATGCCATGTTATGTACTCGACCCGATGTATCATATGCATTGAGCATGACAAGCAGGTTCCAGTCAAATCCTGGAGAGGCACACTGGACTACTGTCAAGAACATACTAAAGTACTTAAGAAGAACTAGAGATATGTTCTTAGTTTATGGAGGACAAGAAGGCGAGCTAGTTGTAAATGGTTACACTGATGCTAGTTTTCAGTCCGACATAGATGATTATAGATCGCAATCAGGCTTTCTATTTTGTTTGAATGGAGGTGCTGTAAGCTGGAAAAATTCAAAGCAAGACACCGTGGCCGATTCTACTACGTAAGCTGAGTATGTAGTCGCCTCAACTGCAGCTAAAGAAGCAGTTTAGATTAAAAAGTTCATTACAGAACTAGATGTAGTTCCTAGAATTGTGAACCCAGTGGATCTTTATTGTGACAACAATTGAGCCATTGCACAAGCTAAGGAACCAAGATCACATCAGCGATCCAAACATATACTTAGACGTTTTCATCTCATTCGAGAAATTGTTGATAGAGGAGATGTCAATGTATGCAAGGTACCAACTGATGACAATGTTGCAAATCCACTGACAAAGCCTCTCCCATCATCTAAACATGATAGTCATACCAGATCAATGGGATTACGGCTTATGCCAAATTGGTCTTAGTAAAAGTGGGAGACTGTTGGGGATATGCCCTAGAGTCAATTTGTACTTATACAATTGACATTATGTTTTATATAATAATATGAGGCTTTTCTTTCCATGAATAGTGATTTTTGTTTTGTTGGTCATCAAGTACGTGACTTGATAATAAAACCCTACAATGAATACAATGACTATTCTAAAACTGTTCCTGATCAATTATTATTATTGGAATAATAATAAATTAAGATTACTATGTTTGTGACTTGATGGCTATGTTTTACTGGCCATGGATATTTGTGATATCGAGTTAAGACATAAATAAATGTTAGAGAACATTGTATTGGACATGACCCACTGTGAAAGTACTCCATTGAATATGTCATAAGTACTTTCTAGCCATAATAATATTGAAAGTCCTTCGACCTAAATTCATCATAGTTTCCTACTTGATAAATTCTATATTTTGACATTGTCTAAAGTTGTCTTTAACCAGATAATAAATTAGACTACTGTTGGATATAGAATAAATCAAGGAGAGGAATATGATTGATTGTGAAGGAATTTGTCCCTCTCAGTTATGGGAGAGATATCCATGGGCCCCTTGATAAGTTAGACTGTTAAAAATGCATGGCCGTGCTCAAATATATCAATCTAAGATATTGATATCATTTGTTTGAACAGTCTATTATGAAATTAAGAAATAATTGATTAAGCTTAATAAGGATAACATGCTCTGTGCCTTATGCTTAATCTAGATATCGTGTGACAAAAGGACTAAATATAAAATTATGGTTTGGTTCAAAGAGATCACCGATCTTCATTTAACCTGGATAGTTATAATGTTTTGCTAGAAACCGCTTATAACTTGTGGGCCATTTAAATATGATTTAGGCACACTGCCAGTGTTAAATGAACCTATAGGGTCACACAATAAGCGAACTTATTAGGTAATTTTTCTGGTGACCAGGTTCGATGAATCTGGATGATATCCAGATTATAAGAATCTGACTCGGTAAATTAATTAGTTAAATTACTAAGATAATGGCAGAATCTTATCATATCAGTTTTAATTTAATTTGAATTTAAATTAGAATATGATAAGATATTATTAAAGTTGGACTTTAAGAGGTTCGGGGGTTTTTTAAGAAAACCCTAGCCGTCTTTTGAAAAGTCCAATTTTTCGGTTGAGAACATTCGTGCCATTCTCTACCAGAAAGAAAAAAAACCCTCTTAAACCCTAGGCACTAGCACTCCCTGGGTATCGAGTGAGTTCGCGGTGTGTATCCGATAGAGGACGTTCGCATACTGCAGCGTCTGGTGATTGTTCGGGTTGAATGTACAACAGCGCAACCAGAATCGAAGGATTTCGATTACAGCAACCAGAGGTAATTCTTAAACCTTAGATCATCTTAATCATTTACTTGGGTCATCAGGAGGGATTTGTGGATGTTTTCCGCGTTTAGGAGTCCACGAATTCTAACAAGTGTCCCATCTCATTGTTGAACTAGATAGCTCATTCTCACTAATCTCTCTTATTCTTATTTGTTCAAGCAACACTTCTAGCCAATTCTCATTTTTCTTCATTTGTTTTAGATCACCCTTTTCCACTTTAATTCTTAGATTTCTTTGCTCGTCAACAAATTCAATGCCATCACGCTTTGTGATAATTTAAATTTAAATCCATCCCTAGCCAAGTTTTAATTAAAACATTAATCCCAAATTACACATACGAGCAAGTATACTCATCGCAAGCATAGTATAGGGAATAAACCCGTATCGATCCTCAAGGGAATAAGTACACACTAATTACTTTTTATTCATGATTTAACCAACTGATACGGGGTAAAATTACCATTCTTTTCCAAGTATTAAAGGGTGTTTTAAGATACATTTATTGTAATAATTAGTCATATTCCTTCCTTTTTGACATTTTTCTTGTAAAGGTGTTTTTGGAAAATATATGCAGATTTAAGTTAAAATCGAGCAAAAAATGCACAGAACCAGATTGTACCTAGCGCTAGGCCCAACTAGTGGACAAGTACCAGTGTTGGGTATCTCAGGCTCGTATCCTATACGGCGCAGTGAAAAATAAATTGAGATACCCTCCCAGGACTCTTCTATGTGTGGAAAACAAGACATAACGACAATAAAGGCAACAGCTTTTACCTTTGGGTGATCGTACGAAGAACAAAATTTTTCTTCTTCAAGTTGAGGCGCGATCCAGCAATCCTCGTGATTAACCTCCAAGTGAGTTGAACGTCTACCCACTATAATCACAGTGTATGATTATCTCTAATACTAATCCACATAGAGGAATACTCAAGCACCAAAATTTCTATGCTAGCAAAAATTAATGGCGGCTAGGGTTTTTCTTTCAAAAAAAAAAAAAACGAGAGAAAGAGAGATCAAAGGAAGAGATAATCGTGTTTTGTGTTTTAGCTATTGGCTAAGGTTTTTCGTGTGTTATTAGCTACTATATATCACACGAAATTCCCTTCCCAAAACTGAGAATTCTAATCCTATTAGAATTCCCTAATTGTAATTGGAAACATCAAGTTCTCACAATTACAACTTGTACCACAAATTATAACTAATTATAATTTGTCCACAACAATTTTTCTTTCTCTCAATTAACCCCACACTGTTATCAAATAACATCTTGAGTATATAATCCTCGATTGTGTGTGACTTATTAGGTTTTCCAGTCAATTGGTAGAGAACATGAATTAATCTAAACATCTTTGAGATTAATAATCCATAATTAAATAGAATTAATCCTATTAATTCTAATAAGGATTGGTTTATTAATTCATCAATTAATAAACCCATATTCCCAGATCGTGAGTGGTATCTAGCAACATATCATGACCACCTAGAGTCCAAGAAGTCAAGTAGCTTGACATGAACCCTTCAATAACAAACTTCAGTGCAATCAACTCCTTTCACCATAAATATCTCATTCGGTTTGGAGTACGAAATTAGTGCCAACTCCCTCCAGAATTAATTCTGGCCCGAATACAATAGTACTTGTACCAGAAACCCACTATTCTATATGTGTATCAATTGGAACTATTTCCAATACACAATTGCCTTGGCCAAGGACTCTCGAGTAGTAATTCCTACAAGTGGCCATGAGATATTCGCCCCTACTATTAGGAGTGGTGAATCCTTTATTGACCCTCTCAACTACTTTCATTTACCTCACCATGTACCCAATATCTATCACATAGGTGGTCCTCGATCGAGCTCCGGAGATTGGAATCAAAGTATAAGGCTCAGCAAACAAAGTACCTTGGAGATCTCAAGTCTAAGGATACTTGCACGTTTGCTATATTGAGATTATATCACTGGAAATAAATAATTATCCATGTGATTATCTCAAAGCTAGGTCATCTAATGAACTTGTTCCATTAACAAGTATCCATGTGTTAACTTTGAGTATCTCAATACTCACGATTATGAGAACCACCACCTGATTGAATCAGGAAGTCTAACACATGCTAGTCTTAACTCATTAATGATGTCCTGTCTCATTAATACTACGACTAGGGACTATTTAAGTACTGACACTATCCAGTATAGTAGGAATCTCATATCAGGATCTCTATCATGATTTCCTTAACACAATATTGTACTAGGAACTTTATCAAACAGTTATATTACTTAAACTAAACAAAAGAAACTATAAGATAAATAATGCCTTTTATTAAAATAAAATGTGTCGTATACAATGTACAAGTGATTGCCTCTAGGGCACAACACTAACAGATACTCCTCCATCTCTACACTAAAACTTACCAATTGTCCACTCAAAAAATATACAGTCTACTTGACTGAACTTGCTAGCTCGGACCGGTATGACCTACAAATTGGCATCCTATCCAGGAAGGACTCAACCCTCCGAGGTGGCCACCTGCCGAGAAACGTACCCTAACCCTTCAAAGACAAGTCCTAGTAGTCTACCCTTATTAAGTACTCAACGTTGTTTGTCCCACTTCGGAGAAGAACGATCATACAATAATTCACTTGGAAATAGCAATTATAGTTTCCAAAATTCTTGCCAAAGTTAGGTTTTAGGAAAAGTTTAGTGTTTTGTGTAAAATTATTTGTTTAACCATAAATGGTTTGCTTGACTAAAAAAAGAAAAGAAAAATTGTCTATAATTGCCTTTACAATACAAATACTCGTATACATTGAGTTCAACTTACCACAATAGCTTTAGTCTTCAAATGGTTTCATGCTGGAACTTACCTGATCTTTTGCTCTTCTTGAGTTCAAAAGTCTCCCAAGGTCAACCTAACTCTGCCTGGGGTAACACAAGGTATAAGATAATATCCAAACCATATTTGCATTAAAAAAATAATTCCTAGTTCAACTAGCCACAACAATAACTAACCATGCCCACAATGTCTTAAGCTTTAATACTAGTTGATAAAGTATTTTATAAAATAAAACTATCTTGATAAGTTAAAATAAATAGGTGTTATAAAATAAATAATAATAAGTTATAATTTCAAATAATAAATTATGATTAATATTGCTAATAGATAAAATTAGTGTTAAAGAATGAATAATAATAAATCCTAAATAATATTGGTACATAGTAGTATTTAAATAGTATTATTATAAATAATAAATTGTACTTAATTTTAATTAATAATTAATAGATAATAATTAACCAATAAATTTAATAATAAATTAATTATACTTAATTTTTAATCAATAAATAATAAATAAATTTTAATATAAATAATATTTATGAGTAAAGATAAAAATTTTACTAAGGCTAACTAATATTATTAATATGGCCTACAAAGTCATTTGATACTAATTAATTCCAATATTTTTATTATTTATTTTTAATAAAAAGATTTTATTTATTTACCTAATAAAATAATAATATTTTAAAATAATATTCTTTTTCAAACCAACCTGATGTTTTCAAATATTATAGAGTAAATTGAATACTAGTACTAATTAAATTAATAGTAATAATGTTAGTAAAAATAATTCTAGAATTAATAAAAAATAGTTCTTACAATAATTTTCTATTGTTAGAGAAGATCCATGAACATATTCTTACATAATAACATGTTAATCTATCCATGAACATTGACTTGAATTAACATATACTGCAGCATGGATGATCTTCTACTAGGCATAATATTATATATGGCTTTATTGAAAAATAATATCATGAAGGCCTAATCAACAATGGTGCATAATACCTAACATGCATAAAAACATCCATAAATCTCTTTAATCATGATGAACATATAGTGATTCTAAAGAAAAATCCATAAGGCATAATATTCATTCCAATACTCATGTCTTAACTCCACCCCCTTCACCCACATACATATACTCAACCCCTACTGTATTCTTTCAACCTATCAATCATCTAGGAGTCTTGATTCTGAAAATTAAAAAGGGAGATTTAGAAAGAAATACTTGATTGATGCTCGTTTGATGAAGGATTCTCCTTGGTTAGTGAAGATCCTCGAGTGCTTGATGGCCTTTAGTGGTTCGAAAGTAGCCCATAGTTGATCATCACCATTTCGGCCAAGAGAGAGAGTGTGTGAGAGAGAGGAACGAATAAGAATAGATGAGGATAATAGAAGTTGAGTAGAAGAAGAAGAATAAGGAGATTGTTCTTATTTTACATTTTTGGTGTTCTTCGAATCTTCAACAAAAAAAGGTTGGTTGGATCTGTTCGAAAGTTCAACTTTGTGTGTTCTGGTGTTATAAAGTGTAGAAATGAATAATATAGGGTGAATATTGATGATCAAGAGAGTTTGGGATTGAGTGGAGGTGTTTAGGAGTTGTTTAGGCTTGAAGATGTGAAGTGTGTATTCTTGGGGTTCTTGGTGTTTTTTGAGAAAGTTTGAGAGAAGATGAATTTCGAGTGTGTTTGGAATTGTGATGGCCGAATGACTTAGAGTAGAAGGAGCTTTCCGTTATCCAAGAATGAGAGAGAGAGTTTTAGATTTTTTTTTTATATATTCAAATTGAAAGAAAAGTGGAGTTGTTTGAGGTATAGAATTGGTTAATGGTGTTTGCTCTTGGAAGGTTTCTTGTTCTTCAATGGTGTATGGCTGAATTAGCTATGTTTCAACCAAAGGATGGAGAGTTATTCAAACTTAAGGCTGGCCAAAAATGGCTATGAAATGGCAGAGGATTTTCTAGTTTTATCAATTAGCTAAACGAGTGTTTTAATGGAACAAAATGTAGAATTTAATTTGAGGTTTTAACAAGTTTGGATAGAGTGAAAATGGGAGCTTTTTGAGGTATTATAATGGAGTCCTATTACTCAAGGTTGGTGGGGAAGCCAAGATGTTCAGTTCATGGCTGTACAAGGGCCAAAATTCTGTGAGGTTTGCTGAAGAATTTCAGCCTTAGCCTTGAAGAGACAAAGCTGGGAAAATTTCTGAAATTGAAGCTCAAGAACACTTGGAATTAAAATGGTTTTGGTGTAGAGTTTTTGGTCCTCTCTAACACGATTTCGCAACTAGATTTTAAGGGTGTCTGAAGGTCTTTTAATGGTAGTTTTCTAGCCTTCATCTTTAAGAAAAACAGAGAAAGTTCTAGCAGTTCATATGTTCTAATGGTTGGCTTCAAGTTTATGTTCAATGTTGCTAGTATGCTGGAAAAAAAAAAATCTGGTTTGGGACTGTTTGTACAACTCCAAAAATTCAAGGAATTTCAGCCTTCGTCCCCACATAAAATGACTGGTTTTCTTGTAAAAATTAGGTAGGAAAACTTGCTGCAATTTTTGA
This sequence comes from Voacanga thouarsii, assembly GCA_026120185.1. Lineage (NCBI taxonomy): Eukaryota > Viridiplantae > Streptophyta > Magnoliopsida > Gentianales > Apocynaceae > Voacanga > Voacanga thouarsii. The sequence continues at coordinate 4,279,433 of JANUWF010003376.1, read as the reverse complement.
AAATAGCCTTGAAGGAAATCTGGAAAATTTTGCAGATTTATTTACCAAAACATGAACAAGATGAAGATGAAGTTTTGAAGGAACAGCTATGGTGTTTTTTTCTTGGAACCTCTACCTAATTTCCCTCCTTACTTTCGGCCATCTCTATCCTACAAGAGCTAGGATTTTCAAATTCTAAGCTTAGGGAATCATCTCAGAATTTTTATGATTAAAAATGGATTAAAGAATTAAGAGTAGTTTAAATTTCAAAGATGTTAGGACAAGGCTAGCAAAATTAAAGGAGAGAAGAATTCTTTTTAGGGCAAGACCACATAGTTAAGACCTTACCATTATATCTTCCTTAAGACAACATTCCCATCTTTAAGGAATGTAAGGAAAATGAAAATTAAAATATGGCTAGGATAAATATGAATAAAACATAAGTGATGGGATTTGAACTCAAGACCTTAGAGAATAAATCACAAAGCTCTAACCACTTAACCACATAAACTCTTGTTCTTATTTTCTCAACCAAATATTCTTCTTATCTAAACCTCAAGCCATATTCCTATTTTTACCTCAAGCAAAATTACCTTTCTACCCTTTTTACCCAACAAGCACAAATAAATCATTAAACCTGTAAACCACAATTCTAAGGTATGCAAAATCATTTAAAAGGTATTTTTTATGCATGATGACATGATATGCATCACTTCCCTCTTACTCTAGGGTAGGTTTTAGGTGGGCTTTCATATGCTAGCTGAAAATTTCTTGGCTAAATATTTCCTACTAGCTAGAACTTCCAAACTTTGGATTGACATTTTTGCTTTCCAATAATTAGAGACTGAAAACCTTTATGAGTGTTAGGAGACGATCAAAGAGACACTGAGAAAGTGTCCTCGCGATGGATTCGAGTTGGGGATGCAAATGCAGATCTTCAACAGTTAGTTGAGTGGGGGCTATCGTCACCGGATAGAGATAGAAGCGGGGGCACCAGAGCTATCTGCATCGACTCTTTCAATTGAAAGCGGAAGGGAGACAACTCAAATGCCATTCCAGCATAGAAATAGAAAGAGTTGTGCTTCAAAATAGAATTCTTCTAAGATCTATTGCTCGATTTTGCTGCATGCTTTGCTCTCCCAAAATGTAAGAGAGACTTGCGAGGGCAGATCAGGGTTGGTTGATCCAGAAAGTCATGGGAGAGGTAGGCTAAGTGAAATTAACATACTGGTGCTATTCTACTTTCTTATGAATTATGATGGCACACTTTATATATCTTCTCCATCTACAAGACCGTTAAGGGCTTAGCTTACATCACAGCGTGTTTGCCACCGCGCTGGCTCTGGCAGTGCATTCGACTTTACCATAAAAAGTTCGAGAGGTACGACTCTTCAATTAGAATGCTCCATATCTCATGACACGCTCATTTGATGCAGAATTGATGCAAGAAGGAGAATTAATATGGGAGAAGCGGGGATTTATAGCTTTCAAGAATCAATGGGAAAGGAAAGAGTTGTACCCTACATTCATTTCTTACCAAAAATAGTCAAACTAGGGCATAAAAGATTTGATTGAATGCACACCACTTTGGTTATTTTTAAACAAATCTAACTGTAGGCTGAGTGTAGCCAGCCAGTAATATCCGAAGGTAAAAGGAGAGGAGATGGGGAAGAAGATATTAAGGATAGTCACTCCACTCTATAGATAGTACACACATATTCCTTTATCATTTTCAATTCCTTTCAGGTAAGAAAGGCAGGCTGCTAGTAGGGCAGGAAGAATGGCTTCTTCCAATAACTAGAATAAGGAATCTTAGAATTCACCCTACCTGTCGATGAAAAAATGGGATTGGAGAAGCTAGCGGATCAGAAAGATTTGTATGGAATGTCTTACTCCTAACTGAGCTTTTCCAATCAACCAATCCCCTAATTAAAGGACATCTGTGTTAAGGGGATCACTGTATAAGGCTGTATGAGCCCAGTCGAACAACATAACGAGTATAAGGCTGCTAAGGAAGCCTTCGCCAACTTTGATAGGCATAGCATTGCAAGCAAATAGAGTAAAGAGCTTACCGTTTATTTTTATTAGAATCGCGAGCTTGTTGTAGTTGATCCCAAAAGGGAGAACCTTACTGCTTACGTGCTATATCCCTGCGTCCTTGCATGGCTCATTCTTCTAGCCCTACTTCTCCCTTCCCCCTCTCCCCATTCCTACCATCCAAAACAGGCCTATGGAGTATAGCCAAGTGGTAAGGCATCGGTTTTTGGTACCGACATGAAAAGGTTCGAATCCTTTTACTCTCGATTATGAACACCTAATCCGGATACCACAAAAATTTATTAGAGAAAGCCTTTTCTTAAAAGAGTTTCTGCGACAGGTGATGTGAAACCCCAGTCAAGACCAACCTTAGAGTAAGGGGGTTGGGATGCATATCATGCTTTATTTCATGATTAAATATGCTTTCATATGATTTCTATGTGCTTTGAATTTGATTTTTATTATTTTGAAGTCTTGTTGGTGAGTGATGTGTGAGAGGGGCAAAATGGTAATTTTTTCCCGAGGTGAAAATAAGGAGATAGCTTGTGGATTGAATAGGAAATAATTTTTCTAGTAGAAATAGCAACAAGAGTTGTTGTGGTGTAGTGGTTAGAGCTTTGGAATTAATTCTTGAGGTCTTGGGTTCAAAATCCATCATAGAAGCTTTAGCTTGAGTAAATTTTATTTTGCTTGGGAAAGAATGGTTTCGGCCTTAAGGGCCTAGATTAATGTGGTGATGATGTTCTAGGAGAGACATGATGGAAGTAACCTCATTCCATTCCTTTTACTCTTCTCGAAATTCTTATAGGGAAAATCATTCTTCCTTGATCTTTAGTTTTCCTTAGTTTCAACTCATTGGTCTGATCAAGATGTTCTAGCCTTTTTCTTTCCAGAAAATTCAGTAAAGTACTAAGGTCTTTTAGGATCGAAATGTCTTGGTAAAAGACTCCTTATGGTCTGAAAAGTATGGAAGAGTTGTGAGGAATTTCAAGAGGAAAAATACCTCTAGTGAGCATGCTGAAATTTTCCTCTAGCTTAGTTGATCTTTCTTCATAGAATGAGCTGGAATTTTCCAGCTTGTTGTACCTTCAAATGGTCAAAATTTTTAGCTAACATTCCCTCCCAAATGCTACCAGAAAAATGGTCTTTAGGATCAGTTTGAAACCTGAAATTTTTTGTCCAATTTCGGACTGCTCAACCTTGAGCAAAACAGGAAAAATTCCTATACGAAAATCAACTTTGAGAGCTCCAAACCAAGCTGTTTTCTCCCAGATTTTGTGCAGCACCTTAGCCATGTTTTTCCTCCATAAATAAGGCTGGAAACCAACCTTGAATACACCTAAAACCCCCCTTCCAGCTCGCTGCAAAATGGATGGAAGTGGCAGACGAAAATCTGCCAGAAAATTCTGTGCAGATTTTCGTCCAGCTTGTTTCCTATCTCTCTTCCAGCCAAAACACCAACCTTAATTTGTCAAAACCTTCCTTAAACCTCCATCAACAGAGCTCCATTGATCCCCTTGAACTTCTGCACGAAATTCCATTAATGGTTGTCTAAAAATCTCTCAAACAAAACCCTGCAATTTAGCTTGATTGGTTTCCAAAATTTCAGCCATCTTATTTAGTAACCTTCCATAATATTTTGTTCAATGGACCAGACTTCTTCTTCACCATTAAGCACCCTACTTTCGGCCACCATAAGCTTCCATAAACCTGCACTAATCCCACCAAAATTCTGCTTAAACAGTCAGCCATGGCAGACTGCCAAAGCTGTCCAACAATCAAGATATTCTTGGAATATTTAGTTTCCAAATTCACTTCCTAAAAATATTCTTCAAAGATTGTAACAACTAACCTTTCCTTTTCCCTTCCAAATCGGAGAAACAACTTCCTAAACCCTATAGAAATTCGTCTAGCCCCATCTCTCACAGAAAATTCGGCAGCTGCAAATTCCTGCCCCCTCTCTCTCGATTTTCTGCAATCATCAAGAACACACACACTACACCAAGAACACCTACTTCTTCTCTACACCTAATACCCCTCCAAACCATATCAAATCCACTCAAAAACTTCTAGATTTGATCTACACATTTCTGTGAATCCATCAACACCATTATTAACATCAAACTCCTCCAAACATCTTGCTACTTCGGATCAAAACCAGAAATTTCTGTTAAGGTCAAGAACACCATCAAGGTAAACTTATTCTAGCAACTTCATCTTCTCTAACCTTGATCTCTAATGAAAACCTATGCGAATAAACATACTAATGATTTCTTCTTCTTCTTCTTCTTCTTCTTCTTCTTCTTCTTCTTCTTCTTCTTCTTCTTCTTCTTCTTCTTCTTCTCTCTCTCTCTCTCTCATGGACCGACATTTCCCTGTCTTGGTCGAATGATCCTTCTTCCACAACCATGCTTTCGCCACCTCTCTTGGACAAGGATAGCCATATAGGAGTTGAGATCTATTCTAAACTCTTTCAAAGCTTTCGTTGACCAAGTAAGTACCTTCAATGTTCCTTTTTAAACTCTAGATTCATGTCTCTACGATGATGATGATGATAGTAGGTAGATGGCGATAGGATTTAAGTATATATATATATATATTGTTGAGATTGAAGCATGAATATATGTATGATTGTGAAGGAGATGGGATTTATGCATGGAAGGATTATCTTGGATGATTATATGATAATTTGAGGTTGATGCATGTCATAGGTAGTATTTGTGATGAAGTATACTAGAGATTATGTCACCTTTGGTGAATAGGATTTATATTCATGTTGGATTATTGAAGCCATGATCATATTTATGCTAGTAGGGGTTAGATCATGTATTGATAAATTGAGATCTATGCTTGTATGCATGATTTGGATGATTTGATGAATTAAAGGGTTGTATATGTTCATGATTGGTTAGCTATAGGAATATGATCATGATCTAGTTGTCCCTAAGCCAAATTTTATTTCATTAATAGAATATTTAATAATATGATTTTTCTAGTAAATTTTTGAAAACCATAGGAAAATGTGGATTTGGTCTTTTATATAAAATAGTGATATTCTAGTCAAATAAATAATAGTTTTTATTGGAATATATATATATATATATATATATTATTTAAAATGATAAAATCAATTAAAGCCTTTTATGGAAATAATTATAATTAATAAAATCTTTATTACTAAAAATTTAATTATTATCTTTTAATCAAAACCCATTAAGGATTTGCTTATTATTTTTCAAGCAAGACTCATTAAATTTATTTTCAACAAATTTTAGCTATCAATTATTTTCTAACAACTAAATTATTAATAAATCATTATTTTACCTAATACTACCTTGGACCCTTTTTCAAATAAACCATAATTTATTTTTAGCAAGATTTAAACCTTCAACATATTGTACCTAATTTTCCAAACTCTAGTTATTTTAATATCAAACTAGATTTATTTTATAAACCCCTTTTATTTATTGTCAAGCCTTAAAGCTTGGGACACTAGGAACATGATTGTAGTAAGTTGAGTTAGTTTTATTTGAGAAAGTGAGTCTTTGGCTTGAGTTTGATTGTGGTTTGTATTTACCCTATGCAGGGTTAGGTCAGCTATTGGAGACCTTTGTTGTGGACAAGGATCAGGTAAGCTCCTGCATAAAACCTGTTTGATGATAAATGATTTTTTTTTATGGCAAGCCAAATGAAGAGTGCATGGTCACTCATTTCTGTAACGGCAATTGAGGATTATTTCCACTCTCATTTTAGACAAATAAATTATTTGTAAATCAAGGGGCGGTTTTACTCAAAACCTAAAATTCTTTCTAAAACCAGTTTTGCCCCAAACTTTGGAAAACCTTAATTGCCATTTTCAAGTGGAACTATGTTTTGTTCATTTTTCCCCAAGTGAGATACATTACGTTGAGTACTCAATAGGGGTAGGCTAGTAGTACTAGTTTTGAAGAGCAAGAGTGAGTCTTCAGGTAGGAGGCCACCTCCAGAAGATAAGCTCAACTTAGAGAAACGTCAGTACTACTTAGTCAGGCCGGTCCGAGCTAGTAGTTTGTTTTATTTCAGTCAAGTGACTGTGTTTTTGCCGGAATGGACACCCGGCTGTTGTTTGGGTATAGAGAAGGAGGAGTATCTTACCCAGTAGGCTGATCACCTACTTTTGTCAGTCTGCACAAAGTGTTAGGTATTCTGACCGATTATGGGGCCCAACTGTGGTAATCCATAATCCTTTCTTTCGAGTGGTTGATCTTATAAATTATGTACAGCTAGATAAGCCAAAACACCACTCATGCTTTTGACTAATGTTTGATGCTTGCCAATATTTCTCTTATAAAGGTTTTACACTTTGCATCCACGAACTATTTTCACTAAACACCCAAAGCACACACGGACTTATTGAGATTTTTGTCTCATCACCTTTTTATCATGATTTCAAGTTGATCCTGCTGTGGGGATGAGTAGCTAGTGTTATTTTCCTTGGAAGAGAATGGTGTCTTTTGATTTTATGTATTGCTTTGGGGAGTCGAGAGTGGATAATTTTATTTATGGATTTGTTTCCTTTTGGGAATTCGTGGATTTATTCTTGGGTTGTAATAAATCTTAAGTTGAAGTATTATTTTTATTATTTTTATTCCGCTATTTTATTTGTGTGACCTCGTATAAAGACCCCTTGTCCCTTGGACTGGGCGACATCCCCGGCCCCGGCGGGCCTAGGTAGCGGGGTGTTACAGGTGAGAAACCTATCTATAGGACAACTTTTGGGGTTAAAAAAAGACCTTTCTATTTCATATTGAGTCCTCAGAGGTGCGGCCCACTTGGTGTCGAATTAGCTCGACAGGTCACTCAATAGTCTTTCGCGGAGTACCCCTGTTGGATCTAATACCTTATCTTTCTCCTCTGAATGCCTTATTAACCGAATGAATAGAGAAGTAAAATAGGGATGGGAAGAAAGCAAATCCAGATGAACATGATTCCGTGAACAAATCCATCTTCACTCACAGAAAGCACACTTGTAACTTCGTACCTACTTTCGAGATAAAAGTTGAAAGTTCGATCCCCATTAAAGAGCGGAGAATCTCTCTAATCTCATGCAACTAGACCTTTGGCTGAGTTAACGGAATAGGAGGATTCATCTTTTATAGGAACTGCCATTATGAAATTGCTAGTTTCACCCTTCTCAGTAAACACAATTCTACGACACCTAACAAAATCTTCTTGCCCACCGGATCAGAACAACTAGAATAAAGAGTTTTAAGTTATAGTTTAGAGCCCGCCTAACTTATTTTATTCTATTGCATCCTTTCCCGGCGCCTACGTACACTAGCACACCCTTCCGTTTTTTAGCTGGTAGAGCAAGTTATCACTTACCTTACTTCTTATATTCTTAAGCAACTCCGCCTATCATTTGCTAGTAAAGCATACAGGTCTACCTCGCTTGGCTTGCATGGTTCGGGCTGTCTTTATTAAATAACTTACTTTATAATCAAAATTCTAATTAATAAGCTTCATAGTATCCCCTTCTTACTCTTTCAGAAAGCTATCTCAGTGCTATGAGGAAGGCGCCCTTTACACCAACCGTTTAATGGTAGTTATAAAATTATCCTTTTCGAATAGATGTAACCGCTTCAGCCAAATCCTCTTATACGGCCACGCTCATCTGTAGCTTTAAAACTATTGAAATGAAAAGGAGTTTATTTTTTGAGCAGTGAACCCTGAGTTAAGTAAGACCCTATGGGGCCTTTTGAGTGAATGCTGCTACTGAGCGACTTTCCTCTACTTAAAAGTTAAAAGAAGATTTATTCATTATTTAAGAGCTCTCTAATAAGTTTAAGTTTAGACACTGCGTAGTTATAACTGGTAAGGTTAGTATGGACCCTTTCAAAGGTCACTAATGTGGCTCCCGTCTTCCGTGGTCTGTGCTAGTTAGCTCTATAGCAACCTAAACCCAATGGGGGAAAATCCACCCCAATTTCAAAGTAGGGCTTCTACTCTATAGGCAGGAATGACTTATTCATCCCAGCTCATCTTTTTAGACGTTCACTAATAATAGACTATAATCTCTACATGTGAGACCTTATATAAAAATATCTCACAACTAGATTCCTAAGGAAGAAAGAGAGCTTCTCTCCTCCTTTCTTTCATGTATAACAGACTAAGACTAACAAGCTAAAAAATGATCTCGCTGTACCCGATCCTCCCAAATACTGACATTAAGAGAAGAGTGAAATCGGACTAGCCTTATAGGGGACTTCCCCGAAAACTACTCAACTCATATCGAAGTAAGGTACTCCTACTGAGACTAAGACCGTGTAGAACAATACTCTAGCAGACACCGTTGTAGGACTTTGTTCGTCTCTTGTTCCTCTTTTCATACAGTATCGATCGACCGATCATTTCCCTTCCTCTGGAAGACTCGAAAAATGCATATCCCTGCAAGCAGCATGTAAAAAATGAGGAATTGATATCCCACCTATGAAGGAGGTGCCTGAGGCAGGTCCTACCCTAAAACATGTATTAAGCTCCTATTCCGACTCTTATGGATGCTATAGGAGCTTTATAAGTTGCAGTGAGGAAGGTATTGGCTATGCCTTCTGAACGGGCTAAGGGGCGACCTCTTCCAAACTTAATCTATCTATCGAGTCCAGTCCGCATCGCGTTCCTAAATCTATCTAGTCGAGGTCCGCCTCTCCAAAATAGTAGATCTCCTTCTCTATAGGTCCTTATCCTCTTCTGTTCCCTTTCCCTCCCTTTTAGCTTTTCTAGCCACCTTCTTCACCTGGTGTGCACACTTCCTTCCACTCGGGTCAATAAGGCCAACTGCTCTGGTATTTATGTAGTGAATTACGATTGTTATGGAAGCTTTGCAATAGCGAGGTAGGCTATATGCTTAATTCCCCGACTTTCTTTCCCTCATCACTTTTGTTCTTGCGGATGAACCGAAGCGAAGGGACCAATTCCTCGAGTCTTATATGGGGAGCGGGTGCCCTTCTTAACATAGGCAAGTTGCAATCGTGGCTATTCTAATCCCTAATTCCTCTTCTCCTAAGGGTCCGATAGAGTTCTATATACTTTTTAATATCCTTTCTATCGAACAAGCTCCATTCATGCCCAACCATCACACACAAGAGACAGCCCATCAGGCCTATGGTGAACCAGTATCGTATTCTAGGGCGGTCTAGTGAGAGCGAATGATTAAGTAAGAATCTACATCTATTGACACACTTCATTGACTAGTGAAGGGAGTGAACCCTTAGGACTAACGTTGCCATTGGGGTTGCTCATCTTACTCTAGGGTTGCACTCTTTATGGAAAGATGAGTGGTTGTGCTTCACTAGCCAAGTCTATGAACCTACAACTCGATCTACTAGCACTCTTTTTTATCCTTCCAGGTCAAGACCTTTACTTTAAGTAGGTTAGGCTAGGTTTCGATGAGCAAATCTTTCGCTCAATTACGATCCATACTCAAACATGTTCATTCGATGACACAATGCCTCCTTTCTGCCACACATCTCTTTCGTTCACCCTAGACCCACCCAAAAAATGGAACTTTGCCTTTTCCAACCAAGGAACGAGCTGCAACAGGTTGCTCCTAGGGCTCGTCTACACCACATTGACGTAGAACTGATGCTTAGCTTTATGTTTCGATTCAATTGATTGATTCATAAACCTTTCCCAAAAGGCTTCATCTTCCATTTTTCCCCATCTTACTAATAATAATGAGGGGGCAAGCAATCGGTCAGAGGTAACCCCAAGTCAGAATTCTGATAAAGAAAAAAGAAGTACCCATTCTTAACATACAGAAACCGCTGCCCTTTTTTCGTCTATTAGACTCTCATTTCCTAAATCCGAGCAAGCCAGTTCATCCATGGCAAACAGGTTATTGGTATTACTATAAGTAAGGGAGTACTCATTCTATCTAAATGCCCTATCTTAAATTCATTTGTCAATTGAGAGAATGAGCCCATCATTGGAGCCTTCGGGGCTTGTTCCAGCTTAGGGAATATTGTCTTCCCTCGCCTTTAGTCCTCTTTCTCGGGTGCTCTTATTACTGTTTCAAGGCAGGTCAGAACCATATGGAATGGGGTTACGGTTCATTGCCCTGGGTTGGCATGGGCCACATGGGCTATAAAAACATTGTTTATCCCTAAGGTTGGTTTATTCTATTTAGTTCTCCCTTGCCTTGTTGTACATGTTAGGATAAAGATGTGTATCGGTATCAGACGTTAAGGGGATCAATACCCCAGACTTCTAAGTTTGCTAAAAGGAGGATTGACTAAGAGTTAGGACTCTTTCCTACTTAACAAATCGAATCCTTGCCCAATGCCCAGAAATAGGGGCTTTTATCGCAGTGGATAGGTGAACTTCCTATTACCTATTTCTTAGAAGTACGGAGCACCCATGAACCACCTACTCTTCACTTACTTGATCAAAAAAGGATAGTAAAAACTACATAACATTACTCAAAATAATGGAAGCTACTCTTTATGAGCGCATTCTTTTAATGATTGTAGGGAAGACGCAAGAGCAGATCCCTATCTTCAACCCTGAGGGAAGCAAAACAACAACACCAATGGGGTCCCACCCATGGGAAGGTGCAAACGCCCAATAAAGCTTAGAAAACATTGATGGCAAGCTTTCAGAATTAGCTTTGCCTTGAGGTCTATTCTCGTCTTTTCTTTTATGTACCGACAAGCACTAAAGATCGATATGAGATAAAGATTTAATAAAAACATGATTTCACCCTTTAATGTATAAGGCAAGTATACTTTATAAAGGAAAGCAAGATCGGTAGATCTAAAAAAGAAAGAATAAAGAAAGAATAAAGACATGGTTGAAACCCTAACGAGTATATTTTAGAACTAATCCTTTCAGTCTTACTTTTTCCTTTAAATACTAAGTATTGCTTTCAAGATTCTTTCCCAATCCATAAAGTCTTGTGTCGTCTTACCCTCTTTCAATGTATTGGATTCAAACCCGATAACGGTGTAATAGGACTGATACCCTACAGACAAAAGATAAAGACTAAAGAGAGAAAGCTCCGGTATTGGATTTGCTCTTCTTACCCGATAGACTATGAATAGATAGAATAAAGATGTTTGAATAAGGATTGGAAAGGTTTGGAGTATATCTTCTAAAGAAAGGGTTGAACCCATAATAACATTGAATCATATATGATATCTACACTTCCTTATCCTTCCTTGTCAGTGGAAGGCCGTATCGTAAGAAAGAAAATAAAGTGTAAGAAAGGCCCTAAAGATTGAATAATCACCTGTAAGATTAAAGAACGATTTCATAAAGAAAAGCCGCTATTGAAAGAAGAAATTTAGAATGTAACTTAAAGGGCGTACTTTAAAGGGGAGCTTCTTCTTACTTTTGAACTCTTTTATAGCTTCTTCCCCTCTAACAGCTTTTTCAAAGGGCTGCTTCCCACTTATCTTAGGGATCATGGAAATGATTACCTTGTTTGTGGCAATCAATGTCTCTAAAAGTGGAACGTACGTTTGCTGTGTAGAATAGGAGCAATAGGCCCTACTGGACGTGGAAATGACGGAATCGTCCACTCCATAATTTCGTAGGAAAAGGTTGATCCATAGCAATCGGTGATGTCCCGATCATAGTGTAAGCTGAAAGTCTGTTAGGAGGGCGCGTATGATCATTCTTATTCATATATAAAGCTTGGCACCTTCCCTTATTCTCCTTCTTTTCATTTTGGATCTGAGGTAGTGCTAACTAATCCTTGAATTTCTCCTATTAGAAATCCCACTACTCTTTGGTACTTTAGATAGCTATTCCGAGAAAGAGAAAGAAAAATCCTCTTAAAAGCACTAGTCACCTCTTACTCTTCGTATTCTAAGAAGGCATTTAATGCCTAAAGGTAAGCCTTTGGCGAGCCTTTCCTTTGTTAAAAAATACTTGCCTTTCCTTCCTGCCTTAAGAAAGAAATCACTGATTCAGATAAGCAGCTATCGGCTTCATGCCATCTTTATTCATTTGCCCAATTTCGGACATTGTAAGAACCGATTCTCTGATTTAATCAAATATCTCATAGGCCAATGAAAGCCTGCCCTATAGCAAGATGGCTTTTTCAATGATTGGAATGCTTCCTAATTACATTACGCTATTCAAAGCCTCAAGAAAAAAATTTATTGAAAGTTCGAATGCATCTTCTGTTACAGGGTGCATTTTCCTCTATATTAGTCGCAGATGAGTTGTTTTCATTCCCATGAATGAGGATTATGAAATTGGACCAGTCCCCCTTGATAAAATTTAAGTCCTATCTTCCTTAATCTTGTTTGAAAAAAAGTTTTTTTAGCTTACCTTATAGGTAGTGACTAGACAGTAACTCTTACCAGACAGTGTACTACCCTCTTTCAAAAACTTTTCCAAAATGATTTCTTTATTATAAGAGTATCGTCAGCAAGTGAAATGAAATCTCTCCGATGACCTCCTATCTTTTTCCTTACCAATTTGAACAGCTTCTATTAGTTCTTCGCATATATGAGCACTGGCTTTCCTCTTTTGCTCTCTGTCCGAATCCAATCGTATATGTGGATGATGACTCCCATCTGATCCCATTGATTGGCTTGTATCATCATATTACAAGTGATCTTCTATCTATTGACCTAAATTCCAAGCAGTTATACAAGGTTTGAGTTCAGCTCCTATTGAAGGAAGATGTGCCACTAGTTTAAAAAATAAAAAAGAAAATGGTAGAGCAGATTCAATTCGAAGGTCTGCTAGTGTTAAGACTAGGCCTTCCGTTCCGATTCAAGCTTTCCTTTCTTTCTTATGGTATGGATGGAGCAGGGAATGTTCTTTTACGTATATTTCTTTTAGACGTCTCCAGACGCGGGTTGATGAAAGAAACTCTTTTGAATGAAGATTCGGCACAAGAAAGGCTGATTATTTGGCTTACGATTCGGATTCTTGAATGGAGATGCTATCGAGGGAAGCTACAATTCTTTAGGATTCTTTCAAAAGAGACTGGATCTTTTCACTTAGTTGCTACTGTCGGATTTCCTCACGATGAGGACTACCCATGAAAAAGGGCTTAAGCCCTTCCTTTCACCCTTGTCCTATCCTATTTAATTCCTTGTTCTTCTGTGGCCTCTAACATTACAGCCAAAGCCCTCAAATTCCCTTTGGTTATTATGCATATTTTGAGAGACATTGGAGTACGACTGGATGTAGAGTTGACTAATCCCACTACTGACCGCGACCTCATGACGAAGCATACTTTAGTTCAGCATGGGGTATCACTATGATGAGAGGGCAAAAAGGTGGTAGAGGCCATATGAGGTGCAGTACCCCTGAAGGGAGGAGCTTCCCTCTGATAAGGAGGAAGAAAAGGCACCACCTGCTAGACCAGTCCCTCGTGCCACTAGCTGTTGTTCATGCACTAATTTTGAGGCACGAATGGAAGCACAGATGGAGAGCCAGATTACTGTCCTCCACCAGCTCCACGATTCTATTGTGGCATTTGTCACCACCAGGATGCCCAAGATCAGAAGCTGGCCACTTTGATCCAACACATTACTGGTGCATCTTCTAGTCATAGAGCTGACAATGATGACTATGATGATAATGAGGAGAATGATTCTTGACTCACTCTTTAGTATTTTATTTTATGTTATTTCTTTTTCTTTTAAATTTTAATGACATTTACTAGCTTGTAGGTGTCTTTTCTTTTCTTTTTTGTTTATCTTATTTTTATTTTCTTTTTCTAGATTTATGTTTTCTTTCTTTTGTTTCTTTTCTTTTAGTAGGTACTCCTGTAATGATCCTTGCTTGAGGTGGATTAAAACCTGGTGGCACGACAACATAATGGAAGTATCTTGTTCACTTTATTCTTCTTATTTCTTCATCTTGGTCTTCTTGGCTGTATTTTTATTATTCTATCTTTGGCTATTGAGGACATTGTCTAGTTCAAGTATGGGGGGAGGGAGGGGGGGGGGAGAATAAAGGTTTAAGAAATGATTTTTCATATTATTTTAGTGAATATATTTTGTGTTTGCGATAACTTTTTTTGAAATTTTCAATGGTTTCATTATTAAGCAATGTTGTAATTCTTTTTTTTTTTTACTTGGATATGAGTTTTGTCATTCATTAGGTAGAGTTTGATGAAATTAGTTTTATTGGAAAATAATTTTTCAAGACTTGAGAATTTTGATTAGCCTTATTTATGTATTGGTATTTGAATTTTATTTGACTTATCTAGTTGAAATATAGAAGATTTAATGAATATGGAAAGAGTTTATTGGTTAACTTTTGCATTATGAGTTTAAATTTTGCTAGCATTAAGTTATGATGAAAAAATGTGAGTTAAAAAAAGATTTTTAAGATGAAAGATTAAAGAGAATGCTGAAAATTTTTTATTAGAGCTGAGAGAAAAATAATGAGTGGAAACAACACTATTGTTGGTGTGAATTGAGAAAAAATCTCTTATTGATGATCTTTAAAAACCATTGGCTGAAAAGGGGGTCAATATGGGGAGAAGTAACAAGTGTATTCGGTGCACTCTCTTAAGGCTATCCCAAAGGCGAAAAGTCAAGAAAGAGGATAGGAAAACAAGAATTGTTGAAAGAAATTATGAGCGATAACTGTAAAGGGGGCCAATACAGTGTGTGAAGAGAAATCCATGCACTTGAGGCTATCAATTCTCTAAGTCGTTGAAAAAGTTTGAGAGAAAAAAATTTGGAGTGCTTTCCTCACAACATAACTTCAGTATACAATTTTTGGATTTATAATGCTTGAGTTGGTAGATGGCTTGACCTAAGTGATTCATGTTATTTATATTTTTATTTGAAGAGTGAAATAATTTTCTTAGACTAAGGTAGACATTTAATTAATTTGACTTCAAGAGTTTTGTAATGTCTTGGCTAAACTTTCAAAGTTTGAAAGTGTTTTCAAAAGATACCAATGAGAAGGGTTGTATCTAAAGTTTGAAAGGAAGACATGATCTTTGCTATAATGAAGAAACTTTTGAATGAGAAAAAAACATGTGTTATCTTCATAATTTTTCTTAGACTAAAGTGTTTTCCTTGAGGACAAGCAAATGTTTAAGTGTGGGGATATGTGATAGGGGTAAAATCATCATTCTTTTTCTAGTTATTTGAGGGTGTTTTAAAATACATTTTTTGTAATAACTAGGCATATTCCGTCCTATTTGACATTTTGCTTATAAAAAGGTATTTTTGGCAAATATGTGCAAATTTAAGTTAAAATCGAGTAGAAAGTGTACAGAACCAGAATATACCTAGCACCAGGCCCAGCCAGTGGACCAAGCACCAGGTCCATTCTGCTCCAGTAGTAGAGCTTGACCAAGCTTTAGGAATTTTTTCAAAACAGACCTGGCACCAGGTCTAGCAAATGTACCTAGCACTGGGTCCATTCTGCCTGCCAAGGTGATGTGTTTGAATTTGGGTATAAAAAATCATATAAAAATAAACATATTTTTGATCAAGTTTAAATTAAAACGTTAACATCAAATTACACATATGGGTAAGTGTAGTTATCATTAAGCATAGTATAGGGTTCAAACGAGTGTCGATCCTCCAGGAATGAGTATGCATTAATCACTTTTCTTCCATTGTTTAACTGACTCAATAAAGTGAAAAACAAATAAAAAGGAAAATAAAATAAAATAAAAGAATATATAGATGTTAACGATGGAGAATTATATAACTCAAACCATTATTTTGACAAACATGACCTTAAAGTACCCAATCGTTATTATAACTAATTACTCTATTGGCATCATGAATGATTAAGATAGATTCACTTCTTTTTCAATCCATGAAATCACTATCTTCTAGACAAATTAACATCACATATTTTGTCTTAACTAATTCACCCAAAAGACATATTCAACACAATACTTGATTAAATCTCCATATTCTGCAAATTTAAAACATGAAATTAATACATCATTGTTCCAGAAAAAGAAATCGAAGTAAAAAAAAAAACACTCATAGATAAGCCTCTTTCTTCTTTCTTTGTAAACCCTTTTGCATAACTGTCCTTGATTTGGTTGAATTCCTCCTCGATTTGAGTGATTTGATATTATGATTTTCGAATTCCCCCATTTCTCTTTATATATAGGCTTTACAAGTCCCTAATTTCATTCCTCTAGGGTTTCTGGCCACAAGAAGTAGGAAAATACTAAAACTCTGCAAATTACCAAAAATTATGCACAAAAATCGAGGCACCACCTTAACATCAAGGCGCCGCCAGCGCCATCTGTCCTGTCTAGGGCTGGCGTCGGTTGTGATCTATTTCTACAGTCGTTTGCTAATTTTTCTTGATTTTTGCTCCAAACTTTCCAAAGTGTAGCCGGCGCCACCTCGAGCCTCCTACCCAGCACCGGTTTGGTTCTTTTCTACCCTGTTTCACTGAATTTTTGTCGCATCAAAATACATGCCAACAGCACGTGGCCTGCGCCGGTTCCCTTGTCCTGGCCGGTGCCGCCTCTATTCTATTTTGTGATTTTTTGTCTTATTTTATCGCTAAAATCTGAAATAATGCACGAAATACCTTTCCAAGGGTAAAATCTCAAATGTGAAGGAATATGACAAGTTATTGAACAAAATGTATTACAAAATACCCTCAAATAACTAGGAAATATATGACTAATTTAGACCCCATCACAAGCAGAGACGGCAAAAAATAGAG